>CM070068.1:21729678-24178428 GCA_036320875.1 Cotoneaster glaucophyllus | reverse complement strand
TTGTGTGGATTTTTTTGTGATATTAACTGAGATTTATATGATTTTGTTGTTTTGGGTTTGAGAAATTCATAATATACATAGACCTCTACAGTTGAACAAATTAGGGTTTTCATATTTAGGTGAAATTGAGATTAGAATTTGGGGTTTATGAGATGGAATTTGGGGTTTTCAACAATGGGAGTGTCTGTGCGTGTGTGTGTGTTTCTGTACTCTCTGTGCGTGTGTGCCCTGTGTGTGCTCTGTGTGAGTGTGTTTCTGTGAGTGATGAGTGTGTGTGTGTGAGTGTGAATGTGAGTATGTGTGTGAGTGTGTATGTCCGTGTGTGTGTTAGTGTGACTGTGTGTGTGTGTTAGTATGTGTGACTGTGTGTGTGTGTGTGAGTGTAACCTGTGTGTGTGAGTGTGAGTGTGTGTGTCTGTGTACTCTGTGTGTGTGTGTGTGTGTGTGTGTGTGTGTGTGTGTGTGTGTGTGTGTGTGTGTGTGTGTGTGTGTGTGTGTGTGAGTGTGTGTGTCTGTGTGTGTGTGTGTGTGTGTGTGTGTGTGTGTGTGTGTGTGTGTGTGTGTGTGTGTGTGTGAGTGTGTGTGTGTGTGTGTGTGTGTGTGTGAGTGTGTGAGTGAGTATGTGTGTGAGTGTGTGTGTCCGTGTGTGTGAGTGTGTATGTCCGTGTGTGTGTGTTAGTGTGAGTGTGTGTGTGTGTTAGTATGTGTGACTGTGTGTGTGTGTGTGTTTGTGTGTGTGTGTTTGTGTGTGAGTGTGAGTGTGTGAGTGTGTATGTCCGTGTGTGTGAGTGTGTATGTCCGTGTGTGTGTGTTAGTGAGTATGTGTGTGAGTGTGTGAGTGAGTATGTGTGTGAGTGTGTATGTCCGTGTGTGTGTGTTAGTGTTAGTGTGAGTGTGTGTGAGTGTGAGTATGTGTGTGTATTCTGCACATTTGTCCGTGAGTGTGTGTGTGTGTACTTGGTTTATAACCATGATATTACAATGTGAATGTTTTGTATTGTGTGGGGTTGATGCTGAATTGCAATATTCTGTGGTTGTTGGTTGCAGAGAAGAGGAGCATAAACGGAAGGCTAAGGCTAAGGCTACTGCATTACAGGTGTCCTTTAATTTCCCTCTTCACATGCAATGCCTAGCAATGACAGCAATCCTCATACTAGTCTTATTAGACACATGTTTATAGATGTATAAGAGTAGAACATTTTGAATATGATGCCTCGGTTTAATGATAACTTTTTTTTTTCAACACCACCCATATATTTGTTGACTCGGGTTAATGATAACTTTTTTTTTTTCAACACCACCCGTATATTTGATGCCTCGGATTGACAACAATATTTTTTTTTTCAACATCACCCGTGTATTTGTTGCCTCGGGTTAATGATAACTTTTTTTTTTTTTAACACCACCCGTATATTTGATGCCTCGGATTGTGACTTGGCTGGTTACTTTGATCTAGTTCATTTCGTATCATAATCACTTCATTTCCATCACCCTTAATAACAGTAAATATTACATATATAATGTCCTTAATTTTTTTTCGTTTTTTTTGTTGTTTTGATAGATATGGATCGAAAGAAGCTTTTATTGATCTTATTGTTAGAGATGTCTTATTTAGAGACAATTTGCATTTGTACGATTCTTGTGTTGATGATGCTACGTGGCAAACAGAGACATGTTGAACGACCCACATTGACTAACCGTTCACTTGTTAGACGAGAGATTAGTTTGTGTTATCTGAATGGTATAATAGGGAATACTGATACTGAATGTGTCAACGAATTGAGAATGGATAGAAGGACTTTTGGCATATTATGTGACTTACTTCGTCAAGATGGGAGGGTAAAAACGGATGGTTTGGTGTCTGTAGAGGAGCAGGTGTGTATGACTTTACAAATACTAGCACATCATACTAAGAATCGTAGTGTTGGCGGTAGATTTTATAGGTCTGGAGAGACTATAAGTAGGTATTTCAATAGCGTATTGCAAGGAATTTTGCGATTACAAGGTATCCTACTAAAAGTCCCTCAGCCTGTGCCTATTGATTCTACAGATCCTAGGTGGCGATGTTTTAAGGTATGATGATAATTTTTTTTCATTTTCCCTAAGCTTTAACTCTTCATTCCCTTTGTATAAATTAACAAAAACTTTTTTTTTTTTTTTTAAGAATTGCTTGGGAGCATTAGATGGAACACACATTGATGTGCATGTACCTGAAATTGACAAACCAAGATACCGAACAAGAAAGGGTCGAGTCGCAACTAATGTGTTAGGTGTGTGTTCAGGAGATATGCAGTTCATATATGTGTTTCCGGGGTGGGAGGGTTCCGCATCAGACTCTAGAGTGCTACATGATGCAATTACTAGGCCTAATGGTTTTAAGGTACCAGCGGGTAAGACTATTACTTAGTCTCAACTTTGTAAGTTAGGTCTAGTTCTGTTTGTCAACTACAAAACACTAATAAGGTCTGGTTTTTTTTCATTAGGTTATTATTACCTTGTAGATGGTGGTTATACAAATGGTGAAGGATTCCTTGCACCCTATAGAGGAATACCTTATCATTTATCTGAATGGGAGGGACGAACACGTTCTAATAAGGAAGAATATTTTAACATGAAGCATTCTAAGGCAAGGAATGTTATTGAACGCTGTTTTGGCTTGCTAAAAGGAAGGTGGTCGATACTAAGGAGTCCATATTTCTATCCGATAAGGACACAAGGTCGAATAATTACCGCTTGTTGCCTACTACACAATCTTATTAGGCAAGAGATGTCTGTAGATCCAATGGAGAATTTGCCAATAATAGAAGATGGACAAAATACAGAAGAAGGTGAATATGTTGGTAGTGTTCAAACATCTGACCAGTGGACTGCAAAGAGGAATGACATGGCTCAGGAAATGTATAATGAGTGGAGAGCAATTAGGAACTAGCAACCGAACTAGCTATATGTGTTAATGATAACATTTTATTTTAGTATTCCTTTTTATCATGCATTTGTTGGATATTAGCACAATGATTGGATGGTATGCAAATTAATTGGATATTATGCAAGTTGATTGGATATTATACAACTTGATTGGATATTATGCAAATTGATTATTTGTATGGTATTTTCCTACATTCAAATATTTTTTGTTTAGGTATGGATAACGAAAATATTTTGAATGCTACTCAAGAGCCAAAAGGAAGAAGGCGTAAATGGGAAGCATTTGAGGAAGAAGTATTACTATCCGTTCTTGAGGATTTTGTTGCTCGAAAGCAACGGTGTGACACCGGTGCTTTCAAACAAGGTACTTTGGTTGAAATAGCAAAAGCTGTCAATGTTTTATGTCCTCATTCAAATATAAAGGCAAATCCACATATTGAGTCCAAGTTGAAGAAATGGAAAAAAACATATAGTATGGTCGTTGACATGATAAACACAAGTGGATTTGCATGGAATGATGTCAAAAAGTGCGTTGAAGTTGACAGTGATGACGCATGGCAAACTTATGTGCAGGTTCATATCCTATTTTATTTATACATTAGTTATATTCTTGCTGCTATATTTGTTACGCATGCTAAATTTTAGTTTTGCTATGTTGATATAATCTTAGAAAAATAAAGAAGCCGATGGATGGAGAAGCAAACCTTTTCCACTGTTTGATAGATTTGCATATATATTTGGAAAAGATCGGGCTACGGGTAATGTAGCCGAAACCCCTGCTCAAATGGTGGAGGAACAAAGTCATGATCCTGTTGGTGAAAGTGATATTGGAGGTGAAAAATTTGTTTCTTCAATGAACCAACAAAGCCAACAAAGCACCCCATCTGAAAATAGCCAAAGAAAGAGGAAAAGAGCTGTGGGAAGTTCAAGTGATGGAACCGAGGCAATTATTAGTGGACTGAAAGATTTTTATGTTGAAAGTGGGAAGAGGATGCAAATGGTAACTGAAGCTTTAGTTCAAGGTACTGCAGATCATAGTGACATAGCTAACGAACTTGAAGCAATGGGTCTCTCTCCTATGGATCAAATTGATGCATTGTCTCTTATTTTGGATAAACCAAAAAATGTGGGAGTGTTCAGGGCAATCAAACCGGAACTCAAGAAAGTGTTCGTCCAAAGGCTTTTAAGCGACAACGCAAGCGGATGAGTATTTTGGCTAATGTTAACATGGATGTATTTTATTAACATGGATGTATTTTATTAATGTTAACATGGATGTATTTTATTAATCGTACAATCTTATGTTATGGCTTATAACTTAGCTTTGCACTAGTATTTTGGCTAATATTAACTAGCCATTTTGTAAATTATGGAGATCTATTTTGGCTAATGTTAGCTAATGTTAACTAGGATTTTCTAAATTATGGAGATCTTCTTATGTACTTGTATTTGTTGAAGTTGCATGTATTGGGCACTATTATTTTTCTTCTTTTGGGTGATAGAGTTTAAACCAAGCTACATTTGCAAATTAAACTCAACTATTTATAAATAGTATGTCCCAACTATAGTATGTCCCAATTCTATTAGCAGGTAATAGAAACAAAACAATTGTCATTTTTTTTAAGATTCATAATATACATGGCAAAAATATGCTCCAATTAACCCATATAATGAGATTTGTAGCATTACTCTATTACACAATGGCAAAAATTTGTAGTCCTAGTCTAAGCAAACACAAATCTGGTGAACAGTACTGTTTTTATTATCCTGCTTCTTAGTCCGACACTGCACCAAACGCTTCACTAAGTTAGTCCAGCTTAGTCCAGTCTAAGCCAGTCCAGCTTAGTCCAGTCTAAGCCAGTCCAGCTTAGTCCCGGCAGCTAGTCCAGTCCGAGACAGTCCGACTCAACAAACGCACCCTTAGAGTCCTTAAGACTTGGACTGCACTCAGAACTAGTAATCCTAAAAGATCTAGGTTTACTTAAAAGCTTATTAACAATACTTCTCCATATCAGATTCACACACTATAACCGGCTCCAATGTCATGTTCATTCCCATACTCTTACCATGGATAAGTTGAGTTTTTCCCCCTCCTCATTACATATTAAAACTATGGACAAACGATAGAATAGCTATAGAAATGCAAGACTATAAGGCTACAAGATTGATGGAAGTCACATCATTTCATTGATAATAATCAAGTATAAATATACAAAGTCTGCTAGGTTTACAGAGAGTCCTAAAGGGATTGTTTTACACCTAATACAAGTTGTATCATGAGTACAAAACTTCAAGAGATAATCATGTTAATCTTGACAAGGTTGAGTCGTCGAGGACTCCTTGCTAACAAACGCTCGCAAACTGGGCATCCCTGGATGAACAAGTTTGGACCGAAGTAAGTGGTGCCGCACCTTGAGCAAGCCTTTCGTCAACAAATCTGCAGGCTGATCAATGGAGGGAAGGAAGTGAACCTGGTGGCTGCCCATAACAACCTTCTCACATACGAAATGGTAGTCGAGTTTAATGTGGCGTGTTCTAGCATGGAAGACAGGGTTGGCGGCCATGTACGTTGCACTGAGGTTGTCACAGTGAAGATGGATAGGAAATGGAGTCCGGACGTCAAGCTCATGGAGCAAGTAGGTGAGCTAGGTTGTTTCAGCACAGGCATGAGACAGAGCTCGATACTCGGATTCAGCGCTTGAACAAGAGACGATGGGCTGCTTCTTGGAGCACCAAGACACCAAGATAGCGCCATGGTAGATTAGATAACCAGTGGTGGACTGGCGTGTGTCAATGCACCCGGCCCAGTCCGCATCAGAGTATACAGAGATACGAGATGAAATGTTCTGTGGGTGAAGAAGTAAACCTTGATCAATAGTGCCTTTGACGTTGCGTAAGATACGTTTGACTGCCAACATGCGTGTCGAAAGAGGGTTGCTCATATATTGAGCAATGTTGTTGGCGCCAAAGGATATGTCAGGGCGTGTCAACGTTATGTATTACAGGCAACCCACTAACATATGTGTTGATAATTGAAGGTATTTTGTATATATGAAAAGTGATGGAACACAAAGGCATGGCTGCCCTAAATAGGCAAGGTAGAAGACATGCCTTCTTACCTGCCATAACCCACGCCTAAAACAGGCTTTACAGCTAAGGGAGATCCCTTGAAATAAGGACACAAGACAGTTGATGTAAACAGGTTGGTAACCAGCCAAGCTGTCTAAACCTACTGATAAACCCTAAACCCTACTGATACTCTTAAACCTACTGACAATACTCCCCCTTAAGCTGGATCAAAGGGATTGAATGATCCAAGCTTGACCAAAATATGCTGAAAATGAGCAGAAGCAAGACTTTTGGTGAAAATATCAGCTAACTGGTCACGGCTTCGGGTGTAAAGAGTATCAATAATATTGGACTGAACCTGGGTGCGAACATAGTGACAATCAACTTCGATATGCTTTGTGCGCTCGTGAAACACCGGGTTGGATGCAATATGCATTGCAGCTTGATTATCACAAAACATAGACATAGGTTGAGGATGAGAGAAACCCAAATCACCGAGAAGACCTTTAAGCCAAATTAGTTCACTTGCAGTGGAGGCCATGGCGCGATACTCAGCCTCTGCGCTTGATCGGGCTACAACACTTTGTTTCTTACTTTTCCAAGTGACTAGGTTGCCTCCAACAAACGTGCAAAATCCGGTAGTTGATTTGCGATCAATATAGTTGCCTGCCCAATCCGCGTCAGTGTAGCCGACAATGTTTGTATGGTTGTTGTTCTTCATTAAGATGCCCCGACCAACTGAACCTTTTAGGTAACGAAGAATGCGATGTACAATCTTCAAGTGAGCTGTAGATGGGGAATGCATGAATTGATTGACAAGGCTCACAACATATGAGATGTCAGGTCTTGTAATGGTAAGGTAAATGAGCTTGCCAACCATTCGCTGATAGTAGCTCAAATTGGTGAGAGGCTCTCCTTGAGTGTCTAGTTTCAGATTGGTGTCCAGTGGGGTATGAGCTGGCTTGCATGCAGACATGTTAGCTTCTTGCAGGAGATCAAGTACATATTTTGGTTGGTTGAGAAATAAGCCTTTGCTAGAATGAGCCATTTCAATCCCCATAAAATATTTAAGAAAACCAAGATCTTTGAGGGCAAATTTGTTGCGAAGATACTGCTTGAGGGAGTGAATCTCAGATAGGTTGTCACCGGTCACTATAAGATCGTCGACATAGATAAGGACAACAAGTTTTCCAGTGGAACCAATTCGAATGAAAAGAGATGAATCAGCATTGCTCCGTCGAAAACCAACTTTTTCCAGTACCAAACTCAGTTTTGCATACCACGCTCGAGGAGACTGCTTAAGACCATAGATAGACTTATGTAATTTGCACACCATGTCTATATCACCTGCTTGTGAGTGGCCTGGTGGAAGTTTCATATAAACTTCTTCTTCAAGATCACCATGCAGAAAGGCGTTCTTGACGTCCATTTGGAAAAGGGGCCATGCACAATTAATGGCAACTGATAGGAAAACTCGGACAGTGTTCATTTTTGCTACAGGAGCAAACGTCTCCTTATAATCAACCCCATAAGTTTGTGTGAATCCACGAGCCACCAGGCGAGCTTTATGCCTCTCAATGGTGCCATCAGTCTTGAACTTAAGTTTGTAGATCCACCGACTACCCACAACCTTTTTGCCTTTAGGAAGTTTGACCACAGTCCATGTATGATTGTTATGGAGAGCTTGGAGTTCTTCTTCCATTGCTATTCGCCATTCATCATGAGTATTTGCCTCATCAAAGGTCTGGGGCTCATGAGCATTTGTGATAGTTGTTAAGAAGGCAGTATCGTTAGACGAAAACTTCTCATAAACAAAAGCACTTGTCAAAGGGTACTTTGCATTATAGGTCACATAATCATGCAGTCTAGGTGGAGGATTTCTTTGTCATGGAGGATTACGACGAACTTGACTGGCAGGTTGTGAAGGTGGTGGCATCATTGAGGGAATGATATCATTTGAACTGGAGGGCTGTTCAAGTGCCAATGATGTTTCTTGTTCATCAAGTTCCTCACTATCCAGATGAGAGATTTGGCTTGGAAGACTCTCTACCACATCATGCTCAACAGTACCCAAGGACGACACGGGAAAGAGGTCCATCAAGTGCTCCCCTTGACTAGAATAATTAGTTGGACGATCAAAGTATGGCTTGCTTTCATCAAACTTTACATCTCTTGAGATCACCATTTTCTTTGTTGTTGGATTGTAACATTTATACCCCTTTTGAGTGGATGAGTACCCCACAAATACACACTTTGTTGCCCTTGGATCCAACTTATCTCGATAGGGTTTCTGAATATGAACAAAACATGTGCAACCAAAGACTCTTAGGTGTGATAGATTTAGAGATTTGCCTTTCAAGACTTCATGAGGAGATTTGAAATTCAAAACTCTACTTGGTAATCTATTTATGATATAGGCTGCAGTAAGCACTCATTGGGACCAAAACTTCTTTGGCACATTCATGTGAAACATAAGAGCCCTAGTTTTTTCAAGAAGGTCCCTATTTTTTCTTTCAGTAATCCCATTTTGTTGGGGTGTTCCAACACAACTTGTTTGATGTAGTATGCCTTGTGTGCTCAAATAGTGTGACATTTTATTGGACATATATTCAGTGCCATTATCTGATCTTAAGATATGAATTTTTGACGAAAATTGAGTAGTGACAAGCTTGTGAAAATCTCGGAAAACATCCATAACTTCCCCCTTAAATTTCAAAAGGTACAACCAAGTGATCCTTGTGAAATCATCCACAAAGGTTACAAAATATTTGTATCCATCAAAAGACTCTAAAACAGGCCCCCAAATATCAGAATGAACGATTTCAAAAGGATTACTAGCTCTAGACATTGAAGAGGAAAAAGGTAACCTAGCAAACTTAGATAAGTGACAAACATCACATTGGGTTACATTTTTGCACAGGTTTGGAAACAAAGAGTTCAAGACCTTCTCAGAGGGATGAGCTAATCGTTGGTGCCACAAAATGTGTTCTTGAGCTTGACTAACTTGAAAGGCTTTGGGGACTTGGATTTCCTTGGACACATAATAGAGACCATTTAAATAAAAACCTTCACCAATCTTCTTCTTGGTGACTAAATCCTGAAACACGACATCACAGGGAGAGAAAATGGCAAGGCAGTTGAGTGAGTTTATGAGTTGACCTACAGATAAAAGTTGGAAAGGAAAAGACGGAACATAAAGGACATTTGACTCAACATTGTTGGATATCAAGTTGATTTTTCCTTTTCTTAAAACTGAAACCCCTTTCCCATTGGCAACGGAAACATGAAAGGGTGATGATATTGTTTCAAATTTATGTAGGTTTGTAACCTTATTCGTCATGGGATCAGAAGCACCAGAATCTACAATCCAATAATCATGCACACTATTGACTGAGAGAGCAGTTGAAAAAGATTTCAGAATACCTGGGATATCTTTGGAGGCAATACTCTTGTTTTCAGCTAAAAACCCTGCAAAATGCCCTAGTAGGGTTGTCTGATTTGAAGAACCTACTTCTTCTTCTCTAACCCCTTGTTTCTGGTGAAGAAAGGCTGCAAACTCATTGATTAGATTTACAGGACTAGCAGTGAATTTGGACATTGCATCTGAAGAGACTGAGGCTGCGAGATTAGCTTTATCAGGTGAGCCATATGTAGACTTTGAGGGAGCCTTGTGGTATTTCAGGAATTTTGGCTTTAATTCTGGATGAAGAATCCTGCACCTATCCCTTGTGTGACCACCATTATTACAGTAGCTGCATTTTGTTGGAAGTATGCCCACAAAGCCACTCATTTGATGTAATAGCTTTTGGAATACTTATTGTGTTAAACTATTATATTGTTTAATGAAGGGCAAAGCTTATTGTTAATCATTATTTATTAGATTATATGTTTAAGCAATAAGGGAATCCAAGGAATGTATTTAGTCTAAGAGAGAAGTGATCTAAGTAAGTTAGATTAACGAGACCTTTCTCTTATGTTCATTCCTAAAGCGTTCCTAGCCATAGGATTGCCAATTGGGCATTGACAATCCGCTAAGGTTAGTATGTGTTATGTTACCTCAAGCGTGAGTATGACTAGTCTCAAGTCATTTAGTGTTGGACACTGAGACAAACACATAGGTGCTCGAAAGGTAATCGAGTACGTTGAACAACGATCAAAAGAGAGTTCGAACATACATGTCATGTAAGAACTCGTAAGTTGCAATATGCAAAGTAGTCCTTTGACCTGAGGCATCATAGATGTCTAATGGTTAGGTCCTTGATCTTTGATCATGTCAAAGGCATTCCATCGAGAGTGTCCACGACATTGTTGGGGTCAAGCTATCTAGTCATGTAGGCATATGAATGCACAACAAGGGATCTCTAACCTTCCATGGTGGAAGGAGAATACTTTGAGATATGATTCAGGAGTCTTTGGCCAAAGCATACGAATATGACTTAGGAAGTATGTTTCAAGTCATATTCAAATGAATCATATAGAGAAGTATCACATTGGATAGTAGACATGAAATAAACTATCACTTAAACAATGTGATCAAGAGTATTGTATTAGAGAAGGACCGTATTGCATTGTAATTGTAACTGGATAGGTTCTCCAACCACTTCTACTTAGCTTGGGTAGCCATGACATACTGCTAGGTGTCACTCATGGTTTGCGGAAGCCCTGAGGATTAGCTAACACTAATCTTCATCAAAGGGAGAATTGAAATGTAGTTTCAATTCGCAATCGATCGTTAAGAGTAACAATCGCCCACTGCCTCGCTAATTAGAACCTAATGGATCGTACACCGAGTAAGGATGAAAGTGAAGAAATATAAATGAGATGGATAAGCAATTAAATAGTTTAATTGAGAATGGTCAAGATTAATTAATTAGTTAATTAATCTTACGAAAGGTTCGTATTGGGCTTTTAAGTTGGTTTTGGGTTTCGGGGCCCAAAAGGGTTTTTGGTCCACAAGGCCCATTGAGTTTAGGTTGTGTGACAACTAAAACTAAATGGAAATTAACCCAAAAACAAAGTCAAAACCGGCCTAGGGTGAGTGGTACCCAACTTGGGTTAATTGCAAGTGTGCCACTCACATGTGAGGTGGTATAAAGGCAACTTTATAGCCATAACCTCATTAGGGTTTTCTTGAGGGAAATAAGAGAAACATTTTCTCTCCTTTTCTCATCTAGAGGCTGGCCACTTAGGGAGAGTTTCACTAGCATCAAAATCTCTCTAAGTCATCCATCTTCTTTTCACACTACATCCTTGGTGTGGAGACTTAGAGACACTAAATCTTTGGTGTTCTTGGAGATCCTTTCCTTACATCTACAAGGAGCAAGAGGAGCATTCAAAAGGAAGAAAATCACAAGGAAGATTCAAGGAGCTAGGAGGTGACTTGAAGGCCCTCCACTTGGGTGAATCCCTTGTGTAAACAAGGATGAGCTTCAAGGGTAATGAATCTCAAAACCTTCCTTCTCTTTAATGTTGTTAAAGAGTCTTATGGTTCACCATTCACTAGGCTTTGAAAGTCATGGGTTTTTAGAATTGTTTTTGAATGCATGCCTACTTTAAAGTGTTATTAGTTTGCATATGTGTTCAAATGTTCTCACATGTTCTTAGCTAGGACAAAATTTTTCCTTCAAGTGGTATCAAGAGCCTAGGTCTAGAGTATGGTGAATCCTTTTGGGTTTTGTGTTTTTTCATGGTTTGTGATTTAAATGTTGTAAATGTTACAAGCTTTGTTCTTGCTTTTTGAATATAAATTTTGCTTGAAAATTTAGCATCTCAAATGTTGTAGATGTAGTTCATTTAAGCATGAATATTGGAACTAAAATTTGGTGCCATGTATGTGGGGAAATTCGGCCAAATCCAAAGGGTGGATTTTGGGTTCATGTTTGTCTTGTTAAAAGTGTTTTAAAGTGACTTTTGGAACCCCTAAGTACCCTAGGATGTTAACCCTCTTTTGAGTAGTGAAAATTTGAGTTTTATTGAGTGAAAACATTCATGGAGCTCTTATGAGTTTTCATGTGTGTTCTTCAATGTTCTTGATGTTCTTACCAAGAACAAAAAAGTTTGGTGTTTTGATTCAAAGTGTTTGATGTTTTTCATAAAGTTTTGGTTTATTATTGATTGGTGATGTAGGTGATGGATGATTTGTGTATTTATTGTTTGTCAAACTTTTTCTTACAACCCATACCAATCAACTTTTCAACCCATACCTTTTGACTATTTCAAAACACTTTAAAATTTTGAATTTTCACCAAAACCATTCCCCCATTTTTCACTACCAAAACCGGCCACCCCTTAGTGGGGGTACTTTTGGGATTTTTTTTGAGCAATTACATAAAGTCTTGATACTTTTGTGTATTTGCACTTTGACCCAAAAGTTTACGTTTTTACGTAAAGGTCCAAAATCACTAAAGGACAAATTGTTTTGCTCCTTTAATGAAGTTTATGTTATTGCTGAAATTTTTGGGTTCTAGTTGTAATTACATGAAGTTGTGGACTCTTGTGTTTTTACAAAGTGACCCCAAAAGTTTATGTTTTAGCATTGTGGCCCAATAAGTTGTGGTCATTGCTTTTTCGGCCCAAATTATAATGAGAACAAAATGGTTTTGTCTCTTTAATGAGAATTGGATTTTCATTTCATATTAGTTCCATTTAAATCAATTCTATGAATCCGAAAACCAATTGTTTAAGTTGCTTTCTTAGTTAATGTGATTGATTAAGAAAAGGGTGATTATGAACCAAAGGCCTCGATAATTGAGCTATGTGATTGGCCGCTTTGCATTATGAATGTTTGGGTTAAGTAGTTTAGATTTGAATGTAATTTGATTAGTTCAAATGTGTTGTAAAAGGGCATAAGTCCTTCAAATGTGTTGTAAGAGGGCATAAGCCCTCCTCTTTATTTCATGTATTCCTTTTGTTTATTTGTATGCAAATTGGAATAGTTGGGTCCAACGCCCAATAGGAAATAACGGTTTAATTAGATTAAACGCGTAACTAAAATCAACAACAACCTACCTTAGACCCAAGGTCCAACACAAGGCTCGTGTTGGATCAAATCAAACGGTTCATAATCATCCTAAAACCTAATAAGATTAAAATGAAATTGATGTAGCCCAACACTACTCCCTCAACAAAATGAATATTAAGTTGATAAGCGAGAGATGCTTTGAACATCTCTTCGTAGGCCTTCCACTATGGTGGGCTCCAATCGTTTGTGACTCATACATCGGCTTCACCCTATCATGGGGAAGTTCAAAGTATGTGCTTACCTTCAGGAGGAGTCCATATGAACATACATGATGTGGTAAGGTAGGCAACGAGGATGACCAACATCATATCATTGTGAGGCTATCCTTGAACCCCTACACGAACTAGCATGGTGGGAATGACTTAACTAAGTGCAATGGTGCCAACATCATATCATTGTGAGGCATCATTCTCTAGAGGCCAAACAAGATGGGTAATTACAAGAGTTGTAAATGACTAAAGCGTTATTCTCTCATCACTATTTTTGCTAACCGACATCGTATCATCGTGAGGTGGGCTTGGTAATGGTGAGTCTCCCATACCCCGCTAAGAGTTCAACATAACTCTCGGATTCCATTGAGGGATGTGGAATTTGCCAAAAATAGTGGGTGGTACTATTTGATTTAAGACCCAATCAAGTAGTTTTAAAATCAACAATCTAATACGATTTCTGTTATGTTATTTAGTTAACGACATGCCTAAAATTATACCTACCATTGTACTTGACAAAAAGGGCCTTAGGGGTCAACGTTTCCTTGCTTGGTATCATCACATCGAGAATGTCTCAAAGATGAATAACATATCGTATGTACTCAAGCAATCCCCTCCTCATGTACCTCCTACGAAACTAGCTTCAAAGGAGGAGTGTCAAAATTATGCAAGACACTATGAGGATGACTTACAAGCCAAATGCTTAATCCTCACTTCACTTAGTGAGGAGCTTAAGAAGCTACATAAGCACATAGACACTTCATGTGCCATGGTTGATAGTTTGCATAAGATGCATGACATTGAGACTAGTAATGTACGATTCTCAAATGTTTGTAGTCTATTGAATGCCAAAATGGAAAAGGGGACATCGGTCCAAAAACATGGACAAAAGATGGAAAGGATCTTTCAAGATCTTAAGAGTTTAGGAACTTCCATCGATGGGAAAATGGCCCAAGACTTTTTCCTTGCATCTCTCTCGGATGATTTCACTAAGTTTATAGTAAACTATAAAGTGAATAGATTCGATCATACTTTTACCGAGATGATTGACATGTGCTGTGAGTTTGAACAAAGTTTCAAAAAGGACAGTGGGACTGAGAATGCAATCACAAGGAAAAGGTTGCATAAGAAGAAGGCAAGAAAATCCAAAGGAACATGCTTTCATTGTGGAAAGGATGAACGTTGGAAGAAGAAATACAGGGTGCGCATTGCGAGCCTTATGACACGAACTTTTGAAGGGACTATTTCTGTCATAGAGAGTGCTTTTACAATGAGCTCTAATTCCTGGATATTTGATTCAGGCGCTAGTCAACATATCTGCAATTTGTTGCAGGGACTAACAGGGAGCAGGACACTGCGCAATGGGGAGATGATTGTGCGAGTTGGGAACGGCACTAAGATCTCTGCAAAAGCAGTTGGCACCTACATGCTTAAACTACCCTCTGAGGAAGTCTTGGAACTTAAAAATTGTTTATATTTTCCTTCATGTATAAAGAATTTGATTTCTATCTCTATGCTTTTACGAGATGAGCACTCAGTATTGTTTGACAAAATGAGTTGCACTTTATACTTGAACGGTCGTATTATCTCTCATGGTAATATGATAGAGGGACTTTTTCACCTAGAGACAAGTAGTGGAATGCACTGTATTGAAAGCGGGAATACCTCAAAACCCAAAAGGGCTAGAGAAGAAGTTAACCAAGAAAAGATGTGGCATCTTAAACTTGGACATGTGAACCTTGATAAGATTCGCAAGATGTCGAAAGATGGATATTTCCGCCCATTGGGTAATGACCAAATGGGTACTTGTGAATGTTGCTTGAAAGGGAAGATGACTAAATCTCCATTCACTGGGAAGGGAGAGCGTGCCACTGAAATTCTGGGGTTAATCCACACTGACGTATGTGGACCTATGTCCACTACATCGAGAGGAGGCTTCTCCTACTATATCACATTCACCGACGATCACTCTTGGTTTGGCTATGTGTATCTTATGAAGTACAAGTCAGAATCCTTTGAAAAGTTCAAAGAATTCAAGAATGAAGTTGAGAAGCATACTGGGAAGCAGATAAAGATCCTAAGATCAGATCGAGGGGGAGAGTATCTAAGTAACGAGTTTCTAGATTATCTCAAAGAGTGTGGAATAATATCACAGTGGACTCCACCAGGAACTCCACAACTTAATGGAGTTTCTGAAAGGAGAAATCGAACCTTGATGAACATGGTTCGTTCTATGATGAGTTCCACAGATCTACCAGTAACATTCTGGGGATACGCTCTATATACAGCAGCTTACTTGCTTAATAGAGTACCTTCCAAATCAGTTTCACAGACGCCCTATGAGATATGGCATGGAAGAAAGCAAAATCTTAATCATATTAAGATTTGGGGTTGCGAAGCATATGTCAAGAAGTTTGAAGCTACTAAGCTTGAAGCAAGATCAGTTAGGTGCTATTTTGTGGGATATCCTAGAGAAACTATGGGATATGAGTTCTACCATCCTGACGACCAGAAAGTCTTTGTCGCCAGAACTGCTAAGTTTCTAGAGGATGAATTTGTTCTCAAAGGAACCACAAGTAAAACGATGGAAATTAATGAGATTAATGATGAACCACAAACAAGCACTCGACAAGTTGACAACCCTGTTCCTGAAACCCTAGCTCCACGTAGATCCGAACGGGTCAGCAAGCCACCTAAGAGGTATGGCTTGGATAACGACTTTGGTGAGTTGCACCTTCTAGGTGACAATGACACAAAGGAAGACCCTAGAGACTACACTGAAGCAATGTCCGACATTGATTCAAAGAGATGGCAAGAGGCCATGAAATCCGAGATGGATTCCATGTATCACAATCAGGTCAGGACTCTTGTAGACCCTCTAGAAGGTATAGTACCTGTTGGAAACAAATGGGTCTTTAAGAGAAAGATAGACGCTGATGCGAACGTGGAGACTTATAAGGCTAGACTAGTAGCCAAGGGTTACAGGCAATGAGAAGGGATTGACTATGAAGAAACCTTTTCTCCTGTAGCCATGATTAAGTCCATTCGGATTTTGCTTGCTATAGCTGCGTACCATGACTATGAGATATGGCAAATGGACGTGAAGACGGCCTTTCTGAACGGCTACCTAGAGGAAGAGCTCTATATGACTCAACCCGAAGGTTTCGTGTCCAAGTCTGAAAAGACTAAGGTATGCAAGCTTTAGAGGTCCATTTATGGACTTAAGCAAGCCTCCAGGAGCTGGAACATTCATTTTGACACTGAAATCAAATCGTTTGGTTTCACTCAAAACGAAGACGACAATTATGTTTATCAAAAGGTCGTTGGGGATGCAGTTGTATTCCTAGTGTTATATGTAGATGACATATTACTATTCGGGAATGACACTGTAGTACTTTCTTCTGTAAAAGTGTGGTTGTCCAAAACCTTCCACATGAAAGATTTGGGAGATGCATCTTATGTGCTTGGGATAAAGCTCTATCGTGATAGATCCAGAAAATTAATTGGATTATCCCAATCTATGTACATAGATAAGGTGCTAAGTAGGTTCCAAATGGAACAATCAAAGAAAGGTCTTCTTCCTGTGAGACATGGAATTCACCTTTCTAAATCCATGGGACCAAAAAATCCTGAAGAAATACGGCAAATGAGTAGGATTCCTTATGCTTCCGCCATAGGAAGTTTCATGTATGCCATGATATGCACAAGGCCTGATATCGCATATGCTGTGAGCATCACTAGTCGATATCAATCTAACCCAGGATCAGAACACTGGGCAGCTGTCAAGACGGTCCTTAAGTACTTAAGAAGAACTAAGGACATGTTCCTCGTTTATGGAGGAGCAACAGAGATGCGAGTGGAAGCCTATACAGAAGCAGATTTCTAGTCTGACGTCGATGATAGAAGTTCCAACTCCGGATATGTGTTCACTCTGAATGGTGGGGCTGTCAGCTGGAAAAGCAAGAAACAAGATGTAATTGCTGATTCCACGACGGAGGCTGAATATGTCGCTGCAGCTGAAGCCGGCAAAGAAGCGTTCTGGATGAAGAAGTTCATTACTAAACTTGGAGTGGTTCCAACCATTACATCACCAGTAACCTTGTACTGTGATAATAGTGGGGCGATAGCTCAAGCCAAGGAACCCAGGGCTCATCAAAAGAACAAGCATTTTGACAGACGCTTTAATATCATTAGAAGATATGCTGCCGAGGGGAAAGTCAACATCCTCAAGGTTGCCTCAGCCGATAACGTAGCAGATCCACTGACGAAGCCAATGTCTCAAATCCAACTTGACCGCCACATGGAAAAGATGGGTATTAGATACATGGGAAGGTGGCTTTGAGTGCAAGTGGGAGATTGTTGGAAGTATGCCCACAAAGCCACTCATTTGATGTAATAGCTTTTGGAATACTTATTGTGTTAAACTATTATATTGTTTAATGAAGGGCAAAGCTTATTGTTAATCATTATTTATTAGATTATATGTTTAAGCAATAAGGGAATCCAAGGAATGTATTTAGTCTAAGAGAGAAGTGATCTAAGTAAGTTAGATTAACGAGACCTTTCTCTTATGTTCATTCCTAAAACGTTCCTAGCCATAGGATTGCCAATTGGGCATTGACAATCCGCTAAGGTTAGTATGTGTTATGTTAACTCAAGCGTGAGTATGACTAGTCTCAAGTCATTTAGTGTTGGACACTGAGACAAACACATAGGTGCTCGAAAGGTAATCGAGTACACTGAACAATGATCAAAAGAGAGTTCGAACATACATGTCATGTAAGAACTCGTAAGTTGCAATATGCAAAGTAGTCATTTGACCTGAGGCATCATAGATGTCTAATGGTTAGGTCCTTGATCTTTGATCATGTCAAAGGCATTCCATCGAGAGTGTCCACAGCATTGTTGGGGTCAAGCTATCTAGTCATGTAGGCATATGAATGCACAACAAGGGATCTCTAACCTTCCATGGTGGAAGGAGAATACTCTGAGATATGATTCAGGAGTCTTTGGCCAAAGCATACGAATATGACTTAGGAAGTATGTTTCAAGTCATATTCAAATGAATCATATAGAGAAGTATCACATTGGATAGTAGACATGAAATAAACTATCACTTAAACAATGTGATCAAGAGTATTGTATTAGAGAAGGACCGTATTGCATTGTAATTGTAACTGGATAGGTTCTCCAACCACTTCTACTTAGCTTGGGTAGCCATGACATACTGCTAGGTGTCACTCATGGTTTGTGAAAGCCCTGAGGATTAGCTAACACTAATCTTCATCAAAGGGAGAATTGAAATGTAGTTTCAATTCGCAATCGATCGTTAAGAGTAACAATCGCCCACTGCCTCGCTAATTGGAACCTAATGGATCGTACACCGAGAAAGGATGAAAGTGAAGAAATATAAATGAGATGGATAAGCAATTAAATAGTTTAATTGAGAATGGTCAAGATTAATTAATCTTACGAAAGGTTCGTATTGGGCTTTTAAGTTGGTTTGGGGTTTCGGGGCCCAAAAGGGTTTTTGGTCCACAAGGCCCATTGAGTTTAGGTTGTGTGACAACTAAAACTAAATGGAAATTAACCCAAAAAAAAGTCAAAACCGGCCTAGGGTGAGTGGTACCCAACTTGGGTTAATTGCAAGTGTGCCACTCACATGTGAGGTGGTATAAAGGCAACTTTATAGCCATAACCTCATTAGGGTTTTCTTGAGGGAAATAAGAGAAACATTTTCTCTCCTTTTCTCATCTAGAGGCCGGCCACTTAGGGAGAGTTTCACTAGCATCAAAATCTCTCTAAGTCATCCATCTTCTCTTCACACTACATCCTTGGCGTGGAGACTTAGAGACACTAAATCTTTGGTGTTCTTGGAGATCCTTTCCTTACATCTACAAGGAGCAAGAGGAGCATTCAAAAGGAAGAAAATCACAAGGAAGATTCAAGGAGCTAGGAGGTGACTTGAAGGCCCTCCACTTGGGTGAATCCCTTGTGTAAACAAGGATGAGCTTTAAGGGTAATGAATCTCAAAACCTTCCTTCTCTTTAATGTTGTTAAAGAGTCTTATGGTTCACCATTCACTAGGCTTTGAAAGTCATGGGTTTTTAGAATTGTTTTTGAATGCATGCCTACTTTAAAGTGTTATTAGTTTGCATATGTGTTCAAATGTTCTCACATGTTCTTAGCCAGGACAAAATTTTTCCTTCACATTTCAAATCCCCTCGCTTTCCTTTGTAACCTTTTTCCTCAGTAGACCTGTAATTTAAAGCTTAAGCCCTAGTTTCAGGTAAGTTAGTTTTTACCTCTATGTTCATCACTTTTCTACGATCTTCCTCCCTTTCAATTGTGGCACAGATGCTTGAAAAAGAAGGGAGATCAACGTTCATGAGAATGTGGCTTCGAAAGTTGGAATATTTTGTCTTCCTCGGCTCGTTTTAGTAGCACTTTGCGTTGGTGGTGTAAGGACGCTAAACGTTGAGTTCATTCCACATCGTTGTCAGCATTCCAAGATGCTGAACAAATGGTTTCCCTTCGTGTTGCAGCCCAGCAAGATCTTTCTTGAGTTGAAAAACTCGAGCATCATTATTCTGGTTTCCATACATCTCTTTAAGATTTTTCCAAAGATGCATGGAGGTTTCAGCATAGCTGAAGATCTCCGGAATCTTTCGTTCCATAGAGTTGACCAACCATGACATAACAAGCTGATCTTTGCAGATACATGCATCATACGTTGGTGACTCGATCTCAAGAATAGGAATGGCACCATTGACATACCCGAGCTTTGATCGTCCTCCCAGAGCAAGTGTCACAGCTCTTTCCCATGGGAGATAATTAAATTCATTCAATAACACTGAACTTAAACGTTGGTTTGGGTTTACATCAACATCGGACAAGGTGGAAGACGGAGAAGCATGGGAGCTATCTGCCTACAGATTAACTGAGCTCTCTTCAGCCATTGAAGAAGGTTGAAAAAGAGATTAACACACAAGGGTATACAGAGACAAGCCGGTTAAGGTTACTGTTCTGATACCATGTTGATAATTGAAGGTATTTTGTATATATGAAAAGTGATGGAACACAAAGGCATGGCTGCCCTAAATAGGCAAGGTAGAAGACATGCCTTCTTACCTGCCATAACCCACGCCTAAAATAGGCTTTACAGCTAAGGGAGATCCCTTGAAATAAGGACACAAGACAGTTGATGTAAACAGGTTGGTAACCAGCCAAGCTGTCTAAACCTACTGATAAACCCTAAACCCTACTGATACTCTTAAACCTACTGACAATAATATGATATTCGGTAGCAGAAGACAAGGGCACACCATCATGGACCGATAAGGAGAGTTTGGCAGCGACAGGTGTGGAACACGGTTTGCACTCCATCATGTTGGCCTTTTGTAATAAATCATAAGCATATTTGACATGGGAAAGATGCATACCGTGTGCAGTGGTGCTAACTTGAAGGCCCAAGAAATAATGAAGGAGCCCGAGATCCTTTAATTCGAATACATGACCCAATGCCGTGATAAAGTGTTGCAAGAGAGAAGGGGTGTTGCCAGTTAAGACAATGTCGTCAACATATAAGAGGAGCCACGATTATAAATGAAGAGAGAGCTATCATCTGTACTCTGGAAGAATCCATATCGGAACAGATATGAGCTAAACCGATGAAACCAGGCCCGGGGTGCTTGCTTAAGATCGTAGAGGGCCTTGGTGAGATGACAAACATGGTGGGGATGGTGGGTGTCAATAAAACCTGGGGGTTGCGACGTATACACCTCCTCTTGCAAATGACCATGCAGAAAGACATTTTTGACATCAAGTTGACGAACAGGCCAATGATTCGAAACAACAAGACTAAGGATTGTTTGTATAGTTGCAGGTTTGACCACATGACTGAAAGTTTTATCATAATCGATTCTGGTTGTTGGTGCAAGCCCTTTGCCACCAAATGGGCTTTGTATCTGTCAATGCTTCCATCGGTATTTCGTTTAATGTGATAAACCCACTTGCAGCCAACTTTATTTTGATGCGGTGACAGCGGGGCAAGGACCCAAGTGTTGTTCTTAAGAAGGGCATTAATCTCCTCTGTTATGGCAGCCCGCCATTTGGGTTTACGATTAGCTTGTTAAAACATGTAGGTTTGTCAGTGGTAATCAAGGCAGAAAGAGCATGAGGGAGAGGACACCGAACGGAGCGATCATGCCAGGTTTTGGGTTTCCTCGTGCCATCTCTAGACCGAGTGACCATGGGGTGGGATGGAAGCACATGGTTGTGTGCTTGATAAAGCCGTAAGAAGCTGCTGTGGAGAGTGAGTATCAGGAGGTGGGTCACATGTTGAGGTTGACAAAGGCCCAATGTCATGGGGTGGTGCAATGGCAGCATGTGAGGATGGGCCCATGGTAAAGGAGAAACAATCACACATAAGATTGTAAAAGGCTTAAACAGTTATTGATGCTTGACTCAGTTAAATTTGAGAGAGGTTGTAAGTTTGTATTTATAGAGATGATTTACATCAGTAAGTTACAAGATGTACTTGATACAAATAACAATTCTATAATTCCCCAAAGATAGGAGATAATACAAGAAAGTATATCCAATGAAGAGTTTGAAGAGAAACGACAACTCTCAGCAGTAGCAACGTGATTGAAAAGATCACATCAAACAACCTTGCGGACAAGGATTGGAAACTTATTGTTTATCATGCCTCTGCAAGCTGAGAAGACAGTTGAGAACAGGAAGCTTGGAAAGAAGGAATTGAAACCGAGTGGAAGACAAACTTTTCGTAAGAAAGTCAGTAACCTGATCGGGAGAAGCAACATAGCCGACAATGATTTATTTCCGAGTAACCTTTTCATGAAAATAATGATAATCAACAACAACATGTTGCATGCGGGCTTGGTAGACAGGATTGAGGCCACGACAAGAGCACTGATATTATCACACCATAATTGAGGTGGTGTAAGATAAAGATGGAGATCAGGAAATAAATTTCTGAACCAGGACAAAGTGGCTATAGTATATGCTAGTTGACGGTACTCAACTTCAGTGCTGGAGCGAGAAACACCACGTTGTTTCTTCGAGCTCCATGAAATCAAATTTGTGCCCAGAAAGATACAGTAACCGCCTGTGGACCAACGATCATTAGGATCACCGACATAATCTACGTCGGCATAAGCGGTGATGGAAAGAGAACTCGGATGATAGAGCAGGCCATGATCAGAAGTTCCCTTAAGATAACGCAAAATGCGTTTAACAGCAGCCTAGTGTATTGTCGTGAGGAGTGCATAAACTGGCAGACCTGGTTGACGGAGAAGGCAATGTCCGGATGAGTGAAGATGAGATATTGCAGTGCACCTACAACACTGCGAAACTTTGTGGCATCTGAAATAGGATCCCTTTCGTACAGAGAAAGACGACGGCCAGGAGAAGCTGGCGTGTGGATGGGTTTGCAGTATGCCGTATTTGTGTGGTTGAGAAGGTCCTTGATATATTTAGCCTGGGATAAATTAAAACCAGAGGCTGTACTAGTGACCTTAATGCCCAGAAAATAATGGAGGGGCCCAAGATCTTTCATGGAAAATATTAAACCAAGCTGAGCGATGAGTTTGGTAATCTGAGAACAACTATTACCAGTAACCAAAATGTCATCTATGTAAATCAATAGATAAATAATGGTGGTGCCATCAAAGTAGGTGAATAAAGAGGAGTTAGCTTGAGAGGCAACAAACCTGAGTTCTTCAAGGTAATTGGAAAAGCACTGAAACCACGCCCTTGGAGCTTGTTTGAGTCCGTAAAGAGAACGTTGTAGTTTACAAACATGAGTTGGCAATTGTGGATCAATGAAGCCCTGGGGTTGGTGTATATAAACATCTTCAGAGAGAGCCATGCAAAAACGCATTTTGAACGTCCAATTGGCAAATGGACCAATTATAATGTAGAGCAACCGAGAGAATCAATCTGATGGTGGCGTGAGTGACCACATGACTAAACGTTTCTTCGTAGTCGATGCCTTCCTGTTGGTGAAAACCGTTAGCGACAAGACGGGCTTTGAAGCATTCTATGGACTCGTCGGATTTGCGTTTGATCTTGTATACCCATTTGTTGGGGAGAACTTTGTAATGTGATTGAAACGACACAAGGATCCAGGTACTAGTTCATTGTAACGCCGTGAACTCCTCAGCCATGGCTTGACGCCAGTGAAGACATTTGTTAGCTTGTGTAAAACCTGAAGGCTTGATGTGATAAAAGTTAAGCACTCAAATTAAACCCTCTGGTTGTCAATTGTAGTAAGTATGCAAGTAGGGATCGTTCTGGACCGGGGATTAGGAGGGATTGCTAATCAACTCTAAATTAATTCAAAAACACAAAAACAAAGTTAAAAACGTTTGAAAAGACTCAAGGGACTCAAAACAAGTTAAAAACACTCAAAACTGCTTAAAAACACTTTTTGGACAGATTCTAACACTAAGGATGGTTTTGGACGAATTTGAAAATAAAACAAGTAAGTTAAAAACAAAACAGATTTTAAAGTAAAACAAGCTGAAAACGATTTTGGGATTTGGATGGATGATGGGCTAGCTAGAGGGTCATTCTCCACACATGACACTCTTGTACATAAATCGATCTCCAATTGCTTTTCAATGAACCATGAACCTCAACACCCCAGATTAACCGTACGTGCACTAATTAACCCTCAGATTTTCCTTATGTCATTGAATTGGATACGTGCATACAACAACCCAAATTATTCTCCAACAGTCCCCTACATGAGTGCATAGAAGAGATACAGTTAGAGATCATTAAGTTCCATGAAAATCATAAGTGTTGACAAGGCATTCGTAACTATGAATGCATGATACGTTTGCCAGGAATCCAATTAACGCGATTGTGACAAGCAACCTTCACTACTCATGAATATAAGTTCATAACGATTAGGTGAAACTCCCTTATATTCTAGCATCAAATTCAAGCATGCAAACTAAGCGGGCCCTCTTAATCGACATACAAGAACAAGTTATGAATAAAACAGTTAATTGAATTGCATTCACGATTCATCAAATCACAATTGGAAGAAATCAATTCATATCTCAAGCATGTTCATGGCTTCGAACTCCCCTTAGCTAAATAGGGGTTTAGCCACTCATAGTCACAACAAAATCAGAGAATAATAAAGTAAACATTGAAAGTAAGAATGAAGTACACCTAGAACGATCTAATCTTCAAGCTTGAACGTCAAAGGCCTCATTCTTCTCCACCTTGCTGCTGCACAAGTGACTTAGGTTGTGTATGGATGTGTTTTGGATGGAAGGATGGGAGGATTGGTGCGGCAAGAAGTGTGGAATGGCTGAAAGTGTTTGTGGGAATGAATGGAGGAGTGAATGATGGATAGGTAAGTGAATGGATGACTGATTGGTGCGGCAAAGGGTAGTTTATATAGGGAATAGGTAAGGCACGGTTTGGGATTTATTTAGGAAACATATTTACTCCAAAACCTTAAGGGAAAAGAAGAATTAAAATCAGAAATCTAAGGAAAAGGGTAAGGGAGTTGAGGCAAAGAGGAAAACAAAAGGGAAAGTGAGCTATGTATGCGGCAAGGGAAAGGGCAAGGTCTTCCTTGCTGATTTTGGGACAAATAGGTAAGTAGGGAAACAACCTTGACTTAGAAGAAAGGGTAAGGACATTTGGTTGCTGATTTGGAAGAGAAAAGGAAGGTAACTTGCGGCAAGGAAAGGGAAAAAGGGTAAGTAGATTACTTCCTTGCTGATTTTGTGTGCAATTGTGTCTTAAATTAAATTGGGAAGGTACTCTTGTGCGGCAAGGATGTATGAGGGAAGGAGAAGGTGTGGCACCCACCTTAGAGTGGGAATTAAGTGTCCCAAAGTATCTAGGACTCCCCTTTGTGGCTGATTTCCTTGTACAATAGGATTAGGAAACTTTGACTTGGTCAATCCTTCTTCTTCTTGGATTCCTTTTCCTTTATTGACTTGAATTAATTTTTCTTCCTCTCTTTGGCTGATTCCTAGCATGCTTTGGTCTTCAATTTCGTCCATCTACAATGCTCCAAGCATAAGCTATCCAAAACATGCCCAAAACTGCTCCAAAAGGCTCCAAAATGCACTTTCTTGATACTTTAACCCTTTGGACCTATAAACACACGAAAATGGCTTAAAATACTAAATTAACTAAGAACAATCAACATAAATGCACGAAAACAAGCTAACTAAGTCGCATAAATATGCTTCTATCAAGGCTCAACCAAAATATTAGTAGCAACAAGTAAAGCATAACGAGGATTTGGTTTTCGAATGCCATCTTTGGCCCTTGTAGTCATGGGATGAGATGGAAGAATAGTTGTCATAGGCACGATGGGTGAGGTCCCAGTATTCGCAAATGTACGTAAGGATTTGGTGGATGGGAAATATGATAATGTATAGAAGTAGGTGTGTGGGGTTTCGGGATATGAGGAGTAGAGATGGATTGGGTTGATGTGTTTGTAGGATGAGCAGGGGGTAGGGAGAGGTTGAGGTTGGGTAGGAGTATGGGTTAAGGTGGTAAGATTGAGATGCATGGCAGTAGGAGATGGGATAGAGTTAGGAGGTGGTAGGATGGTGTCAAAGTGTAACACGTCTGTGGAGGTGGACTGCAGAGCTGGAGGAAGAACCATATCCTTGTAAAGAAAACATTTTTCATCAAAAATAACATGGCGAGACATAAAAACTTTGCTCGTTGAGGGACCAGAACAACGATAACCTTGCTGATTTAAAGAATAACCTAGAAAAATACATTTTTTGGACCGAAACTGAAGTTTGTTTTGAGTATATGGTCGAAGATATGGAAAACATGCACATCCAAAACTTTGAAAAAAATCATATTGTGGAGGAGTGGAGAAAAGTTTTTGAAAAGGGGAGTCATGATGCAAAACTTTGGTGGGTAAGCGATTAATTAAATAATTGGCAGTGTGAAAAGCATCAACCCAAAACGTGATAGGGAGTCATGCATGAGCAAGGAGAGTAAGACCAGTTCAATCAAATGACGATGTTCACGTTCTGCAAGTCCGTTTTGTTCAGGGTGATGGGGCAAGTAAAGCGATAATGAATGCCATGAGATGTTAAATGAGTTTTAAAAATGTTACTCATATATTCGCCCCCTCCATTAGTTGGAAATGATTTTATTTTCCTATTAAACATATTCTCAACGAGTTTCTGAAAAGAAACAAAAGTAGTAAACACGTCGGATTTAAGTTTTAAAGGATAGAGCCAAGAGTAAAGTGAATAATCATCAATAAAAACCACATAATAATTAAAACCATCCATTGAATAAGATGAGGAAGTCCATTCATTAGAATGAATTAATTCTAAAGGAAACTTTGAAATTGAACTAGAAAGCGAAAAAGGAAGTTTGTGACTTTTTCCTAGAGGACAAGAATGACATAGAGCAGAAGTCATAGGGACATGAATTGGCAATTTATTCCTAGCAACTAAATTTTTTAAAATAGAACTAGAGGGGTGGCCGAGTGTAGAATGCCACATTTCATCCGACACGCGACCACCAAAATATGCAAAAACGCCATGCTGATTTTTGGATGAAAGACTGGAAAAAGGATAGAAACCATTCTTACTTCAGCCTTGCAAAAGGATCCTCCCGGTGGTTAGGTCCTGAACATGATAAAAAGTGGGATATAAGGTTAGTGAGCAGTTGTTATCAGTGGTAAAACGATTTATAGAGATAACATTGGTGGAGGCATTGGGACAATATAAAGTATTGGAAAGATTAAAGGTAGATGTAGGAGTGCAAATACTGGAGTGACCGATTTTAGAAATAAGCAAACCTATGCCTTAAACTACACCATTCACATGATTATTGCCATTGTACTCTCGGGGATCATTCATTTGTGCCAAGTCATTTGTAATATGGGCATTAGCCCCTGAATCAAAGATCCAATTTTGGACTTGAGGAGCAGCCATGGGGGAAGGGTCATGAGCATAAGTAGCAGCAGCAAAAGCCTAAAGCTTGGGTGCAGGAACACGACCTTCGTATGCCATGTTCATATGATTGTAGCAATTGATAGCAGAGTGACCAGGTTTGTGACATATTTGGCAGTGAACATGTCCATTTGGATTAAAGCCATTACCTTGCTGAGGGCCAACACCAAGGACACCATCATTAGGAGCACAAGTTTTTGGCTGTCGAAACACGCCACGACCACCTTGAAAATGACCACAGTCACCACGACTCACAACAGCCTGAAAACCATGACCAGGAGGCTGAAAACCACGACCAGCGCCGGCTTGAAAACCACGCCCTCCACGTCCAGCAACGAGGGCAGTAGGTGCAGCATCAAGATGGACCACATGACACCACATGACTCATCTTTTGACGATGTTTGGCACCGAGAAGCAAGGCTTCCAAAGCATCACAGGAGATGGCATCTTCTCAAGCTGGAGCAGACGAGACGGTGCTTTCATACGCAGGACCAACGTTGTTGAGAACAATGGCCACCAAGTCTGAGTCTAAAACAGGAAACCCTGAGAAGGATAGGGTGTCAGCAAGAGAGTTCACACGATCCAAAAAATCAGCAATGGATGAATCACGACGATGAGTGTTCATCAGATCACTCTTGAGGTGCAAAAGACAACCAATTGATGTGGAAACATAACACTTGCGGAGAGAAGTCCAAGTGGAGTGAGAGCTAGTTTTGCCAATAAGAGTGGCCAAAACTGTTGGGTGAACGGAAATGTTGATCCATGATATAACCATGGCATCTGCTGCATCCAGAGTTCAAAGGCTGGGTTTACAGCAGTGGTGAGATTACATTCAGTATCTTTGAGAAAAGCCTAAGGACATTGACTAGTTCCATCAACGAAGGAGACTAGGTTCTTGCTACGAAGCAAGGGTAGTTGGTACGATCAAGTTTGATCATCAAAAAATTGGAGACATTAGGGATAACGGAAGCGGGTAAGGCAGAATAGGAGTCAGAGTCGGAGGAGGAGGCTGAAAAGGCCATGTCGAAAAAAAAATTGCTTGGGTTGTCGTGAGACTTTCTTAGCTCTGTGATACCATAAAGGAGAAACAATCACACATAAGATTGTAAAAGGCTTAAACAGTTATTGATGCTCAACTCAGTTAAATCTGAGAGAGGTTGTAAGTTTGAATTTATAGAGATGATTTACATCAGTGAGTTACAAGATGTACTTGATACAAATAACAATTCTATAAATCCCCAAAGATAGGAGATAGTACAAGAAAGTATATCCAATGAAGAGTTTGAAGAGAAATGACAAATCTCAGCAGCAACAATGTGGGTGAAAAGATCATAGCAAACAACCTTGAGGATAATGATTGGAAACTTATGGTTTATCACACGGTGGGCAGTGGGTGATTGTTGGGGAAGCTGCGGTGGGATAAAGGGCAAGCTCCACATAGGCATCAAATTGCGGGCCAAGAGAGGTGGCAAAGGGGAAAACGTCCTCGTTGAAAACGACATGGCAAGAGATATAGATTCGGCTAGTGACACGGTCAAGGCAGATGTAACCTTTATGAGAAGCACTATAACCAACAAAAACACACTCAACAGAACGGGGCATTAGTTTATCATGAACATAATTCCCAAGGTATGGAAAGCACATACATCCAAAGGTACGTAAGTGGGAATAAACAGGGGGTTGACCAAAGAGAAGAGTGTAGGGTGTGGACCAATCTAGGGTAAAGGTGGGGAGAAGATTAATGAGGTGGACAGAAGTGAGTGCAGCTTCCATCCACAAGGTGAGTGGAGTGTGAGCTGTGGCAAGCAGGGTACATGTCATATCAGCGATACAACGATGCTTGCGCTTGGCAAGGCCATTTTGTTGGGGTGTGTGGGGACACGAAATGCGGTGTTGGGTACCTAATTGGTGAAGATATGCTGTAAATGAGTGATTAATATATTCAGTGCCACCATCACTTTGGAAATATTTAATGGAAGCATTGAAAATGTTTTTAACCATGGCAATAAAGGTTTGAAAATGGGTAAAAACTTCAGACTTCTTTTTCATAGGATAAATCCAAGAATAGCGAGAATAATCATCAGTGAATAGTACGTAATAACGAAAGCCAGAAAGGGAATTAGTAGTGGACATCCAAACATCAGAATGTATAAGAAAAAATGGTGTAGTAGCCCTTGCATTATTCAATTGAAAAGGAAGTTGTGTGGACTTGCCTAAAGCACAACTTCTACAAATTCTTGGAAGTAAAAGACTGAGAACCTAGACTAGAGCTAAGACGAGACAAAATGGAGGACGAAGGGCGACCAAGACTGTGGTGCCAAAGAGTGAAGGATGATACGGCAAGGGCTTGGGGTGACAGAAGTGACAATGGATAAAGACTATCTCTACATGGGCCCTGAAACAACAAGGAACCACTACGTAAGTCATAAATACAATAAAAGGAAGGAAAGAAACAAATAAGAACATTGTTGTCATGTGTAAAGCGTGCAACAAACAAGAAATTTTTATCTAAGGACGAAACAAGAAAAACATTACGAAGACTAAAAGGAATGGAGTTGAGAGAAATAGGAATAGTACCAGTGGATGTAATGTTAAGGGAATCACCATTACCCAATTGAACAGAATTAGATCCACAATAAGGCTGGGGGTGAGGGAGGGTATTGGGATCGCCCGTCATGTGGTGAGTAGCACCGGTGTCGAAAAACCAAGTGTTGGGATCTTGGTAGTAGGCCACCTGAGAGCCCGCAAAAGAGGAAAAGGACTTTGGGCCACCATAATGGTGCGGGTAGTGGGTAACACTATGCTGCGAGTGGAGCAGGTTGGGCACCAAGGGCCGAGGCCCAATAAGCCAGCTTATATAAATGAATATACTAGTAGGGGTGGGTTCGGTTCCGTTCGGTTCGGTTTTTGGCCAAAATCGGAAACCAAACCGAAATTACTGTTCGGTTCGATTTTTCTTCGGTTCGGTTTTTTCGATTTTGGTTTTTTTCGGTTTGGTTTCAGTCCGGTTCAGTTTTTTCCATGAATTATTATTATTATTATAATCTAGAACAAAATCTGCAATGAATGAGCATTGAAGATGCAGAAACTTTTGCATCAAATGAATATGAACTGGGACGATTGATCGGCCATGGATCTGACATTATTGGGTGTCGGTGCGTCTTTCTTGTTGTGGATCCGAGAGCTTTCGCAGAGAAAATGCATGCATGTGTTATTTCTTTGATTTTTCCATGAAAATAAACCCAATAGAACTAAATAGCAGCCATGAGAGATTTTTACCTTGGGGTTTGTTTTTAGTCCCAAACCTCTTGTCAGCCATGGAAAAATAATTAAAAGAAAAACCCAACAAAATAATTAAAAGAAAAACCCATTTTAATTTAGAAAATCACAATATAAATCATATTCATTTTGTTTCAAAAATTACCTGTGAGAGAACAGAAAACCCGGATTAGAATCTTTCAATTTGGAGGGGCTTCCGATTCAAAAGGGGTGAGGAAAAATCATGGTTTGGAAGAAGGAATCCGCGAGGAGGATATGAGAAGATTGGAGAAAGAGTGACTTGGAGGAAGAGAGGAAGGAGAGAGAGAGAGAGAGACTGAGGAAGCAAAGGCAGAGAGGAAGTAGCGGAGGGGGGGGGGGGGGGGCGAGAGAGTGTGTGTTTGAGAAAAGGTGAAAGTTGAAATGGGAGTGAGACGGCTAGGTTTTGTAAAGTTAAGAAATTTTATAAAGCATTAAATATTAGAAACTATAAATAACTTGATGGTACAATTATAACAACACAAAGCCTTCAGACAAGTTGGCTTGAAACAACTATTCCCAACTCCAGGTCAGGGGTTCAAAACTTGTCTCCAATACGTTTTTGAGTAATTTATATATGAATTTTTTTTTCGGTTTGGTTTGGTTCTGTTCGATTTGGCAATTTTGGTTCGATTTTTTTCGGCTTCGGTTTAGTTTGGTTTCCGGTTTTTTTCGATCTTCGGTTTTTTGAACCCACCCCTAGAGTATAGTACGTAAAAAAAGTACGTACAAAAAGATATTTTAAAAAATCAATCGTTTTTCAAAATTTTAATATCATTTATTTTTGTTTTTTCAATAATATGTCAAAAATACGTATCGGATACGTGAATTGTATGCCTATTATTGAAAAATGTGTCTAAATAATGTGTAATAAATGTGAAAAGTATGTATGTACGTGTATTATACGAATGTTTTAAAAAACGTGCCTTTGGGAGGCTTAAACTCACCTAGATGTGATCGAGGCATGGCGGTGGCGGTGGTGAAAATGCCCCTGCTCAATAGGAAGAGGTTTAAACTCACCCAGATGTGGTCTAGGAGCGCCTTAAGGTTTTCCTTTTTTTTTTTTTTTTTTTTTTTTTGGTCAAACTACCAAACCCAAACGTTTTGCCCAGGTTATTTTCATAAAACTTGCAATTCGTCCTCTTTCTTAGACAGTTCGAAATTGCTGACCTTCCTTCTTCTCTGAGTTCTACGGAACAACGAAACTTGCATGACACTACCAACCGACGTCACCATGCCACCACACCGAGTAGGAACACACCCACCACCCACCGAGCAGCACCATGCCCACAAATTTTCAATTTTAAGGTTATGGTTTTACACCTGCAGTGAATAAATTTATGACTTGATTTTTTATTATTCTTCTATAATGTTTGATTTCGACTCTATATGTTTGATTGTTGATTAATTTGATATATTGTATTATATATAATTGTATATAATATATATTAAACATTTTTAGTCTCATGACGATTTGCCTCACACATCAAGGCTTTTGCCTATGTGAGGCTATTCATGAAATGCCTTGGCTTCACCTTCACCTTCACCTTTTAAAACATTGATTATACATTTAGAATTTAAAATAACATGCAATTTAACGAACCATTAAGAAGTGTACCAAAAATAACATTGATTATGATACGAGTATTATATGTTACGACACGTCCCTAATTTGTTGTAATTTATTTCCCAAAATTATATAATGGAAAAAATGCCCTGATTGGCTAAGTGAAAATTCTAATAGTACTCATCCATATGAATGCACGAGCGTAAACGGAATGGAATTCCGAGCTAAAACAAAAATTTTATGAAACTTGGACGTCAAAAGTATTTTGATAACTTACCTTTGTCTGGACACATCTTGTTTTGTCCCTTGTACTTCACTCTCTCATTCTCCCCGACTCTCTCTCTCTCTCACCCTCCCTCGCTCCCTCTTTCCCTCTCTCTCCCCCTTCACATACTCTTTCTTTCTCCCTCGACTCTCTTCTTCCCCTACTTTCTCACAGACGAAACATTCGTCATTCATAGAAAAACCGGATTACCAAACCACCACATTTTCATCCCCTCACCACCACAAACTCAAATTTGATTTTCGTTTTGTGACTCAAATATAATTGTTGAATATGGTGTGTTTTTGACATAGAGGAGGAAAAGCCGGCTGTAGTTTTCGGTGAAGTTGCAAAACTCCGACATGATTCTTGGCTTAATCTCATCGATGTTGACATGTTTGAAGTCAGCAGCCAATCAACTTCCTATCATCCCTAGACTCAGATTCGAGCAATTCGTGCTCGGATCTACTTTGGAATCAAGGAATCCCAAAACTCTGGTTTGAGCCTAACTTCTCCGGCCAGTTTCAGGCCATCCACCGTTCGACTTCGAGTTAGCTATAATCTTGTTCCTTTCCTTCCAAACTTCATTTTGACATAAAGATTGTGAAAAATGGTTGATATTTGACCCTGTTATGGCTCGATGAAGCATTTCAGTGAATAACCAAGTTTCTAGCGAACTAGATGGTGGCGGACAGAGCGATTATTAAGGACTATAGTGTAAAAGATAAGACTTAGAAGTATTAGTTTGTAAATATTTCTATAGTCTGTTAGAGCTTGTTATTTGGACAGTTAGGATCTATTGTTAGTGAGCTGTCAATCATCTGTGTGGTTATGTATTGTATAAATACTAAAGCCTGTAATCTTATATGGTAATAAATGAGAAAATATTTTTCCTATCATGGTATCTCTCGCCACTGTCTAACGACCGATCCCTCTTTCTCATTCTTATTTTTCTTCTTCTGCCCCCCATTTTTTCTATCTGGAACCCTAAATTGCAGCCATGGTGACTACTACTTCTCCTTCCTCTGACTCTGATTCTAAGATTCATCAGCCTCCAGTTCCAAATTCGTGCCCTAATCTCTCTGGCACTTCTTCAACTGCATTGATTACGATAAACAACATCGGTTCCATGGTGCCAATCAAGCTCACCACAACCAATTACCTCACATAGAGTGCACTATTCACTCCAATCTTTCATCGCTACAACCTCACTGGTATCATTGATGGATCTATGGCAGCTCCGCCTAAATTTCTTCGCGATTCATCTGGAAATGACATCTTGAATCCTGACTATGTTGCTTGGTTCAAAATATTCTTATCTGGATCAACTCAACACTCTCTGAATCTTTGATTCCGTATACAGTTGGTGTGAATTTTTCTCGGGAGCTTTGGTCTAAGCTTGAATCACGCCTTGCAGTCTCACATCCTTGAATCACCAAAGGCACCACCACCGCAGTTGCATATCTTCAACATATTGAGGAGATTGTTGATGCGCTGGAGCTCCTATTGCTGACTTTGAGCTCATCTCTATTACACTTCATGGCCTTCCATCGGAGTATGAATCCATTGTTGATGCAATCCAGTTTCATCTTGGATCTACAACCATTGATGAATTCCATGGTTTACTACTGAGCAAAGAAATTCAACTTGCAAATCACAAGAACTCAACCGCCTCGAGATCTTTTTAGGCTTTCCACTCTGATCTTGGTTCATATGCTTGTATTCTTCCTCTACTGCCTCAAAACCCTAATTCTCAGGCGTTTGCTGCTCAGAATTCAACAATTTCAATCAATCTCATGATCATAGTCAAGATCACACTCAACGTCAAAATTACTCCAATCAGCGTCACAATTACTCCAACTCCAGGCCTAATAATCAACCCTAGAATTCCTTTCGCAACAATTATCAGCGCATAAATCGTGGTGGTCGATTTGGTTCTCAATTTTTAGGTCGCCGACTTATTTGCCAAATCTGTCGTCAAAACAATCATGAGGCTGCTGAATGTCCTTATCGCGTGAATCCTCAATTTGGCTCAAGATCTTCTCAATCTACAATGTGTGCTAACACTGGTCAATCTGCTACTTCAACTTGGCTTCTTGACTCTAGTGCCAGCTCCCATATGAAAAATTCGACTGCAAACTTGCAAAATTCAGAACCCTACACAGGACCCGAGCAAGTCTACATTGGTGATGGCAAATGTTTGCCCATTCTTCATTCTGGATCCTCTATTTTTTGTACTACTCATCATGATTTTGCTCTTAGAAATGTCTTACATGTTCCTGATTTAAAGCAAGACCTATTATCTGCAAATCAGTTTACAATTGATAACTGGTGCTCAATCACTCTTTATCATTTTCACTTTGTTGTGAAGGATTTTTCTTCGGGGATGACGCTTTTTAAAGGAACTGTACACCAGGGATTTTTTCCTTTCACTGTCCCCAATCAAACTATTGAGCCTCAACAACTTTTTGTTGCAACAGTCAAAGCTTCCTCTGAGGTGTGGCATCAAAGATTGGGCCATCCCTCTTTCAAAGTCTTGAATAAAATAGTCTCTAAGTCTAGTATTCCTTTATCAACTAGCATGACCAAGTCTTTTTTTTCTCACTGTGTAATGGGCAAAAGTTCCAAACTTTCCTTTGTATTTGCATCTGGTAATACAACTAGGCCTCTAGAACTTCTTCATACATATGTTTGGGGACCGTCACCTGTCATGTATGTCTTTGGTTATAGATTCTACTTACTATTTGTGGATGACTTCACTAAGTACTGTTGGATATTTCTTTTCAAGTGTAAATATGAGGTCTTTAATACATTTCTTGATTTCAAAGCAATGGTTGAGAATATGTTGCACACTACTATTGTTACTTTGAGATCTGATGCTGGAGGGGAATTTTCCAGTTCTATGTTTACTAAATATCTAAAAACACATGGTATTCATCATCAATTCATCTACCCTCACACGCCAGAACAAAATGGCTGTGCTGAGCGTAAGCATCGCCATTTGGTTCAGATTGCTAGTACATTTCTGACTGCCTCTCATGTTCCTTACATTTATTGGGTGAAAGCATTCTCTACAACAGTGTACCTTATTAATAGGTTACCTACTATGACCAAACTTTCTCCATGGGAACTTTTATTCAAGAAACCTCCATCTTATCATACTCTCAAAATCTTTGGGTATCGATGCTTTCCCTTTTTAAAACCCTACACCATGTCCAAACTAGAACCTAGAAGTAAACCTTGTGTTTTCCTTGGGTACAGTACAAATCATAAGGGATATCGATGCCTTGATCTTCCATATAGCGAGTATATATCTCTAGGCATGTTATCTATGATGAATCCTACTTTCCATTTCATCAATTTTCAACTCAATCCTTCCCTCTTACACCTTCTAATCTTACACCCTCTTCCATTGCTTCTACTTTAGTCTTTCCTCTCTCAATTCTTCATCCCCAACATCATCCTTTTCAATCATTCCAGTTTCAAATGCTGAACCTGTATCAGATCCTGTAGCTGCAGTTATACCATCTTGTGCACCTGCACCTAGAACTACCTCTTCCATCTCATCCATTCCTTCTTCTCACACTAATACTCACCCCATGCAAACTCGCTCTAAGTCTGGTATAATCAAGTCCAAAGCTTATACAGCAACTAATCATCTAATCCCCTCTCATATTTCTGAGGATTTCATACCATCCACCTATCTACAGGCATCTAAACACCCTCATTGGAGGCATGCTATGCAAGAGGAGTACAATGCTCTCTTGCACATTGGAACTTGGTCTCTTGTTCCTTCATCATCTCAAATCTTGTGGGATGTAAATGGGTATTCCGAATTAAAAGGAAAGCTGATGGTACTATAGATAGGTACAAAGCTTGGCTAGTTGCTAAGGGTTTTCACCAACAAGAAGGTCTAGATTACACTGACACTTTTAGTCCAGTTGCCAAGCCTTTTACAATCAGACATTTTCTTACCTGCAGAGCTATTTAGTATGATTGATTTCTTCACCAATTGGATGTCAGTAATGCTTTTCTCCATGGTTCACTCTCTGAAGAAGTGCTTATGCAGCAACCACCCGGTTTTCAGGATTCCACTAAGCCTACTCATGTCTGTCACCTTCACAAATCTCTCTATGGTTTGAAACAAGCTCCTAGAGCTTGGTATGAAAAGCTGCAAATTGCCCTTTCCTCTTTGGGTTTCATTGGTTCTCGGAATGATCATTCCTTGTTTGTCAAGAAGACTCCTACTTTGGTGTTTGTTTTAGTCTATGTAAATGACATTATGGTTAAAGGCCCATCATCTTAGGCATGCAAGGAAGTCATTACTCAACTCAGTGCTTTATTCCCCATCAAAGATCTTGGTCCATTACACTTCTTTCTCGGCATAGAAGTTAAAAGGTCATCTTCTGGAATTTTAATCTCTCAGACAAAGTATATTCTGGAATTACTCAAGAAAGCTAAAATGGATGGAGCAAAGCCTTATGCTACGCCTTTGAGTACATCAAAACTAGACCATACTTCTCCTCTGCTTTCTAATCCAGAAGAATATAGGTCTCTTGTGGGTGGTTTACAATACTTAACCTGGACAAGACCTAATTTATCTTTTGCAGTTAATCTTGTCTGTCAACATATGCACAGCCCTAGAAAATCTCATCTTCAAGCTGTAAAAAGAATTATGAAATATCTTAAGGGCTCTCTTGATTTGGGTCTATGGTTCTCCAACCTCTCAGTATTAATGCATTTTCTGATGCCAATTGGGCTGGATGTACTTTAGACAGAAGATTAACTGGTGGATATTGCATTTTTCTAGGCAACTCTCTTATTAGCTGGAGTGCAAAGAAACAGCCAACAGTGGCCAGATCATCTATTGAAGCTGAGTACAGATCCTTGGCTAATACTGCACCTGAAATCACTTGGTTGTGCAAACTTTTGGTTGATGTTCACTTGGTTCTTCCTTGTTCTCCCAAACTGCAGTGTGATAATATTTCTGCTTTATCTTTAGCTAAAAATCCTATTTTCCATGCTAGAACTAAACATGTTGAAATAGATTATCACTATATTAGGGAGAAAGTGCTTTTCCATGCTATCTCAGTTCATTTCATTTGTTCTCAGGACCAAGTTGCAGATATCTGTACAAAGTCCTTGTCAAAGCCTAGATTTCTGCTTCTCAACACCAAACTATCTCTTCGGTTGCCTCAGCTTAGTTTGAGGGGGGATATTAAGAACTATAGTGTAAAAGATAAGACTTAGAAGTATCAGTTTGTAAATATTTCTATTGTCTGTTAGAGTTTGTTATTTGGACAGTTAGGATCTATTGTTAGTAAGCTGTTAATCATCTGTGTGGTGATGTATTGTATAAATACTAAAGCCTGTAATCTTATTTGGTAATAAATGAGAAAATATTTTTCCTATCAGCGATCGACGCAAGGTAGAAGATGATTGGTATTCTCCCACGGTGAAAAAACATTTCCTAACACCGTCAACATATTCTGTTAACGGAAGGTATACTCTTTTGCCGAAATATTCATTGATATCACAAAATATTTCATTTGGTGATAGAGTATTCCGCCTAGGCCCGTGTGGGCTCATGAGTCCAGTTTTAAACACTTTCAACTCCATTTTGAGCAAACAAAGGGAATTTGGAGTGTTTTCCTTGGTATTTACAAACTTTAGGTAGTCTAATAATTAATACAGTAGTTTCCCCTGTATGAGAGACTTATCATGAGGGTTACATGAGGATGCTACTTGTTACCAAAATCATTGATGGTTTAACTCATATGGATGATTAAACGATATCCAAATTAAATGATTTTTTTTGGCAGATATGGTATTTAAATGATGATAAAGAGAATGAACGGTTTCGATTATGCTGTTTGAATGGTAAAAGTCCGTTAATTGTAAATGAAATGACAAATAAGTTCCCCATAAAAGAAGACAAGCATTATATGCAACACCCTCGTATGGTAAGTGTATCGTGCCCACCACCGTTCAAACTTTTAATTTGGTGAGCGTATTGTTTTGCTTAGAAGCCTCACCAAAAATTTCTTCCTTCGCATACAAAGCAAGCAAAGTAAGTCATACAAAAAGAACCTATGGACCATTTCCATTAAACATTTTACAAAATTGAAGATAGTTGGAAAACCATTCAAGACGACTTTATGTCAATCGTCAAGTAGTCCATGCAGCCTGCACTACACGGTGAGCCAGGGTGGGAGCCACTTTGTCACTGGACTAACCACATGATTCCACGTCAGCACAGAATGACTCATACTTACAACAGTACCTGAAGAGCTAGCTAGATAGATATCTCAGCTTATGCAAATCATAATAATTAAACTTGAATTTCCTCTCCTAGCTACCTCCTTATTGTAACCATGGCAAGGCCTTTACCAAGCTTTCCCATGGCCTCTTGTTCTACAAATCTTATCTTCGTGATCCTCATCTCATTTTTCTCCATATTTTCCATCTTGATCTTCCTTTGTTCTTCTACTAAGAAATCGGAGAAGGAAACGGAGGAAGTGATCATAGACACTGAGTCAAAAGATGTAAAGTTTGTGGCCAAATTAAATAGAAACATCAGTAGCAAAGCTGTTGCAATGGCGAAGATGATTTCTTGGAGGAAAGTAGAGGCAGCAGCTGAAGAAGATTATGAAACTGATGATGACAAAGCCGTTTGGAAGAAAAAGATCATGATGAGAGTGATGGACATAAGAATGATGGAGAATGATGGAGATACAATCTGGACAGAAGGAATATTGCACTGCACATGGATACAACACATCTTGACAGAATGATGGAGAATGATGGAGATACAATCTGGACAGAAGGAATATTGCACTGCACATGGATACAACACATCTTGACAGCTAGACTATCACATGGCTCCTGCATCCTTGTTGCTGGATCTGTGTTGCTGTGTCATGGGCAGCAAGGATGCTTACTTATAAAATATTTGTTTATTGCATGCGTGTATGTAAGGGTGTATATAAATATGCTGCTATTACAGCAGAACTGAAATAATAATATACCATTCTCTTTATGGTATCAGAGCCATCTATCTAACGACAAACCTCTGACTGAATTTGCTTCCCCCTTCTTCTGCCTTAACCCACTTCCATGGCCGCTTCTTCCCTTCCAAATATTTCCTACTTGGTTTCCATCAAACTTGACCGAACCAACTACATGTTGTGGCTTGCCCAATTTAATCCCTTACTTAAAAGTAATGATCTTGTTGGCTATGTTGATGGTACAAAAACATGTCCAACAAAGTTTCTTGAGGATGCTGCTACTCTCAATCCCGAGTACGTGGCTTGGCAGCGACAAGACCAGCAATTGTTGAGTTGGATTAACTCCACTTTGACAGCAAATGTGCTTTCCATCGTCGCAACTTGTGACACATCTCAAGCTGTTTGGAATACTTTGAAAACACGATTTGCTTCTCAATCTCGCACCCGTGTTCTTCAACTTAAGCACCAGATGCAGTCCACTAAAAGAGGTAACATGTCCATTACAGAGTATGTTGATAAATTAACTAACTTTGCTGATCAATTGGCTCTTGCGGGAAAGCCTATTGATGATGATGATCTTATGGAGTTGATTTTAAATGGTGTTGGTCCTGCTTTCGAAAGTACCGTTACTTCAGTTAAAGCAAGAGAAAATCCTATGAGTCTTGATGATATGGTTGCTTTGCTCTTGAGCGCTGAAAGTCGTATGGAAGACTATAGTACTACTTTCAGTCCTGATCACACTACTACAGCTCTCTTTGCACCTTCTGTCTCCTCTACAAATCATGGTCGTGGAACCACACTTCACCGTGGCAATGGTCGTACGTCCTCATTCCGTCGTGGTGGTTTTCAAGGTCGTGGCTCCTTTCATGGTCGCGGTGGTGGTAATCATTTTGTTGGCCGTCGTGGTGGTTCAAATAGCGGTTCGTTTCATGGTGGATCTAGTCGCGGCTCATTTCAGAGTCGAGGAATTCTTCCTACACCTGCTGCTGCTTTTCCTCGTTCTTCCTATCTTCCCAATCATGTTGCGGTTGCTCCTTCATCTTCTGGATATCGTAACTTTGGTTCTTACTCTAATGGTTGTAACTATTGTGGTGATCATCGTCATTCTACCACCAACTGTTTCCAGTCTCCTTTTTTTGAAGGCCGACATCCGTCTTCACAATCCCATGCTATGATGGCTGTCTCACCTGTGGCCAATGAACGGTCCCCTACATGGTATACCGACAGTGGCGCATCATCACACATCACCAATGACTTATCTAATTTGAACCTCTCCACAGAATACACTGGTCAAGATCAAGTCGCTGTTGGTAATGGTGCAGGTTTGTCTATAAAGCATATTGGTTCCGGTTTCGTTTCTAAATTTCCTTTAAATTCTGTGTTGCATTGTCCTTCTGCCTCCGCTAATCTACTGAGCGTTCATCAATTTTGTTGTGATAATCATTGCTACTTCATTTTCACTCCCACTGATTTTTTTGTGAAGGCTCTATCCACGGGGAAGACGCTTTTCCACGGCAAGAGTGAGAATGGATTGTATCCGTTTCGTGTGGGTTCGTCGAAGTTTTCCTTCAAGAACATGGCACTCTTTGGACAACGAACCTCTTCATTTACGTGGCATCAGCGTTTCGGTCATCCATCTCATGCAATTTTTAATAAAATTATGTCTTATATTCCTATTAAGGATTCTAAGTTACCTAGTTTTTGCTCTACTTGCCCATTGGGCAAAAGCACTAAATTACCTTTTGCTTTGTCTCCATCTGTTTCCGTTTGTCCTCTTCAATTGATCCATTGTGACGTTTGGACTTCACCAATTGCTTCTATTAAGGGTTCCAAGTATTTTATAATATTTCTTGATGACTTTTCTCGTTATACTTGGATATTTCCTATGAGATTCAAACATGAAGCTTTTTCTTATTTTCAAAAATTTAAATTGCTTGTTGAAAATCTTCTATCTATTCATAATGTCTATAAGATAAAATCTTTACAAACTGATGGTGGAGGTGAATTTATGAGTAAGGAATTTCAACAATTTTTAACTAATCATGGCATTGAGCACCGGTTAACATGCCCTCATACTCCTGAACAAAATGGTGCTGCTGAACGGAAACAACGACATATTGTTGACATGGGTCTTACTTTACTTGCCACTGCTAAAATGCCTTCTTCCTTTTGGGTGGATGCTTTCAACACCTCAGTCTATTTAATTAACCGTCTTCCAGCACTCCAATTGAATTATGTTTCGCCGTATGAAAAATTGTTTAGTCGCAAGCCTTCTTATTTATGTTTTCGTGTTTTCGGTTGCGCTTGCTTTCCTTATTTAAGACCTTATAATAGAAATAAAATGGAATTTCGTTCAAAACAATGTGTTTTCCTTGGTTACTCACTTAATCATCAGGGCTATCGTTGTTATGATATGTCAAATGGACGGGTTTATTTGTCACGTCATGTGGTCTTTGATGAGGAAACTTTTCCATTCGACAACCCTGCACAATCCTCCTCAGTCTCGCCGTCAGAAGCTTATTCTCCCGTGGTTATCACTCCTTCTCCCTTGCCACTTCCTCCTCAGGTACCTTCATCATCTCATATTTCTATTTCTCATAATTTGACATCCTCTTCTAGTGCAGCATCTCTCTCCCCCTTGCAACCTTCCACAAATTCACCATTGCCTACACATCCACATTCCTCGCCACCTCATTCTCAACCTGCTCATGATAGCTCTCATACTTTGATTTCCATTAATGCGGCCCCTCCACCTTCTTCAGCTTCTGCTCCCCATCCCATGCTTACTCGTTCTAAATCTGGCATTCGAAAACCAAACCCCAAATATGCTTTATTGACATCATTACCGGCTCTTGATTCTGAACCAACCTCGTTTCGAGAGGCAAATCAATTATCTCATTGGCGTGATGCAATGACTTTGGAGTTTAAGGCCTTGAAAGATGCTGGTACCTGGGAGTTAGTACCTTCCTCATTTGCTAATCATGTTCTTCCTTGCAAGTGGGTCTATCGCACAAAGCGGAAATCTGATGGTACGGTAGAGCGATATAAAGCTCGTCTTGTCGCCAATGGATTTCATCAACAGATGGGTGTTGATTACACTGAGACGTTTAGTCCAGTGGTTAAGCATGTTACCATTCGTCTGGTTCTTGCCCTTGCAGTTTCTTATAATTGGCCTATACGCCAACTTGATGTACAGAATGCGTTTTTGCACGGGAATCTTTCTGAAGAAGTTTTCATGAAACAACCACGTGGTTTTGAAGATCCCGAGTATCCTCATCACATTTGTCGTTTGCGCAAGTCTTTATATGGCTTGAAACAAGCCCCAAGAGCCTGGTTTCATCGCTTTTCTGATTATCTTATTGATTTGGGATTTGTGGCATCACAAGCAGATCATTCTCTCTTCATTTTTAATAACAATGGAGTGTATTTGATTCTTCTAATCTATGTTGACGACATCCTTATCACAGGAAATCAATGCTCTTATGTTGATTCACTTATCCATGCACTTGGTCAGAGTTTTTCTATGAAAGATTTGGGACCCCTCCATTTTTTCTTGGGCCTTGAAGCAACTCATGGAGATGATGGATTACATCTAAAGCAAACAAAATATATTGTTGATTTGTTGAAGCGTGTAGATATGTTGGAAGCCAAGCCTTGTGCTACTCCAGTTCAAACTAGCTCCCCACTTCGCTCTCTTGATGGTGTTCCCTTGCATAATCCTACCAGCTACCGAAGTGTGGTGGGCGCTCTGCAGTACTTAACCATCACCAGACCTGACATCACGTATGCAGTGAATCAGGTATGTCAACATATGCACAAGCCCACCTCAATCCATTGGATTGCAGTCAAGCGAATCCTTCGTTACTTAAAAGGCACAACCGAGGAAGGGCTTCAGTTTCGTCGCGGTGGTACTGATTTGGTTGGTTTTTCAGACTCGGATTATGCCGGGGATCCCGACACTAGACGCTCCACTGGTGGTTTCTGCATATATTTTGGTCCAAATTTAATTTCTTGGAGCTCCAAAAAGCAACGAACAGTTGCTCGTTCAAGTACCGAATCAGAATATCGGCAGTTGGCCATCACGGCAACTGAACTTGTTTGGCTCCAACAATTGCTGCAGGAGCTTTGCATCAGTATTTCGACTCCTTTGATTTGGTGTGATAACACAAGCTCCATTGCATTGGCGTCTAATCCTGTGTTCCATACTAGAACAAAACATGTTGCTGTGGATTATCATTTTGTGCGTGAGCTTGTAGTGGCAAGATCATTGAATGTCCGTCATGTGTCTACAAAATTTCAGATTGCAGATATATTCACCAAGGGCTTGTCTGCAGATCGTTTTCATTTCTTAAAGTCCAAGCTCGTTCGTCGTCCACTCATGAGCTTGCGGGGGGATGATGGACATAAGAATGATGGAGAATGATGGAGATACAATCTGGACAGAAGGAATATTGCACTGCACATGGATACAACACATCTTGACAGAATGATGGAGAATGATGGAGATACAATCTGGACAGAAGGAATATTGCACTGCACATGGATACAACACATCTTGACAGCTAGACTATCACATGGCTCCTGCATCCTTGTTGCTGGATCTGTGTTGCTGTGTCATGGGCAGCAAGGATGCTTACTTATAAAATATTTGTTTATTGCATGCGTGTATGTAAGGGTGTATATAAATATGCTGCTATTACAGCAGAACTGAAATAATAATATACCATTCTCTTTAGAGAGAACGTTGTAGTCCGCTGAAATTTTCAGGGAAAATTGTTTACGATTTTGATGGAAACCTTCTCTCCGATTCGCAGCGTGAGAATCCTTAGTGTTGGCACTTGTCTCTGCAGAGAGAACAAAGTAAGTCTCCATTTTGTCAAGGAAAAAGCTGCTTCTTCCTGGAGAAGGCTTCAGAGCTACTTGAGGTTTTGTAATCGAACAATTTTTGCTTCGTCTGTCATATCATAATGAATTGAGGTTCTTTAAATAGATTTATGACAAGAGTATACCTTGCGGTTACACTATTACGTGTGAATTGGTGATACCATGATGACAAGAGTATACCTTGCGGTTACACTATTACGTGTGAATTTGTGAATTGGTAATACCATGATAACGTGACTTTAACAATAAAAAATTCATGTCTAAGTATTCAGGACAAGTCTCATTTTGGTAGCAACTTATGATTATGTATTGTAAATCACTATTTGGTCATAGATCTCCTGACATATAGGAGTTTCTATTAGTTATGTACTAGGAAGTTTGCCCGCGCGTTGCTGCGGGAATGTCAAATATATTGTAAGTATTGTACATAAATGTTACATAAGGGGAACAAATATGTTGTAAGAATTGTGTGTAGAATTTATAAAACATGTACCAAGTATTTGCATAAATATATAGTTGTTACTTGTTCAAATTATAACAGCTTGTACAAACATGAGTTTTTGAAATTCACCTGCCTGAACTTCTCCATACTTTACACATAGAGACCCTTATCTTTTTTGGTGGTTTAAAAGCTTGCAAATCACGAAAGGCTGTCCATTCTGTTACAAAGATGCAGAACCAAAATATATATTTTATCAATTTTCGAGAGTATAAATGGACATATTAAATTGTATGTAAAGAATGTATAGCAAAATATCAAATAGCAAAAGAAATCCCAACACAACTCTAGCTACCACAACAATAAGAAATCTCAATTAGAAAAAATCTACCAACTACTCTAATGGTTGGTTGCTTGAGAGCAACCATGGAAGAAGCGGCAGCACTAAAGATATATCAACATACATTCATCGTTAGGTACAACCATAGAAGTTTTGCACTCCAAAAAACTACTCATAGAATAATCACTGACCTTCTGTATGAAGAAAAGTTGATTAAGACATCAAGAGTAGGATGTGCGGCGCAAGATGCTTCAATGCTGTAACAGCTATCAACCCAAAGGTCAGACAATCTCGAAACAACAAATCAAGAATAGCAATCTGACTAATAACATGATTTGAATATATTGGATATGGAAAATTAAGATTAACCATGCATACACGCATATACATAACTATACAAAAGGTGGTTTGCAGCCACGAAAGATGAAATCTAGGAAGAGAATGAGAGAATGGCGACTTACTTTGAGTGCATTGGTATGGCGATTTCCTCTTGACCGAAAAATAGCTTGTGAAATCCCTCAGAACTGGGGTTAATGATTCCAGCAACTGATGGTGTCTCCCTCCCTATTACAAACCTCAGTTATTACATTTACATCTTTTTCAAAAACTAAAAACTATAAATAAGATCAAGTTCGAAGTCAAAATTAGGAAATGATACACACATCAAAGGAAGTCAAAATCGAGTTAGAAGCACCTGATATATCTTGCCAGTGGTCATGTTGTTATCCCTAGTAAGAGTCACATCTAGGAAGCCTTCATAGTTGCCCAAGTCCAAATCAACCTACAATTACGATTAGAGTTTAAACAAACTCAGCAGCATAAAGTTTAAAGATAAGACTAACACTCAACATGATACCAAGATAGAATCCAAAAATAAATTAAAGATATGATTACAATTATTTGTTCTAATCGAACATATTTTCTAGTTTTCTTATCCAATTATACAATTGCAGTTCCTAAAACAAAAGATAATTAAAAATAATTTGCAGAAAGAAAATTAGAAAATTAGAACTTGATAATAGTCTACCTTAAGAAACGCCATGACCGAGTAACATCAACAACAACATTGAGACATAATTTAACAACTCTAGTACTGTTAACAAAGCTTCAACCAATACAACAGAAATCAAATCAATATATACCTGCATATCCTGAGTTCGAATTGTACCCTTGTGCCCTGCAATGTCTTGGTGAGTGACTCCTGCTTAAAATAAAACTGCCCAACTACTCCAAAAGCTTTCCCAAACCTTTGATGAGCTTTTCTTGCAACTAAACTACCTCAAGAAGAAGTTTAATACAAATCACGATGAAGGCTAAAATGTTAATCTGGCAAATTCATAACAATTGGAATATAGTATACGTATAACAAAGAGATGATTTTCACACGAACCGAATAAAGACGATCGCAAGGCTTAGTTTCCAGTTTTTTCATAAATAATTTATATTATTGTATAAAAGTCAATCATCACAATTTGCATCAATCAGATGTAGAACCATTCAGAAAATAAAAACTTTGTACAAAAAAAGAGGCCCTGGACGGTGGAAATGCAAACCTGCAAGCTGGAGATCTGAGAGCTTTTTCACCGTGGAAATTTAGCTAAAAAACAAAATTCTCTTTTGACGGGAAAAACCCAAGAGAGCACCACAACTGCCAATAAAAGGAAATTATCAAGGTTTCATCGAAAGAGACAAAAAATGTAAAATAAAAATCGAAAGGCAACGGTCATAAAATATAACTTAGCTGAAGAAGAGGTGTTCCACAGCGGTCTAGATAGAGGCCCCCCTCAATAGGCACCAAATTATCTCCTGAAATTGAAAACAGAACCAAATTAAGCATCATCACCCAGAATCCGAAGCTACAAACAAAATTCCCAAAATCAGAACCAAAAAATTTGAACAAAAGAACCATTTAAAATCCAAATTTACACTCTGCATGCACATAACATTCAAAGCAAACAATTAACGAAATCAAATCGGCAGCAGGAGATGCAATCTTTTATGGGCTTCAAATTTTCTTCAAATCGAGACCAAATTCGCTATTTTTCAGCAAGAGAGCGTTGCCGTTTGTAAACCCCGACAAAAAGATCTGAACCAATTTGACTAACTTGAGCGTTTTCTGGAAAAAAGCAAGGCACATAGAGAAGTGGAGATTGGAGAGCAAATGAATGAGAGGTTTGCGAGAAAGAAAAGGTTTATGAGAGAGAGAGACGGAAATGAAAAGAAGAATCCAGAAGAGAAACGTTGTCGTCTGCAAAGAACATGCGTGGCAAAGGAGGGCAAATCCAAGCGTCACATTCTGCTCTCCGTTTGACAAACGTCCAGAACATCCGAGAGAGAGGAAAGAGGAAAGCAAAAGAAAGCTCCAGAACACCTAATCCCAACATGCACCGATGACGGACAGGTGGAGTAAGAGGGCATAACCGTCATTTTACTGTAGAAAACTGAAATGAAGCTCAATCAGAAAAAAATTTGGAGGGCATTTTCGCCACTCCACTGTCCGTGAACAGTACACGCTCTCACATGATGAACAGTATCATTGAACTGGGCTTTAGTAGATATAAATATATTTTACATTTTCAGTAAGAAGCATGAAGCATTCATCCACTATTAACTTTATTAAGGTGTAACAAGTGAATTTGCAAAACTTTACGATCATGTCATTCTTTTCCAGTTTAAAAGTTTGGGATCTTTGGACAATAATTGTGATGTTTATTAATACGAAAAATTTTCAAATGGATAAAGAGATATGTTGACACGCCCCAATCCCGATATCTCCAAATATCAGGATATGCATGTGCAGGGCCATCTCTGATATTTCGGGGGCCCTGTGCGAAATTTATAAAAGAGCCCCTCCTTAAGATAGTTTTAAAAAAATGTAAAACAATGTATTGATGTTAAAAAACAATCACAAAATCAAAACAAACTTTAGCACTCACTGATTGCAAGTTGACAAATGTCATTAATTATACTTAAAAAAAGCTTCAAACATAACATTCACTAAATAATCAAAAGCAATTCAATCTTAAACAACCAAACATAAAAAAAAACTTCAAAACTCTAACTTTAAAATTTCACTTGAATATATGACATTATTATATAAAAAATTGAAAACCATCGTTTTTTTGGGTGTTATTATTGACAATCAGAATATCTCATTGTACTCTAAATTTTTATATTGAGTAATGCTAGGGAGACTATTTGTAGACAAAATTTTGTAAATTAAACAATGAGTTGATATACATGCTCATTTCCTACTAGTGACACATTGTTTAGTTTACAAATTTAGTCTTCCTAGCATTATCCTTTTATATTTAAAAAGGTAAAAAAATTACTCTTATAAGGAATGCAATGAGATTTTGAAATGCTAACAAGAGCCATTTTCTAAATATAGAACATTATTACATAATATTAGATGGCAAAATTTTGGGGGCCCTTCAAATTTGGGGCCCTGTGCGATTGCACATTTTGCTTCCCTCCAACGCCTCTCTGGGCACGTGTTGGCCGACAACCGAGGGTGACGAACATTTTAAACATGCATGCAAACAAAATATGTGATTAGAAAGGAATATACCAATGCGGACACATGTTCAGAGCATACAACTAATCAAGAAAAATGTGAAGGAATTAGTATAAAAGGGTACGAACAAAGGAATAAGACCTGCACTGAGAAGATTCGAAGATACATAAGCAGAAGTGCCCTGATGTTGGGATCGTGTGCCTCAAATCTAAATCTTGAAGGGGGAGCAAAACAAAAAGAGTGAGTAGACCAAAATTTATGATAATAGAACTAATAATAAGAAAACCATTTTCTTTATGAACATACTAACCCCCTGGTTTGAAAACACATATATAGTACTACATAATAGGTTTTTTTTTAAAATTATAACATGCCATGAAAAACATTCATAAAACATGTACGTGTAAAATAGTGCTCAGTACCGGAAATAGTCACCCAAAGGCAAATTTGTAAACCTCATCAATGATGTACTCACTAGGGATATCATAGTGGCCCGAAGGCATTACCATCACCAAAGGTGAAGCTGTACGACACTGGGTTACGTCAGTGAAGAAATCATGGTCCATCACCTGAAGGTGAAACTGTACGACTCTGGGTTACACCTGAGAAGAAACATATACATGTAACATATCACACAGACACAAGCCCCGGGCCAGTAAAGTTGGGGGAATGTCATAAATATCCTCAACTGTGTCCTATGACCTTAGACTTCTACATACCCGGTTGTGTGTATGTGTTGTATGATAACCCACTAGATAAGCACTGAAAACATATCTCAAAAATCTCATATCAATCTGAAGCTCAAAGGCTCAAATCCACATCTCATAAATCCATGATAATTCATATTCGTAAATCCATAGAATTTCATATACGAAAGTCCAATAATTCATAACCTTTCGTAAAACATAATTTTGATAAATCGTAAATAATGCATTAAACGTAAAATCATGAAATCATTCTTTTCATGAATGCAAGCCTAATATTTTATCAAAACATGCAAGTTAAGAAGGCATCCACTCACAAATATTTTGTTGCCCGGGAGCTGCTCGAACTAAAGAGGATGGTGCCACTTCCCACTAACGCACCTAAACACAAATAGGGATCATTTAGTAAAACTCTACTGAAATGGCCGAATGTGGGAAAACAGACAACAAATTTGGATTTGACATGTTGAAAAACCTAAGAAGGGACCTCGGGTTCCCCCACGCGTCGAGTTGGGTAGCCGAAAAAGTCAACAAAAAATTCGCCGGCACCTCCGTGAATAGCGGCGGAGCATAGTGCCTCCGGCGGAGGCGCGTGTGCTCCATGTGCGGCCCATGACGCGCGCCCACGTGCAGCCCATGATGCTCGCCCACGCGCGGCCCACGTGCCAACCGTGGAACTGGGCTTGGGTCTGGGTTATTGGATTGGATCCGGGTTGGATTTGCTAGGTTCGGCCGATTTCTGGGTTGGGCTTGGGTTAAGGTTAATGGGTTATGGATTTGGGCTGGGTTATTGGATTGACTTTGGGCTGGTTTTGGATTACGGGCCTGGTCGACCAGGTTAAGTTAGTGGGTCGCCGGACCCAATGAAGTAGAAGGCCGAATCTAGGATTTTGGCTGGGAAAATTCCCGATCTCCGTTCGAGCTTGATTCATAACTATTTTTCATGAAATAAAAGTCAAATTGAAGCTTAGGAGATTAGGAACAAGGTCATACCAAAATGAGGTTGAGCTGAGGTTTGGATCGTTTGGAAAATGCCTGCAAAGGGCAGGTGGAAAACTGAGGAACTTTTCTCTCATTGTTTCTATGCAATACTGTCGTTCAAAACACCCAAACATGATAAAAAATGAATCACGAGAATAAAAGAAGAAGGTTTAGAATGTTTTTGAAGCTTACCTTTGTTGACATCAGCAAGATGTCGCCAAAGATGAAGAATAGTGACTCCCCGTGTAAGGGAAAAAGACCAGGGAGCTCAGGGCTCATCCCATCGTTTCATGTCGCATGAATGGCTAGTGATGATGGGGTTAGAGTATCACAGTCTCGCCAGGGTAGGGTGACTCGAGGAGGAAAAGTTGTAGAGATGAGAGGAGGGAGACAACGAGGGGGAGAGTTCGAGAGTGTTCACTTGGGGAGGAAAGAAGAGAAAGAGAGGGAAAGAGAGAGAGAGTTCCAGAGTTTGGGGGGGATGACAAGGGAAGAACGGGAATTGGGGTGTGGACCCCACGGCTCACAAAACAACACACACACAAAATATCTTCCTACGTAAAATTACTAAATTGCCGTACACGTTCGTGATTTAGTAAAACGTTCATTGTAACACCAAATTTGATTCCACTTGCGCCCAGACAATCATAGTGATGAGTACTAAAAAAGTACGCCAAGGAAACAGATCTTACTTAAAATGACAAGGTGATCAACAAACGTTTTTGCCTTGAAGGGTCGTTACATATGTCATGCCCCGATCCTGACATACGTCCAGGATCGACACGTGACGTTACCAAATACCCCTACAACTCACATACCCCGCCTCCGGGATAAGGACAATGTACAACTCAAGATTCAAATTGCATGATAATTTTTCGTACACTTTATGGCTGCATCTAACCTCCTCGTTAGGCTGCCTACGTACCCTTAAAAAGGATCAAGACATTCGTAGTTCACCATTCACAAAATCAAATGTTTACCCCACTAAGTTCAAGCAGAAAAGCATAGCATTCCACAATCATTTATTATAACGCAATAACATGAAATTCGTGGATTCAGGTTACATAACAAATGCCCATAAAATCATGATTTCTCTTCCATCCAACATATAAATCATTATGTCTCATCATGATATCACAATTCACAACATACATCATATTTAAGAGAAGATGAAGCACAAAACCATTCTCTAGCCACATTAGTTAATTAATCTGATCAAAATAATATCAATCATTCCCATAACTTCTAATTTCATACCATATGAAATCATAATCGAATCGTAGAAAATCCGGAAAGGGTCACAAATATATAAAGACTAAGGCTAGAGTGACGCAGTTAAGCCAAGTCTATTCAAGTAACCAAACAGGAAGTGGGCCCCCAAAGCGGATTAACCAAGCAGAGCCACCCCTGAGAAAATAGCCAAGTAGGTAATGACCCCCCCCCCCCCCCCAAATACGAATTAACCAAGTAGAGTCACTCCTAAGTATACATGGCCATAAGGATCGCCCAATGCGGATTAACCAAGCGCGATCCATATATAGTATGGTCCCCCAATGCGGATTAACCAAAAAGAACCACTTGTGACCCCCCAATGCGGGTTAACCAAGCAGGGTCAAGATAATCAGGTAGGCAGTGACCCCCTAACGCAGATTAACCAAGCAGAGTCACACCTACAGATCTATTAGGCAGTGATCACCCAACGCGGATTAACCAAGCATGATCACCCCTAAGTATAAATGGCCATAAGGATCGCCCAACGCGGATTAACCAAGCGCGATCCATATATAGTATGGTCTCCCAAAGCGGATTAACCAAGCAGGACCATCCATGCACCACTGTTACGTGGTGCGGTTAGATCAACATGCAAACCACTTACCCTTATCTCATCCGCTATGATTTACATCGTAATCACTTGCATTATCAACTTCTCATGACGACCAACTATCTTATCATACAAGCATAAAAGTTCTACATAACTTCTCATAAGATTCTATGTTCACATCGTCGTAAAAACAATCATACACATCATACATATCTAACCACATTTCATAAACGTTTCCAAGCTACAGTCGAATCACAATTAATAAACATAGACCGATGCTAAAAATAAAAATAACAATTGAATAGAAAATCACATTTAATAAACAAGTATAACTCCATATGGTGCCACTAATACATATATCGAGTCACACGTCAACTGGAAACAACACGGCATCGTGATGAGCTAACTAAGCTCCATCAAGCCTCAACAACAAACTAGAGATAAACGACACTCTAGAGTAGAGCACGTTGACTAGAACGTCAACCGTCGATAAGGTAGGTCCATTAAGGTCAACAATCTAAGGTTATTCAATCCAGAAGATCCGCACTTCGGATTTCAGCTCCGTAAGTTCTCAAAGGTCCAACAACTAATAACTAGGGTGCTCACCAAATTGTACGATGATCCAACGATCGGATTGTCGTCAATCACATAAACAAGTGGCGGTCCAATTTGATCACCGTACCAAACAATTGAATTTCGGGAGACCGAGCTAGACATAGGTTCACAGGGTCACTAAAAGGTATTTGGTACTTAGACAACACTCGTGGACGGTCCCACGCACCGCCACACACGATGGTAGCCAAGGTGGAGGGTTTAGAAAACCCGATTTTTTCAACATTAACTAAATGAGCTCAAAATTACGTGGTAGCTAGAGCTCAACAAGGGAAACACTTTTCACAACTAGGTCGACGACAAATTCTAACCGGAAACCGTCCAAATTCACTGGAGAAAACCGGATTTCTAGGATTCTAAATATCCAACTCTAAAACGACTACAAAAACACAAGCCAAGCATACCAACTTGAAGATTATGAAGAGTATATGAAGTTTCATATCTCACTTGAAGGAAATGGTTGCTGAAATCACCGGAAAAATGATAAAACCGCCGAAAAACCCACGGAAGTTTGCTGCCTCGAACTAGAAAAGTGGATATGAAAATGGGAAATCTAACACTATAGAGTTGTAGGGCTCGTCAAGAGCTTTCCATGGACACCAAGATCGTCCAAAACGGAGCTCGGATGGAGGAGATACAAGTGGGTTAAGTTGGTGGGTTAACGGGTCCACTTCCCCCCAAAACGGATTAGAATCAGGTTTCCTTCTTTTTTTTTATTTTTTTTTCTTTCCTCCCTTTTCTGATTTGTTGCTACCCCCTTCTTTTTCTAATTGGGATTGGTCCACTTAACCATATAACCCATTAACTTATTGGTTCTCATTTCGAACTAGTGGGGGTTTACTTAATTCATAAACTAAAATTTAAAGAACAATTCAAACGTCTGTAACTATACCGTTATAATCCGGACTCACAAACGGCTTTCGCCTATGCGTTCGTAGTTTCAAGATCTATTCGAATACGTTACTTGTGACCTCGAAAGGTCAACGAATTTTAGATAATTACTTTCCAAAGTCCAAACTTCGTAACTAATTAATTAAAATCTAAATCCAAATTAATTAATATAATTTCTCGAAAAATAATATAAAATCTCAACAATACAAATATGTAGATTATAACAGTAAAATCCAGGAACGGGATTTCACATTCTTCCCCCCTTAAAACAAAATTCGTCCTCGAAATTTTCAGTTTCAGATCGCTATTTACTAATGCAAAAATTCAAGTAAATAGTGATGCACAACACGTTCACAGTTCAGCTATTACCAGATTTAGCTAACTCAAGTTCAACCACATTGTACCTCAACTCACAAATACAATCATCGTCGTCCCATCACGACTTCAACACCCATCTTTGCACAATCACAAAGAATGCCACTACTAACAAGAACTCATCAACATACTCATGATTCTTGCAATCAAACCAACCAAATTTGTAATTACAAACTTTCCCCACCATTCATTTATAGTGAATAAAATCATAACCTCAGTCTATGAGTTTATTTCAGCTCAAAATAAATAAATCAATGAATAAATCATCTTGACTATCACCCATATACTCAGATTTCCATCAACATTTATTGGCAGAATAAATATCAGAAATTCTACCCATACACATTGGCAAAAGAATATCAAACATCAAACCGCAATCCTCATTGGCTAAATAAATACCAGATTATCAACCCAAACCATCAGAATTGGCAAATCAAACGTCAGAAATTCTGGGCAAAATGGAATTTCAAATCACAATTACTTACCAGTTTATATTAAACCAATCATAGCCTCGGGTTGTGATTTCTTTCCCATTCGTAAAATCATCATGACTTTCATAAATATTAAAATTTCCAACCATAATTATCATGGACATAAGATATTAAAATTTCTAGCCATAATCATCATTAGCAAACAATGATTTTATCACCATTTTCTTTTATCCCCATAAGTAACTAGTAGACTATAAAAAGAATTGTAATATATTAGGCCAATACACATCACACATATTTACCACTTTAATAAATCATTCTCATAGCTCACACATGGAGCTTCTCCCCGGAAACATTGGGTCCTTGTGTCCACTCATCCATTGCTCACATTCCACGGGTCATTTTACCCATTCCAACATTCCTCCACATTCCACGGCTTTTTTCGCCCGAATCAACATCCACGGTATTTTCCACCCTATTCAACATTTCTCAATCGCATAGATATAATATGACTTTTCTATCTACTTATCACAATTGCACAATCATCTTAACATTCGAAATTTTCATATCGCATAACATAATATCAACCCAATTCAAGATTAATTCAAGACTTCAATCAAACGCTCATCTTTGAAGCTAAACATGAAATATGGTAATTTAAAATTTTTCTTCTCCCATTCAATCATATGAACACAACCATTTCACAATCATCCATATCCATGATTTAAATGAAAGGCATTCTAACTACAATTTGAAGTAATAATGATGCATGTGAATTTCACACCGCATTTTCTAAGATTAAGTAATAATAAAAATTAACCGAACCACTTACTCAACGTACTATCAACATTCATCGACAGAAACTCTGCTTCGGAATAAATTAGCACAATACATGAGCTCAACACATCGATACCAACCAAGAGCAATGTCACATAAGCAACACAAGGCTTCATACCAACAAGATCAAACGCTTAAGTAGCGTCCCATCAAAGTTACACATGACGTTACCCAAAAATCGTTCCTACACTAAGGTAAAGGAACGAGGACCTAATACCTAAGCTCTGATACCATTAAAATTGTCACGCCCCGATCCCGACATACGTCCAGGATTGACACGTGACGTTACCAAATACCCGTACAACTCACATACCCCGCCTCCGGGATAAAGACAATGTACAACTCAAGATTCGAATTGCGTGATAATTTTTAGTACACTTTATGGCTGCATCTAACCTCCTCATTAGACTGCCTACGTACTCTCAAAAGGGATCAAGCCATTCGTAGTTCACCATTCAAAAAATCAAATGTTTACCCCACTAAGTTCAAGCAGAAAATCATAGCATTCCTCAATCATTTATTATCACCCAATAACATGAAATTCCTGGATTCAGGTTACATAACAAATCCCCATGAAATCATGATTTCTCTTCCATCCAACATATAAATCATTATGTCTCATCATGATATCACAATTCACAACATACATCATATTTAAGAGAAGATGAAGCACAAGACCATTCTCTAGCCACATTAGTTAATTAATATGATCAAAATAATAACAATCATTCCCATATCTTCTAATTTCATACCATATGAAATCATAACCGAATCATAGAAAATCCGGAAAGAGTCACCCAGATGTCCAACATCTTTTCTAACTCAATTCACAAGGTTCTCGAAACCATTGTCACAAATATATAAAGACTAAGGCTAGAGTTACGCAGTTAAGCCAAGTCTATTCAAGTAACCAAACAGGAAGTGGGCCCCCAAAGCGGATTAACCAAGCAGAGCCACCCCTGAGAAAATAACCAAGTAGGCAGTGACCCCCCCAATGCGAATTAACCAAGTAGAGTCACTCCTAAGTATACATGGCCATAAGGATCGCCTAACGCGGATTAACCAAGCGCGATCCATATATAGTATGGTCCCCCAATACGGATTAACCAAGAAGGACCACTTGTGACCCCCCAATGCGGGTTAACCAAGCAGGGTCAAGATAATCAGGTATGTAGTGACCCCCTAATGCGGATTAACCAAGCAGAGTCACACCTACAGAACTGTTAGGCAGTGATCACCCAACGCGAATTAACCAAGCATGATAACCCTTAAGTATAAATGGCCATATGGATCGCCCAACACATATTAACCAAGAACGATCCATATATAGTATATTCCCCCAATAGGGATTAACCAAGCAGAACCATCCATGTACCACTGCTACATGGTGCAGTTAGTTCAACATACAAACCACTTACCCTTATCTCATCCTCTATGATTTACATCGTAATCACTTGCATTAACAACTTCTCATGACCACTCACTATCTTATCATACAAGCATAAAAGTTCTAAATAACTTCTCATAAGATTCTAGGTTCACATCGTCGTAAAAAAAAATCATACACATCATACATATCTAACCACATTTCATAAACGTTTCCAAGCTACAGTCGAATCACAATTAATAAACACAGATCGATGCTAAAAATAAAAATAACAATTCAATAGAAAATCACATTTAATAAACAAGTATAACTCCATATGGTGCCACTAATACATATATCGAGTCACACGTCAACCGGAAACAACACGTCATCGTGATGAGCCAACTAAGCTCCATCAAGCCTCAACAACAAACTAGAGATAAACAACACTCTAGAGTAGAGCACGTTGACTAGAACGTCAACCACGATAAGGTAGGTCCATTAAGGTCAACAATCTAAGGTTATTCAATCCAGAAGATCCGCACTTCGGATTTCCGCTCCGTAAGTTCTCAAAGGTCCAACAACTAATAACTAGGGTGCTCACCAAATTGTACGATGATCCAATGATCGGATTGTCGTCAATCACATAAACAAGTGGCGGTCCAATTTGATCACCATACCAAACAATTGAATTTCAGGAGACCGAGCTAGACATAGGTTCACAGGGTCAGTAAAAGGTATTTGGTACTTAGACAACACTCGTGGATGGTCCCACACACCGCCACACGCGATGGTAGCCAAGGTGGAGGGTTTAGAAAACTCGAATTTTCAACATTAACTAAATGAACTCAAAATTACGTGTAGTTAGAGCTCAACAAGGGAAACACTTTTCACAACTAGGCCGACGACAAATTCTAACCGGAAACCGTCCAAATTCACCGGAGAAAACCTGATTTCTAGGATTCTAAATACCCAACTCTAAAACGACTACAAAAACACAAACCAAGCATACCAACTTGAAGATTATGAAGAGTAGATGAAGTTTCATACCTCACTTGTAGGGCTCGTCAAGAGCTTTCCGTGGACACCAAGATCGTCGAAAACGGAGCTCGGATGAAGGAGATACAAGCGGGTCAAGTTGGTGGGTTAACGGGTCCACTTCCCCCCAAACCCCAAAACGGGTTAGAATCAGCTTTTCTTCTTTCTTTTTTTTTATATATTTTTATTTTTATTTCTTTCCTCCATTTTCTGATTTGTCGCTGCCCCCTTCTTTTTCTAATTGGGATTGGTCCACTTAACCATATAACCCATTAACTTATTGGTTCTCATTTCCAACTAGTGGGGGTTTACTTAATTCATAAACTAATCCCATTCGGACCCTGGGCACTTCTGTTCAAATTTGACTACTTCCCTATATTTATGTTATTTGTTATTTTTATCAAGAGTACTTCTCTATACAGCTTGACCTGGTTGTTTTGTTAAGGAGAAGATCTTGGAATGCATGTAATTAGTTAATGTAATCTCACTCTTCTTTATATTAAAGGGTTTTTAGTTTGAAATAATAAATAAAAGAAGAGAGATTCGTTGTTGCTTATTTGCTTAACTTTGTTGTAGCATTGCGTTTCTTCAAATGAATTCACTGAAAACTTTAATATCCGATTATGTTCCACCCTCGGATAAAACAAAACTCTTTGTCATGAACCATCGAAAAGAAGGATAAACAAAATAAAACCAAACACAGTAGTATGGCATAACAAATTAATCCCATGCATTGTTTTTTAGGAAAAGTAATGAAAATGGTTTGAAAACTTTGAGTTTTAATCAAAAGGACAAAATAAAGGTGTAAATGAATAGTACCATGAGTGACTTTTTAGACTAAAAATGTCCTTAACGTTAAAAATGAACAGTACTAGGAGTGTTTCATTAAAACTTCCTTATTTTTTTTGCATCAAATTGAAAGGGATGCCACTTCACCACTTCACCACTTCACTGATCTATTTCTTGTTCACATGGCTCTATATTCCTTGTCTGGTGAATATGATCATATTAAGATGAACTATAATAATCAAAAGGAAATATGGAGTATAATGAACTTATTGCAATTTGCTGTCAAGAAGAGGAGAAAGTGAAGAAATCAAAAGCTGAGACGTTGGAATACCAGCAAGGGCAAAGGAAAAGTCGTTGTTGGGAACAGAAATGAAAACTACAAAGGCAACAAACAATCGGGGTTTCGAAATTCAACAGGTTCTGCATTTGGTTTCAATAAACAATTCAAGAGCTCTACTGTGTCTGCCAAAACTGGTGGTGCTTCCACATCCATTGGTCTGCAAGTACACAAAGCTAACTTCAAAAGATGTTTCCATTGTCAGTCCACTGATCACTTGAGAAAAGGATGTTCTGGTTTTAAAGCATGGTTAATCAATAAAGATAACAAAGTCTTTAACGCTTTGTAATTGTTGAATCAAACATGGTTTTTATACAACTCTTGGTGGTTTAATACTGGTTGTTCGATTCATATAATAAACTCTTTGCATGGATTTCAAAGTCAGAAGGAGACAAGTAAGAAGCCCTAGAGTGTTTATGCTGGAAATGGAAATAAAGTTCTAGTTGAAGCAGTTGATCTTGTTAAATTAAGATTGTCATCTAGTTACATTTTGACTTTGAACAATGTTCTTTATGTACCTTCAAGAAGAAGGATTTTGTTTTATGTGACTCAATTTATTAAAGATGGTTTTTTCTTACAATGGAGATGGCAATCAAATAAAATTTTATCTTAAGGATCAATTTGACAATTCTATTGGCTATGCATTTCCAAACGATGATATTTTGCAAATTGAATTCACATACTATCGAGAATGTCTCAATGTTGTACATTCTGCTTCAAAACGAATGCTCACTGATGATACATCTTCCATGCCTTGGCATAGAAGTGTTGGAAATATGCCCTAAAGCCAATCATATGATGATACTTTATGGACATTTCACATGTTAAACTAATCTAGTTTAATACAAAGGGCAAAGATTATTGTTAAAAGTCCAAGGAATATGTAATTGGGAGAATGTGATCTAAAGAAGTTAGATTCATGAGACCATTCTCTTTAGTATGCATATCCTAAACGTTCCTGATCATAGTATTGCCAATTGGGCATTGACAGTCCGTTAAGATCAGTACGTGCTATGTCTTCTCTTAGAAAGAGTGACTGATCTCGAGTCATTAGTGTGATTGACACCAAGATAAGCATGTAGGTGCTCAATAGAGAAAGAGTCAACTGAAGAGTCCACTGAACGCGATCAAGAAGGAGTTCATGTCACATGAGAACTCATGGTTCGGATAATGCAAAGTAGTCCTTTGACCTGAGGCATCTTTGACTATGTCAAAGTCACTCCTTCAGAGGGTGTCCACGACATAGTTGGGGTTAAGCCACTTAGCCATGGAGGGAAATGAATGCACAACAAGGGATTTCTAACCTTCAAACCGTTTGAGGGAGAATTATCTATGATATGATTAAGAATCTCTGGCTAGAGTATGAATGAGATTTAGGAAGTCGTTCCAAATCACGTTCACGATAATCATATAAGTAAGAGAATCACATTAGATAGTAGACATGAATAAACTATCAAACCAAACAATGCGGTCAAGAGTATTGTATTAGAGAAAGACCATATTGCATTGTAATCCCAAACAGAATAGGTTCTCCACCTCTTCTGCTTAGCTTAGGTAGCCATGACATACTGCTAGGTGTCACTCATGGTTTGTGGAAACCCTAACAGTGTATAATCACTAAAGGGAGAATTGAAAGTAAGTTTAAATTCACAATCGATTTGAAGAGTTCTAATCGCCCACTGCCTTGCTAAAAGGAACCTAATGGATCGTACACCGTGTAAGGTAGAGATTGAAGAAACAACGGAGATGAGTAAGGATAATTAAATGTTTTAATTATTTATTGCTAGGATTAGTTAATATGTTAATTAATCAAACGAATGAGTTCGTTTTAGACCTCGGGTTATTTTTGGGCCTCAAGGCCCAATAGGCTTCGAATGTCAAGTCCAATAACTCAAGTTGTATGAAACCTTGAAAGAACAAAGGGAATGAAAGCCCAATGAATCCACATGGCTGGCCATAAAGAGTGTGAGGGAGAGTTGGTTTTAATTTCAACTATGCCACTCAATGTAAGTGGCTATAGACAGGAAATTATAATCCATTCCCTCATTAAGGGTTTTCGATAGAGAAAAAGAGAAAAACACAAAAATATCTCTCTTCTCTTAGGAGGCCGGCCACCCTAGGAAGAATGGACTAGCATCCATTTCTTCCTAGGTCACTCATCTCTTCTTCAATGCTCTCCTTGGTGTGGAAACTTAGAGGTTCCCTTTCTTGGGAACTTGGAGAATCCATTCCTTCATCCATATCCAAGAAGTCATGAAGCCTAGAAGCAAAGTTCCTCCATCCACATCCATGGAGCCAAGGAGCAAGGAAACTAAGGAAAGAAGGCCCTCACATGGGTGAATATCCTTTGCTAAGCAAAGAGGTGCTTCCAAGGTATAAAAGTTTCTCAACTCTTTTCTTTAAGATTTGAGTTGAGTCTTGGTTCACCACAACTACTAGGCCTTGAATTTCATGGGTAAAGTTTTATTTTTTGAGTGCATATAAGCATGATTCCGCCTTTAATTGTTAATTGCATGCATAGATGTTGCTCAAATGAACTTGATTTCACAAATTTTTCCTTCAAGAAGACTAGGGCATATATGAGAAGATAGAATGATGAGACTTGTAAAAGATGGTATGTTGTCAAATGTTAACCCAAATGAACTAATTCATAGACTTTTTTAAGGGCAATACCACTAATTCAACAACAAGATCAATGCCAAAAGAAGTAGTGATCTCTTAGAGATCGTTCACACTGATTTTTTGGTCCATTTCCAACAAGAGCAATATGTGGAAATTCTTATTTTGTACTCTTTATTGATGATTTTTCAAGATACACTTTGTTTTTATCAAACACCAAAGGATGCAATAATATAGGTAAAATGAGCTGTATTAAAGTTAGACTTAATCAAGGTTTTATAGTCGGATTAAAAACCATGTCGGAGGGAATCTAATGATTTCAATTAAGTTTGAAATAGGACAGATATGGATTGAACAATAACTGATGATAACCACTTCCTTAATGGGTGGAAGCAGTTATCATGATATAAATATGAGAAATTTTATTTGGACCCAGTTATCTTATCTCTACACCTAACAAGTTTTATCTACCAAACTTCCAAGTTTACCCTTAAATAAATAAGAATAAGAAAAGAAAAGAAACTCAACATTGGTGTTTTTATCTCTACACCCCATAACTCCAAAATTGGCACACCAGTGCACTCCCTCCATTATTTTCGGCAAAACCCACCCAAATAACAGCAAAATATTCTTTCGAGTTCATCAACAAGTCAACTTGCCAGAAACCCTTATCTGCCCTCATTTATAATTTCAGCGAAGGTTTTCAGCTGATATGTTTGCTTGTTTGAACCATTATCTGGGAGTTGGCTACTTGCATAAATTATTAAAACTAACAAGTTAGCTTGCATAAATTATTAAAGCTTCCACAATCAGTGTCTATTTAGAAGAGATAGTGAAACCCTTGTTGTTATCTCTTCTAAATAGACACTGACTGACAAGGAAGCTTTTTTCTCACATTGCAGGAATTTGTTTCATGTCCAACGAATTGGTAAGAAGTTTTCTCCGCTGAAATTATAAATGAGGGCCGCTAAGGGTTTCATACAACAAGGGTTTCTAGCAAGCTTACTTGTTGTTGAACTTATGAGAATATTTTGTTGTCATTTGGGTGTGTTTCACGGGAAATAATGGAGGAGTGCATATGTGTACCATTTTTTTGAGTTGTTGGGTGTAGAGATAAAAACATCAATCTTTATTATCGTTTATTTTCTTATTCTTATTTATTTAAGGGCAAACTTGAAAGTTTAGTACATAAATTTTTTTAGTTGGGTGTGGAGATAGGATAGCTAGGTCCAAGTAAAATTTCTCTATAAATATAGGGTTCGTCCTTCTTCTCGGAGCTGTGTCGTTTTCTAGTTTTTATGCTTCCCTGATTGAGAGCTTGGAAACCTTTCGGTGAGTACTAGAGGAGACTAATTTTGCCTATAGAAACTCAATGTTTGTACAGGTTAGGCTCAAAGTTTCTGCATAATTGTTTTTTATGGTCTAGTTTGATGATATATTGTCATCTCAGTCATGCATGTAGTCTGGGGTTTGGTTGAGTCGATCTCTGAAATGGCCAACATACCTATCTCAAACAAAGAGTAGCTACTTCCCATAAACGGCAACACAAATAAATAATTTTAATCAAGAAAGGAATGATCTTACCCATTTGGCAGGACTAGAACGAAACAAATGAGCACTCGATAAGTTTCTCAGACAATGGCAATTCGATGCCCTAATTGGTTATCGCGGCAGGTCTGGCCTGTCATAACAGCAATGCCATGACCAGTTTCTGTTGAAGCTTGTGGTTAGCGGCACACTCTTGCTAATACTAATTTGATTCTCAAATGCCATGATTTCGACGACCTTGAGCATGCGAGAGATGGTAGCTTGCAAATTATTTGGGTCTTGATTTCCCTGAGACCTAAGAGACTTCTCAGGAGGGGACTGAGGAACAGAGCCATTATTAGTCATGCTTTCGTCCCAGGTTCTACTTGCCACATATATTGCTCAGAAACTCAGTTTAATAGAATAAGAAGAGGTGATCCTCAGTCTACCTTTAAGACGTCGTTTCCAATATCTAAAGACACGTGTGGAAACTTTAGGCATACAAAATTTTCACACTACCTCACTGGGCATGCCTAAAAACTATGTTGATGCCAAAACTCGAATAGAGCTCAGACACTCGGTAGTTAATACGTATTTACCCCAAGTGTTGTTTTCGGTCTCAGTACCACGAGATGGCTCAAGAGAAAGAGAGAATAGGTGTGCCACTGTTGGAGGATGATGACATACAACAATTGTTTGTGAGTGAGTGCAGAGGTGAGTGAAATGACTTATATACCAATCAATTATCAGTCGAGTGGGATACTGGTTCAACTAGGTTTATTTCTGTGCCTTGAACAAACAAGGACTTAAAATTCATTGTGAGATTGTGTGTTACGGCCCAAAGTAAATAAATATAAATAGAAACTATAGAAAGGAAGGGAACGTAATCATTTCGTGGTTGAGTCAAGATTACAATGTTCATTAAGGTAAAATCAAAGCCGATGGGCCAATCTACATGCCTGGAAATGTAAAGTAGTAAGACTCTAGCAAGATTCAAGCCATGAAGGGTAGGATAATACTAAAGAAGTCCACCGAGATCGTTGTCTTCAGACTAGACTGGTTACAAAACATTTGCCTCATAGAGATTCTTGGGGTAGCTAGAATTGTACCTCAACCAAAAATCATACCATGTGGTGGCAGAACAAAAATAGTTTGAGATCTTAGGGACAAGCTTTAGTGCTTGTAGCTGACAAGCTGAAAACCTAGTTGCTGAAGAGCAATTGTTTTTGTGTTGAAAAGCAGTTTTAGGTTAATTGAAGAGTCACTTAAAGGTTTTGTACAATCCAAAGACATTGAATTTGACAAATATCCCGAGCTTGAAGGTCTCTGGCTCTATTTATAGGTAGTGGAGAAGAAGTAGTCTCGATCATCTCGCTAAGATGGCAGAAGAGTAGATCGATCCTCTGTCGCTGGTAATAATTGCAACTCCTGGTTGGTGGTTTTTAGTTGTCTTTTGAGGCAGTTCAAGAGGTGGTAATGTGGCATGAAAAATGAAATAAGAATAGTATATTTTTTTTTTTCAAAATTAAGACTGGGACGATTGAATTGGTTTAGGTCACTCTTTGTAGTGATCACAACTGAACGCAGTTCAAACACTGCCCCCACTAATTCAAACAATCGTCACGATACTTATGCCCTGCCAAAGATATCTAGCATTAAGAGCGTGCCTAGCTAGTACTGCTGCACACACACACACACACACACACACACACACACACACACACACACACACACACACACACACACATATTGAAGTTCAGAAATTAGGAGGCTGTATTAGGGAAAGGGATCCTCTTCTGATCCTTTTCCACCTAATCCACCTAGTCTGGGATCCAGGGATTCAAATTTGATCCAACGGCTACAAACAGGAGGTGTTGCCGTGAGTAATAATTAAAAGGGTATGTAAATATATTATAAATATTAGGAATCCTTTATTAGAAAGGATATATGTCTGTGTCCTTTATTGTTTATTGTTTACTTATGGAACAAGGATTGTATCTTGTATATATTCAGTTATGCAATACAATGAGAATTAAGCTGTAAAATTCAAGTTGGCATCAGAGCCTACTGTCTCCTAGAAAAAAAAATTAAAAAAAAAACCTTACCCGTGTATAGCAAGGAAGAAAGCAGTAAGGTTTCTGGATTTTCGCTGCATCCCTGCAGCAAGCCAAAGTCTTGGGTGCAGCTGTTGTGCTTTGTACTAGTGTGCCGTGCTCTGTGTGTTGCTTTGCATGATCAATGGCTGGTGACAAAGGAGGTTCAGGACTGAAATTGGAGGGTGAGGCGCATGCCCATCCCACAACTCGGTCATGAGTCCCGTCGTATTTCAAAGTGATGCTTCAAACGTACCAAATACCGTAAAACTCAATGGATCAAATTATCCCCTTTTGTCCAAAGTATTAGAGATGCATATTGCTGGGCATGGAAAGAAATGGTTCATGATGGGGAGTGTTAAGGAGAGCCCAAAGAAGAAAATGCCAAATATGATGCTTGGGAGACGGGGAATGAAATTGTGAAAGGATGATTGATTAATTCTATGGATCCTACCATCATGGGTTTTTTCATCCATCTTCGTACCATTAAAGAAGTATGGGAAGAAGTTGCCAGGACGTATTATGATGGATCTGATATCTCTCAAATTTATGAGTTGAAGGTAAAGTCATTCCGACTTCGCCAAGAAGGACGACCTATTGGTGTATATTATGCTGTTCTTAAAGTGGTATGGCAATGATTAGATCAGAGAAGACCAATCAAGGTGGAGTGTGCTCTTGACTTGAAGACACTTCAAGAGGAAGTTCAACTAGACCGTGTGTATGCTTTTTTAGTAGGACTTGATGATATTTTTGACAAGGTCCATAGTGATATCTTGAGAACTTAGCCTTTACCATCTGTGGAGGAAGTGTTTTCAGTAGTTAGGAGGGAAGCTCAACGCCATGCTACTATGATGGGAGGTAGTGCCACTGGGAACCAAGAAGGAACCCTCCCCCTATGGCTATGGTGTCACGACCTGGCCGGTCCTATGGCATGTCTTCATCAATTGTTTCTTGCCTATTCACTTGAGAAAATAAAGATGATTTGAAGTGTACCTTTTTGTGGGAAAACCCGTCATACTGAAGATACATGTTTTAAAAAATATGGAGTACCTGAATGGTTCCCAGAAATGAAGAAAAATTTGCGTGCTAAAGAGTGAGCCATTACCGGAGCTAGTGGGAGGTGTCCAACTGTAGCTTCCGCAACAATAGGAAACAAAGATGTCATGCCTACTCAATGGGATCCGAGTCAAGCCTTGTTGACCCGATCTAATCCTAGTGAGTCCTCATCCAAAACAGGTACTAATGGGCGTGCTCGTTTAGCCTCTGGTTCTGAACACCATATAAGTTAGATTTTGGACTCTAGAGCAACTGATCATATGACATTTGATAAAAGGTTATTTAAGTATACGACAACGACGCATCAAAAATGTGTTGCCACGGTAAATTGCACCACTGCCATTGTGACTGGGGCTGGCATAGTGGACCTCAAGCCATCTATTTCTCTACACTACTGTTTGCTTGTTCCATCATTGTCTCACCATTTATTATCTATTCCCCAAGTTACAGAGCAATTGGATTGTGTTGTACTTATGTATCTGTTTTTTTGTTTGCTTCACGATATTCAGACCAAGGAGATAATTGGGCATGGCACTAAGAGAGAAGGGTTGTATTATGTGGATGACGTCATTCCTGGCAGAGCTAATGTAGTTCGAGAATCCCGTACTAGTAATCTACAAGAAGTTTGGTTGTTGCACCGTCGGTTAGGACATGTTTCTTTTGGTTATTTAAGGCGTATGTTGCTTGGTATGTTTCATAAAATAAAAGAATCAGACTTACATTGTGAAGTATGTATTCTTGCTAAGAGCCATCGTGCTTCGTTTTCTTCTAGTATGAATAAAAGATTGCTTCCGTTTGAGCTTGTGCATTCAGATGTTTGGGGGCCTTCGCTCGTTAATACCATTTCAGAAGTTAAGTGGTTTGTTGCGTTTGTTGATGATTGAACTCGTATGACATTGGTGTATGTGTTAAAACATAAAAGTGATGTAAGTACGAGTATTCGGTCTTTCTCTCAGATGGTGGCTGTTCAATCTTTTTCCATTATTAAGGTTCTTTGTTCTGATAATGGGGGATAATATGTTAACTGCGAGCTATCTTTTTTTTTTTCCTATGATCAAGGAATTCTCCATGAGACAATGTGTTCCTATAACCCACAACAAAACGGGGTAGCTGAGAGAAAAAATCGTCATATTTGGAAACTGCTTGTGCCTTGCTTGTTGGTGGATTCGAGCCCAAGAGTTTTTGGCTAGATGCCATCACCTATATCGTGTATGTTATAAATCGCATGCCATCCCAGGTTGTAGAATTTTGTACTCCACTCTAGGTGTTGACGGAACATGTTTCAGTTGTTTCTACCAATATTCTTACTCCTCGAGTGTTTGGATGTGTTGCTTATGTTTATATTCATAAGATTCATCGTAGTAAATTGGATCCTTGTGCTCTTCGGTGTGTCTTTATGGGTTTTGCATCCCACCAGAAAGGTTACAAATTTTACCACCCTGCCACTCACCACAAGTATATAACCATGGATATGACTTTCTCTGAGTCAGAATATTTTTATGGCCTTGTATCACCACCCTTCGATCACAAGGGGGAGAGCTCTAGTTGTGATCTTGATAGTGATTTTGGATGGTTGGATGTACAAGAGGTAGCAGCTTCAAGGGGAGTGCACTGTGATCATAACAGTGCAGTACTGAGTGATGCAACTGATGTTCGGTCTCTTCCTGGCAAACCTGCTGCTTACCAAAGAAGAGTCTTCCAATCCGTGTGTTTGTGCTGTCGAAGAGGAGTGTACGGATGGTCAGCTAGCTGCTGCCGAAGCCAAGAGACTGGAGCTTACCGAAGCAAGCAGCCCCTGGATTATTGCTGAAGTTGCCCCCTCTCTCTAGCTCAATAGTGCTACTGTCCAATACGTCTTCCCTGGATATCCCTGAGGCAAGGTTCTAAAAGACGCTAAGCGCTAGTCGGGCGGCAAGCTGGGGCCTAGCGCCTAGATGGCTAGGCGGGCACCTAGGAGGACTAGATGAATTTAAGTAAATCTATTATATTTCGTGTAAATAAGTGTCTGTTTATACTTAAAATGTATATAATTTCATCATAAACTACAAAATAGAATGACATATATATTAGGAAGTATTGGAACATAATGAAAACATGGGGTGTATTCATTTAAGTATTCAACAAGTCTTTTACAATCTATTGAAAAAAATAAAATGCAAAATGAAAGTTATCTATTTTCTATCTAAGTGAGTTGTAACCTAGGCGGGTTTGGGCGGGCTAGGTAGGTGCCTAGGTGGTCTAGGCGGGCGCCTAAGCAGGTCTAAGCACCATTTCCTAATTTTCAAATGCCTAGGCATTAATCGGGGCGGTGGCCAACCGCCTAGCACTTAAGGCCATCTCCAACCGATGGCTGGCCAGAGGGCTCGTTTAAGCCCTCTGACCCTCCAAGATTCTCCAAGATATTAATATTTTAATGAACAGTACATGGCCATATTTGCCTCCGTCTCCAACCGAGGGCCAAACATAATTTATTATTTAAATTTAAAAACTACAACAACTTAAATTTAAAAACAACAACAACTTAAATTTAAAAAGTACAACTTATATTTAAAAACTACAACTTAAATTTAAAAACGACAAATTAAATTTAAAAAAGACAAATTAAATTTAAAAAAGACAAATTAAATTTAAAAACTGCAAACTAAATTTAAAAACAACATTAACTTAAATTTAAAAATTACAACAACTTAAATTTAATATCCATAATCAACATCATCTTCATCATCCGTCATTGTAGGAGTATAGTCAGAGGTAAACAATTGCCGCCGAGACATAATTTCCTTTTTTTCCTATCAAAATAGGCCTTACTCATTGGAGTGTAATTCGAAGTGTTCCTTTCCATATTCTTATCATCCATCTCTTCTTGTATTTGTTTGGCCCGTTCGTCATGCCTACGCTTCCTTTCTTCCGCCTCAAGGGCATTTTGCTCCTCCATTAAGTGAACCTGCACCTGCAGCGAAGTGAACCTGCTTTTATTTCGTTCAAGACTCCCCCTCAAGCTGGATCCATAAGATTAATGGAGCCAAGCTTGCCAAGAAGGTACTGAAAATGTGTAGCTGGCAACGCCTTGGTAAATAAATAAGCCAATTGATCATGGCTACGAGTAAAGATAGTTTGAATAACCTTGGACTGAACTTGAGCTCGCACATAATGGCAATCCACCTCAATATGCTTGGTACGTTCATGGAAGACCGGATTGGATGCAATGTGCATCGCGGCTTGGTTGTCGCACATGAGGGACATCGGGCCATTGCTAGGAAATTCCAAGTCAAAAAGAAGACTCTTGAGCCATATAAGTTCACACGCAGTGGACGCCATTGCACGATATTCCGCCTCAGCACTAGATCGAGCAATGACGTTCTATTTTTTGCTTTTCCAAGTGACCAAATTTCCACCCACAAAAGTACAATAACCCAAGGTTGACTTGCGATCAAGAGTATTGCCCGCCCAATCTGCGTCCGTATAGCCTTGTATTTGGGTGGAACCATTATTTCTCATGAGAATACCATGCCCAATGGACCCCTTGAGATACCGTAGTATCCTCTTAACAGCATGTAAATGAGTAACAGTGGGGGCATGCATAAACTGGCTAACAAGACTCACAGCATAAGTAATATCCGGCCGTGTAATAGTAAGATAAATGAGTTTACCAACTAATCGTTGATAGTAACTTACTTGAATGAGAAATTCCCCAACTGTGTCTAACTTGAGCTTGCAATTCGAGGGAGTAGTGACTGGTTTACAATCAAGCATATCGACCTCTCGAAGAAGATCCAACACGTACTTTCTTTGTTTCAAAAACAGTCCTTTATGGGAAGTTGCCATCTCAATGCCGAGAAAGTAGTTTAGCTTACCAAGATCTTTGATAGCAAACTTCTGATGAAGAGACTGTTTGAGAGACACAATCTCGTCCATATTATCGCCAGTTATGATAAGATCATCGACGTAAATTAATACCACCAATTTACCCGATGAACATATGCGAACAAACAAGGATGAATCTGCATTACTCCTCGAGAATCCTACCTCTTCCAACACCGAGCTTAATTTAGCGTACCATGCTCGAAGGGACTGTTTTAACCCATAAATGGCTTTGTGGAGCTTACAAAGAAGGCCATTCTGGGAAGCTTGAGGATGTCCAGGAGGGAGTTGCATGTAATGAGGCCGCCACTTCATGTTGAGCGGCGTAATCATCATTTGCCTTGCCTTTTTCCCTCAACCTTCGGGCCTAGTTTCGTCCCATAGCCCTAGGTAAAGAACCTTCGGACGGAGTCGGATTTTTTTACCCTTGTTTGTTGAATGGTAGGAGATCCATCTTCATTCATATCTACAGATGGGGATGCAGCTCCCATCACTCCCAAAGGATCTACTCTATGTTGAGGCGGATCTTCAAATAACACCCGCCCTTTACAAATTTCCCAACAACCGTGATACTGAAAGGGTTTTAAGCTACCCACCATATACAATTCCTCAGCTTGGCTTACCTAGAAAATATAATTACAAAAATTTTAAGAAATTAATTCATGAAATTAAATGTAATATAATTAAACATTTAAATATTGAAAAATATATTGAAGGAAATATTGCAAATGAAGTGAAGAATTGAAAGAGCTTCACCATATTTATAGAAGAAAAAAAAGGTTTAAATTTAAAAAAAAATAGAGAATACAACGGCTAGCTGCAGTCAGCTAGCAGTTATATTCAATTTTTTTCAAACTATTAGTGTCGGTTATAACCGACACTAATAGTAATTAATAAAAATATTTTTGTCTCTGAATAACTATTAGTGTCGGTTATAATCGACACAATTAAAAAAATATACTTTAGTCTTGTCGGTTATAACCGACAGGAATACGAACAATCTGGCCTTTTAGGATTTCGTGGGACCCTCTCAGATTTCAGAGCCATCTGGCCTAGCCCTCAGTTGTAGACGGTTTTCGGGCTATTTTCGACCCTCTGGCCCTCTGGACCCTTCGGTTGGAGATGACTTAAGCGGCGTTAGGCAGAGATTTTTAGAATAGTGCTCTGAGGTAAGAACTAGTGATGCTTATGTAACTAATGATGTTATAAGTACATATAAATTGCCACCAAGGCAAAATCGTGGTGTACCTCCTGAAAGTTCTCTCCAGAAGGAAAAGTGAAGTATCCAATAGCCTATGTATCATGTAAAAACGTTTCATCTGAACATCAAGCTTGGGTGAATAATGTGGATTCAGTTCAAGTACCAACTTGAATAGAAGATGCTTTGAAAAGTGGAGAATGGACTGAAGCAATGGATGAAGAGATGAGGGCATTGCAGAAAAATAATACTTGGGAAACAGTTGAGCTGTCGAAAGGAAAAAAATCAGTTGGGTGCCGATGGGTTTTTATAGTTAAATACAATGTTGATGGATCACTCGACAGGTATAAAGCAAGATTGGTGGCGAAAGGGTATACTGAAACGTACGAGATTGATTATTAGGAAACTTTCTCTCTGGTGGCTAAGATGAATATGGTACAAGTTCTTATCTCATTAACTGCAAATTTGAATTGGCCACTAAAACAGTTTGATGTAAAAAATGCGTTTCTTCATGGACATCTAGAGGAAGAAGTGTATATGGATTTTCCTCCAGGATATAGTAACGGGGGAAAATCGAGAGTGTACCGATTGTGGAAGTCACTTTATGGGCTTAAGCAGTCACCTTGTGCATGGTTTGGGAGGTTCACTCAGGCCATGCTAAAGAATGGGTATTATCAGAGTCATTCTGATCATACTTTATTTGTGAAGCGGAGGAACGGTAAAGTAGCAGCCTTGATTATTTATGTAGATGATATGATAATAACAGGTGATAATTCAGATGAGATTGACAAACTAGGGAAGAACCTTTCTACCGAGTTTGAGATGAAGAGTTTAGGTGACTTGAAGTTTTTTCTTGGAGTTGAAGTTGCTCGTTCATCCAAAGGTATTTTCTTGTCTCAACGAAAATATGTTCTGGATTTATTGAAGGAAACAGGTATACTTCAATATAAACTCGTGGATACTCCCATTGTGGAGAAACATTACTTGGGAATTGATCCGGTTCAAGAACTAGTAGATAAAGGCAGATATCAGAGGCTGGTAGGAAGACTAATTTATTTAGCTCATACTCTTCTAGATATAGCCTATGCAGTAAGTGTGGTGAGTCAGTTTATGCACTCATCGAGTGTGGATCATATGGCAGCTGTTATGCGGATTTTAGCTTATTTGAAGTTAGCTCCAGGATTTTGTATAAAAATTCCAGTCACCTGAAGATTGAGGGATTTACTAATGCTGAATGGGCAGATGATGTGACTAATAGGCGATCTACTTCTGGATACTTTACGTTTGTTGGTGGAAATCTAGTCACTTGGAGGAGTAAGAAACAAAATGTGGTGTCAAGGTCTTCAGTTGAGGCCGAATTTAGAGGTATGGCGCATGGAGTATGTGAATTTGAATTTGATCTCCTTCCATACTTCACAAGCAGCAGCTAGTTTAGGACTCCATTTACTGGCCTCACGAATAATTTCATTACCCTCACGAGCAAGATCACGTCCCTTATTACGAAGTTGCGTAAGTTACTTTGGGTCTAGGTTTCAAACCAAAGGAGGCCATAAATTTGTATTGTGATAATAAGTCCACACGAGAGATTGCAGAGAACCCGGTACAACATGACAGAACAAAGCGTGTGGAGGTTGATCTTCATTTCATTATGGAAAAACCGGAAAAGAAGATTGTGAAAAACCTGAAAAGAAGATTGTGTCAGTATCGTTTGTGAACTCAGAAGAGCAACTTGCAGATATCCTCACTCATGCCGTGTGTAGTAGGTCTTTTGATGACTCACTTGTCAAGTTGGGCATGTGTGATATCTATACTCCAACTTGAGGGGGAGTGTTGTTGTGAGTAATAATTAAAAGGGTATGTAAATATATTGTAAATATTAGGAATCCTTTATTAGGAAAGATATATGTTTGTGTCCTTTATTTTTTATTGTTTCCTTATAGAACAAGGATTGTATCTTGTATATATTTTCAGTTATGCAATACAATGAGAATTAAGCCATAAAATTCAAGTGGAGGCCCCTTTAAAAGTGTTAATAACTGTAGCCGTTAGATCAAATTTGAACGGCCAGGATCCCGGACTAGGTGGATAGGTGGAAAGGGATTCGAAGAGGATCCCTTTCCCTGTGTTAGGGTGTTTTGGAAAGGTGTTGGTCTTTGTGTGTATTTTTGGAAGAAATGTGGTGAATTTAGAAAGGTTTAAATTTTAAAATTTTAACGGAGTGCAGATAAAAATTGGGGTAAACTTAGATGAAAAGTGGTTATGTAATTGTATTTCTAATGAAAAAAATGGCTTAATTAATTAAAACTCTATGAATTAGTTAAATTAAAATCATGAAATGTTACATACTAGCCCGTATCCGGATATCATGTGAATTTTACTTTCTTAGGTAATCTAGTTTAGAATTAAAAGGTAAAATTTGAATGGTTAATTTTGTATCAATAAAAATATTTAAATACTAAAAGTTGAACGAATGATCCTTCGAAAAACTCGAAACTGACCGGATCTCCTTTTTTTTCTTAGGAAAACTAATAAAAAGTCCAAAAAAACTTCTCTTTTAACGAAAAGCCCTTTTAAAGGTATAATGAGTAGTGTCAGGTAAAGGTAAAAATGTGGTTTTTCGTTAAAAGTGAACAGTACCGGGAGTGTTTCATTAAAACTCCTTTTCTTCTTTGATAGCTATATAAGTTGTGGTTGTGGAAGTCCAATTTTATTTAATGTTGTTGGATTTTGGTATCTTATGTGGTAATATGTTTAGTAATTGAACCTTGAGTTTGATTTAGTTAGTCTCTCAAACTATTAGTGCTCATTCCTGTGTATATATACGTGTAAAGAATTCATGTGGAACAAAACTTTCGAAATGTCTCTCAAACTATCAGACAACTTCCCGATTCATGCCTTCTTGTACACCTTCCCAAGGAAAAATTCCAATTGGAGACGATTTTTGGAGGATTCGGATTTGGTTATGATTGCAAAGCTAAAGAATACAAGGTTGTGCAAATTATAGAAAATTGCGAGTATTCAGATGATGAGCGAACATTTTATCATAGTATTCCTCTTCCTCACACGGCTGAGGTATACACCAGAGCTTCTAACTCTTGGAAGGAGATTAAGATTGATATATCAAATAAAACCTATCCCAGTTCTTGGTCAGTGTACTTGAAGGGATTTTGTTATTGGTTTGCAAGCGATGGCGAGGAATACATACTTTCATTTGATTTAGGTGATGAGATATTTCATAGAATACAATTGCCTTCTAGGAGAGAATCCAGTTTTAAGTTTTATGATATTTTTCTGTATAATGAATCCATCACTTCTTATTGCTCTCATTATGATCCTAGTGAGGATTCTAAATTATTTGAAATATGGGTAATGGACGATTATGATGGAATTAAGAGTTCATGGGCAAAACTCCTAACCGTTGGACCCTTTAAAGGCATTGGGTATTTATTGACACTTTGGAAATGTGACGAGCTTCTTATGCTTGCCTCCGATGGAAGAGCCATCTCTTATAATTCTAGTATCGGAAATCTCAAGTATCTTCATATTCCTCCTATTATCAATGAGGTTATTGATTTCGAAGCTCTTAGTTATGTGGAAAGTATTGTTCCGATCAAGTGAGTTGAGGGCAAAGTTTCATTTTTCTCCTTTTAATTTAATTTGCTTTGTGGTGTTTGTACTATGTTTTCCACATTTTGTAATGTTTTTGAAACCTTTAATTTTTGCGATTTGCACATTTTAAGTGTACTATAACTATCCTTTTGGAGTTAATTAATCATTTATCAATACAATTATGTTTTTTTTTTTTTTTTTCCGAAATTCCCTTCTTAAAAACCTTATATTGTTGTAGGCATAATTTACTGAACAATTATGGAGGCCATAGAGAGAGGAGAGGTGCGGCATAGATAGAGAAGAAGAGAGAGATGTGTAATTGTGGGTGTGTGTTATCTCACCCCATTGTGCCTTTATTTATAGTAGTAGGGAAGGTTAATTCCTTACCCTTTAGGATTACAACATTAAATAGATAATCTACTCCTAATAGGAATATAAGATACATTCCCATATCTACTAGGATTTACACAATCACATTCCTATTCCAATAGGACTGCAACACTCCCCCTTGAGTGTGTAAATACTCAAGTAAATGGCGCATCAGGTCTTCAGTGATGAAGCAAGTACAGTTGATGAAGTCGTCAGCATAATGGGCAAATGCGAGTCTCAAATCAATGGAAGAATGCATAAAAAGTAAAACTCACAAAACCTCGCTATTGTAAAACCCAAGGTGGGAGAAAAACCCATAGTCTAAGGAGAAAAGTGAGAAGTTGCATTAAGTCAAAACTATACGTCTTTTGGACGCAAGTAGAATAGCTCACAAGGGTATGATCAGCCCAGGATGGGTGCCTCGTTAAAACCTAGTTAGGTAGCAAAAACCCAGTGGGAAAAATGCTCCTAATCGTAGGGAAAAAGAGTACATTAAGATGAAGTGAGTACACTTCTGGATACTCCCCCTGAGTTTGACATAACTTCCAAATGAGAACTACAAGCATTGCAGATGATAGTTAGGCATACCAATTCCTCAGACAAGCTTTTGGAAGGTTGACTTCAGCAGTGATGTCGTGTAGAGGTCGGCAAGGTTGTCTGGGATCGGCTTGCATGACTTCAATCTCTTGATGCTTTGCTGATGTAGATGTAGACGCAATATGTCTTGGTGTTTGACTTCGTTGATGTATCATGGCTTGGTCGGGTTGATACATGTGGCATAGTCTTCATGAATCGTCGTTGGGACTCAACGATGGATGAAAACATAGCAAGTACTTCGAATATGCTCAACAAGATCTCCTAACCATGTCTCACGTGTGGCGTAGTGAAGTGAGGTGAGTCTTGGAACGATTTAAAGATTTCGCAACTAAGGTCATATCGTGGACCTCCAAGATATTGCAATATCCCTAACGGTAAAGACCTAACCATTTGGGGATTTTTCCTTGTGCGGGTTTGATAAGTAACCTGCGTCAGCATAACAAACAAGGCAAGCAACACTTCGAGGATCGGGGGCTTGGATCCACTCGAGATGCGTTGGGATTTGATTTGCCCAAATTCGTAGTACCTTCAGGGATAGTCTTTAATACCAATTCAATGGTTGCGTGTAGGCACGGTGCTGCATCTTTACCAAGATCAACAGCGAAGGAGATGTCCTGTCTAAATACAATGAGCTAAGTACAACGAAGCGCAAAGTTGAACTTTAGATATGGAATTTCGGATTCCATAACCCCTTTAAAGGTCTCATTTGCATATAACGTATGGAGGATCAAAGGTATACTCAAAGGTAACACATTCGGGTGCAGTTTGACTGGTAGACCAAAATACCGTCAGAACAATGCTTCAACCTCAAGTCAAGGTGTAAACGAGTTTTCCTAAGATCCTTCATCTCAAATTCCATCTTCAGGTGCGAGGCAGTTTTCTCATGCTCTTCCGGAGTCTTAGTGAGATTCGTGTTAATGACATAAACTGTAACTCTAGCAATTCGAATAAGATTTCATACTTTAACACGCAAGGGCATAATTCATATCCCTGACTGATCAAATAATCATGTAGACGGGTATACCACATCCGTCGGATTTTTCAATCCATAAGTGAACGCCTCAAAACGAGCTAAAAGGGTGTTTCGTGGTTTTGGAACTATTTGAATCAGTCCATGTAATTCTTCAGGAACTTACATGTCAATCTCCGTATCTATATCCCCATGGAGAAATATTAACCACATTTCATAATGCTGCTATCAATCACAGGACGTTTTGAGAGAAACCTTGCGCCGTAAGGCGTGCATCATATCGCACTATTTTATTCATCTCATAACGCTTCCTTTCCCACTTGTAACATAACAGGGTTACCTTGGGCAGTGTAGGAACGACAGGTCCAATACACACTTTGGTAAGGAATTTAACCTGGATTGTAACTTTAGTTGTCCAATCAGTTCTACGTTGTCACTTAATCAACGGAACACGGTTCGATATCGTCGCTTTTCATTTATGTCGGTAGCTACCATATAAGTGAAAACATCATCGATGATAATCTCATTTCAATTCCATTTAGCTCACCCAAACTAGTATACTGGACCAAGAACTTCATGTCTTGGGAGTAATCCGGATTAATCTCATGAGATGGAAATGATTTGAGACAGCAATCGAGTTCAGATTCATTTGTTGTGCCATGTCTTCCTCTATGAGGGAAGTGAATCCTACGAACCGAATGATCTGTCATGCTCCAAGCCAAGACAGATTGATTGGCTATCCGTCGGTGTACCAGACCGTCTAACAGGGGCGTCCAAACCGTCCAACAGGGGCGGCACACGTCCAGGGATGTTGACTAAACGTCCGTTAAGTACTTCTATCCTTGCAGGCATGTTTGCAGCTGGTATATGATCTCGTCACTTTGGCGAGATCAGAGGAATGCGTCTGGAGCAACATTCTAAAATCTAAAATTCATCGCATTTGCTTATCACACTTGTGCGGTATGGGGATCAAGATGAGACATAGTGGGCAACGTCCATGAAAATTCGCGCCGTTCTACAGGAACGTTGACGTTCTTATCTCCCCCTAACGGCGGGAAGATTGTCTCATTAAAGTGACAACCCGCAAATGAGCGGTAAAGAGATCACGTGCAAGGGCTCGAAGAGAGCTAGTGTGAAGGAGAATCATGATCGACAAAAGATACACATCCTTCTTTGAGGACCCATGGTGATAAATTGCGGCGGCACAACTTGGCACATGGAATGTGCACCCAAATGCGTAAATACAAAAATCGTCAGGTTCGTACCCAGTAACCAACTGTAACGTCATATAGGTTGAGTAGCAATGGGCCTCAAGGCGGACCAATCATCACTACATACAAGGATTGCATAGCCCTAGGCAGAAACCGAAAACTTGGTACGTTTACCAAAATTCGGGCGATCATTTAAATTGCGCTTTATGATCGCTAGGCGAGGCTATTTGGGGTGAACATGGGAATTTGATGTTCAATTAGAAACCCAAAACGACATGGAATACTTTATCGAAAATCGTCGATGTAAACTCTCCGGCATTATCCAGTCTCCCAGACCTTAAGGGATAAGTAGGGTGGTGAACCCTTAATTGGCCAGAGGTTTAGCAGTAATGTGTGTGGACAAACATGTGACCAGTTTGTCGATTCATCAACCAAAACCATAAGTCTTTATATGGTCCGCATTTTGGTTGGATTAGTCCACATATATTCCCTTGAATCCACTATGAAAAGAGAGTTGTTTCGTATCTTTGCGAGGGATGATTTAGAAAATCAAATTTCACAAACGAGCAGACTTTGGCAAGTGTGCTTGTAAGCACAAGATCCTTACTTCGGATAAGAAAATGCGTTGTAGCATCGTTGGTCGACCTAACTGTCCCAAATGGTCGTGCCAAAGCAAGTAAACTGCTCAATCACCAAGCTCTAGGCCAGCCATATATGGCGTGTTTCCAATTGGGAGACAACCCATTGGCCCCAAATCAAAGCTTTAGGCTTTTGGAGGTGGTGCAAAGATATTTCACTCTATTTTCTTCAGTGGTTTCATTTATGATCATTGTCATCTCGAATATCCTTAAAAACTCAACGTCAGGGAGAATTTAAGGTCCCTTAAATGGTGATGAAGTACCATTCATACAATGAGGAGCGTGCCAATGCTCTTAATCAGGTTGGATAGACCTGAAGTCGTTGTTAGAAATGTGATTTAGGTGTAAAGTTAGTGTGCGTTGCACGCATTCATCCAGCCGACTAACTTTCCCACATTCCTACCTAATCATGTGTTTAATTGAATCGGTCACATACACTAAGAAACATGATTCAATTAACTCATATTCGAGGACAATATCAATAAGATTATCCATAAGTAAAACATACACCAAACTTGAATCCAAGAACATGGAAAAATGTTCACAAAGTAAATAATTTACTAAGGGGATTCAGCCAACAAGGCCATCCATGTCAAAATTCTGATCTTCCAACGATGTTCGGTGGAGCAAAATCAGCCTCACATATTGACTACTAGAATGGTACTCCTCAACAACATTGGTAGAGGCACGATTAGGTGCATAACCAACGATCTATTCCATTAAGACGGAAGTAGATTCTGCAGGGTTGAGGTTTGGGAATACTATCTCTTATTCTTGAAGTTTGAGGTCTTAGGTGCCAAGGATCATGCTTCGGGCATGATGCCACACCTTGGCATGCCATGATTCTACCATATGTTGTAAAAACAAACTCGAAATTGGATTATGAGAGAGACAGACCCAAACTTGGGTTCAGTAGGCTTTGAACAAGCTGGGTTGAGCCATTTAGTAGACTCTAGATGAACTGAGTCTATACCTTTTTCTCACGTTTGTGGTAGTAATCAAATTCGAGAATTTGGTAAACTTCCGCTTTCTACATTGCTGCTTCAGGGGCAAGTTAGAAACATGGAAGGACGAGAAAAGTATTCTCCAGTAAAAATTCGATTGGATTTATAAACTTCAAAATTGTACTCATTCATGGGCGTAATCATGGTGTGCTTCGGGCAATTTCTTTCATGATTAGACAGTCCGTAGGAGCTAGCCAAAGAGCCATGAAATCCTCGTTCGGGAGGTATTTCCGTTTTTAATGCTTTGGGCATAAGTCTTAGAATGAAGATCATGGCGGAGGCATATTCAGCTCTTCCATGCCATTGTTGGCTTCAATGGTTTCTCAGCTACTTAATAGTCAAATGGGAGATTCACGTCTTGTACCCCACAATAAGTGGTTTCTACGAGAAACATCCAAATCAGGGAAATCGAACTTGTGACGATTCGACAATCTACTGAATTGGAGGGAACAAGATTGTGATTGGTGATATGGGAATGAATCATCCATAAGCATCAAAGTTAGAATATACAAGTTCTAAGACATGGTTTGCATGAAAAACGTCGAGTTTTTATAGGTGTATTGTTTTATGAAAACTTCGGGTTCCAAATGCACTAAATTCGAAACTACAGGTTCGATTTAGTTTATGAAAAAGAGAGGTTCCTGCAAGAAACACAGAATGCAATATACTAACTAAGTGTAGTGGATTTGGGGTTCTTCGGGAACTCAAGTGTGAGAGCTTCGTTACTACGAAAGTATGTGACGGTTCAAAGTATAAAAATAAATTATTGAATCGTTAATGTCCAAAAGTGATCTTCAGGTTAAGAATTTTGGATTCATTATCAGATTAATGGACTGCAGGTCACTTTTAATTAATTCAATAAATCGGGTCATACAGGGTCGATTGTAGAAGCAAAAATAATTATAAAATTCGGGTTAAAATTATTTAGAATGCTAAATAATAGCATAAGGTCGAAAAATATATAGCCCCAAAATAAGATTTTGGGCTTGTGCCGTTGGTGAAGGGCACGGCTGGGTGCCTTAAGTAGAAAATCACTGCCCAAAGGGCCTTGGATTGTGGCTGCAGGCCACGGGGGAAAGAAATCCTTGCTGCAGCTGGGTTTTGAATCTGGGCTGAAGGGAGTGCACGGGGTCCAGTCGCAAAAGGGCTGTGGCTTTTGGGTTTGGCGCGAGGAAGCCCAACCGCAGGCTAGGGCTGGCTGTGTGTGTGCGTATGGCCCAGCTGCAAAGGCTGGCAACAAAACCCAGCAACCTTAAAAGGTTGCAGCGTGGAGGGGCTCGGGTCTAGCCAGTCTGGGCTGTGTGGGATGGCTACGGGCCAAGGTGTAGGTGATATGGGCATGAGGCTTTAGGCCCTGCCGAGAGGAGTACCAGGCCGAGGCCTGGTGTCTGCTTCCACAGTGAAGGTGCGGTGGTATGCCGCACCATATCCCATTCCCCTTTTTTTTTCTTCTTTTTTTTTCTTTTTTTTCTTTCAAATTCCTTAGGGTTTAGGAAAGCCTAATTTGCTTCTAATTTGTGTTTATACTTTGACTCACAAATTCCACATAACAATTTAATTGTGCGATGCATGAAACAAATATATATATTGACAAATATATGAACATATACAATATATATATATCGGAAGGAAAATATAAACATAGGGGGTTCATGCATCATGGGGAATGTTTTCATGCTTCAGAGTCGTTTCAAATATCTTCGTTTATTTTAAGTGTACCTGATTAGCAGAAAACAAATAAAAGCCTTTGAATTTGTACAAGTTCCTTCGCAGAAAGCCGGAATAGCATCTCCAATGCGTTGTATCACGTTCAACATAGAAAAATTAAATTGAATCAATAGCATGTAGATCAATTTAAAATAAAATAACAACTTAATCATAAAAAGAATGATTAAAACGTAATACTCCCCAAATTGAAGATCAAACTCTCTTTAGCGTAGTGTCAAGAGCGTGCTGATAACGTGTTGTAGGCATAATTTACTGAACAATTATGGAGGCCATAGAGAGAGGAGAGGTGCGGCATAGATAGAGAAGAAGAGAGAGATGTGTAATTGTGGGTGTGTGTTATCTCACCGCATTGTGCCTTTATTTATAGTAGTAGGGAAGGTTAATTCCTTACCCTTTAGGATTACAACATTAAATAGGTAATCTACTCCTAATAGGAATATAAGATACATTCCCATATCTACTAGGATTTACACAATCACATTCCTATTCCAATAGGACGGCAACATATATAAGTTTTTACTCATTTAATATAATCAAGTTAAACCTTGTACCGTAGGCTGAACTGCTCTCTTAAAGCCTTTATTTTGAAGACGTGATGTCCTTTTTCATATGAGCCCTAGATTAATCTAATGGTGAACTTATTGTCGACAAGCAAGATTTCTTGAAAAGGTTTCGATTGAAATCAATTAAAAGGAATTTTCAGTACCCGATCGATACATCTTCCAAGGGGCGTCTAATTGTCAAGTGTTAGAATGTCCGGTGTCCATGGTGGATTTTCGGATACTGGAAATGTAGTGAAGAGTTTAGGATTGCCAAAGATGAAGTCTCCCACAATGTGATTTGGCTTTGTTGAAGGACAGTCACCCACAAGTCAACATGCGGCTTATTGGTCACATGATAAGGGAAAAGTTCAATGATCCAGATATGGTGTACAGTGCCAAAGATGTTGTGCACGATGTTAAAACCAATCTTGGGGTCACAACAGTCAGCATCTCGGGCTAGAGGACTGGCATTGTCATCAAGATACGGTTCAACTGAGGACTCATATGCCAATCTTCCCGCCTATTGTGCCAAATTTGAGAGGCTAAATCTGGGCAGCAAGACGACCATCCTAATCGACGGAGACCATTGTTTTTGGTACTTTTTCTTTCCAGTTGGTGCATCAGTTATGGTTTTGTTGTCATAGATGCGGACAATTATTGCGGTTGATGCATCTCACTTGAATCCAAAGTACAAAGGAGTCCTCTTAGTCACGACAGCGTTCGACTGTTACCGCAACATCTACCCTGTGGCTTTCGACATAGGCGACACAAAGAACGATGATTGCTGGGAGTGATTTTTCAAGCAACTCCATGGAATGATTGAGGATGTACCTGATCTGGTTATAATTTTGGACTGCAACGCAAGCATCGCAAACGTGGTCAATAAGGTTTTAAAAAAAGATTAACATGTTTATACATGTATCACTTGAAAGGGAATATCAAGGCCAAGGTTTGCCTAAAAAAGAAGGAAAACTTTTTCTAGCACTACCACAAGGCAGCGAAATCCTATTCCTGTGCCGAGTTCGACACACACTTCGTTAAGATCAGAGACTTGGTAGCAAAGTACCTAAATGATGTGGGTGTGGAAAAGTGGTTGCGGGCTCGAATGAATGGAAAGAGGTACAATGTAATGACCACTAACATTATTGGGAGCATCAATGCGATGTTGCGCTTGGCAAAGGGTTGCCCATACTTGATCGATTTCATTAGGCGGTGTTGCAAAAATGGTTTTGACAAAGGCGGGATATAGTACGTATGATCACTACTACGTGCCCCGGTCTCGGTGAGAAAAAAATTAAGCAAAAAGGTACAAGATGCAAGACACATGCATGTCCATAAAGTAAGTGACACCGAGTTTCATGTTTACCACGCGGACAGTGAAGCCGTGGTTGATATACGTAACAAGACTTGCACTTGCCGAAAATTCGATCTTGAGCAACTGCCCTGTAAACACACCATTGCAGCTTACTTATTTGCAAGCTGCAACTTCTACGAGTTGGCTTCGACCTACTACAGTAGTACAGCGTGAGAGGCAGTCTATTCTGATTCCATATACTCGGTATTCCCTACTCTGCAATGGAACGTAAAACTGCAGTCGAACGCACGTTAGTCCTACCTTCGATAAGGAAGTTACTAGTCAAGAGACTCAAGAAGCGGCGTATCCCGTCACAAGGAGAACATATAATCTATTGGAAATGCAAGCGTCTCTAAAAGCTAGGTCATAACCAACACATGTAAGGAATCTGTTGATATCCCCAACACCACATGATTGTTTCCCTTGCATAGGGGGCCCTGTAATGTGCATGTATTTTGCATGTCATGGTATTTTTGGATTAAAATGTTTGTTTTTTTAAAAATGGTAGAAGCAACTCCTTGTGCATGGGTTGTAAATATATTGTGCATGCATTGAGTCGTGCATTTGTTGTGCAAATAAGAAGGATATTCAGTTGTCATGTTTATAACCCAGACTGAATGGGGATGGGGTCTGTGTGAAAAAAAGATATTTATACAAGTCTACCATGATCTGGATGAAAACCCATTGGGTCAAATTAATTGGCCGAATAAAACCCTAATTAAAACCTCATAAAGGTGAGGTCATGTACAACTCATCTACCTTGTCTTATCAATAAAGTTATGATGCCAACTAATACATTTAGGGTGCGTTTGTTGCACCAGACTGTCTCGGACTGGACTAACTTCAGGGACTAAGCTGGACTGGCTTAGACTAGACTAAGCTGGATTGCTTAGTGAAGCGTTTGGTGCAGTGTCGGACTAAGAAGCAGGATAATAAAAACAATACTGTCACCAATTTGATGTTTGCTCAGACTAGGACTACATTATTGTTCTATTTTAATTGATTTTTTATTAAAGATATTATTAAAATTAATAATATTGGATGAGAGTGAGAATCAATAAAAATACAAAAACCAAATTTTCTTGGCAATGAAAGAAACATACATGATTCAAGAGTAGCATTGTTCCAAACGTCAATATAACAAAGTGTTCTCCCAACAATCGATAGGGTTCATGTTGCTTTTCTTAATTATTCACCTTTGGTTTAAAGTTGTAGATTAAAGTTAAAGGTGAATTGCTCTTGTATGTATAAGCCAATTTTAGTTCATACCATGACAATTACATTCAATCCCAAGACCACAATGATGCGAGGCACAATGACAAATGGATAGCTGCGCATTGATCATTGCTACATTTGGATTCCTAGCATGTAAATTGGCTTGCTCCAACTAGTTTGAGGAAAACTAGTAACAATATGCAAAAGGAAGAGATCATGAACAATAATTTATGCATTCCATTTGTATATAAAACTAAGCAATTAAAATATCTTCCCTCAAAACGAAACAAGTCAGTTAGTCAATTCCATCGGCACTAGTACTAATCCAATGAAAGGAAAAACAAATGAGAGAGGGAAAGGTCACCAATTTAATCAAACTGTTGGATGTTCCAACTAGAACAAATGAAAGATCCCAACTACATTAACACAGTACACAGCAGAGCAAGGTAAACTGCTTAATTGTACATTCTACAATTTTTTACAATAAACTCGGGAAAATAGCTAACTGCCTCAATCATCCGAGCTATATTTACTCAATTCAAGAACTGCAACAGAAGCGCAGCAAAACAACTCTTTATCCTTCAGGAGGAGACAGCTTCCAACTCAATTCCATTTTAGATCAAGTATGCTAAATTGTGGTTAGGGCGGGATGCTCACGTTGTAGGCAACACCAAGAGTCCACATGTACAAAAAAGAATGTCAAACAGCAGTGCTACAATTCATCATTTTTCTTTTCAAATAAAAATCTTCACGGTCTGAGTTACTCCACAAAATTGATCCCAAAATACTTGACCATTGAAGACCCAACGCCAAAACACACCAATTTCCTCCACATATGGAGACCAAAATCACAACCCCAAACATTCCATCTTGGCTACATTCAAAAGAATTTTCAAATTCATTCATACAAGGAAAACAAATAAAGACCAAAAGTTTAACACAAGAAGCAGATTGATACCATAGATTTGTAATGTTTCCACATGAAAAAAACCTGAACAAGTATGATTGCACAATACTCAAATAATTTATTTAAGGACCTTCAATTGACCAGTCATATACTTTGGCTGACTAACTTATTTAAGGACTTTAATTGGGGTTATCCACTTCCAGAAAGGTAAGGCGCTGGTGATGGATTACGGTCAAAATCAAACCATAGCCTCTTTCAAAAGTGACGATAAGGAAACTAAGTAGCAAAAACAAAGCAAATATCACAAATCAAGCCAAGTAATTGACCAAAAATTAATAAAATTAATCCAAATTAACGTAATTTTATCAAACCCATTAACACAAACCTGATTAACAAGCTGGTAGGGCTGGAGAAGGGGGTCAGTGCTGGAGCTGCGGGTCAAGGCTTTGCTGCCCTTTTTAGAGCTGCATCACGAGTTTGAAATTGAACAAAAAAAAATACAGGAAATGAAATAAATTAACTTACACAACTCCTCGACGGTATTGAATCGAGGACAGCGAGTGCGAGATCTTCCTCGGAGGTGGATCGGAGGACGGCTAAAGTTGGACGGACAATGGTAAGAGCAGGATCGTCCTCAGTTTGAAATTCTGGGTTCAGAGTGAGAAGAGAGGGAGAGAGTGGTGGTGGGCTAGTGGTGTGGTCTCGCTGGAGTTGGCGAGTTGTGGTGTGATGGTGGCTGTCGATGGTTAAGAGAACAGAGAGCAGAGAGAGATAAGAGCATGATGAGGACGGAGAATACGAACACGGAGCAGACGAGGTCTTAGCAATCCCATGGGTATCAGGGGGTTTCGCTAAGAGCTCCTAGCGAAGGAGTCTGTCCGTGCGAGTCCCTCTTAGTCTCATTAAACATAATCCCAGTACAGAACAAACACTGGATTGGACTAATTGTTAATCCAATCTAGTCCAGTGACACTTAGTGAGGGCAAACAAACGTCCCCTTACAAACAAACCATGGAAGCCCAATTTTACTATCCAATTTCCACTTTTTAGATTGGGATTTACACAGCTATAAGCATGGTGCATTTTCCAATAAAAGAAACCTTAAAATAATTGGGTAAGTATCATTCCTTTGGCGCCAATTCTTGAGGAGAATCCCAAAGCATACAATACATTGCTCTTTATCACATTTTTTGTTAAAAAATTGTGAAAAGTATCCCACCAAGGTATTTTTTGGCGCCATGTATCCATCCTTTCTCCAGGGAACCAGAACAATTTCTTGCCGCCAATTTTTTGCCTATTTCATAGGCGACCTCTTCAGCCACAACATTTCACATTACTAACTCCACACATGCGTACACACACACACACACACACACACGCACGCACGCTAACACTAACACATTGCAAACTTCATCACATAATCAGCCTCCGCGTCTGCAATTTTCAATAATGTTTGATTATACGACATCGACCGGGGAATCCGACGATGAGAACGAAATCACTAGCAACTTAAATTTTAATGTGGCAAACCTTATGGCTAGGGAACATGCCGCATTTTTCAAGACTCTGATCGCTGACATTGAAAAGGAAAAAGAGGTACGTATGGCAAGGCTTGGAGGAACCGCTTCAAGGTCAGACTCCTGAAACACAAACTAAAACACTATTTATATGAGGATAATGTTAGTCGGTTCAAGGTCTCCAAGGAGCTGTAGATGAAGGGAGGAGTTGAGTTGTTTCGGGCGTATGTCAATCTTCACAGCGGTGCCAAGGCCAACAAGGATTGGATTGATGTCAACGTGACCGAAAAGCGCAGCCTCCTTCGTAGCCGTTTGTTCTAGGTGTGGCATTGGCCATCCTTTTTTGTAGACTGTAAAAGTCCCTTTTTTATGTAGTCTTCCAAAGTTGAAACTTACAGAGACCTTCTCAACTTGCTGCACCATTGTCCTTCTTGTTAAATTGAGACATTGGCGCATCAAGATAATAATTTTGATCACTTTGATGTAATGTGGATTGCCACTCATTGAAATGAAATGGGATTAACGACTACTGCCACTTTTATTTTTTGCCATTTAGTGCACCATGCTTTCAGTTATCCTTAAAAAAACTAAAGAAATTTTTGACAAAAACTAAAGAACTACATAAATTATACGAAATTCTACCTTGTGCACACAATATCTATACTATGTGCATACTGCATGGAAAACTTGTATGTACTGTGCAAGGGACGTGCATAGTATATGCATGAAAATCACAAATACTAAATTTTCACAATTTTCCCATAACAAGAAATTCAAACCACTACCAAAATTTTGGGCCCAATTTTGAATTTTGGGAAACATACTAAACATTCCTCATTTTTTTTAATTTAATTGTCCTTTCATTTTGGTAATTTTGTGTGTATAAAAGGAAAGGAAACACAAAACACCTCATTCTCTCATCCCTCTAAGGAAGAAATATATACCACAGTCAAGCAATGAAACCTTCATCTTCTTGCTCCCAGCCTTGCTCCCCTTACATATTCCCCTATAAATCTTCTTCTTTCTGTTCTCACGCATGTTCACTTCCCTCTTCCCCTGGACGGAAGACATAGGCTCGTTTGAGCCGTATGAGCTTGAAACAATTGTAGGGAGGATTACTAAGCACAAGGAAGATCATGCGAAGAACATCGCATCTTTGAAGCGGGAATTGAAAAGGGCTCGTCAACCTATGGAGATGTTAATGGCAAAAGTGATCAAGAAGTTCATGTCATTCGAAGCATATAAACACGCATTGGGTTAGCCATACAAACAAGGCTTTTGGTCGAGACTTAGTGACGGGTTTGAGATATTTTGCTGCTATGCAATCAAAGTGGATGTCAACGGGAAGTGGGCGATCATTGACTACTACAAGGCACTTGCCGTTGGGGCCACTCGCCAGGGATAATTTAATTTGAACTCTTTTATGGGCCCTTCAAATTTTGTTATATTTTGACATTTCGCGTGTGGTTTGTCATAAAAAGGACCTTAATGTTTAATTAGTTCAATGCTATCTACGTATATTAATGGAATTCCACTATCATTTCCGGTGTTGCTTTTTTACATACAATATAATAACTGGTACTGGACATTTCATCTTCAAGTCATGCACATCACATGTACACGTTATGCACATGCCATGAACAAGACATGCACATTGGTTGCTGCATCATGAAGCCTTAGAAGTAGAAATGCCAACATAAGGCCCTTGATTGTTAAGTAATAAAATAAAGATAACATGCTCAATACTGAAACCATGTCATTGCAAAGTGTACCAAAATTACACTAATACGCTAATTACAGCCAATGGCAACAAAAGGCCCTTAATAGCTAAGTAATAAAATTATGAATACATAATGAATACTAAAACAATGCAATTGGGAAGTGTACCGAAATTACAATTACATACTAAGTACTCAAATTACGATTTTAATGGTAAATCAATTGTTTGGTTATAACAATAAAAGTATTGAAATAAATGGTGTCCACATAATGATTTAGACAAATGCACGAGTTCTGATGAACTAGATGGCAAGCTTGAGTATGAAAAAAGGCATGTTCTCAGGTTGTATATGGTCAATGTCCAAGCCTGATGATATGTAGTCATCAAATTTGAGTAAGAAAACTCCGCAATTTGCACTACCAGAAAACAATAACTCTAGGTTACAACACATTTGATATTTAAGACACTTACAATTAAGTTTGAGATAAGTACGAAAGAAACATACTCGTTGTTCTGTTGGCCGCAGTTCTCCCTTGTCTGAATCTCAAGCGGTTTGTCCATCGCTTTCGAGGTTAGCTTTGAATCACTTCGTGCCGCTTGGAATCCCGTCGCTTTTAGAAGTTAAGGTATTACAAAATGCATATGAGCAAGTTGTTTCTTTATTTTTGCCCACCCCGACCTTGATAGATGTGAATCGTAAATCATGATCGTGCAACGTAGAAGATGGACATCAGCCAACATCCAAGGTCGCCATTCATATGACATGGGATGAATACTTGGTCAACATCATTCCATGCACCGTGTGTGGCATTGCAGTTGCATCGGTTGACATAACCTTCCTCAAGGGCTTTGAAGGTGTAAAAATCATAACTTCTTTTGCCTTGGACTTACCCTTCCCACCAAGGGTCTCAAATTGCTCATATTCTTGTTTTAGCAATTGCCCACCGCGTCCCGAAATTTGTAGAACGCTCCATCAAATGCTTCCTCAGAAGGTAAAAGCTGACATTGATGTGCTGAATCTAAAGTCAAATGCATTGTAAAAGCCAAAATTAAACTCTTGTACTCGCTTATAATGTGGTAAACAGAAACAAGTTACAAATGAAGATCAATTACTTACATTGTTGTTCAGAGTACCCTTGGACTAGATGAGCGTGGTAAAAAAATAATCCTGACCCACAGTAGCTAATCCATATAGGTCCAGTCTATCGCTGGTACACAAAAACAAAGACCATAGGTTGTTACAGATATATGGACATCGAGTTCATATTCAATTGTTTGAATGACGACCGAAAGTGAACTTACCTAGGATAACCCACCAACGAGTCAAGACGTCAACGAAAACCTCCACATCCGGCTTTGGGATAATCCTCATGGGATCTAGGCCAACAACAAAATCCTTAGTGGAACGACCATTGCCAACTTTCCTTTTTTTGTAAGATTCTAGAGGGGTGAAAGAGTGCACTAGTTGCATTCCTTTCCGCTTATGCTGCATTGCCTTACCAAGACGAGGCTCCAAATTAGATAGACCGACAGCCTCATTCCCATTGATGCCTTCCTCAGTGTGGGTACTATGCACGCTGACCTCCGTGTCCTCGTTTTCCTCTCGACCCTTCACTTTAAACTCCAATATACGGAGTAATGATTGGGCGACATCGTTTGTGTTTTGGGCCTCAACTATCTCTGGCAAGTGGACATCAAAAGTAGGCAAATTTGTAGCGGGCTGTCCCTTCAATTATGTCTTTTGCCCCAAGCGACTTCCCTTCACTGGTAGAGGTTTAAGGTTAAGGGGAAAGAGCGGTGAGATCATCATAACCTGGTGGACATTCAGAGGAACTGTCGACCTTCTCATCCTCGACGACATTATCTATGTCTCGCCTTGAGCCTACTGACTTATCAAGGGTTGGGGGCTTGTCAAACGATTTTCCAGCTGCATCGCCTCGGTGACGCTCAAGCTCAACAGCGAACTCCATGCGGCCAAGCGCTTATCCTTTAATGCCTCTACAACTGTCCTGAACCGGACATCCATCGTCACTGAAAATTTTTTTAACTATCGTTTTGAAACAAAATCAAACTCCTGCGTATAAAAATAGTGATTTCGTATCATAAGTGCAACGAAACCGATCTCCATTCAGAGACAGTACATTTGTCTAAATTGAAACTACAAATTACTGGGATTTATGTACTTACCGCTAACCGGGACGATGATGGCAACGCTCCCATGCGTGTGTGGCATCTATTCTTCGCCTTCCCTTTCTGTTCGGATGAAGGAGTGACCTTAGAGTTGTGATCAGCATTTGCAACACCTTTACTTCGTCCTCCAGTGTTGTATCCCTACCAGCCTCAACATCATCAAACATTCAGTAAGGCGCCACCTTTTCTTCCTCGGTCAGTAATCAGGTGGACAATAACCTACATTGGACAAAATTAGTGTTGCATACCTAAGTACAACCTATTCGTAATACAAAATTCAGTAAGTTTATTAAAATTGGAACAAACACGTATCGATTTTTATGCAAAAAGACCGTTCTTCAGGTTGTGATGGGATGGAATTAAGTTGGTGTCCCAACGACAAATCAGAGGCAATAACTAAGGGTTCTCCGTGCACACCCTCACATAGATTTTGGACCTTAAGTACGACAAAGTTTCAAACAACTAGATCTACAAAATTTAAAGCGATAATGTCAATAAGTTACAGAGGAAACGAATGCAAAAGTGTGTTCAACTTATAACAACTAAATAAAAGGAAAATTGCCTGAAAAACATAAGAAAACCCCCTCAAGTTCTAGGAGTCTCAGATCGCACCCCCCGGTTTCTCTACAACTTTTTCTTTTACAACCTTGTGGAGGGTCAAAGTGGCCGGGGATATGCTTGGCACCAACACCGGGAATGATATGGACCGGGAAGGATATGTGTCCCTTTTTTCTTCATCATCTACCAACTGAAGCAGGTTATAGTCAATAGCTGACTCATTCTCTTGCCCAAAACAACAAAGTGGGCAAAGTATAGTAGGCTGAGCTTGTACGTATCTTCTGGATGTTGAATTGATCCTCCAATTGTTTCACGGCTTCTTCCCATGAAATAGATGTCTCGAAGACAACATTCATCTTCCTTCTCTTTTGTGGGGGTTGAGAGGGGGGAAATCTTCAAAACTGAGTCCCATCACCAAACAAAATTCGTGGCTTCCAAAAGTTGCGACATGTTCCCCAAAAAGGAAGGAGATGGAATCATCACTCACTCTATCCTTAATAGCCCTAAGGATAGTGTAGTGAGGGAGCTGCTTGAATTAGTTAACACAGTCCACATCAACCCAGTGGTCAGAACACGAAGCCTCAAATATTACCTAGATACCCCGAGGCGTATGACAAATAGGAGATGGCTGCAGGAAACACCTTATCCGGCGGACACATGAGTTTCGTTAAAGACGCAGATTTGACGTTCGACCTGCAATATTTAAAACATAAGCAAATCAATTAAATAAGATAAGCATACACACAGGATATGCACAATATATGCATATTTTCTGGCCAAATTAAACGAGTTCATCAACCAAATACAACCAAGTATGGCCAACATCAACGCGTGCACAGAATATGCACATAGTATCTACCAATTCATGAACAAAATTCAATCGAATATTTGTAGCAATATCAAAAGGATATGCAAAGAATATACATATAGTATGCACAAAATTAATGAATTCATGAACCAAATTCAAGCGTGCCCAACATATAGACATGCAAGGATTATGCATGCAGTATGCATGAATTGATGAATGTGTTTCAATCAATTAATTTCCACCAACCTCTATACCACATGCACAACACAAATTAACATCTAGAACTTAACATTACAAACACTAATTCGCACTCAAAACCCAAAATTCCCAATTTTACAAAACCTAGGTTCAAATAATGAAATTTCATTTCAAAGCATACCTCTTTTTGGATTTTTCCATTGAAATCTTTTGGAAAGGATGTGCAAATGCTAGGGTGGAAACTTTTTCAAATATTTCGAAAGGATGTGCAAATGCACAACACACCTCCTAAATATATACAGTGGACATAGAAGGTTGCGTTGGTCGGAAACTGGGGTGGAAAAGGGTTTCGGTTGCAGGAAATGGGGTGGAAAAGATTGCGTCAATAAAAAATGGGGTGGAGAAGGGTCGTGCGGTTTAGGGTTAGGGTTCTTGGAGCTAAGGGTTGGGCGCTATAGATTTTTGAACAAGGAGGAAGAATTGCTGACTTGGATTTACAAATTAACCCATTTAAATATAAGGGCAATTAGGTCATTTCAAGGTGTAGGAAAAATCCTATTTCTGTCCAATTGTTATGCATCGTGTGTGCAACAGGTGTGCATATTTGAAATGTCCTATTTATGTCCCAAGATAAGAAATCTTTGCTAACTAAGGCCATCTCCAACCGATCCGGTCAGAGGGCAATTGGGCCGAAAATAGCTCGAAATGACACGAAAAACCGTCTCTAACCGAAGTTTAGGCCAAATGGCTCGTGGGCCCCACCGGGCCACAATTGGAGAATCAGGCCAATCGGCTGGCCCAAACCTGCCAGCTAGCTAGCCTTGATCGATCAAACATTTTGAATCTCAATGGCTACTTGTTGACGTTAGCTAGCCGTTAAATTTGATTTTTTTTTTTTTTTACAAAATGTTTTATTTAAAAATTATATATTTTTTTCTATAACTACCCAAGCCCTTAAACAACATTAAATAACATTAAGTAACATTGAACAACATTAAACAATATTAAACAGCATTAAATAACATTAACAACATCAAATAACATTAAGTAACATTAAACAACATAAAACTTAAAGAACATTAAAAAAACATTTAACAACATGAAACTTAAACAACATTAAAAAAAAAAACATTTAACAACATAAAACTTAAATGCCTACTCCATGTTTCTTTTGGCCTAAAGATGTGCAACAAGATCCTGTTGTAGGTACTTATTTGTAGCATGCGAACGTATTATCCTATGGCGCCTCATGTACTCATTTAAAGAGATATTAACAGTTCTTGGATTCAAAGGCAAATTTGGCCCATCATATATTTTTGCACGAGCTCTTCTTCACCTATTTGGATCTTCTTGGTCGTCATCAGACTCTCCATCAATATACCCATCTCGATCATCCTCCACAATCATGTTATGTAATATGATGCACGACCTCATGATGGAGTTGAAATTTTCTCAATTCCACCCTCTTGCCGGTTTCTTAATGGTCTACCACTATGCTTGTAGAACACCGAACTCTCTCTCAACATCTTTCCAGTATGCCTCGTGGTGCAAGGTAAACCACCTTTCGGTGTCATCTGTAGGGTTTGCAATTTCTTGGACAAGTGTTGCCCACTTTGGGTAGATACCATCTGCCAAGTAATACCCCATGTTGTACTGACGCCCGTTGACGTAGTAGTCAAGTTGAGGTGATTTACCCTCCGTCATGTTATTGAAGAGGGATGAATGCCCAAGAACTATAATATCATTGTAATATCAAGTAGACTCAGACATACCATATGTATCATCCATCACATCAGCTGGGGAGCCATAGGCCAGCATTCAGAGTCAATATTAACTTGCAATACTAACCTTCTAATGAGGTGAGAAACCAGGGCAGCCTGATCTGTCCAGTTTCTGTTGAAAGTATGGATTGACATGTTGGACATTATGAAGTAAACGCTCGAAGACATGACGCCTCATCCGGAAGAGACTTCTAAAATCTTCTTCGTTGTACACCGAGTTGGGGTTGAAGTAGTTGTTCTTTAGTTGCCTTACACACCATGACCCCAGCCATGGCTGCCATATATGATGCATTGCGCCATGCTTCATCTTCTTTATCAAACTACTCATCTTCTCTTCTCATCTGCGCCAATTTATCTTCCAATTCGGAAATGGATAAGGAACCCTAGTTGGAATCTGAAGAGGATCGAAAGTTGGAATTCATTGCAAACTTGAACTGAAAGAGATTGAATTGAAAGAGATTGAATAGAAAGAGATATTGGAGAGGGCAAAGCTGAAGGTGTGTGAATTATAGGCCAATATCCACCCTATTTATGGACATTGGAAGTTGAAGATAAGAAGTGACACGCAGATAGAGATTCCTTATCGATAAGAAATCTGCAAAGTTACTCACAGATCGACATGTGGCACTTGAAATCCGAAACGTAAAATTATTTAGATTCCTTATCGACAAGAAATTTACAAAGTTACTCATAGATCGACACGTGACACTCGAAATTCGAGACGTAAAATTAATGAGATTCCAGCTCGAAAAATTATTGACATTCCATCTTGAAAAATTATTGAGGGAGGTAGTTTAATGTAAGTACCCATATTAATTCAATTAAAATAATAAATTATGTTTGGCACTATGGCCCTTTGGCCCCCTCTGTTGGAGATGTTTTTTTTATCATAGGGCTATGTTTGACTTGTAGCCCTCTGGCCCCTCTGTTGGTGATGGTAAGAAATATGGTCTGACACTATTCATTAAGATATTAATTTCTTGGAAGGCTATAGGGCTAAAACGAGCTCTCTGGCCCTTATTCGGTTGGAGATGGCCTAAGTTGGGTATATCTGGACCTACTAATTGCCCTTCAACTTTTAGGTGGTGGAACAGTGTTTTTGAGTTTTGGGCAATATTTGTTCCCCTTACCTTCCAAGCTAGAACTAATCTACTAAAGTACAAAAATTGGGGTGCATGGGAAGCTGCGTTAAGGTGTTTGTGGATGTGGTGTTGGTGTTTGATGGTATTTATGGAAGAAAAGAGGGTGAGATTAAATTTTTTTCCAAACACATTAAAGATACAAAGCAATTTAAACTTACCAAAGCACATTTGAAAAATTCATAATAATTCATTTACAAGTGTAAAAAATGTGAAAAAAAATGCAAACGCTCGTGATCGCATACAAACCCTCACAAATTGTGTTTTTAGGGGGAGATCAAAATGAATAAAAGTTCATAATAATTAATGTACAAGTTGAAAAATGTGAAAGAATATATAAACGCTTGTGACTGCATCCTCTATGCTTAGACAATGGTTATGTTATCGTTTAGATTTTTAAAACCCTCCAAAACGTCATGAATAGTATTTTTGTTTGAGCACAAAATTAATAAAAATTAATGTAAAAGTGTTAAAATGTAAAAAATGAAAAATATAAATATAATCACTCGTAATGACAAGTTTTACAGCTTTCATGCAGGGCTCAACTTCGAAATGCGACACCATTATCCATAAACCTTAGATTTATATTTAACCATTGATTGTTGTTTACACTTTATTCTTCTCATCGGATTTCATTTTTCAAATTTTCTTTGTTAAAAACATGATCTTTAAGCGGATGCAGAAAAATCAAGGGCTCAACTTCCTTTATTGTGCACAAGATTCTAAAAGACTCTAGGCGCTAGTAAGGCGGCGGGCTGGGGCCTAGCACCTAGGTCACTAGGTGGGGCTTAGGCGGGCGTCTAGGTAGATTTAAGTAAATGCATTATGTTTTGTGTAAATAAGTATCTATTTACACTTAATATATATATATATATATATATATATATATATATATATATATATATATAATTTCATCATAAACTACAAAATAGAATGGCATATATATTATGAAGTATTGTAACATAATGAAAAAAATGGGGAACATGCATATAATGTGTGTTCATTTAAGTATTCAACAAGTCTCTTACAATTTGTTGAGAAAAATAAAATGCAAAATGAAAGTTATCTAGTTTCTGTCGAAGTGAGTCACAACTTTGGCGAGTGCCAAAGCGGGTCTGGACGGACTAGGCGGGCACCTCAACAGGTCTAGGCAGGCGCCTCAGCAGGTCTAGGCGGACGCCTCAGTAGGTCTAGGCGCCCTTTCTTAATTTTCAAGCGCCTATGCATTAATTGGGGCGGTGGCCAGCCGCCTAGAGCCTAGGCGAGGCCTAGACGGCGCTAGGCGAGGATTTTTAGAACAATGATTGTGCATATCCTTGAACATTTGATATTTTGTAGTAATGCAATAATGTTTTTTTCATTAGGCTTTTATTTCGGTCTATGTGATACCTGAAAGACAAATATGTTTTTATGTTTTGAGGTAATATTTATGTGACAATGTGGTATGTAGATACTAATTTAGTATTATGTTTTTCATTTGATTATTTATTGATTTAATAAATATTTTTTTAAGGGTAAAGCGTCAGGTCACATTACCCATTTATTTTAACGGTGTTACACGACACAACCCCGTTAAGATATCGGATATGTCACAAAAATGACATGAACACAAATAAACGATACGAATGCCATGTCTAGTATTTCTAGTGAAATAAATTGGCTTAATTAATTAAAACTCGTGTAATATATGAATTTTCCTATGTTAATTAAAATCATGTGATGTTACACACTGGCCCATATACGAATATCATGCTCACCTTATCATCAATTTAACCTTAGACTAAAAAGGTAAAATTAGAATGGTTATATTTGTATCAATAAAAAAAGGCAATCTAAAAATATAAAAATGTGAACATATGATTCTCCATAAAACTCGAAACTGACTGGATGCCCCCCCCCTCCCGTTTTTTTTTTTATAGCTAAATATGTTGTGGTTGTGGAACTCCAAGTTTATTTAGTACTATTGCACTTTGGCATCTTATGTGGTAATATGTTTATTAATTGAACCTTGATTTACCAGGCCTTAGGGATTCGGAGTTTGATTTAGTTTTGCTCTCAAACTCGTGGTGTTCTTTCCTCTGTATATATACGTGAGAACAATTCCTGTGGAACAAAACAGCCAAAATGTCTCAAGGGCGTGAAAGTGAAGCTCCTGAAGATAGGGTGGTCGAAATATTGTCCAGGTTGCCGCCCAAGTCTCTAATGCGATTCAAATGCATACGCAAGTCTTGGTGCATCCTCATCAGTAGTCCTCGTTTTGTGGCCAAACACCTCAACAATTCCGTGGACAACAAACTATCATCCTCCACGTGTATCCTTCTTCACCGTTCTCAGATGCCCATTTTTCCTTACGACAGTTGGAAACGAGAATTTTTCTGGTCCATGATTAATTTTTCCATTGATAGTGATGAGAGCAACCTTCATTATGATGTTGAGGACCTAACTAATGTACCGTTATTTCAATGGAAAGAGCATCATGAAGTAGAGATTCACGGTTATTGCAATGGGATTGTCTGCTTAACAGTAGGGGAATATTTTTTTTTGTGCAATCCAGCAACGGGGGAATTCAGTCAACTTCCCAATTCACGCCTTCTTCTACCCCTTCCCAGGGGAAAAGGAAAATTTGGATTGGAAACAACCGTTAAAGGATTGGGATTTGGCTATGATTGTAAAGCTAAAGAATACAAGGTTGTGCGAATTATAGAAAATTATGATTGTGAGTATTCAGATGGTGAAGAAACATATATTGAACATACTGCTCTTCCTCACACGGCTGAGGTATACACAACAACTGCTAACTCTTGGAAAGAGATTAAGATAAATATATCAAGTAAAATATTATCGTTTTCTAGCTATCCCTATTCTTGTTCAGTGTACTTGAAAGGATTTTGTTATTGGTTGTCAAGCGATGACGAGGAATACATATGTTCATTTGATTTAGGTGATGAGATATTCGATAGGATAGAATTGCCTTCTAGGAGAGAATCTGGTTTTAAGCTTGATGGTATTTTTCTGTATAATGAATCCATCACTTATTATTGCACTGGTTACGAAGAGCGTTCCAGATTATTTGAAATATGGGTAATGGATAACTATGACGGAGTTAAGAGTTCATGGACAAAACACCTAACAGCTGGACCATTTAAAGGCATTGAGTTTCCATTGACACTTTGGAAACATGACGAGCTTCTTATGATTGCCTCCGATGGAAGAGCAACCTCTTATAATTCTACTACCAGAAATCTCAAGTATCTTCATATTCCTGTTATTATATATAGGAATAGGGTTATAGATTACACGAAAAGTATTGTTCCAGTTAAGGGAGTTGAGGGAAAAGTTCCATTTTCTCCTATTTAATTTGTATGCTTGATATACTGCTTGAGTTTTCATCTTCTAATTTTTTTTTTTTTTTTTTTTGTGGCCTTTGAACTATGTCTACTTATCATGGACTGCCTTTCGTTTTTGGGCTTCTCACATTTTGTAATGTGATTAAGTTTATGATAACTATTTTTTAAAGTTAATTAAGGTTTTTTTTAGACTTATTATATTAACACCCCACAAATTGTTGAATAAACCTCACATACTTAATATACCCCACATTTGTTTTTTCAATTAAAAATTATCTTAATACACCTCACTTACTTTCCCATATTACCCTCACACCTCACATTCTTAATATACACCTTACATTTTCTATATGCACCCCATATTTTCAATACACCCCACATTTCTCAAATCCAAGGTTCTAAAAGGCGCTAGGCGCTAGTCGGGCGGCGGGATGGGGCCTAGCGCCTAGGCGGCTAGGCGGAGCCTAGGCGGGCGACTTGGCGGATTTAAGTAAATCTATTCTATTTCGTGTAAATAAGTGTCTGTTTATACTTAAAATATACATAATTTCGTCATAAACTAGAAAATAGAATGACATCTATATTATGAAGTATTGGAACATAATGAAAACATAGGGAGCAAACATATAATGTGTGTTTATTTAAGTATTCAATAAGTCTCTTACAATTTATTGGAAATAATAAAATGCAAAATGAAAGTTATCTATTTTTTATCTAAGTGAGTTGCAACCTAGGCAGGTGTCTAGGCGTGTCTAGGCGGGTCTGGGCGGGCTAGGCGAGTGCCTAGGCGGTCTAGGCGGGCGCCTCAGCAGGTCTGAATGGGCTAGGCGGATGCCTAGGCGGTCTAGGCATTAATCGGGGCGGTGACCAGCCGCCTAGCGCCTAGGCGGGGCCTAGGCGGTGCTAGGAGGGGATTTTTAGAACAGTGCTCAAATCTTATAAAACTTTTAATTTGGACAAATAATACCGATTAAAATTTTAACAAAAGATACCGCATGGGATTTAAAGCATTTGCGGGTTGTTTTCAATTCCATCATTAAAACCCATGTTGTTTGTTTTTAATATTTTGTGGTAATTTTAGGTGTTTAATTCTTCATGTAATCCCTGTTATCCCTAAAAGATGAATACAAACATAGAAGCTTCAATAACGCATCAAAAGCAAGATTAAATAATTATCGATGTCGTCAAAATCACTAAAACGATAAATAATATGAAGTCTTACCTCATGTGAAGCTTCTGAAACATCGATTTCATGTTTCATTTGTCAAAAATAATTTTTCTTAATCAACATGTTTGTAGTTTCATTGGTTAGGGTTTTGTTCAACAATAGGATCGGAGGGGTTTTGATAGTTGAAGAAGATAAACAAAACATAAAAAGTGATTTGGGGTTTATATAGAATTTTTATTTATTTTAACCTAATAAGGTCAAAATTGTCATTGCATAGTAGGATAAATAAGTTATTTAATATTAAATTTTAATGTGGGGTGCATTCAACATTTTGTGGGGTGCTAATATAAAAAGCCTTTTTTTTATTATCACCCCACATAATGTTGAATACACTCTACATTGAAATTTAATATTAAAGGACTTATATACCTTACTATGCAATGACAATTTCGACCTTATAAGATTTAAAAAAAATAAGAAATTTCTAAATACACACCTTTCGACCTTATAAGATAAAATATAATTTATCTTCTTCAATTCTAAAAGCCCCTTTCACCCTCCATTGTAAAATAAAATTCTAACCAATGAAACTAATTGAGAAAAATATCTTTTATGAATGAAATACGAAATCGATGTTTTAGAAACTTCTCATGAGGTAAGACTGCATATTTTTTACCTTTTTAGTGATTTCAACGACATCTCCCTATATAAAGTGAGCGATTAGTCTTTCGATAGAGAGAATTTAGGGTAGAAGCAGATTCGTTTGATGAACGATGAAACTTTAAGTAGTCTGAGTTTGTGAATTACATATACTGCAAATACCTGCATGCGATTCCCAGGAAACCATAATATTTTGTTGTGTTCAAGCTCTTAAAAGGAATTTAAGGTTGTATGTCATATCATTCCAAGTGCCTGCATTCAAGGGTTGTATCTGCACCATTGTCATGCAGAACCCTCCCAACAATTTCAAGAGAAAATAATCAGCATACGACATTTGTGATTATTTTTCCCCTTATTTTCCCTTTTTTATTAGGTTTTCTCATACCCTCCATACCTTATGCGTGGTATTTTCATGCATTCTCATTTTTGTGATTGGAAACGAAATTCTGGAAGTCCGAGTTATCTGAATATATGAACGGGGAAGTCTTCTGTAGTGAGTCTTTATATGCAATGAGTATTTTGTAGTCAAAATCCTTAACAGTAGAACACTTTGAGATGCAGACACCAATTTGCTCCTTAACTTACTTATATCTCTTAGTTGATCGTTTGAGGACCTAATTTAGAAAGCCGATAAATTCCTGCAGGTCATCAAACCTTAGTTGCTCAGAGAGTGTTTTACTCCGAAGTCAATTTTGTAATAATTAAAAATGAGTATTATAAGACGTGAAGGATGTGGGGTGTATGTAGAAAATATAAGGTGTATGTTGAGAATGTGGGGTATAAGGATGTTATGGGAAAGGATGAGGGGTGCATTAAGATAATTGTTAATTAAAAAAGCAAATATGGGGTGCATTAAGAATTCCCTTATGTTTTCATTTTTTTTTCTTTAGAATTCCCTTCTTAAAAAGCTAATAACTATTAATCATTTCACATAATCAAATTAAACCTTCTAGCTAGACCAGGGCCGGTCCTAAGTTTTTGGGTGCCCAGTGCAAAAGCTCAAAGTGTGCCTTTTTTAATGCGGAAACATATGTTTAAAAAAAAATTAACGAGGGCTAGAACCCAGTCAAAGCTGGGGGGCTAGGTTCCTTTTCTACAAGTAAGGCTATCATTTCTGCATTAAGACTATCCCAAACTCTTGGATCATAAATGTTTAAATAGAAAATAGGTTCATGAGATTTAATATTTTCCTCTACACCAATATGATCATTATCAACATTTAAATCCACATCACCACCATTTTCATGATCTTGAGACTCATCACTAATATTTTCCTCCAAATCACCACCATTTTCATGGTCATGAGACTCGTCATTAACATCTTTCTCCACATAACCACCAATTTCATGATCATGAGACTCCCCAACAACATTTTGTGACTCTTCACCAACATCAGTTTCTCTCATATTTTCAACCGACTCATTCTTTGTAGAAATTTTTTTATTAAGAGATCCTCTTAAACTTTCCGTAATTTCGTTATCCTTTGCCTTTTTTTGTCCTTTTCATATTACCAGAGAATTATTTTCTAAAAGACATGGCTTCGAAAATTTGTTTGCAAAAATTACCTACACATGATACAACAAAAATTTCATATCAAAATTATCATTCCAACACATATTATATATTATAAAAACCCTAGCATCTATTATATATTATAAATGCACTAACACATGGTCTAACATATTAGAAAAAATTGATAAAATTGAACTTAAAAATTGGGTTTGAAATGAAATGAAATAATTCAATTAATCAAGAATTCAATTAATCAACAACAATTTAACAACAATTCTATACATCAATTATCATATAATTTTATGTCACTTGTAAAATTTTATATTAAATTATGAATTAATAATTCAACTTTTAAAAATTAGTTTACCTCATAACTTAAAAGGGTTAATGGATACACTAAATGAGAATGACATGTTGGCTTGCCGGCTTGGAAGCTGCAGCGCACTGCGCACAGCTTGCCAATGGATGGGACAATAGGATAGAGAAGGCAGCCAGGGGAGTAGGGGGTGGTTCGTGTGGGGAATCGTGGGAACAAAATAAGAAGGGGCGGGGGGGGGGGGGGGGGGGGGGGGGGTGTGGTGGGATGGGGAATCGGGCCCTCCTATGTTTTTCTTTTCCTCCTGAATGACCCAAGAAAGTGTAGAAAAACTGGGCCATTCAATTTGGGCTGCAGATAACTTTTATTTTTTTTTTAAATATCTGGTTATGTGGATTTTTAACTTTTGGTGCCCCTCTCAATCTTGGGCCCTGGACAGTTGCCCTGGTGGCACTGGGCCTGGGCCGGGCCTGAGCTAGACCTGCATTTGTGTCGTGTTTCTCTTATTCATGTCGTTTTCGTGACATACCAATACCTTTAACTGGTCGTGTCGTGTAAAAGGCATTAAAATGAATGGGTAGTATAACATGACCCGAACTTGACCCGTTAATATTACCGGGTAATATAACCCAACCCGTTACTCGTTAAGAAAATAAATTTTAAATCAATAAATTATTAAATGAAAAACGTAGTTATAGGGAAGAAAAAATGGTAAATTACATTTTACTACCTCAAGTTTGTGTCGCATAACAATCTCATACCTTATCTTTTAAACATTGCAATGTCATACATCAACTTAAGATTCCATTGCAATGTAATACCTCCATTAACTTTTCTGTCAATTTTTCTATTAAATGTTGACGTGGCAGATGTGGATGCAAATTTCCGGTGTCTTCTCCTTTGACGAAAATGCAGCTGCAAAATAATAACACCTAAGATTAAGGCCAAGAGCCTCATGCGCCCATGATCAATAGGGGATGTTTGGTCGAAGAATCTTCGATGCCAAAGTTAGAATTTGAGAGGGAAAGGAATTTTAGGGAGAGAATGAACTTAGATTTTTGGTGAAGAAATAGGACTATATATGGGTGTGACCGGCCCTATTTCGAGAAATAGGGACTGGCCACTTATGGTTGTTTTTTTTAATATAATTGCAAGATATAATGTCAAATAATATCTTGCAAATAATTTGGTAATTAATGCCAATTAGAATAGGAAAATTGGGAGTTACCTTTTGAGTAGGGATTTGATGAGGAGTGATGGAAAGGTTTTGAATAAATACTATTTTGATCACCTTTGACTCTTCCTTGATTAAGCCGTTATTGTCCACTGCTTGCGCGTGGGAGTCCCGGTGTGCCTTGAGGGTAATTTTTTCTTTTTAACCCAAAAGTCCACATGTTGTCTCCATAATTTTCTTGATTATTTTTGGCTCCACAAATGTCCCCACACCTATTGGGCTACTTACAGGAGAGGGCAGGAGTTGTAGAGATCTTCTCTTGTTTTAGGAAACATAGGGTTGTTTCCTATTTTGATGTAGATTTCCTCTATTTAAATCTACCTTAAGTAGATGCTTCAATCAACTTTAGAGAGCAATTTATTCTACCCTACAAGAGAGAGAAAGCTAGAGGATATTTGTTCCCCCTCCCCTAGCAATCTTCTACACTTGCTTGTGGAAAGGACCGTCTTTCGATGCTTTCTTTGTCTTCTTCGTGCCGCACCAAGATAATAAAAAATTGACTTTCCTTGTCTTCTTCTTGGATAGTGCTGTTATGGAGCAGCCATGGAGGTGGTGCGGCACGTCGGCTGGCAGGGGCCAGAAGTCAACTCGGCATGGGCTGAAGAGGTGTTGTGGCAGGTCCCACTGCTTGGGCTGCTCGACTTGGCTAAAGGTAAGAGCAGCTGGGGCGCAATGTTTGGCGAGCCACATGGCTTATGTCCTTTGGGCTCTTAGACCTGACGCGGGCCAGACTAATGATTAAGAGAAATGAGGAGGTCGTGGGCCTCTTGGGCTACTGGAATGCTGGGCATGAAAACCTCATGCTTGCTGGTCCGAGAGAAAAAATGAGGGAAAAGTTAGTATGGGCTGAGCTCATCTGCTGCGTACCGTGAATGGCGTTGGCTGCTTAGTCATCGTTGCCGGAAGAATGGTGGGTTGCTCTCTCGAGATGAGATAAAGAGGATCAAGGCGAATGCATTGGCTCGTCCGATCGCTATCGTGGAACCTATTACTGATAGGAGCATATTTATGCGACTTAGTTGGCTTGTTTTCGTGCATTTATGTTAATTGTTCTTAGTTAATTTAGTATTTTAAGCTATTTTCGTGTGTTTATAGGTCCAAAGGGTTAAAGTATCAAGAAAGTGCATTTTGGAGCCTTTTGGAGCAGTTTTGGGCATGTTTTGGATAGCTTATGCTTGGAGCAATGTAGATGGACGAAATTGAAGACCAAGGCATGCTAGGAATCAGCCAAAGAAAGGAGGAAAAATTAATTCAAATCAAGGAAGGAAAAGGAATCCAAGAAGAAGAAGGGTTGACCAAGTCAAAGTTTCCTAATCCTAAATGAACAAAGTTTTCAGCCACAAAGGGGAGTCCTAGAGAATTTGGGACACCTAAATCCCAATCTAAAGAGGTTGCCGTAGCTTCCCTTGAAGATCCCTTCCCTTGCCGCACAAGGAAGCTTGTTTCCTTTTAATTTATGATCCAAATCAGCAAGGAAGTAACTCACTTACCCTTTTCCTTACCCTTGCCGCAAGTGACCCACATTCCTTTTGTTTTCCTTCCTTAGCCGCACCAAATACTTCCCTTTCCTTAAGTTTCTGACTTTAATTCCTTTTTCCCTTAAGGTTTTGGTTTAATTTAAGTTACCTAATTTATTTTCTAGCCTTAAAATCTCAAACTCTATATAAACCAACCCTTGCCGCACCAAAATCATTCACTCACTCATTCACTCATTCACACACTTTCAGCCAAAAACCTCTCCTTGCCGCAACCCACTCTCTCTCTAAACTTCCATCCCTTCATCCAAACACATCCATACCTATCCTTAGACATTTGTGCCGTAGCAAGATGGAGAAGAAGGAAGCCCTTGACGTTTCAAGCTTGAAGATTGGAGCATTCTAGGTGTACTTCGTTCTTAAATTCAATGTTTACTTTAATATTCTCTGATTTTGTTGTGACTATGAGTGGCTAAACCCCTACTTAGCTAGGGGGAGTTCGAAGCCATGAACATGCTTGAGATATGAATTGATTTCTTCCAATTGTGATTTGATGAATCGTGAATGCAATTCAATTAACTGTTTTATTCATAACTTGTTCTTGTATGTTGATTAAGGATGCATACTCAGTTTTCATGCAGGAATTTGATGCTAGAATATAAGGGAGTTTCACCTAATCGTTATGAACTTATATTCACAAGTAGTGAAGGTTGCTTGTCACAATCGCGTTAATTGGATTCCTGGCAAACGTATCATGCATTCATAGTTACGAATGCCTTGTCAACACTTATGATTTTCATGGAACTTAATGATCTCTAACTGTATCTCTTCTATGCACTCATGTAGGGGACCGTTAGAGAATAATTTGGGTTGTTGTATGCATGTATCCAATTCAATGACATAAGGAAAATCTGAGGGTTAATTAGTGCACGTACGGTTAATCTGGGGTGTTGAGGTTCATGGTTCATTGAAAAGCAATTGGAGATCGATTTATGTACAAGTGTGTCATGTGTGGAGAAGGACCCTCTAGCTAGCCCATCACCCATCAAAGTTTTCAAATTTGTTTTCAACTTGTTTTACTTTAAAATCTGTCTTGTTTTTAACTCACTTGTTTTACTTTCAAATTCGTCCAAATCAAAACCCCCCTTTTACTTTCTTGTTTTAAAGTATCTAAAATCTGTTTTCTTTGTGTTTTCAAGTGTTTTGAGTCAAACCAAAACCTATTTTCGTCCAAAACCATCCTTAGTGTTTTAAATCTGTCCACAAAGTGTTTTTAAGCCGTTTTAAGTGTTTTTAACTTGTTTGGAGTCGTGTGAACCTTTTCAAACGTTTTTAACTTTGTTTTTGTGTTTTTAGAGTCGATTAGCAATCCCTCCTAGTCCCCGGTCCAGAACGAATCCTACTTGCGTACTTACTACAATTGACAACAAGAGGGTTTAATTTGTGTGCTTAACTTTTATCACATCAAATTTTGGCGCCGTTGCCGGGGATTAGCAACTTTGCTAATCCCCCGTTGTTCTTTTTATTTCTTTTTCGTTTGTTTTAGTTTTAGTTACTGATTTTGTTTTGTTTCTTGTGTTTAGGTACTAGTTTATGGCTCGAAGTTCTCAAACGGTTCGTGAGAACATCTTAGACTTTGACGATGATTTTGAGAGAACTTTGAGAAGGAGGAGAAATCAGCAAGCATCCAATCCACCTAGTCCTGAACCTGAACCTGAATTCAAAGACCAAGAAGTAGAGGAAGAGAACATTCCCACGGCACAAGTTGTGGAGGAGGTCCTAGACATGGCAGCGGACAATCGAACCATCAAAGAGCTTTCTGCCTCAGGTTTGGACAATGCCATGCCCCTATGCATCCAATACCCCACGGCAGCAGTAGGGAAGACAGAAGAGTTCGAGTTGAAGTCAAGCTTGTTGCATCACATTCCAAAGTACCATGGGCTGTCCATGGAGGATCCTAACAAGCATTTGAAGGAGTTTGAAGTTGTTTGCTCGAGCATGACTCCCGTTAATGTTGATGGCAGCATATTGAAGATGAAGGCTTTTCCTTTCTCACTCTTGGACAAGGCTAAAGATTGGTTGTATGAATTAGCACCTGGGACGGTTACATCTTGGGAAAGTATGAAACGAGCATTCTTGGAGAAGTTTTTCCCTACTTCAAGAGTCATTCTCTTGAGGAAACGGATTAGTGGCATCCAACAAAACGAAGGTGAATCGTTTCCAACTTATTATGAACGTTTTAAAACTCTTGTAGCTTCATGTCCACAACATCAAATGAAGGAGGAGCTGCTCATTCAATATTTCTACGAAGGACTCCTCCCCATCGAACGCCAAATGCTAGATGCCTCAGCGGGTGGTGCGTTGGTTAACAAGACTCCGGTGGCTGCCAAAACTCTAATTGCAAATCGAGCTTATAATGCACAACAATATGAAGGTGTTGGACAGAGGGAGAGCCCACGGCAACACCAAGTTCATGAGGTAAGTGCAATTTCTGAAATTCAATCTCAATTAGCTAATCTTACCTCTCTTGTGTCTCAGGTTGTAATTGGGTCAAAAGCACAAGAAAACCAAGTTTGTGGCGTGTGCTCCATCCAAGGGCATCCATCCGATAAGTGCCCACAGTTGATTGAGAATGGAGGATGGGAATCTGCCAATGCTATTGGATTCCAAGGCCAAAACCAAACCCAATACGATCCATACTCGAATACGTACAACCCCGGATAGAGAGAACATCCTAACATGAAGTGGAAAGAGCCCCAACAACCTGCACAACAAGGGGGATTTCGGTCACCACCCCCTAGGTTTCCACGGCCCTTTGTCCCTCAACAAACTCAACAACCTCAACTACCTACGGTCCAAAATAACTCAGGTTCGTCTTTTGATAATGCTCAAGTTATTCAGTTACTCACCACTTTGTCGCAGGGAGTGCCAAATCAAGCTAAAGAGGTGGATGAATTGAAGAAACAAATGGGACAAATGGCTGAATTCATGGGGCAATTCAGTAGAGAACAAGGTAAGTTACCTAGTTCAACGAATGTGAATCCAAAGGGAGGATTCGAAACTGCCAAAGCCATCACCTTGCGTAGTGGAAAAGAAGTTGGAATTGAGTCCAACACTCCCAAATCTGCCCAAAAAGAGGATGACAAGCTGCAAGAAGAGAAGGAAAGCACAAACACACCCACGGCAAGGGTGAAACACCCTTTGCCGCAGGCCCCCATCACTCCTCCTTCGGCCAAACAAGGTAAGTTGGGTTCAAATTCACTTAATACTAATCTGCCCGATGTTCCTTTTCCTCGTAGGTTCCTACAATCAAAGAAGGATGAGAACGAGAAGGACATTCTTGAGACATTCCAGAAAGTGCAAGTAAACATCCCGCTCATTAATGCAATTAAACAAATTCCGAAGTACGCCAAATTTCTCAAAGAACTTTGCACAACAAAGAAGAGACGTTCAAACAAAGAGATAGTAAAGGTAAGTGAGAATGTTTCAGTGGTCTTGCAACGTAAATTACCTCCCAAATGCCTATCCCTTGTGTAATTGGCAATATAAAGTTCGAACATGCCATGCTAGACTTAGGTGCATCCATTAACGTCATGCCATATTCAGTTTATGCATCAATGAACCTAGGTGAGCTAAAAAATAATGGGGTTATTATTCAATTGGCGGATCGTTCTAATGCCTATCCAAAGGGAGTTTTGGAGGATGTTTTGGTGCAGGTTGACCATCTAATCTTTCCGGCCGATTTCTATGTGCTAGAGATGGAAGATTCGGCCCATTCTTCCCCAATGCCACTCCTACTTGGAAGACCTTTCATGAAAACCGCCCAAACCAAGATTGATGTGGCCAAGGGAACGTTATCTATGAAGTTTGGTGGCGATAAGATTAAATTTAATGTTTCTAAACCTGTTGAGACTTCTAATGCTATTCACTCTTGTTTTGCTATTAATAAGATAAAAACTATAGGGCAAGAATGTTCAGCACCAAGCACCAAGGATGCATCAAGAACCCTCAACGACGAAGGAAGGGGAGTGAAGCACAAGGACCACACGGCCACTGCCCTCAAAACACCCATTCTGGCCATGGGAACCATGGGGAAAAATGTTGATAGGGCTGCCACTTCGTCACAGCCTAGAGGTAAGCCATCTAAACCAAATCCAATTCCCCTTTCAATTAATAGGTGGTTCCCTTCTTTGCTGCAGGTATCCAAACAAAACCACAATGGTGGGCAGATTTACATGAACTTTAGGGACCACAACGCACCAATCAGCGAACATCACTACCCCCTTCCATTCATTGATCCACTGTACGACCTTTTTGAGGAGCATGTTGTGGAGGAAGAAGCACTTCATGCCGTGGGGCCCCTTCAAACTTAAAGGATGGGATTCGTCTGGCTGCACGACGTTAAAGCAAGCGCTTCTTGGGAGGCAACCCATGCATTCAATAAAGAGCTTTTGGACGATCCGGCATTATAACCAGGTGTTTATGTTCCTAAACTCTACTCTTTGTTGATTTTACTTTGCAATTCATGTTTTATTTGCTGCTTGTTTTGTGTGAATTTCTGTTTGCAACATTGAGGACAATGTTTGATTTAAGTGTGGAGGGGGTAAACAAGCTGTTTTTGCATGAATTTCGTGGGTTTTATTCACCTATCACTTACAATGTTGTTTGTCACTGTTTTTATGTGTTTTTAGTGTGTTTTAGTGTGTTTTGACATAAAAATCCAAAATTTTCATAAGAAATTGAAAAATTGTTTTGAAAAAGCCAAAAAGAGTTGTTTTTGTGTGTTTGTTTGTGTTTTAGGGTACCTTCCAACCCAATGATGAGGATTTGGTTTTTAATTGCATGACTGTTAAGGAAAGTTGTAAACATGGATGAAAGTTTGATATACCTTTGGTTTATGCTTGGTTGTCGTTGTTGTTTATGAATTCACATTTGATTACAAAGAAAAAAATCAGTTTTTGTAACATGCTTGAAGGAAGGAACTCAAATTAACGCTACAACCATGTGAGACTTGAGCCTAAAACGTTCTTTGGAGAGTTAAAAATCTGTGCATTTGTTGTTTTCTAAAGTCGTTGCATGATCTCATTATTCTTTGCTTGGTTGCTACTTAGAAGGCGTTTCATCATTTAGTTCCAAATACTAGAACTCATATCCGTTTCATTCAAAGCATGGTATTGAGTGCATAACACACGAACAAGTTGAAGTTGTGTAGTGAACCAAGAGCCAAAAAGCCATCCCCGTGCAATTATGTTTAGGTTTAACCCCGTTGAGCCGTGTTTAACCTATTTCTTTGTTAACCCACATCATCCTTACCAAGCCTAGAATAGGACCATCCATACCCTTGTTCTTGAAGCATAGTGGAGCATAACTTAGAAGGAATTCCTTTTGAGTAATATTATGCAAATAACAAGTGTGGGGGAAGGGATTTTTGTGTATTTGTGTGCAAAAAGAAAAAAAATTCCTATGAAAAGAAAAGAAAAAAAAGAAAAGTTGTGAAAAGAATGAAAAAGAGTTCTAAAGTATTGATTGTTGAGGAAAGGGTCCAAAAAGTTGAATTAGGCCCTAAGTGTTGCATGAATCTTCCCTTGTGTTTAAAAGTTGATTTCTGCATTCTAAAATGAATTCTAAGTGTCAATTTCATTACTTTGCTTCCTATTGCTTAAAGAACGTTTGTTTATCCTTACCCTTCTTTGTTAGCCAATACCCTAGCCCCGTTACAACCCTTACTTCTATCTTGAGTGTTGTGTGTCTCAATATGTGGAGTTTGGGATTGGTATGAGCATATGGTGTCACTGGTTCTCGCGTCTAAGTAGTAGCATTCCATTCATTAGATCATATCTAAACATGCTTTATAACTCCAGAAAATGCTTTCTTTTCTATAAACATATGTGAGTGTTCGTCTACATGTTTACATCAATCTTCTCACATATAACTAGTGTAGGGTGTGTAGTCAGAAATTCTGTGTGAAAAAAAAAGAGAGTATCTTGTAAGGAATTGGGTGAATTCTCTAAGGCATGTTACTACATTCAAATCATTGTTTTAATTGATTAAATGCGAGCTAGTAAGTGGCAATTGTGATTAAGTATGTGCTCGAGCGTAAGGATGACTAAAATCTATGTAAGTAATGATCTTTGACATGTCATGTGCATTGGAAATCCCTGAGGCAATGTTGGAAGGTTTAGATTGTGTTGTGTTTGTTACTTTGTTTTGTTTTGTTGTTTCGTTTTGCTCAAGGACTAGCAAAAGCTAAGTGTGGGGGAATTGGATAGGAGCATATTTATGCGACTTAGTTGGCTTGTTTTCGTGCATTTATGTTAATTGTTCTTAGTTAATTTAGTATTTTAAGCTATTTTCGTGTGTTTATAGGTCCAAAGGGTTAAAGTATCAAGAAAGTGCATTTTGGAGCCTTTTGGAGCAGTTTTGGGCATGTTTTGGATAGCTTATGCTTGGAGCAATGTAGATGGACGAAATTGAAGACCAAGGCATGCTAGGAATCAGCCAAAGAAAGAAGGAAAAAATAATTCAAGTCAAGGAAGGAAAAAGAATCCAAGAAGAAGAAGGGTTGACCAAGTCAAAGTTTCCTAATCCTAAATGAACAAAGTTTTCAGCCACAAAGGGGAGTCCTAGAGAATTTGGGACACCTAAATCCCAATCTAAGGAGGTTGCCGCAGCTTCCCTTGAAGATCCCTTCCCTTGCCGCACAAGGAAGCTTGTTTCCTTTTAATTTATGACCCAAATCAGCAAGGAAGTAACTCACTTACCCTTTTCCTTACCCTTGCCGCAAGTGACCCACATTCCTTTTGTTTTCCTTCCTTAGCCGCACCAAATACTTCCCTTTCCTTAAGTTTCTGACTTTAATTCCTTTTTCCCTTAAGGTTTTGGTTTAATTTAAGTTACCTAATTTATTTTCTAGCCTTAAAATCCCAAACTCTATATAAACCAACCCTTGCCGCACCAAAATCATTCACTCATTCACACACTTTCAGCCAAAAACCTCTCTTTGTCGCAGCCCACTCTCTCTCTCTAAACTTCCATCCCTTCATCCAAACACATCTATACCCATCCTTAGACATTTGTGCCGCAGCAAGGTGGAGAAGAAGGAAGCCCTTGACGTTTCAAGCTTGAAGATTGGAGCATTCTAGGTGTACTTCGTTCTTAAATTCAATGTTTACTTTAATATTCTCTGATTTTGTTGTGACTATGAGTGGCTAAACCCCTACTTAGCTAGGGGGGAGTTCGAAGCCATGAACATGCTTGAGATATGAATTGATTTCTTCCAATTGTGATTTGATGAATCGTGAATGCAATTCAATTAACTGTTTTATTCATAACTTATTCTTGTATGTTGATTAAGGATGCATACTTAGTTTTCAAGCAGGAATTTGATGCTAGAATATAAGGGAGTTTCACCTAATCGTTATGAACTTATATTCACAAGTAGTGAAGGTTGCTTGTCACAATCGCGTTAATTGGATTCCTGGCAAACGTATCATGCATTCATAGTTACGAATGCCTTGTCAACACTTATGATTTTCATGGAACTTAATGATCTCTAACTGTATCTCTTCTATGCACTCATGTAGGGGACCGTTGGAGAATAATTTGGGTTGTTGTATGCACGTATCCAATTCAATGACATAAGGAAAATCTGAGGGTTAATTAGTGCACGTACGGTTAATCTGGGGTGTTAAGGTTCATGGTTCATTGAAAAGCAATTGGAGATCGATTTATGTACAAGTGTGTCATGTGTGGAGAAGGACCCTCTAGCTAGCCCATCACCCATCAAATTTTTCAAATTTGTTTTCAACTTGTTTTACTTTAAAATCTGTCTTGTTTTTAACTCACTTGTTTTACTTTCAAATTCGTCCAAATCAAAACCCCCCTTTTACTTTCTTGTTTTAAAGTATCTAAAATATGTTTGCTTTGTGTTTTCAAGTGTTTTGAGTCAAACCAAAACCAATTTTCGTCCAAAACCATCCCTAGTGTTTTAAATCTGTCCACAAAGTGTTTTTAAGCCGTTTTAAGTGTTTTTAACTTGTTTTGAGTCTTGTGAACCTTTTCAAACGTTTTTAACTTTGTTTTTGTGTTTTTAGAGTCGATTAGCAATCCCTCCTAATCCCCGGTCCAGAACGATCCCTACTTGCGTACTTACTACAATTGACAACAAGAGGGTTTAATTTGTGTGCTTAACTTTTATCACATCAATTACTAAAGAAGGTGGAAAAAGGAGATCTTCCCAGCCTGCTCAAGAGATGCTGGTTGAGAAAAAAAATTGAAGACTTTTTTCGCTGTTCGTGAGGGTCTACCTGCTATCGAAAGGCTTACGATTGATTTAACTTACTCCATGAGAAATAAAGATGGGGCTGCTAGATCTGAGCAAGTGACGCCTGCCATGCCTAATTTGGCTAGTACAATTGTTGATAGGATTACTCAGCATAGAGGTTCCGTGGTACCCAGTGCCGAAATTCGTGCCAATATGTCTATCAGGAACTAAGTCTGATTCACCTTTCGAGAGGCTTGCCATTATGAAGAGCGATAAGGTGGACTTCGCTATTAAAGTGGCACCAAAATCTGCTCTTTTTGTTGTTGAGACTAATATTCGCCTGCTGAGAAAGAGGAGACTACTCGCGTGGGTAGTTATGAGAAATCCACCAAGCCTGCTTCTGGGAAGGCTACTGAGATTTTTGTGCTCTTGAAACCAAATCTGCTTAAAGACATGGACGCATGTGCCTAGCTTGTTAATGGCGTGAAAGGGGTTGTTTTCCCAAGTTCATTTGCGAAGCATACGACCGAATATTGAAGTATTGCTCTGCTTGCTATGATGCAGAAAACGAGGATTTTGGCAGCCCAGTCTATGGTCCTTGACCAAGAGGATACTAAAAATGCTAAAGAGGTGGCAAAGACTTTGGCAGATGAAGCCGATTCCTATGCTGAGAAGATCAAGAGGTTGGAATCTGAGCTCGTCGTTTTAAAAGGGATCTAATATTTATGCCCCTACTTCTCTACAGTTTGAGACCGTTTGCAAAGAGATCGTTGATTTCAAGACTACGCTTGACGCGATCCAAGTTAAGTATGAAAGTGCAGATAAGGAGATTGGATGTTACATACCTCAGATTCAAGATCTTGAGCGTGCTGTTTCTGAGCTTTGTTCAACTATTTACGCAAAAGATGAAAAGTTGATTGTTGTATATAATCAAGTGATCCACTTCAAGAAGATTGTCGATAGGCTTGAACCCCAAGTGTTGGAACTCCAAGGTGAACTGAAGATCAACGAAAGTCTGAAGAAGGAACTGGATGAGCTGCAACGCGTCCGTGATGGTCTAATGGATGAGAATAAGCAGCTGAGGGTGAGAAGGCTAGGCTTGAGGCTTCACTTGTTCAGAGCCAGACCAATTTCTACAAGCTGGGTTATGTTGATCATCTATTTGGTAAGCCGTCTGACTTTGAGTTTGCTAGGAAAAACTTTGAGATCTTCTCTATTTTTCAAGAAGACCTGCTTGCCTTTACTTTTGAGGCTTCCATTGGTGAAGTAGTCAGAGAAGTTGGTGCCCAGGCTAAGGTAACCAAGGGTGAAACGCCGGTTGATGCCGCTGCTGAGAGCGTCACAACTATTGAAGGTGTGGCGACCGAGTAGTCATGGGATGTCCAAGCTGCTGAAGAGTAGTCTTCTAAGTAGCCTTTAGGATTTTCTTTGTTTTCCTTGTTGCTTTTTGCTTTGCTTGAACTCTTTTGACCTTTGCTAGTCGTTTATCAACTTTTCTAGAAAATTTAATAAACATGCTTCCTTCGTTTTTCTTCATTTTCGCTTCTTTTGTTCTCACCCAACCTTTGACCTTTATACCAGCCGCAGGTGTGCTACTTTTCTATAAGTAGACTGACTTGCGTAGCCTATGCAGCTGCAGGTGATGGTGTAGAACTTTTGCAAAGTTGTTATCCATAGGATCGGCAGCCAGACGCTTTACTTACAAAAGCAGACTAGTCTGCGTGACCACTTGGCTGTTAACCTTGGCTTTCTTCAATCTTTTGAGCTGTGTGGCCTGCATCACAACATACTAAAGATTTTTGGGTTATGAAATTCGCTAACCTCTTGTATCAAAAGTACGCGATTATATGGAATTTCGTAAGCAAAAGTCTGAGAGAACTCCTTGCCTTTATGTAACCAATTATGTGGGTTGCGTAGCAAGTATCTTTATGAATTAGTGTAGATCTTAAACAATCATTTCGCGCTTGGGCAGAGGTGAAGCTTATCGACTACGTAGCATGTCGGCAATGGATAAAACTTCGTATATGTGCACTAACTTGTTTAACCTTTCACAAAAACATGCGGTTGTATAAGTTTAGTACGGTTTATGCTTAAAGAGCAAGCCATAAGCAGTCTTCCAAAAACTGTAGGCTACCTTAGTGCACTCGGTAGCAGCTTTAGGGTTCCAGGGCAGCCATCCATAGGGCGTACTGCGTAATGTGCCTCATCCATCTCTAAGGCTCGGTTCGCCACATATTAGGCTAAGAGATCCAAAATCCTTCAGTTAGCTAGGCCTTGAAAAAGACCATTGTGGCTACTTCTAGGAATCCCAGCGCAAGCCATTGCGCACCTAGTTATACCAGGGTAACCCGACTCATCCATGTTTGGATATTCAGAGTGTAAAGTTTATCCTTCCGCATTGAAGAGCAAACACATGTGGGTGTCGAGGAATTGGTTTACCCTCTTGCACTGGAGAGCATGGTTGGTCACCAGAGGGGCGCAATTCCTGCGAGGTCTTGTGAGGTGGTGCCCTTCAAGCTGCTTGAGCCTTCAGCTTGCGAGGTGGTGCTCGTCGAGTTGCTTGAGTCTTCGGGCTTTGATTTAGCAGAAGGTCACACATGGTACGTCTTCAGATTGTAGGCGTTCTACTTCTTTTTGATCTCTTTGTCGTTCGTGATGGCGATGGTGTAACTACCCTTGCCGTCTGCTCCGATGATCTTATATGGACCTTTACGTATAGGATCCATCTTTATGGAGCCTTCTCTGTGGGCAGTGATGAAGGCTTTTCTTAGGACTAGATATCCAGGTTGGAATTGCTAGATCTTGGCCCTTTTGTTGTAGCTGGAGAGGAGCTGCTGCTAGTAGGCTGCGATGTGGGTGATGACCTTTTCGTATTTCTCCTCTGCCAGATCTAAGTTTGTGGCCACCTCCTTTCAGTTTTGCTCGATGCTTGACAGTAGAGCGTTGATACTTGGCACAATGACATATGGATGAATGCTTGCTTCTAAACCAAATGCCAAATAGAAACGTGTCTCATCGGCTACTCGTCGTTTGGTTGTGCGATACGCCTATAAACATTCGAGAAGTTCATTTGGCCATTTTCCCTTCTTATCGGAGACGGATTTCTTGAGGCGGTCAAGAATCGTCTTGTTGATGCTTTGGCCTGGCCATTACCTTTGGGATACCTCGACGTGGACATGTGCTGCTTGATGCCATATTTATGGAGGAACTTCACCAAATCTTTGCCTACGAACTGCGGGCCGTTGTCTGTGACAATGGATTGAGGGATGCCAAATCGGAAAATGATGTTCCTCTATATGAAGCGGCTCTATGTCCGTCTAAGTTATGGTTGTAATGGGCTCTACTTCCACCCATTTGGTGAAGTAGTCAATTACCACGATCACCAAGCCTCTACCCCAGTAGCGGGCAACATTGGCCCTACCAAGTCGATTGCCCACTGCATGAATGACCAAGAACTCGTCTGCTGGTGTAGTTCGTTGGTAGACAGTGCTGGTACCAGCTTGTAGCGTTAGCAGAGGTCGTACATTTGTACTAACTCCTTAGCATCTTAATGTATAGTAGGCCAGTAATAACTTGCATTAAGAGCCTTCTGTGGTAAGGATCGGCCTCCATAATGACTTCGACAAATGCCTTCGTAGATTGAGCTTAGAACCTTTAAGTCATCGGGAGACGCTAGGCAGCATAGATATTGTCTAGTGTAAAATCTTCGGACGAGAATGTCATTCCACATGTAGTAGCGTGCTACCTTTGTTTGGCTTTCTAGACTCTAATCTTTCCATGAACAGCGTGCTATTGACCAAGTAGTCTATAGTGGAATCTTGCCAGTTTGGAGTTGTACTAACCTGTGACACCTCGGCTGCTGGCTCCGCCTCTGTGCTTGGCTTGTCTTGTCTAGATACTCCTCCAGAATAGAGCGTTTGAGTTGGTGGTCAAGGGAGGAGCCTAGGCCATGTAGCGCGTCCGCGTGGGCATTTTCTGTCTGCAAAACTTGAGTGAGGGTGTAAGTTTGAAATGCCTAAAGTTTCTTTCGTGCCTTCTCTAAGTACTGTGCCATCTTCGAATGTTTTTCGGTGTACTCCCTAGTAGTCGGGCTGGTGATTAGCTGGGAATTAGAATAAATTGCAAGTTTTTTTACCGTCAAGTCTTTTGCCATTCGGAGGCCTGTTAGTAGGGCTTCATACTCTGCTTTGTTACTGGATTTGAAGCCTAGAGTGATTTCCTGCTCAAGCATCACGTCTGGGTAGCAAAGACTGCGCCTCCCCCAGGCTGAACCTTTGTGTCCGGTAATGTCTGCGCCTTTATCGTCGCACGTCTAGATTGGGCAAAATAGTGCGTTATGAGGATGACTACTTGCGTCTGAAGGTATAACTTGAGCTTATGGGTTGCAACAATTGTTGCCAAAGTTAGCTTTGAATTTCTGGTTGCTGGTTTTCTCATCGATGAAAGTTTTTGAAATGTGGAATACAGGTAGTCGGGCCCCTAACTCTTCTCGAATGAGGGTTGAGCATAATGTTGCTTCAGATACTGTCAAGCATGTAAATAAGTCCTCCACTGCTTCTGGTTTGGATAGTAAAGAGGTAATGTCAGGTACTTCTTCAAGTCTTTGATTGCTTTCTTGCACTCGTCATTTTATTCGTTTTGTTGCTTTTTCGATTGAGTCGAAAAAAAGGGCTCAAGTTGATCGGTGAACCTCAAGGGTAAATGGTTGAGTACGGCTGCTCATTTAGTCAGACCTTGAATCTTTTTCAAAGTAGTGGGGGACTTTATATTCAAGATCGCTTGGATTTGCCTTGAATGTGAATCGGCGAGCCTCGTTCCAAAGTGTTAGATCTTCTTTCATGATCAATTCCCCGAACATCAGGTGGTCAGCTGGGAGCCCTTTTTGGAAGGCTGCACCAGCTATTGAGTTGTTGCATCCAACTATCTTTTCCTTCTCTGCTTTGAACCTCTTCACATAGTCGCATTGGGTTCTTTTTCACCAGCTTTGGGTTCTTTTTCACGTTGAACAAGTATTCGAACTTCTTCTTGATCAAGAGATAAGATGAATACTCCTTGGTGAAAACCAAAGAAAGCTCATGAAAACTCCGGATGGATTATGGCGGTCGGGTGTAGAACCAATCTTGCACCTCGCCTTGTAAAGTGATGGCGAATATTTTGCACATGAGAGCATCGTTGTTCCGATAAAGGATCATTGCACTACGGGAGTGCTTTATGTGCCTTTCCGGGTTTCTATCTCTTTTGAAGGATGTGAAATATGGCATGTTAAATTTGCATAGGGGCTCTGCCTACTCGACCTCGTCTGTGAATGGTGACCTGCTTATGTTGGTCATCTCTCGTCATAGTGCCTAGTCAATGACCTCGTTGCGTTGGAAATCACATAATCACTAAGTTCGAAGCCTCTCTACTTCTTCCTGAATTTACCTTTGTTAGGGTAGCGAAGCTCTCGGCTGCCCCTGGTCATGACCTACTGGTCTAGGTTGCTCTTTCATGTGCTCGGCTCGTCTATGCCGCAGCTGCGGTGCATGTGGTACGTTCCTAGCAGGTGGGCGACTTACTCGTAGGCTGCCGGTTGAATTTGAGGTAGATTGTGTGACTGCTTCTCTCGGTCCATTGTCCTGCTTACTCCAATGTCAGGTAGAGGATGCTCCTTGTGGGCCTATACACAAATGAACACTTAGGCTGGAATGTTGCTTATGTTGATTATCAGAGTGTGGCCGCAACTATAAATGTATGCTCGTCTGTGGACTTAACCGAGAATGCAAGCTTCTCTGCGTGCTAAGATGAGAGTATATGCTATCTTGGGGGCCTAATCGTGAGTGTACACTGCCAGAATACTCAGTCCGTGGTTGGTCAAGGGACTACTTGCCGGGACGTTGTTGGAGAGGTTCGTCGTCTACCCTTGTCCTACTTCGGGACACCTTATTTGGGGCACGCTGGATCTCAGTTCACTGCAATAGCTGATTCACCAAGGTTGTCTGCTGCGAGAGGGCGTTTGTCAACTCTATGACTTGTTGAGACAAGTGTTGTTTGTCATTTGGGTTGGAAGAGCTTGGACGACATGCGTCTCCTTGAGTAGTGGAAGTGTAATGGATTTCGGGAGCGAGATTTGAGTTGGGATATGTCAAATCTGCGAAGAAATGAGGTGAAAATACCTCTGGTTCAATCGTCGGTCTAGAAATCTGAAGCCGGATGGTTGAACAGGTCTTGGAACGGTTTAGGCTGCTAGAAGGGCGATGAGTTGGATCGCGAGAGCGGGTCGGGTCACCGGAGCGGGTCGAACTGCCGGAGTGCGCTGCCCCGCATGCGGTGTTCTTAAGCGCTGGGCCTGGGCTCGACTGCTTTGCAGCGTAGGCTGCAGATTGGGTTATGTGCCAAATGGATGAGGCTTCGGCCTGCGCTGCTTGGGCAGTGGCTTGGGCTGCTTCTAGAGCCTGGGCTTGCTACTGCAATGTGGCGTGGCCCTGGGCTATTAGCTGCCTCGCTGCTCCCTACTCACCATGGGCTTGCTACTATGGAGCTGGCTCACTCCCCACTGCCACGGTGGTGCCTGTGGCTGCCATGGTGGTGCTGCTCCTTGGTGGCAAAGTTGCTCATTTTGCCATCGTATTGAGCCTCGTGGATCGTCGTCGTGGCTCTATGTCTCATGCTCCATCATTTAATCTGAATCTTTGAACGTAGGAAGTTCCGTTTGTCGTGATTTCTGAATTTCCCGTCATTGTATTTTTTTCCTCACCTCTATTCAAAGTATTAAAAAATTCTAGGAATAAGAAAGTATGAAAAATTTACGAACGAACGAGAAACGAGAAACTTTGAATGCGAGAGTCTTCTTCGAGCATGTGAATCAAGACTCTCAATGAAAGCACCAATTTGTGGATGCAAATTTCCGCCATTTTCTCCTTTGACGAAAATACACCTACAAAATAATAACACCTAAGATCAAGGCCAAGAGCCTCATGCGTCCACGATGAACGAGGGGGGGCTTTGGCCGAAGAGTCTCCAATGCCAAAATTAGAATTTGAGAGAGAAAGTGTTTAGGGAATTTTAGGGAGAGAATGAACTTAGCTTTTTGGTGGAGAAATGAGAGTATATATACGGGTGTGGCCGGCCCTACTTCGAGAAATATGGACCGGCCACTTATGGTGGTTTTTTCTTAATATAAGTGCAAGATATTATGTCAAATAATATATTGTAATTAATTTGGTAATTAATCCAAATTAGAATAGGAAAACTGGGAGTTGCCATTTGAGTGGAGATTTGATGAGGAGTGATGAGAGGGTTTTGAATAAATACCATCTTGATCACCTTTGACTCTTCCTTGATTGAGCCGTTATTGTCCGCTGCTTGCGCATAGGAATCCCGGTGCGTCTCGAGGGTAATTTTGTCTTTTTACCCAAAAGTCCACGTGTTGCCTCCATAATTTTCTTGATTATTTTTTGCTCCACAGCATACGTGAGCCCCATATTTTGCTTATATGGATATCATGTTTGAGCCACATGGAAAAGAAAGTAATAAAAATTTGATATTATTTAAAAATGTTTGAAATTAATAAAAATATTGTAAAATTATAATTAAAAAAATTAAAAATTAAAAAAAAAAATAGGTTGAAGAGGATGGGACCAAACGACATAGTTTGGCAAGGTTTTGTCTTTTTCCTTCTTCTTCCTCCTGCAGCGCAGCTACTGCTCTGCCCAGGCGCCACTTCTTCTTAAGCAAGTTTCAGGTTCTTTGGATGGGCAAACTGGATTCTGGTTAAGGGATTTTCCAGTTTCTGGACAGCATTGGTCCTTGAGTTGCTGCCCATTTGGTGAGAACAACGTCGTCATGGACCGCAATATCCCGTTTTGACGTTATCAGCTGACGCACATTATCCCAATCCTGAATCCCTTCATTATTCCAATGATTTCACAGTCGCCCATCTTCTGTGCCGAACCGCGGTTTGCAATCCTCTCGATTCGATTGTCGACGCCAATGGCAACTACCTGATGAGCTTGGTCCTGACACCCACAGTTCGATCTACCATGAACGGAAGCCAAACAACGTGAACTATAGGTGGGTCCTGTTCGTGGCACCTAGAGCAGTGGAACAATGGTGGTGGCGACGGTGCTTGTCGCCGGAGTTCACCGTAAACTCACTTGGGAAGCTTGCCCATGAATGGGTCGGGGCAGAAATCCGGGTCATGGTAGACACTAGGGTCTGTGGGATTGGTCCAGGGAGAGAGGGTACCAATCCAAGCCATCGACAGATTCCTTAAACGGAAAACGGGGGTGGGGTGGTGGTGGTGGTGAGCCTAGTCTTGGACACGGGTGATTGGTGAATATGAGGTGATTGCGGGTGAGTGCGGCAGTGGGGGAGTGGGTTGAGGTTTTGGTGGTGAAGGAATGATGGTTGGGGGCAGACGGATGAACTGGGATAAAGGGTGAGGTCCCTTTTTAATATAAATATTTTAAGAAAAAAAACTATTCTTTAATTTACTAATATTTAATAAATATTTCTAACCAGTTGGGCTAAAGATTGGGTCTCATTTCAAGTCGTGTCAGCATTTAATAGAAAAATTAATAGACAAACTGACAGAGATCTGATATTGCAACAAATTCGTTAGATGAGGTATGACATTGTAATTTTTTAAAACATGAAGTTTGAGATTATGGTTCCACCTATTGTTGAGGTAAATTTTGTGTAATTTACTCAAGGAAAAAAAATATAGAAATGCTCGTATTGACAAGCTCAACAACTTTAGTGAAGAGGTCAACTCCAAAATTCACCACCATAATCCCATAAACAATTGATTTAAATTTAATTGTTTTTTTTTTTGTCAAAAAAAAACAGATTTAAATTTAACTGTTGATTGTCGTTCACTGTTATGCTTCATTCTTCTCAACAAAATTCGGTTTTTCCTTTTTTTTTCATCTTCAGATTAATGACTCTTGTTAGGCATCCTTAGAAGTCATACATGACACTCTTTCAACGTCATAAACAATATCTTAAATGACACCCACAAAAATGACGCTAAACCCTTGCATCATTTAACTTTTAACATGACCCATAAACTACGTCATGTATGCAAAAATTTGTAGCAGTGATTTTCATTTTTGGATACATTAACTATTAACGAATGCAGAAAGATGAGAGTTTTAGATTGTTGATGTCAAGTTCATATTTTTACGTTTAGTGAAAGTATTGCTCTGAGTTTTTAAAGTCTCTAGAATCTGTATAATATTGACTTATATTTTAGTTTACCATAAACATCGGAACGTGAAATCAATGATCCGAACTGTTCATTTTCTTGCATCAACTAAAAGATCATGTTGTCAAAAAAAAGAAAAACTAAAAAAACGAAATCTTGTGAGAAGAGTAGAGTGAAACGGAAATGGAGCATGATGTTGAATTATAGAGTTGACCATTTCACGAAAATTGAAAAGCTTTCATACAAGTGATTGTATACTCATTTTTTTTTTTTTTTACACATTTTCTTACATTTCTACAAAATTATTTAAGAATTTGTATTCAAGAGGGTTGGAGGGTTTTAAAAATCTAAACGACAATGTAGGCATTGTTTACATGTAGGGGATGCAATCACGAGCTTGTATATTCTTTCACATTTTTTATACTTGTATATTAATTATTATGAATTTGATTTATTTTAAATTCATATTAAACTCCTCTAAAATAATATTCATGAGGGTTTGTAGGGTTTTAAAAAATCAATTGACGATGTACCCATTGTCAAAGCGTAAAGGATGCAATCATGAGCGTTTGCATATAATTTTTTTCACATTTTTCATACTTGTAAATTAATTAGGGTCAATTACACAAAACTACCTCAACTTTGGGTCGAACCACAATCTCATACTTCATGTTTTAAACATTGCACTGTCATACCTAAAGGAAATTTTTTTGAAAACAATTTCATTTGAGCAACATTTATACATGCAATTAACAATTAAAGGCAGAATCATGCTTGTATGTACCTAAAAACAAAAATTTACCCATGAAATTCAAGACCTAGTAGTTGTGGTGAACCAAGACTCAACTCAAATCTTAAAGAAAAGAGTTGAGAAACTTTTATACCTTTGAATCACCTCTTTGCTAGCAAAGGATCTTCACCCATGTGAGGGCCCTCTTTCCTTAGTCTCCTTGCTCCTTGGCTCCATGGATGTGGATGGAGGAACTTTGCTTCTTGGCTCCATGACTTCTTGGATATGGATGAAGGAATGGATTCTCCAAGTTCCCAAGAAAGGGAATGGGTTATAATTTCCTTTCTATAGCCACTTACATTGAGTGGCATAATTGAAATTAAAACCAATTCTCCCTCACACTCACTATGACCGGCCATATGGGTTCATTGGGCTTTCATGCCCTTTGTGTTTTCAAATTGTCATACAACTTGAGTTATTGGACTTGACATTCGAAGCCCATTGGGCCTTGAGGCCCAAAACTACCCCGAGGTCCAAAACGAACTTATTCGTTTGATTAATTAACATATTAATTAATCTTAGCCATAAATAATGCATAAATAATTAAACCATTTAATTATCCTTACTCACCTGCGTTGTTTCTTCAATCTCTACCTTACACGATGTAAGATCCATTAGGTTCCTTTTAGCGAGGCAGTGGGCGATTAGAACTCTTCAAATCAATTGCCCTTTAGATTAAACTAGATTGGTTTAACATGTGAAATGTCCGTAAAGTATCATCATATGATTGGCTTTAGGGCATATTTCCAACAATCTTCCGCTTGCACTAGAGCCAATCAGCTTGGCCATCAGTGATGATACCTTTTCTGAAGTCATTTAAAAAATAGCTGAGTAGTAGGCTATCTATATGTTATCGATATAAGCAACCTTGAGCATAACGACATCACCATTATACATGATTCTCAATCATGTGGTTCTGTTTCTCATTTGAGTTCGGATGTTGATGAGACCTTGTTCCCTGGCTTGAGCTATCACTCCATTAGTGTCGTAGTGTGGGTACATTAGAGACACTTTCTGGTTGGAACCGAATTGAGAGTTCATAAATGAACTTTCCCATCCAAACAACATTGTTGTAAGCTTCTATATGGCGATATATTTTGCATGCATGATGGAACACACTAAAGACATTACTTATAACGTTTCCACCCAAATATCTCTTTAGTCATAATCAAGAGATATCCAATTATCTCTTCATTCATAATGAAGAGACATCCAATGATGGATATGATATTAGATTCATAATCTAATACATTTACGCTTCCATTGCGTTATCTTCCACGTTCTTGAGGAATCTATCCTTTAGCATTTCTTAAATACTTAAGGACTCACTTGACAGTTGCCATGGTTCTGATCCTGGGATTGCACTGATATCGTCTTGTACCAATCTTGGTACAAGTCATATCAACGTTTTTCGTACAATATGAAACTTGTAAATCACCTTTCTGTGTATGCATAAAGGATTCTATTTACGCATTATGCTTCGTTGGGAGTCAAAAGGGTACATTCCCTTTTAGAAAAGCAATTTCCCAGTCTGATTGGAATTGTCCTTTCATTTGAAGTTCATCATTCGATAAACTTCCTAAATCTATCGTTTATCAATAAGGATTGAGATAATCCAATTATATCTTGAAATTTATCATTATAGATTTTCATCCCATGTATATAGACTATGTCTCCCATATACATTCTATCATTATAGAATGTTTAAAGTCATAACTTTAAAGAAGAATTCCTTTCATTTCCAAAATTAATATATCATATATATGTTCAAATTTAGGAATATGATTAACTCCCACTAATCTTTTGTAAACCTAGTAAACAAAAGATTCAATTACATCTTTATGAGAAATCAAACGATATGATCTTTCTCTCATAAAACGCTTATAGCTCCCACTAGCTTGTTAGGATTCATGATGGATGGATCTCTACAACTTACACGTCTTGTGATTCCTAGTCTTGGACATATATTATCAAGACTATCTTGAAAATGGTTTCAGAAACCCATATTATCTCCAAACATTGAATAACCGTTTAGTTGTAGCTAGCAATCTTCGAATTAACAGAAACCAAGACTACGTCAAAGATGGTTTCTTCCAAGTCAACCAATCTCGTTGATTGTAGTCACCTTAAGCTACCAATTAGCTATGAAGGTTTCCCTATTTTGGGTCAAATGGTACTATACCATTTCCTTGAGTATATGTCGTATATACACTCAATGTAGTCATAAGGATTTTCATCCTTATTTCTTTCAAATTAAGAGGTGTAACTCTATGACACATAGTCATAAAGTTCAAACCATTCAACTAAGACTATGTTTTGTCAATCAAAACATTCATCCATCTCTTAAAATTATAATGATGGAAGTAAGTACTATCTGCTTTCGCAGATATCTATATTTTATTCACGTTCCGAATGTCAAGTACTTTCTCTTCTTTCATTAATCTTCTACTTCTTATTACCCACACTTTTTCAGCGATTGTAAAACATAGTTACTAATATGGAATCAAGCATTCAAGTAGAAGAACCAACTGTTTTGAACTATTCAAGAACAATTTACAACACCTTTGAAATGTGTGTTCTTGACACTTGCAGGACATTTCTTGCAAATACCCCTTCCAATGTCCATCCTTTCATAAAGAAAGTTTGTTCCCTTGGAGTTATTTCACCTTCTTCATTTTACTTCTTCATTGACTACAATAGTCATGGCCCCTTAAACTCCCATTATATCCCTTGAAACTTATTTCAATTGTGTTATATGCATCAAACGATTTGGAGAGCGTGTGGTTATTGTTCACTATATAGTTTACAATAAATTAGTGAACCATTTGGATAGGGACTCAAAGGTAAAGTCTAGCCTAGTTTCTGTCTCCTGAAGTGGTTTAACACTTCAACACTCAATGGTTCAAAATCATCATAAATCCATGTTGATGGACTATTTTTGTCAATCAACAATTATGTTCTAAACATGATTACAAACTTTCAAGAGTTGTTCAAGGCAACTCTCATTTCTTCATACAACAATTTGTAAGTGAAGAATCATGGCACATAAAGTGTCCATGTCTTTGTTCTAATCTTCTCAAGTTCCTTTGTTCATACAACAAAGGAATAAGCATTTGTTCTTTGTGTTGTCCCTCTTTATGATAGATTATCCTCACAATCTAACATGTTCTTCCAATGATACATTATCAATAGAAAGATTGTGAGGATGAGACTACTTAGGTACATATACAATCAATTCAAGACAATCTATGGGATTGTGGTACTAAGTCCAGAAACTAAAGCCTTCGATTTTTCTTTGTCAAGTTTTGGATAGCATTTGCAAATATATCGGTAAATAAATACATAACAAATATAAATTGATTGATTTTAAGCTATTTGATCTGGATCTTTAAATCAAATAGCACCACCCACTATTTTTGGCAAATTCCATATCCCTCATTGGAATTCGAGAACATTGGAGGAAACTCTTAGTAGGGTATGGGAGGCTCACTATTACCAAGCCCACCTCACAATGATGTGATGTTGGCTAGCATCAATAATAATGAGAGAATACTCTTACTCATTTACATCTCATGTAAGTACCCATCTTATTTGGCTTCTAGAGAATGATGCCTCACAATGATATGATGTTGGCTCCATTGCACTTAGTTAAGTCATTCCCACCATGCAAGTTCGGGTAGGGGTTCAAGAACTACCTCACAATGATATGATGTTGACCATTCTTTTTTCCTACCTTCACAACATCATGTATGCATATAGTACTCCTCTTGAGTGTAAGCACATACTTTGTACTCCCCCATGATAGGGTGAAGTCGGTGTATGAGTCACAAACGACAAGAGCCTACCACAGTGGAAGGCCACGAAAGAGTGTTCAAAGCATTCTCACGCTTGTCAACTTAATAACGGTTTAGTTGAGGGTTTTTAGGTCTCATCACATATAAGCATGCATTTTAATCTCCTTAAAACAATTTGGTCCTATTACAATTGTTGGTCCATGTGATTGATTTAGTAGTATATGATACTCCCATTATGCTTGTAAAACAATTTTTAAAGCAAGAGTATATGGTACTACTAACATAAGCTTTGCATTCATTGATGGACTATATAGTTGCCTTAGGGCCTTAGGATGACTATGAACCTTTGATTTGATCCAACACGAGCCTAATGTTGGATCTTAGAGTAGGGATGATGATTGATATTACTTACACGTTTAATCACATTAAGGCGTGTTTTCTTATTGGGCGTTGGACCCAACTACTCCAATTTCATGCATATAAAATAACAGAGGAGTACTTCAAAGTAAAGAAGAGCTTATGCTCTTTTACAACATTTGATCAAATCAAAATACTTCAAGTAAAGAAGAGCTTATGCTTTTTTACAACATTTGATCATATCAAATTACAACCAAAAAACTAATCTACACATTCCCATGGTTCAAACAAATTTGAGAGACGGTCTTTCACATAGCTCAATTATCGTAGGCTTAGGTTCATAATCACCATTTCTTTAATTAATTGACGCTTTAACTAATTAAACTTGAATGCAACATTGTTATTTTGTTTTGTATCCATAGAATAGATTTAAATGGAGTTAAATGAAATAAAAATCCAATTCTCGTTTAAAGAGACAAAACTATGTTGTTCTCAACTAATTTGGGCCAAAATGCAATAACCTCAACTTTTGGGCTATATTGAAAAATACAAACTTTTTGAGGTCACTTTGTAAAAACACAAAAGTCCATTACTTCATGTAATTACAACTAGATCCAAAAGTCCACCCTTTGGATTTGGCCGAATTTCCCCATAAACATGGCACCAAATTTTGGCTCCAAAATTCATGCTTAACTGAACTACATCTACAACTTTTGAGATGGCAAATTTTCTAACAAAATTTACATTCAAAGAAGCAAGAATAAAGCTCGTAACAATTACAACATTCAAATCATAAACTATAAAAAAAAAAGCAAAACCCAAAAGGATTCACCAACTACTAGACCTAGGCTCTGATACCACTTGAAGGGAAAATTTGTGAAAATAAGTTCATTTGATCAACATCTATGCATACAATTAAGAATTAAAGGCGGAGTAGTTGTGGTGAACCAAGACTCAACTCAAATCTTAAAGGAAAGAGTTGAGAAACTTTTATACCTTTGAAGCACCTCTTTGCTTAGCAAATGATATTCACCCATGCAAGGTTCTAAAAGACGCTAGGCGCTAGTCGGGCGGCGAGCTGGGGCCTAGCGCCTAGGCGGCTAGGCAAGGACTAGGCGGGCGCCTAGGCGGACTAGGCGGATTTAAGTAATCTATTATATTTCGTGTAAATAAGTATCTATTTATACTTAAAATATATATAATTTCAGTATAAACTACAAAATAGAATGACATATATATATTAGGAGGTATTGGAACATAATGAAAACATGGAGAACATGCATATAATGCGTATTCATTTAAGTATTCAACAAGTCTCTTACAATTTATTGGAAAAAATAAAATGCAAAATGAAAGTTATCTATTTTCTACCTAAGTGAGTCGCAACCTAGGCTGGTCTGGGCGGGTGCCTAGGCGGTCTAGGCGGGCGCCTCAGCAGGTCTAGGCTTCATTTCTTAATTTTCAAACGCCTAGGCATTAATCGGGGCGGTGGCTAACCGCCTAGCGCCTAGGCGGGGCCTAGGCGGCGCTAGGCGGGGATTTTTAGAACAGTGCACCCATGTGAGGGCCCTCTTTCCTTAGTCTCCTTGCTCCTTGGCTCCATGGATGTGGGTGGAGGAACTTTGCTTCTTGGATCCATGACTTCTTGGATATGGATGAAGGAATGGATTCTCCAAGTTCCCAAGAAGTTTCCACACCAAGGAGAACATTGAGGAAGATATGAGTGACATAGGAAGAAATGGATGCTAGTCCATTCTTCCTAGGGTGGCCGGCCTCCTAAGAGAATTGAGAGCTTTTTGTGTTTTTCTCTTTTCTCTATAGAAAACTCTTATGAGGGAATGGGTTATAATTTCCTTTCTATACCCACTTACATTGAGTGGCATAATTGAAATTAAAACTAATTCTCCCTCACACTTTCTATGGCTGGCCATGTGGGTTCATTGGGCTTTCAAGCCCTTTGTGTTTTCAAGTTGTCATACAACATGAGTTCTTGGACTGGACATTCGAAGCCCATTGGGCTTTAAGGCCCAAAACTAACCCAAGGTCTAAAACGAACATATTCGTTGATTAATTAACATATTAATCTACCTTCCATGGTGTACGATCCATTAGGTTTCTTTTAGCGAGGCAGTGGACGATTAGAACTCTTCAAATCGATTGTGAATTGAAACTTACTTTTCAATTCTTCCTTTAGTGATTATACACCTTTAGGGCTTCCACAAATCATGAGTGACACCTAGCAGTATGTCATGGCTACCCAAGCTAATCAGAAGAGATAGAGAACCTATTCAGTTTGGGATTACAATGCAATACGGTCTTTCTTTATGACAATACACTTGACCACATTGTTTGAGTTGATAGTTTATTAATGTCTACTATCCAATGTGATTCTCTTATTTATATGATTACCTTGAATGTGATTTGGAACGAATTCCTAAATCTCATTCATACTCTGGGTCAGAGATTCTTAATCATATCATAGAGTATTCTCCATCAAACGGTTTGAAGGTTAGAGATCCCTTGTTGTGTATTCACTTGCCTCCATGGCTAAGTGGCTTAACCCCAACTATGCTGTGGACACCCTTTGACGGAGTGACTTTGACATAATCAAAGATCAAGCACCTAATCATAAGACAACTATGATGCCTCAGGTCAAAGGACTACTTTGCATTATCCCAACCATGAGTTTTCATGTGACATGAGTATGAGAACTCCTTGTTGATTGCTTTCAATGGACTTATTCTCTATTGAGCACCTACATGCTTGTCTTGATGTGAGTCACATCAATGGCTCGAGACCAGTCACTCTCTCTAAGATAAGACATAGCACGTATTGATCTTAACGGATTGTCAATGCCCAATTGGCAATCTTATGATCAGGAACGTTTAGGATATGTATATCAAAGAGAATGGTCTCATGAATCTAACTTCTTTAGATCACATTCTCCCAATTATATATTCCTTGGACTTATCATTTAAGCATATAACATTTATATGAGACGGCTTTAAACAATAATCTTGGCCCTTTATATTAAATTATATTAGTTTAACATGTGAAATGTCTGTAAAGTATCATCATATGATTGGCTTTAGGCACATTTCCAACAATACCTCAACTTATGAATTCATTGCAATGTCAGACCTCCGTTAAATTTTCTGTCAATTTGGTTGTTAAATGATGATGTGGCAAGAGTAAGGCCCACTCCTTTGCCTCTAGAATAATAGTGAAACTCTCATCAATCTCTATAATAAAAAACATTCAATCCAAGTTCAGAAATCAAACCTGAACTCAATCAATCATACTAGCACGAGGCGGATTTAAGTAAATCTATTATATTTCGTGTAAATAAGTGTCTGTTTATACTTAAAATATATATAATTTCATTATAAACTACAAAATAGAATGACATATATATTAGGAGGTATTGGAACATAATGAAAACATGGGGAACACGCATATAATGTGTATTCATTTAAGTATTCAACAAGTCTCTTACAATTTATTGGAAAAAATAAAATGCAAAATGAAAGTTATCTATTTTCTGTCTAAGCGAGTCGCAACTTAGGCGGGTGCCAAGGCAGGTCTGGGTGGGGTAGGCGGGTGCCTAGGCGGTTTAGGCGGGCGCCTTAGCAGATCTAGGCGCCCTTTTTTAATTTTCAAACGCCTAAGCATTAATTGGGGCGGTGGCCAACCGCCTAGTGCCTAGGCGGGGCCTAGGTGGCGCTTGGTGGGGATTTTTAGAACAGTGCGTAAAACATTTAGTTTTTGAAGGGGTCCACTCACAAGTAAGCAGAGCGTCCCTCGCCACTAGGCTCCTTGCCTAAATTCTTTCGATCCTCTAATAAACCTATAATAGTTAATATAAGCTAAATCAAGCTTCAATCATCAATTTATGGGACATTGCCGAAAACTACCATTTAGGTATAGAACTTGCACAAACGGAGGGCACCACGTTATAGCCAGGCTGCACTAATTCACAATGGCCTATTTTCACTTTACATGTCACAGATTTATCAACATTAATTGATCAACAAGGACTCATGTGTTGTCATGGATTGCTACATCCATTGTCTATGTACAAAACACTAGGTTTGTTCTTTGCAACCTCAGCCGAATGACAAGCATAAAACATTGAAGCCTTTTCTTTCACATGCTTAGTATGATGAACAAGTTGATTCACCCTGCTATTGCAATCAGTTGCTATATAACCAAATTGTTGCATCTATGACACTTTGGCTTATCATTGAACCACCAACAAGTGCGGCTTATCATTGAACTACCAACAAGTGCCATAGTGTAACTTGTCACAATGTTTGCACACATCCTTAGCATTCTCCTTATTTCCACCATGCTTGACAAATGAACTAGTTATACCACCAGTTTTAAATCCTCCCTTCTTCTCCTTATTCTTCCAAGGCTTATTTCCTTTGTAGCTATTTTCTTGTTACCTATCTTTGGAACCTATGAGCAAACTACTAAAAGCTTTCTCAGAGACTTCATTCTCCTCATCATGCCTAAGCAACTTTTGCTCAAATCATTTTGAGGTGGCAACAACCTTAGTAGGATTAATCTCGTCAAATTTCTTCGTCCCCTCAAACACAAAGACAATATTATCACAGTTAAGAGTAAGGCTTATTAACAATTTCTTAACTATTCTCTTGTTTGACAACTCCTCATCATACATTTTCATTTGGTTAATCAGATCAAACATTATAGTCAAATAAGTGGATAGCATCTCATCTTTTCTCATTCTAGCATATCCAAACTCTATTTTGTTGGGATTTCTATTTTTCCCAACAAATAATGCTTTTCAGCCGTATGTGTTTTGTTTTTTTGTTTTTTTGTTTTTTTTTTTATCTTTCAGCCAGATGTGTTTGTCGCCATAAATATTTCGTCGGCACAATTTTCTCTCTCCCAATAAGTTGGTTTCGTCCAAAAGACATTTAATTTATAAAAAAGGAACAATAAATGCTAACTGCTCAACTACTACATATGTATATACAAATATAATACACAAAATTGTTAAGAAGTAATATTTTATTCATTGATAAAATTTGAACGTACATCTAGAGTGCTTATACCAAAACATCGTTAGTGACATCTAGATTATGACGTCTACTCACAGTGATCTCTCAAATTCAAAGAGTAAGACAGGCTTCTTCATTATGTATTAATAGTAAGTGTCGTGAAATATATTATAAATAATAGGGTAAATTAAATTTGTCACCGTAATTTTGGGTCCTATAATAAATTCACTCCTTATCTTTTAAACATACTAATGTCATACATCAAACTTACAATTCATTGCAAGGCCAAACCTCCATTAAATTTTCTGTCACTAGGGCTGCACACGGGCCGGACCAAGCCCAAATTTGAAGGGATCGGACTAAACCCGGGTTTAAAAGAAAAGGGCCGGGTCGGGTCGGGTACAACAAATTTTAATACAAAAACTGGACCTAACTCGGCCCGTTTCAAACTGGTCCGGTTCACGGGTACTTTTTTTTTTGGGGAAAAAAAAAACTGAATTTTTATGTAGATTCACAGTTTAGTCAGAATAATAACTACATCACATAGCAATTGCACATATTGAAGAAAAAGAAATTTTTTTTTTACAGCAATTGCACAGCAGCACATATTGAAGAAAAAAAAACAACAGCAAAGCAGCTGCATAGATTGAACACAGGTCCAATTAATTATCACTGTAAGTCAAAACACATGTGTTCGTGGGAATCGCAACCTTCTCCCAGTTCTCTTTGAGGTGATTACATGTTTCATAACCTACCATTTTGCATGAAACGCTCCATTGATCTAATCTGCATGAAACATTCAAATCCAATTTACATAATCTAATTAAAAATACCCAACAAAATATTCAAATTCAATTAAACAAAAATTTGAAATTGGAACAAAATAGAAGTCAAGATTCAAGAACCCAACAAAATCCCTAAATCCCTAAATCCTAATTTAATTTTCAATCCTAAATCCTTAAAACATAATACCTTGAAACTGAAAAAGTCTGTCAACAGAGCTCGGCTTCCATGCAAATCTGAGTCAAACAGAGGAGATGACTGATTCATCGTTTCGAGTTATTCCACTTCGTTGTTTGTCCTCTTGAGTTTGACAGAGAAAGCCTGACTTCGTCATCCGTCCCTTCGAGTTCGACAGAGAGAGACTGAGAATTGAGAGGGATAAGAGTCAGTCTGGACTCTGGGAGAAAGCAATCGAGAGGGAGGACTGTGGGAGAGAGAGAGATCGAGAGGGAGGACTCTGGGAAAGAAAGGTCGAGATGGAGGACTGAGGAGAAGAGTTTCAATTCGAGTGTGTGTGTGTGTGAGATTTGAGTGTGTGTGTTTGTGTTTATTAGATACAGTTCGAGCTGGGGGCCTGTATCTTCAAAAAACTAGATCCATCCCGCCCCTATGTTTACTTAGACCTGCCTCGAACCGCTAGTACCCGCCCCTACCCACGGGCCCAGGGCTCATTTGCCCACCTCTATGCAAGACCCCGTTCCTATTCCCACACCCAAATTTTAAAAAATAAAAAGGGCAAATTACATTTTACCAACTTTGGTCACGTAACAAACTCGTATCTCATGTTTAGAACATTGCAATGTTATACATCAACTTGCAAAATAATTGCAATGTCAGACCTCGTTTCCTTGTCCATCAATTTCTTTGTTAACTGTTAATGTGGTAGGCGCGAGCCCACTCCCTCGCTCACTGGAACTCCACACTGCTGACTTGTCCATGGTAGAGTGTGGCTAATCTAGTTCGCTAAATATATCCCATTTGTTGAATTGATGATTATGAGTACTAACCCGGTTGTTGAACCAGGTAGTCTAGCTTTTTTTGTCTTTTGCTCAAATTCATATTTATATTCGTCTCCGTTCTCTCTTTCTCCACTGTTGGCTGCTCCTCTGCTTGAAATTTTTTCGTGTTGTTAAACCACGTAGCGTAGCTCTGTTTGGATCTAAAAACGCGCTCCCCGAATCTGTTGACTCATTCTCTCTCAGATCTACATCGGACTCGTTGGCCAGCTTTGATTTCTCTAATTTTCGAAAGCTGTCGTCGACCTACGGTCCCAAATCTGGCTCAACCTCTCACGCGCCTCTTTACGTCTAGCGAATTTTCAAGCTAAATATGTGGACAACACGAATTGGGTGATGTGGAGCACGTGTGGTTGTTGGGCTTCACATGTGGGCTAAACTGCTCTGATACCATGAAGAAAGTTGAGTTCCCATCATAAAACCAATCAGCAATATGAGAAAATCACTCTCAACAGTTAAACTAACCTTGGAAAGAGATCTCTAACAAGGAATTTACCTTTTAGAAACAACATAGGAGGATAATGGATGGAAAATAAATTTAAATATTCAGAATCTACTTTCTTCTTTTTTCTTTCCTCAACTTTCATGGCAGGATGATTTGTCAGAGTGATCTGCTATCTTAAAACTGAAATACACATAAACAGTACTACAGATCTTATAAGTACGTTAGGCTATTCCTCACATTACACAAACTCAATTACCTGCAAGAAAATAAATAATCGTGAGCAAGCCTACGATTGGAGGGGGAGTGGTTTTATGTGCCACCCTGATAGGAGCATATTTATGCGACTTAGTTAGCTTGTTTTCTTGCATTTTCGTAGTTAGTTATTACTTATTATAGTGTTTAAAGTCATTTTCGTGCAATTTCAGGTCCTAATGACAACGTATGCAAAAAGAGGCAATTTGGAGCATTCTAGAGTAATTTTGGGCCAAGAATGGATAGCTTATGATTCAAGCAAGTTGGATGGATGAATTTGAAGATCAAAAGAGGCTAGGAATCAGCTAAAGAGATGGAGAAAATAAAGTCAAGATAAGAAGATAAGAAGTTAGCAAGAAATATGGAACATTATCTTAAACATTATCCAAAACCTTATCTTATCTCATCCAAACAACCTTATCTTATCCTTACCTTATCCTAATCATATCCTACCTTATTTCCAGCTACAAAAGGGGATTCTTATCAGATTTTATCACCTAAATTCATGGTTCTACAACCCTAAAAATCTGGTGCCTTACCTCCTTGTTCTAGAAACCATATCTCCTGATTTGAAGACCAATCTTTTTCCTACATGGAATCTGCTCGAATTTCACCCTTTCCTTGGTGGTTTAGGATGCCAAATCCTTCTCCAAAACACCTTGAAACTGTGCCTTTCTCTCCCTATAAATACACATACCTGCTGTGCACTTAAAATCATCCACCCTTCACCATAATTCACCTACATCCATCCACCACCCCTCACCACTCTCTCATCACAATACATTCACACTAATCTGCCATTGTGCCGAAATTGCAAGGAGAAGAAGAACCTGTTGCCGTGCCTAGTGGAGCTCTATTCTAGGTGTTTTCTATCCTTATACTTCAATGTTTAATTCAATTTTCTTGTGTGTAATTGTGAACATGAGAGGCTAAACTAGTTTTAGCTAGGGGCAATTTCAAAGCCATGATTATATATGTGACATGAATTGATTATCCAGTTATTATTTCATAAGTTATGAATGTAATTTGCTTAACTGTTTGATTCAAAACTTATTCTTGTGTGTGGGTTAAGGGTGCACACTTAGTTTGCATGCATGAATTTGATGCTAGAATATAAGGGAATTGCATATAATGAACTTGTATTCATGAGTAGTAAAGGTTGCTAGTCACAATCGTGTTAAGTTAAATTCTGGGCAAAGGTATATGCTGTCATGTTTTCCTCGTCAATGCTTATGGTTTTCAACGAACTTAATGACCTTTGAGTGTGCTGTCATCAATAAGGATAATTTGGTTGGATGTGTATTCCGTCTAATTCAATGAACTTAGGAAAATATGAAGGTTAATTAGTGCAATTCACGGTTAATCTAGGGCGTTGTCATTCATGATTTAGAAAGATAATAATTGGAAGTTGATTTGTGTTGCATATGTTTCATGTGTGGAGAAGGGTCCTCTAGCTAGTCCATCATCCATTCAATTCACCACATTCGTTTTACCTTAGTTTAGAGTCTTTAAATCTGGTTGTTTAATTTAATTTCGTCCAAACCAATCCCCTTTTCATTTAATCTTGTTAGTTGAGTCCAAATCTGTTTTCTTTGAGTCTTTTGAGTCAAGTTTGAGTTTATTTTCGTCAAAATCACTTCTTGGGTCTAAAATTGAGTCTTTTTGATTGTTTGTTGCTGTTTTGAGTGTTTAAAGTTAGTTTTGAGTCTATTGAGTCTAAATTAGTGTTTTTGAGTCTTATTTGTGTTGATTAGCATCCCTAGTTAATCCCCGGCCTAGAACGATCCCTACTTGCATCATATACTACAATTGTCAAAAATAGGGTTTAATTTGCGTGTTAAGTAATTTTCACATCACGCCCAAAGGTGCATATCTAACGGGTTTTAATATGTTCCAGAATATGAATGCTAGTACATACTTAATTGAACATTTAGATAACATACCAAAATTTGGCAAAATATAATGTATTGAATACTGGTGCGTATCAATATATCAGAAAACAACATACCAAAACATGTTGACTATATCAAGAATAATATATATATATATATATATATATGTATTTATTGGGTAATTGGTGCTTTGAATCAGATATATTTATTAGAAATACTGTTGCAATGAGTTGTATCCTATGGTGAAAAGGCATGCTCAAATCAAAGGATGTGTCTGACAGGTGCAATACTCTATATATTGGTAACATTGGTAGAAGAGAAATTCATTCAGAAATTTGTTGTCTACACAATTTCCTTACTCTCTCTTCTCTCTCCATCACATTCATACAATTTCTTTCTTGTTATTTCTAAGTGAATACAATTCAGTTTTGCTAATCGAATATTCCATATTTTGTTGTATCATGAAAGTTTTGCCAAGAACCCTTTAGCAAACTCATTTGAGTTGGGGCAAATAACACTTTAGGAAACAATTCAAGTCATGCCTCAAAGTCATGATTCAGTTTATTCTCTATATTTATACATTTACTCTAACAATCTTAAAGTGTTATTTTTGTCACGGAGAATGTCGATAGCTTTGACAAAAATGCACCTGCAAAACAATCAACACCTTTGATCAAGGACCTAAGCCTCACACACCCACGAGGTGGGGGGAGGGGGGGGGGGTTAGGCCAATGGATCTCTGATGCCTAAGTTAGTTTCTCTAAGAAGAGTAAAGTGTTTAGGGTCTTTTTTTAGGGTAGCAAAAGCTTATGGAATATGGGGTATATATAGAGGGAGAGGGCCGGCCATAGTGTTAAGGTACCCTACATATGGCGGCATCCTATTGGCCAAGGTTTATGGAAAAATATTCTCAAGATATTAAATAGGAAATAATATCTTGAGATAATGGAGTAATTATCCCTAATTGATTTAAATTGGGATTATTTACTTGAATGCAGTCAATCTTCAATTGGGAATGCATTAATGATAGGATTTGGGTAATTAATCCTTATCTTCAATGCTTTGACTTTCCCTTGCCAAGGGCAGGTGAGCTGTGGGTAGTCATATTCAGCTACTGTGACCTTCAGGGCTGTGACCTTCAAGTGGGAGTATCTGAGGAGTCTGCCCATTTATTGAGCGCAATATTGTCTTTCTTGAGCAAAAGTCCACGTATCACCTTTAGAATTTTTGGAATTATTTTAGGCTCCACAGAGAACAAGTCTAATTACATGGCTTTGAAGATTATCAATCAAGATGTCTACAAGCTAGACATATTTGATGGATCAAACTTCACCCGATGAAAGGACAAGATACGTTTCATGCTTACTGTTGTAAATGTCGTGTTGGACTTGAAACTACAGCCTATTCGTGAACCAAGTTACAAAGACACAGACAAAATAGTTGCCAATCGAAAGAAGCATGAAGAAGATGAATTGGTATTTAAGGGACACATCTTGAGCACATTATCTTATCACTTATATGACTTGTGCGCTCACATTCAATCTCCAAAGGAAATTTGGGAAGCACTTGAACACAAGTACACAACAGAGAAAAGAGGTACCGATAAATTTTTAATGTTCAAATATAATGAGTTCACTATGTTTGATAACAAACCCATGCTAGACTAAGTTCATGAATTATTGGTCTTGGTCTCAAAGCTTCGTGAACTTAAGACAGTATGGATCCTATGATAGTTGGGGCTATTATGGCAAAATTACCCCAAACATGGAATAACTATAGGAAGAAACTTCTACACATGGTGGAATATATTATTTTGGAGAATTTGCAAAAGGGTATTCAAATTGAAGAAGAAACTCAAAATTGTGATAAGAATTTTGCAAATCAAGATTCATCTAAAGTTCACATTGTCGAAAGAAACAAATTCAAAACAAACTTCAAAGTCAAAATTGACAAAGGAAAGTTTAAGAAGACCAATTCCAACAACAATCAAAAGAATGCAAATGGTGTTTGCTACCATTGTGGAAAAAAAGGCCATTACGTTCATGATTATGGAAACAGAAAAGCAAGTGAGGAATATGCCAATAAGACCAATAGCGCAAATATGATGGAAAATTCTGGAATCGATAACATTATCGCAATGGTATCAATGATGCATATTGGCATTATTATCGAACTGAATATGGCAGCGGTAATAAAATCATCCGATTGGTGGCTCGACTTAGGGGCTACTATACATATGTGCAAAGACAAGGAAAAATTCAAGACATATGAAGCATCAACAGACAATCAAGAGGTTTTAATGGGGAATCATAATTCCGCCAAAATTCTAGGAAAATGAACCATTGAACTTCAGTTTACTTCTGGGAAGAAATTGACGTTACTTAATGTACTACATGTTCCAGAAATTAGAAAGAATCTTGTGTTTGTAAATTTGTTATGTAAGAATGGTATAAAGACTGTTCTAGAGTCCGATAAGTTAATAATGTCGAAAAAATGGGATGTTTGTTGGGAAGGTGTATTCTTGTGATGAGATGTCCAAACTAAGTATTAATAATAAAGTGAATTCTTCTACTTATATTGTTGAATCTTTCTCTCATTTATGGCATTTATATTTAGCACATGTAAATTATAGATCTTTAAAATACATGCGCACACATGGTTTGATTGCTTGCAATGATGATTATAATGATAAATGTGAAACATGTATTCAAGCAAAAATGACTAAGAAACCTTTTCCAACTGCTGAAATAAATACAAATTTATTAGACTTAATACATTCTGACATAAGTGAATTTAATGGTGTTTTAACATGAGGAGGAAAAAGATATTTTATCACATTTGTAGATGATTGTTCCAAGTTCACTTATGTTTAATTATTTTCTAATAAAGATGAAGTTTTTGAGTGTTTTAAGTGCTGTAAGGCTGAAGTTGAAAACCAAAGGGGAAGGAAAATTAAATGCTTTCATAGTGATAGAGGTGGTGAATATTTTTCACATGAATTTGATATCTTTTGTGAAGAGCTTGGTGTTGTACATCAAAGAACTGCACCTTATACACCACAACAAAATGGTTTGGCAAAAAGCAATAGGGTTTTAGTAGATTTGCCCCAAGGATCAAAAGCAATAGGTTGTAAGTGGGTGTTTAGAAGAAAATACAACATAGATGGGTTTATTCAAACATTTAAAGCTAGGCTGGTTGCCAAGGGTTTTAAGCAGAAAAAGGGAAGAGACTATTTCAATACATATGCACAGTAGCTAGGATCACATCAATTAGAATATTGTTTGCATTGGCATCTTTATATAATTTGCATGTGTATCAGTTGGATGTGAAAATGGCTTTTTTAAATGTGATTTGGATGAAGAAGCCTATATGGAACAACCGGAAGGATTTATTCTCCCTGGAAATGAAAAGAAAGTTTGTAAATTAGTCAATTCATTATATGGGTTGAAACAAGCACCAAAACAATGGCTTGAAAAGTTTGATTGTGTCATTTTACCATATGGATTTAGACATAACAGTGCTAATAAATGCATATAATCTAAATTTACAAATGATTATGGTGTTGTTATATGTTTAGATGTCGATGACTTGCTAATTTTTGGTACAAACATGAAAGGTGATAAAGAGTATCTAAATTCAAAATCCAAGATGAAGGATTTGAATAAGTAGATACTATCTTGGGAATTAAAGTAAAGAAGCATAGTAGGGGTTACGCTTTGTGTCAATCACATTATATAGAAAAATTGCTCCTTAAGGTTAAGCTTCTACAAATAAAAGAAGCAAATACCCCGTATGACCCTAATGAGACTTTGCTTAATAATTCTGGCAAGTCCGTTGCACAGCTTGAGTATGCTAGAGTAATCGGAAGTTTAATTTATGCCATGCATTGTACCAAGCCAAATATCGCATTTGCAGCAAGCAAACTTTCTAGATACACTAGTTATCTAGGTATTGCTCATTGGAAAGCAATAAATATAGAGTTTTTCGTTATCTTAAAAGAACTTTTAACTTGATTTTAAATTACTCTGAGTTTCCAGCAGTACTTGAAGGATATTCAGATGCAAGTTGGATAACAAGTGCTAATGATAATAAGTCTACATCAGGGTGGATTTTTACAATTGCCCGAGGAGCAATTTCTTGGGCTTCAAAGAAGCAAACGTGTATAGCATATTCAACTATGGAATATGAATTTATAGCATTAGCGGCAGCAGGTAAAGAAGCAGAATGGATTAGAAATTTATTACTGGAAATAAAGTTGTAGCCACAACCAATGCCATTCATTTCTTTATACTATGATAGTGAAGCTACTTTGTCTAGAGCATGCAATAAGGTATATAATGGAAAGTCTAGACATATTAGCTTTAGGCATGAATATGCCAAGCAATTAATAACTGATGGAGTTATTAATATTATTTATGTTAAATCAAGTAATAACCTGGCGGATCCGTTAACAAAAGCACTTCAAGAGCTTTGGTAGTTAGTACATCTAGTGAAATGGGGCTAACATCCTTTACTGAAAATTAGCCACCAATAATGGTATCCGATTTTGTCCAGAATATCACTAGTTTAAAAGCTTAATGGGTAATATCAAGTTATTGTTAAATGGTTGTGAAAGTACTGAAAATTAATATATAGCTCATTCTAGGATGATGAGTGCAAGACTGCTACATTTAGGAGGAAGAGTTTTGTCTCTTAATGAGGTTATAGTAGTAGGGACATGGGAATAAATCTCACTTATATGAACATAAGAAGTGGTGTGATGAGTCAATATTATATTATATATTTTACCCTATTCTTAGTATAATTTGGTGATTATTTTGGTAGAATTTTGATACTTTGCTTTATATTTTCAACATAGGACATTCGACTTCCTTTGGAGCAAAACATGATCAAACGGACGAATTTTGGAGTGATTCAAATTGGAAGACGTTCGTGTTCCTTAGCTTGTTCGTGTCATACCTCAGATGGGTTCGTGATCCTCTGGAGAATTGTTCAGAATAGTCCAAGCTTTAAATCCAGCTATTTTGGGCCCATTTTGGAGCTGTTTTGGGTCCAAAACGTGGCTGTGCAAATTTCTAGGAGAATTTACCAGGTCAGTTTAGGATTATGTTCCCTATTTTATTTCAATTTATTTTGTTTCCTAATTTTAATCTAAGACCTGTTAGGGTTTTATTTTGTATTATTATAAATAAGATATTTAGACCTAGGTTTAGAGGAGATCAGAGGGAAGATTGGGATAAGTTTTTGTGCAAAACTTAGAGATTTTCAGACTTTATTCTACAAGGTGTTTTCATTGTTTTTCTAGTTTAATATAATTATGTTGATTTTAATTATGAGTATGAGTAACTAATTTTCTTTTGCTAGGGTGAGGCCATGATCCTTAGCAAGAATATGTAGTCTCTTTTAATTTTCTTATGAATTTATACATGCAAGTTTTGGATTGTTAATCATTGTGCTTTAAACTATCTATTTGTCTTAGTGATTCGCGACCATTAGGATATTTAGAAAAGTAATTTGATGCAATTTTGGAGGAGGGCTGTCCCTAAAATTGGTGCTAGCTTCTTGTTGTTAATATGTGTAGCTACTTAGGATGGACGACAAGTCTTAGGAGTTATATGGTTTTTCAAAAGGTTTTCACAAAACTTAATGAGTCTTGCATGTTCACATTCGATCTGGACGCCACGAACGGGTTTCATGTTAGATATACGTTATACGTTGGGGGTTCCAAATAGGGCATACTTTAGGACAACTTAACCTTCAAAATATGCATATGTAATTCATAAGGAATTAGAAGAACTAAATAGGTTTGTTAGGATGACGGCGGAACCCTAGTATTTTCTCATTTGAACTCTAAAAATTGCTTCCTTTTGCTTTCTCTAAAAATTGCAGATTTTAATTAGCCTTTTTAATTAATTTCGTTTTTCTAAATTTAGGTCATTAAATCACCCTTTTTCAATCTTTGTTTCTAAATAATTGACTAAGATTTTGGTTTTGCATTAATTGTTTTAAATAATCCCAGCAGAAAACGATCTTACTTGAGCCGTTTATACTACAACAACCTTGTTCTCTTGCAAGTATTTTGTGTCTTTTTATCCCTACTTTTGTAGTTGGTAAAAATCCTATCATGGTGTCATTTCCACCAAGAGTTGGGTTTTCTCTTGTAAATGTTTATGAAACTAGGATGAAGCACAAGGCCATAATAGTGCTTAATTAGTTCGAAAATTTCTTTAAAGAAACAAGACATAGTCATGTGTGTAGTGATTCCGGTTTTAACATAAGAATAGTTGGTTTAAACATAGGTCACCATCACATCCGTTATAACTTTGAATTACTTTCACTAATTAAAGGTTTAATTCGAAAGGCACCTTTATTGTATGCATGATTATATTAGTATGCTTGTGATTAATTATAAAGAGAGAATTGTTATATGTTATTTATTATATATTCTTAAAATGGGGATGGATTGTTTAATATTTCAAGAATATAATATATATATAGATATATATATATAGATATATGTATATATATGTATGTATATGTATGTATGTATATGTATGTATATGTATGTATCTGTATGTATGTATATGTATGTGTATGTATGTATATGTATGTATATGTATGTATGTATATGTATGTATATGTATATGTATGTATGTATGTATATATATGTGTGTGCACGCGCATATATATATGTGTGTGCGCGCGCGCGTGTGTGTATAACTGTCTGACAGAGGATGGGAAGTTGCGTTATTGACCCAACAATCATTTCTCTTCAAATTGAATCAATGCGGCTTTTCTATTTTGGCTAAAAGACATGATCCATGATCAACCAGTGCATACTTTACTAACATATATGGCCTTTGGGTAATTGGTGTTTTGCATCAGATATATCTATTGGACATACTGCTACAATGAGTTGTATTCCATGGTGAAAAGGCATGCTCAAACTAAAGGATGTGTCTATATATTAGTAATATTGGTAGAAGAGAAATTCATTCAGAAATTTGTTGTCTACACAGTTTCCTTGCTCTCTCTTCTCTCTCCATCACATTCATACAACTTCTTTCTACTTATTTCTAAGGGAATACAATTTGGTTTTGCTAGTCGAATATTCCATACTTTTTGTATCATAAAAGTGATTTGGCAAGAACCCTTTAGCAAACTCCTTCGAATGGGGACAAATAACACTTAAAAAAAACGATTTAAGTCGTACCTTAAAGTCATCTTTCAATTTATTCTCTATATTTATATATTTACTCCAACAAAACATAAACTATTACAAAATGCTTCACTTGTCACTGATAGCTATCAATAGCTAATATGTGGATACCCAATAATTTTTGTTATGTTGGTACGTTAAAATACCAGAACTAAAAGAAGGTGACTTTGAGCAACTACAATGGCCCAATGGGTACGAAAGTATCCCATGATGAGGATTCTAAATTCAACGTTTGTTTTTAGGATTTTTCCGTACTTTTATTCTTCTGATTTAGGAATTCTTTTAGGGAAATTAATTAGTGTGCATTAATTATAGTGGCAGTTTGTGTAATTTAGGTTTTAAAAGAGAGTGAGTTATGCACCAAAATCGTAAGAAGTATTTTGATCATAATCCTAAAAGGCAAACATGTTAAATCTAAAGAGGTAGTAAGATGAGAGGTCATAGGTTCAAATCTCGTTAAAGGCGAATTTGAATTATATTATTGTTAACTCGTTGTGAGCATGAGCCCACCTTTTTTTCCCTTAGCATAGATAATAGGGAGCTTTAACGAAAAGGGCTTGGACTAAGTTTTACTTAATGAAAAACCACCCTAAACTATTATTTAATAAAAAGGACTTAAATTTTAATCATAAGGACACAAAACTTTTATCAGGCCCTACAAAAATTAAAACCACACGGGCTCAACAAAAAGCCCAAACAGCATAACAATTAATATTCCAAAATTGCCCCTAACGGATCTTAAACCAGGCCCGTTAGCCGAAGTTCCGGTTACCAAAATTCATCAATTCATTCCTCCAACGCCATTAATGTTCACCAACATTCACACCGTACGAAAAAAATCGAAACCTCCATTGCTCTAAACGTCAAGATCTCAAAGCATTTTCAAGTTCGATTCAAGTTATCAAACAATAATCTACACATCAAATCCAGAATTTCTGAACCCAAAAACTCCATTTGAAGGCGAAAAACTGAAAAAATCCGAACTGTATATTTGCAGAGTCGAAATCGGGCAAACACAGGTACGAACCTATAAGTTCTAATTCTTGATAATTTCTTACTTTAATTTACTAAATATGTACATTTGCATGTTTGAGATTCTAAAAAATGAATTATGTTTCGAGTTCGGAGTATTATAGTTTGAAAAAATAGCGTAGTTTTTTTTTTTTTTTTTTTGTTTTGCTGTTTGATAAACAGTATGGATCCAGAATCAATGTGGTGTTTTAGTTCATTTTCTTAAATAGCATCCATTTTCTGATTTAAGTCCATCAATACTTTAGTATTTTAATTTAAGTTTCGTAAGTACTTAGTTTTTTTATTGATAAATAGTGTGGCCATGTTGTTGTGGATCCAGAATCAGTATGGCAAATGAACTAAACCACACTTTTTTTTGGTAAAAAAGTGTGGGTTTCTAGTTCGCTTTGATAAATAGTTCAGTCTGCTTTGGTAAAAAAGTGTGGTTTTCTACTTCACTTTGATAAATAGTTCATTTGCTTTTGTAAAAAAGTGTGGTTTTCTAGTTCACTTTGATAAATAGTTCAGTTTGCTTTGTAATAAAATGTGGTTTTCTAGTGTTCAGTTTGATAAATAGTTCAGTTTCATTTGGTAAAAAATGTGTGGTTTTCTAGTTCACTTTGATAAATAGTTCATTTGCTTTTGTAAAAAAGTGTGGTTTTCTGGTTCACTTTGATAAATAGTTCGGTTTGCTTTGGTAAAAAAAATGTGGTTTTCTAGTGTTCAGTTTGATAAATAGTTCAGTTTCATTTGGTAAAAAATGTGTGGTTTTCTAGTTCACTTTGATAAATAGTTCATTTGCTTTTGTAAAAAAGTGTGGTTATCTAGTTCACTTTGATAAATAGTTCAGTTTCCTTTGGTAAAAAAGTGTGGTTATCTAGTTCAGTTTAATAAATAGTTCAATTTCCTTTGGTAAAAAAGTGTGGTTTTCTAGTTCTGTTTTGATAAATAGTTCATTTGCTTTGTTAAAAAAAGTGTGGTTTTCTAGTTCTGTTTTGATAAATAGTTCATTTGCTTTGTTAAAAAAAGTGTGGTTATCTAGTTCAGTTTAATAAATAGTTAAGTGTGGTTTTCTAGTTCTGTTTTGATAAATAGTTCATTTGCTTTGTTAAAAAAAGTGTGGTTATCTAGTTCAGTTTAATAAATAGTTAAGTGTGGTTATCTAGTTCTGTTTTGATAAATAGTTCATTTGCTTTGTTAAAAAAAGTGTGGTTTTCTAGTTCTGTTTTGATAAATAGTTCATTTGCTTTGTTAAAAAAAGTGTGGATATCTAGTTCAGTTTAATAAATAGTTAAATGTGGTTATCTAGTTCAGTTTAATAAATAGTTCAGTTTTCTTTGGTAAAAAGTGTGGTTTTCTGGTTCTGTTTTGATAAAGAGTTCATTTGCTTTGTTAAAAAAAGTGTGGTTATCTAGTTCTGTTTTGATAAATAGTTTATTTGCTTTGTTAAAAAAAGTGTGGTTATCTAGTTCAGTTTAATAAATAGTTAAGTGTGGTTATCTAGTTCTGTTTAATAAATAGTTCAGTTATCTAGTTCAGTTTGATAAATGGTTCAGTCTGCTTTGGTAAAAAAGTGTGGTTTTCTAGTTCAGTTTGATAAATAGGTCAGTTTGCTTTGGTAAAAAATAGGTCAGTTTGATAAATAGTTCAGTTTCCTTTGATAAATAGTTCAGTTTGCTTTGGTAAAAAAGTGTGGTTTTCTAATTAAACAATGTTTATTCTTACAGATGGACGGATCCAAGAAACCAAGATTTAAGACTTTTGCTGTAAAGACTCAACATAAGAAAAAGAACATAAGATCTCCAACATCTTATGTGCAATACAGATGCAATGTTTTTGGCTTTGCAAAATCAATGCAAGTGTACAAGCCATTGCTTCAACAACGCAATGATGTCTACAATCATTTAGGCAAGACACCATTTTGGAGTCTGATCAAGTTATACATGGATGATGAAATCATTGCAACAGAAAGGAAAAAGAAGTCGGATATGGATCTGATCAAGATTATGCAATGCTATGACTCCAAGCAACAAAAGTTCAAATTCGGAGATCATGAGCCAAGAGGAATATCAAGTGAAGATGTTGCTCAAATCTTTGGATTGAACAACCAAGGAGTTGACCTGCCAAACACAGACCAAGCCACAAAGAACATGAAGGACAACTTTGTGAAAACATATTTTGCGAACCAAAAAATAGTGAAAAAGAAGGACATTCTTGAAGCGTACCAAAAATCAATCCAAGATGAAACTCCTGAAGGGGCAAAAGCTATTGCATCAATCATATGTGCACATCTCCTACAATCCCTCTTATTTGCAAACTCCGGAACATACATCTCATGGAGCTTCATAACAATTTGTGGGGAATTGGACCAAATCAGCAAATACAACTGGGCAAAAGGAGTGGGGGACTACTTGTTCAAGATGATTAACAAATCAAAGAAAAAGAGGAAAAATGGAGAAGAATCAGCAACAACAAGCGGATGCACTGCCCTTATTTTGGTAAGAAATAAGAACTATATTTTAAAAACATGAATTCTGTCTTATAAATTACACAAGAAAGTAATTCAAAGTTGTTATTTCATGCAGTATTGGATTTGTCTTCACTCCAATCTGGTGGAGACAATAAGTGGACGAGAAAACATAGTTCCTGCCATTGGAAGATGGGACATAACCAAAATCCACAAAGCAATACGAGATATTTCAATTGAACAAATTGAGGTAAGGGCCAATAATAAAAATATTTCAATCTGCATTTGAATAAACAATATATTTTTGCACTTTATAGTTTCATAACATGGTGATCTTTACAGTTTAAAGTTTCAGAAGTAGTGGCTTCATAACCATACAGAAATAGTTCAAATTTCTATAAACAGTAACATATATTACACTATTACACTAACTAATAGTGTAATTGTACATTCAGTAAATAGTTTGCCTTTTTTTAAGTTTAATAAACAGTGTTTACGAAACAATGACATTATTATGTAATTTAACAGCTATTTAATGTGTGACTCTACAGATTGGTGGTGATATTCCTTGTGCTAAACCATGTCACCAGATTCCTACTGCTTACAATAAAAAAGAAAAGAAGGCAACAGGAAGGAAAAGGAAGAGAACTGAAGCAGAAGCTCAAGAAGATCACAGTATCACCATCAATGAAGCTCAGTTACAGTTTGATCAACTGTACAAAGAAGAATTGATGAAACTTGATGAAATTTATCGAAAGGACATCATCGGTATTGATAACACGTTAGGTGTGGAAGGTTTTGAAGAGTTTAAAAGATGTGCAAGCGTGGATCAAAAGAGGTATCTAGTCTTCAGTCACATGATGATATATGCACTTGACAACCTGCACACAGATTCAATTGTAACGAATCAAACAACTGGAGCACTCAACAGAAAGATTGAAAATCTTGTGCAAGAACAAAATGAGGACAAGCAGAAGATTAGTTCAATGAAAATTGAAATGAGACGGTTGCAATTAAAGAACACAGCAGCTTCTATGAAAGTAAATAAACTTTTGGATGAAATTGGAAATTTGAAGAAGAAGCTACTGGAAAACCAACAAATAGTACCAGATCTAAATGCTTCAACTGAGGAAGATCAAAATTTCAAGGATCCAGTTGAAGAGCATACACATGATAAGGATACTGCTATCGAGGATCCAGTTCAAGAGAATGCAAATGAAAATGATGTGGCTATGAAAGATCCAGAACAAGGGCATGCAACTGATTGTGATACAGATGAAAATGAGGAGGATCAAGCTGAGGAAGGTCAAGGGCATGAAGGAAAAGACATTGCCACTGAAAAAGGGACCTCTGGAGTTCAACAAGATGTTCATATGCAGACTCCAACTAGTAAGGATCCTGAAGAGCAAGGAAAAGAAACTGCCAAGAAGAAGACGAGAACACTAATAAAAAATGTACGGAAGAGGGATGATCGTAAACCAAATGTCGATCCACAGTATGATTATATCCCCATCCAGAAAAAGAAAAAGAAGGCCAAATACATCTATGTTGTGAGTGACAGTGAAAGCCCTTCAATCGTTCCGTCACAAAGCCAACCGTTGGAGCCAATAATTTAGAAAGAAAAGGAGCAGCAGCAGCAGCCAAAGGTTAAATCACCCTTGAATCCAATTGCTGAAGAAACAGCAAAGAACCATCCAAAGAAGCCAAAGCAAACAAAGGAAAAGCTTGACAAACGTGACAAACAGTATCGTCTACCTGCATCAACAAGGGCGTACAAGTTACTTGAAGATGAGACAAAAAAAAAATTCAAGGAATATTACAGACAACAGAAAATGTAAGTTTACATTATTAATCAGAACTTAATACATGTGCACACACACACACACACACACACATATATATATATATATATAATACTTTTTATTTTCTCACGCAGGGACTACTTCTGGATGCAACCAAAGCAATACTCCATGGCAACTGAGCTTGTTGTCCTAAAAACAGATGTGACATCATTGTTTGTGGATGGAGCAATCGACGCCAACATAATTGATGCTTCATTCTACATAATGGCAGAAAACAAATCAAAAACAGGGCAACAACAAAATCTGTTTCTTCCTTCATTCATCTTTGTAAGTGCCAAACAGTTTTCTTTACAAAAATTTGTGTTTGTGCGATTTTATAAATATTTTGTAAATTTAATTAACTTTCATAAATAGTGTTTAGTGTATTGGTTCAGTTTAAGAATTAGTGTTACTTATTAATTAAGATTAATAAATAAATGTGTATTGTTGGGTCAGAATGACATGGAGAAGGAAAAAAGCAAGAGTGATCAGGAGCACAGTGACCAAACATTGAAGACAATCTTACAAGATAATGTGGATAAAGTTGGAAAGGTCTTCATAGTGATCAAGGATTACTTCCACTTTAGCTTGGTAGTTTGGGACATTAAAGATGGAAAAATGACACACTACAACTCCAAACTACCGAGGATACATGGGAATACAGACCAATACTTTGATCATGCTCTGCAAGTGGTAAGAACAAAACCATAACTCAAACTTCATAATACAATTTCTTTTATTATTTTTTTTTTCTTTTGTTTTTTATGTTATTTTTATTTGTTTTGGCAGAGAGACAAAATAGAAGCACTTTACAAAGATTTCAAAGGTGACAACAACCTCACAATAGAAATTCAAAGATGCTTGAGTTGTGCACAACAAAAGGAGGACTCGTAAGTACAAACAACAAGTAGATCTCTATATTTTTCAATCAAATTTATACATTCTAGGAAAATATGGAAACGAGACACAGAAAACAGAAAACAAAATCATTCTAGGGAACTATGGTTTAAATTTAGACTTTGCAAAATAGTGTCATAATATACTTTCAGAAATAGTTCCAGATTGCAAAACAGTGTTACAAACAAGAAATAGTTCCATTTTTTTCAGTACTTATCTGTGATCTAATCAAATTTATACATTCTAGGAAAATATGGAAACGAGACACAGAAAAAAGAAAACAAAATCATTCTAGGAAACTATGGTTTAAATTTAGACTTTGCAAAATAGTGTCATAATATAGTTTCAGAAATAGTTCCAGATTGCAAAACAGTGGTGCAAACAAGAAATAGTGTCATTTTTCACTATGCAAAATAGTGTCATGATCCAGTTTCAGAAATAATTTCATTTTTCACTTTCAATATGTCATCAAATGTTATAATATGATTTCATTATCTGTCATACTTAATTGTTTTCCCAAAAACAAAATAAAATGCAGATTGGATTGTGGCATATTTGTCATTCAATTTGCAATGCAAGTGCATGAGGGCAAACCAGTACTAGCCACCTTTGAGAAGGAAGACGTATTTGCCAAGAGAGCTCAAATTGCAACTATGATTTTGAATCACGAGAATAGTTATGCAAATGGACTCCAGAAGATACTTGAAGACAGAAGACGACAAAATAAACATGGTCAATTTGATGACATTCCGGATGAGGATTTTATTACAATAGCATGAGTTTTACAAATTACGTTTTATATCAATGTACGAATTTTCGAATACATTTTATATCATCAATTTCAAATTATTGATTCTACTCCAAAGATTGCAAAAAATCAATTACTATCATTTTTGAAATATAAAATTGTTTCATCTATTATACAACACAATCAAATTAAATAAATACAACTACCATACACAAAATTTATTGAAACTATGATTTTGATACGACTATTCAAAAAACCACCACATTTTATTATCCAAAGAATATACTTATCAATTTAGAAAAATTTATGCAAAACAAATACCAGCTACATGTACCCACTATATCTGAGAAATGAAAAATAACAGCTATTTATTCTTTTTTTTTTTCAGTGCCAGATCAGCACCCAAAATTCCCACATAATTAGCCCCCGGCAAAAATCATCATTTCACACTCTCACACTAACTTCACCTTCTCTCCCAAACACCAGAAACTGCATGCACCATAAATAAACCAGAAACCCAGCCCCCAGCACAAATCATCCATCCTCATTTTCCGATTTCGTACATCATTCCAGTTCTTTCACGGACGAATTCAAGCAAATTTCAACTTCGGTGAGCAACTTGGTCGCAGAAATATCCAGAAAAAATAAACAAAGGTAACAATCTTACAATTTTTCTCAACATATTTCACAAAATCATACGGTTCATTGTTTTTATAACTAACATCTACTGGAATGAAGCATATACAATAATATGCATCAACTTAAACAAAACCCATATTATACTATTTCCGTAAATTTACTTTGTTATTTACTCTCAATACCACTCCATCACAGATCTACCCAAAAAAAGACTATTTACTAGCCAATCGTTCTAATATATAAACATACATTATGCTATTACACGAACTAGTGTGATTCTCGGTTAATAATTTGTACATTCAGTAAATAAGTTTGCGTTTTTTAAAGTTTAATAAACAGTGTTTACGAAACAGTTTACAAATTGCTTCATTTATAAATAGAATTGCATTTTTTTTTCCAGATCTTACACTTAATACACCTCCTAATGTGCATTTCTATTTATAATTTATTTAGTTATATGAATCTTATAAAGATTTGTATTATAAAAATGTTTTGTATTTCCATAAATAGTAATTCACCTTGGTATGTTTCAGATATAGTGTGTACACTCTTACTGATTTTTATTTCTTTACAATCAAGTTGCATTCTAATAAAACTGTATTGACAGATGGTTTCAGTTAGAATAACTGTACAAATGTCAAACTCAACAAAGGCCAATGTCAAAATGATATTGAAAAAAACAAAGAGGACGCAACAAAGGAAAATGCTTGGAGAAATAGAAAACATATCACATACGAAGAAGGAGACATTTCATCTACAGATTGACACCACTACTGAAGAAGAAGTTGGAGAACCAACGCACAGTGCAAAGAAAAAAGTGCAAAAAAAAAAAACCACTACAAAGGCAGAGGAAGAGGGAGACACAACCTAAAGAACAGAACAATTGTTAATCCAAGAGACAGAAGAAAAGATGCCAAACACTACAACCACCAACAGCAATCAAGAGAAAGAAAAAAGAAAATGCCAAACCAGTTTCAGAATCAAACAAGCAACAAATTGAAGAAGGAATGGTGCAAAAAGAGGCAATACAACAAACAATTGAGCATAGTGACAAAATTGACACATTGCAGGAGAAAAATGGTTCACCAATGGCAAAAGAAAAAGAGCAAGAAACAGATATAGAAGCTCCAAAAAGCAACAATGCTCTCAACAAGAATGATCTGCCAGTCAAAAAGCAACAAAGCCAACAACAAAAAAAGGAAACACAGTCTTACCTGAAATTCCATCATTCAACCTGGGTTTAAAAGATGAGCTTTCTTCACAACCGGATGACCTTCCAGCAACAAATCACATAGACAGCAGCATGAATTGGACACAACTTCAAGTGTACAAGATGCTGAAACCAGATGATAGAAGAAGAATAACTCAATTCTGGTTAACAGACAGCAGGTAAGTAATACAAAACAAAACTCTTAACTGAAGTTTTTGTACACACTCCCACAACTTTATAAGCACTAACGAATTATTGTATAACTAAAATTTTTGCACTGTCTTGCAGTGATGAATACTGGACGGCTGAAACTACAGATTTCAACTATTACAAAATAATGGTGTTGAAAGAAGACCTGCAAAGTTTGATGGCAAATTGACCTACATCAACTCAGATTGTTGATTCTTTCTGCTACCTGAAAGGAGAAAAATAGAACTTAACAAAACAAATGAACTTCTATGTCTCCACAACAATCTTTGTGAGTAAACAAAACAACTAATATTCAGCAAAAAATATTTACATATACATATAAAAATTTGAACAATTAATCTATAATTATGATTTTCAATGATTTTCATTTTCAACAGAACAACATCAATGAACAAAGCATTGAAACAACTGTGCGAAACAAGGAAATGCTCTACAACCAATTGATGGACCAATATGGAAAAGTAACAAAGATTTTCTTCCCATTGTTTCATTACAACCATTTCTCCTTGGTAGTTTTGGACACAAAAAATGCAGAAATGATTCATTACAATTCTCTTCGACAAAGCACAACAGATGAGGATCTAGACTTTGATTGCTACTGGGAAAATGCAGCAATAGTGGTAAGCAAAAACGCACAACCAAAAACTCTGTCATATTTATAGAAAACAAGCATCTTATTATTACATTATAAATTTTTGCAGGGCCTCTTTGTTCAATATTGGCTTGATAAAGCAAGGAAATCAACAAGCAATTTGAATGTTATGGATTCACATCAAGCCACAATGAAGAAAATCAATTCCATCAAAAGTGACTTTGAATTCCAAGTCAAAGAAGACAGAACCTGTGCACAACAGAAACCAACATCGTACGTTAAAAAAATTAAAAGCATTTTAGTTATACATATGTATAGTTTGTGTTTACTGCAGTTTCAGAAACAATATGAATAATTTGATGAATAGTTTGTTTTTTAAACAACTACTCTATACAACACACTTCATTCTTCATTTCATTTTAATACTCGTAATCATTGACTTGATTTTCTTTGTAAATCAGATTAGATTGTGGCTTTTACATGATGAGCTTCATTGACCAACTCTCAACTAACCGGAAGGTTCAAGGACGTATCAAAGATTACCAAGTCATAAAAGCAAGGAAAGATATCCTCGTGGATTTGATGAACCACGATTTCAGTTGGACAAAGGAACAAGAAGCATATATCAAAATCTCACAACAAATGACAAGCATTGGACATTAGAATCAAAAATAAAAAATACGCATTATATGTCATTTTGATGCGGATGTACTTTTTAAGGTTCAAGCTTACTTTTGCTATGGTTTACAAATGTTATTGTCAAACATGTTTGACACAACTCTATATATATACTAAAATGGAATGTTAACTAGATCAAGTTACTTTTGCTATGGTTTTTTTTTTCATTTTCTATAACCTAAAATGGAATGTTAACTAGATCAATAATGAAAACCAACATACTTGCCTCCTACAAAAAGCTTTACATTCACTTACATACATATACTTACATACAACCTACAAAACAAATATTGAAACCACAAAGCCTTACATTCACTGTTTCGTAAAACTGGAAATACTAAAACATTAAATGCAACACACACATACTTACATACAACCTACAAAAAAGATTGAAACCACAAAGCCATAAACTTAGATATGTATTCACTGTTTATCAAACTCATCATACTGTTTCGTAAAACTGGAAATACTAAAACATTGAATTCATCCCTATTTATTACTCCAACATAATTCCAAATCAACAATTACATACTCCCAAACACCAATTGAAAATAAAAGAAACAATATCCAAAATGAAAATCTGTTACATATCACCAAAAACTCCCATCTCTCAAAACCAAAAAGCAAAAAATCAACCGTCTTGTATAACAACTTTACATGAAACCTTATTATGCCCCGAACATCCACACCTACTACAAGTGACAGTCTTCTTACTCCCACTGATTTCCCCAGCAGATTTGATCCTAGTTTTCTTTGGTCCTCCAGACGGAATCTTTGTAATTGAAGGCCTCACACCATTTATGATAGTATCAACATTCGGCTTTTCCAAATCTGAAGATGGATGCATGACAAATTGATATGTTTTCCGATAAAAGCTTGCTTTCCAGTAATCATTAATGTAATAAAAAAACATCACGATTATCATGTTGCAGCACCTGCAAAGCATGTGAACATGGAAAACAATTATGCTGCCACTGCACACAAGAACATGTCCTATCATCAAGACAAACAACAAACCGATTCCGCTCCGTCCTAACTTCAAAAACATCTGCATCAGAACGACTAATCCTCCAGTGCATGCCCTCCTTCAACATCAACTTCATCTCATTTTCTTTCTTTGGACACAAAATCGTATGAATATTCTGACCAAATATTCTCTTCTCAGCCATACTACCCATAAGCCGAACTCTAAGGTCTTCAAGAAGATCCATAAGTGGCATGCAACGACTATTTGACACCATGGCGTTAAAAGATTCCGAAAGTGCATTGCTCATCAATCCCCATCTCTTACCAGGAAAATGGGCAATAGCGTAGTTCTCTTTTGGCAAATCACACAAAAAATTCTTCACATGCCCTCGCCCATTATCCTTGAATTCCGCCATACAATCATCAAAATCAGATGGAGTACATGCATACGCACAATTTGCCAACAGATTCATCATTTTCTTCTTTAGTCCTTCACCAGCAGCCTTTGGAAATAAAGTACTCACATTCTGTTTCAAATGAACAATACAAAATGAATGTGGACACTCAGGAAAGAATTCTTGAATGCTCTTCAAAATACCATCATGTCTATCCGACATAAAAGTGATCACCCTCCCTTGAGGCGTCAATATACCAGATAATATTCCCACGAACCATCTCCAATTTGCTATCGTTTCTGAATCAACAATAGCATAAGCAACCTCAAAAATCTCTGCACAACATAAGTGAAAATGCACTGTCAAATGTCAACTACTTCTGAAACTGTAATTGAACTATTTATTAAACTCTGTGTGAAATAGTAATGAATCTTTTTTCCTTTATTTGAAAATAAAATCAAAGACCAATCCACAACAAAAACAAACAGATACAGTCAAGTATCACCTATTTATGAGACTGATTGAACTATTTCTTAAACTATTCTTCAACCATTTCTGGATATGTTTCTTTTGCCCAGTAAGAAAACAGAAACAAATAATATAAAATATAAAAGTCTGAAATAATTAACTCACCATCGTTGCCATTTTTTGCACAGCAAGATAGAAGTGTTCCCTTGTATTTGCTCTTGATAAAAGTACCATCAATGAATAACATTGGGCGACAAAACATGAAACCTTTTATCCATGCATCATAAGCAATAAACAAACGACGAAATCTATTGCTCTCGGGTACAACTTCAAGCTTAAAAACAGATCCAGGATTGCTTGAACGGGCAGATTCAACATACCAAGGCAAAAACTTGTAAGCATCAACATCATCACCATTTAACTCAAAAACTGCCCTCTTTTTGCCAAAGTATGCAGTAGAATAATCAATATCTAATCCATAAAACTGTTTTAAGTTTGAAATGATCTCCTTCGGTTTAATAAGAGGATTTGACTGAACCTTATCCTTGATGAGAGAAGCAACAAACTGCCGTCCAACAACTTTGTTTCTCTTCTTTCGAATCATACCCTTGCATGTATGCACATTACGCAACTTCCGAATAACAAAAAAGTCATTAATATCACACTTGGATGCATACACACGCCAAAGACAACCATCCGATTCTTTCCTAGAACACTCCGCATTAATACGATTCTTATCATTCTTCAAATACTTCAAATCAAAACCACATTCAACAGAAAACTTCTTCAACTTATCTCGGAAATCAACGCAGCCACCCCTAAAAACTTGCCCCTCAGATTCTATGTAACTATCCCATTCACATGACATATAATTGTAGACACCATGAGAACCATACTTCCCTAAATGATCATTTTCACTAACCACAGAGTCTGATGTACGACAAGAAGAAGATATGCTTTCCGTAGGTAATTCAACCATAGCACCATCACATTTATCCATAACCAATATTTCTACAAAGGATTTCCCAACAACATCAAGAACCATCAACATATTCATAACATCGGCATCACAATCTAAGAGGCAAATAGGATCTTCATTCAAAGCATATCGCAACTCAAAACAACCAACTCTCAAACCCTTAAACCTAGAACAAAGATCAATGCAAATCTGACTGAACGTAGAAGTTGATGAAATAGAACTAACAACAGATAAACCACCATATGTAAACCGAGCTAGTTTACCATTCTCCATCACTACTGAACAAAAACAAAAAAAACAAAACAATTCAAATCAAAACACAATCTTTTATAAACATAACAATAAACAACAACAAAAATGTAAAATGTAAAAACAACTGTTTATTAATCTGTTGCAAGTCTAAATTCCAATCTTTGTAAAACAAATCAGTACCTATTAGTTATACTATGCATATAAAGTGGACAAAAATAACACTATTTATAAAACACAACATTCACAAAAACCAAAAGTAAACTAAAATATCCACTGTTTCGTAAAAAAAAAAGAACACTATTTCTGAAAAATTTCAAAAACATCAAATGTGATGAACACCTATTAGTTAAAACAATATACATATAAAGTGGACAAAAATAACACTATTTATAAAACACAACAATCACAAAAAACCAAAAGTAAACTAAAATATCCACTGTTTCGTAAAAAAAAGAACACTATTTCTGAAAAATTTTAAAAACATCAAATGTGATGAACACCTATTAGTTAAAACAATATACATATAAAGTGAACAAAAATAACACTATTTATAAAACACAACAATCACAAAAACAAAAAGTAAACTCAATATCCTCTGTTTCATAAACAAAGAAGAACGCCATTTCTGAAAAAATGTTAATAGCATCAAATGCAATGAACACGAATTAATTCATAATAAATTTCTGAAAACTGAAAACAAAATCAAGATGAACAACATACAATATAAACGAAACAAAACAATAAAAACTTACCTCAGATTATTCGAAGTAAGAAACTCCTAACTGAAATTTTCACAAGCCGGAATCAATCTGCTAATCTGAAAATAAATCAACAAAAATATACAAGTCAAACAAAAAAGGTAAGCATATTACACGCAAAAAAAAAAAAAAAAAAAAACAACAAGAAGAAGAATAAAAAAGAATTCAAAACTACAAAAACAATGTCGATTACCTCCAAACGAAAATCTAACCAAATATGAAAGACGATCACTCCAGTGAGAATATTCAAGCACAACGAACAACACCGATGACAAGGATTCGGTAGAATATCAAAACATGCAACCACGGCGAATCTGTTCTGAAACAAAAGTTTATTTCAGAAAAATCCCCCTAACAGGGACGAAGAACAACGGCGATCATGATTTCAAAATGCGATCTCAACATTGGTCGGCAAGCATCACTCGAACCACTCAACCAGATTTGGAAAAAAAATGAAGAACTCTCTGCAACTGGTCTGCAAAAATTAAAATTCAGTATATCTATAGTTTCGGCTAACTATAGTCGTTAAGTTAGGTTAACCAAATCCGTTAGGGGTAAAGTTGACAAATCACCATGTTATTTTGTTTGGGCTATTTTATTTGGGCTGATATAAAAGTGGGCTTTGTACTAACCATTAAATAAACTTCCAATGTGGTTTTTGGTTAAAAACTAAAGTTTTCAAGCCCTTTTGGTTAGTTTTCCTTAGATAATATTGTTTGTTCCAAAAAAAAAAATCCTAATTTTTACTTGTATCAAAAGACAAAAGAACATGTTCGTTTATATTGAATAATACAGAAGAGACAAAAAGATGTTTGTCTATAAGAGCAAGCCCACTCATTTTAAGAGGGCAAGGGCAAGGGCAAGGGCAAAGCAAGGACAAATATATATTTTTTATTATTTATGCTTTGTTGGCCTTATCTTATTTCAAATGAAATCTTCAATAGCTTTTGTTGTGCCCTGTGTTATTATTCATTAATAATATTTACTCAATTTTTTAATAAGATTTTCTACCATTCATGTAGTGCCACATGATACTTGGGTATTTATAGAATACCTATATGTGTGGAGCCAAAAATAATCACAAGGCCACACGTGGATTTTTGGGTAAAAATGACAAGATTACCCTCGAGGCACACCTGGATTCCTACGCACAAGCAGTGGACAATCATCTCTCAATCAAGTCAAAAGTGCCCAAATAGATATTTATTTACAACCTATATCATCCATCCTCATCATATTTTCTCCACAAGGTAACCCCCAAATCCTTCCTCTTTTATTATATTAATTAGCCAATTAATCAATTAATTATCCCATCAATTAGCTAATTAATCACAAAATAAAGAACCTAACCCACAAATCCATCCAAGTGGCCTGTCCATCTCCTTCCAAGGTGGCCTAACCTACAACCCCCTATATAAACACCCTCATTCTCTCCAAAACCCAATTCCAATTCTCTTGCAAAATTCTCTAAATTCTCCATACACTTTTCCCTCAAAATTCTTACTTTGGCATCGGAGGTTCTTCGGCCAAAGCCCTCCATTCATCATGGGCGCGTTAGGCTCTTGGCCTTGACCTAAGGTGTTATTTGTTTTGTAGGTGCAATTTTGTCCAAGAACAAGGAGGAAGAAATTTGCATCCACAAATTGGTGCTTTCATTGAGAGTTGAGTCTCACACTCGTAGAAGACTCTCGCATCCAAGGTTTTCTATTTTCTTGTCCATTTGTAGATTTCTTGTACGTTCTTATTATTAGATTTTTTTTTATTTGCAAAAATTCTTTGATAAAATGTAAAAGAGAAGTACAATGGCTAGAAACTTAGAAAATTCTAATATTCAAGAGATGGAACCACGGCGATCCAAAGGCTAAATGTGACGATAAGTGGAGCGGCACCAACACTACGAGGCTCCACCATGGAAACCACCGTGGTGGCCACCGCGGCAACCACCCGCGGCGAGGTCCATGGCACCATTACCACGGCCCAAGCGGTGCCATCCAAACTTGCACGAGCCTAAGCCCCAGCCGTGCCATCCAAGGCCTACAACACCAAAGCCACGGGCCAAGCCATAGTACTCCAAGCCCAAGGTAAACCGGCCCATGCCGCCCAAATCCAATGCGAGCCCAATGCACTCGATAGCCTCAAGAAATCCCTCACAAACAAAAAGGGAAAATGGTCAGATGAACTCCCCGGATGTCTATGGGCATATTGCACCACCAAAAGACAAGCAACCGATGAGACTCATTTCTCTTTGGCATTTGGCTCAAAAGCAATCATTCATCCCAATGTCATCAAGCTAAGTATCACCACTCTACTACTAAGCATTGAGCAGAACAGTAAGGAGATGGCACAAGCTTAGATCTGGCCGAGGAGAAGCGCGAGCAGACCATCACTTGCAAGTTGCATCGCAGCCTTTCAACAGCAACTCCTCTCCAACTACAACAAAAAGGCCAAGATCTGGCAGTTCCAGCCCGGAGATCTAGTCCTAAGAAAAGCCTTCACCAGTGCCCGCAGAGAAGGCTCCAAAAAGGTGGATCTCGTCTAGGAAGTTTCGTACAGGATCAACAGAGTAGGCGGCAAGAGTAATCACACCCTCGCCACCATGAAATGACAAAAAGAATGAAAAGCAGTGGAATGTCTACAATCTGCGGAAGTACCATGTGTGACCTCCCGCTACATCATAGCCTGAAGACTCAAGCAGCTCAACAGGCACCACCTCACAAGCTAAGGACTATCCAGTTGTTATGCAGTTCCTACCTTACAGCTAAGTTCTCGCTCGGCTGCATATTTACAACAATTGGTCACTCATGCACTTCAAAAGAAGATCGCGCCCTTCTTAGGGACTCATTGCAGGAATTGGGCCCCCAGAGGGACCAATCATGCTCTCAAGTGTGAGAAGGTGAACCAATTCGCCGACACCTGTATGGGTCAGCTCTCCAAGACGGAAGGATAAACTCTACACTCCGAATATCCAGACGTGGATGAGCTGGGCTGCCCTAGTATAACTAGATGCACAATGGCTTGCGCCGAGATTCCTAAAAGTAGCCATAATGGTCTTTTTCAAGGCTTAGCTAACTGAAGGATTTTGGGTGTCTTGGTCTAATCCATGGGGAATCAAGCCCTAGGGACGGAGAGGGCACAATACGCAGTACATCCGATGGACGGCTGCCCTGGAACCCTAAAGCTGCTACCGAGTACACTAAGGTAGCCTACAGTTTCTAGAAGACTGCCTATGGCTTGCCCTTCGAGCAGTAAAGCCACGCTAGACTTATATAACAGCACATTCTTGTGAAAGGTTAAACAAGCTAACGTGCATATACAAAGCTTTATCCACTGCCGACATGCTACGTAGTCAATAAGCTTCACCTCTACCAAACGCGGAACAATCTACATCAAGTCCTAAAGTGTTGTGATACTTGCTACGTAACCTACGGAATTGGAGAAAGCCAAGGTTAACAGCCTAGTGGTCACGCGGACTTATCTTCTTCTGTAAGTAAGGCGTCCGGCTGCTGACCCTATGGCTAGCAATTTTGCAAAATTCTACACCAACACCTACGGCTGCATAGGCTACGCGGCTTGTCTGCTTATAGAAAAGTAGCACGTCTGCCACTGGTCTATAAAGTATAAAGGTTAGGGCATGAACAAAAGAAGTGAAGATGGAGAAAATCGAAGGAAGCAAGTTTATTAAATTTTATAGCAAAATTGATAAACAACTAGCAAAGACCGAAGGAGTTCAAGCAAAGCAAAAAGCAACGAGGGAAACAATGAAAAATCTAAAGACTATTGGGAAGATTGCTCTTCAACAGCTTGGACACTCCACGACTACTCGGTCACTACACCTTCAGTAGCTGTGACATTCTCAACAGCGACACCATCCGGCGCTGAACCCCTGCCTGCTCCAGCCTGGGCACCAACATCTCCGACTACTTCACCAATGGAAGACTCAAAAGTAAAGGCAAGCAAGCCTTCCAGAGAAATAGAGAAGGTTTCAAAGTCTTCCTAGCAAACTTAAAGTCAAAAGGCCTACCAAAGAGATGACCTACATAACCCAACTTGTAGAAATCGGCCTGACTCTGAACAAACGAAGCCTCGAGCCCATCCTTTTCACCTTTCAGCTGCTCGTTTCTCCTCGAGCAAACCAACACGAACATGTTGCAGCTCATCCACTATTTTATTCAAACTTTCGTTGATCTTCAGCACACCTTGGAGTTCCAACACTTGGGGTTCAAGCCTATCAACGACTTTCTTGAAGTGGATCACTCGGTTATAAGCAGAAGTCAACTATTCATCCTTTGCATAAGTAGTGGAATGAAGCTCAGAAATGGCACGCTCAAGATCTTGAATCTAAGGTATTTAACATCCATCTCCTTCTCTGCACTTTCATACTTAACTTGGATCGCATCAAGCCTAATCTTCAAGTCAAGGATCTCTTGGCGAGTAGTCTTATGCTGCAGAGAAATAGGGGCAGAGATATTAAACCCCTTCAAAGCGACGAGCTCAAATTCCAACCTCTTGATCTTATCGGCAAAATAATAAGCATAGCCTTTTTCCACCTCTGTGGCAGCCTTGGTATCTTCTTAGTCAAGGAACATAGACTCGGCTCCCAGAATAGCCGTCTTCTGCATCATTGCAAGTAAAGCAGTCTTTCTATACTCGGTCGTATGCTTCGTAAAGGAACTTGGGCAAACAACCTCTCTAACCTCATCGACAAACTTGGCACAAACGTCCATGTCTTCAAGTAGAGCAGTCTCTTCCTTCCCAGCAGGCTAATTAGTCTCAGTAGCAGGGGGAATGGACCTTGCGCCACTTTAGCAGCATAGTCCACCTTATCACTCTTCATAATAGCAAGCCTCTCCAAAGGTGAACCGGACTTGGCTCCCAACGGACGTCTTGGTATAGATTTCGACACTGGGGCCATGAAATGACCTTTACGTTGAGCAATTCTATCAGTAATCGTACAAGCCATTCTCGACATGGCAGACGCCACATGCTCAGATCTAGCAGCCTCATTTTTTCCCATTGGAAGAAGTCAGTAGGCGAACCCTCATAAGCAGCGGAGGAAGTCTTCAGTTTTTCTCAACCTGCATCTCTTGAGCAGGCGGGGAAGATCTCTTTTTTCCATCTTCATTCATAATAGGCTCCATGATAGCATTCAGACAAGCCAATGCATCTTCCTTGATCCTCTTTACCTCCTCTCTCGAGAGCAGCCCATCTTTCTCCCGACGAAGAGGATTAAGTAGCCAAGGCCATTCACGGTACTTAGCAGATAAGCTCAACCCATATTGGCTTTTCCCTCATTTTTCTCTTGGACCAGCAGGCAAGAGGCCTGCATGCCCATCATTTCAACAGTCCACGAGGCCCGCCACCTTCTCATTTCTATCAATCGCTGGCCTGGCCCGTCAGGTCTAAGAGCCCAAAGGACATGAGCCATCCGCCTCAGTCTACAGCCCTAGCCGCGCAAGCTGCCCTTGGCTTTAGCCAAGCCAGGCAACCCAAGCAATAACCCTTGCCACAACACCTGCTCGGCCTATACCGAGCCGACTCCTGGCCTCTGCCAGCCGACGTGCCGCACCACCCTGATGGCTGCCCCGCGACAGCACTGTCCAAGAAGAAGACAAGGAAAATTAAATTTTTCTTACCTCGGTGCGGCGCGTAGAAAATGAAGAAAGGAACGACGATCCTTTGCACGGGCAAGATGTAGAAGATTGCTAGAGGAGGGGGAACAAATATCCTCTAAGCTCTCTCTCTATCTTGTAGGGTAGAATAAATCGCTCTCCAAAGTTGATTTAATAACCCACTTAAGATGGACTTAAATAGGCTTTGAGAGAAATTTATTTCTCTTACTAGAAGGATCTCATTTTATTAAAGAGGGAATCTACATCAAGATAGGAAGCAGTTCTAAGTTTCCTAAAACAAGAAGATCTGTACACATGCTGCCCTTTCCTGCGAGTAGCCTAGCAGGTGTGGAGGCATTTGTGGAGTAAAAAATAATCACAAGGCGACACGTGGATTTTTAGTTAAAAGGGACTAGATTACCCTCGAGGCACACCGCGATTCCTACGGACGAGCAGTGGACAATCATCCCTCGATCAAGTCAAAAGTACCCAAATAGGTATTTATTTACAACCTATATCATCCATCCTCATCATATTTTCTCCACAAGGTAACCCCCAAATCCTTCCTCTTTTATTATATTAATTAGCCAATTAATCAAATAATTATCCCATCAATTAGCTAATTAATCACAAAATCAAGAACCTAACCCACAAATCCATCCAAGTGGCCAGTCCATCTCCTCTCAAGGTGGTCAGTCATACCTCTATATAAACACCCTCATTCTCTCCAAAACCCTATTCCAATTCTCTTGCAAAATTCTCTAAATTCTCCGAATACGTTTCCCTCAAAATTCAAACTTTGGCATCAGAGGTTCTTCGGCCAAACCCCCCCATTCATCATGGGAGCATGAGGCTCTTGGCCTCGACCTAAGGTGTTATTTGTTTTGTAGGTGCAATTTTGTTCAAGAACAAGGAGGAATAAATTTGCATCCACAATATGTATACATATATATTATACTTTGCATCCACCATGTATACATATAAATTTGCATCCACCATGTTTCCTTTTTTTTTTTTTTTTTTTTTTTTTTTAACATATATGATTTCATAAAAGTTTTATGAAACTTTGTTTTTCCAAGTTTAACCATGCAGTTGTCTGCGCAAGTTTAATTTGAACTCACCTTGCTTTGGCTAAAGTTGACTACAAGATCGTTTCTTTGCACGTGGGCTTTTGTCTGCTAATGTTGACAGCAGAAAAAAAACAAAAAAAACAAACAAACAAACTAACTTTGCCCACAAGCAACAGCTCCTGCAAGACTTGCCTTGGCACTAAATTGGATATGGCAGGCCCTACTGCTTGCGCTTCAATTTTTGGGCCGGTGGAGTAATATTTTTGAGTATTGGGCAATATTTGTGACCTTGCCCTTCAATTTTTGGCCCGTTGAGTAATGTTTATGAGTTTTGGGCAATATTTGTGCCCTTGCCTTCCACCGTTGGAATTGCTCCACTAAAGTTCATAAATTGGGGTGCATGGGAGGCTGCGTTAAGGTGTTTGTGGATGTGGTTTTGGTGTTTGATGTGGAAGAAATGTGGTGAACTTAGTAAAGGTTTAAATTGGTCCTCGTTAGGAGGTGTCGTCCGAGAAAGTCGGAGCTTTCAAAATTAGGGTTTGCGATACGGAAGGTAGGGTTTTGACGACGGCTGGCAAGGAAGATGCACTGCGACGATGGGAAATCCGGAGACTGCGTGTCTAAGCAGAGGGATGATGGAGACTCATAGGGAGGACTCGTTTACGACTGGAATCGTGGAAGAACTAGGGCAGGATCTGGGGGACATACTCCAACTCACAGACAGGGAGAAGGAGGAAGTGATAATTGGTAGGAAAGACGTGGAAGGTGCACTCTTAGGTTTTCAGTATATCCTGGTTGCAGAGGTGCTCACGAGGGTTGTGAATGCGGAGGGTTTCATTGATTGTTTCTGTAGACATCAAAATTTCGTGAAATAAATGTTGATCAAAAATTAAAATTTCAACGCTCATGTATCACATAAATTTTATACATAGCATGTGAATCAACGAAAAATCAAAATAATTCAGAAAAGTCATCAAACAGGACACATGTCAACGCATGGCAGAAGTGACTTATTTCATCTGATTATTAAAACCCAAAAATCAAGTTTTGGAATTCTATAAATAGGAAGCCATTTCATTCATTTCAATTCACCAATTCACATTACACAAAAGCCTTGAAGCTTTGAAACTCCAAACCCTCTCAAGCAAATCCCGAAGAATCAAGGAAGCTCTCTTCGTTCTTCGCCAAATCCTTCTTCAAGATCAAGCCCCGACGGCCCTTGAAGCAAGCGTTCATCCACCTCGAAGATCAAGCCCAAAAGCCCTTCGAAGATCCGATCATCCACCTCGAAGATCAAGCCTCAAAAGCCCTTCGAAGATCCGATCATCTACCTCGAAGATCAAGCCTCAAAAGCCCTTCGAAGATCCGATCATCCACCTTCAAGATCAAGCCCCAAGGCTCCCTTGAAGATCCGCTCATCAAACCTTCAAGATCAAGCCCCAACGGCCCTCAAAGCATCGTTCATCCATCCTCGAAGATCAAGCCCAAAAGCCCTTCGAAGATCCGTTCATCGTTCATCGTTCATCCATCTTCGAAGATCAAGCCCAAAAGCCCAAAACCCCTTCGAAGATCCATTCATCCTCCACCTTCAAGATCAAGCCTCAAAAGCCCTTGAAGATCTGTTCATCGTTCTTCAAGATCAAGCCCCAACGGCCCTTGAAGCATCGTTCATCCATCCTAGAAGATCAAGCCCAAAAGCCCTTCGAAGATCTGTTCATCGTTCAAGTGTTCATCCATCTTCAAAGATCAAGCCCAAAAGCCCTTTGAAGATCCGTTCAACAAATCCACACATCCATTCTTCGAAGATCAAGCCCAAAAGCCCTTCGAAGATCCATTCATCCTCAACCTTTAAGATCAAGCCCCAACGGCCCTTGAGGAAATCATTCACTGTTCATCCTGAAGATCAAGCCCCGACGGCCCTTTGGATCAGCAGCTCATCAACAAATCCACACATCCTCGTTCATCAAGATCAAGCCCTCCAAAGGCCCTTGAAGAATTGTTCATCCAAAGATCAAGCCCCGACGGCCCTTGGACCAATCACACATCCACAAATCAACATCTTACGGAGATCGAATCAGAGGATCAAGTTAAAAGAGATTGTAACCCAAAAAAACAAATAAAAAAAAACTACAAATATTACTTTGTACACGTGTTTCTTGTCTCTTCTGTTTTCAGGAAAAATTCGTGTTTACAAATTTGGCACGCCCAGTGGGACAATCTCTACCTCTCATCTCTTTCTTCGTTCAAGAAATCCAAAGCACACTTCAAAATCAATGGCATCAAAGGAAAGCCAAGCCGTTCTTACAACCATTGGCGCTACCTCCATTGAACAACAGCTGGCTCGGATGAGTGAAGCAATTGCGAGGCTCACAAAGACCGCAGAGGGGCAAAACTTGCAAGTCGACGCACTCATCAACCGCCAAAAAGCACAAGTGGCATTAAGCAAAGGACAACCCGTTCTCGCAACCACCAAGGGAAGGAGCCTAAGAACTTCCGCCGTGAACGGAGCATCCATTGGCCCCACAATCACTCCTCAACATGCCGCTACAAAGTTTGTGTCATCAAGGGAGCAAGGTGAACATCACAAACGCGAGCCTGTCATCAACCTGACCTCGCTAGGAGCACCTAAGCATGCTGCTGAAGGAAAGCCACGTATGTTGGTTGCACAAGTCATGACCATCGGCGTGATTTCAGTCGAAGAGCAGCTGGCCCAGATGAACGAAACGATCGCAAAGCTCACACGTACCGTGAAAGAGAAAAACTTGCAAATCACCGCACTCACCAACAGATTGGGAGCAAAACACGAGGAAGGAGACAACTCTGGCTTGAAGAAAGATGCCGAAGAAGAAGAGGAGCCTCCGGTGGAGAAGCCTGAAGAGAAGCAAGAGCCAGACCAGTCGGCGGCACTTCTGGGAGCTCTTTCTATCCAGCAGCTGCAGGAGATGATCGCCAACACCATCAAGGCGCAGTACGAAGGGAGCTCCTATACCTCCATGTTGTACTCAAAGCCTTACTCCAAGACGATCGACGCCTTGAGGATGCCAAGGGGCTACCAACCGCCGAAGTTCATGCAGTTCGATGGCAAAGGCAACCCGAAGCAACACGTCGCCCATTTCGTGGAAACTTGCAACAACGCAGGGACGGAAGGTGACTACCTCGCCAAGCAGTTTGTGCGCTCACTGAAAGGGAATGCATTCGAGTGGTACACAGACCTGGAGCCCGAATCCATCAACAGCTGGGAGCAATTGGAGAAGGAATTCCTCAACCGCTTCTACAGCACCCGCCGCACCGTGAGCATGCTGGAGCTGACGAACACAAAGCAGTGGAGGGACGAGCCGGTGATGGACTACATCAACCGATGGCGCAACCTTAGCCTCGACTGCAAAGACAGGCTCTCGGAGATTTCGGCAATCGAGATGTGCGTCCAGGGCATGCATTGGAGTTTGCACTACATCCTCCAAGGCATCAAACCACGTTCTTTCGAAGAGCTGGCCACCCGTGCCCACGACATGGAGCTAAGCATCGTCCATCATGGGAAGAAAGAACCATTCACCGACCACAAGAACAACAAAGTTTTTGGACCGAAGGTGGAGAAGGCTGCGTGGAAACCCACCAAGGAAGCAATGACGGTCAACACAGCTCCCGTCAAAGTATCCACACGAGGCAAGGCGATTCAAACCGAAGCTTTTCGTGATCAAGAAATGCGTAGACGCACTTTCAAGGAACTTGAGGAGAAAACTTATCCATTCCCTGACTCTGATGTGGCTGCCATGTTGAAAGACTTGCTTGACAAAAAGGTGATCGACCTACCTGAGTGTAGACGGCCGGAAGAGATGAATCGTACTGACAGTCCAAGATACTGTAAATTCCACCGCTTCATCAGTCATCCGACGGAAAAATGCTTCGTGCTGAAAGATCTCATCATGAAGCTAGCTCAGAAAGGAATCATCGAGCTAGATCTTGAAGATGTGGTGAAATCAAATTATACCACCGTCACTTCTGGCTCTTTTGACTCAAAATATTCACCTCAACCGCTGGGGGCATGCTCGAAAACCATGTCAGTCAAGTCAAGTGAAGTTGAAGGATGGACTCATGTCACTCCGAAGAAACTGCACAAGAAACATACATCTCCTCCGCAAGTTCACCAATCGGAAAGGGGGCAAATCAGCTCTCGTCAACCTCCAAAGCTACATGAAAGTGTTGAAGATGATGAAATTGCTACACGAAGATCGTCTGTTGCCATCACAACGCGTGATTTCTTCCCCGAAGACTTCTTCAATCACTCGGTCAAGGCTCCTTGCTATGAAGATTGCGAGGATCGCCTTTCCTACACCGCTTGAAAAAACGATACCAAACGCTCCTCGTCCGCACGAGCCTAAAAGGCGACACCATGCTCCTTGCCTGCATGAGCCTAAACTGCGTACGGCACACACAAAAAAAAAAAAAAAAAAAAAAATATCATGACTTGATCTCTTCTTTGGAGGGTACGTAGGCAGCTTGAACATTCAAACTTCGAGTTCAGTATCAAAGAAAGTCAATTTTATTACAAAAGAAACAAAAAAGAAATACATATATTATTATGTATTAAAAATATATATATATATTCTTTGTCAAAAAAAAATAAAAAATAAAAATAAAAAAATAAAAAATGTATACATGCTAAAGTGGGTCTTCCTACACTTAAAACCCGTGCCAAATCAAAAGAAACGGAAGTTGAAGTCCACAAAAAGAGCAGCCCAAATCAAGGCCCAAGCTCCAGCTTGTCTTCTTCTCTCAACCATTCTCGGCCCACAGTGCACAAATCCAGGCCCAGCTACATCAATGGCTTCTCTTCTTTTAGCTACGGGCACCAAAGGACACCAAGCTCCTCGCACCCAACTCGCCCATGAGTCGGCCCCCGCTTCCTGTTGGGTTCCTCAAACAGGCCCCGAATACCCTAAAGCTAAGCCCACCGTTGCTGGTGATGTTATTCATCACTGACACCATCTGCACCAAGTTCTCCTTCTGCACCGCCGTCATCTGCGAGGCGATCTCATGGGTTCTGCTCCTGCCTAGTTTCAGTGCTAGTCGAAATCAACGTCAGAGAAAGCAGAGGGCTTGGAATCAACCACCTCATCGTCCGCATCGGTCTCGTCCTTGAGCTTCTGGCAAAATCAGCTCCGAAGTCGTCAGAGGCCGCTGCTGCTTCGCATGTGAAAGCTATGCCTTTCGTGTCCTCGCCCAGTGCTGCATCTCCTGTGTCCGAGCCCGCAATCCCAAGCAGCCGCATCAGCCGTGACGACTCCACTGTATGGAAGCCGTGATGCCCGCTCCCTTGTCCGCAAGCGATGGCTCGCCCTCGAGCGCCTCAATCGTATCATCATTCGCAACGGCGCCACCGGCAGCCCTGACCTCGTCGTCGACCTCTTCGTCCGCAGATCCGAGCCCACCAAACCCCCAACTGACCCATTCAGTTCATCAATCTCTTTCACCAGCGGCTGCACAGCCACCTCAAGGTCATACTACGCACGACCTCCTTCTTCCTGCGTGCACCACAACTCGACTTGGACTTCGACCTGCAGATCCAGTAATGGCAGACCTTCCTCTGCATCATCCTCCCGCGACTGCAATACACCGTTCTCTCTGCCAGATTATTATTCACCGAGACCCACGAAGAAAGCTTGAGAGGTACTCTCATTCTTCCCTGCTCAGCCGATGGCAGCAGAGTGTCGATGCAGCACCAATCATTGATCAACGCTAGCGGCAGCAACACGACGATCTCCCTCGACCCCAGATCAGATGCCGTCGGAGCTCCAGTGATCTCGGGACAGCTTGCTCTTCGTTCTCTAGTCTCTAACTTCATCACCATACTCCCCTCTCCGAGCAGTAGGATCCTCAACAGTTGCTGCTTGTGCGTCCGTCCTCTCCTCGCCACTACCTGCTGAAGCTGGAGGTCTACAACGAGGTGCTGACGGGTGGCGATGCTGGTATTCACGAGGTCCTCCTCCTGCAGCACTGTCTCTGCCCTTCCCCGGCGTCCATGCTCTCTGTAGCTTCCTCATCCGCTGCAACTCCTCCACTTCAAGCTTGACACCATTGCTGTTGGGCCCAGTGCAACGGGCATGCGGTGTTCTGTGGCTGTGCTTGATGGTTGTGCTCAGTGGTTGTGCTTGATGGCTGTGCTCAGCGGCTGTGCTCAGTGACCGCTGTCAAACGACTAGCCGGTTAGCTCCAGCAGCTTCAACAGCACATGCAGCTCCTCCTGGGTTTTCACCCACAAATCCAGTCTTGCGGAGCACCATATATAAAAGAAAAAAAAAAAAAATGGTGGAGCCTCAGTGCTTCTCAGTCGTTTGATCCATGCACCAGCTCCACCACCTTCAGTATTGCATCACAGCACAACAACCCACTTGCAAAAAGAAAAAATATCCCACCTGCACCATCCATCTGCAAAGCAAATAAAAAAAAATAAAAAAAATAAAAAAAAACAATGATGCATCTGGCACCATGTGGAAGAAAAGAAAAGAAGAAATAAAAAAAAAACAAAAGAAAATGATGGTGTCTGTGCCACTTACAGAAAAAATCAAAGCAAAAAGAATGGTGCTGGCATGCACTAGGAAAGCAAAAGAAAAAAAATATATATATAATATATAAAAAATAGAGATATCCATTGAATGAAATAAAACTCATTTATTGACATCTCTGAAAATTTACAAGGATATACATTCACATGAGTGATAAAAAAAAATAAAAAATAAAAATAAAAAATAAAAAAAATAAAATAAATAAAATAAAAAATAAAAAATAAAAAAGAAGAAAAATTTACAAGAATGTGTAGGCGAACTGGAGAAAGCCTTCATTGACCAGGTGGCGCCTCATCATTCGGCGGAACCCCAGGAAGAGGAGGCGCTGGAAGTTGATTGTTTGGAGTCTCAACACTCGGCGAAGCTCCAGAAGACGAAGGCAATAGTTGCCTTTGAAGTAAAGCCATGAACATCCGATGGTCACTCTGAATCCGACCTTCTGATTCCTGCAGCTGGTCAAGGTTTCTCTTCATGCTTGTCGAGTAACCATTGGCAAGCATGTGCAGCTCCCTATTCTCGTACCGGAGCCCTCTAATCTCCAGCTTAAGGCTCGCCACCTCAGCCATCAAGGATTCGACCTGGCGAGATCGAGCAAGAAGGCGTTGGCCCATATTCGATACGGAGCCCGCGCACTGAACACTAAAAGCCAAGGAGTCTTGAACAGCCAGCTCATCAGACCGCTTGGAGAGAACCCTGTTGTCTTTAGGGGTGAAAAGATTCCTAGCTACCACCGTAGCGGTGATGTCGTTCTTCATTACAGAGTCCCCAACTGTAAGAGGACCGGTGGGGGATACGAAGGACGGGCGCCATATGTTGTCTTGGGAAGGCAAGTCTGCATCTTCCCCAACATTCAAGTCAAGACGACAATCAGATGGGCAAGCCATTTGCAGAAATAATGAAGGAAAACGAAATCAGGCAAATCAAACTCTTAGAAATACAAAAGAGGGGAATTCTTTGCAAGCAACCAACTCTCTGAACATGCTTTTGGCGCACCATCGACGCCTCCATAAAAGAAGAAGCAACAGAGGCGCCGGTTCAGAAATCGAAGAGGCACCTCTCCCCGAATATCAAAAGTCGGGCCGTTTGTTCAAAGATCGAAGAGGAACCACTCTCTGAGATTTTAAAAGCCGGATTTTCCGGATCAAATCTGTCGCCACTCCTGACACGCAACCTCAGCTTTGCGTAAATCACGGGCAACTTTGTCAAAAGATTTCTGACAAAAGGAAAACGCGTGGATCTTACTGTTCCAATTACCCAACGGTTACCGACAAGAGTAAAGGAATAGTGCCACTGCTTGCTGTAAAAAAATCCCTACATATGTCGACGCTCGTCTTCATGGCAAGGCAGACCTGCAAAAATGCCCAACCCTTCCTCACCTCTGAGAGTAACACTCCCAGCAAAACCTCTCAAAATACTCAGTCTTCTTCCTCCCGAGAATACCTCTACAAACAAATCACACCAGAGCAAAAGTATCTCATATCATCAGGGTCGAAAGCAAGAGTATCTCATATCATGCTTTTCCCCTAACCTTTTCTTTGTCCTCCCTCTTCACTACAGGACAAGGAGAAAGAGAGCGATCAACGACACTCGGAGCCAAGCTCCCAGTCAGGAACGGATTGCTGAGAAATCTTTCCCTGAGGGCTTACCTAGCCTTGCTCTCGAGTACTCATCTGCTGGGGAACAGACAAGACGAGCGACAATGAAGCATCAATCTTGAGGATTCATCTCCTGACCCTCTTCAATATGAATTGGGGAGATTGAACAAAGAAACAGGCCATCATTTCCACCTCGCGTCTGCTTGCCGGGATCCTGAAGCCGCTCGTGGTCCCGTTTCCATTCATCAAGATCAAGCCTCGACGGCCCTTGAAGAAATCACAAGTCCGATTCAAGATCAAGTGTCCACCACCCTTGAATCAAGTTCAGCTCCAAATAAAAAGGAGTAAATTCAGACATTTGAAGCCACTCTAGCAGAAGAAACCGCCCAGCCCAGTTCAAGATTAAACCTGTGGAAAACGACTTCTTCAAAAGCAAAGGAAGATACTACATCTGCCTGAAGAATAGATAAGGCAGGCAGGTGAAGCTAGTACATTGAAGCATGTGGAGACAAGCGCAACCAATATATATGTGCTGGTTCATCCGTTACTACTTCAAAAGCAAACGTATCTCATATCATCGAGGTCGAAAGCAAAGGTATTTCATATCATGCTTTTCCCTTTTCTTTCCTTTACCCTTGCTCTTACCTGGAAGACAGGGAGAAAGAAAGCAATCAGTCAGAACCTGAAATCAAACGTCCGATCTGGAACTGATTGCCCGGAACCTTTGCCTGGTTGCTTACCGAGCCTTGCTCTCAAGTACTCATCTTCAAGTGCTCTGAAGGACCATTTAAAAGCAAAAGGATGCGCACCACTTCTGCCAGGCAAAAGAAACAAGCAGAGAAGAATGTAACATAGTGAGCTGGAACATATCACTATAGCATGACGCCCTTGCCTGCAGAATCGCATGATCCATCCGGAGGAAACCAGAAAATCCTTCAAACCCAGTTCAAGATCAAAGCTGTGGAAAGTTAACAAGCACAACAAAGCACGTGTCGATTCGTCGGCCACTTCGTTGAAAGCAAGAGTATCTCATATCGTCTGTCTTCCCTCTCCTTTTCTTTGTCCTCGTTGCTAAATGAGAGACAAGTAGAAGGAGAATGATCAACCGGAACCCGAGGTCAAAACGTCTAAACTAAGACTGATTGCCCGAGACTCTGATTGCTTACCTTGTCTGTCAACTCCATCGGCAGATCTCCTAGCTCAGCGACTTGAGGAACTCCTACTATATGGTTTGCGTAGTACCTGACCAAGCCCGAAACCACAAGTAAGCTTCAAGCGAAATTGATACATTACCTTGTGCATTAAACATCAGAAATTTGCAGTCCATTTCGAGATCAAGCCTCAACGGCACTTGAAGAAACATGCAGCACAATATTCAAGATTCAAGCCTCTAAGCCCTTGAAGAAATTTCCAGTCCAATTCAAGATCAAGCCCCGACGGCCCTTGGATTGACATCTACATTGAGAAACTTCAAAACACATCGCCTACAAGTGACAAGCACAAGTATGCGACGCGCCTTGAAGTGGGGGCATTTGTAGACATCAAAATTTCGTGAAATAAATGTTGATCAAAAATTAAAATTTCAACGCTCATGTATCACATAAATTTTATACATAGCATGTGAATCAACGAAAAATCAAAATAATTCAGAAAAGTCATCAAACAGGACACATGTCAACGCATGGCAGAAGTGACTTATTTCATCTGATTATTAAAACCCAAAAATCAAGTTTTGGAATTCTATAAATAGGAAGCCATTTCATTCATTTCAATTCACCAATTCACATTACACAAAAGCCTTGAAGCTTTGAAACTCCAAACGCTCTCAAGCAAATCCCGAAGAATCAAGGAAGCTCTCTTCGTTCTTCGCCAAATCCTTCTTCAAGATCAAGCCCCGACGGCCCTTGAAGCAAGCGTTCATCCACCTCGAAGATCAAGCCCAAAAGCCCTTCGAAGATCAAAAGCCCTTCGAAGATCCGATCATCTACCTCGAAGATCAAGCCTCAAAAGCCCTTCGAAGATCCGATCATCCACCTTCAAGATCAAGCCCCAAGGCTCCCTTGAAGATCCGCTCATCAAACCTTCAAGATCAAGCCCCAACGGCCCTCAAAGCATCGTTCATCCATCCTCGAAGATCAAGCCCAAAAGCCCTTTGAAGATCCGTTCATCGTTCATCGTTCATCCATCTTCGAAGATCAAGCCCAAAAGCCCAAAACCCCTTCGAAGATCCATTCATCCTCCACCTTCAAGATCAAGCCTCAAAAGCCCTTGAAGATCCGTTCATCGTTCTTCAAGATCAAGCCCCAACGGCCCTTGAAGCATCGTTCATCCATCCTAGAAGATCAAGCCCAAAAGCCCTTCGAAGATCCGTTCATCGTTCAAGTGTTCATCCATCTTCAAAGATCAAGCCCAAAAGCCCTTTGAAGATCCGTTCAACAAATCCACACATCCATTCTTCGAAGATCAAGGCCAAAAGCCCTTCGAAGATCCATTCATCCTCAACCTTTAAGATCAAGCCCCAACGGCCCTTGAGGAAATCATTCACTGTTCATCCTGAAGATCAAGCCCCGACGGCCCTTTGGATCAGCAGCTCATCAACAAATCCACACATCCTCGTTCATTAAGATCAAGCCCTCCAAAGGCCCTTGAAGAATTGTTCATCCAAAGATCAAGCCCCGACGGCCCTTGGACCAATCACACATCCACAAATCAACATCTTACGGAGATCGAATCAGAGGATCAAGTTAAAAGAGATTGTAACCCAAAAAAACAAATAAAAAAAAAATACAAATATTACTTTGTACACGTGTTTCTTGTCTCTTCTGTTTTCAGGAAAAATTCGTGTTTACAGTTTCACGTCCCTGTGGCGAGGCAAAGACGGGGCATCTATTCGGGATTTAGGGGACAGACAATTTCTGGTTCGTTTTGTGGCAAAGAGGGATATGCAACGGGTGATTGAGTCGAAATTCCCTTGGACTTTTCGCGATGACTTTGTCATGGTGGAAGATTGCACACACAGACGGGATAAGAGGTGGAGGAAGCTGTCAATGGGAGGAAGCTGTCATGTTGACAAATCTGCCAGTCCGGAATGCATTGGACGGTTCTTGAGGATACGTATTCGATTTAATCTAAGGGAACCGTTGATGCGAGGGACTATGGTGTTCCCAGATGACGGGCGAGTGTGGGTGCAGTTTAAGTACGAAGGTCTGCCCAATTGCTTTTACTGTGGGAAGCTAGGGCATGTGAATAGGGTGTGTAGGGACCATGGGGATGTTGGGGGTGGAAAGTATTATGAGGGACTGAAGGCTAGTACAGACTTGCGGGGGAAAGCCTTACGATCTCCGTCACGTCGAACAAAGCAGACGGTTATGGGAGAAGGGAATGAAGGGATGCTAGGATCAAAAGGAAAGGAGAATACAACAAAGGTGGTGCCGAGGGACAATGTGGGAATGCAGTTGGGGGAAATGGATGGAGATTGAGGAATGGGGGCTAGGGAGGAGGGAGTGCAGGAGCACGGGTCAAGGAATGCAGGATCCATGGACGGGGATACGGAAGATACAACCCAACCTTTGGAGGAACGAGTTTCAGCTAATGGTTTGATCGGGAAGCAGCAGGGGTGTGGGGAAGTTGTACGAGGAGATAGGTGGATGATGGAAGAGGAGGCTCGGAAGGCACGGGAGAGGGCGTTTAATGCTGGGCTTATTGGTCGTGGAGGAATTGTGGCTCCGGGGACTGAGAATGTAGTGTTGTTGGACTTTAAGGAACCTGGATGGTGTATGGGTGGAGCTGTGGGAGGGAGGACGAGTGAGGTGCAGTTTGATCTGAATGTTCCATGGGGCATGAAGGAGGGTGGATGTCTGCATATGGCGGCGCAACTCGGGGACTCACGGAGTGTGCAGCAAGAGGGAGAGGGAATGTTGGAGGAAGTGGAGGGTTTGGGCCGTAATGGGTCCTAGGAGTCAGACCCTTTGAATTGGGGCCAATTATTGAAGAACTAAGCAGGAAGCATAGACGTCAAAAGAGGAGGTTTGAGGAGGTGAAGGGAGATTTTGAAGGTACGGACAGGATTGGGTCTACTGAGAATAAGCGAGCTCTTATTTTCTCTGAGGTTGTGGAGACCACCCATGAGGGGTCTCCACGGTCGCCATGAAAATAATAAGTTGGAACTGTCAAGGTATTGGGGACTCCTTGACAGTTCATGCGTTGGTGGAGCAGGTGATGATCCACAGCCCTGACGTGGTGATCTTACTCGAAACAAAAAATCGAAGTGATCGCTACAGATATTTACTTAAGTTACTACGGATGGACTTCTTGCAACCAGTGGAACCAAAAGAGATAGGTGGAGGATTATGTGTGTTCTGGAGAGACGGGGCAAATATTTCTAGTATTGTATGGAGTAATTTTTTTATTGAATTGGGAGTGGGGTGTGACCCACTGCAGGAGGATTGGTCGATGATTGCAGTTTATGCAAGTACGGATGCTAAACGCCGGAAGAGGCAATGGGAGGAGCTTGGGATTCGGATTAGTAAATTGAATGGAAAGTGTGTGGTCATTGGGGACTTTAATGATATTGTGGATGACCAAGAAAAAGAAGGCATCAACTATCGTTCAATGGCAAGTATGAGGGACTTTCGAGGTTTCTTAGCAGAGGATGAATTACTGGATTTAGGTTTTGAAGGTGATCCATTTACTTGGAGAAATAAGCGAGAGGATGGCTTTATTCAACAAAGACTCGATCGTGGGGTGGCAACGGCAGGTTGGGTACACCTATTTCCAATTGCAAATATTCAGCATGTGGCGTTGGAGGGATCAGATCACTCCATGTTACTTTTGTCCTCTGAAGAAAATTATAAGAGAGTACCACGGCGTTTCTCTTATGAGTCTAGATGGGGGAAGAAGCCGGAATGCCATGAGATTATTAAGGATGTTTGGAGTTGTTCGGTAGGGGGGTCAATTGCGTTCAACGTTTGTGAAAAGCTAAAGGGGACGAAGCGCCTTTTGGGTGAATGGAAGAGGGTTAATAAACCGAACTCTCAACGTCACATTGGGGAACTCCGTACGGAAATCAGGAAGGGTTTGGTGGAGGGAGGGGTGCGGCAAGAATATGTAAGGGAGAAGGAAAAGGAATTGGCTGTGGCGCTTAAGGATGAAGAATTATATTGGAAAGTTAAATCGCAGAATGTGGCTCCGAGAAGGGGATAAAAATACAAAGTTCTTTCACGCTCAAACGACACAGCGGAGAAGGATCAACCGGATAGCGGGGCTAGAAGACAGTAATGGTGTTTGGAGGAAGGAACCTGGGTGCGTTCATCAGATTACGGTTAGTTATTTTAATACTTTATTTAAAACTGGAAGCGGCCAAATGGAAGAGGAGGTGGCGGGCTGTGTGGGACTGAAGCTGGATGAGAGTCAAAATACGGAACTTATACAACCTTTCTCTGTGGATGAAATTCGTGAGGCGGTGCATCAAATCCCAGCTACTAAATCTCCTGGTCCTGATGGTTTCACAGTAGGGTTTTTTCAGGATCACTGGAACGTGGTGGGGGATGACATAGTTCGGATGGTGCAGGTCTTTCACCATTCGAGGAGATTGCTACAGAAGGTGAATCATACGCATATTGTTTTAATCCCGAAGGTAAAGGCTCCCCGAAGGATGACGGAGTTGAGGTCAATATCCCTATGTAATGTTGTGTATAAGGTAATTGCTAAAGTGTTGACCAAAAGGTTGAAAAAGGTGATGGACCGGATTATTAGTGGTAATCAATCAGATGAGGAGGGTCGAATGGCGATTAAACTAGATATGGCAACAACGTATGATAGAGTGGAGTGGAACTTCCTAATTGATGTTATGCGGAAGCTGGGTTCTCATCCACGTTTTTGTTCATGGATTCATGAATGTATCTCTATGGTGTCATACAGTGTGATGGTGAATGGGGCTCCGTATGGGTATCTTCGACCGGAGAAGGGATTCAGACAGGGTGATCCGTTATCTCCGTTTCTTTTTCTCATTTATGCAGAAGCTCTCTCAGCTTTTATTCGGAAGAACGAAATGGAAGGTCGGATTAGCGGGGTGGCACCTGGCGCAAATCCTATTTCTCACCTGTTTTTCGCGGATGATTATGTGTTGTTTTGCAAAGCAAATGAAACGGAGGCGGGGAATGTTATTAGGGTGTTGAAGGAGTATGGTAAGGAGTCCGGTCAAATTATTAATTTGGAGAAAAGCTCGATTTTCTTTAGGAAAAGGTGTTTGAAGAAAAATAAAAAGCGTATTGTCTCTCTAATGAATATTCAAGCTCGAGATGGTTTTGGCAAATATCTGGGGATTCAGGCGGACTTTGGGCATTCAAAGAAAGTAGTTTTTTAATCAGTGCGACGTGGCATTGAAGGGCACATTGATGGGTGGGCGGAGCAATTTTTGTCGCCGGCAAGGAAGGAGATTTTGATCAAATCAGTGGCGATGGCGATGCCGAATCATGTTATGGCATGCTTTAAATTACCTATGGATACGTGTAAGGAAATGGAGATAGTCATTGCTCAATTTTGGTGGCGGAATCACAGGAAAGCTAAAGGATGTCATTGGGTGGCATGGGATAAACTGACTGAGAGCAAGAAGGTTGGCGGGTTGGGCTTTCGAAATCTCATGGGATTTAATTTAGCCATGCTTGCTAAAATAGGATGGTGGGCAATGGGGAGAAGATTATGGTAGCTGAGCCTTGGGTACCTAAACCCCATTCATTTAAACCGATACTGAGGGGTTTGGATCCGCATACGCGGGTATGTGAGTTAATGACGGAGGATAGGCAAGGATGGAATATGGAGGTATTGACGGAGAGTGTGAGTCCGGAGGATGTTGAATTGATTAGGTCGATACCATTTAGTCGACAAGGATGTGAGGATAAAAGAATCTGGCATTACACGAAGAATGAAGATTATACGGTACGATCGGGATATCATGTGGCTATGGAAATGTTTAAGAATGGGGAGTTTGGAAGGAAATGGAGTGGGATGTCGATTCTCTGGGCCGTTTGAATGGTAGCTGGAAGATGATGTGGACTCTTGCGGTTCTGCCGAAACTTCGTATATTTCTGTGGAAGGCGGGTAGGAAGGCTCTGGCAGTGAGACATAATTTGGAACGACGACGTATCTGGATAGAGAACAAATGTGAATTGTGTGGTGTAGGTGATGAAACTGAGGCTCACCTTTTCTTTCACTGTGAGTTTAGTCGTGTTTTTTAGTTTGGGACAACTTTGCAATTAAATATGCTGACTTTGAGGGTGAACGATTTTATGGAGGGTTGGCAGCTGCTTGTAAAGAGGTTGGAGGATGAAAAGGATGTTGGCTAGATTTTGCAACAAGTGGTGTTCGTGTTTTGGCGTATTTGGAAGTGTAGAAATGAATTAGTGTTTAAAGGGGCGAGAATTTCTCCCCAAGAGGCGGTGCAACTTTGGACGAGGGATCTACAAGATTATGGGAATGCACGGGATGCAGCAGAGAAGGACGATGAGAATCTTGGGGGTGATAGGAGGGAGGGACGACGCATGGGTAGGGAGTGGGGTACAAAACAGGGAGGTTGCGGGGAGGGGAGTGTTGTCGGTGGTTGGGAAGGGTGGTGGGGTGGGGGAAGGCCAGTGGCAGAAACCGGTTTTCGGGGTGTTAAAGCTAAATTGTGATGCAACTTGGAGGAAGACCACAGGGAAGGGAGGGGTGGGGTGGGTTCTTAGGGACTTTACGGGGATTCCTTTGTGTGCTGGAGGTGGGAGATTTGGCGATGCTATTATGGCTGAGGCTGAGGCAATCCGGCAGTGTCTAGAGACGATGGTGGGAAGGGAGGAGTGGGTGGGTGTTTGCATAGTGGTGGTGGAATCGGATTCGAAAGGATTAATCAAGATGTTAAATAAGGAGTCCACAGTTGACACCAACCTGGAAGTTTTTATTCAAGACATCTGGAGAATGGCTAACTTGTTTCAGATGGTAAGGTTTTCTTTTACCCATCGTCATTGCAATCGTGCTGCTCATTCGATAGCGGCGTATGTTGTTAAGTATGGCAGGAGATTTGACTGGGATGTTTTAGGACCTGAGTTTCTTTTCAATGTTTTAGCAGAGGATGCAAATGTATCAATTCGTATTTGAGTTCTTATAAAACTTCTATCTTTCGACAAAAAAAAAAAAAAAGTAAAGGTTTAAATTTTTTATTTTTAATGGGTGCGACAGAAATTGGGGTAAACATAAATGAGGAGTGGTGTTTAAATGAAAAAAAAATTAGTTGTAATAAGGATGCAGTTATGTAATTGTATTTCTAATGTAAACATTGGCTTAATTAATTAAAACTCATGTAAATATGTGAATTTTCCTTTATAATTAGTTAATTAAAATCTTGTGATGTTACACGCTGGCCCATAAACGGATATATCATGCTCACCTTATCATCAATTTAATCTAGACTTCAAAAGTAAAATTTGAATGGATATTTTTGTATCAATAAAACAATTTGAAAATGGTAAAATTTGAACGTATAATTCTCCATAAAACTCGAAACTGACTGGATCACCCTGTTTTCTGTGATAGCTAAATATGTTGTGGTGTGGAACTCCAAGTTTATTTAGTAATGTTGAATTTTGGAATCTTATTTGGTAATATACTTAATAATTGAACCTCGACCTATCAAGCCTTGGGGACTTGGAGTGGTTTTTTTTTTTTTCTGTGTATATATACGTGTGAAGAATTCCTGTGGAACAATACAGTTGAAATGTCCCAGGTGCGTGAAAGTGAAACTCCTGAAGATAAAGTGGTCGAAATCCTGTCCAAGTTGCCGCCCAAATCTCTGATGAGATTCAAATGCATACGCAAATCTTGGTGCACTATCATCAATAGTCCAAGTTTTGTGGCCAAACACCTCAGCAATTCCATGGACAACAAACTCTCATCCACCGCTTGTATCCTTCTCAACCGTTGTCAGGTTCACGTTTTCACTAACAGGAGTTGGAAACAAGACGTTTTCTGGTCCATGATTAATCTTTCCATTGATAGTGATGAGCACAGCCTTCATTATGATGTTGAGGACCTAAATATACCGTTTCCAATGGAAGATCAAGACAATGTAGAGCTTCACGGTTATTGCAATGGGATTGTCTGTGTAATAGTAGGGAAAAATGTTCTTTTATGCAATCCTGCAACGGGAGAATTCAGGCAACTTCCCGATTCATCCCTTCTTCTACCCCTTCCCAAGGGAAGATTCGGATTGGAAACGATCTTTAAGGGAATGGGATTTGGCTATGATTGCAAAGCTAAAGAATACAAGGTTGTGCGAATTATAGAAAATTGTGATTGTGAGTATTCGGAAGATGGAGAATCATACTATGAGCGTATTCTTCTTCCTCACACGGCTGAGGTATACACCACGACTACTAACTCTTGGAAAGAGATTAAGATTGATATATCAATTGAAACTCGTTGGTATTGCATTCCCTATTCTGGTTCAGTGTACTTGAAGGGATTTTGTTATTGGTTTGCATATGATAACGGGGAGTACGTATTTTCATTTGACTTAGGTAATGAGATATTTCATAAAATAGAATTGCCTTCTAGGAGAGAATCCGATTTCAAGTTTTATGGTATTTTTTTGTATAATGAATCCGTCGCTTCGTATTGCTATCGTCATGAAGAGGATTGTGAATTATTTGAAATATGGGTAATGGACGACTATGATGGAGTTAAGAATTCATGGACAAAATTGCTAACCATTGGACCCCTTAAAGACATTGATTATCCATTGACACTTTGGAAATGTGACGAGATTCTTATGCTTGGCTCATATGGAAGAGCTGCCTCTTGTAATTCTAGTACAAGAAATCTCAACTATCTTCATATTCCTCCTATGATCAAATGGATGTTGGATTATGTGAAAAGCATTGTTCCAGTCGAGTGAATTGAGGGAAAAGTTCCATTTTCTCCTATTTAACTTGTATGCATGATACAAGGTTTGAGTTTGCATCTTCTAATTTTGTTTTGTGGCCTTTGTATTTATTGTAGGGTGAAGTGTCAATTTAGTCTCTGAATTATCACCTCAGTGAAAATTAGGTCTCTGAATTATTTTTTTGGTAAAATAAGTCCCTAAATTCATTAAAAATTGCTAATTTCATCCCTGTTATTATATTCAAAGCTATTTTATCTAATTTTTCTTCAACTTAAGTCACTTGACACACTTTAGAATGTACTATCGTCATTTTCTCGCCTATAAGCCCTTTACATTTCATATAGGTTGCAAATCTAACATCTAATTTACTCTCCAAAATTAACTTACACTATTTCTTATGTAAAACTACCAATTTACCCTTCAAAGTCAACTTAATACACTATTTCTTTATGAAAAACTACTAATTTACCCTCTAATGTGTATCACATACAAATAACGTGACTTAAATTGACGAAAAATTAAATATAGTTTCTTCGAATATAATATTAGGGATGTAATTGCCAGATTTTTATAATTTAAGGACTAATTTTTTTGAAAAATTAGTTTAGGGACCTAATTTTCACTGAGGTGATAATTCAAGGACTAAATTGGCAGTTCACCATTTATTGTATAATGAATTCATCGCTTCGTATTGCTCTTGTTACGAAGAGGATTCTAATTATTTGAAATATAGGTAATGGACGACTATAACGAAATTAAGAGTTCATGGACAAAGCTCCTAACCCTTGGACCCTTTAAAGGTATTGAGTTTCCATTGACACTTTGGAAACGTGACAAGCTTCTTATTCTTGCTTCCGATGGAAGAGCCACCTTTTATAATTGTAGTACTGGAAATCTCAAGTATCTTCATATTCTTGCTATTATCAACAGGAATGGGGTTAGAGATTATGCGAAAAGTATTGTTACAGTCAAAGTGAGTTGGGGGCAAAATTCCATTTTCTCCTATTTAATTTATATGGATGATATAAGCGTTGAGTTTACATCTTCTAATTTTGCTATGTGGCCTTTGTACTATGTTTGCTTATCATGGACTGCCTTTAGTTTTTGGATTTTCCACGTTTTGTAATGTTAAAGCTAATTAATACTAACAATTCCCTTATATTTTCTTCGAAATTCCCTTCTTAAAAAAACTAATAACTTTGTACTCATTCAACATAATCAAGTTCCTAGCATAGAAGTGCAAACATTTATTCGTAAAATCCGGGGTGCTAAAAAAATTTAGACAAAAAAGAATATTTATAGCCTTTTAGAGCATCTCCAAATGAGATGCCAAATATAATATGTCAAAATTTTATTTGATGGCTAATGTGACAAATTGAATACAAGTGCTAAATCCTATTCTTTTCCAATGAATGTGTCAAATATTTATTTTATTATTTTATTGGGCACATAGTTACATTAACTATTAAAAAATAATCAAAATTAGTTTTAGTTTTTATTTTATTGGTTGTTAATGAGACCTATGCATTAAAAAATTAAGTTAAATATATTTTGCTCCTTCTTTGTTTGTTGTAAAAAAAAGATAGCTAGAAAACAAGGAGTCAAATGACTCAACTGCCACATCATACATGGCATATCCATTGGAGAACACCCTAATTTTTTTAATCTTAATTGGCATATTTGACATCTCTTTTGGAGATGCTCTTAGCCCCCAACTATAGTTAGTAAAATATTATTTGACAATTTGCTAAAACTTTACTTTGAAAAATTCGGCCAATTTTTTAATTCTAATATTTAATTTAATTAATTAATTATTTTAATTCTTAAAAAATATGTGTTGAATATGTGAATTTTATTTGTGTTATTAATAATTGTGTGACAATAACGTGTATTAAATGGTAAAGTATGTATCTACATTTTTAAAACGTGTATTGTATGTTGGACTTCTAGAAAATGTGCTATTTAGCAAATCATTAAAACGTGTACGGAAAACAAAAATATTTTAAAAAATAGGTATGTACGTGTATAATACGTGAATTTACTTACTATGCCCGTAATCTCACATAGTTGGGTATTTATAAAAAAAAAAAAAAAATTTAATATTTTTATTGTTTCTCAAATTTATAAAACATAATTTTGTTGCAGTCATATTCAGAATAGGAATGTGATTATGTAAATCCTAGAGAATATGAGAATGTATCTTATATTCCTATTAGGAGTAGATTATCTATTAAATGTTGTAATCCTAAAGGGAAAGGTATTTACCTATCCTACTACTATAAATGATGGCACAATGGGATGAATCAAACACACCTCACAATTAAATCAATCTCTCTTCTTTCTAAATTGTGGTTGGCCTCCCTCTCCCTCTCTCTCTCTCTCTCTAGATTGTTCAATCAAATAGGTCTACAACACGTTATCAGCATGCTCTTGCCAGAAGCTAAGGAATTGACGCATCGTAGGAGGAGGCTATCAGCCACCAAATTCAAAGCTTATTTGTTTTCTGCCAATCAAGCCTACAACACGTTATCAGCATGCTCTTGCCAGAAGCTGAGGAATTGACGCATCGTAGGAGGAGACTATCATTCACCAAAATTCAAAGGCTTATTCATTTTCTGCTAATCAGGTACACTTAAAATAAAAGAAGATATTTGAAATGTCCACGAACCATGAAAACATTCCCCCTGATGCATGAACCCCTCTATGTTTATATTTTCATTCCGATATATATATATATATATATATATATATATATATATATATATATATATATTGTATATGTTCATATAATTGTCAATATATATATTTGTTTCATGCATCGCACAATTAAATTGTTATGTGGAATTCGTGAGTCAAAGTACAAAAATAAATTAGAAGCAAATTAGGGTTTTCCTAAACCCTAACGGATTTGAAAAAAAAAAAAAAAAAAAAAAAAAGGGAATGGGATATGGGATATGGTGCGGCACATCACCGCACCAACACTATGGAAGCCACCACCAGGCCTCAGCCTAGTACTTACCTCGGCAGGGCCTAAAGCCCTATGCCCACGCTACCAGCCCAGATTGGTTGGGCTTCCTTCCCATGCTGCAACCTTTCTGGTTGCTGGGCCTTGAGGTGCCCCGGCCTGCACGCCAGCCCACAAGGCTGGGCCTTGCTCTCTCCGGCTTGCAAACATGTAGCCAATTTTTTTGGCTGGGCTCCATGTGACCAACCCACAAGCCTTTGGGCTTGCTCCCGTGCCCCTCTTGGCCAAAAACCGAAACCCAACTGCGGCTGGTGGTTCATTCCCTCCCCTGTGGCCTGCAGCCATCACCCGAGCCCCTTTTTGGGCCGTGCCTTTTACTCTAGGCACCCCGTGCCCCTCTTAACCCACGACACCTAGCCCAAAATTATTTTGGGGCTATAATTTCGATCCAATAATATTATTTTAAATATTATTTTGCTTCTACAATTGACCCCGAATGACCCGATTTATTGAATTAATTAAAAGTGACCCGCAGTCCATTAATCTGATAATGAATCCAAAATTATTGATCTGAAGATCACTATGGGACATTAACGTTTCAATAATTTATCTTTCTACTTTGAACCGTCACATACTTTCATAGTAAAGAAGCTCTCACACTTGAGTTTCCGAAGAACCTCAAATCCACTATATCCAAGTTGGTATATTGCATTCTGTGTTTCTTGCAGGAACCTCTCATTATGAACTAATTGTTCATAAAATCCTAAATTGAACCTGTAGTTTCAAATTTAGTGCCTTTGAAACCTGAAGTTTTCATTCAAAACATACCACATGAAAACTGCAGTTTTCATGCATAAATTAAACCAATACATGTCTAAAGAACCTGTATGTTCTACGATATATGGCTATGGCTTACCATATGACTCCTCATTTTTTTCCCTCCGTTTTAGGGATATGTCGAACTTGAACAAGCTTGATTTTGCCGCTCTAGAAGTCTCTGGAAGATACTATTTGAAGTGGGTTCAAGACGTGAAGCTCCATCTAATTGCAAAGGCTATTAGAGCCACCATCGAGACTCTTATCGCCGACAAACCCGTTGACGAAGCTCAGAAGGCTACTGCAATGATCTTCATTCGAAGACACATCCATGATGCACTGCAGACTGAGTATCGCGCTGAGGAGGACCCACGCACCATTTGGCTTGCTCTGGCTGACCGTTTCGATCACCAAAAAGACATATACTTGCCTTAAGTAAGGCACAATTGGCAGCATCTTTGCTTCTAGGACTTTAAGTCCGTGAATGAATACATCTCTAAAGTTTGTAGAATCTGTTCTTTCTTGAAATTCTGAACTAACCGAATCAGATCTCCTGGAGAACACCTATTTGACCTTCCATGCCACCAATATTGTCTTGCAGCAACAATATAGGGCACATAAATTCACCAAGTTTTCGGATTTGATCTCTGTTTTACTTCTCGCTAAAAAGCAGAACCATCTTTTGATGAAGAATCATCAAGCTCGAACGCTGTGCCTGAAGCGCATGCGCTTAATTCTCGCAGCCATAAACGACGATAGAATCGTCGTGGCCGTGGTAATGGGGGACAAGCCCAACCACGAGCCCAAGGTCAACAGAGTGCCGCACCTAAGGGAAGAATTGTGACCCAGCAGCATCCACCACGCGCCCCTAAGGTCCTACACTTCAAGAACAAGGGCAAAGCTCTCATTCAGGTTGCTTCTACTGAATTGGATATGTGCTAGCGTTGTGGATCAAAGGATCAATGGTCACGCGTATGCTGAGCTTCCCCTGAGGCTATTGCCAGGTATCATTCTCATGGTGAGTCTAACTTTGCACATGTGGATCATCCGGAAGATGCAACTACATCAATGGAGATATTAGATTTTCAGGAGGCATCAGCGACTATGGATGAATAAATTAGACATGTTTTATGGTGTTTACCCCTAGTGGCCGAACCCACTAGGAGTGGCCGGCCCCTACCCCCCTATTTTCTAGGTTTATGGTTTAATTTTGAACAATTTTTCTAAGTATTTGGAATAATTTGTTTAGTTTTGGTTTGTTTTGAATTATGGATTGTTATTTGAATGGATATTATTTTCTCGAATTACTTAATTGAATGAATGGACCTATATTTATACATGTGACCAATTCAATCAATTTATTTCTAGGTATGTCTAGTGGGGAAGTTAGTTGTCGGGCAGATAGTGCAACCACGCACACCATCTTGCATGAACGACACTATTTTACTAACTTGATACCCAAGAAAGCTCATTTGATAACTCTCTCAGGCCCATTAAACCTGATTGAAGGATACGGCAAGGCACGTATTATGTTGTCTAATGGTACAATCTTGACCATTATGGAGGCACTCTATTCTCCATATTCCGGAAGAACGTTGCTGAGTTTTAGAGATATTCGAGATAATAAATATCATCTTGAAACCACTGAAGATAATGGTTCTGAATTTCTTTGTATCACTTCGTACGAATATGGCCAAAAGCATATTCATGAGAAGTTGGAACGTCTGCCGAGTGGGTTGTACATCATAACCATTCGCGGCATAGAAGCCCACACTGTGGCAGACCCTATGCCTGAGTTCCAGGACACTTTGTTGCTTTGGCATGATCGTTTGGGACATCCTGGACGTGACATGATGCGTCGTATCCTTAAATCTTCTCAGTGGCACAAGTTACAACGCCGCGTTTGCTAAACTCCTAGCTCAAATCATTAAGCTAAGAGCTCACCACCCTGATTATCTGATTAAGTCGATTCGACTGGATAACGCTGGAGAGTTTACGTCACAGACTTTTGACGATTATTGCATGTCAGTCGGGATTGATGTGGAACATCATGTGCCCCATGTTCACACCCAAAACGGCCTGGCAGAAGAATTCATAAAGCGCCTTCAAATGATAGCTCGGACTTTGGTTATGAGAACCAAACTGCCGATATCTGCATGGGGCTATGCAATATTGCACGCAGCTATGTTAGTCCGCCTGAGGCCCACCGCTACCCAACCCCATTCACCATTACAGTTCGTCACTGGATGCGAGCTTGATGTATCACATTTATGGGTGTTTGGGTGCGCCATTTATGTGCCAATAGCACCGCCACTACGTACCAAAATGGGTCCTTAGAGAAAAAATGGGAATCTATGTCGGTTATGATTCGCCATCAATTGTTCGTTACTTAGAACCCTTGACAGGAGATCTCTTTACCGCACATTTTGCGGATTGTCACTTTGATGAAACAGTCTTCCCGTCGTTAGGGGGAGATAAGAATGCTAACGTTCCCGTAGAACGCCGCGAATTGTCGTGGTGTGCTCCCACTACGTCTCATTTAGATCCCCGCACTGCCCAATCTGAAACTGAGGTGCGTTGAATTATAGATCTTCAGAGCATTGCTCAAAGCATGCTGGATTCTTTTAATGATCTAGCAAAGGTGACAAGATCACATATACCCGCTGCAAACACACCCGCAAGGACAAATGTAACCCGCGTACATCAACATACCGTCTGGGAAAGCCGGACCGTCCCCAAAGGTGGGGAGGCCGCACCCTCCACACGGCAAGGTACATTGGCGGCTAGCGAATCATCTGCTCTGACCCTGAAGCGTGGCAGACCCCTTGGTTCAAAGGATTCACAACCCCGGAAGAGGAAAACGGCACCAACTAGTGACCCTAGTTTGAATCCGACCATCGCTCACTCATCCGTTCCAACGTATGAGGTTATTCTAGATTACGGTGATGCTTCAGAGGAAACATGATGGCCTCCCGAGAATCGTGAGATTTCGTTCCACTATACAGTATTGGATGATGTTTGGAATAGAAATGAGATGATCGTCAACGATGCATTCGCGTACTCAGTAACTACTGACATCATGTTTAGCGATGGCATTGAACCATGTTCCGTCAATGAATGTCGATGTAGAACCGGTTAGTCAAATTGGAAACAAGAAATCCATGTCGAACTCGATTCGCTCGTGAAACGTAAGGTATTTGGACCTATCGTTCCTACACCACCACATGTGAAGCCCGTTGGCTACAAGTGGGTTTTCGTGAGGAAGCGTAATGAGAAGAATGAAATAGTGCGATACAAAGCACGCCTCGTAGCGCAAGGCTTCTCTCAGCGCCCTGGAATTGATTACTAGGAGACGTCTTCCCTGTAATGGACGTCATAACGTTCCGCTACCTAATCAGTTTGGTAGTTTTCGAAAAACTGAATATGCAGCTTATGAGCGTGGTAACCGCGTATCTCTATGGGGATCTAGATACGGAAATATACATGAAAGTTCCAGAAGGACTTTCATTGACTGGTTCAAATAATTCTAGACCACGGAACACTCTCTCAATTAGGTTGAGGAGGTCACTCTATAGATTGAATCAATCCGAGCGGATGTGGTACAACCGTCTGAGTGAATATTTGACGAGTCAGGGTTATGTGAACAACGAATTATGCCCATGCGTGTTCATAAAGAAGTCACATTCCGGATTTGCAATCATTACAGTTTATGTCGATGACATGAACCTCATCGAGACTCCCGTAGAGCTTGAGGAAATTGCTGCACACTTAAAATCAGAATTTGAGATGAAGGATCTTGGGAAAACTCGATACTGCCTCGGCCTAGAGATCGAGCATTGTTCAGATGGAATCCTAGTACATCAATCGAACTACACCCAAAAGGTATTGCGACGTTTTAATGAGGATAAAGCAAAGCCTTTGAGCACACCCATGTTCGTTCGGACTCTAGATGCTAAACGAGATCCTTTCAGTCCAAAGGAGGATAAGGAAGAGATTTTGGAACCCGAAGTTCTTTACCTAAGTGCAATTGGGGCTTCATTGTACTTGGCTCAGTACACTAGACCTGACATCTCCTTCGCTGTGAATCTATTGGCTAGATACAACAATGCACCCACACGCAGGCACTAGAATGGTGTTAAAGACATTTTCCGCTACCTTAAGGGTACTACAGATTTGGAGTTGTTCTATACCCGCGAATCTCCGAGTGTTTCCGCCCCCTATGGTCCTCGGGTTGATTCTCGCCTTGTTGGTTACGCAAATGCTGGATATCTGTCTGACCCACATAGAGCACGTTCTCAAACGGGTTATGTCTTTACCGTTGGAGACACCGCTATATCTTGGAGGTCTACCAAGCAAACGCTAGTCGCGACTTCGTCTAACCATGCTGAGATTCTTGCCCTGCATGAAGCATCACGTGAATGCTTTTGGCTGAGAGAAGTTATGGAACATATTCGAAGCACTAGTGGTCTTACATAAGTCGTTGACCTTCCTACAACGATCTTTGAAGACAATGCAGCATGTATTGAGCAGTTAAAGAAGGGATACATCAAGGGAGACAACACCAAGCACATAGCGCGAAAGTTCTTTTACTCACACCAGCAAGCAGCATCAGAACATTAAAATCAAGCAAATCCGTTCCCAGGACAACCTGGCCGATCTCTTCACCAAGTCGTTGCCCAAGTCTACTTTTCAGAAGCTCGTCCAAGGAATCGGTATGCGTAAATTATCTGAGTTGAATCGCTTGTAGTTCTCTTATTTAGAAGTTATGTCTAACTCAGGGGGAATATCTAGAAGCATACTCACATGATCTTAATGTACTCTTTTTCCTATGATTAGGAGCATTTTCCCACTGGTTTTTGCTACCTAACGAGGTTTTAATGAGGCACCCATCCTGGGATGATCATACTGAGTTCACTACATTCAACCAGTTTGACGTTTGTTTTAGACATTATGCATATTTTTTTACTTTTCTCCTTAGTCTATGGGTTTTCCCCATGCCTTGGGTTTTACCATAGTGAGGTTTTTGTGAGTTTTTACAAATGCATACTTCAAATTAAATTTGAGACTCGCGATCACCCGTTGTGTCGATGACTTCACCAACTATTCTACCTTATCTGCTGAAGATCTAATGCGATGGTTTGTTGAATATTTACACACTCAAGGGGGAGTGTTGCAGTCATATTTAGAATAGGAATGTGATTGTGTAAATCCTAGAGAATATGGGAATGTATCTTATATTCCTATTAGGAGTAGATTATCTATTAAATGTTGTAATCCTAAAGGGAAAGGTATCTACCTATCCTACTACTATAAATAAAGGCACAATGGGGTGAATCAAACACACCTCACAATTAACTCAATCTCTCTTCTCTCTAAATTGTGGTCGGCCTCCCTCTCCCTCTCTCTCTCTCTCTCTCTCTCTCTAGATCGTTCAATCAAATAGGCCTATAACAATTTTATTATTTTTTGTACATATTATTGCATAAAGATTTGATGAAATTTTGTTTTTCCAATTTGACCATGTAGTTTTTTGCACAAATTTAATTTGAACTCTCCTCATTTTGACTAAAGCTCACTAAAATAAACCATTGGGTAATGATAGGGAGGCCATTTTTCTAAACCGAATTTTGTAAACCAAATGATATGAATATTGATGATTGGATTATTATTTAAGTGTTGATTAACGTGCTTATTTCTTATTGGTGACACATAATTTGATTAGCTAATTTGATTTAAAATTTTGATCTCCCTAACATTATCCAAAACGATATCTTTCCACATGGACTTTTGTCAGCTAAAACTAAAAGAAACAAAATTAAAAAGTCTTCACCTGCAAGCAACGACTCAAGCAAGACTTCCCTTGGCACTAATTGGGTATAGTTGGGCATATTTATATTGACCTTCAATTTTTTGGGCCCGTGGAGCCTTGCCTTCCACCTCTAGAACTGCTTTACTGAACTTTGGAAATTGGGGGTGCAAGGGAGGCTGTGTTAGGGTGTTTGTGGATGCGGTGTTGGTGTTTGAAGGTATTTTTGGAAGAAATGTGGTGTACATAGAAAAGGTATAATCAAAAGGAGCATAGATAGAAATTGGGGTAAAATTAAATAAGAAGTGGTGTTTGAATGAAAAAACTCTTAATTGTATTAAGGATGCTGCTATATTATTGAAACTAAGGGACTTCTAAGGACTGGTTACTGTAAGGACTGGTTACTGGCACTTGTCTTTGTTTCCGTTGGAACCTTGGCTGCTCTCGGCACATCCCTGTCAGCCTGTACAATGCTCAAGTTGCTGCTGCAACTTTCCCCCATTTTCGGGTAAAGTTGCAGTAGCCACTCCTTCCATCTCCTCTACCGTCACTTTTTGGCATATCTTCTTCTTTGCTCCCAATCCCCTAATTCCAGGGTTGGTTTTCTGCCTGCTGCTCCTGTCAGTCGCAGCTACTAGGTTTAAGGCAACTAGGATTAGGGTTAGATATTTTGTATTTTCCCTTCTCCTTTTCCCGGTCTCTATATGAGCCCATGTTTTGTACTTCTTCTATACATATGAATATACAAGCTTTTGGTTGAGCTAAACTTCAACATGGTATCAGAGCAGGAACCATAGGGTCCTGTCTCTGCCAGTTTATTCAAACGAAATTCATACCTGCAGTTCGTGATTTTCCAAAATGGAAGAAGAATCTGTGATGCAGGAGACTCCAAGCTCGTCAGGTACACCATCTACAAGTGTAGTCCATGGCGAGATCAATCCAAATCAGCGGCTGTGTTCCGTTTTGTTAAACGAGTTTAACTATCTGCCTTGGTCACGAGCCATCTCTCTTGCCCTAGGCGGACGATCGAAGCTAGGGTATGTCAACGGGAGTATTGAGCCACCCGAACCATCCTCCACAACATTTGCAGCATGGCATGCAAACGATCAACTTGTCATGTCTTGGATACTTAACTCCATGGAACCCAAGTTATCTGAGCTCTTCAGTTATTCAGAATCCTCCTGCAGCTTGTGGGAATCCATAAGAGAGATGTATGGCAGCCAAAATAATGCTGCTCGCATTTTTCAACTTAAAAAGGATCTTGCTGGGCTAAGACAAGGCAACCAATCGTTCGTTCAACATCTTGGAAGCATGAAGTCGATGTGGAATGAACTCAACCTCTATCGACCACACACAACCGATTCCGTTGCACTCCTTAAAAGAGCTGATGAAGATAAAGTTTTTCAACTTTTGGCAAGCCTAGGGGAAGAATATGAAGACCTTCGAAGTCATCTGTTGATGACACCAGACTTGCCCTCATTCAACAATGTATGCCAAGTTGTTCAAAGGGAGGAAACTAGGAGAAAAGTCATGCACATCGAACCTAAGTCTATTCCTGAGACTAGGGCTTTCACCAGTAATTACAAACAAACTGGTGACAGATTTTTTACTGGAAAGAAGGTAGATTGGAAATGCACTTACTGCAACATGAAGGGGCACTTGAGAGAGAAATGCTGGATTCTACATCCAGAGTTAAAACCAAAGTTCGATAAGGAACGGAGAATGGTCAAAGAAACAAAGGGAGCCATTCCAAAAGCCCTCCATTCAACCAGTGCTCAAACCAGTGGAATCCCTAATTTCACTGCAAGTCCGATAGACTTGATAAATGAATTTGCAAATTTTCTTCAGAGAAGAGAGGGATCCATTGAAGATGAGGAAGGTTCTACTAAAAGTCCGACTGCCATGCTTGGAAAGTTTGCTGGTTTCCTAACGGAGACTACCTCTCAAGATAACATTTCAGGTATAATCACTGCTCTCTCCACTGCACTCAATGAAATTGCACATGATTGTTGGATTGTAGACTCAGGTGCCACTGACCATATAACAAATCAGTCTTCTAGTCTAGATGACTTCCAAACCATGCCTAAGCATACACATGTGTCTGTTGCTAATGGGAAAGGAGAACCTATCCTAGGAAAAGGAAAACTTAATTTGTTGAGTGATGAGATCAAATCCATAGCCTTGTTTGTACCATCTTTTCCTTTTCAACTCTTATCCGTAAGTAAAATCACCTCCACCCTTGATTGTCTTGCCATTTTTTCTCCTTATAATGTGATTTTTCAGGACCGTGTCACTCGGAAGAAGATTGGTGAAGGGGTCCTCTTGAATGGTCTCTATTACCTTTCAAAGAAGCTCAAAACTGTTAAGCCTCCGTCTGCTAGTCTAAGCCTATCTCAAGAGTACCAACTTTGGCATTCTCGGCTGGCACATCCTTCTGAACCCGTGATGACCAAACTCTTTCCAAAATTTTGTAAAACTACACATGAGTGTGAAGTCTGTCAAACATCCAAAGCAACTAGACTTCCTTTTGTTTCTTCCAAGTCTAGAACTAGTAAACTGTTTGAGATTGTTCATTCAGATATTTGGGGTCCCTCCTGTGTAGTTTCTTTTGATGGATATAAATATTATGTCACGTTCATTGATGATTATTCTCGGGTCACATGGGTTTATCTTTTGAAGTTTAAAAGTGAATTCTTCGAGGCATTCAAAGATTTTCATAAACTGGTCACTAATCAATTTTCTTCTAAGCTAAATACCCTTCAATCAGACAATGGCACTGAGTATACATCCACTAACATGTCTAATTATTTGAGTGATCATAGAATCCTACATCAAACTAGCTGTGTTGGTACACCACAACAAAATGGTGTGGCTGAGAGAAAGAACAGAGATCTTCTGGAGAAAACCAGATCCCTTATGTTCCAAATGCATGTCCCTAAAAGGTTTTGGTCTCACGCACTCCTCACTGCAGCTTACACCATCAACATATTGCCCTCTCGAATGTTGAACTCCAAATCCCCGTTTGAAGTAATGAAGGGAAGAACCATTGACTTAACTCACCTGAGAACATTTGGATGCATCTGCTATGTTCATGTCCAATCCCCACATCGAGACAAACTTGATCCTAGAGCTATCAAATGTATGTTTATGGGATATTCAAGCTCTCAAAAGGGATACAAATATTTCAATCCACAGAGTGGAAAGGTTGGAGTATCCAGAGATGTTAGATTTGATGAACCGGCTCCATTCTTTCAGAAAGGGCACAATGAAGAACCTCAAAGGGAGAGCATGATTGATCTTTTTCTGCTGCCTACTCCAACCAACACACCTGAATATAACCCTCACTGTGCTCCTCTTGAACATGCTTCGAAGCCAGGAGATAGTGAAGAAACTTCCACTGATCAAAATAGTTCAGTCACTGCTCCAACACCTATGTTGCAACCTCGCAAGAATCCTACTTGAGATCGGCACCCCCCTTTAAGGCTGCAAGAGTATGTTACGTATCACACAAGATATCCCATCTCCAAGGCTCTTACTTATCAAAGATTGTCAACCTCTCATGCAACGTTCCTCAATCAGTTATCAACTTGTACTGAACCAAGGAGCTTTAATGATGCAGCTTCTATCCCTGTGTGGCAGGCAGCGATGAAGGAAGAGCTCCAAGCTCTTAATGACAATCAAACCTAGAGTGTGGTTGATCTTCCAAAAGGCAAAAAGGCTGTGGGAAGTAGGTGGATCTACAAGACGAAATTCTAGTCAAATGGGAGCATTGAAAGGTACAAGGCACGCCTTGTTGCTCGTGGTATGGTATTGACTACAAGGAGACATTTGCTCCTATGGCCAAGATGAGCACAGTTCGAGTTTTATTATCTGTAGCCGTGAATCATGGTTGGTCCCTCTTCCAAATGGACGTGAAGAATGCTTTCCTCCATGGCGATCTTGAAGAGGAAGTGTACATGAAGCTTCCCCCTGGACATCCTCAGGAGAATGAAGTTAACAAAGTCTGCAAGCTTCACAAGGCTATATATGGACTGAAACAATCTCCTCGAGCCTGGTACTCAAAGTTGAGCTCAGTTCTGGAAGCTGTAGGGTTTAAGAGAAGTCATGCTGATTCCTCTCTATTTGTTCGATCGGGTGCAGGTGGTAAACTAATTGTTCTTATCTATGTTGATGATCTTATCATCACAGGGGATAACATCAAAGAAATCAATGTTCTAAAGGCTTCTCTACATCAGCGATTTGCCATTAAAGACCTGGGAACCCTAAAGTATTTTCTTGGCATTGAAATGGCCACTTCCTCCAAGGGATTGTTTCTAAATCAAAGAAAATATCTACTTGACTTACTGCATGAAGCTCAAATGCTGGATTCAAAGCCAGCATCCACTCCACTTGCAAGCAAACTTCAATTGGATATCCCAAGTGAACCAATGTCAAACCCTTGTTTCTATCAGCGCATTGTGGGAAAACTGATCTATCTCACAATCACTAGGCCTGATATCACTTACTCAGTAAGTCTTATAAGTCAATTCATGCACTCGCCTACCTTGCTTCATTGGGAAATTGTCAAAAGGATTCTTCGGTACTTGAAAGGGTCTGTTGGCAGAGGCATACTCATGCGCAATCACGGCTCACATCACATTATGGCATACACTGATGCAGACTGGGCAGGTAATGCCCTTGATCGTAAATCCACAACGGGTTTCTGCACGTTTGTTGGTGGCAATCTTGTGACATGGAAGAGTAAAAAACAAACGGTCATTGCCCGATCCAGTGCAGAGGCTGAATATAGAGCCATGGCAGCCACGGCCTGTGAATTGATTTGGCTGAAGAGTCTTCTAACTGACCTTGGCTATATCAACACCGATCCTATGTCCTTGTTTTGTGACAACCAAGCGGCTATGCATATTGCTTCCAACCCAGTCTTCCATGAGCGCACAAAGCATATTGAAGTTGACTGCCATTACATCCGTGCACAAGTTCAATCCAAGGTTGCAGTAGCCACTTCTTCCATCTCCTCTACCGTCACTTTTTGGCATATCTTCTTCTTTGCTCCCAATCCCCTAATTCCAGGGTTGGTTGTCTGCCTGCTGCTCCTGTCAGTCGCAGCTACTAGGTTTAGGGCAACTAGGATTAGGGTTAGATATTTTGTATTTTCCCTTCTCCTTTTCCCGGTCTCTATATGAGCCCATGTTTTGTACTTCCTCTATACATATGAATATACAAGCTTTTGGTTGAGCTAAACTTCAACATATATGATTATATTTTGAATAAAAAATTACCTTCATTGTGAATTTTCCTTTCTTAGTTATTTAAAATCATGTGATGTTACACGCTAATTTATATACGGATATCATGCTCATCTTATCATCAATTATTATAGATTTAAAAGGTAAAATTTGAATGGTTATTTTGGTATAATTAAAAAAATAGAAAAATTGGAACGTGTGATCCTCCATAAAATTCGAAACTGACTGGATCGTGCCTGTTTTCTTTGGAAAACTCATCAACTCCGGATTGCTCCTATTTGCATTGATAGCTAAGTATGTTGTCATTGTGGAACTCCAAGTTTATTTAATACTGTTGAATTTTGGCATCTTATAGGGGTGATTCGGTATGGATACCGAACCAAAACCTTAGTCCCGATTCTCAAACCGAAATTTTCGGTATTCCCAATTTCAAGACCGATCCCAAACCAAATTTTCGAGAATCCCGAAATAGTTTCGGTATTTCGGGACAATCGGGAATCCCGAAATATTTTTGGGCTTTTCGGTTATAATATTTGGCTGTGCAGTGTGCATTATATGAACTCCACAACATTATATGAACTCCACAAGAACTGACATAACATACAGGAAGACCCAATCAAAGAAAATAATTGTTCTGAAATGCAATATGCCACAGGAAATGCAACTTTTTAAGGATTGTGAAAGCAGCAAAGTTGTAAACAAGCAACATAATCGACCCATAAACTTCAAATTTTAAACACTTGTAAACAAGCAACCACTTATAACTCAAGAGGCTTAAATACAGAAGGTTCACAAGGACCAATAAGTACAAACCATACAGTAGTTGACAACTCTGCCAACATCATGTACAACATTCTGAAAGTTCAGGTCACTCTTTTCCAGTCTAGCCTGTTGGCATAATAAATGTGGGAGATAAACAATTCTAATCCATATGCCTATGTCAATGTTTCCTGATTACTTTATCCTAAGCAATGAACAAAATATATTACGACTAGGTTAAAAGAACAAACATCGAACATAAGTTCTAATTCATAAGTTCCTGATTACTTCATCTGAGAAATTTACCTGTTGGTAAATAAAACTCCAGCACTGAAGTTGCAGAAGCAAAGCAAAAGAGCCTAGTTCCTTCAGACCTTCACCAATCTGCAAAAACCCAAGAACCATTAGATCAATTAAATAGAATCTGTGAAACCAAACAAACCCTAAACTTACAAACCTTGATTAAGAATTCGTAAATTAAATTTCACAAACCCTAAATTAAATTTCAAACCCTAAATTAATTCCCATATTTATTTACCTGTGTTTGAATCTGAGAGAGAGAATTGCATGAGAGAGTCAGAGACTCCTGAGAGATAATCACGAGAGAGAGACCGGTGGTGGCTGTGGCTATGTGTCGTGAAGGAAGGGTCCACCGTCGGAGAGAGACAGCGGTAGATGATCCGTGTGGTGGTGGGCCGGTGGTGACTGGCTGGTCGGAGTTGGATTTGAGATAGAGAGGAGGAGGAGAGGGCTCTCTCAGTGGCTGAGGCACTGAGTTGAGAGACTTAGTCGGAGTGAATGAGAAATGAAATTGAAAGTTCGAAACGACACTCAAGTCCTCGACGAGGAGAAAACCTAACAAGGAATGGACGGCATAGATTAATTTGAAACCAAACGGTTCAAATTAACTCTAACTATAATTAAAAAAATTAATATATATTATTATCTGTGCAAATATATATATATATAAAATAATTAAAAATATATATTTTCAGTTTGGTATGGGAATACCGAAATATTAGGAAGACAATCCCAATTCCATACCGAAATTTCGGTATTTTTTCTGGATAGCATACCAAAAATTTTGGGAAAATCGATTTGGGACATTTTTGGTTTGGGATCGGTATTTTTTCGGTTTGGTTCGGGATTTTTGGGAATTTTTTCCACCCCTTATGTGGTAATATGTTTAATAATTGCAGATTTCCTGTGTACATATACGTGTGGTAATATGTTTAATAATTTGCTTTGATAGCTAAGTCTCTCAACCTAGGTGTTCTTTCCTATGTCATATACGTGTGAAGATTTTATTTTATTTTTTTTTTTTTTGAACAAAGGAGAACTTTTATACAAACCAAACACAATTACAAAGAAGGCCCAACACAACACAAATATACAACAAAAACAGGCCTAAAACACAACCAAAACATAAAAAAAATCCCAACAAGGCCCAAAAACCAACAGCTTCCACCAGAAGCTTCCACAGCTAACGACCCCCTCGGAGACGAGACCTTCAGCCGAAGCCCAACCGCCGTCCAGTAGCGCCTCCCCAGAGACCACCGCCAACCCACCAGAGCACAGCCACATAGTTTTTGAAGGAATAATCAGCAACCAGTGAGCAGAGCCGATTAACGGGAGGAAGTTCGTGAAAACCCACGAACAACACTGTCGGAACCGAGAAACAACTCGGAACCGCCAAACAGAGAGGAGAAAGTGGTGGTGGTGGAACCACCCGAGCCGGCGAAGACCCCCGAGCTCTACACACAATCTCCCAAATAAACTTGGCTGGCGAGCGGATCGAGGGTGAACAGAGAAGAGGGTTACCTGCAGGAGCAAAGAACCAGGGAAGGGCAGAGAGAAAATTGGGGATCGATAGCAGTAGAGGCAGGGGGAGGAGAAGGAGAAGAGAAGAGAGACACCACGGCAACCAACCCCAGCCAAAGCCAGGGCCGGTGCCACCAGAAAAGCACAAAATCAAAGCTCACAAACTGTGAGAAAACCCTCTCAGAACCGAGAGAAATACTCTCACTGAGGAGAGAAAAGGCACTCCAAGTCAAACCTTTTTACGTGTGAAGATTTCATGTGGAAAAAAACTGCCGAAAGTGAAACTCCTGAAGATACGGTGGTCGAAATCCTATCCAGGTTGCCGCCCAAATCTATGATGCGATTCAAATGCATACACGAGTCTTGGTGCACCCTCATCAATAGTCCAAGTTTTGCTGCCAAACACCTCAGTAATTCCTTGGACAACAAACTCTCTTCCTCCAATGGTATCTGTCTCAACCGGACAACAAACTCTCATCCTCCAATGGTATCCGTCTCAACCGTTCTCAGGTTCACATTTTCCCGGACCAGAGTTGGAAACGAGAATTTTTCTAGTCCATGATTAATCTTTCCATTGATAGTGATGAGCACAACCTTCATTATGATGTTGAGGACCTAAATATACCGTTTCCACTGGAAGATCATGATCATGTATCGATTCTCAGTTATTGCAATGGGATTGTCTGTCTAATAGTAGGGAAAATGCTCTTTCATGCAATCCTGCAACGAGGGAATTTAGGCAACTTCCAGATTCTTGCCTTCTTCTACCTTTCCCTCTCAAGGGAAAGTTCAAATTAGAATCGACCCTTCAAGGAATGGGATTTGGCTATGATTGCAAAGCTAAAGAATACAAGGTTGTGAAAATAATAGAAAACTGTGAGTATTCTGATGATGAGCTAACATATTATCATCGTATTGATCTTCCTCACATGGCTGAGGTATACACCATGGCTACTAACTTTTGGAAAGATGTCAAGGTTGATATATCAAGTTATACCTACCATTGTTCTTGTTCAGTGTACTTGAAGGGATTTTGTTATTGGTTTGCAAGTGATGGCGAGGAATACATACTTTCATTTGAGTTTGGTGATGAGATATTTCATATAATACAATTACCTTCTAGAAGTGAATCTAGTTTTACGTTTGATAATATGTTTCTGTATAATCAATCCATCGCTTCATTTTGCTCTCCTTACCATCCAAGAGAGGATTCTAGATTATTGGAAGTACTTGAAATATGGGTAATGGACAACTATGAAGGAGTTAAGAGTTCATGGACAAAACTCCTAACCGTTGGACCCCTTAAAGGCAATGAGAGTTTATTGACATTTTGGGAAAGTGGTGAGCTTCTTATGGTTACCTTCGATGAAAGAGCCATCTTTTATAATTCTAGTAGCGGAAATGTCAAGTATCTTCATATTCCTCCTATTATCAATGAGGTTATAGATTTCCAAACTCTTATTCATGTGGAAAGTATGGTTTCAATTGAGTGAGTTGAGGGCAAAGTTGCATTTTCTCTTATTTAATTTGTACGCATGATATAAGGTATGCATCTTCTAATTTTACTTTCTGGCCTTTGTACTATGTTTGCTTATCTTGGCCTGCCTTCAGTTTTGGGCTTTCCACATTTTGTAATGTTATTCCATTTCAAAGTGTATGATAACTATTATCTTATAGTTAATCTATTTTATGTCTGTCTCTTTCTTTCTTTTTTGGTGATGCAGGATTACCTCACTCATTCAAATAAAGCATAAATTTTGAAAACTTTGCGCAACTGCAAGTCTAAAAATTCAAAGTGACTCTTGTATAATACAGTTAGCATCTTAGGAGATGTGAACCGTAATAAGTGCAGTCACGATTGGCGGGCTATGGGCTCATGGCGCCATGACCCCAGAAGTCCAGTGCACCATCCGGCCTCGAAAGTTTGTACAATCAGTAAGGCTGTGGGTTATAATATTCAAACAGGCTCTAGGCATTCAAGGGTGATCCAGAAATCATCCGTGGGTGGCTCTAAACTCCGAGCCTGGGTTATAACATTCAAACAGACTCTACGACATTCAAGGGCGATCCAGAAATCATCCGAGGGTGACTCTAAACTCCGACCCTAAGTAAGACTACTTATATCCTAGACCAACATACTATGTATGTTCTGTGACATCATATCTTAGCGGGTTCGAATGGGCATCCAGTCTAGGCAATCCCCAAGTGGAATTTTCTTCCAAATGATCTCTGATACACGGAAGAGCTTTGACCACACCAGTCAAGGTAGTCCTATAAAAAATGATTAGGTCTAACAGATAAATCTGACAAAAGGATTCAAAAAGTGTTTCCGACCCACATGTCGACGACCAAGCCTGCAAAGAACTTTTTCCTAAGATTCACCGGCGATGGACATGCAATTGGGGCTAATGCGAAAACCTTCCCTTAGGCACCAGTTGTAGGTATTGGAATCCTTGATCCAAGAATTAGGGCAAGGAAATTGTTTTGTTCTTCATGGAATTATTTCAGGTATAACTCAAAGTTTTCTATCTTTAATCCGATAAATGCATTTGACAAGTATAGAGTAAAAGATTCTTCACTTATTTAATGTTTAATTCATGGTACTAGAGTAGGTGGTACTCTGGATATTGCAGTGAGAACCTTTATGGATACTAAGTTTGGGAGGTAATGTTCTTTCGAATCAACTTTACCGAGGGGAGCTTTTGAGCTCTTTCCCATGCCCACAAACTTACTCGTATTCCACTTTGTTACTTGTTTTCTCTAAAACTGTTTACTTTGAGATTTATCAGATTAAGATTTTTTTTTTAGCCCAATTAGTTTAAGTTTTTATTCAGACACATGTTTATTATCAAAGTCCTAATAGAAAAGCACGACAAAGTACAACAACTTGGGGGAGACAAGTTCTCACCCCTGATGTAAAAAAACTGACCTACAAAGACTCTGGAGCAAACTTGGTCTGGATCATCAACTCTGAAGAAGAGGAAGAATGCAGTGACGAATGACCCCCTGAAGAATCTCAACACTTTGCTGAGATTGAACCCGCATGCAAAGATTGCGAGGAGGGTACTGCATAAGAATGAATGTTATGGAACAAATAATGAGAAATAAGGGATGCTACTATAGGATTATGGCCCAACTTGTTTTTGCCTAATCTTTTTTGGCATAGGTTGTTGGGAAAGACATGGTTTTTTGGTTTGAATATCCTAAACCTCGCATGATCGAAGAAGGAACTAGGCTCAATAAGGAGATTAGGGAATGAAGGAGGAGGCTCCATGGTGTTGGCAGGAGAATGGAAGGTTTGATGAAACCCCATCCTAGATGGAGCTATGTTGAGAAAAAAACTTAGAGTACACAACTCTAACACAAGTGTTGGAGAGACAACACAAGTAAACAAATTACTTGTATTACACTCACAAAATATTACAACACTCAAAATTCTCAATGACACTCTTTAGAAGCAATGACACTCTCTCACTTTCTAGAGACACACTCTAGACCACTCACACTCTTACAAGACTACTTACCAGATTTCTCACTCACTTACTTAGCTCTCTACTTGACTACTTTCTTGTTGTGTTACATAGCAATACACACACACACACCTATTTATAGGCATGTTTGCCGACTTATACAATCACTAGAATTTTCTAGTGCATTGATCATGCACACACATTTTCCACCGCTTTTGCTAAACCGACTTACCTAGTCGGTGAGATTGGGCTCTTCCAATTTTAGCCAAAGTTTGTGATGGTTCTAGGCTTTTCTACAAACCATTTTTCTAGATTTTCTTAGCCTAAGGCGGTGGACTTAGGCTTTTCCATCCAAACACCAATTGCCGCACTTTGCTAGAGTTTTCTAGCATATTCTTATTCATGATTCCAAATGGGCTGGACCTTAACTATTGGGCTGGTGTTGTACTTTCAACAAGCTATTTAAAGGAAAAGTTCCAGGCGATCCGACTGTTGAATACTAAAAGACTTTGCCTTGAGATCGATGGATGTGGAGATTGAAGCTAATCAGAGAAATGAATGGCCACCTCTTGCAAAATGTGCCCACACGATATTCGTAATCATTACGATCTTGATGGCACGGTACTTGAGGCTACACATCTGAATTTGAAACGACTCTTTTATTCCACAAGAAATTGGATCACTATATAAAGAAAGAAGACTAAACGGCACGTAGTCCAACTTACATTGAAAGGCATGGTATTTGATAACTTTCCATTCTCAAAGGGAATAGGTTGTTGCTGCCCTCATCCTATTCCGGGGCAATAGGTGAAGTCCCCGAGCGACTCCACTGGATGACCATGTTTGTTCCACAAGAACACGATTTGATTCGGATATGAACTCATTCAGATCCTTATAAGTCTTGAGGTTCCTAAAATCCAATGGCACACCCCGACCCCAATAACACAATTTACGAGGCCGTGATGTGCTGGCCGGCACTAAATTGACCATATGATCCAATCCGAAGATGATGTCACAAGCCAACTTAATGACAAAGCCATAGCAAGATATTTATGATGTGTAAGAATTTGAACCAAAGGCGTTCATTAAAAATAAAAAATCCAAAGCTGCTACAAGAAATCACTTATCATCCTCCCCACTTGGGGACACAAATTAACTTGGGTTTAATCCTGTTATTATCACATCACATCAGAGTAGTTAGAAGTTTCACACAATGATAATTGCTCAAAGTGCATGTCTAATGCTCTTTCATTATACCCGTTAAGTAATTTCTCGAAATTGTGATGTAATATTGGTCAATGATGAGTGCATACCATATTTCACCCTAGAAGTTACATTTCCTGATAATATGTTGGATTTAAATGAATGGAATTATATGACTTTGTGTTGTTATGGCTAGGCTAATGAATTGGACCAAAATCATGTTATAAATCCTTTGTTTTAATTTAATTAGTTGGTCTAATTTAATTTGAGCACCTTATGACATTGGTTGAAGTATATAGTATGACATTGGTTGAAGTATATAGTTCACTTTTTGCGGTTTACAATATGCATGAGGTTTGATACTCATTTTATATTGATCTTTTTGTCAGGTCACTTATTAGAATTTCTTAGAAGTTAAACGATGAGATGAAGAAAGGAAGACGGGGCTGCAACAAGTTAACCCAAGAGGCAAGGATAATAAATTGGTGATTAAGCTTGTCAGTTATGGAAAGAAAATGAAACAGACATTGGAAGGCAAAGAACAAGGAACGGCTGAGATATAATTGGCTCAATAATGGGTTGATATAAATGACCATTATTCAAGAGGTTTATGGGGGTTGGCTGCGGCAATCTCAATAAAACCATTCCCATTTTTATGTTTTTGAGCAGTTTTGTTCTTTCATAACTTTTAGAGTTTCTTATTTTTCTATATTGTTATATGGAGCTGGAGCTAATCTCCCTAGCTAAGGCTAGGAGGAAAACTTTTAACTACTATGTGCTTTTATTAGTTTGATTCGAATTGCGGTATCAACGATAAACTCTTGTTATATGTTTGTTCAAATTAATATCTAGTTTTTCTCTATTTGTCGATTGATGAATGTTGGTTACTATTCATAGGTTCAATCATGTTTTTCCCATAGTTTGGTTTTAGCATTCCTGCTTTTGTGAATTGAGATAAATTAGTAGATGTCTAGTAATTTCGACGGAAGTATTTCTTGATAGTTTGCGCTGGATGTACAGGTTATGCTTGGAATTCTTCCTATAAGGAATTCTGTTGGCGTGAGTCAACCCTATTAATTAGGAGAATGTTTGTGATTAGAAATATAATTGTGTTTCCTAATTTAGTTAGGATTCCTTTAATGTTCCTTGTATCAGAATATATGTTTTAATATATTGCCTCCTTAAGGGAGAAGAATAGTATGAACGATTAATCCCTAAATCTCATAGTTTAGTTTTATCTTGGCATCAGAGCAGGTTTCGGCCTATCTCTTTGTATAAATCCTAATCTTGATCACTGACGACTTGATTTCTTCTCGGTTGGTTGCTTAACAGCCGCTTGGAATTGTACCCAGAAGTCTCGAAGCAAGAGACTTCTGTTAAACACCCACACCTAAGTCTCGAAACAAGAGACTAGACCTTCCTTTGAAAAATCCCAAACCCAGACTGTTAAACACCCACACCCATAACCACACCTACACCCAAGTCTCAAAACAAGAGACTAGACCTTCCCTTGAAAATCCCAAAACCAATATATATATATATATAACCCAAACCACAACGTGCTGCTACTATGGCAGATAGCCAAGCAATGGTCCCCATCAAGTTTGACAAGACGTCTGTTGCACCTAATGGAGTAAAATCAGAGGGTGGGCTGATTAGTTTTGAAGCCCAAAACAATCCCACCCAACCAACAGATGCTTGCGTCGACAGCAGCAATGGAACCGGCTTGCCTGGCCCACCAGCAGGGACACCCCGTGAAGACATCTTTGATCCAGAAAATCTGGACCAACAGTTTTCTCTCTTAAATTTAGTTGTTTCAAGCAAGAAATACGACAACCTCAATAACACAGGCATAGCTTCAATTGCATCGGTTAATCATGATACCAGTTGGATTATTGATTCAGGGGTCACTGATCATATGACTTACGATCGTACTCTTTTTTGCTCAATGACACCACCACCACGAAACAATATTATTACTGCCAATGGAGGTGTTGCCCCAGTTACAGGGGCGGGTTCAATATCACTCACTTATACCCTCTCGTTACATAACTGCTTACTTGTTCCCACACTTTCTAGCCACTTATTATCCGTGGGGCAAGTAATTGAGCAATTGGACTGTGTTGTGCTAATGTTTCCGTCTTTCTGTACTTTAGGATATCCGGACTCAGGCGATCATTGGAAGTGGTACTAAGAGGAGGGGGTTGTAATATGTCAACAATGTTGCCCAAAGCCGAGTTCACCAGGTTCGAAGTCATGATAATGGAAAGGTGAAGACTGTTCAATGTGGCATCATCGCCTAGGTCATGCATCATTTGGTTATTTGCGAAAATTACTCCCGTCATTATTCAATAATATTTCAAATTCTTCTCTAGATTGTAATGTATGCACTTTAGCTAAAAGTCATCGAGCTTCGTATCCTCCGAGTTTTAACAAAAGAACAGTTCCTTTTGAGTTGGTTCACTCCGATGTATGGGGGCCGTCTCCAGTTACTACTCAGCATGGTGTACGTTGGTTTATAACATTTGTTGATGACTGCACCTGAATGACTTGGTTATATCTCATGAAACATAAGAGTGATGTGGGTGAAATTGTCAAACAATTTTATCATATGGTATGCGCACAATACTCGCTTCCTATTAAAGTCTTTTGGTCCGATAATGGTGGTGAATACATTGATCAGAACATTTCTCAGTTCTTCAAGGAAAAGGGACTTCTCCATGAGATTACTTGTCCTCAGACCCCACAACAAAATGGAGTAGCTGAACGAAAAAATCGACACATACTTGAGATTACTCGGGCTCTTCTCATTGGTGCTTCCACGCCCAAGACTTATTGGGTTGATGCGGTGACCTATGCCGTATATCTCATGAACCGAATGCCATCGCGTGTTCTCTCTTTTCGCACTCCGTTGGCCGTACTTGGTGACCATGTTTCCCTATCCTCTACTCTTCATCTAGAACCACGAGTTTTCGGTTGTGTGGCCTACGTCCATCTTCACAAAAATCAAAGAAGCAAAGTTGATCCGTGTGCCATCCGGTGTGTTTTCATTGGCTTTAGTCCCCAACAAAAAGGTTACCGATTTTATCATCCACCTATCCGACATGTCTATGTCACCATGGATGTTACCTTCTCCGAAGATAAATTATTTTTTCTTCCTAGCCATACTCCTTAGGGGGAGACAACTTTAGGTGAAGACTATGGCTGGTTTGATGTACCTGTCGGCCCAAATAATGAGTGTGTTGAAGATGTACCTGTTAGCCCAAACAATGGGCATGTTGAAGATGTATCTGCTGGCCCAAATAATGCGTGTGCTGAAATCCAAAACAGAGGAGTACATAATGACTGCCCAAATGGGCATGTGCGTGTTGAGCCATGTGGGCCTATTAATGATGGTGTGATTGAGATGGTTGCTAGTAGGCCCGATGATAATAAGACAACGGCAGATAGGTCACCTGATGCTACAAGCCCATAAGGGCTGCCTTCTTCTGCGGGGTTGTCTCCTGCTAGTTCCACGTTGCTGCAACTTGCCCAAATATCGTTGCCATCTGCCCAAATAGGCCTGTTGTCGCATGCTCGAGTGTCATCCCTAGAGACAACCCCTCTCACACTCCTTCAGTACCCGGCCATGATCCACCGGATAACCTAGAGGTAAGTACTCACTCAGAAATTATTAAACCACCTTATATGTTACCTCCTAAACAGAATCTGAAACAACCCGTCTCGAATTTTACTATACAAAAAGAGTTATTTTTGTATTTTCACTAAGTTTGGGGATCTTTTCCTTTTAAAAATGGTTTTAAATCCTTAATAGGGGTGCCAGGGGGCCCACCCTTTCTATTTTAGGTACCCGGTTCCCTTTCCCTTTCTTATTATTCTCTCTCTCCTTTCCCCGTAACCTCTTCCCTTCTCTTTCTGCACTGTCTGTCTCTCTCTCTCGAAACCCTCTCTTTCTCTCTCGCACTTGGACCACACACACACCCACGCCATCTGCTAAGGACACCACCATCGTCATCAAACCTCGTCCTCTCTCCTCCTCTCGTCTCTGCGAGATCGTCAGCAAGGGAAGGAAAGACTCCGACGAGTCCCTTCCATATTTTTCGATGTTTGGGTAAGTCTCTGAACACTTGTAATACCTCTGTTTCCATCCTCGTGGTCTAACTCTAATCTGGACCGTGTTTTGGGACGAGGAATCTCACGAATGAGCTATGGGTATGCTAAACCCATTTACAGGCGAGCCGTGGGTGTACGAGCCCAGTTTTCGATCACCCCAATCCTCTTCACGGCAAATCATGGGTATAAACCTCTTCCTTTCATCTTATACTCTGCTTTCATACCTAGTTCGGGGTTTAAAACCTTTGTTTTCAGTCGGCCGGAGCTGTAGAAGCTCTGGTGTTCTCCCCCGGCGAGACTAAGCAAACCCAAGCCTTCGGGCTGCTGCTGCCAAGCCCAAAACAAATCAACCAGCCCTTTTGGGCTGTGTGTCAGTGTGTGTGTGTGTGTTGTGTGTGCTGTGCATATGCCGTGTGTGTGTGTGGTGTAGTGCATGCATGTGTGCGTTGTGTGTATGACACGTGTGCGTGTGTGTGAGTGTATGTTGTGCTGTATGTGTGTGTGTGTGGTGTAGTGCATGCGTGTGTGCGTTGTGTGTATGACACGTGTGCGTGTGTGTGAGTGTATGTTGTGCTGTATGTGTGTGTGTGTTGTGTGGGAGGCCTTTGGGCCGTGCGTGTGTGTATGTGTTGTGTGTACCGTGAGTGTATGTGTGTGGGTTTGGGCCTAAGCCCAAACCACCCTTTTATCCCCTAAACCTATCCAACCCAAAACCCAAAACCCAATAGATCCTAATCCTTTTCAAGCCCAAACCCTTTACTGGGAATATTCCGTCGGGAATATTCTAAGAATATTCTAGTGACGTTCACGAAAATTATCTGGGACCCTTCTTAGGGTAATTCGACGTCCTGAATCCGTTTTCGATATCCGTTTTCCCAAATTAAATCATTTGAGTAGAGTTTGACCAAATGTAACCTTTTTGTGCTTAGGGGCAATTATCGTGGCATTTTATTCTTCGCTAGCTTGCGTGGCTCTTCGGCGGCTAAGTACTGTGAGTGGACCACCTTAAAAAATAGCATGTTTTAATTAAAGAATTTCATATGTTCCTAGCATGCCTTACAGATTTATTGATTTTGATGAATACTTTACAGGAAGCATGATGATTTGAATATGATTGATTATATGTAGGTTTTGAACTATTTTCACTATATCATACTTTCTACATAACCCTCATTCTGGTAGACTATCTGATCGATGATGATAGGATGCTAAGAATGTGTTTCAAATGCTTTTAGACACCTCTTCGTAGTATGGGGGATCGATGAACTTATGCTACGAAGTTGTATTTTAGAAAACTGTTTTGTGCGTACGAAGTTGTATTTTAGAAAACTGTTTTGTGCGTACCTAGTGAACACCATGCCGCCAGGGGCAAGGACTTGAGTTGGCAGAGGCCTGAAGAGAGTTATCTCATGGTGAAGGCCATAGAGATTTAGGTGCAGGCAATGGGCCGGAAGTTATTATTATTATTCGGTGATACTCACTAGCAGCACAACTTATGTTATGCTTCCTGATATGATTTCTGAGATTGATTTACAGATAGATATTGAATTGTTTTTATGGCATGCTAGAGGGTTTGAAAAACCTATCACTTGTTATGCTAGTAGTTTTCATTATTAAACTGTGGGGGTTAGTATGTTGATAACTGTTTTTGTACTACATATATAAACTTGGTCCACTCACCCTTGTTTTGCGCCCCCATTCAGGTATTAGAAACGAGGCATACAATCCCAGCGTTGAGGCACTACTGCATCGGCATCTTCGAATCCTCTCGATGTAGGACCCACTCCTTTATTCATTTAATTTTATCTTAATTCTTTTAGTGATTAGGTTTAGTTGTATGCTCTGAACACGTTCCTAAATTGTTAATCCATTGTATTTGAATTCATAACCTTTATTTATTTCTTATTCTTAGCTTTTGCATCAATTAATGGCTTTCGTCACCCTCAGGTGTCGACCAGCACGTGCATATCCTGTTATTCGAAGAATATCAGGGTCGGGGCGTGTCAGAATCGAGGAAAGCCGCCAGATAGGTACTCTCTAGAAGGGAAGGTACGATACTCTATTGTAAATTATGTCTCCACTCATCGACTCTCGCCAAAATATTGTGCACTTGTACAGCAGATAGACACTATCAAAATACCTACTAGAGTGGAAGAAGCCTTGAAAGATCTGAAATGGACAGAGGCAATGCAAATTGAGATGGAGGTGTTACAGAAGAATAATACATGGAGTGTGGTTACACTTCCTAAAGGAAAAAAAAATCAGTGGGATGCAAATAGGTGTTTACTATCAAACATAAAGCTGACGGAACCATCGATAAGTACAAGGCAAGACTAGTGGCCAAAGGGTACACACAGACCTTCGGTGTTGATTATCAGGAAACTTTTGCTCCAGTTGCAAAAATGAATACCATTAGAGTGTTGTTATCTCTTGCTGCTAATTTTGATTGGTCTCTAAGACAATTTGACGTAAAGAATGCATTTCTGCATAGAGATTCAGAGGATGAGGTCTATATGGATTTTCCACCAGGATATGGCACTGCAAACTCTAGTGGAAAAGTGTGTAGACTCTGGAAGGCATTGTATGGTCTCAAGCAGTCGCCTAGAGCATGGTTCGGGATATTCACTCAGGCTATGAAAAAGTGCAGATACAAGCAAGGGAACTCAGATCATACTTTATTCATCAAATGCACGGATGGTAAAGTTACTTTACTCATTATATATGTCGATGATATGATTGTCACAGGTGATGATACGAAGGAAATTGAACGGTTACAGGGGTACTTGGCTTCTGAGTTTGAGATGAAAGATTTGGGGGGACTTAAGTACTTCCTAGGTATTGAGGTTGCTAGATCTCGAGAAGGGATATACGTATCATAACGTAAGTATGTGTTGGACTTATTGCCCGAAACTGGTATGTTGGCATGTAAACCGACAGATACTCCAATTGTGCAGAATCATCACCTTGCAATCTATCAAGATCAAGTTCCAACAAATAAGGAAAGGTATCAAAGGTTAGTGGGAAGATTGATTTACTTGCCACTCACTTGACCAGACATTGCTTATGCAGTAAGCGTGGTGAGTCAGTTTATTGCATGCACCGAGTGAGGATCACATGGCAACAGTAATGCGAATCCTGAGCTATCTAAAAAGAGCTCCGAGAAAGGGTTTAACGTACAGAAAGCATGGACACATGGAGGTGAAAGGGTATACTGACGTAGATTGGGCTGGGAACATCACTGATAGATGGTCTACATCAGGCTATTTTACGTTCGTGGCTGGTAACCTGGTGACTTAGAGAAGTAAGAAACAAAATATGGTGGCAAGATTGTCAGTAGAAGCTGAATACAGGGGAATGGCACATGGTATTTGTGAACTTTTATGGCTTTGGATACATCTTACTGAGATAGGTTTTAAGCCCAAAGGGTCTATGTTGTTTTATTATGATAATCAAGCAGCTCGATAAATAGCTAACAATCCGGTGCAGCATGATCTGACTAAACATGTTGAGGTGGATAGACCCTCATAAAGGAGAAGCTTGATGTTCAACTAGTTGACATTCCGTTTGTGAAGACAGAAGAACAGTTGGCGGATATTCTAACACATGCGATACCTGCTGGAAGATTTTGGGACTCACTCGACAAGTTGGGCTTAGGAGATATCTACGCACCAACTTGAGGGGGAGTGTTGGCGTGAGTCAACCCTATTAATTAGGAGAATGTTTGTGATTAGGAATATAATTGTGTTTCCTAATTTAGTTAGGATTCATTTAATGTTCCTTGTATCAGAATATATGTTTTATATATATTGCCTCCTTAAGGGAGAAGAATAGTATGAATGATTAATCCATAAATCTCATAGTTTAGTTTTATCTAATCCAACTGAGTTTATTGGGAGCAACTGTAGTTAGAGTTTGTATATATTTTGTGTGTGTTTATATACAATTATAATTGCCATATCATCTGATCGGGTGCACTGTATGTTGAAGGTGGAACTCTAATGTCTTAGTGCTCTTATATTATTGGATTTTCTTTTTTAAAATTACATCTTATTCGAAATTGTTCTTTGTTTCAGTTTCGACAAATTATGCATTCTTTTTCAACGCTTTCTGAGGAATGCGACACTCAAACTTCGATTTTATACAGCTACGCAACACCTGCACTTGGGTTTAGAAAGCACGCAACAGTAAACACATAAAAGTGCACTGCTATGCATTATCAAAAGTACGATTATGTCATTATTACACCATAGGTAAAACTGTAGTAAATGAACCATCACCCAAAATCCAGAGGATGAAAGCTTCACTGCCAAGCCCACTCGTCACCACCTGTGTTCTCCTTACTCTCATTACATCCTGAAGGGATCGATAAAACAAAACATGAGTTGACCAGTTTTATCACATTTATAAAATAATCATTCAACATAAGAACTCGGCCCTGTTTTGAAAACATATATTATATAATAATATCTACTACCATAATAGTTAAAGTCTCATCAATATCTACAATTGAAAACATTCAATCCAAGTTCAGAAATCATACCTTAACTCAATCAACCATACTAGCGTCTACTAGCATAAGTATAGCAAGCAGGATATACTAGCGTAACCTAGCTAAACTCAATTACGGTAATAATCAATAATCCTAGCGTCTACTAGGATAAAATATCATCTGTAAATAATCTACGGCTGAAGATAGCTATATAAAATATCACATGATGACCATGTAGTGAAAATAAATCACCAACGATCTAAAGATATTGTCAAATATCATCATAAGTCCCATTAGAGACTAACATAGTAATATGCATCCGCATATAAAACATATATATATATATATATATATATATATATAGTTTTCGAAGGGGTGTACTCACATGTAAGCAAAGCGTCCCTTGCCACTAGACTCCTTGCCTAAATCCTTTCAATCCTCTAATAAACCTATAATAGATAATATAAGCTAAATCAAGTTTCAATCATCAATTTATGGGATATTTCCCAAAACTACCATTTAGGTATATAACTTGCACAAACGGCGGGCACCATGTTATAGCCAGGCTACACTAATTCATAATGGCCTATTTTCACTTTGAATGTCATAGATTTATCAACATGAATTGATCAACAAGGACTCATGTGATGTCATGGATTGCTACATCCTCTGTTTATATACCAAACACTAGGTTTGTTCTTCGCAACCTCAGCTGAATGACAAGCATAGAACATTGAAGCCTTTTCTTTCACATGCTTAGTATGATGAACAAGTTGATTCACCTTGCTATTGCAGTCATTTTCTATAAAACCGAATTGTTGCATGTTGAAGTATACTTCAAGTAATCAGTAATCAAGTAATCAGCTTGTCATTTGATCTTGAGCCACCAAATCCTAGACATCAAGGTGGTCATCTTTGAACCACAATGTAACAGCCATCTTACCTTAATTGAAGGGAGTTGACTGATTTGTTTCTTAGCCTAGGATTTGGTGTAATCACCTTGATTTAAGGATTAGATTAAGCCTAGGTTTAACCGGTCACTCGGACGTTGTATGCGGTCTCTAGGGTTTCTCAGATAGTTGCATACTGCTTCCTCATTTCTTATATATACTTGTATCTTTGTATATTGCAAATCATGAAATACACATCAATTTAAACTTGAAATTCAACATGGTATCAGAGCAGGTTCTTCTGTAACCTGTCTCTACCAGACTTCTGCTGCAAATTGTTTTTTTGCAGATTGTTTCTTTAAGCCTAAACTATGGCTGAAGAGGGGTCTGTGAATCTTGGGGGGGGGGGGGAATTCTGTTGTTCCGCCCTCAAATGTTACGTTCTCAGATGCCTCAGATATTGAGGTTAACACAAATCAACGTTTATATTCAGTCTTATTGAACGAATTTAATTATCTGCCTTGGTCTCGAGCTGTCTCACTAGCTCTCGGTGGAAGAAGAAAATTAGGATTTGTAAATGGAAGTGTGGAAGTCCCAGACAATTCACCTCCCACGTATGGTGCATGGCTGCGCAAGGACCAACTGGTTATGTCACTGCTGCTCAACACCATGGAGAAACATGTAGCTGAGATTTTCAGTTACTCAAACTCCTCACAAGACCTGTGGAAGGCCTTGAAGGATATGTATGGAAATCAAAACAATTATGCTCGAGTCTTTCAATTGAAGAAAGACATTGCAAGTATTCAGCAAGAAGGGAAAACTTTTGTTCAACATCTTGGAAGGCTCAAAACCATGTGGAATGAGCTGGATGTGTATCTTCCGCACACTACAGATCCAACCATTCTCCTAAAACGTGTTGAGGAAGACAGAATCTATCAGCTGTTTGGGAGTTTGAGCCCGGAGTATGAAGATCTAAAAAGCCACATCCTGATGAGTCAAGAGTTGCCCTCCTTCAACAATGTATGTGCTACTATTCAAAGAGAAGAAGCACGTAAGAAAGTGATGAATGTTGAACACAGCCCACGATTGACGGAGTCTTGAGCATATGTCTCAAATTCTAAGCCCTTAGAAGCCAAGGTGTACAAGGGCAGAAACTCACACCTAAAGTTCAAATATTGTGATGCTATCGGTCATGTAGAAGAGAAGTGTTGGGAACTCCATCCTAAACTTAAGCCTAAGTTCACCAAAGATGGAAAAATTATACCAAGGTCTTCACAGCAATCCCACTTCAAGGCTCAACTCACTGCTGTTCAATCTTCCCCCACCATGCCCCAAGGGTCCGTTGATTTCACGACAAACCCACTGACTCTCATCAATGAGTTTGCTGCCTACCTACAAGGTAAGGGACATGGAAGAGATTCATCTGGCTCTAATAGTGAAGGAGGCAATCACACAGCTATGTTGGGACAATTTGCTGGGTTTCTTGCTGAAAATAAAAACGTACCAAGTAACGAGGCACCAGGTATTCTCAAAGCTTTCTCTACTGCCTTATTAACTAGTGTTGAAAATGATTGCTGGATAATCGATTCTGGTGCCATTGATCACATGACAAACAAAGTTACAAATCTGCATAGGTTTAAACCTTTTTCTAGTCCTTCACATGTGTCAGTTGCAAATCAAAAAAATGTTCTAGTTTTAGGTAAAGGAGAAATCAACCTGCTTTCAAACAAAACACCTTCCACTGTCCTATATGTACCATCTTTCCCATTCCAACTTTTGTCAATTGGAAAAATCACAAATACCCTCAACTGTCGTGTTATTTTCTCACCAGATAATGTACTGTTTTAGGATGTTCTCACCATGAAGATGATTGGTGAAGGGGTCTTCATAAATGAACTTTACTACCTGTGCAAGAACTCCAGTTCTACTCCGGCTCTTCAAGTTAAATTAAAGTCCATAGATGAAAACCAACTTTGGCATAGGAGATTAGCTCATCCTTCCGAGTTTGTTTTGTCAAAACTGTTCCCAAATGTTAGTCAGTCACATACTACATGTGATACATGTCAGCTGTCCAAATTTACTAGGCTGCCTTTTGGTAATTCCCAATCTAGAACATGTAAGCCTTTTGAAATTGTACACACCGATGTATTGGGACCAACAACCGAATCAATGGAAGGGTTTAAATACTTTGTCTTGTTTATTGATGATTTCTCTCGAGTTAGTTTTCTCTATCTGATGAAATCAAAAAGTGAGGTGTTTTCTATCTTCAAAGACTTTCACATCCATGTTAAAACCCAATTTCAGTCACATATTAAAGTGTTAAGATCAGACAATGGCACTGAATTTATGTCCAACAACATGGTTCAATATCTAAGTTCACAGGGCATCATTCATCAAACAAGCTGTGTAGGTACCCCACAACAAAATGGGGTGGCTAAAAGGAAAAATTGAGATCTCTTGGAGAAGACTCCTTCTCTCATGATACATATGAATGTTCCAAAAAAATTCTGGTCGTTTACCATTCTTACTGCGACCTATCTCATCAACAAACTTCCAAGTCAGGTGCTAGGGTTTAAATCGCCGTATGAAGTGCTTAAAGATAGGAAAATTGACTTGACACATCTCAAGGTGTTTGGTTGTGTCTGCTTTGTTCACATTCAAGAACTGAATCGTGACAAACTAGATGCAAGAGCAACTAAATGTATATTTCTTGGGTATTCTTCCACCCAAAAGGGATACAAGTGTTTCAATCCAGTCACCAAGAAATGCATTGTGTCCAAGGATGTTAAATTTGAAGAATGCAGTCCTTATTTTACTCAGAATGGAACCACTACAAGTCAGGGGGAGGAGGTGTTCGATCTTTTCCCACTGCCTCAAACTTTTACCGGTCCTGTGTTGGAAGAAAGCTTAGTCACTGAAACACACGATCTAAGGGAACCTCAAGATGAATCAAACCATTCAGTTCATTCTCACAGCAGGGAAAGAGACCAGGAGCCACCATCAGTTCATGAGCCTCAAGTGCTTAGGAGAAATCCTACTCGAACCAGAAATCCACCAGCTAAATTACAGGACTATGTAACTTATGCCTCATGGTATCCTATCACTCATACTTTCAGTGCACTGTCCTCCACCTATGTTGCCTTTCTGAGTGCTCTTGATAAGCACTGTGAACCAATAACCTTTCAGGAAGCTGCTCTTCTCCCATAGTGGAAACAAGCAATGGCAGAAGAGCTTAAAGCTTTGGAAGAAAATCATACTTGGAGTCTAGTTCAACTTCCCCTAGGAAAAAAGGTTGTTGGAAGTCAATGGATTTACAAAATCAAGTTTGGAGCTGATGGTTCCATAAAGAGACACAAAGCTCGGCTTGTTGCTCGAGGCTTCACTTAAACTTTTGGAGTGGATTATAAGGAAACATTTGCCCTTGTTGCCAAGATGAACACAGTCAGGGTTCTACTCTCTATGGCAATCAATTGTGGATGGTCTCTCTATCAAATGGACGTGAAGAATGCATTTCTTCACGGAGAACTCCAGGAAGAAGTATATATGCAGCCCCCTCCAGGTTATGATGGCCTTAAAGGTAACATGGTTTGCAAATTGCACAAGGCAATATATGGATTGAAGCAATCTCCATGAGCTTGGTATGCCAAGCTCAGCTCAGTGCTGGAAAAATTTGGTTTTATACGCAGTAATGTTGATTCTTCATTGTTTGTTCGTACTGGTATCAATGGGAAGCTAGTGGTTCTTATCTACGTTGATGACCTTATTATCATTGGGGATACTGCTACTGAGATTGCAGCTCTAAAGCTCTCATTGCACCAGACTTTTGCTATCAAAGATTTGGGAAGGCTGAAATACTTCTTAGGCATAGAAATGGCAACATCTTCAAAGGGGTTGTTTCTTCACCAACGAAAATATGTGATGGATCTTCTCAAGGAAGAAAAAATGCTCGATTGCAAACCTGCCACTACACTTGTTGATTGTAAACTGAAGCTCGACATGGATGGAGAAGTTTTGCATGATGTAAGACACTATCAAAGGCTGGTGGGTAGGCTCATCTACCTTACTATCACTTGACCAGATATAACTTATGCAGTCAGTATGGTCAGTCAATTCATGCATTCACCCACTGTGCATCATCTCAACATTGTTAAGAGGATCTTACGCTACCTCAAAGGCTCCATAGGGAGAGAGATAATTATGCACAATAACCATTCTATTGTTATTAGTGGCTACACAGATGCAGATTGGGCAGGGAATGCAATTGACAGAAAATCCACAACCGGCTATTGTACATTTGTTGGTGGCAATCTAGTAACATGGAAAAGTAAGAAACAACAAGTTGTTGCTCGCTTCAGCGCAGAGGCTGAATTTCGAGCAATGGCAATCACAACTTGTGAACTGATCTCGCTTATGTGTTATCATCAGGCAGCTATACATATTGCTGCTAATCCTGTGTTCCACGGGCGCACCAAACACATTGAAGTGGATTTCCATTTCATCAGAACTCAAGTTCAAACTCAGGTCATCAAGACTGTCTTCACACGCAGTCATGCCCAACTTGCAGATCTTTACACCAAGGCACTGTCATTGGTCCAACTTCATCGTCTCTTGGGCAAGCTTGGATCAATTAACCTCCTCGATCCAGCTTGAGGGGGAGTGTTGAAGTATACTTCAAGTAGTCAGCTTGTATACTTCAAGTAATCAGTAATCAGCTTGTCTACTTCAAGTAATCAGCTTTTCATTTGATCTTAAGCCACCAAATCCTAGATATCAAGGTGGTCATCTCTGTACCACAATGTAACAGCCATCTTCCCTTAATTGAAGGGAGTTGACTGATTTGTTTCTGATTTGTTTCTTAGCCTAGGATTTGGTGTAATCACCTTGATTTAAGGATTAGATTAAGCCTAGGTTTAACCGGTCACTCGGACGTTGCATGCGGTCTCTAGGGTTTCTCGGTCACTAGGGTTTCTCGGATAGTTGCATACTACTTCCTCCTTTCCTATATATACTTGTATCTTTGTATATTGCAAATCATGATATACACATCAATTTAAACTTGAAATTCAACATTGCATCTATGACACTTTGGCTTATCATTGAACCAACAAGTGCCATAGTGTAACTTGTCACAATGTTTGCGCACATTCTTAGCATTCTCCTTATTTCCACCATGCTTGACAAATGAACTAGTTCTATCACCAATTTTAAATCCTCCCTTCTTCTCTTTATTCCTCCAAGGCTTATTTCCTTTGTAGCTATTTTCTTGTTAGCTATTGTGGAGTCAAAAATAATCACAAGGGTACGTGGATTTTTAGCAAGAAAATGACCAAACTACCCCTGAGGTACACCGGGATTTCTACGCGCGAGCAGCAGACAATCATCCTTCAACAAAGTTCAAAAATGCTCCAAAAGAGGTAACCAATTCAAGGTCCATCTCATCAAATCCCTTTTTTGCAAGGTAACCTCCCAAAAAACATTCATTTTATTGTGTTAATTAGCCAATTAATATATTTATTCATAATCAATATATTAATTGCTAATTAATCACCAAATAAACACCCATCTCACCCAAAAACCAAAGGGAAGGCCGGCCACCTTCTTTCTTCCTAGCTTTTCACACTTTTCTCCATTTTATTACCCTATTTACACAAATATTCAATTTTGTAACCTCCTATTTATTTCTTTCATACTTAATTAGCCAATAAATTGGCTAATTAAGCCAAAACCATAACCACAAAAATCCCTCAAGGGCCGGCCACACCATGGGAAAAATAGGCAAACCTAATCCTATAAATAGGCACCTTTTCTCACCAAAAAGTCATTCCAACACTTTGGCAAAAATCCCAAAGTTCTCTAAACACTCTTTCTCTCTAAATTCTAACTTTGGCATCGGAGGTTCTTCGGCCAAAGCCCCCCCCCCCCCCCCCCATTCATCGTGGGCGCGTGAGGCTCTTGGCCTTAACCTAAGGTGTTAATTGTTTTGTAGGTGCAAACTTGTCCAAGATCAAGGAGGAAGAAATTTGCATCCACAAATTGGTGCTTTCATTGAGAGGAAGAAATCCACACTCGTACAAGACTCTCGCACAAAAAGGTTTTTTCTCTAATTTCTAGTCCACTTGTATTTTTTCATACGTTCTTATTATTAGAATTTTTTATTTGCGAAGGTTCTTTGATAAAACGTATAAAAAAACAATGGCTAGAAATTTAGAAAATTCCACGAGTGAAAATTCAAATATTCAAGAAATGGGACCGCGGCGATCCACGAGGTTGAATGTGACAATAAGTGGAGGGGCACCACCACCACGAGTTTTCACCACGGGAACCACCGCGATGGCTACCACGGTAACCACCCACGGCGAGGTCCATGGCGCCATCACCACGGCCCGAGCCGTGCCATCCAAGGCTAAGGCCCAAGCTATGTTACTCCAAGCCCAATGCGAGCCCAATGCGTTGCCGAGCCGAGCCCAAGCCTCGCACCCACGTGTACCACATGCCAAGCAGCCCACTCCTGTGGCCCAGCTTACTCCTGCCGAGCAGCCTACTCTCGTGGTCCAGCCTGCTCCCGCCGAGCAGCCTACTCTCGTGGCCCAGCCTCCTCCCGCCGAGCAGCTCACTCCCGTGGTCCAGCCTGCTCCCGCCGAGCAACTCACTACCGTGGCCCATCCTGCTCTTGTGGCCTTTCAAGCAGCCTAAGTCAGCCCAAGACTATCTCAGCCATCCGGACCTACCATCGAGCCGGGGGCATTCTCACCATATTTCTCCGCGGATTTGGCATTTCCCAACTCAAATCCCGCGCCCGGAGTCTACCACTCTTCCACTGCTCAAGGAGGCACATTCCTTCCAAGCTCTTCCAATCCAAATGGCGAACAACACTTGTCTCGACAAGTCATAGAGTTGACGAGTGGCCTAGCACAACAGACGACCTTGGTAAACCGGCTCTTGCAGCGCACCAAGATGCAACGTGTCCCAAACGAGGTGTCCCGAAGAAGGACAAGGGCAGACGAAGAACCTCTCAAGCAGCGTCCCGGCAAGCAGCCACTCGACCAGCCCCGAACCGAGCGTTTGGGCAGAGTACACTCCCAATTGGGCCCCCGAGATAGCGTATACTCCCGTCTTAGCGCGCGGAGGAGCGTGCACTCTCGACTAGGCCCACGGACGAGCATACACTCACGGTTGGGGCCACACTTCGATAATCAACATGAGCAGCCTTCCAAGCGAAGTGTTCATTCGCGGCTAGGTCTGCAAGGAGCATCCTCCACATCACATCGAAGTAGGCATCACGACGGGTGGAGAGAAGCAGTCACTCAATCCGGCTCAAATTCAACCAGCAGCCTGCGAAATCCCTCGCCTGCTAGGAATCCACCACATGCACCGCTACCGCGGCATAGACGAGCCGATTACGTAGAAGAGCAGCCTAGACTAGCAGGTCAAAACTGGGGGCAGCCGAGAGCTCCACTACCCCAACAAAGGCAAATTCAGGAAGAAGTAGAAAGAATCTTGACCAAGCGATTACGTGATTTCCAAAGCAACGAGGTCACCGACGGGATATGACCAACATAAGCAAGTCACCATTCACGGACGAGATCAAGCAGGCAGAGCCTCCACACAAGTTTAGCATGCCACATTTCACATTCTTCAAAGGAGATGGAGACCCGGAGAGACACTTAAAGCACTACCGAAGCGCAATGATCCTCTATCGAAACAATGACGATCTCATGTGCAAGATATTCGCCACTACTCTACAAGGCAAGACGCAAGATTGGTTCTACACCCTGCCGCCACAATCTATCCGGAGTTTCGACGAACTTTCTTTGGTTTTCACCAAAGAATATTCATCATACCGCTCGATCAAGAAGAAGTCCGACCACTTGTTCAACGTCAAGAAGAACCCAAAGGAGTCACTTCGCGACTATATGAAGAGGTTCAAAGTAGAGAAGGCAAAGATAGTCGGATGCAACGACTCGATAGCTAGAGCAGCCTTCCAAAAAGGACTTCCAGCAGACCACCCGCCGTTCGAAAAATTGATCGTGAAAGAAGATCTGACTCTAGCAGACTCTTTCGCTCTAGCAGAAAAGCACGCACTTTGGGATGAGGCTTGCTGATCCAGATTCAAGGACCGGAAGGAATACCTGACATCACCTCTCAACTATCCAAACCGGAAGTAACGGAGGACCTATTCGTATGTTTGACGATATCTGAAGCAGTAATAAGCTCTACCATCATACGAGAAGAGCTGGGGGCCCGACTACCTGTATTCCACAGTTCAAAAGCTCTCCTCGATGCTACCAGAAATTCAAAAGCGAATTTTGGCGATAATTGTTGCAACTCGGAAGCTCAAGTTATACCTTCAGACGCACGCAGTCATCCTCATGACGCGCTATTCCTCCCAATCCAGACGCGCGACGATAAAGGCGCAGACACTGGCGGTGCAAAGTTTTTTTACGAACACAACAACTCAACTTAAAAGGCACGCCAAGGGCAGACAAACACTAGAAGGACACAATCGGAAACAATTTTTGTCCTCGTCGCCTCAAAAGATTCTACATAAGAGCAACATGTACCGGCAGTTAAGCACCACCTCCTCCTGCGCGACACACGGCCCTAACCGACCCTTGTTCCATAACTCAACTCTAGAGTGGCCCAATACCGGCAGTTGAGCACTTCCTGTTTTGTGTAACATGGCATCAGCTCCACGGCTCTTTATTGCGCCTTCATGCCTAGCCTAGGCAACACAACAGAGCGGCCCAACGATGCCCCGGAGGCAGCTGAGCACACCTTAGTCGCACATGCTCCCTCAATGGAGATTTCTGGCATTTGCATGTCGACGACGCAACTAACTACAAAGGCTCGGAAGTAGGGGTGGTCCTTGCCACCCTAGACGGTTCAATGCTCGAGCAGGCGATCGCCTTAGGCTTCAAAGCATCCAACAAGATGATCTTCGACTGCCTCAAGAAATCCTTCACCGACAAGAAAGGGAAATGGCCAGACGAATTCCCCAGATGCTTATGGGCATATCGTACCACCAAATGACGAGCAATCGGTGAAGCTCCTTTCTCTTAGGCATTTGGTTCAGAAGCAATTATTCCTCTCAATGTCATCGTGCCAAGTATCAGCACTCTACTGCCAAGCATTGAGTGGAACAGAAAGGAAATGGCCACAAGCTTAGATCTGGCAGAGGAGAAACACGAGCAGATCATCACCTGCATCGCAGCCTACCAGCAGCAGCTCCTCTCCAACTAAAACAAAAGGGCCAAGGTCCGGCAATTCTAGCTCGAAGATCTAGTCCTAAGAAAAGCCTTCATCACTGCCAGCAGAGAAGGCTCCAAAAAGATGGATCATATCTGGGAAGGTCCGTACAAGAACAGCAGAGTGGGCGGCAAGAGTAATCACACCCTCGCCACCATGAAACGACAAAAAGATCAAAAAGCAGTGGAACGCCTACAATCTGAGGAAGTACCGTGTGTGACCTCCCGCTACATCAAAAGCCCGAAGACTCAAGCTGCTCGATGGGCACCACCTCACAAACCAAGGACTATCCAGTTGTTATGCAGTTCTTACCTTACAACTAAGTTCTTGTTCGTTTCACTCGTTTTTCAATGAGGAATTCAGAAGTAATCACAACTTGGCTTGGCTGCATGTTTACAACAACTGATCACTCCTGCACTTCAAAAGAAGATCGCGCCCTTCTTAGGGACTCACCGCAGGAATTGCACCCCCCGAGGGACCAACCATGCTCTCCAGTGCAAGAGGATAAACTAATTTCCCGACACCCACATGGGTCTACTCTCCAAAGCGGGAGGATAAACTCTACACTCCGAATATCCAGACGTGGATGAGCCTGGCTGCCCTAGTATAACTAGATGCATGATGGCTTGCGCCGGGATTCCTAGTTAGCCATAATGGTCTTCTTCAAGGCTTAGCTAATTGAAGGATTTTGGGTCTCTTGGCCTAATCCGCGGGGAACCGGGCCCTAGGGACGGAGGGGGCACATTACGCAGTACATCCGATGGACGGCTGCCCTGGAACCCTAAAGCTGCTACCGAGTGCACTAAGGTAGCCTACGGTTTCCAGAAGATTGCCTACGGCTTGCCCTTTGAGCAGTAAAACCGCGCTAGACTTATACAACCGCACATTCTTGTGAAACAATTTACACCTCTGCCGACATGCTACGTAGTCGATAACTTCACCTCTGCCAAGAGCGGAACAATTTACACCAAGTCCTAAAGTGTTGTGATATTTGCTACGCAACCTACGGAATTGGAGAAAGCCAAGGTTAACAGCCTAGTGGTCACGCGGACTTATCTGCTTTTGTAAGTAAGGCGTCCGGCTGCCGACCCTATGGCTAACAACTTTGCAAAGTTCTACACCAACACCTACGGCTGCAGAGGCTACGCGGCCTGTCTGCTTATAAAAAAAGTAGCATACCTGCTACTGGTCTATAAAGTCCAAAGGTTAGGGCATGAACAAAAGAAGCGAAGATGAAGAAAAGCGAAGGAAGCAAGTTTATTAAATTTTCTAGTAAAATTGATAAACAACTAGCAAAGACCGAAGGAGTTCAAGCAAAGCAAAAAGCAACAAGGGAAACAAAGAAAATCCTAAAGACTACCTAGAAGGCTACTCTTCAGCAGCTTGGACACTCCACGACTACCTAGAAGACTACTCTTCAGCAGCGGCACCATCCAGCGCTTCACCCTCGGCTTCTCCAGCCTAGGCACCAACATCTCTGACTACTTTACCAATGAAGGCCTCAAAAGTAAAGGTAAACAAGTATTCCGGAGAAATAGAGAATGTCTCGAAACCTCAAGCCCATCATTCTCACCCCTCAGTTGCTCATTCTCCTCGAGCAGACCAACATGGACGCGCTGCAGCTCATCCACTTCCTTATTCAGACTTTCGTTGATCTTCAGTACACCTTGAAGTTCCAACATTTGGGGTTCAAGCCTATCGACGATTCTCTTGAAGTGGATCACTTGATTATAAGTAGCAATCAACTTTTCATCCTTTGCATAACCAGCGGAACGAAGCTCAGAAACGACACCCTCAAAATCTTGAATCTGAGTCAACGATGTCTTGGTGAGCGGACTCAAGCCACAGAGAAGCAGGGGGCAGAGATATTAGACCCCTTCAAAGCAACGAGCTTAGAATCCAACGTCTTAATCTCCTTAGTCGAGGAATAAGCTTCAGCTGCCATAGTCTTCGCCACCTCCTTGGCAACCTTGCTATATCTGCATCATAGCAAGCAGATCAGTCATTCTATATTGTGTCGTATGCTTCGCAAAGGAGCTGGGGAAATCAAACCTTCCTAGCGCCATCAACAAACTTGGCACAAGCGTCCATGTCTTCAAGCAGATCTGATTTCAAGAGCACACAGATCTCATCAGCCTCCCCAGAAGCAGACTTAGTGGATTTCTCACAGCTGCCCACGCAAGCAGTCCCTTCCTTCCCAGCAGGCGAATCAGTCTCGGTAGCGGAGGAAGTGGGCATTGGCGCCACCTTAGCAACCGAGTCCATCTTATTGCTCTTTATAATAGCAAGCTTCTCCAAAGGTGAACCAGACTTGGCTCTCAACGGACGTCTTGGTACAAACTTTGGCACTGGGGACATAAAAAGACCTTTACGCTGAGCAGTTCTATCGACAATCGAACAAGCCATTCTCGACATGGCAAGCGCCACATGCTTAGATCTAGTAGTCTCATTTCTCTTCCCATTGGAAGAAGTCATGTCAATCTCGGACCTCTCGGCAGCAGGCGAACCCTCACAAGCAGTGGATGAAGTCTTCAGTTTTTCCCAACCGGCATCTCTTGAGCAAGCTGGAAGATCTCTTCTTTCCACCTTCATTCATAATAGGCTACACAACAGCATTCAGACAAGTCAATACATCTGCCTTGATCCTCTTTACCTCCTCTCTCGGGAGCAGCCTACTTTTCTCCCGACAAAAAGGACTGCAGCTAACGCCATTTATGGTACTCAGCAGAGGAGCTCAACCCAGCATTCTAGCAGGCAGGAGGCCTGCATTCCCAGCATTCTAGCAGCCTATGAAGCCCGCGACCTCCTCATTTTTTCTCAATTGCCAACTTGGCCCGCGTCAGGTCCAAGAGCCTAAAGGATATGAGCCATGCGGCTACCCTAGCACTACGCCCCAACGCCTCAGTTCGCGGTCCCAGCCGCATAAGTTGCCCATGGCTCTAGCCAAGTTGAGTAGCCTAAAGCAGTGGTCCCTGCCACAACACCTCCTCGGCCCATGTCGAGCCGACTCCTGGCCCCTGCCAGCCGACATGTTGCACCACCCTGACGGCTTCCCCACCACAGCACTATCCAAAATGAAGACAAGAAAAATTTTCTTATATCGGTGCGGCACAAAAAAGACAAAGAAATCAACGAAAGACGGTCCTTTGCACGGGCAAGATGTAGAAGATTGCTAGAGGAGGGGGAGCAAATATCCTCTAAGCTCTCTCTCTCTCTTGTAGGGTAGAATAAATCGCTCTCCAAAGTTGATTTAATAACCCACTTAAGGTGGACTTGAATAGGCTTTGAGAGAAATTTATTTCCCTTTCCTAGAAGGATCTAATTTCCTATTGAAGAGGGAATCTACATCAAAATAGGAAACAAGCCTATGCTTCCTAAAGCAAGAAGATCTCTACACCTGCTGCCCTTTCCTGCGAGCAACCCAGCAGGTGTGGGGGCATTTGTGGAGTCAAAAATAATCACAAGGGTACGTGGATTTTTAGCAAGAAAATGACCAAACTACCCCTGAGGTACACCGGGATTTCTACGCGCGAGCAGCAGACAATCATCCTTCAACAAAGTTCAAAAATGCTCCAAAAGAGGTAACCAATTCAAGGTCCATCTCATCAAATCCCTTTTTTGCAAGGTAACCTCCCAAAAAACATTCATTTTATTGTGTTAATTAGCCAATTAATATATTTATTCATAATCAATATATTAATTGCTAATTAATCACCAAATAAACACCCATCTCACCCAAAAACCAAAGGGAAGGCCGGCCACCTTCTTTCTTCCTAGCTTTTCACACTTTTCTCCATTTTATTACCCTATTTACACAAATATTCAATTTTGTAACCTCCTATTTATTTCTTTCATACTTAATTAGCCAATAAATTGGCTAATTAAGCCAAAACCATAACCACAAAAATCCCTCAAGGGCCGGCCACACCATGGGAAAAATAGGCAAACCTAATCCTATAAATAGGCACCTTTTCTCACCAAAAAGTCATTCCAACACTTTGGCAAAAATCCCAAAGTTCTCTAAACACTCTTTCTCTCTAAATTCTAACTTTGGCATCGGAGGTTCTTCGGCCAAAGCCCGCCCCCCCCCCCCCCCCCCCCATTCATCGTGGGCGCGTGAGGCTCTTGGCCTTAACCTAAGGTGTTAATTGTTTTGTAGGTGCAAACTTGTCCAAGATCAAGGAGGAAGAAATTTGCATCCACAGCTATCTTTGGAACCTTTGAGCAAACTACTAAAAGCTTTCTCAGTGACTTCATTCTCCCCATCATGCCTAATCAACTTTTGCTCAAATCGTTTTGAGGTGGCAACAACCTTAGGAGGATTAATCTCGTCAAATTTCTTAGTCCCCTCAAACACAAAGACAATATTGGCAACAACCTTAGTAGGATTAATCTCATCAAATTTCTTAGTCCCCTCAAGCACAAAGACAATATTATCACAGTTAAGAGTAAGGCTTATTAACAATTTATCAACTATTCTCTTGTTTGACAACTCCTCATCATACATTTTCATTTGGTTAATCAGATCAAACGTTCTAGTCAAATAAGTGGATAGCATCTCATATTTTCTCATTCTAGCGTATCCAAAATCTCTTCTAATACCTTGTAAATTCACATCTCGAACCTGAGAATCACCTCTATACTTTTGCTTCAAGGTGTCCCATGCTTCCTTAGCCGTCTCTTGATTTGTAAGCCTTGGAAAGATTCATGAAATACTGCATTCTGAATCAATCCAAGAGCTCTAGCATCACGACAAATAGATACTGAGCTACAATTTGCTTCTTCGCAGTATGTTAATTTCTAGTTTCTATAGGAAGTTCATAGCCTTCTTCAACAATCTTCCACAAATTATGAGACTTGAAAGTTGTCTTTATCTTGATACACCAGAAGTCATAGTTGACTTTGGTGAACAGCGGAGCTCGAACCTTAGCTCTAGATCCAGACATTTTGCTACTCAATCCAACTAGTTCTTCGTTGGAACTCAATTAGATTCAAATTTCAGTGAACGCCCCTTGATTCAAATCGAACCAAACTATGAGGCTATGTCATTTTTTATATGATGAATGTATTGATTATTTTAGCAAGTAGAAATGCAGAAATTATCAGAGAAAGGAAGAAATGGAGGTTCATAGCCCTCAGTGTTTCATTGACAGTAAAGTTGGATTACAATTCTGTTGTGAACGCAGATTCGAGAAGCATGGATAAACAAGAGACCATTGGAGCTTCACACGCTCCATGCTAGAGTTTGAATAGAAAAATGTGGGCTATTGTTGGAACTTGTGAGGGACTCCCAATCCCACATCGCCCAAATCTTTTTTGTAAGTCCTCTTTATAAGTGATTTTCCTCACTTATAGTTTGAAAAGAATTGAACCAAAATCGTGTACCTTAGGCCTTAGACTTGGAGGGTTTGAGTGCATATATTAAATGTCAAAGATGGGCCTTGGGCTCGGATGGACGAAAAACACAAGTATCATTTTTACGTTTTTTATTTTTGCATTCAATTTTTCTGAAAGAATAAAATTGATCACATGAACAGTTACGTCCGTTCTTAAAGATAAACATGAACGGCTTTCGCTGCTCAATTACGCCATTTATATATGGCAGTCAGATCATAAACCAAAAACATAATCAACTCCAACGCTTTCTCCTCAAACTTTCATAGAGAAACACTTAGTAAATTCGCCAAGAATCCAAGTTCGAGTGCAAAAACTTGGATTAGATAGTTGTATCCTGCAAGATAGATGTTCGTTGAACTACTGCACTTGTGGAGGGGCAAATTTATGTCTTAGGAAATTGCTATTGCAAGCCTCTATCTTCTTAACCAAGTCAGTGTTTTGTGATTTATTATTCATTTTCTTTAATTGTTCATATTTTAGATATATTGTATTTGTTGTGAAATTTCTATTCGAAATAAACTGTGCAATTGTTATATATTATATACTTGACATTTGATTGGTTCTAACACTCCACACGTGACATGGATCCAAAGCATTCTAACGTGGACTGCACATGTTCAGTTTACACAGCTGCTATGACCGATGAGAACTTTTACACCATTCAAATATTATAGGGATCTTTTGATATAATCATAGCCATCTATTAAACTTGGATTGCTTTTATAAAACTTCCTTCAAACAAAAGACTCTGAAACATGTTTGTGAATTGCACTCTGATGCAACCCTGCATCCTGGATTCCTGCTACAATCCTTACTCTGGAACATTTTGTTGGATATATGTCAACAATCTGTGATAAATTATATATGCTAATAAATACTAAATTCGAACAGAAACTTAATACAGTATGAACAAGAATGAAAAAATAAATACAGACAACTTGAAGATCGAGGCTTGCGTACCGCAATGTCCTTGAAACAGAAATTTCGCCCCTACTCAGTGCTTGTAGTTCTACGGACGTCTGCCTCACCAGGATTCAACGATCTAAGTTAGAATTCTAGCACCGAAAAACTAGACTTCTGGCGAATTTGTTTGTGGTACTCTCAGTATGCTTGGTATTCAAGGATTGATGATTTTTAGTGATTTAAATGATATGCAGATGCATGTATTTATAGTAAATGAATGCCTGTTCGCAACAGGTATGAGGAATGATAGGAGCATATTTATGCGATTTAGCTTGCTTGTTTCTTGGCATTTTAGTAGTTAGTTTCCATTTAATTTAGTATTTTAAGTCATTTTCGTGTGTTTGTAGGTTTCAAGGGTCAATAAGGCAAAAAGGTGCATTTTGGGGCCTTTTGGAGCATTTTTGGCCAAGTTTGGATAGCTTATGCATGAAGCCAAAGGGATGGACGAAATTGAAGACTTGATGAGGCTAGGATTGTGTTTGAAGACTGAAGAATTAATTCAAGAAAGTCAAGGAGCTTTGAAAGAAGGAAAGAAATCAGCCAAGTTCCTTGTTTTGGCCTAAACCTTTCCTATTCTCAAATGCATTAAGTTCCAGCCATAATTAAGGTTCCTAGTCAATTTGGGACAATTAATATTTGACCCTAAATGACTTTAGACTTGCTCTAAATCCTTGCCGCACCCCTTTACCCTTTTCTCTCCAAAATCTGAAACATATCTTACATTCCCTTTCCTATTCTTCCAAAAATCAGTAACCCAATCTTCTTTCCCTTTCTTTTTCCTCCAAATCAGCACTTAAATTCAGATTTCCTTTTCTTCAAAATCCTTGCCGCACAAGGTTACCTTTTCTCATTTAATTTAAGACACAATCACATCAAAATCAGCAACTAAATCCTTTCCCTTTCCTTAGAATATCTGCCGCACCATCCTTACCTTTTCTTTGGGATTTCTGATTTTAATTCTCCTTTTCTTTAAAGTTTTGGAGTAAATGTTGTTACCTAAAGAAGTCCAAACCGTGCTAAACCCTAGCCCTATAAATAAAGAGCACAGCCGCACCCTTTCTAGGATCTGATTCACCATTCCACCATCCATCCTTCACCATAACCTGCCTACATCCATCCACCACCATAATTCACCACAAATCACCACCAAACACCCTTGTGCCGCAGCAAAGAAGAAGGAAGGAGACCCTTGGACGTGCTTGCCATTCAAGACGTTGGATTGTTAGAGCGTTTTTAGGTGTACTCTATCCTTTGTTTATGTTTAAGTTCAATTATCTTTGTTTTGCTGTGGATATGAGTGGCTAAACCCCTAATTAGCTAGGGGGAAGTTTGAAGACATGAACATGCTTGAGATATGAATTGATTTCTTCCAGTTGTGATTTAATAAGTTGTGAATGCAATTCGATTAACTGTTTTATTCATAACTTGTTCTTGTATGTTGATTAAGGATGCATACTTAGTTTTCATGCATGAACTTGATGCTAGAATATAAATGAGTTTCACCTAATCGTTACAAGTTTATATTCATGAGTAGTGAAGGTTGCTTGTCACAATCGCGTTAATTGAGTTCTTGGCAAACGTATCATGCATTCATAGTTACGAATGTTTCGCCAACACTTATGATTTTCATGGAACTTAATGATTTCTGATTGTATCTCTATTATGCATTCATGTAGAGGACTTTTGGAGAATAATTTGGATTGTTGTATGCATTCATCCAATTCAATGATTCAAGGAAAATCTGAGGGTTAATTTGTGCATCACGGTTAATCTGGGGTGTTAGGCTTCATAATTCATTGAAAAGTAACTGGAAATCGGTTTATGAGCAAGTGTTTCATGTGCGAAGAACGGACCTCTAGCTAATCCATAACCCATTTGAGTCCCAAAAACGTTTTTTTGGTTGTTTTACTTCAAATCTGCCAATTTTACATTCTTAGTTGTTTTAGCTTTAATTTCGTCCAAATCAAAACCCCCCATTTACTTTCTTGTTCTAAAGTGTCTTAAATATGTTTTGTTCATGTTTTAAGTGTTTTTGAGTCAAACCAAACTCATATTTTCGTCCAAAGTTTGTTTTAGGTCAGAAACTGCCTAAGTAGTGTTTTTAGGCAGTTTTGAGTCTTTTGCACTTCTTTTGAGTCTTGTGAGTCTTTCCTTACGTTTTTAACTTTGTTTTAATGTTTTAGAGTCAGTTTAGAGGTTTTAGCAAGCCCTCCTAATCCCCGGTCCAGAACGATCCCTACTTGCATCTATACTACAATCTACAACAAGAGGGTTTAATTTGAGTGTCAAGCTAATTTTCACATCAAGGAATGGATGCATCTGTTGGGAGACACTTCTTCAGAGGGGTGCTTTTTGGTTATGTGTTTTTACACTCTTCAGACTTCATCTGAAAAGATGAGTCTGTTGATAATAAAAAATAATTAATTAATTAAATTCGAATTTAAAAAATAATTAATTAAATCCGAAAAATAATTAATTAAAGTATTTTAATTATTAGAGCCCGAGCCCAATAGCCCCAAGGCCCAAGGCCTATCTTTTGATAATTAATTATATATATTAATTATATATTAATTATCAATTTAATTAGCACACCCCAAAGCCCAAACCCAAGGTTGAGCCCAATGTTGTTCTCCATGGTCCATCACTCCAATTACTTTCTAATAAGGACAAAGCCTTATAAAGTGTTGAAGCTTTTTGGAAATGATCAATGTGGAACAAATGAAATTTTAACTCAAACTTCAAAATTTCCAACAATACCCCACATTTGAGTTGAAATTTCATTCAAACTCCAACAATCACCCCACATTTGAATGCAAATGTAAATGCAAATGTATAACTAGGCTGCCTAAAACTGAGAGAGAATAGACATGATATGCATCGGGTGAAGTGTCTTTTGGACTTGAACTTACCCTAGTGAAAACATATCGGGTTTACTTGGTGACGCAGTGGATGTGGAAGATCTTGAACTGTTCACCGCAGTAGTAAACCGAGACAATATGCTACACACATATCATGTCTGCCACACGTCAATTCATACGGTTGTGTTCATTTTGGCCCTGAACAGATCCCGGATTTCGTAGGAGCTTTAGAGAATTTAGCCATTTCAATTCTCATAAATGTGGCCCCATTTACTCCTATATAGGTGGCATTAATTAAGAATAGTCTGCCATATTCCTCTTGATAACAAGATATTAATGTCATTAAATGTAGAAAACATAACCCCTCAAACTCAACAGACAACACACATTTTATCATAAGAATGGGTAAGTTGTGTGTTCAACTTTTGAATCAAACTCAACCAGTTGGCCTATTGAACCTAGACCATGGGATCTCCAATCAGCTAGGTTAGGTTTCGGCCCAGTCCGATTCATTGAATTGGCTTGAGACCCATTCCTCTCGATGTAAATAATATTTGCTCTCTTGGTAGGCCTTTTGTCAAAGGATCAGCTATATTTTCCTTTGACTTCACATAATCAATGGATATTACTCCATTGGAGAGCAACTTCTTAAGGGTATTATGCCGACGCCTGATGTGTCGCGACTTACCATTGTATACATGACTTTTGGCCCTTGATTGCGCGGCCATATTGTCACAATGTATACATATAGCAGTTACAGGCTTTGGCCACATTGGAATATCCTCCAGAAAATGTTTGAGCCACTCAGCTTCTTCTCCAGCCAAGTTTAAAGCTATAAACTCCGACTCCATGGTGGAACGAGCTATACATTTCTGTTTAGAGGATTTCCAAGATATTGCTGCACCTCCCAAGGTAAAAACATATCCACTTGTCTACTTGGATTCTGTAGTGTCAGAAATCCAATTGGCATCACTGAAGCCTTCTACAACAGGTGGATACCTTGTGTAGTGTAATCCGTAGTCAAGTGTATTTTTCAAATACATTAACACTCTTACTAAAGCATCCCAATGCTCTTGTGCAAGATTACTTGTATATCTACTAAGCCTACTTACTGCATAAGCTAAGTCGGGCCTAGTTGAATTCATCAAGTACATTAGACTTCCAATTACTTGAGAATATTCAAGTTGAGATATGGCATGGCCTTTATTTTTCTCTAACTTGCATGCAGCATCAAAAGGAGTTGCAGCAGGTTTGCAGTCAAATTGACCAAACCTTCGTAATATTTTTTCTGCATAATGGGATTGTGTAATACCCTTCACTATTTCTCTTAATTTGAATTCCTAAAATGACATCGGCTTGACCTAAGTCTTTCATGTCAAAACTTGAATTCAACATTTTTTTTGTTTTGTTTATTACATCTTTATTGCTTCCCATTATGAGCATATCATCCACATACAAGCAGACAATAACGCAGGTTTTATCATTACTCTTAATGTAGACACATTTATCAGATTCATTTATTTTGAATCCATGTGTCAACAAAGTATGATCAAATTTCTCATGCCATAGTTTTGGTGCTTGTTTAAGTCCATATAATGACTTAACTAATTTGCACACTTTGCTTTCTTGTCCTTTAAGCACGAACCCTTCAGGTTGTTCCATATATATTTCTTCATCAAGTTCTCCATTTAAGAATGTTGTTTTTACATCCATTTGATGTATATCAAAGTTGTACACAGCCGCAATCGCTATTAACGTCCGAATTGACGTTATGCGAGAAACTGGAGAATAAGTGTTGAAATAATCCAACCCTTCCTTTTTGCAATAACCTTTGGCTACTAAACGTGCCTTGAACTTGTCAATGGTTCCATCCGCCTTAAGTTTCTTCTTGAAAATTCATTTATGACCAATTGGTTTACTACCAGGAGGTAAATCAACCAATTCCCATGTGTTATTTTCCATAATGGATTCCATTTCACTTTTAATTGCTTCCTTCCATAAAGGAGCCTCGGAAGAAGACATTGCTTCTTTAAAAGTTCCAGGTTCATTCTCGGACAAGTAAGCAATGAAATATGGTCCAAAAATTTTAGAAACTTTGGTTCTTTTTCCTCTTCTTGGTTCCACATCATTTCTTGGACACCAGAAGAAGAGGCTTGATCATGACTATTATCATGAACCCTCTTTGTATTAGGACCAGATTCTTTCTCTTTGTAAGGAAATATATCCTCAAAGAATTCTGCATCCGCTGATTCTAATATAGTGTTAACATGTATGTCAGAAATCGAAGATTTTATAACAAGGAACCTATAAGCAGCACTATTATTTGCATAACCAATGAATACGCAATCAATAGTTTTAGGTCCTAGTTTCGTTCTTTTTGGTAACGGAACTTGCACCTTTGCTAAGCAACCCCACACTTTGAGGGTTTTATAAGTGGGTTTATGTCCTTTCCATAGTTCATAAGGTGACTCGTCAATCTTTTTGAGAGGAACCTTATTCAATATGGTATTTGCAGTAAGTAAAGCTTCACCCCACAAACTGTGCGGAAGCCCAGAACTATTTAACATGGAATTAATCATATCTTTGAATGTTCTATTTTTCCTTTCGCCAACACCATTTTGTTGTGGTGTGTATGGAGCCGTTGTTTGATGTATAATTCCATGTTGTGCACAAAAATCTGAGAAGGCATTAGACTCATACTCTCCTCCTCTATCGGATCTAAGTGCTTTGATTTTTCTCTCAAGTTGATTTCCAACTTCGGCTTTATATGTCTTAAACGTATTCAAAGATTCGTCCTTGCTATGAATCAAATAAACATAGCAATACTTACTGCAATCACCAATAAAAGTGACATAATAATTCTTTCCTCCACGAGTTGGTGTGGATTTAAAGTCACAAAGATCACTATGAATTAATCCAAGTAATTCATTTGATCTTTCCAAAATTGACTTTCTCGTTTGCCTAGCAAATTTCGATTCAGTACATGTTTCACACTTATGATTAAAATCAATTTCGAATTTAGGTAATAATTTTAATTTAACCATTCTTTGCATGGAACGAAAATTAACATGTCCTAATCTAGCATGCCAAATATTAGAAGACTCAACAATATAAGTAGAAGCATTTATTTTATTAGCATCATCAATGGCAATTACATTGAGTTTCACAAGGCCATCAGCCACATATCCCTTTCCAACAAACATCCCACCATTGGTAAGTATAAATTTGTTGGATTCCATTACAAGTTTAAAGCCCTTAGTAATCAGAATAGGTCCAGAAACCAAGTTCCTCCTTATTTCAGGAACATGCAGCACATTCAGCAAGGTGAGACTCTTTCCAGATGTGAATTTGAGTATCACTTTGCCTTTGCCCACCACCGCAGATGAGGCAGAATTGCCCATATACAGCTTTTCTCCAGGGGCAGCAGGATGGTATTCAGTGAATAGATTTCTGTCAGCGCAAATGTGCTTGGTAGCACCAGTATCCAACAGCCATTCACTTCCATTCGAGACCATGTTTACCTCGGACACAACAGCAGCCAATTCTTCATCGGTAATTGCCATGTTGGCATGGTTGTTGTTGTTTCCGTTGGCATGATTTCCATCCTTGCGATGATAACAATCTTATGCCTTGTGACCAGATTTGCCACACACATAGCAGGCGCCCTTAATCTTCTTCAGATTCTTGCCTTTTGGAGCAAGGGCAGATTGCACAAACTGCTTGGTTTTTGGAGCCTTATTCTTTTTCGGCTTGGCCTTGGAGTTTCCTCCCTCAACATAATTCGCATTGGCTTCAATGGCAGCAAACCATCCATAACGGTCTGCCTTTCTATGGTCTTCTTCCACTCTTAGCCTCATAATCAGATCTTCCATATTCATCTCACGACGCTTGTGCTTGAGATAAATTTTGAAGTCATTCCAGGAAGTTGGCAACTTCTCAATTATTGCTCCAACTTGGAAGTGTTCATTGATCTCGCATCCCTCGGAGTGCAATTCATAGATCAATTTCTGGATTTCTTCAACCTGAGAAACAACAGATTTGGAATCCACCATTGTATATTTGAGAAACTTACCGATAACAATTTTCTTTGAACCGGCATCATCAATCTTATACTTTTTCTCCAGGGATTCCCATAACTCCTTTGCTGTCTTGCACAAAGAATAAATGTCGTAGAGATTGTCATCCAAACTATTCAAAATATAGTTTCTGCAACAAAACTCAGAATGAGTCCAAGCTTCAATTGCCATGACAGTCTCTCTCGTCATTGGATTCTCATTAGACTGAGGAGCTTATTCCTTGACAACATGAGCAAGATTCATGGTTGTCAAGAAAAACAACATCTTCTGTTGCCATCTCTTGAAGTCCAGCCCTTTGAACTTCTCAGGCTTTTCAGAGTATTTTGGCACATCGCCATTCACATTCACAGATTGTGGATCCATTTTTTCTGTTTCAAGATTGTTGGATATATGTCAACAATCTGTGATAAATTATATATGCTAATAAATACTAAATGCGAACAGAAACTTAATACAGTATGAACATGAATGAAATAAATAAATACAGACAACTTGAAGATCGAGGCTTGCGTACCGCAATGTCCTTGAAACAGAAATTTTGCCCCTACTCAGTGCTTGTAGTTCTACGGACGTCTGCCTCACCAGGATTCAACGAACTAAGTTAGAATTCCAGCACCGGAAAACTAGACTTTTGGCGAATTTGTTTGTGGTACTCTCAGTATGCTTGGTATTCAAGGATTGATGATTTTCAGTGATTTAAATGATATGCAGATGCATGTATTTATAGTAAATGAATGCCTGTTCACAACAGGTATGAGGAATGGATGCATCTGTTGGGAGACACTTCTTCAGAGGGGTGCTTTTTGGTTATGCGTTTTTACACTCTTCAGACTTCATCTGAAAAGATGAGTCTGTTGATAATAAAAAATAATTAATTAATTAAATTCGAATTTAAAAAATAATTAATTAAATCCGAAAAATAATTAATTAAAGTATTTTAATTATTAGAGCCCGAGCTCAAGGCCCATCTTTTATATTAATTATATATTAATTATCAATTTAATTAGCACACCCCAAAGCCCAAACCCAAGGTTGAGCCCAATGTTGTTCTCCATGGTCCATCACTCCAATTACTTTCTAATAAGGACAAAGCCTTATAAAGTGTTGAAGCTTTTTGGAAACGATCAATGTGGGACAAATGAAATTTTAACTCAAACTTCAAAATTTCCAACAATTGTTGACATATATCCAACACATTTTAATGTAATCAATGAGTTTTTGTTCTTCTTGTTTATGTTAGAATATGAGCATGAGTATGAATTCATGGATTAAGTTATTTGGTTCAAGTTTGGATAGGAAGTCTTATTGAGAATGGATTTGTAATCCATGTTATGCTGAAACACTATGTTGGTTGTCTATAAGGATTCTAATAGGGGAATCCTTATAGAACTTGGCGAGGATTATATTGTGTATATATAGTGGCCTCTGCTCTCACAGTTAATATGCTTGATTTCGGACTAAGACCTATTATTAGTTATAAGCAAAACTGATTACTGAAGAGAGGAGAATGTGCACTGCAATCTTACAGGGATATTGGATATGGCTGCATCTGCGAGTACACCTGCAGGTATGATCTTCTCCATACACTGACTTGATGTATGTTAGATTGTATTTTAATCACAGTGATTCATAGTACTTGTTCTTGGTTCATGTTTTGTCTAACATGTGGTATCAGAGCCTCGTTCACAAAGTTCATGAATTCTGTTGTTAAAATCAATGGGATATGCAGCTTAAATAAATTTTGCCTTATGTTATATAACCTAGAGGAAACGAACTCGGGTCTCTGGATTGGTTTACATAAAAAAAAAAAAAAAAACGACAACGCGTTTTATTAAAAATACTAACCTTTTCTGAAAAGGTTTTGCTTTTCCGTTGGACTTCTTCCCAAAACATTTGTCTGGGTTTTCTCCCCAGTTTGGGGGTTTCGATTACAGTGTTCATCTAGTTTTGTTCTGGGCTTTCTCCCAAAAATCCCTAATCTCGTATTTCAATTTGGATGAATTATCTCCGCAGCGCCATTCAGATTGAAATCATCTGCAGAGGTATGTTTGATGATTTATGTTGATTTATCAGTGTTGACATACCTAATTTAATGCATAAATTAAATCGAAGTTTTTGTTTGAGTTGGGAATTCTTAAGCAGTGGATGAACAATCGAATATATGTTAATAATTTTTCCATATCGTGTAATATCACGATCTGCTGATGCTGATGATCTTCTTATTTTGATGTTGAATCATTATGCATGAGACATCTATTGGTTGTCTACTGTTGCACATTTCTCCGCTGAATCTGCAGGAGGTATGTTTGAAAAACATGAAATTAAAATCTGGGTTTTTCCTTTAAGCGCTAAAAGCTTTTGTTTTCAAATTCTAAATCGCTTCCGCTGTTCTATTGGTGAATTTGAAATCAGTGATTAAAAGGTATGATTGCTTTTAATTCTTTCAATACCTGTGTATGTTTTAGCCCATATGAATCTGCTTTGCATCTGCAGATTATGTGAATCTGGTATGATAACAATTTAAATTATGATGCACGTGGGAATCTATCAATGTTGGACATCAGTTTGAATTAATGTGCTGCAGTAAGAAACAGATAAAGATATCAGCTTTGAATACAAATTTTGCACTTTCTACTGATCGTTTTGTGTTTTCTTGACAACCTTGAAAAATGATTATTATGCATGAGACATCTGTTGATGCCTGTTGTTGCATATGTTATCTATAAATCTACAGCATGCATGAGACACTTGGGAACTGTCTATTGTTGCATATCTGATTGTAATTTACTAAGTTCTTGATGAAGTCAATCGTTCTATGTATGCTTGTCAACCATGTGTTGATAAGTTTGTATGTATGGATCATTGATATAAGTTATGATGTGCAAACTGCAATGGGAAATCAGGAGCCTAATCGGTTCATGTTTGTGATTTCACCTGCAGGATCTGCAATATCATTAAGGACTATGAACTTAGCCAATATTCCCATTCTCACTGGGGGAAGCAACTACAAGAAGTGGAGAAGGGAAATTGGATTGCTATAAACTCTCAATGAGTTTGATATAGCAATTGACAATCCCAAGCCTATAATCACTGATCAAAGTTCAAGGGCTGAAAAGGCAGATCATGAGAGATGGTCAAGAGCCAACAAGGTGGCAGTTTCTATCTTAGATAGTGGTATGACTGATACCATTCGAGGTGGGATCAAGAAACATGAGTTAGCTGTGGATTATCTGAAGGCAATTGAGAAGAAATTCAAGGAGTCTCAGAAGGCTGAAATCAGTCAACACATGGCCTTACTGACAACCTATAAGATTGATAGTGCTGGTTCAATTCGAGACCACATACTGAAGATGACCGATGCTGCTGAGAAGTTGAACTCAATGGATGTCAATATTGGAGAAAAACAGTTGGTTTTCATGATTCTCCAGGCTCTTCCAATCAAATACTCTCAGCTGAAGGTGTCTTATAATACACAAGACAAGAGTTGGGATATAGATGAGCTCATCGCACAATGTGTTCAAGAAGAGACTCGGCAACAGCAAGAAAGAGGCAAGGATGTTGAGACTGTGAATTTTGTGCAAGGAGGAAGAGGGAAGAAATTTAACAATGCTGGAAATAATTCAAGTAAGAATTTCAAGTGCTCCAAACCTTATGATAAGACTGGTACTTCAGTGAAAATATTTGATATTTCTAAAGGGTCTAACAATCTTAAACCAAAAATTAAAAATGTTGCCAATCTTAAGTGTTTTTTCTGCAAAACTCGAGGTCATCTAAGAAAGGATTGTGAACTGTTTAAGGATTATCTGAGAGCTAATGGGAAAGAGATAGTTAATGTCAGTGAAGAGTCTTTTGATCAGTGGGAGTAGTTTGTTATTCTGTTTTACAAAGAGCAATTGCTGCATTAAGGTCAATTGCAGAATAAAAAGAGGTGCTGCTACTGTGAAGTTCAAAGAGCTGGTGTGGCAGCAATGTTCTTCTTTAAAAGTTAAGTTTATGTTTAGCTAGTTTAATTATCAATAAGTATGATTGTTAACTAGGTGCATTACATTCAGAGATTCAATTTTTGTAATTGATTGGGCTGATATATATATGTGTTTTGGATTCAGTTTTGATGCTTTAAGAATCTTTGTGATTTGATTTGAGCAGTTGGTTGAATTCATACATTGGTAATTCATTATATTGGAATGAATTACTAGTTGATAGTTCTACTATCTGATAGACTTAATTTGTTTCGAATTAAGTTGGAAAAATAGTGGGAGTAGACAGTTTAAGGTCTGCTCGTATCAGTTTGGTCATAATGTTATAAGTGCAAATTGAACATATGTGATTTAAAGTTAGCATTTACATAATGATTGTAATTGACAGCTTTTTGCCCTGTGTTTTGAAATGCACGGGTAGATTGTTTATGATGAAACTCAAAAGACTTAGTGATCACCCTATTATAAACTTGATAGAACTGATTTCTTTTTCATACTTGCTCAAGTGGGAGAATGTTAGAAAATGAGCATGAGTATGAATTCATGGATTAAGTTATTTGGTTCAAGTTTGGATAGGAAGTCTTATTGAGAATGGATTTGTAATCCATGTTATGCTGAAACACTATGTTGGTTGTCTATAAGGATTCTAATAGGGGAATCCTTATAGAACTTGGCGAGGATTATATTGTGTATATATAGTGGCCTCTGCTCTCACAGTTAATATGCTTGATTTCGGACTAAGACCTATTATTAGTTATAAGCAAAACTGATTACTGGAGAGAGGAGAATGTGCACTGCAATCTTACAGGGATATTGGATATGGCTGCATCTGCGAGTACACCTGCAGGTATGATCTTCTCCATACACTGACTTGATGTATGTTAGATTGTATTTTAATCACAGTGATTCATAGTACTTGTTCTTGGTTCATGTTTTGTCTAACAGTTTAGACAAAGCTCCTTTGTTTGTGCCTTCTTTTTCACAGCAAGATTTCTCGTTCTGCACGAGAGAGAGAGAGAGAAAGAGAGGAGGCCCAGGTAATGGCAGAAGATTGGGCGTACATATAGTAGTCGATCGATGGGGAGGTGGGAATTACATAAGGTTGACCTGGATTGGTGGTTTTGGCTGTTTAGGTGCACCTCCCTGTAGACTTTATTGTTTTTTTGTAAATTTTAGGGATCTTACTTGACAAAATTCTTTCTGCTTCATTAATTTTCTCAAATTTTATACTCTGTTCCAGATGAACCCTAAAGAAGATTCACTCTGAAATGGTATAAATCTGTGATTGAAACTATAATTAAGATGTTACTATTGATATTATGGAGAAGGAAAAGGGTATTCAATCATTGTGTTTGAATATCATGTTAGAGTAACTACAAGTGTATTTTTGGCTAGATGGTTGAGTTTAAATTGGTTTAGAAAAATATTTTTGGAAGAGGCTTGGACGTCTTTGTTTATATACGATTGAAAGTGAGATTGAATCCTAAACTACTTACTTATATTAAAATTGAGGGACAATGTTGGTTTCCTACAAAGACTCTAATAGAAGAATCAAAGAGATTGTTTGTCTATAAAAATAGTGGTCACTACTCTCATAGGAAAACCGACTCATTATTAGACTAGGAATTTCGACTTTCTCATTATTAGACTATGAATTTTGACTTTACTAACAAAATTAGTTTGTTGGCAAAAGTCAAAATTGTCGACAAAAGTCAAAAGTTGTCAGCCATTTACTCGCGCAAAGCATGTCGTGCAAGAGTTTTCCCGACAAATTTTGGTACTTCGTAGGCTTAGGTTCAACTTTTTCGATAGACTCTTTTTTGTTGGGATTTATATTTTTCCCAACAAATATTTTCATCTGTACAAGGCTTTCTAGCCAACAAATAATGCTTTTTAGACATGTGGTTTTTTCTTTATCTTCCAACCAAGGAACAAAATGCCGATAATATCGACGATATATCGGCGATATTATCGTTTTTTCGCGAGTCCGATATTTTTTTAAGTATCCAAATGGTTTTCGTTATAATATCGATAATATCGCGATATTATCGAAATTATCGCGATATTTTTTTAAATGGGCTACTCGGAGAAGAACGCCGGAGCTTCTACAGCTCCGGCCGACTGTAAAACAGGACCCTAGACTCCGATCTAGGTATGAAAATGAAATAGAAGACGAGATGAACGTTTTTATATATTCCGTTTGCCGTGAAATGGTCGGAGGTGTTCGGAAAGTTCGTCGACACCCACGGCCTCGTAGCCGTCGTCGACTCGTCGCCGTCGTTGTCGTCGACTCGTCGCCCAATCCCTTTTCTAACCCGCTCGGATTTGATGGATCCGAGAGCCTCGTACCCGCTCAGCTGTAGAGATCGTCCTCATCGGAGGCCTGGCTGAGGACAGAATGAGGGAGAAGAAGGATCGAGAGAGAGAGAGAGACTGAGAGACAGAACGAGGGAGAAGAAGGATCGAGAGAGAGAGACTGAGAGGACTGACTGAGGGTGAGGGCAGAATGAGGGAGAAGAAGGATCGAGAGAGACTGAAGGTGGGTTACGTGTGTGTGGGTTACGTGTCTTGGAGGCCTTCTTGCTTACACTGACAAGTAGTTCTCTCTCAATCCAACGGCTTGCATTATCTTGGAGGCCTCCATGTTAATTACTTTTTTTTGTGTTAAAAAAATGGTTGATTAACTTGATTTCCACCAATTCCAATGTGTGCATAGACTTTTGGATATTTTAACACTCTCACAAAGTGGATTTGAAAAGAGGGAAGACAAATGTTAAGGAAACTTTTTAAAAAGTGTAATTCTTCATGGTATTTTTTCTCACTTCATGTTTTGGGTACAATGTTTTATAATATTAGCACGAGAAATAACATTAAATTATGAGGTGACAAAGAGTATATAAAAAATCTCACTTTGAGAGAGTCTCCTTAGCATCTCTCAAGGGTGAAAACTGAAAAATAAAGCAGGACATTTACAATTTCTATGGCAATCTAATTTTTGTTTGTTTGAAAACTATAGAATAAAAAGGAGTTTAATTATAAAATTAATATAATTATATCTTCTAGGGAAGGTTCAAAACATAATGTACAATGCCCAATACGGTGTGTGTGGGTGGTTTCTGTCCGTATGTGTGTGTGTGTGTGTGTGTCGATTTTGTACTCTTCACAATACACTTACTCTACATATAGAGATGATGAAGATAGTGAAAATTTTGAACCTCATAGGAACTCTATGTGGTACTAAGTCACTCATGTATCTTACCATGCAATGTATAAAGTGTAAAATATTGTACTAATTCATTAGATATAAATGATTTTGGTGTGTTTAAACTTCTTTCATTAATTACTACATATTTTCTACAATCACAATGTTTGACAGCTCGTTATATAATCAACTTAAATCAGTTAAATCCATCATGCAATGCATTTCCTTCCAATTTTTTGTGATAAACTAATAGATAATTGACTAAATAAACATCCTACAAAGTTTCAATAAAAATTTCCAAGTTTTTCTTACAATTTCCGTGGTTTCCATGGAAATTTTATCGATATCGATATTAACCCGATATTTCCATCGATATTTCCGTGTTTTCGGACTACCGATATTTCCGATATTACCGATATTTAATACCTTGCTTCCAACCATATGTGTTTGTCGCCATGAATATTTCGTTGGCACTATTTTCACTCTCCCAACAAGTTGGTTTCGTCCATAAGATATTTAATTTATAAAAAAAGAAAAATAAATGCTTTAATGCTCAACTACTAAATATGGAGTCCAGATCTTCTGCACCCAAAAATCTCTGTGGCCTCTCTGTGCCTTTGCTTTTTGAACTAAACATAATTAATGTTAACTTGACAATAATTAAAATAATAAAAAATAAACCAAATCCTTAGCCAAAAAGCAAAGGCACAGAGGGGCCACAGAGGGTTTTGGGTGCAGAAGATCTGGACTCCTAAATATGTATATAGAAATTTAATACACAAAATTGTTAAGAAATAATATTTTATTGATTGATAAAATTTCTATGTACATCTAGGGCTGGTTCGGTATGGGATACCGAACCAAAAATGACATATCAAATCCCGAACCGAAAATTTTCGGGACGAAAATTTCATGACCGATCCCGAACCGAAATTTCGGGATTCCCGAATTTCGGTATTCCCGAAATATTTTCGGTATTTCGGAATTTCCCGAAACCGAACATCATCAGAATCCAAATCATCCGAACATGCATTAAAATTCAAAATTGAAATCAGAGACGTAGTGACAGTGAATCAGTGAAAGATTTATGGTCGAGAGAGAAACAGAGTGAAGAGAGGGACCTCCTCCTGACCCGAGCCCCCAATTCGAAACCCTAAGCCCCAATTCAAAACCCTAACCTTAATACGAAATCCCACACACACAGAGAATCATTAGAGAGAACCAGAGGTGGGGATGAAGCCATGAGGTGTGGTGGTGGAGATAGTTCGTCGGAGTCAGATTGCTAGACGGTGGGTAGATGCTGAGCTTCAAATCCAAGAAAGAGAGGGAGAGTCTGAGAGATGTTCGGCTTGGTTTTGGATTGGGTGGAAGGAAAGGTTAGGTGGTTTCTGGGTTGTAGAGAGAGAGAGAGAGAGAGTGGTTTCTGGGTTGTAGAGAGCGAGAGAGAGAGAGAGAGGTTTCTGGGTTGTAGAGAGAGAGAGAGGTTTCTAGATGAGACAGAAAAAGGGGGGTTAGCTGGGTTAGAGAAAAAGGGGGGTAGAGAGAGATGAGACACCGGAAAAATCATGCTGGATTATGAGAGAAATAAGAGAGAGACGAGACAGAAAATAAGAGAGAAATAAGAGAGATGGATGACTGATGAGACAAGGCTTTGTCTTCAGAAAGCAAGCACCCACGCCACACACACACTGACACACCCACGCCACACTTCAACACACACACACTGACACACCCACACATATACATATATTATATATACACACACACACATTCCAAGTTCCAACACACACACACGGAAGCACATATGCACATATGCACATATACACACATATATATATAATATATATATATATATATATATTAATAAAGTTCGGTTTGGGAATACCGAAAATTTCAAATTGTGAGACCGATCCCATACCGAAAAATTCGGGATCGGTTCGGTTTCGGTACTAAAATTTTCGGGATTTTTGGTTTGGTATTTTTTCGGTTTGGTTTCGGTATGGTTTCGGTATGGTTTGGGATTTTCGGTATTTTTTTCCTGCCCTATGTACATCCAGAGTACTTGTACAAAAGCATCGTTAGTGACATCTAGATTATGATGTCTACTCACAATGATCTCTCAAATTCAAAGAGTAAGATATGCTTCTTCATTATGTATTAATAATAGCAAGTATCATGAAACATATTATAAATAATGGGAATTGTTATTGGCAATCCAAAAATTTCATTCTACACTCCAAACTTTCTATATTTGGAAAGAAAAATACACTTGTGAGGAGTGTAGAATGACATTTTTGAAGTGCCAATAACACTTCCCTAAATAATAGGGTAAATTCAATTTATCACCTTAATTCTGGGTCCTATAATAAATTCTAGGGTAAATTACCAAAAACTACCTCAACTATTGGGTCTGAACATTTTCATACCTCGTCTTTAAAAAATTTCAATGTTATACCTTATCTTCGAATTTGTTGCAATGTCATACCTTCCGTCAGCCTTCTGTCAATTCATCCGTTACTGCTGACGTGGCATGCCACGTGGCAAATTTTATATTAAAAAATTAATAAAAAAAAATTAAAAAAAAAATTAATTAAATATTAAAAAAATTAATTTTTTTTTCCTTCTCTCTCTTTTTTTTTCTCTTGTTCTCTCTCCTCCTTCTCCTCCTTCTCCGCCTGCTCCTCCTTCTCCTCCTGCTGCTTCTTCTTCTTCGTCCGTCCCCCCTCCATCCCAATCCCCTGCAAACCCAGAAAGAAGAAGAAGGAGGAAGAGGAAGAGGAAGAAGAAGAAGAAAAAAAAAAAAAAAAAAAAAGTAAACCCGAACCTGTGCCCAGAAGAAGAAGAAGAAGCTGCTTCTTCTTCTTCGTCCGTCCCCCCCCCCCCATCCCAATCCCTGCAAACCCAGAAAGAAGAAGAAGGAGGAAGAGGAAGAAGAAGAAGAAGAAGAAGAAAAAAAAAAAAAAAAAAAAAGAAAACCCGAACCCGTGCCAAGAAGAAGAAGAAGAAGGAGAAAGAAGAAGAAGAGAAAAAGAAAAAAAAAAAAAAAAAAAGGGCCGAACCCGTGCCCAGAAGAAGAAGAAGAAGAAGAAGAAGGAGAAAGAAGAAGAAGAGAAGAAGAAAAAAAAAAAAAAGGGCCGAACCCGTGCCCAGAACCAGAAGAAGAAGAAGAAGAAGAGAGAAGAGAGAAGAAGAAGAAGAAGGAGGAGGAGAAGAGAGGAGAAGAGAGAAGAAGAAGAAGAAGAAGAAGGAGAGAGAAGAAGAAGAGAAAAAGAAAAAAAAAAAAAAAAAAAAAAAAAAGGATCCGAACCCGTGCCCAGAAGAAGAAGGAGGAGAGAGAAGAAAAAAGAGAGAAGGAAAAAAAAAATTATTTTTTTAATATTTAATTAATTATTTTTTAGTTTTTAATAATTTTTTAATATAAAATGTGCCACGTGGCATGCCACGTCATCATTTTAACAAAATAATTGACGGGAGGTATGACATTGCAACAAATTCGAAGATAAGGTATAACATTGAAATTTTTTAAAAACAAGGTATGAAACTGTTAATGACCCAATAATTGAGGTAATTTTTGGTAATTTACCCTAAATTCTAATATATGTTTCAATTGCAAATTCTAATAGCTACAGGACATCATTTGTTCATCTCATGTTTTCTTGTGACAAAACCCCATTGTGTTACTGCATGGCCTTTTATTTCAATACTAATTTTTCAAATCCATAGACTACTAAACAAGTTTATTCGCTAAAACTTGAAGCAGAAAATGATAATCATTTCCTTTCCTATATGTATAAATTTACAAATTAATCAAAACCCAGTAATTAATTATTCAAATTTAACACAAAACAGTTCAAAAAGAATACAAGTATGAGAACATGTACATCAGATGTAATCAACCAAAGTAATTCATCGTCGTCGGTTGAGTCCTCCAGTTGCTTTCTTATCTTGCTTTTGCTTTTGCTGCCCATTCTGATTTGGCTTAGGGGTTTGGGATTGGGGTTTTCGATCAGAACAGATGAAGCGGCAATGGATCGAATTTCATGGAATCACAAGGGCCGTGGAGCGCCAACCAAAGTGAATAAGATTTTCTCCTCCAAGTCCAAGGGGATCGGACATAAATAAACGGGCCAATAATTGACGTTAGGGGTAAAATCGGAATTGTATCAAAAGACAAAAGAAGAGTTTTATTCAGAACCAACATGTTGGTTTATATTGAATAGTATAGAACAGAGCATCGCTTCATGTACTTCACCATGATGGTCTACCTTGTCCACATTAATGTTGTATGGGTGTGTTATGGGTGACACTAGTTGCTTCCTTTTAGCGTCGGCTTTCTTCCCCTTGCACTTCCGGTTTGTTTTTTGGTTGCTTGCTTCGTAGTGAGCTTGCGTTGTACTCTTGGCATCTTTGCCCTGGTTAATATATCCAGTTTTTCAAAAATAAAAAAAAAATAAATAAATAAATAAAGATGTTGGTTTATAAGAGCAAGCCTCCGATTTTAGGAGGACAAGTGCATGTAAGTTACTATTCGCTCTGGATAGTAATTACCTTGTGCAACTCTACTCTTTAGGAAAAGATAAAAGCAAGGGCAACGGCAATGACAGTACTATTCATTTTGAATAGTACTTGCCTTTGTGCAACTCCAGCCTTTTGGAAAGGATAAAAGCAAGGATAAGAGTGAGGACAAGTACTATTCACAAAAGTCGGGTTAAAAGGAGGAGAGTCCACATTAAGCTTGGGCAAACAGCTGCATGGTTGAACTTAGAAAAATGAGTGAGGATTCTCGCCAGATCCTTTTTATAAGGATTTTGAGGATTTTCAAATTACTTATATTCATTGTACATCGTGTAGTTAAAAATTATTACAAATTTTTTTATTTAAAATTAAATATAAACAATAGCTGACAAAAACTGATCTCACGATATACAATAAACAGATATACTTGAAGGATTTCCAAGATCTTTACAAAGAGGATCCTCGTCGGATCCTCTACCCAGAAAAACAATGCTTCATAAAACCTTGATGCTAACGTATTTTCAAAATCATATTAAAATACGTTTTTAAAATTCAAGACACAAGAACAATGTAATATGTGTGTGTGTGTGTGTGTGTGTATCCTTTAAGCAAAGTGATCCTTATTTTTTGAAAAAATGGAGATTTGGTATAGGGTCCACTCCACATCGAACTTCAACGATGCAAACCATTTATTCTGTAAGTCTCAATCCATAGGTCATCTTTGTAAAAATTCAATTCAATCCAAAACCATTTGCCTATTTAATTATCAAGATAAAATTTCGTTATTTCGTATATAACAAAGTATTCGTTAATTTCTTTGAACCCAATTAGATGTCTTAAATATTTTTGATTTGGTTAATATTTTGTAAGAATGATCTATGAGGTGCAACTTGAAAAATAAATTGTCCGGATCGCTAAAGTTTGAAGTGATGTGAACCCCAAAACTAATCCTCTTTTTTATAAATAAATAAATAAATAGGGATCCCTTCCCTTAAAAGCTTCTTATATATATATATATATATATACAGATTGCTTAAGGAGAGGGATCCCCATTTTTTCAAAAAAATGGGAAGCCTTCTCCTCACCATTGGATGAAATGGGTGGTTGAGATTAAATAACTTAGAGAATCATTATTTTTCCTTTTTCTTTTCTGGTTCCTGCCTCTTCGCCTCTTCCTTGCGACACAAACGATCATCTCTCTCACGAACAGAGCTTCGCACCAGCCAACCTTTGAGATTTCAGAGATTTCAGGTATGGGTCTCCTCTTCATTCACTATTTTAGATGATTAATTTGGAATTTGGGTTGAACAATTGGGGTTTATATTTTTCAACTTCTAAATGCAATCGAACTCTGCCTCTGCTCGCCGTAATATGCGACGTTGATTCTCTCACCCCATTTAGTTACCCTGCGCTTTTTCACTTAGGCTTTCGCTTCCTCACCTCCCAACAAACCAACCGAATCTATTGAATATTGGACCCAAAGATCCCTGCTTTTTTATCCCATTTTCTAGACCAGCCAAAAAAGTCTCCAGTTTTCGATTTCGGTTTTCCGGCCGACCTAGAGGGAGAAGAGCCTCTATTGCGTTCTGATTCGGGATGTCCAAATTTCTATTTGCAGAAAAACAGGGAAACAAATCCAAAGTGTGATTCGCCTCTAACCTTTGAGATTTCAGGTATGGTCTCTTCCTCATTCACTATTTTAGGTGATTAATTTGGAATTTGGGTTGAACAATTGGGGTTTATATTTTTCAAATTCTAAACACTAAAACCTATTGCGTCCTGATTCGGGATGGTTCTGGTTTCAAATGGGTTGAACAATTGGGGTTTATATTTATTATTTATATATTCTGTCGAATACTGTCTGCTGGCTCGGATCTATATTGATTCTTCAGCAATACATAAACATGGTGACGACAGCAGCATAGTCTTTGGGTTTATGCCTTCATATCTCAAACTTTGTTAACTTGGCTTTCACGTGAGCTTACACATTTCTCATTGGACCTACTTTGCTTCTGTTTTCTTTTCCTACATGCTTTTACAAAAAGCAGTTTTTTGAAGACACTCTTACAAAAAGCATTTGTCAAATGCACTCTGAGGAGCCTTTGGCCGCCACTTCACCAACTTTGGGGGAAAATTAGATTCCAATTATTCGTTATGAAAAAGAAGCTCAGCATAAACCAACTTTTGTTAGTGTGCTCTTAATTAATTGATTAATTACTATAGTGTTGATCTTATAGTATTACTTATTTCAAGTTTTGTTGATGCTTTTTATTATTATTCTTTTTGGTGTGGATGTTTGATTGTGCTAAAGATTCTCTCAGTTATTTAATCTCAACCACCCATTTCATCCAATGGTGAGGAGAAGGCTCCCCATTTTTTTGAAAAAATGGGGATCTCTCTCCTTAAGCAATCTGTATATATATATATATATATATATATATATATATATATATATATATATATATAAGAAACTTTTAAGGGAAGGGATCCCTATTTTTTTTTTTTTTTTTTTTTTATAAAAAAGAGGATTAGTTTTGGGGTTCACATCACTTCAAACTTTAGCGATCCGAACAACCTATTTTTCAAGTTGCACCTTATAGATCATCCTTACAAAATATTAACCAAATAAAAAATATTTAAGACATCTAATTGGGTTCAAGGAAATTAACGAATACTTTATTATATACGAAATAACGAAATTTTATCTTGATAATTAAATAGGCAAATGATTTTGGATTGAATTGAATTTTTGCAAAGATAACCTATGGATCGAGACTTACGGAATAAATGGTTTGCATCGTTGAAGTTCGATGTGGAGTGGACCTATACCAAATCTCCATTTTTTCAAAAAATAAGGATCACTTTGCTTAAAGGATATATATATATATATACACACACACACATATTACATTTTTCTTGTGTCTCGAATTTTAAAAACGTATTTTAATATGATTTTGAAAATACGTTAGCATCAAGGTTTTTATGAAACATTGTTTTTCTGGGTAGAGGATCCGACGAGGATCCTCTTTGTAAAAATCTTGGAAATCCTTCAAGTATATCTGTTTATTGTATATCGTGAGATCAGTTTTTGTCAGGTACTGTTTATATTTAATTTTAAATAAAAAAATTTGTAATAATTTTTAGGGTTAATCTCTGTTTACTACCCTGAAGTTTCGTGGTTTTCAACATTTAGTATATCAAGTTTTTTTCGTCCTAGAGTCATACCTAAAGTGTTAATTTTGGGACAGTCTTTTACATCCGTTAGTCAAACTGTTAATTCTCCCGTTAAGTGATGACGTGGCGCCCATGTGGACAATGACTGGGCGCCAAGTGTCATTAAAAATATTAAAATAATTAATTAAATAAAAGTTAAGATTTTTTATTTTTTTTGTGCTTCTTTTCTTCTTCTTCTTCTTCTTTTGGGTTGCCCATATTCCCCTTCTTCTTTCTTTTCCTTCTTCTCTTCTTTTTCCTTCTTCTTCTTCTTCTTCTTCCTTCTTCCTCCTTCTTCTGAGTTGCTCAAATTCGCGTTTTTTTTTCTTTTTTTCTTTTTCTTCTCTTCTTCTTCCTTCTTCCTTCCTCATTCTTCTGGGTTGCCCAGATCCAAAGGCATGCCAATGAGCACGAAAATCTTAAAACTTCCATAATGCTGCGCAACCCAGAAGAAAAACAAATAGGAACCCAACAACTCAAAAACATGAACACGCCGAGAAATCGAAATCTCGGCCTATTAGTAGAAGATACAACTCACTTTCTCTTTCTCTCTCCCTTTATTTTCAAACCCCAAAACCAAAGCCACCCACAAACATTCGACACCACCTCATCACCCTGTTGTGACTCTCTCCTTTCCTCTTCCTCTCCCTAATTGTACGTTCCTCTCCCCTTTGTCTCTTTCTCGTACGTTTTTTCAATTTCTTCTGGTTTTCTTACAATTGTGGTCAATCCTTTTGCTTTTTCTGTTGCATTCGTGCACCCCTAGTTTAATTTGTTAGATTTTCATGCTCATTGGCATGCCTTTGCATCTCCTTGTACTTTGTGTTTTCGGTGTGTTAGTGCTTTTGTTTGTCGTTTTGCTTCGTCAGCTTTCAGGTACTTTTGTCTGCAACAATAAATCTGTGATCATCATACAAAAAACCCAGTTTTTTAATTGATTTTAGAGAAAACCCAATTTCTTATTTGAATTTTTTCACAAAATTTGAAGTGGTTTTGCCGGTGGATCTCGAAGTTTCAAGCTTTCACGGGTTTTGGTTTGTTTTCCCCATAAATATTTCAGATTCCTGACAATGGCTTTCCCTCTGCAAAATGGTCCTTCAAAGTTCGTCTTTTTCTTTGGCAGACATGCTCTGAAAGCCATGTGTTTCCCTTAGATTGTGGAATGTTACTTGGGGTTGTTTATTTTTTGAATTTTTTTTTCGAGTTCCTCCTTCTGGGAGTGTTTGGATCTTGTGATTCTAAATCCAACCCTGTTTCTGTTTTGGAATTTGGAGTTTGCCGGTGAAATTTCCAGGGTTTCTAAAAATTTTCCTCCTTTGGGATTTTAACCTTTTCAATTTGATTGCTTTATTTGTAGAGGGCCCAGTTATAACCACCGCTTTGAATTTCAGTAATTTTGGGATGTGATTGTTTTCAGTAATTTTGGGATGTGATTGTTTTGTAATTTTGGAATCTGGGCAACCCAGAAGAAGAAGAAGAAGAACGCACAAAAAAAAAAATCTTAACTTTTATTTAATTAATTATTTTAATATTTTTAATGACACGTGGCACTCAGTCATTGTCCACATGGGCGCCATGTCATCACTTAACGGGAGAATTAACAGTTTGACTAACGGATGTATGACATTGTCCCAAAATTAACACTTTAGGTATGACTCTAGAACGAAAAAAACTTAATATACTAAATGTTGAAAACCACGAAACTTCAGGGTAGTAAACAGAGATTAACCCTAATTTTTAACTAAGTAATTTGAAAATCCTCAAAATCCTTATAAAAAGGATTTGGCGAGAATCCTCACTCGTTTTTCTAAGTTCAACTATGCAACTGTTTGCCCAAGCTTAATGTGAACTCTCCTCCTTTTAACCCGACTTTTGTCAGCTAAAGTTGACAGAAATTAAAAAAAATAAATAAATAAATCTTTGCCCTCAAGCAGCAACTTGGGCAAGACTTGCCTGGGCACTAAGTTGGGTATAGTGGGGCTAGACCTGGCATTTCCAACCCAATCCGTTAACCTGATTTGACCCGATTCGTTAAAATAAGTATTCGGATGAGTGTTTAATGGATCGGATGGTTAACGGGTCAACGTGTTAAGCACCTGTTAAATAACGGGTCATTTTGGGTGAACCCGCGAAACCCGTTAACACCCGTTATTGAGGACTTTTGCGTAATTTCAATAGTCAATAATGAAACCCTCACTTTGTCCATTGCACTATTGCAGTATTGTGCAGTGTGCACGCCATCTCTGAGAAGTTTCTGGTGGGGAAAGGAGATGAAATGCAGAATGTGCTCTCCAGGTGTTTGATGAAATGACCTTGTGAAGATGGAAGGTCATGTCGTCGACTTCGACGACAAAGTCGCTTGGTAATCCAGTGGTGCAGAACTTGCAAAGACGAGATTTTGTAGCGAGTTTTGGCGAATTGGTGCATTGTTTTCAAATGGGTCTCCGGCAGAAAAATCGAAAAGTTGAGGTTTTTAAATTGAATTTGACCATTGAACTCACCATGCTTGGCCTTTGGAGCTTGATTTGCCAGCTGCTACCGTCGCCGTCGCTGATGCTGCCATTTTCTCGACTAGGTAATGTCTCTGTGTATCTGCCTCTTGAGTGAAAGAAAACCCTTTTGAGTAGGGAATCAGAAACCCAGATCCAAGAAAGAGACGAATGGGGAAAGGGATTGGCTTCAGTTCCTTGAAACAACTGAGAGACTGAAGGAATAAAAGGAAGGTTGATGGGAATGGAAAGGTGGAAGAAATTGGGTGGTTGTGATATTCCGTGATAATCAATTCAGCATTTGGAGAGAGAGACGAGAAACAATGAAAGAAAAAAGAAAAGAAAAAATAGTTAACGGGTGAAACGGGTAACCCGTTAGCTTAATAGGATGGGTTCGGATGACCCATTAAATTAACTGGTCGGATTGAACCCGATCTAAACTCATTAAACCCGATTCGTTTACAGGTCTAAGTGGAGCATGCTGATTACCTTTCAATTTTTGAGCCGGTGGAGCAATGTTTTTTAGTTTTGGGCAGTATTTGTGCCTTTGCCTTCCACTGCTTGAAATTACTATCTTCTAAAACCCAGTTCGGTTCCAGCACTGTTCATCATGTGAGAGGGGCTACTGTTCATGAACAGTGAACTCCCCAAGCTGCCCTCCCATTCCTTCCTGCCCGCCATTTTTTTCCCTCTCTGCTGCAGGAAAATGACCTCCTTGCCCCTATTATTACCCTTCTCTTCTACGGGCTTCTTCCTCTCTTTGGCCATGTGTTGAACAACCTAGGTATTATTTTTTTCCATTCTGACTCCCTCTTTTATTTTCTGGCAGCAATGGTACATGCCTTTCCACCAAAAAATAATTAAAAAACCTTGCCTCATCACACCTGTCAGCAATGATGCATGCCTTTTCCACCAAAAAATAATTAAAAAAACAAAAATCTGGAACATGCATTGAAGCTAGCGTTTTTTATTTTTTATTTTTTGCTTTTTTCCCAGCCGAATGGTCTCCACGTGTTGATCATCGCTTCAGCTTCTCTTTTGGGTAGGTCTTTGGCCTTTTTGTTGCTTTTTTATTTTTGTCTCTCCAATTTCTCTTTGTGATCGTTTTTTACCGTTTCTTTCTTTCGTAGACTGCCGTTGCTTTCTTCGATTCCAGTGTTCTTTTTCTTCTTTCGGACGGTGTCGCTAGCCTGCTTTTTCTTTTTTGGCCACGCGTTTGTGAATCCTTGGTAAGTTCCAATTTTCTTTGGCTTTGGATTTCCTTATTTTTTTTGCCTATATATTGCGTTTGCTATTGTTTGTTATCTGTGCTAAATTTTTGGGGATGAGTTGGTATAGACTGATAGGGAGTTTTAGCAGGATTTGGGGTGTTGTCAATTTTTTTTAATTAGGGTGATTATACCCTGAACCTTTGGGTCACAGTGTTAAGATTGGTGCTAAGAGGGTTAGTGACAGAGTTTATATGTTTTTTGCCCATTTTTATCCTGTTTATGACATTTTTGTGCTAGGTTTTTGAGCTTTGTTACTTAGCCTTTCGTTTTTTTTTTGTTGCTTGATTTGTTTTGCAGGTTGCATTTGCAAAGGGAGAACAAGATCTTGGATAGTTTATGTGCTTATGAAACATTTGAGGGTAAGATTCACATGGTTATTTAAATCTGTGGGTTTTGTTTCTTCGATTTTAAAATGGAAAAAGCATAACTTTTTTTTTTCCTTAGATTTTAATTAGAATGTGTTGTAAAGCTTTTTATGTATTGCTGTGGTTTATTATAATAACTTGGCAAGTATGTATAATGAGCTATTAGTTTTGGATTTACAGAAATTAGGTGTTCAATTAGTTGAGGTTATTTGGTTGGCTTTCATTATTCTTTGTTTTTTACTTTCTCTTATTGTCGTGTATTTTTGTGACTTATTCTTATTCTGCGGTTGTAATATTATGTTAGTTTTGCATAACATTATTATTTAGTCGGTGGTGGTTCTGTTTATGCCCAGAAAATGGTTAGCTAAAGTGTGTTGAGAAATTGTTTTTTTTTTTATCAATGTGTTGTAAATCTTTTTACATGTTGTTGTGGTTTATTATGATAAGTTAGCAAGTATGTTGTAGTTAAAATACTTTTTAGGGTTGTAAATAGATTTCCACATGATTTAAATAAGATTGTTTTAATGGTTTGGGGAATATGGAGAAAAGTCACTCCAAACTTAAAATCCAATGGTAGTTTATTGGTGTAAATTATGTTACTCTCAATAATTTTTCTGTGATTTTTAGAATGCCTAAATTTTGACTGTTGTTTAGCTTGGATAAAGCTCAAGGCTTATAACTAAGTTTGCTATTTATTTTGTTTGATGCATTTCCAGTCTTTGTAGCTGACAGAATTACATCACCTCCAAAGTTGCAGACATGGATTGCAAGGTTTTTTCTATCCTCTGGTATTCATTGATTGAGTTTGTTTGCAGCTGAAAATGCTGTCTTAGTTAAGACCTAATGAGAACATCATATTTACAAAATATACTCAAGAATGTGTTGTTCGTTGTTTCTGATGCTATCATTTTTTTTTTTATCAATTTAAAAACAGGGGTTTGTATTTTTTAGTATTATTTTAGCATTTTGGCCTAATGGGTTTCGTTGCACCTAATTGCAAACCCTTCATTTGCTCATGATTTAGTAAGTCACCAAGTAATTATGTTTATGCATACTCTAATTATTTTTTTTCCAACATGTGTTCATATAGCTGAAAATAAAAAATCTACTGATTATATTAGATTAAACTTTGGTAGTCGTTCAAACATAATTATTCATGCACTTTGTAATCCCGCAGCAACGCGCGGGCATTACCATCTAGTGCTCTACTAAAGTCAGAAATTGGGGGTGCTGGGGCCCGCGTTAGGGTGTTAGTGGATGTGGTGTTGGTGTTTGATGGTATTTTAAAAAGAAATGTGGTGAACTTAGTAAAGATGTATAAATTTTTTATTTTTAATGGGTGCGTTTGATATAAATTGGGGTAAACATAAATGAGTAGTGGTGTTTAAATAGAAAAACTCTTAGTGTAATAAGGATGCAATTATGTAATTGTATTTGTAAAAATTGGATTAATTAATTAAACCTTATGTGAATATGTGAATTTTCCTTTCTTAGTAAATTAAAATTGTGTGATGTTACAAGCTGGTCCATATACGGATATTATGCTCACCTGATCATCAATTTAATCTAGAATTCAAAAGTAAAATTTGAATTGTTATATTTGTATCAATACAAAAATTTAAAAATGGTAAATTTGAACGTATAATTCTCCATAAAATTCGAAATTGACTGGATCGCCCCTGTTTTCTTTAATAGCTAAATATGTTGTGGTTGTGGAACTCCAAGTTTATTTAGTACTGTTAAATTTTGGCATCTTATTTGGTAATATGTTTAATAATTGAACCTTGACCTACCAAGCCTCAGGGACGTGGAGTTTGATTTAGTTTGTTCTCGAATTGGTGGTGTTCTTTTCTGTGTATATATACGTGTGAAGAATTCTTGTGGAACAGTACCACCGAAATGTCCCAGGTGTGTGAAAGTGAAACTCCTGAAGATCAGGTGGCCGAAATCCTGTCCAGGTTGCCGCCGAAGTCTCTGATGAGATTCAAATGTATACGCAAGTCTTGGTGCACTATCATCAATAGTTCAAGTTTTGTGGCCAAACATCTCAGCAATTCCATAGACAACAAACTCTCATCCTCCACTTGTATCCTTCTTAACCGTTGTCAGGTTCATGTTTTCCCGGATAGGAGTTGGAAACAAGACGTTTTCTGGTCCATGATTAATCTTTCCATTGACAGTGATAAGAAGAATAACCTTCATTACAATGTTGAGGACCTAAATATACCATTTCCAATGGAAGATCAAGACAATGTAGAGCTTCACGGATATTGCAATGGGATTGTCTGTGTAATAGTAGGGAAAAATGTTCTTTTATGCAATCCTGCAACGGGAGAATTCAGGCAACTTCCCGATTCATCCCTTATTCTACCCCTTCCCAAGGGAAGATTCGGATTGGAAACGGTCTTTAAGGGATTGGGATTTGGCTATGATTGCAAAGCTAAAGACTACAAGGTCGTGCGAATTATAGAAAATTGTGATTGTGAGTATTCAGAAGGTGAAGAATCATATTATGAGCGTATTCTTCTTCCTCACACGGCTGAGGTATACACCATGACTACTAACTCTTGGAAAGAGATCAAGATTGATGTAACAAGTGATACTGATCCGTATTGCATTCCTTATTCTTGTTCAGTGTACTTGAAGGGATTTTGTTATTGGTTTGCATGCGATAACGGGGAATACATATTTTCATTTGATTTAGGTGATGAGATATTTCATATAATAGACTTGCCTTCTAGGAGAGAATCCGATTTCAAGTTTTATGGTATTTTTTTGTATAATGAATCCATCACTTCTTATTGCTCTCGTTACGAAGAGGATTGTAAATTATTTGAAATATGGGTAATGAACGACTATGACGGAGTTAAGAGTTCATGGAAAAAATTGCTAACCATTGGACCCTTTAAAGACATTGATTATCCATTGACACTTGGGAAATGTGACGAGGTTCTTATGCTTGGCTCATATGGAAGAGCCGCCTTTTGTAATTCTAGTACCGGAAGTCTCAAGTATCTTCATATTCCCCCTATTATCAATTGGATGATAGATCATGTGAAAAGTATTGTTCCAATCAAGTGAATTGAGGGAAAAGTTCCATTTTCTCCTATTTAATTTGTATGCATGATATAAAGCTTGAGTTTGCATCGTCTAATTTTGCTTTGTGGCCTTTGTACCATGTTTGCTTATCATGGGCTGCCTTTAGTTTTTGGGCTTTCAACATTTAATATTATTCTATTTGACAATGTATAATAACTGTTCTTTAAAGTTAACTTATACTAACAATTCCTTTATCTATTTTAACATAATCAAGTTAAACATTCTAGCGTACGTAGGAGTGCAAACATTTATGAGTAAAATCCCGGTTGTTAAAAAAATTATTTGGCAACAAAGAATATTTACAGCTCTTTAGCCCCTAACCATAGTTTGTAAAATACGGAATGGGTATAATCAGGCCCGGCCCAAGCCCAGTGTTGGCAGGGCGATCGTCTAGGGCCCAAAAAAAATCGGGGCACCAAAATTATTACGGTAGTATATTTATATATGTTTTCATAAGAGTATAAATTTATAAAATTTGGTTAGATTACAAAGAAATTGAGCTAGAAGTGGTGGTTTCTTCATTTGAAAATAATGAAGAGGTCTTGGGTTCAAAACACTACATGTGCTTATTTACTTTCCAATTTTTACAAATTTTTTTCATAAGAGTATAAATTAATTTTTACAATTTTTTTTTTTTCATAAGAGTATATATTTATAAAATTTGGTTAAATGATCAAAAAGTTTAAATAGAAGCAATGGTTTTTCTTGTTTAAAATTAACAAGATTTCCTAAGTTCGAAATGCTATATGCGTGTTTATTCTTTTCAATTTTTACGAATATTTGTTTGGTTGTTAATTTATTTTTAGTTACTAGCTAGTAGTTATGTGGGTTGCTATTTTTAAATATTCGTTTGAATTCAAGTCTAAACTTCTACAAAGGGTAATATGTAGACCAAATTTTTAGAGCAAATTTGCAAATCATATGACGTGTCATCAAAATGTTTAATTTAATGCCCATTCATTACTTATACACATTAATTAAAGACTCAAACATCATTATTTTTTGAGTCTCATATTGACAAGGTTAGTAAATAAGAAAAAACACCTCACGATTTATACAAAAACACTTTAAAAGTTCATATGGAAAACAAAACTCATCATCTATCTACATGGAAGCTCGGAGTTTTTTGGTTTCCTTCTCTGGATGCAAATAAATTAGTATTTCTGTGTTTCTAAATTATTGAGTTTGAACTGCTTTTCTAAGTATAATTTCATGGATATCTTACGTGAGAAAATAAATAATTTTCTTATATAAAGTTAGGGCACATTTTTTGGTATTGCTCCGGGCCTCAAAAATCTCTGGACCGGCCCTGGGTATAATATGTGAAAATACGTACGTGCAGTATTCGATAACTTTGCTAAAACTTTACTTTGAAAATTAGACCACTTATATGACGATCCGTCCCCAAAAATTTTAATTTTAATAAGTGAATATACGAAAATGCCCTTCGAGGCATATAGATTGACTGTTGTTGACTGTAGTGGCACTCGTCGCTACGGACGTGTGGGCCCAAACAGTTCGTGATTTGAAGTTATAACAAAGAAGATATTAACGTTTGAAATCGGGGGCATTTTAGTACATCGATTATTTTAGAAAAATTTGGATTTTTTTTTATGAAATCTAGTGTGCCACGTGTGTGGCCCAGATCAAAGGAAGAAGAAAATGGATGACTGCGATGAAAAGAAAAGAAGAGAGATGGGAGTTAAGTGGAGCAATGAGGAGAAGAGAGAGGAGGAGTGGACAATGAGGGAAGAGAGAAAGGAGAAAAAGGAGGGAGGAGAAGAAGGAGGGGAACTAGATCTGTTCCCCTTGACCCGCGAAACCCTTCGGACCCGACCCGTATTCCGGCGATTCCCGTCGTTTTTCCACCATTTTTTCGACGATTTGGACCGACCTATCACTCCCAATCATCATCTAGCCTCTCCCTCTTTCATTTCCACCCAACATTAGAAGGATTTTGGTGGTAATGTTGGGGAAAACCCGCTGATGGGTGTACGGGGTGAACAACAGCAATTCTTTCGTTTGTGAAGACAACACCATGGATTTCCACCATAGTTCAACTCCCCTTGAGGCATGGAACAAAGTCCAAACAGTGGAGGAGGCGTCGAAGCAAGTATGGAGGTCGAATTGAGGACACCCACCTTAGGGTTTCCGACGGGTTTTAGCAAAATTGAAGCTTTTCCACGCCAAATTGGTCTTGGTCATAGGTATGAAAGTTGTTTCTCTCATTGAGATATTCATTTCTGCAAAATTTGGTAATTTTTGGAAATAGTTGGATATTCCGGCGAGTCGGGGTGGCCGACCGCCACCCACGGCGGCGCGTGGCCAGTGGGCCGCCAATGCTATTATTAGGTTAAATTAAATGTTCTGAATTCAGTTTTATATTTGAATGACGTAGGTTGATCGTTGGAACCTAAATTCTCTACGATACGTTAATAGGTATTTGCATGAATCAATGATTCGACCGTTGGATCGCCACCAAACTTTATTATGTTATAGTACATAATATTTGAAGAATGTAGGAACTTACGGATCAGGAATCCAATGTATGGATCTTCCCGAATTGGATTTGTAAGTTCATAAAATAAAAAGTTAACCGCCACTCGATTTTGGAATTTGGCAGAGATCCAACCGTTGGATCGTAACGAAACTTTAGTATGTTGTTCTAGAAGCATAATATGTATCATGGGAAGTTACGGATCAGAAATCTGAGAAGTGGATCTTCCGAATCGAGTTATGAAGGGTTGTGGACCCTACCTTCGATCTTTGATCAACGGTTGACTTTTGATCAATGGGTCTCAAATTATTCTAGAATATCCTTGAGGATATGTTTTATGTGAGCTACGTATTCGATTGGCAAGAGTCCTGAGATGTAGTTTGATAATTGTTCGAGGCGCCGATCGTTTAAGATGCCTCGATGTTTGTACTAGGGAATCGTAGCGCGGACTCCAGGTGAGTGGGCTTTGGGTTTTTTATATATATATATATATATATATATATATATATATATATATATATATGCACTACGTTTTCCCATAAATTTTTTAAAAATAGTTTTATGCTTTGAAATGCCATGTCAAATGCTTTATATTTTAGAATATGCATTTAATAGTTGCACATGCTATTGTTGATGCTGCGGACGCTCAGGTAAGTCCCAGGTGAGTTATATGTTGTTGATGGTAAGTTGCATGATTATGGTTATACTTAGAGGCATTTAGAGCTCATTAACCTGCACCCCGATGTTAGTGCTCTTACCCGTGGCCAGGGCATAGTCGTTCACGTGATGTTCACCTCCTGCACCATACGCTCACCTTGGATCCAAGTTAGGTGCACAGTCATGTCGGACAGACCACTATAGGTGGTTCTGACTCGTAGGTGACCCGCGATCATTCTCATAGTCTTCACGTGATCGTAGCACTTGAGCGTATTTATTTACACCCAGTCCTGTCGTACAGACTACCTTAGGTGGTTCCGACTCGTGTGCAGGCATATTTGATGATCTATAGTTCAGCCGTACAGGCCACACTCGGTGGATCCAGCTGTTATGTTACTTTTCATTAATTTACTTCACCTGGTTTACTTATTTCGTTATACGGAGATATTTGGCATGGTATACATGAGAATTTTGCTACTTCGAGTATGGTTTTGATATAGATATGTATTATTAAATTTATGGGAAATTATACGGATTTTACGGTGAGGGGTTACTATTTTTGGAAAGAGAAATGGTTTTTGAAAAGCTTTGTTTTTGCCCGCTCACACTTTTTGTTTTGCGCCCCTCCAGGTTTTAATTGCTAAAATTTCGTATCAACGAAGATTCTTGGCGAATCTCAGTATGGGTGGCTGCCTTTGAGGGTATGATTCTTACCCACACTATTGTACTTTACTTATTTTCTGACATCGCGTGTGAAATGGGCTCAATCCTGCTCACCACACACTTCTGCTTTTAGACATTTTTAGTTTTAAATTTATTCACATTTTTACACATCACTACACTTTATGGTTCGTCACCTTCCAGGTGTCGACCAGCACAGCTCGATTAGAAGTCCTAGTGGACGTTCTGGGTTGGGGTGTGTCAGTTTGGTATCAGAGCATAAGTTTGGGCAGTATTGCATTCATCACACGAGTGATGTGAGCATTTTCAGTTCTTGAGCGTAATGCTCGAATCTTGCCGCCTCGTCGGATACGAAAAATGTGTTAGTTTTCCCAAGTTTTGAGTAGTTTTGTCGAATTGTCGACATTTGAGAAGGTCACTTTGGCTAACATTTATAGACTTAAAGCGAAGAACTTCTTTACCAAGGGAAAGATGTGGATTTGAGACAAGTTAATGTCCCTAAAGCAGGGCTAATGTATTGACGTCGATGGATCACCAAGGAATTGTAAACCAATTCCATCATTATTCTCTAGCCATTAGCATACAATTTATTAGGATTCCTACGAAGTTTACTTCGTCAAGATTCTAAAATTGTCTTGAGAGACAACCTGGCGCTAAAGTGGTAGCACTCGACGAAGGAAATGCCTGGGACACAGTTACTTATGGTCATGGAACCTTAGGATTATACCTAGAATTTAGCCACTTCCTTAAGTGACAATTAAAACTATTATCCTCTACTTCGAGTTGACGATCTAGCTCACCCATCCTTGTAACTCGAGTTTTCTTTCTTAACCTGCTTACTTCGTAGTAGCCTTTTTGATGACCTTCTTATCTACTTTGGTAGTGAGACCATATTCCTCAAACATCAGCTTTATTTAGATTGGTACCTATCTCAGAAGACGTGATCTTCACAGATGATATTCCTTCCTTTTCTAGAAAGATTTTTGAGGATGAAGGTTGAAATTCTCAAGTGTTGTGAGATTTAAGATATTCATAGTCTTGTCGAGGTTATCGACTATTGGTTAACGATTTTTTGGCTATAGTGTTCCTCATCACGTTCTGACAGAAGAAGTGAGTTTAGTCTGGGATGTTGATTATGAATAAAAATTTCTGACAGCTTAAGTGTTGTCTTTTCTCCAAATATGACTCTTACATTTTCCGATAGCATGGAGGATTTCGAAATTCACGATGACTTTTTCTTCGGAGGTTTTGGCTGTATAGATGCATCGTGATAAGGTAACGCTTATGTTTCCTAGCGGTAGAACCGTTAAAGATGAACCATCATATATGTGATTTAGAGTCAACAATTGTCATTTTCATTTGAAAACTGTTTGATACTCCTTTGTGGAGAAGTGTGTCCAAAATCTTCATTAACCTTAGAACTTCCTAATTTCACTTACTTTTGGACAGAGCTAAGTTTCTGGCAACGGCATTAGAAGAATTAGATCAACCCCTATGATTCCGCTAACGTGTATTATACTGGTTGTGCAAACGTAATTACTGAGCACCGTAGTAAACGTTGCTTCTACCCTAAATATTTTCAGTCTTCCTCATTCCATTCTAGTCAACATTTTCGAGTTACTCTGACCCATAAAAAAAAAAAAAATCTTTTGAATGGGGTTGTAATCACTTTTCATATCCAAATGCAAACGAGAAATATCACCGTAAGCTTCTGGTACGAGGTATTTAGTATATGCGGAGATTGTAATGATGTCTTGATGTTTATAGATCGACTTGACAGTCAACCCATTTTCCTTTGGTCTTGAGGGACTACAGTTAAACCACTTGGTAAAATAATTCATTTTTGAATTTATTGGATTTTCTAATATATTGATCAGTATCTGTTCTAACCGTGACTCCATATTCACTCATTTGTATTGAAAAGGTATTTTGGTCAACTTTGGGTACGTGGCTACCCTACTGCAATTCGCATTATTCCGAAGACAGGTAAACTATTCAGAAAAATTGCTTGGATATTGAGACCTAGTTGTGATCGCTAATTCTTCAATCATCTGTCAAATACTTTGTCGAATAGATCGTTACCATTGGTGATTGAACATTCTGGAAGTTGTTTTTGGTAGGACAATGGCAAATAATCAATCTTGATATTTTGAACTTTGAATTTGATGACCTTGTTTTGGGTCTCGGATTCTCGAGTGTTCTTTTAATCTCCTTGAGATGGTTTCTCGCTCAATCAATGAGTAATTCACGATAGGTTGACTTGGCGGATGCGTGCACTAGTTTTATATCGATGCTAGCAGGAACTATTGAAATACAATCTTTTCGTAAGTTTACTAGACTTACCAAGAAGAAATTTCATGTGGCTTTGAGGATCGAATAATTTTCAGCATAGTATTGGTGAAGGTATAAAGCTTAGTAATTTTGACGTCACTTTCCATATAGGATTGAGACTGCAATTGTCGTTAAAAAGATGGATTCTTTAATTATGAATTTCAGAGGTTATATCCTTGATTTGGTGAATAATGCTAGTGAATAGTCACGAAGGAAATATTTTACGATATGTGTTTGTCTCTGCGCATCTTTTCATGACGTCACTCTAGTTAACAGCTGATTTGGTGTGCTCTAGGATAGTATGGCCTTACGATTAAGGTACGGATCAGACGATCTGGATATATTCGCACGTGAGGAGCAAAACGATATTTTGGCATCTTAAAGACTTCTCACTAGCTTATTGAGACAACGATGAGTTATCGGCATTACAAGCTGCAGACTGTAATATCAATGACTTAATGGTTGGGTTCACTAAACTAGTGGACGAGACGGCTTATCTACGACAGCACTTACTAGTTAGATATAGTTCGGACTTATTCTCTAAGTTCGTGACACGATAAATGTTTGACGAGGTTCATTTTCATTTTGAGTTAGATTTTTTGTGTAAGCATTTTTCTATGAGGTTATTTTATTTATATGAGTATTTATGATATAGCAAATGTTGAGTGAGTTATTTTCACTCTTGGTTTAAACTTAATACAAGTATTTCAATCGTACATTTATATATATATATATATATATTTTTTTTTTTTCTTTTCAATATTTTATATATGTGTATTTTTCTTATGTTAGTTTGTAGTAATTGGTGTTTTCGACTTTACAGTTGGTACAGACGTTATATCACTATATTATCGAGGAAGGAAGAAGGTATGGGCTTGGAGGCATGAAAGAGGAATAATTGCAATCTGATCGCGACGAAATGACATTCTCTTTGATGCAGCCGCTCTAACTTGATTTCTTCCTTGTGTAAATATTTATATAGATATGTTCTTCCCATTTCAAGTATTTTATGTGTAACAAGTATTTCAAAATTTCGGGGACGATTTTATTAAGGGGGGAAGATTGTGACGACCCGTCCCTAAAAATTTTAATTTTAATAAGTGAATATACGAAAATTCCCTTCGAGGCATATATATTGACCGTTCTTGACCGTAGTGTCGTGTCACTTAAGGTTTGTTTTCTTGGCGTATCCTCGTAGTACTCATCGCTAAGGAAACGTGGGAACAAACGGTTCGTGATTTGAAGTTATAACGAAGGAGATATTAACGTTTGAAATCTGGTGTGCCACGTGTGTGACCCAGATCAAAGGAAGAAGAAAATGGATGGCTGTGATGAAAAGAAAAGAAGAGAGATGGGAGTTAAGTGGAGCAATGAGGAGAAGAGAGAGGAGGAGTGGACCAATGAGGGAAGAGAGAAAGGAGAAAAAGAAGGGAGAAGAAGAAGGAGGGGAACGAGATCTATTCCCCTTGACCCGCGAAACCTCTCAGACCCGACCGGTATTCCGGCGATTCCCGTCGCTTTTCCACCATTTTTCTGACGATTTGGACCGACCGATCACTCCCAATCATCATCTAGCCTCTCCCTCTTCCATTTCCACCCAACATTAGAAGGATTTTGGTGGTAGTGTTGGGGAAAACCCGATGAAGGGTGTACGGGGTGAAGAACGACAATTCTTTCGTTTGTGAAGACAACACCATGGATTTCCACCATAGTTCAACTCCCCTTGAGGCGTGGAACAAAGTCCAAATAGTGGAGGAGGCGTCGAAGCAAGTATAGAGGTCGAATTGAGGACACCCACCTTAGGGTTTCCGACATGTTTTAGCAAAATTGAAGCTTTTCCAGGCCAAATTGGCCTTAGTCATATGTATGAAAGTTGTTTCATATGTATGAAAGTTGTTTCCCTCATTGAGATCTTCATTTCAGCAAAAAAATTTCAACAAAATTTGGTAATTTTTGGAAATAGTTGCATATTCTGGCGAGTCTGGGCGGCCGACCGCCATTCATGGCGGCGTGTGGCCAATGGGCCGCCAATGCTATTCTTAAGTTAAATTAAATGTTCTTAATTCAGTTTGATATTTGAATGACGTAGGTTGATCGTTGGAACCTAAATTCTCCACGAGACATTAATAGGTATTTGTATGAATCAACGATCCGACCGTTGGATCATCACCAAACTTTATTACATTGTAGTACATACTATTTGAATAATGTAGGAACTTATGGATTGGGAATCCAACATACGGATCTTCCCGAATTGGATTTGTAAGTTCATAAAATAAAACATTAACCGCCACTCGGTTTTGGAAATTGGCAGAGATTCAACCGTTGGATCATAACGAAACTTTAGTATCTTGTTCTAGAAGCATAATGTGTATCATAGGAAGTTACGGATCGGAAATCTGAGTTGCCGATCTTCCGGATCGAGTTATGAAGGGTTGTGGATCTTACCATCGATCTTTGATCAACGGTTGACTTTTGATCAATGGGTCTCAAATTATTCTAGAATATCCTTGAGGATATGTTTTATGTGAGTTATGTATTTTATTGGTAAGAGTCCTGAGATGTATTTTGATAATTGTTCTAGGCACCGATAGTTTGAGATGCCTCGATGTTCGTACTAGGGAATCGTAGCCCAAACTCCAGGTGAGTGGGCTTTTGGTGTGTGTGTGTATATATATATATATGCACTACATCTTCCTAGAAAATTTATTTAAATGGTTTTATGCTTTGAAATGCCATGCCAATTGCTTTATATTTTAGAATATGCATTTAATAGTTGCACATGCTATTGTTGATGTTGTGGACGCTCAGGTAAGTCCCAGGTGAATTATATGTTGTTGATGGTAAGTTGCATGATTATGGTTATACTTAGAGGCATTTAGAGCTCATTAACCTGCACCCCGGTGTTAGTGTTCCCGCCCGTGGCCAGGGCACAGTCCTTCACGTGATGTTCATCTCCTGCACCATATGCTCACCTTGGATCCAAGTTAGGTGCACAGTATTGTCGTACAAACCACTATAGGTGGTTCTGAATCGTAAGTGACCCGCGATCATTCGCACAGTCTTCACGTGATCGTAGCACTTGAGCGTATTTATTTACACCCAGTCCTGTCATACAGACTACCTTAGGTGGTTCCGACTCGTGTGCAGGCATATTTGATGATCTATAGTTCAGCCGTACAGGCCACACTCGGTGGATCCGGCTGTTATGTTACTTTTCATTAATTTACTTCACCTGGTTTACTTATTTCGTTATACGGAGATATTTGGCATGGTATACATGAGAATTTTGCTACTCCGAGTATGGTTTTGATATAGATATGTATTATTAAATTTATGGGAAATTATACGGGTTTTACGGTGAGGGGTTACTATTTTTGGAAAGAGAAATGGTTTTTGAAAAGCTTTGTTTTTGCCCACTCACACTTTTTGTTTTGCGCCCCTCCAGGTTTTAATTGCTAAAATTTCGTATCAACGAAGATTCTTGGCGAATCTCAGTATGGGTGGCTGCCTTTGAGGGTATGATTCTTACCCACACTATTGTGCTTTACTTATGCTCTGACATCGCGTGTGAAATGGGCTCAATCCCGCTCACCACACACTTCTGCTTTTAGACACTTTTAGTTTTAAATTTATTCACATTTTTACACATCACTACACTTTACGACTTCGTCACCTTCCAGTGGACGTTCCGGGTCGGGGTGTGTCGACTTGTTTTTATTTTAATATTTATTTAATCAATTCTTAAAAAAATTGTTAACAATATGTGTTGAATACGTGAATTTTACAGGTAGTATTGAAAATTGTGTGACAATAATGTGCATTAAACGTAAAAAGCACGTATGTACATCTTTAACGAATTATTAAAATCCATAAGGAAAATGGAAGTATTTTTAAAATATGTATGTACGTGTATAATATCAAATGGGAATTTTATTTAAACCCATGTAACCTCTTTTTACACCAAACTTACTTTTTGCACCGATTTGATTTTTAACTAAACTATCAATATCTCTTTAAACCCAAATAAATTTCCTAAAATACCCTTACAAACCTAATCCAATATGCAAATTTGTCTTTACACCCATAAGTGTCTTCAAGCATTGATCTGAGCTAGCCGCTAATTAAATTTTCGTTAGGCTAACCAGAACCACCAGAGGGAAGAATAAAAGATTGAGTTTGTTAACGTTTAAGTAAAATATTGCATGTATACAGTATTTCAAACAACAATAGCTAGTTGGTAATTTCCATCAGATTTGGTTGCAACATTTAGGCCCGTGTTGTATGCATTATATGCATGCACAGGTGATTGTAAATCGTATTGGAGGGCATGTGAACACAGGACAACAACAGCCATACATGTACTAGCAGCAGCAGCATAAATCGTATTGGAGGGTGTTTTGGGGCGCAGACACAGACACTGGAAGAGTGTCTGCAACAATTTGTTGTTGCAACAATATTCATAAATCGAGTCATACCTTAATTGAAGGATTTAAAACTTCAAAATCACCATATATCAATAAAACAAAGTTTGTTTTTCTCTATAAGAGCTATTAGGGTTTTAGCCAGAATGAATGTAGGATAAACAAAGAATGATGCTAGGGTTTAACTGTAGTGTGTGGGTTTATTGATAAATTTGAGTTTTATTATTAATTTTATTTGGTACTTAATAGTAATTATGTAATATAGTAAAATAGACAATTAACATTTAAAATTTAATTTGGATGTAGAAAAAGGTTACATAAGTTTAAATAAAATTTCTCATATCAAATTTACTGACTATGATGTAACCTCTTATCAATAAAACAATAAAAATTATAAAAAGCTAGATTTGATGAATAGTATCATTTTGAGCGGCAATATATGACACGCATTTCATGAGTTCGTTAATTTAAAATCATTAAGAAAAAGAATGAGTGTATCCACCATCTAGTATCACTGCACTAAGATGTGAAAATGCGAAGAAATGACCCATATGAATTTTTTAGGGCTTATTTTATCAACATCCCATATATTGTTGAATGCACCCCACAAACTTAATACATCCCATATTTACTTTTTTAATTAAAATTTATCTGAATACACCGCACTTACTTTTTCATAATACCCTCACACCCCACACCTCAACATACACCCCCACAATTTCTACATATACCCCACATTCTTCATATCTTAAAAAAAAAAAAAAAAAATTAGCCCTCCCCCTGCTCTAGCAAGAACCAGCCACAATTATTCTTCTTCTTCCACGCCACGCCAAATGTTGATTAACGAGTAACATTGCTTTGATTAAAAACTTGAGGTCACAACATTTAAAGGAAAGGCCAGTGCTTCAGTTCCTCCATTTCTTTTTGTTTGGACTTCGACCCAGGATAAGCAAGACAATGTTGTGAAACCTAAAAGATGTGTACGCAAAAGAAAGAGACAACCTTTCCGAGCTCTCCTCGAAAATATGTGGAAACCATATATCCTTAAAACAAGACTTGCAAATGAGGGCCTTTGTATGACTTCTCTGAGCCGAACAACCAACTAATAAGACTAATTAAGGGGTTACTTGATCTGGTATGGAAGATTGATTTAATTGAAGGAATCAGGTTCAGAAAGATGGAAACTGCCCAAGTAGGAATAAGAAAATGGGGACAAAAGTTGGGATGAATTGATTGAATATCAATTATCAATGTGAAGTGTATTTGGTTTTGGATTAAGATTCTCTTATGAATAATTTTTTCAGTCAATGTCTTTGTAGTTTTATTGATTAGGGTTTTGTTCTACGTACAATGGAGAGTGAATGATTTTGAGAGTTGAAGAAGATAAATAACATTGGGATGTGTTATTTGGGGTGTATTTAGAATTATTTTAATTGTTTTATAATTTTATTAGGTCGAAATAGTCATTGCATATAAGGCATACAAGTCATTTAATATTAAATTTTAATGTGGGGTGTATTCAACATTATGTGGGGTGCTAATAAAAAAAAACCATTTTTTAGCAATAGACTACTACTCCTATATGTAATTGGGTTTTAGATCAAAATTCAACCCATAATAAATGGTTATTGCAAATGGCAATAGTTGTGAATTGGCTCTTTAGCCAAAATGGTTTCTGAGATTGATGCAACTTCTTATTTTGGTATTTGACAATGAAAATCGATAGAACTGGTCCCTGTGTTTGTCCTCTATAAATCATTTTGGTTCTTTTGTAAAAAAAATCTGTTAATATCCTCGTTAAATTGCCACGTGACAGACCATGATCACCTTTTAAAGGGCCTTTTTGTCAAACAACTCCTCCATTTAATGAGAATATTAACAGATTTTTCTTGAAGACCTCATTTTGTAAGATCCCACATCGCCCAGGGGTGTGGATCTTGTAAGCCTTATATGTAAATTCCCATCTCTACCTAGCATGAGGCCTTTTGGGAGCTCACTGGCTTCGGGTTCCGTAAGAACTCTGACATTAAGCGACAATGGGTCAGAGCATTCCCAGGATGGGTGACCCACTGGGAAGTTCTGCTGGTGTGAGTTCCCAAAAACAAAACCGTGAGGGCATGACCAGGGCCCAAAGCGGACAATATTGTGCTACGGCGGAGTCTAGCCCGGGATGTGGTGGGGGCCCGGGCCGGGGTGTGACAATTTGGTATTAGAGCCAATCCCTGGCCGGAAGTGTGCCGACGAGGACGTCGGGCCCCTAAGGGGGTGGATTGTAAGATCCCACATCGCCCAGGAGTGTGGATCCTGTAAGACTTATATGTGTATTCTCATCTCTACATAGCACGAGGCTTTTTGGGAGCTCACTGGCTTCGGATTCCGTAGGAACTCCGAAGTTAAGCGAGAATGGGCCAGAGCATTCCCAGGATGGGTGACCCATTGGGAAGTTCTGCTCGCGTGAGTTCCCAAAAACAAAACCGTGAGGACATGACCGGAGCCCAAAGCGGACAATATTGTGCTACGGCAGAGTCAAGCCCGGGATGTGGTGGGGGCCCGGGCCGGGGTGTGACATCATTGTACAGTTAGAAAGATAAGATAATTTTGCCAAATTCTTCTACTCTTCCTCGTCAAAATTATTCCAACATATATGCTGGCTAGAAACTGCTTATTTCCAACAAATTAAATGACTGACATGTATTAAAAAAAAACTTATTAGCCATTACATAAAATCTAAAAGTTCATAAAGACCTAATATATAATTATATACTCACAAGAAATTCAAGTTCAGCTGACGGTATAGTTTTCAAATTCAAACAGAATGGCAGCGGGCCCATAACATATTCAAGGATTTGCCTATAATAATATTCAAGCAAGAAATCTCATATATTGATCGTCTTCATTAGAAGCTACTACATGGAAAGAAAGAAACAAAACAGAGTGTAACTCCCTTTCATCAAACATACAAAATTTATGAAAATCACAAAATTAATTTTGTATAGCAAAGAAGAGATATAAACCAGTACCTCCTTTGTGGACCAAAAAGCCGGAAACATCACAATGAAATAAATTAAAAAAAGCTCAAAATAATAGATTTAAGTATCCTTGTGCGACGAGTAAGGAGATCCAGACAAGGCACCCACTGTTTTTTGCTATAACCATCAACAAGCAGAAGAAGTTAATACTTTGACAAGGTTATGGCCTTTCATGCAATGGGGCATTGACTAAGTCGGGCCCCTTAAGAAGGCTCAAGGAAACAGGGAGTACCTGATAGTGGCAACATACTACTTATCAAAATGGATAGAGGCATAACCCTTGACAAGAAACACTGACATTGCTGTCAAGTCTTTCGTCTAGAAGAACATTATCTTCCGATTCGGCATCTTGCATACAATGCTCACTGACAGCAAGCTACAATTCATCTGTTACGAAGTCACAGATTTATACAAAGAATTGGGAATCCCTCACCTCACTTCCACTCCAAGATACCTGCAAGGTAATGGACATGAGGAAGCTTCGAACAAACCATCTTGAAGTGCTTGAAGAAAGGCTTGAAAAGAAAAGTAAGTGGCTAGAAGAGCTACTTGGAGTCTTATGGGCATACCACACAAAAATTTGGAAAGCTATAGGGGAAACACCATTCTCTATGGCTTATGGAACATAAGACATCATCCTAGTCCAAGTCATGACTATGCCAAACCTATACACCAAAGAACGGACCACCTTAGAAAACGTAGGAATCCTCAAATATGACCTCGACTTCCCAGAAGAACGCTGGAAATGCGCCCAAGTTCGATCGGCCACCTACTAGCAGCAAATCCGACCATACTACAACAAAGGCGTCAAGCTCAGGAGCCTGCAAGTTGGAGATCTGGTCCTAAGAGAAGTCTTCAAAAATACCAAGATCCCATGAGAAGGCAAACTCAGGGCAAATTGGGAAATACCATATAAGATCGTCGGATAGGAGGCAAAAGAACCTACCATCTCAAGCGCATAGATGGAATCTCGATCACCGAGAAGTGGAACATCGCCAAACTGAAGCGACACTACCCCTTAGAAGCACCATCTGCCACCATGTTGCAAGTACTGAAATCCTTGATCCACGAACTGGGGCAAGGTAAGAAAAAAAAATCGTTTTGTTCTTCATGGAATTGTTTCAGGTACAACTCAAGAACAAAAGATTCTTCACAGGTTTGGTACCAGAGTAGGGTGGTACTCTAAATATTGCAGTGAGAACCTTTTATGGATATAAGTTTAGGAGGTAATGTTCTTCCAAATCAACATTACCGCAAGTGGTGGCGGCTTTGGAGCTCTATCCTAGGCCCGCAAACTTACTCATATTATGCTTTGTTACTTGTTTTCTCTAAAAGTTCGTTTACTTTGAGATTTATCGGATTAAGATTTTTTTGAGCCAAGTTACTTTAAGATTTTATGCAAGCACATGTTTGACCCAAGAGAAGGGCAAGACAAAGTACAATAGCTTGGGGGAGACAAGCTCTCACTCTTGACATAAAAAGCTTACCTACAAAGACTATGGAGCAAACTTAGTCGGGATCATCAACTCTGAGGAAGATCCGTCATCACCCTCATCACTCTCAAATGTGAGGAAGAAAGCAGTGACGAAGGACCCCCTTGAGGAATCTCAATACTTTGTAGAGATTGAACCTGTATGCAAATACTGCAAGGAGGGTACTGCATGAAGATGAATGTTAATGAACAAATCATGAGAAATAAGGGATGCTACTATAGGATTATGGCTCAACTTATTTTTGCCTAATCTTGTTTGGCATAGGTTGTTGGGAAAGACATGGTTTTTTGGCTTAGAAATGAGATTAGGGAATGAAGAAAGAGGCTCTGTGGTGTTGGCAAGAGAAAGAAAGGTCTAACGAAACCCTATCCTAGTGGGAGCTATTTAAAGGCAAAGTGCCAGGGATCCGATTGTTGAATACTAAAATACTTTGCCTCGAGATTGGTGGATGTGGAGATCGAAGCTAATTGGAAAAATGAATGGCCACCTCTTGCAAAATGTGGCCACTCAATACGCATAATCATTACGATCTTTATGGCATGGTACTTGAGCCTGCACATCTGAATTTGAAATGACTCTACTACTCCACAAGAAGTCGGATCACTACATGAAGAAAGAAGAATAAACAGTACATAGTCGAGCTTACTTCAAAAAGTATGGTCTTTGATAACTATCCATCCTCAAAGGGAATAAGTTGCATTTCCAATGCATAGTTAGGGAAAATTGTGGGATCATGATTTTCCAAGGCCGGAGTAACGCTGATTTGAATGTTGTACCGTAGAAGTCTGGTCATAAACTTGTTAGCTCCGAGCAGAGTGGATTAGACGAAGCAGCGGTGCCAACATCATCCTGCTTCGAAGCAACAGGCGAAGTCCAAGAGACTCTGCTGGAAGACCATGTTTGTTGTGCAAGACACATGATCTGATCTGGATATGGACTTAATCAGATCCTTATAAGTCTTGAGATTCCTAAAATCTAGGAATTGGAGTGTGCAATAAGTAATTACAACTCTTAAGAGGGTGTAATATATACTTCTAGATATCCCTTAGGTTCTCCTAGCTTAGAATGAGAATTCTATATTAAAAAGGTCTCTCTCCCCACGGTATAAATACACCAATCTAGGGTTCATATCTGGTAACGCAATCTTAATACTTTAGTTCTGAAGCCCAACGCTTGAGTCTAAAACTACTTACTAACTTGATCGTCAGAGGGTCTTTGGCCAGCACACACCCGTCTCTACTCCTAGGCTTGCTAACGGTTGTTTTCTGTTTTACAGGTTGTTCGAGTTTTTCCTCCACTATCCGCCGCGGTGCACAAATTTGATTCCAACATTTACCTTCAGGCTTCAGGAGAGTGAATTTGATGTTGGTGTTATAGATGATCCATTCACTTACCCTCATGCCATGGAAAGTTTTCAGAAAGGTTTATGGCATAGTGCAATGAAAGAGGAGTTAGATTCGATGTTTAGGAATGCAGTTTGGACATTAGTGGAATCGAACCCTCAAATCAAACCTATAGTGTGCAAGTGGGTATACAAAACTAAAAGAGAAGCACAAGGGAATACAAAAAGACACAAAGCAAGGTTGGTTGCAAAAGGGTTTACTCAGAGACAAAGAGTTGATTACAATGAAACTTTTTCTCCTCCTCCTTCAATGGATTCTATGAGGACAATCATGGCACTAGCAGCACATTATGATCTGGAATTACTCCAAATGGATGTGAAAACTGCTTCTCAATGGAGATTTAAGAAAACATTTACATAAAGCAGTCGATTGAATTTATTCAAAGGGGGAAGGAAAATACGGTCTGCAAACTCAACAAGTCAATCTATGGATTAAAGTAAGTTTCAAAATAGTTGTTCTTAAAATTTGATGAAGTTGTTACCCAACAAAGCTTTTGTGTAGAACAAATTGGATGGTTGCATCTACTACTTCAAGTTATGTGGATCAAATTTCATATTCTTGGTATTATATGTTGGTGACATTTTACTTGCCAGTTCTAATATGAAGCTGCTCAAGGATACCAAAGCCATGCTTAGTCATAACTTTAAGATGAAGGATCTTGGAGACGCACTTTATGTACTTGTTATGGAAATTATGCGTGACAGCTAGAGGGGACTTCTTGGTTTATCTCAAAACTGTTATATATAAAAGGTGCTTGTGAGATTCAATATGGAGAACTGAAACAAAGGTGAAGTACCGATCAATAAAGGTGACAATTTCTCCAGAGGTCAATGTCCTAGAACTAAATTAGAAATGGAGAAGATGCAAACTAAGCCTTATGCTTCATTGGTTGGAAGTTTGATGTACGCAACAATTTGTACAAGACCTGACATTGCTTTCATAGTAGGGATGTCAGGAAGCTTTCAAGCAAATCTAAGAGAGGCACATTGGGTGGCTGCAAAGAAGGTCCTAAGGTATTGGCAAAGAACCAAGGATTATATGTTGGTTTATGGCAGAGAAGATCTTGTAGAAATTGTTGGCCCCACAAATTCTGATTTGTGCAATCTCTTGGAAAAGTGCAAAGCAGACCATCATAGCCACATCTATGATGGAGTTGTGGCTTGCTTTGAAGGAATGAAGCAGGCAGTGTGGTTAAGAAATTTTGTGGTAGACTTGAAAATTGTTGATTCCATACAAAAGCCTCTTAATTTTGTAATTTTGTTATCAGCTAGATTAGTTTGATTTCAAACTGAGATCAACTCTTAAATGTGGAGATCTGTTGTCTTGAAAGACAAGGTTTAATATAATTCATTTGATGCTTTAGTAACAGATAATCTGTTTGAGCAATTGGTGTTAGATTTTTGATAAGTTCATGCATAGTTTTGAAGCAGTTATTTAAATTGACTTGCTATCAATGTTATGAAATGGTGGGAGCAAACTTTTGCAGTTTGCTTAAGCCGTTTTTGTTCACAATGTTATAAATACAAATTGAATATGTGTAATTCTGGAGTTAGATTGCATTATGTTTGTAGCAAGATTCCAGAATTCTATATTATTTTGAAATGCATAGATAGATTGTTTGTGATCGAAAGCTTTTGTTTATATGACTTAGTGATCACTCCTTTTGGGATTGAATAAGTTGTGCTTATGAGACTGTTCTGATACTCAATTGGGAGAATGATTGAATGTGAGTATGAGATTAATGAATTTTAGGCCAGCTATATTGTAGTCAATCTGGTATACGAAAGTCTTATTAAAAGTGGAATGCCAATCCTTATTACACATGGATTATTTATGGGCATTGAAATCGATTTCTTGTACAAGGAAACACATTTAGTTTCCTATATGGATTTTAATAGGGAATCTTAATTGGTTTTGGCAAAGATTGTAAATATATATATATATATATATAGTCTCCTCTGCTCTCACACATATTACGCTCATTCTTGGACTAAAACCTATTGTGAGTCAAGCATTTTGTTTTTTGTAAGAGAGGAGAAGGTTCACTGAGAGTTTTGGTGATATGGCTTCAAGTTCCAGAACTTCTGCAAGTGAGTTTTTCTCCTCTATTCTTACACATGTAAAGTGGTTTCGTTTCTTTATAAATTGTGATTCATATCTTAATCTTAATCTACATATTTACTTTAATAAAAATCTTTGCCCGCAAGACTTACCTACTGATTGGCCTTCAAAATTTGGGCCCATGGAGCAGTGTATTTGAGTTTTGGGCAATATTTGTGCCCTTGCCTTCCACCGCTAGAACTGTTCTACTTAAGTTCAAAAACTAGGGGTGCATGGGTGGCTGCGTTAGGGTGTTTGTGGATGTGGTGTTGATGTTTGATTCGTATTTTCGGAAGAAGTGTGATGAACATAGAAAAGGTTTAAAATTTTAATTTTTAATGGGGCGTAGATAGAAATTGGAGTAAAATTAAATGAGAAGTGGTGTTTAAATAGAAAAAATTCTTAGTTGTGTTAACGATGCACTTATGTGATTGTATTTCTAATGAAAAATGTCTCTTACTAAAAAATTCACCGGAATTAATTAAAACTCAAGTGAATATGTGAATTTCTTTTGTTAGTTAATTAAAATTATCTAATGTTATACGATGACCCATATAACTTATCATCAATTTAATGTAGACTTAAAAGGAGAATTTTGAATTGTTTTGTATGAATAAAAAATAATAAAAAGGTAAGAACCTGTTTGGTACTCTACTTGAATCAAACTTTTTAAACTCAAAAACAATTTTCAAGTTTTAGGCCTTAAAAACTTGTTTGGTAGGACTATTTTCAAAAATTGAACTCAAGACCAACTAAAAAACATAGTCTATTCTCTAAAAACACAAAAAATGAGTTCTTAAAGTTTTTAAACTTAAGCTCATTCATTTCTTTTCTTTCCCTCCTCCCCTCTCACTCCAAATCTTTCTCTCTTTTATTCGTTCTCTCTCGCCCTTCTCTTTCTTTTTTTTTCTTTTTCGTCTCTCCTCCAATCCGCTCTCTTCATTCTCTCGGTTCTTTTTTCTCACTCCTCTTCCTCTCTATCTCCTCTGATCCTCTCACTTCTTTCTCTTTCCTCTAATCATCTCTTACTTTCTTTCATCCTCTATCCTCTTTCTCTCTCAACCCCCTCTTTTTTGATCTCTCAACCCCCTTTTTTTTAATCTCAAAGTACGGTCCTACATAAAATTCTAAACTGACTGCATCTCCCTTGTTTTCTTTGGAAAACTTGCTAAATCTGGATCACCCTCACCCTTGTTTTCTTAGATAGCTAATTATGTTGTGGTTGTGGAACTCCAAGTTTATTTAGTACTATTGAATTTTGGCATCTTATGTGGCAATATGTTTATAGTTGAACGTCGATCTACCAGGCCCTAGGGGCTTGGAGTTTGATTTAAATTGTCTCTCAAACTGGTGGTGTTTCCTGTGTAAATATATGTCAGAAGATTTCCTGTGGAACAAAATTTCCGAAATGTCCCAGGTGCATAAAATGAAACTCTTAAATATAGGGTGGTCGAAATTACCCAGGTACGTGAAAGTGAAACTCCAGAAGATAGGGTGGTCGAAATCCTGTCCAGATTGCTGCCCAAGTCTCTGATGCGACTCAAATGCATACACAAGTCTTGGTGCATGGTCATCAATAGTTCAAGTTTTGTGGCCAAACACCTTAGCAAATCCGTTGACAACAAACTCTCATCCTCCACTTGTATCATTCTCCGCCGTTATCAGATGCCCGTTTTCCAGATAAAAGTTGGAAACAAGAATATTTCTGGTCCAAGATTAATCTTTCCATTGATAGTGATGAGCACAACCTTTATTATGATGTTGAGGATCTAAATATACCGTTTCCATTGGAAGATCATGATCATGTATCGGTTCACGGTTATTGCAATGGGATTGTATGTCTAATAGCAGGAAAAAATGTTCTTTTATGTTATCTTGCAACGAGGTTGTAGACATCGAAATTTTGGTGAAAATAAATGATCACCCAAAATAAATTTTGACATGTGAGAACTTAGGTGGCATGCAAGGGCTTACGTAGAATATGACTCATCAAGACTGGACGAGTCATTAAGGACACATGTCAACGCTTAGCGGAAATTAATATTTGAATTTAATTGAGATTAAACAAATTAATTGATTTAAATTAAAACAACTAGAAATGCCAAATTGGGCAAGATTAATTATTTTATTTTATTTAAATTAAATAATTGATTTATTGATTGATAGAAACAAATCACAAACCAAGCCATAAATCAAGTCCTGGTTCTTTCGTCAATTAATCAAACTCACAATCAAGGCCAAATTCATTCGTCAGCAAGTCTTGGGAGGTCAATAAATACATGCCAAATTCATTCAAGCATCAAGACGCTGCCAAAGCTCAAGAATCTAAATCCCCAAATACTCAGAAGAATTCAGAAAGCTCTCTACATTCTTCACCAAACCTTTGAAGAATCATGAAGCACTACTACCCGTGTTGATCCTTCAAATCGCCAAGAGCCAAAACCTCACCACAACCATTCATACAAGATCAAGTCATCGTGACCCTTGGATCAACAACCATATACATACACATATGTAACATTTCGGAGATCGAATCAGAGGATCAAGTTGTAAAGAGATTGTAGCCTTACAATTACATTAATAAAAACATTTACTTTGTACACGTGTTCGTGTTTACAAATTTGGCATGCCCTGTGGGACATCTCTTTCTCAACTCAAAATCCAAATACACCGTCAAAATCAATGGCTTCGAAGAAGGGTCAAGTTGTTCTTGCCACCAAGGCAAAAAGCTTCAGCACTTCAGCTGCAAGAAGAGACTTTGTCGACGTCAATACTTGAAGCAAGGCAAAGAGTGTCAAACCTCAGATCAAGGCAAAGATGGTGACCACGCTTTAACACGCCCCTTTCAACCTGACGTCATTGAGTGAGCAAGGAAAGTATCGGAGGCATGAGCCTGTCTTTAGCCTAGCCTCACTAGGGGCGACAAAGCATGCGTCTGCAACACATAAGAGGACTTTCCAAAGCAATGAGCAGAATCCTTCAGCATCAAAGAAGGCTCAAGTTGCACCATTGCACACAATTAAGAACGTGACTGCTTTCCAACACACCATTCTAGCAGCGTCCCTTCCAAAATCACATGAAGCTTGTCGTAAGAATCAACCAGCCATCAACTTTATCAATTGAAGTGAGTCAAAGGCTACTTATGCGATGACGCATCCATCTAAGTCACGTTAAGTATGTCAAAATCACAAGTCGATCATCTCAACTACTTCACATGCGGTAAAGAAGTTTGCCTCTCGAAGCAGTGAAATGTGCTTGCCAAAATCGAAGAATTCAGCTGACAAGTTACCATTACATATCTCCAGTGTTGGCTTAAAAGCGCACCCATGCCTAGGTTCCATGCAGGTGATGATGGTGGGGGTTACTTCTGCTGATGAACAACTGCTCAAATGACTCAAGCAATCGAGATGCTGAAAAAGACTATTGAGGAGAAAGACATGCAAATAACATCACTCATGAGTAGGCTAGAAGAAAGGCATGGTAGAGAGTCAAGCAACGGTGCATCTCTTCTGAAGCAAGAGGCGTGCCAAGAATTCACCTTCGACAGGATGAAGCAGTCAAAGCTTGATTTTTTTTCAGTGGTGTCTTTGTCAATCCAACAACTTCAAGACATGATCGCCAACATTAGTAAAGCACAATATGGAGGTTCTTCCCAAGATTCACTCATGTACTCCAAGCTATACACAAATAAACTTGATAATCTTCGAATGGCAACTGGGTACCAGCCTCCCAAATTCTTACAGTTCGATGGAAAAGGCAACCTTAAACAACACATCGCTCACTTCATCGAAACATGAAATAGTGCTAGTACTGAGGACGATTACCTCGTAAAGCAATTCGTCCGCTCAATTCGAGGCATCGCATTCGACAGGTACACAGACCTGGAACCAGAGTCAATTGACAATTGGGAACAAATGGAGAGAGAATTCCTTAACTGCTTCTTTAGCATACATCACACCGTTAGGATGATAGAGCTCACCCACACAAAGTAATGAAGAGATGTGCGAGTGGTCGACTACATCAGCCGTTGGCGTACATGAAGCCTTGACTGCAAGGATCATCTCTCAGAGCTATCTTTTGTAGAGTTGTGCATACAATGAATGCATTAGGGTTTGTAGTAATTCATTCCAGGAATCAAACCTCGTACCTTTGAAGAACTAGCCACTCGAGCTTTTGACATGTAGCTAAGCATCGCAAGCCATGATGAAAGGAATGGTACAGTTAGTGACAAGATTTCCTCTTCAAAGAAACCTATCATGGAGTCTATGGTGATAAGTGTTGGTCCGTTTGAGTCCTCGATACGAAACAAGAAGGGTGTGAAGAAGGCTAAGTCAAGTCAAGTCCAAGAAAGGCCACGACGCACACTGAAAGGAGTAGAAGACAAGAAGTATCATTTTCCCGACTAAGACGTCACTCTTATGTTGGAAGATTTGCTCTAAAAGACGGTGATCGAGTTGCCATAGTGCAAACAGTCTGTAGAGATGAATCACACTAACAACCCAAGATACTGCAAGTACTACCTCGTCATCAGTCATCAGGTGGAAAAATGCTTCGTGCTGAAAGATCTTATCGTGACGCTAGCCCAAGAACGAATCTTCGAGCTAGATCTTTACGATGTGGTGGAGTTAAACCATACCACCATCACTTTTGGCTCTTTCGACTCAATATCTTCACCTCGATTGCTAGGGGCATGCTCCAAAACCGTGCAAGTCAAGCCAAATGAAGTTGAAGGATGGACCCAGGTCATTCCGAGGAAGCTACACAAGAAGTATATACCTCGGCTGCAAGTTGATCAATAAAAAAGGAAGCAAAGAAGCTGTCATCAACCTCCAAAGCAACATCAAAATGTTGAAGATGAAATTTTGACACGAAGATTATTCTTCCCCATCACAATGCGTGATTTCTTTCCTGTAGACTTATTCAATCAATCAATCAAGACTCTTTGCTATATAGTTAGCGAGGAACGCCTATCCAAGATCGCTTGACAAATTTACATCAAAAGTTCCTTGCCTGCACGAGGTGAAACTGCAACACGGCATCAAAATGCTCATCGCCTGCACGAGCTAAAATTGCACTAGGCACAAGCGTTCATTGCATGCACGAGCTAAAATGAAAAACGGCACCAAATCCACACAAACGCTCATAGTCCGCACGAGCCTAAAAAGTGACACCAAAATGCTCCTTGTTCGCACGAGTCTAAAAGGTGACACCAAGGATCATCGTCCACATGAGTGTAAAAAATGACAACAAATGGTCTTGGCCTGCATGTGCATAAACTGCGCATGACACAAAAAAAAAATGTCCGTTCAGTTGAAAACCTGAAAAAGGTGGCTCGAGCAACAGCTAGGACACAAAAAAAAAAGAAAAAAAAAGAAAAAGAAAACATAGGAAAACGTATTTGAACTACGTTTTGACATGATCTCTTTTCGAAAGGGTAGGTAGGCAGTTTGAAAACACAAGTCGAGTTCAACCACATCAAAATGAAAAATACGGGTTCCAACCTTTGAGAAGAAAAGGCAAGATCAAGCCATCACTTTGAGACTCAGTCTCTGAAGTTGTGCCACTTAAACAAGTCTTTCAGTGTCTTCTATGAAGCATAGAGTCCTAAAGGGGGTGTGGTCCTAGAGGCGGCACCTGCAGCAATGGCAGCTAGCAGCAGCATCACAACTTGTCTTCACCATGGCATCACAGCTGCTCGTCCTTGCAGGCAGCGTTGTGTACTCGTCCAGCAAGTAGCAGCTTGTCCTCAAAGACACCGGTGTCTCATTTTCCTCACAACGGCATCAAAGCTTGTCGTCACAACAGTTCATCTTCGTAGACAGCGGTGTGTCATTGTCTTTGCAGACAACGACAGTGCATGCAGTCCAGCAACTCCCTTGCAGCAGTGGCAGTATGTGATGTTCAATGACTCCCTTGTAGCAAGCAGACTCCTCGCAGCAAGGAGCCTCTCTTGCGGCAGTGTGTTCAATCCAGTGACTCCCTTGCAGCATCGGCAATGCGTGCAGTCCAACAACTCCCTGGTAGTGACGACAATAATGTAGGAGTAGCAACGACAATAACGCAACAACAATAGCAGGCATAACAGAACCAATGTCGAAGGCCGCAACTAACCCCAAAAAGTGAGCCGCCATCTGTGGTTGGAAACTATACTCGTAGACGACGTGTGGGCTCAAGAGGGAGTGACAGTGGCTGTGAAGCGAGAAGCAACACGAAAGGAAACAACAACATAGCAATGTAGAAACCGTTGCAGCAGTTGTGCAGTGACAAACCTATGCAGGGCTTGATAGGATTAAAAACACACCACAAAGTAGCACACAAATATCCTATTGATTTTCCTTATTAACACTAAGATTTGTCGATTGTAGCATATGAAAATAAGGGTCTTTCCCGCAGAAAATTGTTTTATCTAACTACTTATAATGTCACAAAAACTGGGTTGCTGTCCCTACTGACCAGCCACTGAAAAATAATTATTAGACCGACTTACACTTATCTAAAGTCTACGAAATTTTATATGCAGATACTAGACACACGGAACTATACTCACACAAATTTTTGGGATTTTTGGAGTTGATTTGATATTTAAATTAAATCGAACAAAAACAGGACAGAAACGAATTTTAAGTAGTAAAAATAGATTGTAGTTCACAAGTTAAGAAAACGAGTTAGGGGAAGTGCTATCCACCACCAAATAATCATGCAAACATGTTATGTTTCATTCAAATTCCTTTTATTTCCGGATGAAGATGCTCAAGTTGGCTCAATGTTAGAACTCAACCTATTACTCTTTCTTATGTGGTATGTTAAGAGAATGGCGTTTTCAACTTAACTTAGTCCCTAGCATGCAATCTAGAATGGCGTGTTCATAGATTTAACAAGTAGAAATCATTAAGAACGAAAAGAGTTTGAGTCATCACAAGGCATCGTAAGTACTGGTGTTGTCTTACTTATCCTAGAAATTGGTTCACATGTTAATCGCAATTAACAAGTACTACTCTAGAACATATGTAGGTCCTCATTCGACAAGGGCAGACACACACATATTCATAGCATTAGAATCTTAGATATGCTTACTAAGTATGCATCCATAGAAAACACATAAATAATTCATCAATGAGATAAGTAGTGAGCCAATTTTCATCCATTCATAAAAGAAATTGAAACGAAATGTCATAACACATTTGCAATCATATTCGGGGCTTCAAAACAGCCCCTAACTACTAAAAATTTAGTTATACATAATTCTTAAATTAAACCAAAAGATAGACATGAGTTTGAGAAGATAGAACCAAAAGTATCGAGTCTCCTCTTCTCTCCTTCCTTCCTCTCTGCTGCCTTCCTCGTCTAAATTCCTCAATGCTGCCGCTGCCTTTTTTTTTCTTACTTTGTGCCGCTGCAACTGCAGCTTTCTTTTCCTTTTTTTTTTCTAATTTTTTTCTTTGCTTTTTCTTTTTCTTCTTTGTAACCTGCAGCTTTCTTCCCTTTTAACTTGCTGCCCCATTTTCTTCTTCTTAACTCACCCACTAATAGCCATTTAGTGTTGACAATAAGTGAGAGGAAATGGTAAAACAATTGTAACTCTTTAGGTAGCCTTTATGCCCATTACTCCCACTTAATCCTCATCTTTAATTCCATTTCCTCTGATATTTGAATAGGGGTCAGCTGGCTTGTTCTTTACTGCATCAGTTTTGGCTGCTAGATTGATTGGGTTTATTGCTTTCATTTCAGTTACAAACTGCTCAGCCTCTTGTCAACCTTTCAGTGTTAAAACGGCCATAACTTCTTCTAGAAAAATGATATTAACAATCCGCGAAATGCTCCAGAAAATAGACATCCGTAGCTTTCCAAGCATATAAGGCTCATTCTCTAATTCATTCTGAGCTGTTCACAACTTTCTTCCAAAGTCAGCTGACCTGCACAGGCAGTTTTGACGATTTTGTTACTTAAAATTCCACATATGCTATTTTTATTTTATTTGCTTGACAAATCCTACAAAACACAAAAACAAAGTAAATAGCTCAAAAATATAAGGAACTAACTAAGAAAAGACAAGTGAATTTGATGTAAAATATATATAAATATGAGCTTATCAGGGCTGTGCGGTCGCAACGAGCAATAGTGTGATGTGGCCTCAGAGTGTGGAGCAACGGCAAGACGGTAGCCAAAATGTCGTAGGATCTGAGCAAGAGAGGTCCGCTACTGTTGAAGTCTTTCTTTCGATGGTGTCCTCGGATGATGTCTCTCTTTCACATGGCCATGTGTTGTAAACGATATCTTTAAAGCTCCTAAAAAAAGCAAAAAAAAAAATAAAAGGGGGTTTTTGAACATTAGTCCTTGCAAAAGATTAAAATTTAAAAAAAACTGGTGCTAGATTACATATTCAATTTAATCCCTTAAAGTGTACTTTGATCTAAATTTACATTCAATATTTGTTATTTAATGTGTATTTTTATTTAATCTCTCCACCTTAAATTTTAATTTTATTAATATGCACATATTTAGTTTTTCAATTATAAATGAACGTAAATGAGAAAATATTAAAAGAAATTTGTGATACAAAAATATATAAATACATAAGTGTACAAAATGTGTGACAGCCCGTCCCGAATTCGGACATATTTGTTATCCTTGAAAGTGTGAATGTACGTTTTTACCCTTGAGCGTTGGGTTACATTTATGATTTTGGGCTTAAGTAAAGACTCAAATTCTTGGACTTAGACCAATCCCCTCATTTCCTAAGTTTTGGAAACCCTAGCTATGTAAGTTGAGAAGATTAGGTTGTAATTGGTTAGTTTGGTTGGTTTTGGACCAATTGAAAACTAAAGTGGGATATTAGGGTGTTGTGATTGGTGTTGAGGACACACACACACACTATTGGGATCACACACTCTCTCTCCTTCCCGTGCTCTCTTCTCTTTCCTTTACTCTCGGACTGTCTCTCTCTCTTCGAAAACTGTACAGACAACACACAAACAAACCCAAAACAGCACGGATCGAGGATTTTGAGGTCTCCAGTGTGTTCCCAGGGTCCTTACGAGTCGAGAGGTACCCATTTTCAGAGAGGAAACCTTCGAGAAACCCTAGTTCGAAAGAGAACCATAGGGGTACAGTACCATAGAGGTGATCGAAGAAGATTCAAGCAATTTTAAGGCTTAAAAAGGTATTCTCTATACCCCCTCGATGTCTTGACTGAGTTTTGGTTAGTTTTGGACGTCAGAAAACCCTAGAAATAGGATTTCTGATTTGGGCACTATTCATCAACTCTTTAATGCATGATTATCTTTAAATTCCAAGCTCACAGGGAGCTCTAGGACCTTCCCACAAACCTCGGAGTGGTTCGTTGACAAGAATTGGTCGTCAAAATTACGAGATACGGAGTTTTGCAGAGGTCGCCGGAGTTCGAGGACTTCTCCGACGTGATTTCACGTGATTCGAATCTTAGAACAGGTATAACGTGATTCTAAGGATCCTAAGCTTTGATTTGATTCAAGTTTCATGGAAAATGGTTGAGTTTTGAATGAGAATAGCTAATTCGAAGTTTTGCCCAGTTTTCGGTGCCGGCGACTGTCGCCAGAGCTGGAGGTTGAAGACAAGGAATATTCCGTCAGTTTTGACGGAATATTCTGACGCCGTCAGTCAGTGTAGACGGTTTCTGTTAGGATTAGACGGAATATTCCACAGAATATTCTTAACGGCGTCACAGTCCCAGTCCCGTGTGCCAGGCACGTGCCGCGCGTCTGGCCATGCCTTGGCTGGCGCGTGAGGCCGCGTGGGTTCATGAAAATTTATTCTAAAAATATGGGGTTGATCCTGAGGTTATGTAAATCATTTTGGTATATTCACATACCTCATTTGAGCATTGTATGAGAAGTTATTAGCTAGTTTTGTCTATGTGCTTTAAAATAACATTTTTATAGTTGTTTCTCACATAGACGAGACCTATCCGGAGGACGAGCGTAGCCAGGCTAGGCACGGGGGCTACGATCCTTCTACTTACCAGTGAGTGGGCTTTTGTTTTCCGTATATACCTATATACTACGTGTTTTTCCCAGAAAGTGCATTTTATATGCTTATTAAATGAAATGCCATGCCAATACCTATATACGTCTGGTCATGCATCATGAAATGGTTATGCATCATGAAATGGTTATGCATCATGGAGTGGTTATGCATCATGAATTTGTATGCGCATGATTGTTGGTGTTGTAGATGCTCAGGTAAGTATCAGGTAAGCTTATGTGTGGTTAAATACAAGTTGAGTTAAGAAAAGTATAATGAGATGCGTTGAGAGCTCATAAACCTGCACCCCGGTGTTAGTGCTCCCTCCCAGAGCTAGGGGCAAGTCTTTCACGTGATGTTCACCTCCCGCACTATACGCTTATCTTGGATCCAAGTTAGGTGCACAGTCTTGTCGTATAGACCACTTTCAGTGGGTTCGACTCGTAGGTGACCCGCGATCATTGAAAGTGGGTTTGACTCAGACCCACGATCATTCGTACAGTCTTCACGTGATTGTAGCACTAGAGCGTACGATTTCACACCCAGTCATGTCGTATAGACCACTATAAGTGGGTTCGACTCGTGTGCAGGCATGATGTATGAGCTAGAGATCAGCTAACGAGCTGTTGCAGTGGATATAGCATTTGATATACTTACCTAATGAGTTGATTATTATGGCATGGCATATTCATGAGTTAATGGCATATTATAGCATATTCATGATTTGATTTATGCATTGAGTATAATGATGATTTCAGTTGAGTTATAGTATATGTTTATATACTATTTTCTAGGAAAGTATACAGGTTTTACGGCGAGGGGTTATAAAGATGGTTTTTGAAAAGATTTGTTTTTGCCCACTCACGCTTTTGTTTTGCGCCCCTCTAGGTTCTAGGTAGCGTTGTTGGTGGCATCCTAGGCAGCAACAGTGATTCTGACAGACCTTCACTCATGTAGGACCCTTTGGGGTGTTTTATTTAAGTACTCATTATGTTCGACTGCATCCAGACGTTTATGCTCTGATTGTGTATTAACACTTCTAGAATTTGGTTTTTATTTATTCGTAACTCTCTTTATATTAATGCTTCCGCACTGTGCACTTGGTTACGTCACTCTCACGTGACGGCCAGCATGCCTCGATCTCGGTCCGGATGTGTCAAATGTATGTACCAAAATGTACGCACCTAAATGTCAATACCAAAATATATGTACCTAATTGTCAATACCGAAATGTATGTACCAAAATGTGCGTACCTAAATGTATGTATCGAAATATAATATATTGAATTAATGTACCAAAAAGTCTACTCAAATGTGTGTACCAAAATGTACGTAACGAAATGCATTATATTGACCGAAATGCATTATATTGAATCGATGTACCTATATGTTTGTACTGATGGATATACCGAAATATTCAAATGTATTAATGTACCTAAATGAAGAACATACAAAATTGTTCTTGGAATATATATTATTAAAAAAATTAAATACCTAAATGTAGGCATTAAAATATATTATGATGAATGAAATAAAAATTAAATTTAAATGTAATTAATACAATAAAATAAAAATAAAAAGATAAATAAAACATCAAAATATAACTAATAAATGATATGATTAAATGTACTAGGGACTATAATTGGATTTTAATCTTACACAAGGTTATAGTCTAAAACTCATTTTTTTAAGGATTAAAATGAAGTTTTCCAAAAATAAAAAATAAAAACAACAACAACAACAAAGCCTTTTCCCACTAAGTGGGGTCGGTTATATGAATCTTAGAATGCCATTGCACTCGATCATGTGTCATGTCTTCCGTTAGATCCAAGTACTCTAAGTCTTTTCTTAGAGTCTCTTCCAACGTTTTCCTAGGTCTTCCTCTACCTCTTCGGCCCTAGACCTCTGTCCCGTGGTCGCATCTTCTAACCGGAGCGTGAGTAGGCCTTCTTTGCACATGTGTTACGGTGGTTTGGACATGTGCAAAGAAGGCCTACTGACGCTCCGGTTAGAAGACGCAGACAGAAAAAGACAAAAATATTACCGTTGGTTTGGACATGTGCAAAAAAGGCATACTGACGCTCCGGTTAGAAAATGCGGACAGAAAAAGACAAAAATATTATATATATATATATGTATTTATATATTATATATGTTGAACTGGGAACATTCTCCACTTAGAAGCCGTGTGGATGGGGTCAAAAGCTAGAAGTTGCGATCGCAGGAATCAGAGCGGTGAAAAAAAAAGTAGGTATTATCCCCATTAATCCAGCGTCGTTTTATTACATGAAAAATATATATAATACAATATGGGTCCCGGGCCCCATTAATCCTTCAATTCCCAGTCCCAATCCGCCCCACCAAAATCAGCAAGCTAGCAAGCACAGCTGCACAAGAAGACAGAGTTCTCCTGCCCAGATTGCCCCCTTCCCTTCTAGCCTTCAAGCCAAGCCTTAGCCAGTGGCTTCCAGTTCCAAACCAAGTCAACAACTTCTGCTTCAAAGCTGAAATTTATAACATTTCTTTAAGGTTGAATTCCTAATTGATTATCTAATATGAAATTGTGTTTAATTGATATAGAATTATAGTGTATGGTATTTGATTATTAATTATTGATATGAATTATATGATTATTGTTAAATGAAATGGTTGATTATATTGTATGGTATTTGATTATTAATTCTAAAATGTGAAGTTGGAGATGTTCCCAGACATCCTTCTTTCTTGCAAAAATTAAAAGTGTTTACAAAGTTCTCCGGATACGAGAAGCACTCAGAGAAATACTTCAACTGAGAAAATAAAATTGGAAATTAACTTGCTAGCTTAGACTTCAGAGCATTCTTCTTATAGACTGGAGATAGAGGCATGAATGATTGCCAAAGGAGCACGAGGTTGGATGACTGTTGAACCAGGTGTGAGTAGTGGTCGTCAAATTCCCATTGTTAAAATTACATGCGGAGTGATTATTGGTACGGCGACACTGTGGATTAATAGTGCCTTGTCTTTGTACTGTTAAGCTTTACACGCAGGTGATCTTTGACACAACGACCCAAATGTCATGAATAGTACTTTGTGGAATTTTACTATTTGCAATTCTATCTTGGGTGAATAGTGAACCGGTGAATGATTTTCTTGCTTAGGGGGGGTTTCTGAGTGAATGATGACCACTTTGTTTCGGTGGCTTTTATTGAATGTTTCACATGGTCTTGATCATGCAAATGGATCTTGAGCATCTTGGTAGTCGACCCACCTAGTGCTTTGACTGTTTAGCTTCACTGGTTGCTGTGATGATGCATCTGAAGGTTCAAAAGAGGTTTTGTCCTCGTCTTCATCAAACTGGCTGGGCTGGTTTATTTACAACTGTAATTGAGCTTCATGTGACTGTAATTGGTTGTTTGAGTGAGAAATTTTTGTGCATGGTCTTCAAGTTTTGTAGCTTTGTTTTTGATGTTGATGACTTGGAAGATTTTGATTTTCCATTTAGTGAGAAAGATGGGGAGATGTTTGATAATGATTGTGTTGCAACAATTGGTTACAAGTTAATGGAAAATTCACTAAGAACCTGGTCGATGGTTTTTTGCTGGTTGAATTTGCCCATTATTTAACTGATCTGACTTTATGAACTTCTTCATTGTCTGCATCATACCCCCATTTTAAAATCCATGGAGCTTTGTATTTGGTCATGAAAATTAAAAGAAGAGGTATTTTCTTGTTGAACTGATTTCTGTTGAACCTTGATTGAAAATGGTTAACCCTGTGCCTGGGCGATTTTGGGATGAGACTGGATGTTGGGCCATAAACTGACCAACGCTTGGAGAACCAAAATGGAAATAGTGGTTGAAATTTCTTGTCGAAGTTGATAAACCAAGAGTGACTGAAATCCTCTTTCTGATAGAGGAAAATGTTGGTCCATGTAGTGATGTAATCATAGTAATTATACTGAATATTTGGTGGTTGAGTATAAAGGGACTTGTGTTTGTAAATGGAGATTCCCTATTCCTTTTATGTCATGATTTTCCCAATGTGTTAATTATGGTATAGGATGTTGTTTTCACTTGTGTGACTAGTGATGAGTTTAATTGTTATTGACTAGGTTTCAAAGAGAGTACTCTTATAAAATCCCAAGAAAGACTCTTCCAGTTGGTAATGGAAGTTTGGGGGAAACCAAACTTTGGCTAACTTTGCTGTGTTGGGTTTGGAATAAGATCTGAAGGGTAACTGAACAAATTTTCACTAGATGGTTTTGGATTGTAAATTGAAGTTTGATTGCAATTGATTTTGGTGGTGATGGTTTTATTGATGTTGTATAAAGGTCATAAGGTCTGACTAAGGTTGACTAATAATTTGGTGGGAGGTTCCCTATGGTAGAACCTAAAAGAGTGAACCACTTTAGTGAGCTACTGGCTGTGTATGGTACAAGACTTGATTCTTGTTTGATTGATTATTTTTTTACTGGGTTGAGAGAGGCAGGAAGCCTTCTTTAATCAGGTTTTCGTCCTGAAATTTCTTCCCTGCAGAAACTCTTGTTAGGAAATTAGGAATGCAATTTTGAACATCTTTGTGCAAAACATGTTTTTGCTTTTGCAATTGACTCTTAATAAAAAAATTTGACTTAAAAAATCGTGTTGAAACTTTGATATGCATAGTACTATAGATAGTGTTCTTTTTTTTATAGTACTGTAACTACTATGGGCTGAATACCACACTTTTGAATACGAACAATTTGCTGAAGAGATATGGGATGAGTTGATTGTTTAAGGATACCTTTATAATCAATTTATGAGGCATCAATTTCAACAATTTTGAATGAATTGACTGTAAGAATACCAAGAGAGGGCAATGTTTTGACATGTGATTTGATTTGTTTGACTATAGATGTATGTGCAGGAGACCAAAGGTGGAGGGTTGGTCTTTTGAGCTTGTCGAATAGAGGTTTGCATTGTTCTTTGATATTTGGATAGAACTCTGTGACATAGTTTAATGATCCGATAAATCATTGAAGTTGGGTTTGTCAATAATTTTGTCTAGGAAATTGTCTGCGAACTGGACGACTCTATCTATCGGTTGGATACTCAACTGGTGTATGTTGTATCCTAAAACTTGATGTTGGTATGAAATAGTTTATTTTTTAACCTGAGACAACTAATCATTTGACTTAATTATTTTGATAAACATGTTAAAATATTTCCTATGTTCATCATTTGATTTAGAATAGATGAGAACATCATCTATATACACTATCGAAAAGTGATTGTATTGATTGAATATTTTATTCATGATATTTTGAAATTCACTGGGTGCATGTTTTTAGTCCGAATGGCATTACATTCTATTCATAATGACCAAAACAGGTGATAAATGCTATTTTATATTTGTCGTCCTCAAGAATCTGGACTTGCTAAAACCCAGATTTCATGTTGAACTTTGAAAAAATTATTGCTTTACTTAACCGTTTTATTTAATCTATTTTATTCGGGATCAAAGAAGGCAACAACCCTTATGTGTGCATCAAATTCTTCTTGAAGAAGGTAGCAAGCCTATCATTAAGGCTCAAAGCAAACTCAACCCGCTTATGAAGGAAGTTGTCCAGGTAGAAGTTCTCAAGCTTTTAGATGTGGAAGTTATCTTTCCAATATCCGATGGTAAATGGGTCAGTCCTGTTTAAGTAGTTCCAAAGAAGAAAGAAATCATTGTGGTTCAAAATGACAACAATGAGCTAGTGCGCATAAGACTGAAAATAGATTGACGAGTTTGCACCGATTACCAGGAAATAAACAATGACACAAGTAATGATCATTTTCCTATGTCGCTCATTGATCAGAAGTTGGAGAGTTGTAGGTCATTCGCACTACTGTTTCTTAGATTTATATCTGGATATAACCTGATTGCTATTGCAATGGGAGATCGGGAGAAAACAACGTTCACTAGTCCATTTCGGAATTTCGGATGTTTGCTTATCGAAAAATGCATTTTGGACATTGCAACGCACCTGCCACTTTTCAAAGGTGTATGATGAATATTTTTTTCTAACATGATTGAAAGGTTTGTTGAAGTTTTCATGAATACTTTTTTTTTTTTTTTGTCTTTGAATCTTCCTTTGATGATTGTCTTCACAATTTGACTCTTATGCTGAATCGGTGTCAAGAAATGAACTTACTGTTGAACTGGGAGGTGCCAGAGGGCATTGTATTGGGCCATCAAATTTCTAGCATGGGCATTGAGTTTGATCAAGTAACAATTGAGCTTATTGAAAAGCTTCCAGCACCTACATTAGTTAAAGGAGTTCGAGGTTTCCTAGGCCATGCAGGGTTCTACCGGCGATTTATTAAAGACTTCTCGAGAATAGCCAAACCTCTTAGCAACCTACTACAAAAAGATGTCACATTTGAGTTCAACTCAGAGTGTTTGTTTGCTTTTAACACTTTGAAGAAGCTTTTCATATTAGCTCCTATTATTACAGCACCTGATTTGAGTCTTCCATTTAAATTAATGTGTGATGCAAGTGACTATGCCATAGGAGCATTTTTGGGGCAGAGAAACGACAAATTACCGCACGTTATTTACTATGCTAGCAGCTCTCTAAATGATGCCCAGTCGAACTATTCAATCACTAAAAAAGAGTTGCTAGCTGTAGTATTTATTTTCATTACATTGCCACAACTCATACTTTTGGCTTCAAGAATCAATTTCTAAATTAATAGTAGAAAGGTAATTCCTACATAACACCAAGGGGGACGGATACATTCAGGGTACGGGTGGTCTTGGGACCCTCTGGAAGCCCGGATAAGAAGCTAGGACAAAAAATTTCCTTCAAGAGGGTCACCCTGTCTAATACCTCTCTTCGGATAGAAATAGCCATGAGGAGTTCCATTGATCAATATGGAAAAGGAAGTAGATGTAATGCATTCCATGATTATTCACTCATCTCTCCTCAAAACCAAATTTAAGAAGGACATAGCTTATATATTCCCAGTTTAGGTGATCATAAGCTTTCTCGATGTCCAACTTGATTCCCATGGCCCTTGTCCTGCCCTTTTTCATTTTAAAACTAGAAAATGTTTCATGAGCAATTAAAATATTATCATGAATGGACTACCTAGGAGCAAAGGCACTTGGTCATAAGAAATACAAAGTTCTAAGTCTGGTTTTAGCCTTTTATTTATAATCTTAGTTATTATATTATAACTAACATTACAAAGACTTATAGGTCTATATTTATTCATTGATTTAAGATTATCCACTTTCAGGATTAAAGAAATATTTGTATGGTTAATAAACCTTAGGCTTGAGTTATTTTGAAAGAACTCTTTAATCATTTGAATCACTGAATCTTTAACTATGTCCCAACATTCATGATAAAAGTATGCACTTAAACCATCCGAACCAAGGGCCTGCTTTTAAGGCACCAATACTCTTAACTGCTTCCTAAATTTCCTCTTCAGTGACTGTTTTAAGAAGTTGCTATTATGCTGGCTATTAATTCACGGGCTAATAATTATCAGGAGAAGGGGGTCTTTCACGGCACGGTAGAAACACAGCCAGAATTCCTGCGCACCCTTACCCTAATTCCACCAAAAACCATTAGTATCTTTAATTTTTCTAATTTATTTCTCTTTTTACAAATAGTTGCTACAGTTTGAAAGTACTTTGTATTTTTATCCCCAACTGCAACCATTTGACCTTGACTTTCTGCACCCACATAATTTCCTCTTCCTTTAACACTTAACTATCTCTAGTTTTAGATTCCAAATCCATATTTATATTTGTATCTTGATCCTTCATAATCCATATATAAATTAGCGCATTTAAAATCTTATTCTTCCGATCTTTGATATCACCAATGTCTCTTTGTTCTAGTTTTTAACAAGGAACTTAAAGGACCCAGCACAAGCGCGCCCTAAACTTGTCAATAAGTCTGAAGCAATCAGCATTGTGCCATGGATTATTAACAAAATCCTTAAGGTGAGGGTGATGCAACCATATAGCTTCAAACTTGAAGGGATACTTAGCTTTACTCACCTTTATCAAATTATTTGTTAGTAGTATGGGACTATGATCATGGCCAAAAATTGGGATGTTATGCAAGCTATAATGATAAAATTCAGTTCGCCGCAATTAGCTATACCTCTATCAAGATTTTCATAGACTGGTGTTATCGGTGTGACCATTACACCAAGCATAAGGCACACCAGTTGCATTTAGGGATAGAAGATTTCCATTGTTCATGAAAGTAAAAAACTTATTCATGTAACTGGTGGTACTTTGACAACCTCCAAGCTTTTCCGAAGGGTCAACAGTATTGTTTAAGTCCCCAATTAGACACCAAGGTTGATTAAAAGGATTACGAGTTAAAATTTTGCTCACAAAGGCAGTCCTGTAAATGTATTTTAGAGAAGGCATAAACAAAGGTAATAAACTGCAGAAGGTCATTGACAATTCCTTCACAACACAGTGAATAAAACAGGAACTGGAATTCAAAGCAGAAACTTCAAACAAGCAAAAAAGGTCCAGTTTAATTAAAGTACACAAGAAGCTAAAGTTACTGCTAAAATCGGGTCTCTTTAGAGCCCTACAGTTCAAAAGTACTTGGACTCAGAACATGATTTGAGGACACTGGCCATACTTTTTTTTAAATAATTTTTTTATAGTTCATTAAACTGTACATCATAAAATTCTTCCTCAAAGGTAGTCTCAGTGCCTTTTGAGCGATCACTATGAGCTGCTTGTGGTTGATGCGAAATTTGTTCATCTTAGACCTTCTAAACCTCATCATGAAGTCTTTTGTGGACTCGTGCTCATATTGCTTCACCTTTATTAAATCGTTGATGACCACCTCGAGCTCTACACCTGTAGAACTGTTCATGGAAATTGGTCTTCATCTGCCTCCAATCAGCAATGTGGTTAGGGGCTAATAGAGAATACACTGGGAGGTTAACCCTACCAATGAATTCCCAAACAACCTTAACTTGTAGTTGGGTTTATCTTCAAACACGATGCAGCAAGTGGAAAACTTGAAAATATAATCCCTGGATGATGTGCCACTATCCTCCTCACTGAAAGGTGGGAAGGCAGGCATTTTGAAATTAAGAGGAAAAGGATTTTGCTCATCAATACGCATAGGGTAAGATTTCTGATATGTCACCCTGAACATTGGGCGGGCTTGAGGTTGAGCATTCTGCATTATCATCATTATCAAATCTGCTAACTCATTTATGAGATACTGGTTAGCTACATTATTGGGTGGTGGAAGAGAAATTCCTCGTCTCGGACCACGATCAAAGCAAGAAATTGTTTCCACCATTGGGTCGAGCTGCGTCCAACTAGCTTCTCCTCCTCTTTTATTGACCATTGACGGTCGCCTATAAGGGGGAGGTTTACCACTTGTCGCAGACAAACTCTTGCCACTTGTCTCTTCACTTGAGCTGGATGCACTAGCATTTGTCCCACTTTGCCTGATAGTAACTCTCATTTCTGGTGAGGGTGAAGAAAGCTTAGGCAAGTTCACTCCCTGAGGCTCCTCTTTAGAATCCACATTGGGGTTAGTTTCAACTTCCTCCTCTTTCCCTTTGTCACATTTTTTCTTGGTCAAAAAAGATTGAGGGGCTGATGCCCTCTCCTTTTCTACGCCCGTCTCTAGAACTCCTTCACTTGTGTAACCATCATTTGAACCAAGTATACTCCTTGAAAAAGCCCTAGGCTTAGTTTCAAACTTGGCAACAAAGTTTCACAAACCACTTGTCGCGGACAAACTCTTGCCACTTGTCTCTTCACTTGAGCTGGATGCACCAACATTTGTCCCACTTTGCCTGATAGTAACTCTCATTTTCTGGTGGGGGTGAAGAAAGCTCAGGCAAGTTCACTCCCTGGGGCTCCTCTTTAGAATCCACATTGGGGTCATTTTCAACTTCCTCCTTTTCTTTCCCTTTGTCACCCTTTTTCTTGGTCAAAAAAGATTGATGGGCTGCTGCCCCCTCCTTTTCTAGGCTCGTCAACTCCTTCACTTGTGTAACCATCATTTGAACCAAGTATACTCCTTGAAAAAGTCATAGGCTTAGTTTGAAACTTGGCAACAAAGTTTCACAAAAGAAACATTATGGGCATACATCCATAATCGGTTCAGTTTCTAAACCTCTAAAACCAAAGGCGAACCAATAAAGTTCAGTTCGGTTTTTCTTTTTTCAATTTGGTTTTTAATTTTTTTAATTTTTTTAATTTTTTAATTTTCAGTTTTTTGAACCCACCACTACAATGTAGGAAGTAGCATATATTGACTACCACAAAAGAGTGAGACATGGAGTTGTCACACTACCACTTAACGGTCAAATTAACGGTTTGATTAACTGATGTCTGAATTTGCAATTAAATAAAAGTTGATGTATGAGATTGAAATGTTTTAAAGATTTTGTATAAGGTTGTAATTGCACTCAAACTTGAGGGAGCAAAATGTAATTTACCCTATATATTTATTGTTCTCGTATTTTTGAAACATATTGATGAGTCGATTTTATACTATATATTTTATCCTTATCTTAGTATTAGTTTATTGGTTATTTTGGTAGAATTTTGATACTTTGTTATATTTTTCTAATGTAGGACATTCAACTTCCTCTAGAGTAAAAAGTAATCAAACGGATGAATTTTGGAGTGATTCTAATTGGAGGATATTTGTGAGTCTTTCAAGATGATTGTCTCAAAATTTCAGATTTTCCTACCAAGCCGTTTGACTGTGGTGATGAAATTAAGGCCAAGCGCGCAGCTTTTCCAAATTGATGTTTTTGGACATTTTAGGTATTTTGGAGGTCAAGATGGCATATTTTGAGGAAGATTCCTTCTGATGAGTTGTACAAGACGTCGTCAGCTTTCAAAAGATACCTTTTGGGACAAAATTGGAGTTGATTTGGTCGGTCAAAGTCTTATTTTCTAAGATGTCCAAATTTTAGTTCAAATAGGAAACCTTTTATTTTCTGTTTTATTATTTAATTATGTTCCTAGTTTTATTCTAAGACCTTTTAGGGTTTTATTTTCTAGTAGTATAAATAAGGCTTTTTAGCCATTAGGGTTAAAAAGGGAAAGGGAAAAAGGAGAAGACGCACTACTTTAGAGACTTTAGATTCAAGTTTATTTTCAAGGTGTTTTCTATCCTTGTTTTTAATAATATATTGTTTAGATTGTTTGTAACTAATTTCCATTTGCTAGGGCGAGGTCACGAGCCTTAGCAAGAATATGTAGTTTTTTTTTTTTTTTTTTTTTTCTTTTTTCTTTTCCACATACAAGTCGGATTGCCTAATGCAATCTACCCGACAGGACTGGCACCTAACTTGGATCCAAGGCGAGCAAATGGTGCGGATGTGAACATACACGTGAAGGACTAGCATGTACAAATATGTATGAATATCATGACAGTAATATCCCAACCATATAGCAGCATTTATCATAATTTATATCACAATAACGAAGACTTGGCAATATAAGTGTAAAAGTGAAGTAACTACGCATTTAAGGAAACTATAATATGTATAGGTGTAAAAACAACTGCCCACTCACAGATACGTCGCTGGGTCGTAGCCCCTGAGCCTACCCGGGCCTCGTACGTCCTCAGGATACGTTTCCCCTATATGTGAAATAACTAAAATGTAATTAATTAAAGCACATATATGGAAACCTACACAAAACCCATATAGTTTGCTCAAACCTAGTGTTTAAATACATGAAATCGATCTACACGACATCACGAACATCCCCAAATTTTTAAAATAATTTTTTGACATCGCACGCGCCCCCATGCGCTGGCAAGTAAACGGCCAGACGCGCTCCCATGCGCGGCCGAACCCTAACTGAGGCCTAACGGCCGTTAGGAATATTCCATTAAAACCTAACATAGTTTAATGGCGTTACCTGACGCCGTCAGGAATATTCTGTCAACTCTGACGAAATATTCCATCACCTTCTTCGGCGAGCCTCGCCGTCGTCACCGTCCACGGCCATCAGCGCCGTTATCTGAAACTCGATTTTCACTGGTCTTTTGGAAAATTTTCAACTTCACTATTCTCCTTTATTTCTCAACCATTTTTTGACGTACTTTATATGGATTTAAAGCTCCTGAGGAGTAGAATCGTGTTATACCTGTTTGGGGACCAAAAAGTGGACGGAGGTGGCAGGAAAATGCCTCGAAAGATCCGGTCAAAAGGAAACTCGTCGAAACTCGGTCGTTTCACTTCCAAACTTCTTCCAAATTGTTGTATGAGCCTCAAGAAGTGTAGAAGCTCCCCCAAGCTTCAAAACTTCCTAACTCGCTCAAAATCACGTTGAACTCAACTCGACCGAGTTCAAACCTTCCGAGTTAATGAGTCCAAACTCGTCCATTTCGAATTCTAAGGGTGTGGTTGTGTTCGTGAGGATGAGAGGAGTACAATGGTGTGATTTTTGGGCTCGATCTGTGAGGTTTCGAGGTGGTTCTTCCTTATTGGAAGAAGATAAACATGAGAGAGAAAGAGAAGAAGGAAGAGAGAGAAAGAGTCCATTTACTTTTTCTGATTGGATGTTGAAATAAGGGAAATGATGGGATTGGTTGGTGTGAAAAATAATGGGGGAGGGTGCACGGGTAGGTTTTAATGAAACTAGGGATAGGGTTTTTAGATTTCTTACATAAAAGAATATCTAACACTATCCGAAACAGTGATTTCACATAGATAAAAATTACACGTGTTCTCGTAACAACGTGTCCAATGTAAATACGATAGTGAAAAACGAAATAAAATGATACAAACGCGTCTACGTCACTTGCCTCCAAGGGCAATATAGTTAATTCGCATAATCGAGGAGAATTTACATAGGAAAATTAGGGACGGGTCGTCACAATCTACCCCCTTATAAAAATTTCGTCCTCGAAATTTCAATACTGACTACAAATCAAAACCATAGAACAAACGTGGGTACATATTTCGCATGCACTATTCTGTCTCCCAAGTAGCTTCTTCAACTGAGTGGTTCCTCCACAAAACTTTCACTATCCGCATGGTCTTGTTCCTAAGAACCTTATCCTTCCAATCAAGGATAGTCACCGTAACCTCATCATAAGTCAAATCTGGATTGATCTCCAGTGGCTGCGGAGGGATCACATGAGACGGATCAGAAACGTATCTCCGTAGCATCGACACGTGAAACACACTATGCACTTTCGCCAACTCGGGCGGCAAAGCAAGTCGATAGGCAACTTCACCAACTCGTTCGATAATCTGGTACGATCCGATGTACCTAGGCTAAGCTCCATCTTCTTCCCGAATCGTACAACGCCTTTCAACGGTGGTAATTTCAAGAATACCCAATCACCAACCTCATAAACTCTGTCAGTGGAATGTCTGTCTATGATACACTTTTGCCAATCCTGGGCTGCCTTCAGGTTAGCCTTTATCACCTAAATGTTCTGTGTCGTCTCATCCACGATCTCAGGGCCCACCAAAACTTGTTCACCAACTTCGGACCAACATAGTGGTGTACGACATGGCTTCCCATACAACGCTTCAAACGGTGCCATAGCAATGCTAGAGTGGAAGCTGTTGTTGTAGGCGAATTCTACCAATGGTAAGTGCTTATGCCAAGCGTCCCCAAACCGTAGAACCGACGATCTCAACATATCTTCCAAAGTCTAGATAGTTCTCTCTGACTGCCCATCGGTTTGAGGATGATAAGCTGTTCTGTAAAGTAATCTCGATCCCAAAGCTTCCTGAGAAGCTAAGTAAATCAGGGGTCCTGGTCAGAAATGTTACTAACTGGAACTTCGTGGTACTTAACAACTTCAGAGATAAACTGTTTGGCCAATTGGCTCAACGAGTAATTCTCATAAACTGGTATGAAGTGTGCTGACTTGGTAGGTCGATCAACTACTACCCAGATACCATCGTAACCATTTCGGGTACGAGGTAATTTGTACACGAAATATATCGTAACATCTTCCCATTTCCACTGGGGTATCGGTAGTGGTTGCGACAATCCAAAAGGATTTTTCCTTTCCACCTCAACCTACTGACAAATTGCGCTACGACTGACATACTCTGCAATCTCTCTTTTCATACCTGGCCAGTAGTAGAAGTGTCGGATGGTATGATACATCTTGGTACTTCCGGGATGCATCGTATAAGTAGAAATATGTGCTTCATCCAAAATGTCTCTCTTTAGTTCCTCAACATTCGACACATACATCTGATGACCTTGCATCCTTCTTTTTCCCTCTTGACATTGCCTGTATCAACTCCTGAGATTTTGTATCATTTGCTTGTGATGCGAGAACACGATCTAGCAGAACTGGTCTGACTTGGAAACTGAATATTAGGGCTCCACGTCGACCCTCTTTTAAAGCTACTCAAGTGGATCTTAAAACCGTCAAAAGGGGAATACGACTTACTAAAGAGCATTAAGTCGGCCATAAGACTTCCTACTAAGGGCATCAGCTGCAGAATTGGCACAACCTGGGTGATACTCAATGGTGCAATCATAATCACTGAGTAACTCTACCCACCTTCGTTGCCGAAGATTAAGATCTGGCTGAGTTTAGTGAAAATCTTACACTTTTCCCCGTAAAGATAGTGCCTCCAGATTTTCAAAGAAAAGATAATGGCTGCCAACTTGAGATCATGAGTCGGATAATTCTTCTCATGAGGTTTTAACTGGCGTGAAACATACGCAATCACCTTCTTATGCTGCATTAACACACATCCAAGACCATTCAGAGACGCATCACTGTAGATCTCAAAGTTCCCACTATCATCGGGAAGTGCTAAGACAAGTGCGTGAGTGAGAAGATACTTCAACAGCTGGAAACTCTGTTCACATTTTTTGCTCCACACGAAAGGAACTTCCTTTCTAGTCAGTTTCGTCAAGGGTAGTGATATGGTTGAAAAACCTTTCACGAAGCGTCAATAATAACCAGCAAGACCATGAAAGCTTCGTACTTTGGTAACCGTCTTAGGTTGTTCCCAATTCTCCACTGCTGCTACCTTATGAGGATCCACAAGCACACCTTGAGCTGATATCACGTGCCCTAAGAATGACACATGATTCAACCAAAACTGACATTTGCTGAACTTAGCATACAGCTGATTTGCTCTTAGCGTCTTTAGAACCAAACCCAGATGCTTGGCATGATCAACTTTATTCGTCGAATACACCAAAATGTCATCTATGAAAACAATGATGAACCTATCGAGATATGGATGAAATACTCAATTCATTAGGTTCATGAAAGATGTTGGTGCATTAGTCAACCCAAATGGCATCACAAGAAACTCGTAATGACCATATCGAGTTCTGAAAGCTGTCTTCAGAACGTTAGATCAATCTTCGAGAAAACACAAGGTAACGGTTAATGGTTTTTAATTGTCACCCTATTTAACTGCCTATAGTCGATACATAACCTCAAAGTTTCGTCTTTCTTCCTTACAAACAGAACTGGAGCTCCCCAAGGGGAAGTGCTTGGCTGAATGAAACCCTTATCAACCAACTCTTGTAACTGAGCTTTAAGTTCCCTTAACTCCGCAGGAGCCATACGGTAAGGTGTAAGAGAAATAGGATTAGTACCTGGAAGTAGATCAATGGTGAACTCCACTTCACGATCTGGGGGTAAACCAGGTAAGTCTTCAGGAAAAACATCTAGAAAGTGCCTGACTACTCACACGTCTTCCACAATTGCAGTATTCTCTTCTATTAGCACAACATGAGCTAAATAGCCTTGACAACCTTTATTCAACAGTTGCCTCCCTCTCATGGCAGTGATAACTCCATGCTTTCGACCACTACGTTCACCAACAAATGTGACAGTAGGCATGTCTGGTCGATTGAGGGTAACAACCTTCTCATAACAATCCAACTTGGCATGATTATAGTCTAACCAATCCATGCCCAAGATAATGTCAAAATCAACGATATCCAAAGGAACAAGATTAGCCAACATGACTACATCTTCAACAAGGATAAGACATCCTTGATATTCCCAGCTAACATAACAAATTTCACCTCTAGGCATCGAGAATTCCAACTTGTAACCGAGTGTGGTTGAGTTGTTTGAGCAAACTTATGGGAAATAATTGAATGTATAGCAGCAGAATCAATTAAAACTTTAGCAAAATGGCTTAGAACATTTAATGTACCTATAATCAAGTCCAGATTAGCCTGAGCACCCTGCTGGGTGATGTGATTAACTATTCCCTGGACTTGTTGCCTGCTTCCACGACCCCTGTTTGCTTGAGTCTAATTACCTCGACCCTGATTACCTCGGCCATGTTGAGGTAGATTTGCCTACCTGCCTGAACCTCCACTGCTAGATGCTACGTCTAGGTTCTGATATTGCCCTCCAATGTACATCGGTGCTCCACCACCTTGATAGGGTGTATAATCTCCGTGATACTGTGGATTACCTCCCTGAGTCTATTGGTAGGCTCCCTGAATCTGCTGATAGCCTCCCTGATAATAAGGGACCTAAGGTGTGTACTGGTATGGCCCTTCCTGGTACGGAGCTACATCTCCTTGATAGTGGAAGGCTCCACTATAGCCTGTCTGCTGACGAGTACCAGGTGCAGGAAACTGCTGTAAGAGGACTGCAGGTGGTTGATTAGCAGGCTGATTCCTCTGACTCTAGGCCATGTGTCCCTGCTGTCCGTAAGTGAAGCATCCTCTATCTCCCTTCTTACACTCACCAAAGTGACAGGTGTTACACCTGCGACAAAGCTGAGCACCTGAACTACTGAAGTTCCCTTGACTCTGAAAATGAGAGCTGCTAGTGGATCTGCCGCCTCTACGACGTGTACCAGAATTAGAACCCCCGCTCGACGATCCAGAGCTGTTTCCGCCTCTCTTAAAGTTCTAAGTCCTTCTCAGACCAAGCGATGATTGTCTTATGCTATAGTTCCTCTGGGCATTCCTGCCATGACCATCGTCATCATCATCGGGAGTATTCTCCGAATCTTCAACTCGAAGTAAGATCTCAAAAAATTCCTAATAAGTAGCACAAGGAGTAGTGGTTGCCATAGAACGCCATTTCTTGCAAGTTCCCTTCTTAAACAAATGCAGCATCTCCTGGGGATTAGCAGCAGTCTCGGGGCAATAACGAGATAGGTTTGTGAACCTTCAATGGTACTCAGTGGCTGACATCTTACCCTGCCTCAGCTCTGTGAACTCATTCTTTTTATGATCCATATATTCCAGAGGAATAAATCTGGTCCGAAATATATGCTTGAAGACATCCCAATCCATCCCATCCTCAGCAGACAATGGTTTCTTCTCCTATTCCCACCAAGTCTCTGCTCTCAAACGAAGGAACCAGGTCGCCGTATCGACCCATCTCTCTACTGGAAGATTTCTCTATCGTTCCATGACTCAAAAAGTTTTCTTATCATGATCGAACCATATTTCTGATTTCTCAGCTCCTTCATTTCCAAAGAATTCATTAATCTTCAGGCGAGATACAACATCCAAAGTATTTGTCGGAGCAGGACGGAGTGCAGACTGAATAGCATTGGCGATAGCCTTACCAAACTGCCCAAAGTCCGGAAAATTATTCTCAGCTGCAGTACGTGGCTCTCTACGAGGTGGCATGGTTCTGACATAAGAAAACAAGAGTTAAAACACACTAAGAAGTGCAGGACTGTCTAAACGTATGCTCTGATACCAAGCTGACACACCCCGACCTGGGAAGGATGAAGCATGCTGGCCATCACCGTGAGGTGACGTAACCATAAGGATAAGTAATGTGAGAAAGTGAATAAATTTAAAACTAATTAGAACTAATTATATTAAATAGTGATAGAGTGTGCAATCGTGGGTATGACCCACTACAATTATTCAGAGCTTAAAAGACAGTACGACTACCGAAAAGTAGTCAAAGCAACTGAATTACACTTATTACACAATAGTGATAAGTTCGTACGTCTAAGACTGAAGAGATTGTCAGAACTACCGAGATTCCCCAAGTGCCACAAGGAGTAAAACAATCTAGGTCCTGGAAGGGCGAAAAACAAGGTTGAGTGGGTCAGCAAAACAATGCTTATAAGAAAACCTTTATTTTCGAATATACTAACCTTTCGCTGTAAAAACAAGTATAGTTTCTTCAAACATAATACGTAAGTATGTAGGCAATTATGTATAACAGCAATACAACCTGCAATGTGCCATAACGAGATATGCCAAATACCACAGTAATATAATCATGTGATAATCAATTATAAACAATTTGCTCATCACCTAAGCTAGCACACGAGTTGGAATTGCCTAAGGCAACTCTACCCGACAAGACTGGGTGTAATCAATATGCTCTAGTACTATGATCATGCGAAGATTGGTGCAGAAGCACGGTCACATACAAGTCGAATTGCCTAGTGCAATCTACCCGACATGACTGGCACCTAACTTGGATCCAAGGCGAGCGAATGGTGCAGATGTGAATATACAAGTGAAGGACTGCCCCTGGCCCTGAGCAGAGTACTAACATCGATTTGAAGCAAGATGAGCATGTACAAATATGTATGAAAGTCATGACAGTAATATCCCAACCACATAACAGTATTTATCACAATTTATATCACAATAACGAATACTTGGCAATATAAGCGTAAAAGTGAAGTAACTACGCATTTAAGGAAACTATAATATGTATAGGTGTAAAAACAACTACCCACTCACAGGTACGTCACTGGGTCGTAGCCCCCGAGCCTAGCCTGGCCTCGTACGTCCTCAGGATACAATTCTCCTATATGTGAAATAACTATAATATAATTAATTAAAGCACATATATGGAAAGCTAAATAAAATCCCCATAGTTTGCTCAAACCTAGTGTTTAAATACATGAAATCGATCCACTCGACGTCATGAACATCCCAAAAATTTTAAAATAATTTTTGGACATCGCACACACCCCCACGCGCTGGCAAATGCACTGCCAGACGCGCCCCCACGCGCGGCCAAGCCCTAACTGAGGCCTAACGGCCGTTAGAAATATTTCGTTAAAAGCTAACAGAGTTTAACGGTGTTACCTGACGCCGTCAGGAATATTCCATCACCGTCGCCGGCGAGCCTCGTCGTCGCTACTGTCCGCCGCCGTCTGCAACTTGATTTTCACCATTTTTCTAGAAACTTTTCAAATTCACTATTCTCCTTCATTTCTCAACCATTTTTGACGTACTTTATATGGATTTGAAGCTCTTGATGAGTAGAATCGTGTTATACCTGTTTAGGGTCCAAAAAGTGGACAGAGGTTGCCGAAAAATGCCTCGAAAGATCCGACCAAATGTGAACTCGTTGAAACTCGGTCGTTTCACTTCCAAACTTCTTCTAAATTGTTGTATGAGCCTCAAGAAGTTTTGTAGAAGCTCCCCCAAGCTTCAAAACTTCCTAACTCGCCCAAAATCACGTCGAACTCTACTCGACTGAGTTTGGACCTTCCGAGTTAACGAGTCCAAACTCGTCCATTTCGAATTCTAAGGGTATGGTTGTGTTCGTGAGGATGAGAGGAGTACAATGGTGTGATTTTTGGGCTCGATCTGTGAGGTTTCGAGGTGGTTCTTCCTTGTTGCAGAGGAAGAAGATAAAATGAGGAGAGAGAGACGAAGGAAGAGAAAGAAAGAGTCCCTTTTTGCTTTTTCTGATTGGATGCTGAAATGAGGGAAAGGATGGGATTGGTTGGTGTGAAAAATAATGGGGGAGGGTGCACGGGTAGGTTTTAAAGAAACTAGGGATAGGGTTTTTAGATTTCTTACAGAAAAGAATATCTAACACTATCCGAAACAGTGATTTCACATAGATAAAAATTACATGTGTTCTCGTAACAACGTGTACAATTTAAATACGATAGTGAAAAACGAAATAAAATGATACAAACGAGTCACATCACTTGCCTCTAAGGGCAATATAGTCAATTCACATGATCGAGGAGAATTTACATAGGAATATTAAGGACGGGTCGTCACAACAGATGTAGGAAGTTTCTCGAATGATAAACTTCAATAAGAAGAACAATTCTAGTGAGACTAGAAAGTTGCTCTTCTCAAGGGGAACGTACCCTTTGACTCCCAAAGAAACATAATGCGTAAATAGAATCCTTTATGCATACGCAGAAAGGTGATTTACGTATTTCATATTGTATGAAAAACATTGATATGAGTTGTACCTAGAATGGTAAAAGACGATATCAGTGCAAGCCCAGGATCAGAACCATGGCAACTATCAAGTGAGCCCTTAAGTATTTAATAAATACTAAAGGATAGATTTCCCAAGAATGAGGAAGAATTAGAGTAACGCACTGGAAGCGTAAATGTATTAGATTATGAATCTAATATCCTATCCATCATTGGATGTCTCTTCATTTTGAATGAAGGGATAATTAGATATCTCTTTATTATGACTAAAGAGATATTTGGATGGAAACATTAAAAGTAATGACTTTAGTGTGTTCCATCATGCATGCAAAATATATCGCCATATAGAAGCGAACAACAATGTTGTTTGGATGGGAAAGTTTATGAACTCTCCATTCAGTTTCAACCAGAAAGGTTATCTAGTATACCGATACTACGACACTAATGGGGCGATAGATCAAGCCAGGAATCAAGGTCTCATCCAGATCCAAACTCAAATGAGAGACTGAACCACATGATTGAGAATCATGTATAATGGTGACGTCGTTATTCTCAAGGTTGCTTCTATGGATAACATATAGATATCCATTGTCTAGGCCTACTACTCAGCCACTTTTGAAATGAATTTAGAAGAGGTATCATCACTGATAACCAAGTTGATTGGCTCTAGTGCAAGTGGGAGATTGTTGGAAATGTGCCCTAAAACCAATCATATGATGATACTTTACGGACATTTCACATGTTAACTAATCTAGTTTAATATAAAAGGCAAAAATTATTGTTTTAAGCCATCTCATATAAATGTTATATGCTTAAACAATAAGTCCAAGGAATACGCAATTGGAAGAATGTGATCAAAAGAAGTTAGATTCATGAGACCATTCTCTTTCGTATGTATATCTTAAACATTCCTGATCATAGGATTGCCAATTGGGCATTGACAGTCCGTTAAGAATAGTACGTGCTATGTCTTATCTTAGGGAGAGTGACTGGTCTCGAGTCATTGGTGTGACTGACACCAAGACAAGCATGTAGGTGCTCGATAGAGAATGAGTCCACTGAATGCGATCAACGAGGAGTTCTCATATTCATGTTACATGAGAACTCATGGTTGGGATAATGCAAAGTAGTCCTTTGACCTAAGGAATCACAGTTGTCTTGTGGTTAGGTCCTTGATCTTTGACTATGTCAAAGTCAATCCGTCAGAGGGTGTCCACGACATAGTTGGGGTTAAGCCACTTAGCCATGGAGGCAAGTGAATGCACAACAAGGGATCTCTAACCGTCAAACTGTTTGAGGGAGAATACTCTATGATATGATTAAGAATCTCTGGCGAAAGTATGAATGAGATTTAGGAAGTCGTTCCAAATCAAATTGAAGGTAATCATATAAGTAAATGTGGTCAAGAGTATTGTATTAGAGAAAGACTGTATTGCATTTTAATCCTAAACTGAAAAGGTTCTCCACCTCTTCTTATTAGCTTGGGTAGCCATGATATACTATTAGGTGTCACTCATGGTTTGTGGAAGCCCTAAAGGTGTATAATCACTAAAGGAAGAATTGAAAGTATGTTTCAATTCATAATCGATCGTTAAGAGTAAAAATCGCCCACTACCCGCTAAAAGGAACCTAATGGATCGTACACCGTGTAAGGTAGATATTGAAGAAACAACGGAAGAATAATTAAATGGTTTAATTATTAATGGTTAGGATTAATGAATATGTTAATTAATCAAACAAATAAGTTTGTAATAGACCTCGAGTTAGTTTTGGGCCTCAAGGCCGAATGAGATTTGAATGTCAAGCCCAATAACTCAAGTTGTATGACAACTTGAAAACACAAAGGGCTTGAAAGCGCAATGAACCCTTGATGGCCGGCCATATAGAGAAATGAGTGGGTTTTGGGACTTACTACAAGTTTGCCACTCCAATGAAGGTAGGTTCAAATGTGACTTTATAGCCTTTTCTTCATTAGGGTTTCTTTGAGGAAATTGGAGAGAACACAAGCTCTCCTTTTCTCTCTAAGAGGCCGGCCACCCTAGAGGAAAATAGCTAGCAATTTACTTCCTCTAGGTCACTCATCTCTTCATCAATGCTCTCCTTGGTGTGGAAAATTAGAGGTTCTCTATTTTGGGAACTTCGAGAATCCTTTCAACCATCATCCTCCAAGAAATCCATGGAGCTAAGAAGAAAGGAATGAAGGCCTTCTCCTTGGGTGATTAGCCTTTGCTTATGCAAAGAGGAATCAACAAAGGTATAAGATTTCTCAACTCACTTTGTTCTTGAGTTGAGTCTTGGTTCACCATAACTACTAGGCTTTGAATTTCATGGGCAATGTTTTGTTTAGCAGACCTAGGGTTTGGGAAGAACGTACGCAATTTTTGGAGAAGAAGATTTTGGGGCATACCATAGAGATTTCAAGACTTATACTTTCAAGGTGTTTTCATTCTTTTTCTATTTCAATAAAGACTTTATGATTTTTAGTATGATTATGCGTAACTAATCCTCTTTGCTAGGGTGAGGCCATGATCCTTAGCAAGAATATGTAGTCTTTTTTTTGTTTGCTTATGAATTCATGCATGCAAGTTTTGAATTGTTAATCACCAGTTAAAACTATCTAGTTGTCTTCGTTATTCGCGACCATTGGGATATTTAGAAATGTAATTTAATGCAATTTTGGCGGACGGTTGTCCCTAAAATTGACTAAGGCTTCTTGTGGTTAATATGTGTAACCTCCTAGGATGGACGACACGTTTTAAGGGTTATATGGGTTTTCAAAAGGTTTTCATAAAATTTAATGAGTCTTGCATGTTCACATTCGATCTGGACACCATAGACTGGTTGCGTGTTAGATATACGTTCTATGTTTGAGGTTCCAAGTAGGATATACTTTAGGAAAACCTAACCTTCAGATATGCATGTATGGTTAATAAGTAATTAGAAGAGTTACATAGGATTGTTAGGGTGACGGCGGAACCCTAGCATTTTCTCACTTTGAATTCTAAAAAATTGTTTCCTTTTTCCTTCTTTAAAGTTGCAGTTTTTAAGTATTCTTTTTAATTAAATTCGTTTTTTTCTTAATTTAGGTCATTAAATCACCTTTTTCAAAAACTTTGTTTTAATTAATTAGTTGAGAACTGATTTCGCTTTAATCTTTTTAAATTAGTCTCTGTGGAGAACGACCTTGCTTTAGCCAGTTATACTACAGTAACCTTGTTTCTCTTGCAAGTATTTTAGACCTTTTTAACCCTTTTTGCGCAGGTGGTAAAAATCTTATCAGGCACTCTTGTTGTCAAGTTATAAATCTCTGATGGCATGGTAAGCAGGGTTCTAATTGATAACGGGTCAAAGGGCAACATCCGCTTCATGGGTGTGACAAAATTATAGGTGTCTTTAATGTTGGAAGAACGTACGTACCTTTGTGCAGAAGCTTGAATCTCGACACACTTCTACAAACACGAACAAGAGCTTTGTTCTTCCGTGCACGTCTAGAACCTCGAAGGTCATCGGGTTGGCTGCGGTACGTCAAGTTGCCCCTTGGTTTTGCCTCTTAAGACCTTGGGCAAATAGTGATAGCCGTAGAGACCTAACTAGAATATGGGAACTTTATGGAAAAACCTTGTGTTTCTCTCACTCTAGTTTCTCTCTTCCCCTAAGCCTCCTTATATAGCTTTAGGAAGAGGATGATACAATGAATGAAATGCCATTCACATTCCAAATTGAAATGGCTTTAGACAATCATCTAATTATTAAATTAGTAATTAGGATGTTAATATCCTCATGTGGGTGGACCATTCACCTTATGGAATTTATAATATTAGATAAATCCAATACTTAACGAAGTTAATTTTAGAAGATCCACTATTTGTGCTCTTAATAGAACTCCACACAGTAATGTGGGAACGATACTACTCAAGGTGCAAGCAAAATCTTCTGAATATCTTATGGCCTTCCATATGATAGATAACCCATTCCCTTACAGTGCTATCCTCAGTCGAGAATGGTTACATGCCATGGGCAATATTCCCTCTACAGGTGGGATCCTACCGCACTATCCAGGAAGGGTAACGAACAACAGAAGATTGAGCACCAGTTGAAGGGAATATTCCCCTTACAAGTAGGATCTTACCTCGCTATCTGATGGCATTCCAACAGAAGAACCTATGCTGAGAAGTAGGTGTTGGAAGCATGCCCACAAAGCCACTTATTTGATGTAATCTCTTTTGGAATAATTATTGTGTTAAACTATAATATGTTTAATGAAGGGCAAAGCTTATTGTTATTCACTATTTATTGTATTATGTATTTAAGCAATAAAGGAATCCAAATAATGTATTTAATCTAAGAGAGAAGTGATCTATGTAAGTTAGATTAACGAGACCTTTCTCTTATGCTCATTCCAAAAACGTTCCTATATAGAGACCTTTCTCTTATATGAGGTGGTATAACGGCAACTTTATAGCCATTCTCTCACTAGGGTTTTCTTAAGGCAAAGAAGAGAAACTTTTTCTCTCTTTTTCTATATAGAGGCCGGCCACTTAGGGGAGGGATAGCAAGCAATCTTTCTTCCTCTACGTCATCCATTTCATCTTCACACCTGATCCTTGGTGTGGAGACTTAGAGACACCAAACCTTTGGTGTTCTTGGAGATCCTTTCCTCACATCCTCAAGAAACAAAGAAGCAATCATCCAAGGAGCAAAGAGGTGACTTGAAGGCCCTCCACTTGGGTGAATCCCTTGTGTAAACAAGGATGAGCTTCAAGGGTAATGAAACTAAAACTCTCTCTTCCTTTAATTTGTTAAAGAGTATATTGGTTCACCATTCACTAGGCTTTGAAAGTCATGGGGTTTTAGAATTGTTTTTGAATGCATGCCTACTTTAAAGTGTTATTAGTTTGCATATGTGTTCAAATGTTCTCACATGTTCTTAGTTAGGACAAAATTTTTCCTTCAGTAGGGCCGAACTAAAAGGAACCTAACCCCTTGTAAACCTTTCCAGGTAGCTTAAACAATAGCGATATGGTCAATCGAAGACGGATCAGAGAGAATGGCGCGTTGGAATAATCGTCGGAGTAGAGATTGATATAAAAGAAGGAATGGTAGTTCCACTTAATGGAGGAAGAAGTTCGAACTTAAGCTCGAGTGGTGATACGGCACTTGTTTTAAGAGCAGAGTGATGAAATAGATGGTCTGTCTACCAAAAATAACAGGGCAGACACCTCAGCAATTGGGGCAACTAAGGGACTGTGCGCCTTGTTCTCCTTTCTAGGGACTTCGAACGAGGCATCTCTGATTAACAATTGAGGTTATGGGGGAACAAACAATGGTTGTAAAGAAGAGTTGTTGGGTTGCTTCCTCTTTTTTGAATTAGAAGACGAAGCAACTTGTAGTTGCAATGTGTAGCAGGGATTTACATTGCAGAGTGAATCAATTCAAGATGACATACCTCAATATGAGATAATTCATCTTTAAATTTTGAGCTACGAGAGGGGCGAAATCTAACTCGAAGCCCATCAATTTGTCCATCCCAATTTCCATCGGCAGCTAGGATGTCACTATGCCGATCTCTGTCATGAGAAAAGTAGTAATGGCCGTCAAAACCCATCCTGATGTTGTGTAATATTCTACACTCAGGAATATTTAACTCAACTCCGTACCACAAGTTTAGCAACTCGAAACATATAACGAGTCTGAAAGCCGCAAGGGAGAGGTTGCAGATAGCTATGTCATAACAAAGCAGAACAACCTTCATGAAGAAGGAAGATGAAGAACTTAGTCTAAAAACCATGGGTGGATTACATGGGCATTGGAGATCAGACGATGTCGGTAAGTCAGCATAGATGTCATAGCAAGGTTCCCACCAGACGTTACAATTGTTCAAATGTCTTAATGATCTTCAGTGAAAGTCCCATCCTCTTTTCGGCTACGGACTCTCATCAAAGCAAGGTTATAAGGAGAAACCTTAGCTAACTTGGTTTTCTTGCTTGAGGATGCCATGTGAAACCTTCGAACGATGTCAGAATTTTGAAAACAGTACGATAAGAGAATTGGAGACTTTTTACTATGGATATATAAGGATCGAAAGGCAGAATCATCCAGCTGTTGAATTCTGACCAACTAGTTTGAGGATCTTTCAATCCAACGTTTGAAATTAATGAAGTGTAGTAGAGGAAATTTCTCGTTTCTTGTGCATACGCCACAAAGGGCAATTGATCCCATCATTGCGAACTTTCTGGCATGATACTCATGATTGCACATATAAACCCAAAACGCTGCCATTTTAGAATTAAGTGTTGCATCATTTACAAGAATTTGAAGACTAAACAGTACGTGTTCCAGCTTACTCTGAAAGACATGGTCTTTGGATAACAATCCATTCCTAAGGGGAACGAATTACCTCTCGAACAAATAGTTAGGGGCAATTATGGGACCACGGTTTTCTAAGAACAGAGTAAGGCTGATCAGAATATAGTTAATTCAGAAGTCCGGTCATCCACTCACTACCTTCAGGTGGAGTTGTATCAGAAGGATTAGCAGTGCCACCATCACTCTACTTCGGGGCACTAGACTCAGTCTTAACGACTCCACTGGATGACCATGATTGTATAGTAAAACACACGATCCAATCTAGATTTGGACATAATATGATCATATAAGTCTTGAAGTTCCTACAATCTAGGAATTGGTGTGCGCTGCAAGCAATCATAACTCCTAAGATGATGCAATATCTACTTATAGATATCCTCTAGGATTCTCCTAGCTTAGAACAAGGATTCTATTGGTCTTTCTCCCCACAGTACAAATACACCCATTTAGGGTTAATCTGTGGCAACACAATCTCAACACATGAATATTGAAGGAAGTTTCTCATTTTGTGTGCACATGCAATTGAGACGCGCTATCATCATTGCAACCTTTTTGGCATAGCAGTCAAGACAGCAGTCTAAACCTGGAATGTTTCTTCTACTTTGTGAAGCTGGACTGCCACGAGAAAATTGAAGAATAGACAATATATATACCAACTTACTCCAAAAGCCATAGTCTTTGGTTAACTATCAATCCTCAAGGCGAACACGGTCCTTTTAGGTACATAGTTAAGGGCGATTGTGGGACCACAATTTTCTAAGGCCAGAGTAAGGCGGATAGTGGGAAAGTGAATTAGAGTATATAGATTGCATTACTAGAGAAGAACCCTAGATAGGTGAATTTATACCATTGGGGGAGAGACCATTTTAGGATACAATCCTTGTTCTAAGCTGGGAGAATACTAGAGGATATCTAGAAGCAAATATTGCACCCTCTTAGGAGTTGTGATTACGTACGATGTATGCCTTTCCCTAGATTGTAGGAATATGAAAGATCTGATTGATTTCATATCCGAATCAAATTTTATGTCTTGCAAAACAAGCATGGTCATACCAGCAGAGTCGCTCGGACTTCGCCTATTGCCCAATAATAAAGGGTGATTATGGTACTGCTGCATTTGATCTAGTTTCGTTCAGAGCAGTTAAGTCCATAATCGGACTTCTGAGGTAATTGTATTCCAATTAGCCTTACCCTAGACCTGGAAAATTATGGTCTCATAATTATTCACAATTATTTATAACTACGTATCTTAAAGGCAACCTATTCCCCTTGAGGATGGATAGTTATCCAAAGGCCAAGCCTTTCTTAGTAAGCTAGAATATGTACCGTTTAATCTTCTTTCTTTGTGTGGTGATCTGGTTTCTTGTGAGATGAGATCTTCTGCACCCATTTTTGTCTGTGGCCTCCCCGTGCCTTTGTTAATTGAACTAAACATAATTAATGTTAACTTGACAATAATTAAAATAATAAAAAATAAATCAAATTCTCAACAAATTAACAAAGGCACAGGAAGGCCATAGGCAAAAATGGATGCAGAAGATCTCATCTCGTTTCTTGTAGTGTAGTGAAGACGCTCCAGACTTAAATGTTTAATCTCGAAAGTTGTGCCATAAAGTTGGCAATGATGAAACTTTATGTTTGTTATGTGTGCACGAAAGACTAGAATTTTCCTCCGCATTCAATGGCTAAATGGTTCCATGAAACGATATTTAACCTTAAGCCTTCTTCTTCTTTCAATCAATTCCTAACTCCAAAAGAAAAACCGGCTACAACTTTCTTTCTTTCCCCCCCAAGAAACCTATCAAGTCTTTCCAACCTTCTTCAACGGCATCTTTGAGTAGAACCTCCAAATCATCCAAGGTTTCGCCATATAACCTTCCGTTAATGAGGGTCCGTAATTAAGATGAAAGTCAGGCCTTCATCGGGAATCACTTAGATTTTTTTCACAACTGCAAAGGCTGGTTAGATACCAGCCAAAATGTTTAGGCCTCACTTCTTGAGACGTCTAATCCTCGGCGCCCTTGCACCAAAATCCATCCATGGTTCTTGGACCTAAGTTTGCAATTTGGTCTTCCTGATTTCTCTAACTACCTTCAAACTCATCGCGTGCTTTGAACTACTCAACCAATGGTGCGGGGCTGAGCTTGGCCTTCAAGAATTCAAAGTGTTCTACATGTTCGGAAGAACTTTAATGGGCACTGTTACTTTACTCACAGACCTAGCATTAGAGTGGGATGACTGAAACTAATCAATAAAGAAATACGGAGTCCCACCGAACATCGTAGCTGGAAATGGCTACTCATTCCTAGCCGCTTTACCGATCGTGGAAAAAGCCCTACCATTAGCCACGGCCTAAAATTCCCTAGATCAGATCCAGAATGGGGTTTAGGCTAAATATTCACCAAGGGATCCACTTCTTTAAGTCCAAAATCTCCTTAACTCAAAAGATGAAGTGTAAAAAACGATCTGACAGAACCTCCCCAACATTATTAGCTGCCCAGGAAACCTTAGTGATTCATTCAATGGTAAAGGAAATCTTAGTCCCAGATCTAGGAACCATGGGTGAATTATGGTGTATGGCAGTTGTGGATCAGATGACGCAGGAAAAGCAGCTTGAACATCATTGTCGGGTTCCCACTAAACCCTCACTAGTTAAAAGATCTTGATAATTCTCGACGAAGGCTTGGCCTTCTTGGCTACAAACCATCGTTAGTGGAATGTTGTACGGTGAGACCTTAGGAAATTTTGAAGTTATGCTTAAACACGCCATTGAAGAAGGTTGAGCACCATTGGGGAATTTTCAAAGAGTAAGTGAAGAAAGTTGGAGCCCTTTTTTATTTGGGTATTTTTGAAGGATGAAGAGAAGAGTTTGAGATTATATAAATGGCACATAGCGGAGTCATCCAGTTGTTGAAATTAATGAAGAATATCAGAAGTGATTCCTTGTTTTCCATGAACATGCAACAAAAGCAGACGTCATCATTGCAACCTTTATGCCAGGGCTCTCAAGACAACACGTCTGAATCTGAAACGTCTCTACTTCATCACAAAAACTGGATCACCAAACAAAGATAAAAGACTAATCAGTACATATTCCAACTTACTCCGAAAGGCATGGTTTTTGGATAACCATCCATCCACAAGAAGACAAGGTCCTTCTAGATACACAATTAAGGGCAAATGTAGGACCATGCTTGTTCCGCAAGATAAGAGGATTCGATCCGGCACAGAATCAACCATATCCTCTAAATATCTTTGAGTAATTGGAGTGCGCCGCAAGTAATTATACTCTTAAGAAAATGCAATATCTACTAGTAGATATCCTCTAGGATTCTCCCAGCTTAGTAGAAGGATTCTATTTTAAAAAGGTCTTTCTCCCTGTTGGTATAAATACACCCTTCCAAGGTTCATATCTGGTAAATCAATCATAGCACTCTAATTCTCTTAGCCACTGCTCGAGTCTTATACTTGCTTATTAACTTGACCTTCAAAGGGCCCTTGGCATTCACTCCTTGGCTCGGCCCCCCCCCCCCCCCCCCCCAAACTCGGATTTCTACCACATTCATGGCGATGCTCAAATTTGGCTCTTCACTCCTTGGCTCACCCCCCCCCCCCCCCCCCCCCCCCCCCCCCCCAAACTCGGATTTCTACCACATTCATGGCGATGCTCAAATTTGGCTCTAACAGATATATTCACTTCGGTAAATGGGACAATGCCATGGAAGAGTGTGAAACAAGACAGTGTTGCACTTCCACTATGCAAAGCTGAATTTACATTTCACAAGCGGAGGGGCTGGGGAATTTTATAAGCATTCTCGAGAAAATGGATTTCACTTCAAAGGCAGTACGAATTTGTTTGAGAACAAGGCTGTTATCTTTTATTCTAAGAACAATAAGAGGGCACCTGGAACTATACACTTGAACACTAAGTGTGTGTTGACCAAAGAGAAGGTGAAGTCCGCAGAGATAAAGGTCGATTACATTGATCCACACTCAATGTTGGCTGATCCACTCACTAAGGCCTTGCCTAATGTAGTCTTTCACAAGCATGCATCCAATATGAGAGTAATGTCAAGTAGTTTTAATTAGTTTAAATTTAGTTGCTATTATGGTTTGAATTTTAAGTTTACAAGTTAGCTATTTTTGTTTGGATTGAAGGTTGTAGTAAAGGAATGCTTTTCAAGTTTCAATTTTCTATTACATTGATTCATTCATGTCTTTGCATTACATGATTGGTGTATATTTGCTAAAAAGCAACAAGCATGTGGTGTGTATTCACGACACAATGTAGCAGCAACAGGATTATAGCTGCAAGAGATCTGTGCCATAAAGCTATTAGACAAGGAACTGAGATTTTTGTACAAGTTATGATTGAACTGTTTTTCATAGTTCGTGAATTTCATAGGTAGCATCAAAGCAATCTGGTATAAGATAATAAAGAGGACTTATATTTTAATTTACTTCAATTTTTTATTTATTTAAGTATAATTAATATTTTCTAATTTACAAAAATAATCGATGCAAATACAACAAATCGGTAGAAGAAGCCGTACCTGCATTACTCTGGTTACCAATCCCTATCTTACCTAGTCAAGGAATGGCAGGCAACCAGTTCTCATTTTTGTAAGTATTCTCTCGTACGTTTTATATTTAAGTATCATTCAATAAAAGAAGTTTAGATTTTGATCGATAATCTTAATTAGTTTTCTTTTTTTTTTCTTTTTTTTTTTTTTGTAGACTTCTATGAAGGAAAAGATGGATGAGTACCTCATCAACCTCTACCAGCAACAACCGGACGCACCTATAAACACGAAAATTCTATATTGAATGAAACGAGAACACATGTACAAAGTAGATTCGTATTGATTTGAATTTGTAGGTTACAATCTCTATTTACAATTTTCCTCTAATTCAGTCTTCAAATTTGATGTAAATGCATAGGTTGTTGATCCAAGGGTCACGATGACTTGATCTCGGACGAACGGTTGAACGATTGCTTCAAGTTTTGAGCAAAACTTGACATAAGGGGTGCGGCAAAGGTAGTGTTTGATGCAGGATTTCGTTGCTTCAAGAGTCTTGGTGACTTGATCTTGAAACAAACGTTGCTACAAGTTTATAAGCTTGCAACAAATTCCTGAAGGAATTGGCATGAGCGCTTGTTGATTCTTCAAGGAAGTGCTTTGGCTTTGGTTGAGAGAGAGCTTCAGCTTTGGTTGAATGTTCTTCAAAGAGAACTTTGGCAGCGTATTAGTTTTCAAAGATTTGGCAGAGGTTCTTCTGTGTAGAGATTTTTTCGACCCTTATGCTTGTAGGAGGACCTTGTATTTATAGGTTTCTCAAAGCTTGCCTTTAGGTGGATCTAGCTTTGATTTATGTCCTAATTCATCCATGGGATAATTTAGGCATGTTTTGTGTCTTAATTCCTTTGCTTGGCAGAATTTAAGAGCCCTTGTTGCCTATTTTGTGAGCAATCTTCAATTCTTGCTTGTTTTGTGAAGATGCTTTAACTTTCTTTCTAGTTTTAGGATCACTTTCTTTCTAGCTTTAACGTTCTCTTTTGCTGAATTTTGGGAATGTTTTATACTTCCCTTGCTTGATTTTTGCCACATGTCGTTAATGACTTGTCCATTTGTGATGAGTCATATGCCACGTGGAGCTTTGTGATGCATCATTTGTATACAACGAAATTTAAATGTCTACAAATGCGCCCACTTCAAGGCGCATTGTAGGCATGTGCTTGTCACATGTAGGAAATGAGTTTTGAAGTCCTACAATGCGAATGTTCTAACTCAAGGGTTATTGAGACTTGATCTTGAATTAGTTAGCTTTTTCAAGGGTTGTAGAGGCGTATTTCTTGAATTGCAATGATGAATTTTGTCAAGGGCCGTTGAGGCGTATTTCTTGAACGAAACATTTCTTCAAGGGCCATTGAGGCTTGGTCGTGAATAGAGGTGATGAATTTTGTCAATGGTCGTTGAAGCGTATTTCTGGAAAGAAACATTTCTTCAAGGGCCGTTGAGGCTTGGTTTTCAGTGAAATGAAACTTTTCTTGAAGGGCCGTAGAGGCTTGATCTTGAAAGAAATGAAATTTGTTTCTTCAAGGGTCGTAAAAGCTTGATCTTGAAAGAAATTTTGAAAATGGATAAATCGGCACATACTTATTGTGCATCTTTGATTTCCCATAATGTTTGACAAAATACATTTGGTGCATTTTGAATTTTTCCTTGTCGTTGTAGGAAAAATGTTTTCCTTCCTTCGATAGGAATCCTCTTTAATTTAGGTAACAAGGGTGACTTGCTTTAAAGTGCTGGAAAGCTTTGGTGATCTCCTTCAAGGTTTTGAAAAGATTTAATGTTTGTCTTTGGGTAAGTAGGATGTGTATTTTTTTTTTTCTGCTTTCTTCCCCACGGCAAAGAGGAATTTTTTTGTTCCCTCTTTTCTTTTCCCAAGGCAAGGAAGGAGATGTTTTGTTCCTTGATTTGATTTCCATGGCAAGGAGGACAATTTTCTTTCCCTTTTTTTAATTTCCCATGACAAGAAAGGAATTTTTCTTTCCCTTTTTGATTTCCTATAGCAAGGAGCGGTACTTTTTTTTCTTTTGATTCCCCATGGCAAAGAAGTTTTTTTTTTTTCTTTTTTTTTCTTTGTTTTGGTAAACATGTCATCTGACTTGTACACCCAGTTTGAGGTTGATTTCTTTTCTGGAAAACTCTGTAAAAATATGTCAAACATAGCTTTATCCCTTATCTTTTCAGGCATATATCGCATGCTATTAGGAAAAATTGGGAAAGCCTTCAACACTGCATTTTGCTGCAGCTGCGCAATCCTGACGGGAAAATAACTTATGTGGGAATAATTGGAAAACTGGAACGTTTGTCTTCAGGAAAAATTATGAAATTTAGATACAATGATCCTCAGCCACTTAGCTTCCTCCAATTGGTCTTGCATCAAAATTGCTTTGGAAAGTTGGATTATCACCAAAACCGTCCTACATGCGTAGATTGGCTGAAACTTACCATTTTTTGCTTGGAATTTGCTTCCTTCTTTTGGTTGGAATGTGCTTCCTTCTTTTGATTTTCCTTTTGCTATTTGGGTATGTATTTCCCTTATAGCATTAGGAAGCAATTGACCCCTATATATAGGACCATTGGGTGTGTTTTTTTTTTTTTGCAAACACAATTCGTTGTCGTTGGTTTTGCTTGTTGTTGCTGCTTGGAGCTTGTTGCAGTGCTTCATTGCTTACCACGTGGTGTTGTGCAAAAGACTACAGCGTGTTTACTGAAGGAATAATTTGTGAAAACAAGTTCATTTGAGCAACATCTATGCATGCAATTAACAATTAAAGGTGGAAACATGCTTGTATGCACTCATAAACAAAACATTACCCGGCCTAGTAGTTGTGGTGAACCAAGACTCAACTCAAAACTTAAAGAAAAGAATTGAGAAACTTTTATACCTTTGAAGCACCACTTTGCTTACCAAAGGATATTCAGCAATGTGAGGGCCTTCTTTCCTGAGTCTCCTTGCTCCTTGGCTTCGTGGATGTGGATGGAAGAACTTTACTTCTTGGCTCCATGACTTCTTGGATATGGATGAAGGAATGGATTCTCCAAGTTCACAAGAAAGGGAACCTCTAAGTTTCCACACCAAGGAGAGCATTGAGGAAGAGATAAGTGACCTAGGAAGAAATGGATGCTAGTCCATTCTTCCTAGGGTGGCCGGCCTCCTGAGAGAAGAGAGAGCTTTTTGTGTTTTTCTCTTTTCTCTCTAGAAAAGCCTTATGAGGGAATGGGTTATAATTTCCTTTCTATAGCCACTTACATTGAGTGGATAATTGAAATTAAAACCAATTCTCCCTCACACTCTCTATGGTCGGCCATGTGGGTTCATTGGGCTTTCATGCCCTTTGTGTTTTCAAGTTGTCATACAACTTGAGTTATTAGACTTGACATTCAAAGCCCAAAGGGTCTTGAGGCCTGAAACTAACCCGAGGTCTAAAACGAACTTATTCGTTTGATTAATTAAAATATTAATTATTCCTAGCCATAAATAATTAAACCATTTAATTATCCTTACTCATCTCCATTGTTTCTTCAATCTCTACCTTACACGGTGTACAATCCTTTAGTGATTATACACCTTTAGGACTTCTACAAACCATGTGTGACACCTAGCAGTATGTCATGGCTACCAAAGCTAATCAGAAGAGGTGGATAACCTATTCAGTTTGGGATTACAATGCAACACGGTCTTTCTCTAATACAATGTTCTTGACTACATTGTTTGATTTGATAGTTTATTCATGTCTACTATCCAATGTGATTCTCTTACTTATATGATTACCTTGAATGTGATTTGGAACAAATTCTTAAATCTGATTCATACTCTGGCCAGCGATTCTTAATCATATCATAGAGTATTCTCCCTCAAATGGTTTGAAGGATAGATATCCCTTGTTGTGCATTCACTTGCCTCCATGGCTAAGTGGCTTAATCCCAACTATGTCATGGACACCCTTTGACGGAGTGACTTTGACATAGTCAAAGATCAAGGACCTAACCATAAGATAACTATGATGCCTCAGGTCAAAGGAATACTTTGCATTATCCCAACTATGAGTTTTCATGCGACATGAGTATGAGAACTCCTTGTTGATCGTGTTTAGTGGACTCAGCACCTACATGCTTGTCTTGGTGTCAGTCACACCAATGGCTTGAGACCAATCACTCTCTCTAAGAGACATAGCAAGTACTGATCTTAACGGACTGTCAATGCTTAATTGGCAATCCTATGATCAGGAACGTTTAGGATATATATACGAAAGAGAATGGTCTCATGAGTCTAACTTCTTTAGATGACAATGTTCCCTTCTTTGACTTATTGTTCGAGCATATGACATTTACATGAGACAACTTTAAACAATAATATTTTCCCCTTATATTAAACTAGATTAGTTTAACATGTGAAATGTCCGTAAAGTATCATCATATGATTGGCTTTACGGCATATTTTCAACAATCTCCCACTTGCACTAGAGCCAATCAGCCTGGTCATCAGTGATGATACCTCTTCTAAATTCATTTCAAAAATGGCTGAGTAGTAAGCCTAGACAATGGATATCTAAGGTGGTAAATACTTTAGACGTCTTACTCATCAACTTACATTCTTGAATTCTTTGAAACCTTTTGCAAAGTATTCAGATTAAATAAACTATAGTCCAACTGAGAGCGATCTTCGATGAATGTCATACAGCATGAGTAGTATTATGTTGTGGACAAGTGCCACTAACATCTAAGTGAATTAACCTCAACAACTTTTTTATTCTTTCTTCTTTTCAAAAGAATAAAGATTCGAACATTTAGCCTCTATACAATTTAACAAGAAGGCATTGGATCCAGATCTAATGATGCAAAGAATCTATCTATGACCAACTTGTAATTTATGTTTTAGAGGTGTCACAACTCAATGGGATTAGTCACTATCTTGCAACCTTTTGGGTTTTAAGCATTGTTATATTATAAACAGTTAACATTACCACAACATCTCTACTAAAGAACAATAATCCAATCATTCATTAATAAAGAACAATGTTTTGTCAAACAAAACATTCATCCATCTCTTAAAATTATAATGTCGCAAATTAAGTTCCTTATTCAAATTGGAATGTAAAGACAATCTTTGTTTTTCGAATTTCTTTGGTAGTTCATATGAGGAAGTAAGTACTATATGCTTTCACAGAGATCTATATTTTATTCACGTTCCTAATGTGAAGTACTTTCTCTTCTCTCATTAATCTTCTACTTCTTATTAACCACACTTTTACAACGATTGTAAAATATAGTTACTATTACGGAATCAAGTATTCAAGTAGAAGAACCAACTATTTTGAACTATTCAAGAATAATTTACAACACCTTCAGAAGGTGTGTTCTTGACACTTGCAAGACATTTCTTGCAAATACCCCTTCCAATGTCCATCATTTCGTAAAGAAAGTTTGTTCCCTTGGAGGTATTTTGCCTTCTTCATTTGACTTCTCCATTGACTACAATAGTCATGGTCCCTTACACTCCCCCTCTCTCTCTTGAAAATTATTTCAGTTGTGTTATACACATCAAACGATTTGGAAAGCGTGCTGTTATTGTTCACTATATAGTTTACTATAAACTTAGTGAACCATATGGATAGGGACTCAAAGGTGAAGTCCTTGCCTAGTTTTCGTCTCTTGAAGTGGTTTAACACTTCAACACTAAATAATTCAAAATAATCATAAGTCCATGTTGATGGACTATTTTTGTCAATCAACCATTATGTCTAAACATGATTACAAACTTTCAAGAGTTGTTCAAGGCAACTCTCATTTCTTCATACAACAATTTGTAAGTGAAGAATCACGGCACATAAAGTGTCCATGCCCTTGTGTTTACTTCTCAAGTTCCTTGTTCATTTAACAAAGAAACAAGCACTAGTGTTTGCGTTAACTAAGGGTTGTTTAAAGCAACTCTTGTTTCTTCATACAACGATTTGTAATGGAATAATTATGACACTAAAAGTGTCCATGTCTTTGTGCTAATCTTGTCAAGTCCCTTTGTTCATACAACAAAGGAATAAGCATTTGTTGTTTGTGTTGTCCTTTTTATGATGGACTTATCTAGCATGTTCTTCGAATGATACATTATTAATAGGAAGATTGTGAGGATGAGAATACTTAGGTACATATACAATCCATTCAAGATAACCTATGGGATTGTGGTACCAAGTCTAGAAACTAAAGCCTTCGGCTTTTTCTTTGTCAAGTTTTGGATAGCGTTTGCAAATATATCAGTAAATAAATACATAATGAATATAACTTGATTGATTTTAAGCTATTTGATCTGGGTCTTTAAATTAAATAGCACCACCCATTATTTTTGGCAAATTTCATATCCCTCATTCGAATTCGAGAGTTTTGGAGGAAATTCTTAGTAGGGTATGGGAGGCTCACTATTACCAAGCCCACCTCACTATGATATGATGTTGGCTAGCATAAAAAATAATGAGAGACTACGCTTACTCATTTACATCTCATGTAAGTACCCATCTTATTTGGCTTTTAGAGAATGACGCCTCACAATGATATGATGTTGGCTCCATTGCACTTAGTTAAGTCATTCCCACCATGCAAGTTCGGGTAGGGGTTCAAGAACAACCTCACAATGATATGATGTTGATCATTCTTGTTGCCTACCTTCACAATATCATGTATGTGTATAGAACTCCTCCTGAGTGTAAGCACATACTTTGTACTTGTTGGAAATGTGCCCTAAAGCCAATCATATGATGATACTTCATGGACATTTCACATGTTAAACTAATCTAGTTAAATATAAAAGGCAAAGATTATTGCTTAAAGTTTGTGAAAACAAGTTCATTTGAGCAAACACCTATGCATGCAATTAACAATTAAAGGCGGAATCATGCTTGTATGCACTGAAAAACAAAACTTTACCCATGAAATTCAAGGCCTAGTAGTTGTTGTGAACCAAGACTCAACTCAAGAACAAAGCGGGTTGAGAAATATTATACCTTTGTTGAATCCTCTTTGCATAAGCAAAGGTTAATCACCCAAGGGAGAGGGCCTCCATGGATTTCTTGGAGGAGGATGGTTGAATGGATTCTCCAAGTTCCCATGAAAGGGAACCTCTAAGTTTCCACACCAAGGAAGGAATTGAAGATGAGATGAGTGACCTTGGAGGAGGATTGATACTAGTAAATTCCCTCCAAGGGGGCCAGCCTCCTAGAGAGAAAAAAGAGAGCTTTTGTTCTCTCCAATTTCGTCAAGAGAGAACCGTAATGATATAGTCACTTCACTTAAGTGACAAAAAGAACCAGAAAACCTTTCATTCATGATATGGCCGGCCTTCTAAAGGCTTTGGGCTGTTTGGGCCCTTTTTGAGTCTTTAGTCATTAAGTTGTCATACAACTTAAGTTAATGGGCTTAACGATTCTAAGCCCAATGGTCCTTAAGGTCCAATAATTACTCAAAAGCTAAAACAAATTTATTTGTTTGATTAATTAATATATTAATTAATCCTAGCCATAAATAATTATCCTTAGTCATCTTCATTGTTTCTTCAATCTCTACCTTACACGATGTACGATCCATTAGGTTCCTTTTAGCGAGGCAGTGGGCGATTAAAACTCTTCAAATTGATTGTAAATTGAAACTTACATTCAATTCTCCCTTTACTGATTATACATCTTTAGGGCTTCCACAAACCATGAGTGACACTTACCAGCATGTCAGGGCTATCCAAGCTAATCAAAAGAGGTGGAGAACCTATTCAGTTTAGGATTACAATGTAATACGGTCTTTCTCTAATACAATACTCTTGACCACATTGTTTGGTTTGATAGTTTATTCATGTGTATTATCCAATGTGAGTCTCTTACTTATATGATTACCTTGAGCGTGATTTTGAATGACTTCCTAAATCTCATTCATACTCTGGCCATAGATTCTTCATCATGTCATAGAGAATTCTCCCTCAAACAGTTTGATGGACATAGATCCCTTGTTGTGCATTCACTTGCCTCCATGGCTAAATGGCTTAACCCTAACTATGTCGTGGACATCCTCTGATGGAGTGAACATAGTCAAAGATCAAGGACCTAACCATAAGACAGCTATGATGCCTCAGGTCAAAGGACTACTTTGCATTATCCCAACGATGAATTCTCATGTGACATGAGTATGAGAACTCCTGGTTGATCGTTATCAGTGGACTCATTCTCTATTGAGCACCGATATGCTTATCTTGGTGTCAATCACACCAATGACTCGAGACCAGTCACTCTTTCTAAGAGAAGACATAACACGTACTGATCACATTATCCCAATTACATATTCCTTGGACTTATCGTTTAAGCATATAATGCTTATATGAGACGGCTTTAAACAATAATCTTTGCCTTTCATATTAAATTAGATTAGTTTAACATGTGAAATGTCCATACAGTATTATCATATGATTGGATTTAAAACACATTTTCAACATATGCGGATCCGTCAAAGAACATTGTCCATGTCGAGAATTTGTTGAAGTAGAACACGTCCTATCAAGCAAGTTGCCTGTGATTTTCCAATTGGCTGGGATTGGATGATTGGCAAGGAAGTCTGCTAGCACTTATCCCTTAACGGCTTTAGCTGGAACGTAGATAATCTCGTATTGATTGAGAAGCAACACCCATTTCGCTAGACGCCGTGTCAAAACTGGCATAGACATGACATATTTGACTGGGTTAGCTTTGGCAACCAAGTGGATGGTGTAAGCATGCATGTAGTGTCTAAGCTTTTGAACGGAAAAGACTAAGGCTAGGTACATCTTTTCGATTGGTGAGTAGTTGAGCTCGGCACCAATGAGGGTTCTACTTAGGTTGTAGAGTGCTTTTTCCTTTTGGTCTTCATTTTCTTGTGCTAAGAGTGCTCCAATGAAACCTTGTTGTATAGCAATGTATAGGATGAGCGGCTTTCCAGGCATTGGAGCTCCTAAGACAGATGGGCTTGCCAGGTACATTTTTATGCTTTCAAAGGCCTTGCGGTAGGTGTCATCCCATATAAATGGAGCGTCTTTCTTCATGAGTTGACTGAAGGGTTGACAACGTCCAGCAAGGTTGGAGATGAAGCGCCTAATAAAGGCTAGCCATCCTTGTAGACTTTTCAACTCATGCAGATTCCTTGGCTCATGCATGCTTTGAATGGTCTTGATCTTTGATTGGTACACTTCAATGCCATGGTGCTTGACAATGAAGCCTAGGAACTTCTCGGAAGTGACGCCAAATGATCACTTCAACAGGTTCATTTTAAGTTTGCAATGTCGTAGTTTGTCAAACATCATTCGTAAATCCTTCAAGTGATCAGATCTCTTCTTGGTCTTCACAACCACATCATCTACATATCATTCAAATGAAGCCTGCTTTGATCAAATTGTCAATCTCAGCCTCAATTTATGGGATGAGCTTGAATTAATAACGTCTTTGTAGGTCCAAGCTTGTATTCCAAAAGTCGTTGGTAGTACTCCTCGATCTCTCTACACTTAATGATGCACTTACGAAGATAAGCTTTGGTTTCTCGCTTGTGCCTAATTTGACCTCCTTGAGATCATCAACCATGACTTGCTCCCAATCCTCGAGTTGTGGGGGTGCAACAGTGACATCTTCCTCAAGAACTTCATCTTCTTCATCCTCTTAGATCATGATGTGGAAGGCGTCTTGGACATCTTCTTCAGTGGCCCCCTTGGGCTTGTTGGCATGAAGATTGGCCAGTGTGTATGATGGTGTGCCTCCTTACCTTCAGTGGTCCTTTTGTGTCCACCTCTAAGGTTTCTTGGTGCTTCATCCTTGAAGCAATCGAGCTTCGAATATCGTCTTTTTCTGCTAGACCGTCGAGCTTTTCTTCCTTCGATGTTGTCTTTTTCTTTCTAGATGGCCCCTTGGTTTCTTTAAGTCTTTCCAAGGCCGACCATCGTGTAGGAGAACTAGCCATGTTGCTTTGTTTCTTGGGTTTTGACAACCTTTTGAAAACAAAGCTTTGGGGTGTTGGTGTGTTAAGCCTTTTGAAGACAAAGGTTTGGTCTTGTCCGCCAATGCAATCAAGTGCCAAAAACCTAGGTTATGAATGGTTCAGTCGATCGAAGACTACTGTTCGAGTGGCGGGTTTAGGTTCCTCTTGATTTGGTTCAATGCTTAAATTGATGTGTTGAGCGCTAGCGTTCTTTGCTTTTGGTATGAAGCCAAGTCCAGCTTTGCTGTTGTCAACTCCGTAACCATGCTCATTCAACTTTTTCTGAGTCTCGGTTGAGGTCACGTTCTTTGTTGTTGACGGTGTTTGAAATCTTCTTTCCAAGATTTGAAGGGGAGGAGAAATCATACCCAGCCTTTGACATGAGTTTTTAGGCGTTTGGTTGAAACCTTCTTTGGCAGGGGTTTTATTAAGCCTTGTTGTGGTTTGGAAATTTTAGCATCGCCTAGTTGTGTCAGAGGTAAAACCGTGTTTGTCTTGAGTAGCTTTACATCGTCCTTATGCAACTACGTGTTGGCTTTGCTTGTTCCAGTTTTGAACGGGGATTGTCCATCCTTTCTTATTGACATTGGGATGTATAAGAAGACGGGTGTGCTTGGTCCTTTTAAGGGCATCACACTCCCTTTGGTTATTGTGGGCTTAGCAGGCTCATCAATGTCTTTACTTGAAGATGGCACGGTTTTCCCTTCTTGCTCTTTGGGCATGGCTTGCCACTCCTTCTTTTTGGGTATGGCTTTGCCTGTGGACTTGATCTCCTTTGGAAGAGCTTCAGGTACCATTTCTTCATCCATGTAGAACTTGGCATCCGCGAAGTGTGACTCAGCTCGGTGAGTGGCTTGGTGTCACCTTGTATCACCTTCACCCCTTCTCTGTTGAATTTTAAGCATTAGTGGAGAGTAAACGACACCACTCTATTTTCATGGATCTAAGGCCTTCCCAAAAGCAAGCTATAGGAAGCTCTCGCATCAATCACATGGAATAACGTGCTTGATTTGAGTTCGCCAATGGTCATTTCCATGCGGACCATGCCCATCGCTCTTTGTCCTCCTTGGTTAAAACCTTGGATTAGGAGGCGGCTTCAGGATAGCTCATCCACCTAGATGCCGATTATAGTCATTGTTGACTTTGGCATGATGTTTATGGCCAATCCACCATCTACAAGCATGCGATTGACTTTGTGCTCCTTTACGTACCTAGAGACGAATAAATGACGGTTATAAGGCTTTGATCCTAATAGTAAGTCTTCGTCAGTGAAGCTGATTGAGTCATGGGTGGCACAACATGTGGCATATCCATGTGGTTGAAACTCTAGGCCTTTGTCCTTTCTTTGTTGCATTTCATGGTCGCCGGAACTCACTAAGACTACTACTAGTGCTCTTCGCATCTCTTTGAGCAATCGTAGGGCCTCCTCGATGCTAAAGTTTGATGCCAGGCTATTTTCAGGTGTAGGAGTTTTCTCTTTCTCGACGATCATAGCGTTGGCTTTTGAGGGCTCTTCCATCTCCACTTCAGCCATGTGACAGGTAGCGGTAGTGCATTGTTAGAAGAAATACTTTGGGAAGTACCCGTGCACAGAGACGGAAATACGCAACTCTTGCCCTATAGGTTCCCCATCGTACGTCGGCTTAGCAGCTCTTACGTTTCTCTTGGGCTTCCTATTGTTGTGGGGGAGATGCTTTCTCGCTTGTTCCACCTTTGGCTTTGTGGCTTATGGTCTTGGCTTCCTTGTCTTCTTGTAGGTCACCAGTGTCCACCCCTCTTTATCTTCGGTAAGTGCACTTTGGTCACTTGCTCCCAGCAATGATTGTGTAGAAGGTGCCGTGTGGCTTGAGAATGGATGGGAATGAGCATGCGTTACTTGGAGAGGCACGGGATCGAATGATCCAAACACAATTATAGTAGTGTGTGTTGCAGCCGTGTCTTCAAGGTCAAGTTCGATTTGCCCTTGTTGTGCCAACCTCATGATGAGCTCCTTCAAGACGAATCATTTGCTAATAGGATGGCTCATGATATGATGGTACTTGCAGTACTTGGGATCGTTAACGCGATTCATCTTTTCGGGGCGCTTGCATTCCGATAACTCAATCACCTTGTTTTCTAGCCACGTCAAAGTCAGGAAAAGGGTAAGTCTTCTGCTCCAGCTCCCTCAAGGTGTTTTTGTACCTGTCTTGGGTGCGAGAAGGCTCACCACTTTTTATCTCCTTCGCTTTGTTCTTGTAGGAGATTTTGACAGGTGCAGGGGAGGTCTTGATGGGGGTAGGGGAGGTCTTGATGGGGGTAGTGTTGACGGTAAAAGCTTCCTTGGCGGGCTTCATCCAAATCTTGTCTATCATCCGAGGTTGGCGATACTCAGCTCCATGTTGTGGGAACGAGTCGCCAGTTCCTCAAGTGTCCTTGGCTTTATGCCTTGGAGTATGTAGTGTAGCCCCCGATGTATGCCTTGAATGCATATCTCAATGGCGGAGGTTTCAGAAAGCCGATCTTTACAATCTAGACTTAATGAACGCCATATGTTGATGTAGTCAACAACCGATTCATCGTTCCATTGCTTCGTACTCGTCAACTCCAGCATGCTTACGATGTGGCAAGTGCTATAAAAGCGGTTGAGAAATTCCCTTTCAAGTTGGTCTCAACTGTTGATGGATTCGGGCTCGAGGTCGATGTACTAGTTAAAGGCATTACATTTCAGCGAGCGCAAAAATTTCTTGATGAGGTAGTGTCCCTCTATCCCAGCGTTGTTGTAAGTTTCGATGAAAGGGGCAATATGTTGTTAGGATTGCCCTTTTCCATCGAATTGCATGAACTTTTACGGCTGATACCCCATTGGCATCCTCAAGGTGTCAATCTTCTTGGAGTAGGGCTTTGAGTACAGCACGGAGTCATACGAGCTTCCTTCGTACTGTGCCTTGACAGTGCTAATGATCATCTGCTACAGTTGTTGAATAGATAGAGATCCCATAAATGTCGTTGGTTGGTCCAGCTTCTCCTTGCCTTGCTCCACCAGAGGCTGCTCATTTTCATTGGTTTTCCTCCTTTGGTGAATCAATCTTTGGGTCAACTTTGTCGTCGTGCTGCGCCTCCAGACGGTTGACGAGCATAGCAATTTGTAAGTCATTCCTCTCTATGGTCCTTGTCAGCCTTGCAATTGCTTCGCTCATTTGAGCTAGCTGCTCCTCGATGGAAGTCGCGCCAATAGTCATGATTTTCATGCCTACAGGACATGAGCTGCTTGAGTCGACGTTAGAAATCAAAGACTGAGAGTACTTCCTTGGACTTTCTTCCTTTGGCGCCCTTAGCAAGGCCAGGTGATCATAGGTTCGTGCCACGGGTGCTCTTTCTCCTTTGGCAAAGTTGATGGAAGGGTGGAAGGCACGGCAGACAGAGTTCTTGCCTTGCTTCGGGTTATGACGCCCAAAGTGCCACCACTTGCGGCAATGATGCCCTTATTCTTCGCCTTGGTAGCGGGAAAAGTTTGATCCTTTCTTGATGCCATTTGTGTTTTTTTGCGGATTTGAAGATAAAGATGAGAGGCAGAGATGTCCCACTGGGCATGTCAAATTTGTAAACACAAAAATTCTGTATTGAATGAAACGAGAACACATGTGCAAAGTAGATTTGTATTGATTTGAATTTGTAGGTTACAATCTCTGTTTACTATCTGATTAAGTCTTCAAATTTAATGTAGATACATAGGTTGTTGATCCAAGGGTAGCGATGACTTGATCCTGGACAAACGGTTGAACGATTGCTTTAAGTATTGAGCTTGAAAACAACGCCATGGATGATCTTAACCTCAAGGGTGCGGCAAAGATAGTGTTTGATGCATGATTTCGTTGATTCAAGGGTCTTGGCGACTTGATCTTGAAACGAATGTTACTACAAGTTTATAAGCTTGCAACAAAGTCTTGAAGGAATCGGCACGAGCTCTTGTTGATTCTTCAAAGAAGTGGTTTGGCTTTAGTCGAAAGAAATCTTCGGGTTTCGTTGAATGTTTTTTGAAAAGAGCTTTGACAGCGTATTAGTCTTCAAAGATTTGGTTGAGGTTCTTCTGTGTAAAGATTCTTTCAACCCTTATGCTTGTAGAAGGACCTTGTATTTATAGGCTTCTCAAAGCTTGCCGTTGGATGGATCTGGCTTTGATTTATGTCCTAATTCATCCATGGGAGAATTTAGGCATGTTTTTTTTGTCTTAATTCCCTTGCTTGGCCGAATTTAAAAGCCCTCATTGCCTATTTTGTGAGCAATCTTAAATTCTTGCTTGTTTTATGAAGATGCTTTAACTTTCTTTCCGGTTTTAGGATCAAGTTGGATCCTTTTGCCGTATTTAAAGGAGATTTCTCCCCTTTGCCGAATTTTGGGAATGTTTTATACTTCCCTTACTTGATTTATGCCACATATCATTAATGACTTGCCCATTTGTCATGAGTCATATGCCACGTGGAGGTTTGTGATGCATCATTTGTATGCAACGAAATTTACATGTCTACAACACTCTAAAGGTTCCTTTACAGTTGCTAAACGGGGATGGATGATGGAATGCCAAGGAACTACATGGTTTAGCAATTGGGGATAGAGCTAGTGAGCCAAAGAGAAGAAGCTAAGCGCCAAAGAGAAGAAGCTAAGCACCAAAGAGAAGAAGCTAAGCACCTGAGAGAATAAGTTGTTCACGAGTGATAAACTGTTACACGTGACCAAAAAGCAATACACCTTTACATTGCTATGATAGCCCAATCCATGTCAGATCCTGGTATGGGACCATGATTTTTCAAGGCCGGAGTAAGGCTGATCCGAATACAGTTATCTTAGAAGTTTGGTCATGGACTCATCAGCTCTGAGCGAAGCTAGATTACATGGAGCAACAATACCACCATCACCATGTTTTAGGGTAGTAGGTGAAGTCCGAGTGACTGTGCCCGATGACCATGCATGTTTCGCAAGATACGGATTTTGATCCGAAAATGGACACAATTAGATCCTATAAGTCTTGGAGTTCCTACAATCTAGGAATTAACATGCGCCACAAGTAATCACAACTCCCAAGAGGGCGATATCTAGTTCTCGATATCCTCTATGGCTCTTGTAGCTTAGAACGAGGATTCTATTCTATAAAGGTCGCTCTCCCTATGATATTAGTACAACACTCATGTAGGGTTCATCTTTAGGTAACGTATTCATCGCTCCTTAATTCTCTTTTCCACTGTTTGAGTCTAAAATTATTCACTAACTTGACTTTCGTAGAGCCTTTGGCATGTATACCCCCTGGTCCTAGGCTTGCTCATGAGTGTTTATTGTTTTGTAGGTAGTCGAGTTCGAGAACTTCTTTTACACACGGTGGTGAGCGAATTTGGTTCTAACATCTGGCACTTCCCTCCCCGAGCACCTTTGCGACTTTCAGGTGCCATTTCCCCAGCCATACCATGTAATGACCCGTTCCCAAAAAATGTAGTCTTTATAATTTTTAATGTGAATTTACGAAAATGCCCTTCGAGGTAAAGACGTTGACTTTAGTTGACAGCCTTGTAGTGCCATGTAAGAATCATTTTCTTAGTGTATTTGGATAGTACTCTTCGCTATGAACGCGTGGGCGCAAACAGAACATAATTTGGAGCTATAACGAAGAAGTTATTAACGAACAAATTCGAGGGCAAAATTGTAAATATATCATTTTCTGGAAGGCTCCAGATTTTTGGAGCAAAAATCTGGAAAGCCACATGTGTGGCCCAGATTAAAGGAAAGAAAAGTTGGGCGGTGGAGATAAGATATAAAGGAGATAAAGGAGGGAGAAGTTAGGCCAATTAGAAAAGGAGAGATGAGAGGGTGATCAATCAGAAACAGAGGAAAATAGGGGAAATGATAGGGGGGAAATGAGGGAACTCAGACCCCCTTCGACCCGGTTCTATTTTTTCAACCCGACCCGGCCTTCTTCACCTCTTCCGGTGGTTTTGGTCAATTTTTTCGGCGAACTATGTTACTAAACCACCTGAAAACCGTTTCATGACCTTCCCACTTGAAATTGTGAAAACCGCACCGGTGGGTGTGCGAGTTCATAGGTGTCGATGCACCAAATCTGAAACAAATTCCTTTGATCACCACAACCTATAGCATCATCTTGAGGTCTGAAACAAAGCCTAAACAAGTTTGGGGGCGGCGGAGCTGTTAAGGAGTCGAATTGAGGACACCGAAATTCTAGGGTTCCGGCGGGTTCATGGCGATTTGAGACTTTTCCAGACCAAATTGGCCTTGGCCACAAGTATGAAACTTGTTCCTCTCATTAAGATCTTCATTCCTGTAAAATTTGGTAATTTTTAGAAATAGTTGAATTTTCTGGCGAGTCGAGGCGGCCGATCGCCACGTGCGGCGGCGCATGTGGCGGTGCGTGTCCAGTGGGCCAACGCTGCCTATTTGAGTTAAATTTGATGTTATGATGTCAATTTGATGACCGTTTGTGATTCGACGATCCGACCGTTGGATCGTCACCAGGCTTTAATACGTTATAGTACATAATTTATAAGGATCATAGAAACTTAGAGATCGGGAATCCGAAGTATGGATCTTCCCGTATTGGATTTGTAAGTTCATAAAATAAAATGTTAATCGCCACTTGAATTTACAAATAGAGGATATCCTCCTGCATCGCACGCTCACCTTGGATCCAAGTCTGGTGCCAGCCTGTCGTACAGACCACAATAGGCGGTTCCAACTCGTAGATGACCAGCGATTCTTCGTACAGTCTTCACGTGATCGTAGCACTTGAGCGTACTTATTTATGCCCAGCCTATCTTACAGATCACATTAGGTGACTCCGACTCGTGTGCTAGCCTAGATTGATGAGCTATAAATTGAGTCGTACAGGTCACGTTAGGTGACTCCGACTAGCATGTCGGTTCAGACTGATTTCACACCTGGCTTACATTTACTATTGCTAACATATTGTGGCATGGAAACATTTACTATTGCTAACATATTGTGGCATGGCATGCTTCTGTTTTCACTGCACTTATGCATTCGTTTTCGTACCTACGTAGTATTATTTTCTGGAAACTATACGGGTTTTACGGTAAGGGGTTGTACCGTTTTCAAAAGATTTTTATTAAAACTTTATTTTCAGGCCCACTCACCCTTGTTTTTCGCCTCTCCAGGTTTTAGCTGTTGAAAGTTCATATCGACGAGGATTCTTGGCGAATCTCAGTATAGGTGGCTACCTCTGAGGGTATGATCCTTACCCAGGCTACTGTACTTTATTTATGCTCTGACATGGCGTGTGAAATGGTTTCATTCTCACTCACAACGCGCTCTTGTCTTTAGGCACTTTTAGGTTTAAATTTATTCACATTTTCCATATCACTATACTTTATGACTTTGTCACCTTCCAGATGTCGGTCAGCACAGCTCGATTCGGAGTCCTAGTGGACATTCCGGATCGGGGTGTGTCACCTCAGCACCCCCGCAAGTAGTTTAGGTTTATTAGTTTAGTTTTTATTTTTTTGTAACATAATTGTACGAATAAGTTTATTTTTAATGTAAATAAATAAATTTTTATATAGTTGTCATTAATTATAACTTTTAAATTAATATAATTAGAACTAAATAATTATTTAATTTAAATACCTGTTCTAAAATGAATTAAAAAAATTAATAGTTTAGCCCAACGAGTATTTTCGTTGAGCAAACTTTATATTTTTTTTCTTTTGGTTTTAACCAGCTTCTTTGACATTTTCGTCAGGTCAAGTTTTTAATATTATTTAACTTTTTGCGAGGCGACTAAAGCTCATAGTTGGCAAGATAATTTCATCGAATCAAGACGGTCAACAGACGTTTTCTCGAAGGCTCAAATCGTCGGGCAAACTCTGTTTCACCCGACGAACTTCGATTTTCGTCGGGTCAGACTTCAAGCAAAGGGTTTTGGTCGATCAATCTTTCCCGACAAACTTCCGTCGGCTAAAGTTTACGGCGGCAAAAACCACTTTGACCCGGAAAAACTTTTCTATATGCCAGGGTTTTGTAATGATGGTTGGCCTTTTTTGAGTATTTTCAAAGAAAACAGGGGTGATCTAGTCATTTTTGAGTTTTTATGGAGGATCATACCTTCAAATTTTATTATTTTTGAATTTTTTATCACAACAAATCCACGTGACACTATATGATTAGTTTCCACTTTTAGAGATCAAATTGATAGATATTCTAATTCAAGGATCATTTTGATTGAAAGGCCCAGGCACCAACCATGATAAAAACCTTTTTTTTTTATTACTACTAAAGTAACCATTCAAATTTTTACTTTTTTTTATTCTACATTATGATATCCGTATATAGATCAAGTTCGCATGAAAGCAAAATTCACATATTCACCCGAGCTTTAATTAACTAAGCCAACCAGTCATATATATACTAGCTAGCCCCGCTCTTAATACTTGATATTGTTGGTAGGGCAATAATGTGGTGATATTGGTTCAAAGGGGTGGGGGCAATCTATGAAATGTTCTCCGCTTTTATCACTGCAAAGAGTGATCTCAACCAATTCAGTCATCCTACCCTTCTTTTGGCACTTGAGTTTTGGTTTCTTATTGTCGGCACCATTGCGTATGGCAGTTTCAATATCCAACAGTGTTCTTTTTATCCCGTCCGGTTCGATCTTCGCCTTTGAGAGGATTTCAGAGACGTTTTGTTTCTTGGTGATGTACAGTTTGATTACGGTTTCAAAGTAATGGTTCTCGTTATCTATTGTGGGATACCCACAGGTGCCATGTTTCATCCACTCTTTATCCCAGAAGAGTTTATTTTTGGTTCGATCGAATACGTTCGGCCAAATAATTGCCAGCTGGGGTTCGAGTAATTTTTCTCTCTGGTTTGCACAATAGAAAAAAAAAATTATGATTATATTTTAAACTAATTGTAATATTTGTACATTACCAAAACAAAAAAAAAAAATTGTAATATTTGTACAAAGGTGCATGAAAATCTATGTTAGAGTATGCATATATTGAATATACACAAACACACACACAAGTAAATAAATGAAATAAACAATATTGACGATCTGATTACTGATAATATTACCTTCCGAACATTCCTTATCGAGCAATTACTTGGATCAGGTCCTACCATGCTTGAAGGCCACAAACCGTGAACCGTAAACAACTTGTCAGGAGGATCCTTACAAGGAGCACGATTAGAGTTGCAGACAGCCAGCTGATATTGCTGGGTAAATTGAAAATAATCGTGTCCCACCGTGGACGAAGACAGTATTAACACAATTAATAAAAATACCATCGTAACCAAATATACCATCCCCGTAATCCCCATTGAATAATGTTTGTTCAAGAGCGAGGCAGCTTAATGAGTAATTTGATCGATTTGGAGTAGTAGTAGTGTGGAGTAATTGGAGATCAATTAAGCTCTTATATTTATAGTGCTACTTGTAGGCATATACGTACATGCAAGCATAAAGAAGGGGTTGATCAAAAAGCTCTAATTGATCATCCATGATCACGTGTATTTGATCACATGTTCTATAGATTTGCAGCAATTTTTTCCTCTATTCAAAATAGTCATGTGCAATGCCCTTAGTTTATAATCTTGGTCACATGTATTTGATCATATGTTGTGTTTCTAAGCGGATGGGTTAAAGCAACAAGGATTGTGGTATTTTGATGTTTATTCAACAAGGATTGTGGTAATTAATAATCATGTATCTTAGATTATGGTTTAATGTTTTGTAGTACTTTGTTGTATTGTAAGTTGTGTTTTAATTAGGTAACTGGGTGATGAATTGGTAATTGTTACTAAATATGTTTGGTAGTAATTAAGTGAATGGGTGAGGAATTGGTAATTGTTACTAAATATGCTTTGGTAGCTTAGGAAGTATAAGCATCGATGAAGATGTTTTGGTATATTGGTATATTAAGACGGGTGTTTGAGATGTTAAGGGCAGAATATGTGGTATAAATTTTATGTTAATGAAGAACTGAGCGCTGCACTTCAATCATTTTAAGTCAAGCCTTGTATTTTCGAAATTTCTTCTCTATCTATTTGACGTTCGTACCAGAGCTTTGCTACACTCTTTGGTTTGCTTCCGCGCTATTTATCTAGATGGCAGCAAGGGAAGTTAGAGGAAGGAGTACCAAATTGCTTGCTTGGAGATTTGAGAGTTCAAAGAGATTACGAAACCCAAGAGCTGCGACAAGAAATCAAATTGCTTGCATTGTGAATTCAGCGGCTAGAAGCTCGGAGGAAGCATGGTGGATCACAACGCAGGAAGCACAATCAACGATGGTAGACTACCCAAATGTCAAAGTTTGGTAGGTAGCTTGATGATGCTAGGTCCTGCACGAAGGTAATTTTTAATACTCATTATAATGAACGAAGGGTTATGCAAAAAAAATTTAGATTTGGAGGTAACACATTTTTTATAACCTATCGTTGAGAATTCATTTCATCATGATGAATTGGGCCATTCTTTTGACTGGACTTTGGACACACATATCCAAGGAAAGTTGTCCTTGATGAATCTCTTCAACACAAGTTAAATTATTCATCAATTGATATATCTTATGCGGGCAAATAAGTTTTTCTAGACAATTTCATGTCTTGCTCCAAGAGGGGTTGATAGGATTTTTAGTACCTAGGTAAATAGGGTTAAAATCACAGAAAATACTTGCAAGAGTACAAGGTAATTATAGTATAATAGTTCATGCAAGGTCGTTGTCCCCAAAGATTGTTTGATTAATTTATGTTTAAATTAACTCTTAATTAATTATTAAAACAGATTTTTATCAAAGATTTCAGATTTTGACTTTGAAAAGATTAAATTAACAATAAAAGAAATTTGGAAGTTTGGAAATAATGGCAGCAAAGAAGAAAAACGTTTTTTTTTTCTTTAATTAAACAATTTTGGGAAAGACTAGGGTTTAGCCATCACCGTTACAATCCTATGCAATTCTACCAATTACTTATGAATTTCCACATACATGCTTCGAAGATTAGGTTTTCCTAATGCATATTTTCCTCGTGATGTTGAAGCGAAAACGTATATCTACCATGCAACCCGTCTGTGATGTTCAGATCAAATATAAACATGCAAGACTCATCAAGCTTTGCGAAAACTCTTTGAAAAATCAAGCAACACCCTTAAGAGCATGATTTCGCCATAATTGAACTTACAATTATTAATCACAAGAAGCCCTCCTTAATTTCAGGGAGATGTTCCAACAGAAATTGCATCAAATTACTTGTCTAAATATCATAACAGTGATCGATCATAAAAATATATAGATAGTTTAATAGCGGTGATTAATAATTCAAAGCAAGCATGCATCCATTCATAAGAAAATTAATAAAATCACATATTCATGCTAAGGCTCATGGCCTAACCCTAGCAAAAGGAACTAGTTACGCATACTCATTATAAAAAGCAAAGAAAATATCATTAACTAGAAAAAGATTGAAAACACCTTGTAGGTAAAAAGTCTGAAATTCTCCAAAGCTTTGCTAAATTCTCTCCACGTCTCGTAGAGAATCTTATGGCTAAAAAGCCTTATTTATAGTACTCCAAATTAAAACTCTCATAGAAAAGGTTTTCTAAAAACTAGGAAATAAAATAATAAAAGGATAACTAGGAATTACATTCCTATTCTAACTAAGAAATCTGCCTAGCAAAGAAATAGCCACGTTTATGGACATTTAGGGTCCAAAACAGGCCCAAAACAACTCAAATTAAAGATTAGGACGTCCTCTTAAAGTTCCAAGAAGATCCCAAGTCCAAAATTCATCATCTTCCAGTCCAAAAGTCACAAACAAACTTTGTAGCCCAATTTGCTAGCACTGCACGCTAGGTATAAATTAATTCGCCACAATCAGATGCTTTAGAATAAAATTTTGAAATTTTGATACAACTTTCTTGATAGATTCATGAACCCTCTCCAATTGTAATCACTTAAAAATTCTACCATTTGATTACTTTTATGCTCAGAACAAGTTCGCATGTCCTACGTTAAAAATACATAAGAAAGCATCAAAATCACACCAAAATAATAACAAAAATATACCAAGAATAGGGAATAATATATAGCATAAAATGAACTCGTTAGGGGTCTTGAAGCAAAAAGGTTTTTTTCAATCGATACAGTGGCTCTAATGACGTGTTCTTGGTTCAGAGGACTGATGCACACTGGATGCTTCCAACATTACTAATTATACTATTTATTTGGCTAAGGTTGAGGAAAAGACTCTAACTCTCCGTTTTATGATTCAGTTTGTTACGATTGTGTGCATGGATGACTCAACAACTATTTGAATGCAAGAATTGAGCGTTTCGCTTGTATCAATTTAAGTCAAGCCTTGTATTTTTGAAATTTCTTCCTATCTCTTTATCATTCTACATTATATTGTTTGCACTGTTACGCGACAATGTTTGGCGGGGTATAGGGCGACGAGCTGTGTGACACAACCCAACCCTAATAACACATTTACGAGGCCATGATGTGCTGGTCAACACTAAATTGACCATATGACCCCATCTGTCGTTGGCATCAAAAGCCAACTTAATGACAAAGCAAGCTGTCACGCGCCACAGTGCTCCGGCCACACGCCACCACTCACTGCCGTGGTGAAGACACGAGCTGGAAAGTTCCATTTTTTCCAGCCAGTAAAGCTTCGCAACCACATTTCCACAACCATCCAGTTCATCTCTCTCTCTAACTTTGTCATTGTCTCCATTTTTACAACTAATTACTTGCTTCTTCAATTAGATTTTTTGGATTTGCAGATATGGGAATTGGAAGAAAAGAGGGATAGGGAAGAGAATGCTTGGAATGTATTTTGGAAATCTTTATTTGTTTGTAAGTTTTGTTATTTTAGATTGTGGGTTACAATATTAGAGTTTTGCATTTTAATTTTTGCGTTTTAATTCATGCTCAATATTTATTAATTTTGTTATGAGCTTGCAAATGTTTGTGAAGTCGATCTCGAATAGGTATTTGTTTGAAAAAGTTTGTGAATTTCAAGTCTTAGTATAATATGTAAGAAATTGTACACGAAATGCACAGTACATGCACACGGCATGCACATGCTATGTCACTTACGGCATTTGTGTTGCCACAATTATCTTACTTGAGGCAATCTCTTTTGTGTACAGGTTGGATGAAGAAAGAAAGAAAAGGGAATGTCAACAATAAAATTGTAGGATCTTAGTGGTTAACCCAGGTTTCGAATCATGCGGGAAAGATATTGGATGACCTCGCCTTTCTCGGGTTTCCCAAACACTTTCCTCATTAAAAGCCTCTACTTCATATGCTCCAAGTTAGTGGACGAGATGACGTTGGTGTCAACCCTTGCGACACCAACTTTCATTGTGAACTTGCAATAGGAAGTGGGAAGGGGTTTGCCCACGCATGAAGTTTGGACATGGAGATTGATCTTCTAAAGCAGGAGGAAGTTGCAGGAAGTGGGATGTTGTGAGCCATTCAAACCGTGAAAGAGTAACTTCCAGTTTACAGTTTGGGTTTGATTGAAGACATAGCAAAGGTTCTTATGTGTGCACAAATAAGCGGACCAATAAATATATGTTTATGGCGATGTGTGATGAGTCAATTTTATACTATATATTTTACTATTATCTTAGTATTAATTTATTCGTTATTTTGTGTGAACTTTGATACTTTGTTATGTATTTTCAATGTAGGACATTTGATTTCCTCTGGAGCAAAACATGATGAAACAGACGAATTTTGGAGTGATTTAAATTGGAGAACGTTCATGTGTCTCTCAACTTATTCATATCAAAGTTTCATAATTTTCTACATAGCGGTTTATTTATGGAGATGAAATAAAGGAGCAGCGTGCAGTGCTGTCAAAGTGACGTTTTAGGTTTATTTGGGCTTTTTGGTGTTTAAGATGATGTCTTTTGGGCTGGAGGCCTTCTGCAATTATATTCAGGACATCCAAAGCTTTAAGTAAAATTGTTTTGGGCCTGTTTTGGAGCCCGAAAAATTCAAAAATGTTGCTGATTTGTGGCTGGGCAGATTTCCCAAAGTTAGAATAGGAATGTATTTCCTAGTTATCTTATTCTATTATGTTTCCTAATTTGTATAAGTTCTTTCCTAGCAAGGATTTTAATTGTGTAGTAGTATACATACGGCCCTTTAGCCATTAAGGTTAGACAGGAGGGAAAAAAGGAGAAGAAAGAGCGCACTACTTTAGAGAGCTTTTGGATTCAATTTTATTTACAAGGTGTTTTCTATCCTTGTTTTTAATAATATTTCGTTTATGATTGTTATTAACTAACTAGCAAAAGTTGCCCACGTGATGTTGCGTGTTTTAAAACCGTAGAAACCATGTTGAAAGTTCTAAATATATACGATAGACAATACTATTTACATACATGTGGAAATACATTTACAACCCTATTTACAATAAGAAAAAAAATTGGTGTCCAAAAGTGGGGGTTCATAACATTTTGCATGTTTAGAGCACTGTTGAACTACTTATTTTTCAAAAATATTCTAGGTATATATATACTAATCAGCAGTGAACTTTCTTCTTTACTAATCGACACTTCAAAACTTTCTTCTTCTGTTTTCATTTCGTTTTTACAAATCGAAAAAATGAAACTTGTTAATGTAAATAAATTGTAGTTGTATTGAAAATGAAAGAACAAAATATATGTGGTGTGCATTGGGATTGATAACAATGAAAATAAGTTGAAGAGTATTGCCTTATCCAAGCAAAAAATGCCCTAAACCTTAAATTTTATGTGAATCCAAGTTTTCAAAACCATTCATACTGAAACCAATCAATTCAATCATGTTCAAACCAATTCGGTCTAATATTTAAGGAAATTGCAATTCAAAACCATTAGTACTATCTATTTCAATTTTACTCCTCGAGATTTATTTGACCTTCTAATTCTCACATGCTAGCCCATTTAAGTAAGATAAGCCATTTTGGTATTTCAATTTGTACTTTCTAAAACTTCTATTTATTTAGGTCTCTTCCTTCTCATTTGAGAATTATGAATGAATATACAAATGTCTTAATGCTATCTTCCTTTCTCATTTTCTCTTTGTTTGTCCCCTTTTTTTCATGTTTGTACCACAAATGTTAGATATAAGAACTTGATATATTGACATAGTTTCTTCAAACACACTAATACAATAACACAAAAAGGCAATGTTCATTGTGAAAAGCCCAAGTTCCCGTTAATTTATCCTCCACACTCTACCCTAATCTTCTAATATTTTTAGTTAAACAACTTGCTCTTGTAACAACTATATTAAAGCATAAATATTCATGAAAAATCATCACCAATAGCAAAAAGTCACAAAGTATTTTACAAAATTCTAAAGATACCTTAAGTGCTTCAAACCCAGGTTTGTCCTCTCTTTACCTTCCTCCTTCATTACTTCAATTTCTTTTTTGACGTTGGAATTTTTATTTATGGAAATATAAGGCTTTGAAATATAGTATTGATTTCAGAGCCTTGGCAATTTACTTGTAAATTGTACATAGATTCATACAGAAAGTACTTAAATATCAAAGTGCGCCACAAACAATATTACAAAATAGAATATTATTAAACAAACAAGAATGTCGAAACGGCGACAAAACTCGAAGAAGGCTGCATTGTGAATGACTTATTTCTTAAACTAAATTACCAACTATATTTATACAGAACTAAACCTAATAAACCCTAATTCAGATGGGTTAGGCCCAAATCCTAAACTAACAAGCAAAACCCAAAAGGAAAACTAATGAAAACGGTTTCAAAACTTTGAGTTTTAACCCAAAACCATCCACTAACTTTATTTAATGATAAGGACAAGAGATAAAAAAGAAAAAGAAAAAAAAACTTATTCAACTCAAAGCGCGTGCGCATGCGAGCAGTGCGAAAGCAAGCATCTACCAATTTAACATAAAACCAACAGTGCAAAAGCAGCACACAAATTACTTTTTAAAAAGATATTTGAGATAAAAAAATATATTGTTGACATAAATACATGACTACCACTTAGCCCTGCACGTGGGGTAGCCCCTCATCATTACCCAATATTCAAATTATGGAATTCTTTATTAATTTTAACCCTTCCCAACTAAAACCTAGAAATAAAAAAAATATATATTAGATTATGATCCTCAATGAAAGCACATTAGCTTTTTTGCTGCTTTTCTTATCTTTCATTTACGCTTTTGTTGTTAATTTTGTATTGAATAAATTAAAGAAAAGTCAAATAAATTGTTTGAAGAAATGTTAAAGAACAAATACGAATGTGAAAATCATTATTCTAACTCTGTAAGAATATAAATATTATTGTTAGTTAATCATATGATAATGAGAGGAGAGCTTCAAATTTTGAACCTTTTAGTGTTCAGTTTATAAAATAGTCAGTGTTCAGTTTAAAAAACGATGATAGTGCTAGTGTTCGATTTTAAGAAATAGTCGGTGTTTAGTTCACGAAATAGTTAGTTTTTGGTTTAAGTAAGTGTTTAGTTTACGAAATAGTGACAATACTAGTCTACGAAATAGTGACAATACTAGTGTTTGGTTTAAGAAATAGTCAGTGCTTAGTTTACGAAATAGTGATAGTACTATTACTTGGTTTAATAAATAGTCTATTTAGTTTACGAAATAGTGATAACACTAGTGTTAGTATTAAGAAATAATCGGTGTTTAGTTTACAAGGTGTTTGGTTTAAGAAACGGTCAGTGTTTAATTTACAAAATAGTAATATTACTAGCGTTCACTTTAAGAAATAGTCAGTGTTCAGTATACGAAATAGTCAGTGTTCAGTTTACGTAATAGTCAATGTTCAGTGTAAGAAGTAGTGATAGTATTAGTGTTCCGTTTAAGAAATATTGGTCAGTATAAGAAGTAGTCAATGTTCAGTGTAAGAAATAGTGTTCGGTTTAAGAAGTAATCAATGTTCAGTTTAAGAGAAGTGATTGTATTAATGTTCATAAAATTGAATAACGAATTTTTTTATTTTTATTTTTGATCTTATAAAATTATTAATTAGTTTGTTCTAAAATAATTGAAAGAATAGTCAAATAAACAAATAATAAAAATAAATTGTTCATGGAGTGAGGTGAAATGAGAGAGACGAGTGGGGAGAGGTAAAAAAAAGGAGAGAAAAAGTTGATGTTGATGGGTGAGGTAAAATGAGAGAGAAAAAATTGATGAGAATATGTGAAAGGGAGAGAGAAAGAAAGAGTCTGAACGATTAAGTGAGAGAGAATGTGTTTATGTGTGTGATGTGACGAGCGCGAACCGCTCGTCACTATTTGTTGGTTTTTTCTTTTTTTTTTGTTATTATATAAAACTTTTGTCCTGTTCAATAAAATTTGAACCTTTTTAACCCTTTTTATTAAATAAAGTTAGTAGATGATTTTTGGTTAATTAAAAGTTTTGAGAAGTCCTTTTCATTAAAGCTCTCTAAAATAAACCTAAGTACTAATATTTTCCAACACCCCCCGTCAAACTCATGGCGATAAACGACATGAGTTTGCCAACAAGCAGATGCGGATGCAAGCTCCATTATGCTAATTTCCTATGCCAATTCGAATATGAAATTTCATCAGTGCAAGTGCAAGTTTCCAATGCCAGTGCCAGTGCAAGATTCCATGCTAGTGCCAGTGTCAGTGCAAGATTCCAATGCTAGTACCAGTGCACAGTGGCGGATTCAGGATTCTCACATTGGGTGGTCCTAACCACCCAATGTAGAACATCCAAAAAAAGAAATAAACGATAAACTTACAAAAACTAAAAAATAATATTTTTCATTCATAAATCATGGTAAAAACAAAGCTAGGTCATCATGAATAAAATCCCTTCTTCTAATTTGTAAATATTTGCCACTTAGTACTACGGTCTAGTGGTATTCCTCTTCACTTGTAAGTGAGAGGTTTTAGATTCGATTCTTGCCAAAGGCGAATTTGAACCACATTATTGCTAGCTCATTGTAAGGCTAAGCCCACCTCCTCCTCCTTAAGTATAGATAATATTGATTGTTAAAAATAAAAAAAAAATTGTAAATTCTTTGATAACTTTTCACAATTTTACGGAAAAAGAAAAAAAAAAGTTTTTTCTTTTATTAAATAGAAATAAAGGTAATGGTTTCTATTAAGATCATGTAGTATTATTGTATTTGTAGAGATAGAGTATACAATTCAAGTAAATCTTATTTCTATGAAGAAAAAAAAGATTTAGATGTGATTTTCAAAATACGGGATTCTTAGCACATAAAATAGGATTCACACTAAAAACTGCTCCCTTGACCATTTCACCCAATAGATTTAACCAAAAAAAAAGAGTAGGATTCTCTTCCCTCCTAATCTCTCTCACCTTTCATCCCCTCCTATTTAAACAGTTACGATTACGTCACTTCTACATCTTGTTTTGAATTTTTTATATAGAGAATAAGACAAAAAGAAGAATGTGAGAGGAGGGGATGGAAATTGATGGTAATAAAAAGGGAGAGAATCCTACTCCACAAAAAAAAAAACAAAAAAAAAACCCAATAGAGATTATAAAAATTAAAAATAAAATAATAAGAAATAAAATAGTAGATGAGAAAGTGCTTTTTAAAAGTAATATTTTGGTAGCAATGGTAGGCCCATATAGCAGATAAAGAAGAAAAAAAAAAGGAGTTTCAGCCTTCTTCCTCACTGGAAAGCTGCAACTCCTCTACCTCCTCCATGGATGCACTGCACTAGAATTTTGATTGTACCACGGTCCATCCATAACTATGTCATTTAACAAAATAAATTTCCTAGGCATAGCCCATGTAGTCCTAGGCAAGAATTTGTCCTCCCTATTGTAATATTTGGAGGGTTCCGAAGGATCTTCGTAGGCGTTTTTCTGGTATCCGGGTGGTCCTAGGAGCACCTTGGTCCCTATATGGATCCGCCCCTGCCAGTGCAAGATTCCAATGTCAATGTCAATGCAAGACAAATACCAATGCTAGTACAAACTTTCCTAGTGCCAATTGCGAACTTCCGAACAAACCTGAACAAACAAGCAAAAAATCCAACTTTCGTAACATCACTCGAGCAGTCTCTAATCCAAGTACTCGAGAGACCATTATGGTCAGTTACAACAAAACTCCTACGTGGGCAACAATTGACCCAACAAAACAATCCTTCTCACGGGTCAACAAATTCACTTTTCTATTCTTTGTCCCTTTCTTTTTTTATTTGCTGGGGGGGGGGGGGGGGTGCTTCTCCTCTGCTTTATTTTTTTTTTCTCTCTCTCTTTCATTTTTCTTTTCCTTTGTTACTTTTTTGGTTCTTCTTTTTGTTATCTTTCGTTTCTCGCTTTCCATCTTCTCTTTCCTTCTAGGCGAATAAGTGCAATATCATACTTTTCAAACAGCTAACTAGCAGTGACTCAAGTCAGATCAGCAAGACAAGCAATAAAACATGCGGGCTGGAGTGTGAAGGCGAGGCAACAAGTGATGTAGGCTTACAAAAGGCGGTAGTGAGAAGGTGGGGTTGCAGGCGGGACTTGGTGGTGCGGCGACGATGCAGCGGAAGGTTCAGGTAGGCAGAGAGGTGTGGGTACGGACTTGGGTGTGGATAGCAGAAACGATGCGAAGCGTCATTAGTGGCCAAGGTACAAAAACTGTGATTAGGTTAGATAGAAGACGAACTGTGAGACTACACAAAGTGGTGCGATGGTACATGCCTTTTTTAGACTTTTTTCTTGCAAACAATCGATACCAACTAACAAATCTAAAACGAACGACGACAAAGGCAAACAAATTGATACCAACGAGAACGGATTGAACCCTAAGGATCGAACTCGCTCTGATACCAGTTGAATATCAAAAATGCCAAAACGGTTACAAAACTCCAAGAGGCTACATTGTGAATAACTTATTTCGTAAACTAAATTACAAACTATATTTATAGAGAATTAAACCTAAGAAACCCTAACTTGGATGGGCTAGGCCCAAATCCTAAACTAACAAGCAAAACCCAAGTATTAAAATAACCTAAGTACTAATTTTTTCCAACATGAGTTAATGTAAATTGATTAAATATTGAACTACAAATTGACAGAAGTGCATAACGTTCCATACATCGGCATCATTCCAATTCCATTTCCTTTCCCTCACCTTCTTTATGTTGAAGCCTACATCAACATCATCTCCCTATCCCGGATTTAAACCCAAAAAGCAGAAGCTCAAAGACAAAAATTGAAAATAGAAAGGCATTCGGAAAGAGAAAGTCGTTCACTTTTACCTAAGGAAGAAGAGAAGGTGGTGATATTCACTTGTCAATGTCTATACGGAGGCTTTGACGAAATCTAGTTTTTCAAATTGAGCTTCAATCTCCTTCAAACCTTCACCAAACCGTACGTGCAAGGTATGAATCTTGATGTAGGAAGCAAGATTGGTGGTCGGTTTGGGGTATTTATGGGTTCGTTTGGAGGGCATTTCGACTTGCGTAGCTCCATAAAGTGGGAGCGATGTCGAGCAGGAAGTGATATTGAGGGAGAGCATGATGTTGAGTGTTCAGCGGAGAAAGGAGAGAAGATGAAATGGACGGACTGAGCAAAGTGCCTAAAAAATGGATGACCCATATTCAAATTGGATGGTCAAGACAAAATTGAAATTACACCATTAAAGTGGTGGCATTTTCAGAAGTACATTGTGCTTATGAACAATGTTTCCATTGATTTTTTCAGTTTTAGTATATATTAAATTTCTGTTTGCTAGGGTGAGGCCACGAGCCTTTGCAAGAATATGTAGTTTCTTTTCAATTTACTTGTGATATTATGCATGCAGATTTTGAATTATTAATCATCGGTTTATACTGTCTAATTGTCTTAATGCTTAGCTACCATTAGGATCTTTTAGAAAAGTAATTTGATGCAATTTTGGTTGGAGATCGGTCCCTGAAATTGACGAAGGCTTCTTGTGGTTAATATGTGCAAGTTCACTTGAGATAAATATCACATCTTAAGGGTTGTATGATTTTTAAAAATGTTTCACAAAGCTTAATGAGTCATGCATGTTTAGATTTCATCTGAATACCGCAGATGGGTTGCATGTTTGATATATGCTCTACGTTGGGGGTCCAAGTAGGCATACTTTAGGAAAACCTAACCTTCAAAATATGCATGTGTAATTCATATGTAATTGGAAGAACTACATAGGACTGTTACGGTAACGGTGGAACCCTAGGCTTTTACATTTTAATTTTCAAAAATCTTTTTTTTTTTGAAGTTTATTTTATTTTGTCACTTTATTTAATTATTTTATATTAAATTCGTTTTTATTATTTGAAATCACAAAATCATCTTTTTCCAAAACTTTGTTTTAAGTAATTAATTAAGATTTGGTTCGATACAAATTATTCATTCAATCCCTGAGGAGAACGACCTTGCTGGAGCCATCTATACTACAATTACCTTGTACTCTTGCAAGTATTTTAGTATTTTTATCCCCACTTTAGCAAGTGGTAAAAATCTCTATCAATGTGACAAACACACAAACAGCAATAAATGATTGCAAATATTGCAGTTATGTTTGCAAATATTGTAGTTACGTGTGCGTGGACAGTAAGCGGTCAAACCATGCACATAGGGGAAATGAAAGGGCTTCATAATAGGTACTGCATGCCCATTCTTGGCACATTGCACAGATAACTTCCTCACTTCAGGTTTCCAACCGAAGATAGGATAAGTGGCAGTTATTCCCACCATTGGGTTTCCCAACGTGGGTGCTTATGATGAAGCCATCAGTTTATTACTGACGGGTTGTGAAATGTTATGACATTAAAGACTACATAAGAAAATTGAAACAAAAAAAAAAAAAAAAAAAACCTCAAACATGTTGATGTGGGAGGCTATGATTGGGTCTCTAACAAACCCCAACCCTAATAACACAAGTTATGAGGCTGTGATGTGTTGGCTAACACGAAATGGACCATATGACCCCATCTAGGGATGAAGTCCCAATCAAACTTGATGATGAAGCCATTGCAAGATATTTATGATGTTCAAGAATTCAACCAAAGATGTTCATTAAAATAATAAATCCAATGCTGCTACAAAAGTAATCATCCTTCCCACTTGGGGACACAAATGATCTCAGGTTTAACTCTGTTATTATCACATCACATCAGATCGGCTAGAAGTTTCACACAACAATAAATACAACAAAGTGCAGTGCTATGCATAATCAAAAGTATGATTATGCCATAATTATTACAACAAAGATAAAACTGCAGTAAAGGAGCCATGACCCAAAATCTAGAGGATGAAAACCTCACTGCCAAGCCCACTCGTCCCCACTGATTTTCTACTCTCGTTATGTTATGAAGCGGTTTATAAAACAACACTTGAGTGGACCAATTTTACCACAGTTATAAATCATCATTAAACATAATAACCCCTATTTTGAAAGCATATATAGTGAAAAACAATATAATATAATACTACGATAATAGTAAATATCAATCATCTCAATACCGATAAAGTATTAGCATATCAATTTCATAAATCATACCTTCTGTCAATCAATCATGCTATCATCCACTAACATAAGTATAGCAAGCAGAAAATATATTAGCTGATGAGGCGATATTATACTATATATTTTACCCTAATCTTAGTTATAATTTATTAGTTATTTTGGTACTTTGATTTATATTTTCAATGTAGGATATTTGGCTTCTTCTAGAGCAAAAAGCGATCAAACGGATGAATTTTGGAGTGATTCCAATTGGCGGATATTTGTGAGCCTTCCAAGATGATTATGTCGAAATTCTAGATTTTTCTACCAAGCCTTTTGATTGTGGCAATGAAAAGAAGACCCTGCGTGCAGCTTTCCTAGATTGACATTTCTGGACGTTTTGGGTATTTTGAAGGTCAAGATGGCATATTTTGAGGAAGATTCCTTCTGAATATTTGTAGGAGATGTCCGCAGCTTTCAAAAGAAACCTTTTGGGACCAAATCGAAGTTCATTTGGTTAGTCAAAAGACTGTTCTCCTGAGAACTCCGAATTTTAGTTTAAATAGGAAACCTTTTATTTTCTGTTTTATTATTTTATTATGTTTCCTAGTTTTATTCTAAGACCTTTTACTAGGAGGATTTTAACTAGGGTAGTATAAATAAGGCTTGTTAGCCATTAGGGTTCTCTAGGCAACAGAGGCGGGACACACACACTACTCTAGAGAGTTTTTGAAGTTTATTTTTAAGGTGTTTTCTATCCATGGTTTTAATAATATTTTGGTTTATGGTTGTTCGTAGCTAATTTTCTTTTGCTAGGGCGATGCCTTGATCCTTAGCATGAATATGTAGTTTTTATTTAATTGCTTATGATATTATACATGCATACTTTGAATTATTAATCACTGTGCTTTAAACTGTCTATATATCTTAATGTTTAGCTGTCACATCCCGGCCTGGGCCCCCACCACATCCCGGGCTCGACTACACCGTAGCACGATATTGGCCGCTTTGGGCCCCAACCACACCCTCATGGTTTTTTTTTCTTCTGGGAACTCACACGAGAACTTCCCAGTAGGTCACCCATCCTGGGAATGCTCTCTCACGAGCTCTCTTAGCTTCGGAGTTCCTACGGAACCCGAAGCCAGTGAGCTCCCAAAAGGCCTCGTGTTATGTAGAGATGGGAATATACATATAAAGCTTACAGGATCCACACCCCTAGGCGATGTGGGATCTTACAATCCACCCCCTTAGGGGCCCGACATCCTTGTTGGCACACTTCCGGCCAGGGATTGACTCTGATACCAAAATGTCACATCCCGGCCCGGGCCCCCGCCACATCTCGGGTTCGACTCCACCGTAGCATGATATTGTCCGCTTTGGGCCCCAACCACGCCCTCATGGTTTTTCTTTTCTGGGAACTCACACGAGAACTTCCCAGTAGGTCACCCATCCTGGGAATGCTCTCGCACGAACTCGCTTAGCTTCGGAGTTCCTACGGAACCCAAAGCCAGTGAGCTCCCAAAAGGCCTTGTGCTAGGAATAGTGGGAATATACATATAAGGCTTACAGGATCCACACCCCTGGGCGATGTGGGATCTTACATTAGCTACAATTAGGATGTTTAGATAAGTAATCGGTGCAATTCAGTCAGAATGCCACCGGGGGATTGAGTATTTCTTGTTGTGATTGATAGTTGTAATTTCACCTAGGGTGAATGCCACGTATTAGGGGTTGCATGATTTTTCAAAGGTTTTCACAAAGCATAATGAGTCATGCATGGTATATTTGATCTAAATTCCACAAACGAATTCTATGTTTGATATACATTTTAGCTTGAATGCCACAAGTATAATATGCATTAGGAAAACATAACCTTCAAAGTTGCATAGGTAATTCATAAGTAATTGATAAATCTACATAAGATTGTTAAGGGGACGGTGGAACCCTAGGCTTTTACAATTTGGTTTTCAAAATACTTTCCTTTGTTTTCTTTACTTTGCTAATCACTTTAATCATTTTAATTAAATTCATTTTTGTTATTTGTAAATTCTAAATCAACCTTTTCCAATCTTTGTTTTCAAATAATTAGCTAAGAATTAGTTTAAATACAAATTATTCATTCAATCCCTGCGGAAACGACCTTGCTGAAGCCGTTTATACTACAATTAGCTAAGAATTAGTTTAAATACAAATTATTCATTCAATCCCTGCAGAAACGACCTTGCTTGAGCCGTTTGTACTACAACTACCTTGTTCTCTTGCAAGTATTTTTATGTGTTTTTATCCCTACTGTTGCAGGTGGTAAAATCCCTATCACTAGCGTCAACTAGTTAATCTCAATACCGATAACAATCATAAACCCGGGTGCCTACTAGGACAAATATAACCTGCAAATAAATCTACGGCTGATGATACATGTACGACATATCACATGATGACCATGTGGTGAAAATAGATCATGAATGATCTAAAGATATTATCAATATCATCACAAGTCTCATCAGAGACCAACAAATTAATATGCATCCACATATTAGGCATATTAAGCATATATAAACACACACACACACACAAAGATAAGAAGAGCGTCTCTCATAAATAGACTCCTTGCCTAAAACCTTTCGATCCTCAATTAATAGGATATATATACTTCTAAGACAATATGACTGTCAATTAGAAGATCTTCCAAAATTTTCATGACTTCATAGGATGTAGTTGGAAAGAAAGATAAGTCTTAATCGTGTTAAGATTTGGGGTTGTGTGCTAATAAGCAATATTTGTTTGAGAAAAATCTTATGATATCCTTATATTAACCTTTGGATATCACTTCTATAACCAACAAATGTTATTTGTTGGGTAGTTCATTGTAATACTACAACAGGATTTGCCTAAGATAGTGCAAATGAACGAGAGATAGAACTCAAAGAATGGGTTCTTTGAGAGACAGGATGATAATCAACAAATATAACAACCTAGTTCCTACACCACTAGCTCCAAGGTAGTTGAGAAGGATCTATAAACAGTCTCAGTTGAATGGTTTGAACATTATGACTATGTCATAGAATGAAAATCTTTATGACTACATTGAGTGTATATACGACATATACTCTAGGAAATGGTATAGTACCATTTGACCAGAAATAGTGAAACCTTCGTAGCTAATTGGTAGCTTATGGTGACTACAATCAATGAACCATCTTTGATGTAGTCCTGGTTTATGTTAATCAAAGATTGCTAGCTACAACTAAACTGTGATTCAAAGTTTAGACACAATATGGTTTATGTAGTCTTGGTTTATGTTAATCCCCGATCCCCGACATTATATTCGCGACGCCTTACCTGACCATCCATAATAATCTTCTGCCTGTCTTGAGACGTCTTCAGATTCTTCTTGATTACTTGTATCTTCCGGGTAGCCTCATCTACGAATTTAGGACCCAAAATTGGTCTCTCACCAACTTCATTCCAACACAACAGGATATAACAAGCCTTACCATACAAAGCCTTGAAAGGTGACATACCAAGACTAGTATGAAAGCTATTGTTATAAGCAAATTCCATTAACCGTAAATGATGATCTCAGCTTTCGTCAAATTGCATAACATTTGCTCTCAACATGTCCTCAAGTGTCTGTATAGTCCTCTCGTACTGCCCATCCTTCTGAGAGTGGAAATTTGTGCTATACAATAGCTGAGTACTTATGGCTTGCTGAAAAGCCCTCCAAAATTTAAAAGTGAATCGGGCATCCCCGATTGGAGATAATAGTAACTGGTACTCCATGTAATCGAACAATATTGTTGACGAACAATTGAGCCAATTTGGAAATTGGGAACAACTCACACACCGGAATAAAGTGTGTGGATTTCGTGAGACGGTCCACAATCACCCAAATACCATCATGGTTAGCTCTAGTTCTTGGTATCTTGTAGGGAAAATCCATGGTAATTTCTTCCCACTTCCAAATAGGAATAGGAAGAGGTTGAGATAAACCAGTGGGCTTCTGTCATTCTACCAACAAACCAAACACTTCTTCACATACTTAACGATATCCTTTTTCATACTCAACCAGTAGTAGAAAGGCTAGATAATATGATACATCTTGGTAGAACCAGGATGCATAGCATAGGCTTAAATATGTGCTTCATCTAGGATTTCCTTCATCAACTCTTCATTATGAGGAACAAATAGGAATACGCATGCCATCTCTTCGCACTTTCAAATCTTGTCGTGTGTTGTTCACCACTTTTTTCTTTTAACTTTAGGCACAATGAGTCATTTTGTTGAGCCCAGAACTCGATCAACAAGCACAGGTCAAACCTAAAAAATGAGCCACCAACGATCCATTAATACCCAATTCCAATTGAACACCAGTTTTCCTCAACTCCAACAAATTAAGAGTATAGGTTTCTACCGAAGAGGATATCTAACCATAAGACTTTAGACTAAGCGCATCAGTAGCTACATTTGCACAATCAAGATGGTAATCAATCGTACAATTATAATCACTAATGAGCTTCATCTATATACGTTGCCTGAGATTCAGTTCCTTCTGGTCAAAAAGATACTTCAAACTTTTATGATCAGAAAGTATATGGCAAGTTTCACTGTAAAGATAGTGTCACCACAACTTGAATGCGAAAACCACGACGGCTAATTCCAAATCATGAGTAGGATAATTCTACTCATGACATTTAAGTCACCAAGAAGCATAAGCTATTGGTTTCCCATGTTGCATCAAAACACAACCTAAGCCTTGGTGTGATGCATCAGCATAAACTTCATATTCGCCGCTCTCGTCAGGAAGTGCAAGAACTGGAGCTTGAGGGAGGCAATATTTCAATTCTTGAAAAATACGTCCACATTCTTCATTCCACTTAAAAGTCACACCCTTTCGAGTCAACTTAGTAAGTGGAGCTGCAATAGACAATAAATCCTTCACAAATCTTCGGTAATACCCGCTAAGCCCAAGAAACTTCAAATCTCTGTAACATTCTTTAGTTGCTCCCATTTAAGAATAGCAAAAACTTTTTGGGGATCCTCAAAGATTTCCTCAGTTGAAATGACATGGCCTAAGAAACCAATGCTATCCAACCAGAACTGACACTTGCCAGACATATTCTTGGTCAACCTTGGAATAAACCAAGATATCGTGAATGAATATAATCACAAACTTCTCTAAATAAGGTTGGAAAACCCTATGCATTAAATCCATGAAAGCTGTAGGAGCATTTGTCAAACCGAAAGGCATGATGAGAAATTCATAACGACCATACAGGGTTCGAAATGTAGTTTTAAGAACATCCTCAGCTCGGATCGTCAGCTCTCAAATCAATCTTGGAAAAGACTTTTGCCCCATTAAGTTGATCAAATAAATCATTTATCCTCGATAGTGGATAACGATTATTGATCGTTAACTTGTTTAATTAATGATCGTCGATGCGCAATCGCATACTACCATCCTTCTTCTTGACAAACAGAACTGGAGCACCCAAATGAGAGATACTCAGTTTGATAAAGCCCTTATCACCAAGGTCTTGTAATTGGATCTTCAGGTCCATGAACTCGGCAAGTGCTATACGATACGAAGTGAGAGAAATATGATTAGTACCTGGAAAAAGATTAATGGTGAATTCAATCTCTCGAGTAGGGGGTAATCCAAGTAGAACCTCTGGAAATACATTGAGATAATCATTCACGATGAGCACATCTTCAGCATTAGGGACTTCTTTCTCGTTCACCATGACATGAGTGATGTATCCCACACATCCCTTGGACATGAGCTTCTTAGCTTGCAGACAAGAAATAAGACTATTTGACAGGATCCTTCATTCACCCTGAGATTCTATGAGGAAGAAAGGCTACCAACTTCCGAAAATAAGCACTATGGGCATGATGCCTCGTTAACCAATTCATACCTAAGGTAAGGTCAAAATCAACCATATGCAGGGGTATAAGATTCGCTTCCATAAGTATTGCACCCACGAAGATCAGACAATTCTTGAACTTCAAATTAGTTCGAATAGTTTCTCCCATAGGGATAGATAGCCCAAATTCATAATCTAGAGGGGTAGGTCAAACATTCACCATACGAACAATTGAGGAGATAAGTAAGAATAAATAGCACCCAGATCAATTAAAACCCAAGCAAGATAACCAAAAGCATTCAATGTACCAGTAATAACAAACATCTGATTCTGCGTTACACCACCCGAACCACCAGAAGTACGCCGCCACATGATCTCTGAGTCAGACTCCCACGACCCTGCCGGCAATGGATCTCAAGCTGCTGAGTCATCTCGTAAGACATCCCTGAATGTTGTTTCAAATTAGGGCAATTCCTCCGATAATGTCCAGGCTGACCACAACTAAAGTAAACTCATGTACCCACTCTGCATTCACCCTCATGGTATGTGAAACAAGTAGTGCAAAGAGGTATAGGATCCTTACAGAAAGAGCCACCCTGAGATCCACTGCTAGAGAATCGCCCACCACCACTTGAATTCTTACTGGCACGAGGTGTAGTTTTATTTGATCCACCGCTAGCAGACCCAGAAGGTTGACCCTTCTTCTTAAGCCATCTTACTTTTCATTCCACCCATAGACAATGCTTCCTTGATATTCTTGGCCTTGAACTTACTCTTGAATCCTCCCAATTGTTCCCCACCTCCACTAGTGATCGCTTGCTTACCCTTAGCTATCTGCTTTTCCTTCTTTCTATTGATCACTTGCCCAACCCCGTTGAGTTGTGCGGAAAGTTGTCTCATAGGTGACACTCATTAACCACGACATAAATGCACAACTCGGGATTAAGGTGACTCTCACCAGTGTTATCACGAATACCAACGAAATACTTAACCAAACATCGGAACTCTCGATCATAGTGGACAACAGCCATATCTCCTTGCTCAAGAGCCAAAAACTCCCACCTTGAGATTACTTGAAATTCAGGGTTAAGAAAACTATTCTTGAACCATTCCTTGAAGAGATCCCAAGTCCAAACCTCATCAGCTCAAAGATTAAGACGCTCCATAGTTTCACCAATTCTTGGCATTGTCGACCATGAAGAAAGTCATTGTGCTCACTCTTTGATCAATTGGACATCTCATAACCTCGAGAACATCCCCCATATGCTCCAGCCAAGACTCGGTTTCTTATCCTGCACCACAACCATCAAGAAAGTAGGCGCCATGTCTCACGACAATTTCTGCTTGAGTGTGACCACGGCTCGCATAAGGAATAAGTTGTGCCAATGCCTCAGTCAATTGTTGTAATCTCGGAAGAGGAGTATGTTCACGCCTAGCGACATAGTTCTGTCAAGTAGACATCAAATAATTAGCACAATTAATGGCATCATATGATGCCAATATATGTTTCCCCTAACCATGCTCTGATACCAAACTGACACACTTTGACCGCAATAACACATGTTACGAGGCCTTGATGTGCTAGTAGACACTAAATTGACCATATAACCCCATCCAGAGATGGCGTCACAAGCCAACTTAAAGGCAAAGTCATAGTAAGATATTTTTGATGTGCAAGAATTTGAACCAAAGATGTTCATTAAAATAACAAATCCAAAGCTGCTACAAAAGTACTTATCATCCTCTCAACTTGGGGGCACAAATTAGCTCGGGTTTAACCCCGTTATTATCACATCACATCAGAGTAACTAGAAATTTCGCACAATCATAATCAAAAGTACGATCATGCCATAATTATTACAACAAAGATAAAACTGCAGTACGGGAGGCATCACCCAAATTCCAGAGGATGAAAGCCTAAATGTCGAGCCCACTCTTCCCTACCGATGTTCTCTTTATTCTCGTTACGTCTTGAAGGGGTCGATAAAACAAAACGTGAGTGGACCAGTTTTATCACAATTATAAAACCATCGCTAAACATAATAACCCCTGTTTAGAAAACATATATAACGAAAAACTATATTATATAATACTACCATAATAGTAAATCTCAATCATCTCAATACTGATAAAGTATCAACATATCAAGTTTAGAAATCATACCTTCCGTCAATCAATCATGCTAGCATCCACTAACATAAGTATAGCAAGTAGGAAATATATACTAGCGTCAACTAGTTAATCTAAATACCGATAACAATCATCAACCCTAGCCTTTACTTGGACAAATATAACCTGCAAATAAATCTATGGCCGAAGATAGCTATACGACATATCACATGATGACCATGTGGTAAAAATAGATCACGGATGATTTAAAGGTATTATCAATATCATCACTAATCTCATCCGAGACTAACATATTAATATGCATCCACATATCAAGCATAAATAACATATATATATATATATATATATATATATATATATACATATAACCTAAAAACGTTTTGTTTTTCGAAGGGGCCACTCACAGATAAGTAGAGCGTCCCTTGCAAATAGGCTCCTTGCCTGAATCCTTTCGATCCTCAATTAATCATGTGAATATCAATGTATTCCAAGATAAGCATAAAACATCAATTTGGAACACCAAAATGTAAGAATATGAGTATGAGATAGAAGAGTTTTAGGTCCGGCTATAGATGTTCAATCTGATAGGAAAGTCATGTTGATAAAAGGAATGCTAATCCTTGTTAAAGAAGGATTTTGTGCAGCATTGAGAACGGAACTAGGAAACCAGTTTTTGTTTCCTATATGGATTTTGATAGGGAATCCTATTCTGTATTGGTAAAGATTATATGTATATATATGGTGGCCTCTCTTCTCACAGATTTATCTGCTCATATTCGGACTTAATCCTATTCACGAGTCGAGCCTTTGTTCATCTGAGAGAGAAGAGAAGGTCCACTGGGATTTGCTGTCATGGCTTCTGGTTCTGCAACTGGTGCAGGTATGTTTTCTGGTTGTTTTCATTCTAAACATGTGAACTGTTTATTTCTCTCTTGTTGTAGTTCATGATTTTGTCTTGATGTTTGTAATCTGGGCTTACATGTGGTATCAGAGCCACAAGACATATAAACATGAATTCAATTTGAAAAGAAAGGATTTATATATATATATATATATATATATATATATATATATATATTTTATGCTCTTGGAGAATCGAAATCGGGTTCTGGAGGTAATAAAAGAAACAGGTAGAGGAAAACTTCAAATAATGGATCTTTAAATATAATTTATAAAAAAAGATAAATAAATAAATAAAATTTAACCGTTGGACTCCTTGCGTCATTATCGAATGAGGTTTTCTTCTCAGATAGTAGAAGGTCTGGGTTTTCCCTTTTATCAAACCCTAAAATCTTTGATTTTCAAATTCTCAAAAATTGTTTCCGCTGCCCGTCTCGAGAATTTGAAATGCTGTGATTAAAAGGTTTGTAAGCAATTACTTAGATTCTATTGAATATCTGTATATGTGAATGTGTTTTGCTTTTCTGCAATTATTCGATTGAATAAGTGAGTTATATGTTAGATGAATTCTTTTCTGATTATAAGTCTCGATTTTGATTTAACCATGATAATTCTTCGTTTTTCACATGTATGAGATACCATTAAACCATTCGGTGTCTAAAGATATATGGCTGAAATCAGAGGAGTGTATAAATACATCATTTTACTCTATGTATGCTTATCAACAGATTGTTGTTAAGACTATATGTATGGGTTTTGTGATTTAGTCATGATGTGCGAAATTGATGTTGAGATGAAATCAGGAACTGACAAGTTCATATTTGTGATTTCATGACTGGTGCAGCATCTGAAATATCATTAAGGACTATGAATTTGGCAAACATTCCCGTCCTCACAGGTGGAAGCAACTACAAGAAGTGGAGACGTGAGATTGGACTTTTATTGACACTCAATGAATTCGACATCGCTCTTGAAACTCCAAAACCAATTTTGCACGATCAAAGCACAAGGGCTGAGAAACTTGATACAGAAAGATGGTTCAGAGCAAACAAAGTAGCACTTTCTATACTTGAAAGTGCTATGACTGATACGGTTCGAGGTGGGATCAAAAGGCATGAATTTGCAATTGACTATTTACAAGCAATTGAGAGGAAATTCAAACAATCCCAGAAGGCAGAAATCAGTCAGTATATGGTGATGCTTACCACATACAAAATTGAAGGAACGGGATCAATAAGAGACCACATCATGAAAATGTCTGATGCAGCCGAAAAACTGAATTCTCTAGATGTCAACATTGGTGAGAAACAGCTAGTCTTCATGATTCTTCAAGCCCTCCCAATCAAATATAGTCATTTAAAGGTATCTTACAACACTCAAGATAGAAACTGGGATGTTGATGAGCTAATAGCTCAGTGTGTTCAAGAAGAAGCTAGACAGAGGCAAGAAAGAGGAAAGGAAGTTGAAATAGTGAATTTTGTGCAACCAGACAAGGGGAAAAAGTTTTTCAAACACCCTGGTAAGAATTCTAATGTCAAAGTAACCTCTTTTAAGCCTTATGCATCTGCCAAAGTAAAGGGTTCTACCAAGGGACCTAGCAATCTTATGGTCAAAACTAAGAACATTGCTAAACTTAAATGTTTTTTCTGCAAAACTAAAGGACACTTGAGGAAAGATTGTCAAGTTTTTCAGGACTATCTTTGAACAAGGGTGTAGAACAAGTAAATATCTGTGTTGTGACAAATTTGATTGAAGTCCCTGTGAATTCCTGGTGGTTTGACACGGGTTGCTCAGTTCATATCACAAACTCTTTGGAGGGTTTTGTGAAGTCAAAACAATCTGGTTTCAGCAATTATAATGTTTTTGTCGGAGAAGGTACAAAGGTTGCCGTAGAAGCTATTGGAATAGTATGTTTAAAACTGTCTTCCGGTTTTATATTAAAGCTGAAAGATGTACTTTATGTGCCTAAAATGAGGAGAAATCTGATATCTGCTTCTAGGATTGTCAAAGACGGTTTTGCCTTTCTAGGTGATGATGAAAGCTTAAAAGTTTTTGAGAAGAACCACCTAGATTGTGTTTTGGGAACTGCGTATTTAAGTGACAATCTGTGGTGTTTGGATTGTACTGTGGAAACTCTCAACCAACATGTCTTAAACACAAGCATTAAGAGAATGCACAGCAGTGATGATTCATTTATTCTTTGGCACAAGAGGTTAGGCCATATATCAAAGGAAAGAGTTTTAAAGCTATCAAAAGCCAAGTTAATTCCTGAACAGAATTTTGCTACTGAAACCGAATGTGTGGATTGTGCCAAGGGCAAAATGACTAATACTGGAAAGTTAGAAGCCAAAAGGAGTCATGATTTGCTAGAGATTATACACACTGATATCTGCGGTCCGTTTCCGAATAAGACCATCTGTGGTAATTCTTATTTTGTCAACTTTGTTGATAACTTCTCAAGGTTTTGTTACACTTATCTAATTAGTGAGAAATCATCTGTCCTTGATTATTTCAAAATTTACAAAACTGAGGTGGAAAAGCAATTAGGCAAGTCCATTAAGATTGTGAGATCGGATAGAGTAGGAGAGTACTTTGGCAGGTACAGTGAGGCAGGACAACACAAAGGCCCGTTTGCTATCTATCTTCAACAACAAGGCATTGTTGCCCAATACACTACACCTGGAACACCACAACAAAATGGGGTTTCAGAGAGGAGGAATAGAACTCTGATTGGAATGGTAAGAAGCATGATGATTAGATCAAAGTTACCAGGTTTTCTATGGGGAGAAGCTCTAAAAACAGCAACTTACATATTGAATAGAGTTCCAAGCAAAGCAGTCTCATCTACACCTTTTGAAATCTGGAATGGTAGAAAGCCTAGTTTTTATTATTTCCATGTTTGGGGATGTAAAGCTGAGGCTCGAATTTACAATCCAAATGAGAAGAAATTAGACTCAAGGACTGAATCATGCTACTTCATTGGATACTCTGAAAAATCTAAAGGATACAAGTTTTACTGTCCTCAAGCTCACACAAGGATTCAAGAAACTCACAATGCAAGATTCTTTGAAGATCAAGATGTTGCAGAATTGTCACAAGGCAGGTTCATTTTTGAAGAGCTTAATCAAAATGAGAAGTCTTCATGCAGTGATTCTTACAAGGAAATATTGATAACTCCGGCATCCATGATAGAATTGGAGGAAGAACAATCAGAACTTCAGAATAATATAGAAAGAATGGAAGTTGATTTTGGGTCCCAAACACAGATTCAAGGGGATCACACTTCAAATAATGAAGCACAGATGAATCCGAGCACTGAAGTTGTTCATGATCCAGTATTACCATTAAGACAATCTTCAAGGGTCCGGAAAACAACAATGTCAAATGACTATGTTTATCTACAGGAAAATGAGTTTGATCTTGGTGATGTCGATGATCCCCTTACTTATTCTCAAGCTATGGATAGTCCTCAACAAACATTATGGCACAGTGCAATGAAGGAGGAATTAGAGTCAATGTCAAAGAACAACGTGTGGACATTAGTGGATTCTAAACCCCAAATCAAGGCTATCGGGTGTAAATAAGACCAAGAGAGATGCTCAAGGCAAGATCGAACGATACAAAGCTAGATTAGTTGCTAAGGGATTTACTCAGAGGGAAGGAGTGGATTACAATGACACTTTTTCTCCCGTCTCTTCTAAGGATTCCATGAGGGTTATAATGGCCCTTGCTGCTCATTACAATCTGGAACTTCACCAGATGGATGTAAAAACAGCCTTCCTCAATGGCGAACTGAAGGAAGACATCTACATGAAGCAGCCTCCTGGATTTGTTGAAAGGGGGAAAGAAGACATGGTCTGTAAGCTTAACAAATCAATCTATGGTCTAAAACAAGCATCAAGACAGTGGTTCTTAAAGTTTGATCAAGTAGTCACAGGCCAAGGATTTGTGGAAAACAAATTAGATGATTGCATTTATGTTAAGTTTTCAGGCACAAATTTTATATTTTTAGTGTTGTATGTCGATGACATCCTCCTTGCAAGTTCTAACATGAAGCTGCTCAAAGACACTAAGACCATGCTCAGCAAAAGTTTCGAAATGAAGGATCTTGGAGAAGCACACTATGTGCTTGGTATTGAAATCGTTAGACATAGATCAAGAAGTTTACTTGGTTTATCACAAAAGGGATATATAGAAAAGGGTTCTAATGAGGTTCAACATGTCAAGCTGCAGCAATGGTGAAGTGCCAATAAACAAGGGGAGATAGATTTTCAAAGACTCAGTGTCCTAAAACTCCCTTGGAGCTAGACAAAATGAAGAATAAGCCTTATGCTTCATTGGTGGGAAGTTTGATGTATACAACCATTTGTACAAGACCGGACATTGCTTTTATAGTTGGAGTGTTGGGTAGGTTTCAAGCAAATCCAGGAGAAGCACACTGGGTAGCAGCAAAGAAAGTGTTACGGTACCTGCAAAGAACCAAGAACTATATGTTGGTCTATGGCAGGATGAGCTTCTAGAGTTAGTTGGATACACTGATTCTGATCTAGCTGGTGATGTAGATGACAGAAAATCCACTGGAAGTTACATCTTCATGCTTAGTGGAGGTGCAGTCTCCTAGAAAAGTGCCAAACAGACTATTATAGCCACATCAACAATGGAGGCAGAATTTATAGCCTGTTTTGAAGGGATAAAGCAAGCTGTATGGTTAAAGAATTTTGTGACAGATTTAAAGGTTGTTACTTCTGTGCAAAAGCCTATAACAATGTATTGCGATAACAATTCTGCAGTATTTTTCAGCAAGAATAATAAGAGGACTTCGGCCTCAAGACTGATGGACATAAAGTTTCTTAAGGTCTGAGAAAAGGTTAGAGAATGAGCAATTCAGGTGGACCACTTGAGGACTGATGCAATGATTGCAGATCCGTTGACCAAGGCTCTGCCAATTGGAATGTTTAAAGCATATGTCTCTCGGATGGGAATACTTGAATCATTTGATCAGTGGGAGTGACCTGTTACAAAATGGCTGTTTAATTGCTGCTGTGAAGTTCAAGGAGCTGGTGCAGTAATATGAGCAGGTTTTCAGTTTTGTTTTTATGTGTCTTGTAGTCGAATAATAATGGTATTAGGATTGTTAGCCTTGATTTTATTTAATTATCGAATTGAGATCAATGATGATGGTCTGTTGTTTCGAGAAATAAAGTTTGGTATAATTCATTTAATGCTTCTGTAATGGTTAGACTGTTTTAAAAGCACTTGTTGATGAATTATTGATTCATGCGTTGTTTTGAGGCAAAGATTTATCTCAAATCTTGCTGACAATGGTATGAAATAGTGGGAGCAAATAGTTTTGCTTATTGACTAGTATTGATCGAGTTCATAACGTTGAGAATACAGATTGGATGTATGTAGCTCCTGGAAAATTGTTTTACTTTGTTGTGGTAATACAATTACAAGAGTTCTGCATTTTGAGATGTATAATAGTTGGTTATGATTGAAAACTTTTGTCACCAGGCTTAGTGATCACTCCTATTTGAGAATGATTGAATAGGCTAAGAACTTGAAACTGTTCTCATACTCAAGTGGGAGAATGTAAGAATATGAGTATGAGATAGAAGAGTTTTAGGTCCGGCTATAGATGTTCAATCTGATAGGAAAGTCATGTTGATAAAAGGAATGCTGGTCCTTGTTAAAGAAGGATTTTGTGCAGCATTGAGAACGGAACAAGGAAACCAGTTTTGTTTCCTATATGGATTTTGATAGGGAATCCTATTCTGTATTGGTAAAGATTATATGTATATATATGGTGGCCTCTCTTCTCACAGATTTATCTGCTCATATTCGGACTTAATCCTATTCACGAGTCGAGCCTTTGTTCATCTGAGAGAGAAGAGAAGGTCCACTGGGATTTGCTGTCATGGCTTCTGGTTTTGCAACTGGTGCAGGTATGTTTTCTGGTTGTTTTCATTCTAAACATGTGAACTGTTTATTTCTCTCTTGTTGTAGTTCATGATTTGGTCTTGATGTTTGTAATCTGGGCTTACACAAAAAACCTAAAGTTAGCTTTCGAATTCAACCAAAACCATGTTAAAAATTCATAAATTGTCCCAAAAGGGTTTATTAGTTCACCTATAACCAATTCGATTTGACAAGTTTCACTCGAAAAAGCTCGTCAGAATCTGGAAACAGGGAAGAACGGCATGCATCCAGGTCAGACTCAACGATCTTCAACCAAAAACTACATGAAACAAGGTAAAATGGTACCTGGAGTTGTTTCCAAGTGCGTTCGTGCACCACCAGACCCAAACTCGCTGGAGTTTGCCCGGAGAAGAACACTGGAATCTGCACACGTTTCACAGAGAGATTAAAGGGGTTAAAACCCATGGTACGAACTGGAAAACAATGTAAATTTCATCCCAAGCTAGATTAAAACACAACCAACATGAATATGGGTCGAAATCTTACTTGAGATTCACCTTAGGAAGCTCAGCGTTCTCGGAGCTCACGAATTCAAAGCATTCCCTGTCACTGATCATACATGCAAGGGTACAACTAGGCTCCCTAAGCCATGGTGATGCATGAAATGGAGGTTTTTGGTATAATTTAGTGATGGAGAATGGCGAAAGTGATGGTGTTGTCTCTCGGTGCAAGAGAAAACAGAGAGATAGTGAGAGCTAAGAGTTAGAGAGAGAGTGTCCGAAATGAGAGAAAGAAGGGGAATGAGAGTGGGATAATCTCACTTAACCTAAGTTAAGTGAAATTACGAAGTTGCCCCTACAATTGCTTTTAATTACAAATAGGCTCTTGAGGCCTTGATTCGTAATTAGATTTTGACGTTAAACTAATGTACGAAATATGAAAGTACGAGGATATAATTCTGAAGTCGAGGCTTAATTAATTACTCAAGACATCCACTCAGGGGTAAAATAGTCATTTCAAATGCCTCAGAAATAGAATATAATATTTTAACGTACAAGTAGTAATAGTCTCCATTAGAACACCAAACCGTGAAGTCAAAGTCCCCCCTTCCAAACCACCTGATTGAACATTGTTGGAAGTATGCCCACAAAGCCACTCATTTGATGTAATAGCTTTTGGAATACTTATTCTGTTCAACTATTATATGTTTAATGAAGGGCAAAGCTTAATGTTAATCATTATTTATTGTATTATATGTTTAAGCAATAAGAGAATCCAAGGAATGTATTTAATCTAAGAGAGAAGTGATCTAAGGAAGTTAGATTAACGAGACCTTTCTCTTATGTTCATTCCTAAAACGTTCCTAGCCATAGAATTGCCAATTGGGCATTGACAATCATCTAAAGTTAGTATGTGTTATGTTAACTCAAGCGTGAGTATAACTAGTATCAAGTCATTTAGTGTTGGACACTGAGACAAACACATAGGTGCTCAAAAGGTAATCGAGTACACTGAACAACAATTAAAAGAGAGTTCGAACATACATGTCATGTAAGAACTAGTAAGTTGCAATATGCAAACTAGTCCTTTGACTTGAGGCATCATAGATGTTTAATGGTTAGTTCCTTGATCTTTGATTATGTCAAAGGCATTCCATCGAGAGTGTCCACAACATTGTTGGGGTCAAGCTGTCTAGTCATGTAGGCATATGAATGCACAACAAGGGGTCTTTAACCTTCCATGGTGGAGAGAGAATACTCTGAGATATGACTTAGAAAGTTTGATCCAAATTATATTCAATTGAATCATATAGAGAAGTATCACATTGGATCGTAGACATGAAACAAACTATCACTCAAACAATGTAATTAAGAGTATTGTATTGGAGAAGGACCATATTGCATTGTAATTGCAACTGGATAGGTTCTCCAACCAGATCTACTTAGCTTGGGTAGCCATGACATACTGCTAGGTGTCACTCATGGTTTGTGGAAGCCCTAAAGATTAGCAAACACTAATGTTCATCAAAGGGAGAATTGAAATGTAGTTTCAGATCACAATCGATCGTCAAGAGTAACAATCACCCACTGCCTTGCTAATTGGAACCTAATGGATCGAACACCGAGTAAGGATGAAAGTGAAGAAATATAAATGAGATGGATAAGCAATTAAATGGTTTAATTGAGAATGGTCAAGATTAATTAATTATACAAAAGGTTTGTTTCGGGCTTTTAAGTTAGCTTCAGGTTTCGAGGCCCAAAAGGGTTTTTGGTCCATAAGGCCCATTGAGTTTACGTTGTGTGACAACTAAAACTAAATGGAAAAATGGCCCAAAAACAAAGCTAAAACCGGCCACTTAAGGAGCGTAAGTTGATTGACTTATTACAATTTTGCCACTCGTGAGGTGGTATAAAGGCAACTTTATAGCCATTCCCTCATTAGGGTTTTCTTGAGGCAAAGAAGAAAAACCTTTTCTCCCTTTTTCTCTAAAGAGGCCGGCCACTTACGGGAAAAATAGCTAGCAATCTTTTCTTCCTCTAATTCATCCATTTCATCTTCACATCTCATCCTTGGTGTGGAGACTTAGAGACACTAAACCTTTGGTGTTCTTAAAGATCCTTTCCTCACATCCTCAAGGATCAAAGAAGTATCAAAAGGAAGAAAATCACAAGGAGGATCGAAGGAGTTAGGAGGTGACTTGAAGGCCCTCCACTTGGGTGAATCCCTTGTGTAAACAAGGATGAGCTTCAAGGGTAATGAATCTCAAAATCCTTTCTTCTCTTTAATGTTGTTAAAGAGGCTTGTGGTTCACCATTCACTAGGCTTTGAAAGTCATGGGTTTCAGAATTGTTTTTTAATGCATGCCTACTTTAAAGTGTTATTAGTTTGCTTATGTGTTCAAATGTTCTCACATGTTCTTAGCTACGACAAATTTTTTCCTTCAAACACATGGGTGGCTAAGATTAACCATGCTTTCAAAATTTCATCCTCACACCGCATCTCCCTTCACCTAATTGCCGCCTAAAAGTATCCATGTGGTTGCCTCATGGGGATGCCACATGGAATTACATGTGTGATAACATCATTTTGTAAATAAAAATTAATAAAAATGATGCAAAGGTGAGAAATATTAAAAAAAAAATATAGAGATGCTCGGGATGACATCATGGACGATATAATCGGGTTCATTTGGCAAAATTTGTTTTTGGAACAATTGAAACTGTTGTGAATAGTGATTCTACTGATATAGGGAAAAATTTTGAGAAAATTAAAAAATGGAAAATTGTGGAAAAACATTGGAAGCGCTCATATTGACAAGGGCTACAACTTTGCTGAAGGATTGAACTCGAAAATATTAACACATCATGCAAAAATCAAAGCAACCATTGTAAATTGTCGTTTTACATTTGCTCCTTGATTAGGGTTTTTATTTCCAAAGTTTAACCTTCTGGTGGAATGTGAGCGGTGAATGGTATGGATCGTTGACATTATGTTAAAAAATCTATGGGTTGCTCAAATATTGCTTGATATTTTATACGTTTTAGAAACTTAGTAAACATCAAGCAATATTTGAGCAAACCATAAATTTCTGAACATTATGTCAACGATCCAAACAGCTCATCACTCGCATTCTACTGCCTGCTGCTGTTTTGAGGCTTCTACCGACGGTTGCTCTCATTGCTCCTTCGGTGCCATTGTTAGGTGGTTGTTGCAACGGAATCGGAGGATCATGGCATGGCTGTTGCGTTCGTTTGTCCAATGTTTAACATCAATGGTGTTGCTGCAAATTGAGAGGGAAGATCCATTTGCACCGGGGACAAAGGCTTGCCATTCTTGAGGCCAAGGGCCCCTTCATAACCATCTTCTTTCCTGGAGGTTGTGAGAAAAGGGAGCATGCTACGGTCATTTGAGTCGCAGTTCGGCGTACGGTTCCGGGAACGGGGTGGCTACTGCAATGTTGCGGTGGGGGTTGTTGAAATGTTGGTGTTTAGTGGCTGATGGCGAGGATTCACGGATCACGTTCTCGCTGGGCAGAGAGGAAAGACGCATACCTGGGTTAAAGGAGGATTGTGTTTAAGGCGCCCGCCGCAAGGGGATTTCCACCATTTTTCTGATTTCCACCATTTCCACCATACAAGCAATGGGAGAAAAAGTTTAACGTTAGCCAAATTCTTCATAGAGACATTCCACTAGTGCAGAAGTTGTGGGTATTAAACACAAGGTGGAAGCCTCCTTGGAAGGGACTTTATTTGGTTTCAAAGACTAATTCACACAAAAGGGTGGACAAGAAAGATTCAACCAATGAATTCAAATGCACAGTTCAAGTCAATTCCTACCTACTATTGCTCTATAATGCTGTAAAGGCATGGTTGACTCTGAAGGGGCAAGTGATGTGATCATCAATTCATTCCTCTACGTCTAGCTTTAGACGTTAACTAAAGCACTAATTGAGAGGCAACCCAATTTTTCTAACTCTTTTTTTTTATTTCATTTATTTTATTTTCATGTTTTTATTCCTAATTACAAAAATCACAATAAAAAAATCAAAAAATTGAAAGAAAAAAAAAATTTGCAACTCTTAATTCTTATTAATTTTCTTTACTTATCTAATTAGGTTTTTGATCTGTGATTGCAGGTTGCATTTGGAATTGATTCGCCTAATCTCAACTACAGGCGTGTAATCAACATTCTCCCAGCACATTCATCATCCATTCTTCTACATTCATGGGATTAGGCACTGCCGATACGAAGAAAAAAAAATTGAGTTGAGATTCAGCAATGCGTACAGTGGGGTTTGCATGGAAGCTTCTACACTGCTTGGATCCACTCACTCACACTCTCCCATGAAATTAATTCACAAACCATTCAACAAATTTGTAAGTACACGGTTCTACAATCGGGGATCCAAGTGTGCGAAAGAGTCCACATATCGCAAATCAAGTTTCATGCAAAATTTTGCTCAACATTCATCAACAGAAGCCATGCACAAACACAAAGGAAAATTATGAGCATGCAGAGATCATATTCATATACGGTTACACAGGCCCAAATCATACGGCTCATTATATTTAGCAATTTTAAAACAACATACGCATATAACACATTCACAGATCAAGCTGGTTCCTGCTCGAAAGTGAGACACAAAAAGATGAGGCATATATATACCTTATAATCTCATATCCGCAGGTATTTGATATCTCCGCTCCTAATTTTTACCGTTGGATCTATGATTTTCCTTCATTCCTTCATTTTTCACGTTCTCTTCATTTAACAACGAGGTTCCTACCATATGACACAAACATGCAAGAGAGTTAGTATCGATTTTACTTTGATTCTACATCACAAGAAGAAATTGAGAATACATGCAGAAAAGGATGGCTGCATACCTCTGTGGTGTCGGAATGGTATAGGAAATTTGCTGAGAAGATGAACGAAGATAAGAGAACAGGGGATGGGGAGAAGTCGAGATTAAGTTTGGGGGTTGTGGCTCGGATCTGTGAGTTCTAGAGAGGAAACTTTGGTTTTTATTGTAGCAACCAAGGTTTTTATGAAAGGAAGAGCAATGAAAGAAAATGTGTGGAGGAGCGTTTGGCTCTGGGCCCAAGGTTAGAAGTGGGCATCCAATGTTTTTCACACACTTGTGCTAGGGTTTGGGTGAGTGCGTGAGGTGCATGCCTGCCCGACGTGGGCTGATTTTCCAACCCGGCGCATGGATCTTTTCGGGGCCCATGATTCTTTGCGTTTCAGTGGCCATGTTTCTTTGCATCCAATCCAATGTCCTACATCGATTCCCATTTTAAACACCAGGGGCATTCTTATCTTTTCCTTCTTTATTTATTTCTTTACTTTGTTTACTTTCCTTTTGTTTTTGCCATTTTCTTTTTCTTTTTGTATCTTTTAATTATTTGTTAGGGTAAATTACACAAAACCACCTCAACTATTAGTCGTGAACAATTTCATACCTCGTCTTTAAAAAATTTCAATGTCATACCTTATCTTCGAATTTGTTGCAATTTCATACCTTCCGTCAGTTGTCAGTCAATTATTCTGTTAAATGCTGACGTGGCACATTTTATATTAAAAAATTATTAAAAACAAAAAAACAATTATTTAATATTTTTTTCTCTCTCTTCTTCTTCTTTTTTTTTTTTCTCTTCTTCTTTCTTCCTCTTCCTCCTCCTCCTCATTCTCATTCTCCTTCTCCTTCTCCTTCTTTCCTTCTGGGTTCCAAGCGCCGGGTCTTTTTTTTTTTTTTTTTTTTTTTTTTTTTTTCTTCTTCTTCTTTCTTCTTCTTTCTTCTTCTCCTCCTTCTTCTTTCTTCCTGGTTGCCACGGGGAGGGGGGACCTTTTTTTTTTTTGTTTCTTCTTCTTCTTCTTCTTCTTCCTCTTTCTTCCTTCCTTCCTTCCTCCTCCTCCTTCTCTTTCTTTCTTTCTGTGTTCCAGGCGCCGAACTTTTTTTTTTTTCCTTCTTCTTTCTTCTTCTTCTTCTTCTCCTACTTCTTCTCCCTCTCCTTCTCCTCCTGGGTTGCCACGGGGAGGGGGGACTTTTTCTTTTTCTTTTTTCTTTTTTTTTCTTCTTCTTCTTCCTCTTTCTTCCTTCCTCCTCCTCCTCCTCCTCCTTCTCCTTCTCCTTCTTTCTTTCTGGGTTCCAGGCGCCGGGTTTTTTTTCTTTTTCTTTTTCTCTCTTCTTCTTCCTTCTTCTTCTTCTCATTCTCCTTTTCCTTTTCCTTTTCCTCCTTCTTCTTTCTTCCTAGGTTGCCACGGGTGTTGGAAATGTGCCCTAAAACCAATCATATGATGATACTTTACGGACATTTCACATGTTAAACTAATCTAGTTTAATATAAAGGGCAAAGATTATTGTTTCAAGTTGTCTCATATAAATGTTATGTGCTTAAACGATAAGTCCAAGGAATATGCTATTAGGAGAATGTAATCTAAAGAAGTTAGATTCATGAGACCATTCTCTTTTGTATACATATCCTAAATGTTCCTGATCATAGGATTGCCAATTGGGCATTGACAGTCCGTTAAGATCAGTACGTGCTATGTCTTCTCTTAGGGAGAGTGACAGGTCTCGAGTCATTGGTGTGAATGACACCAAGACAAGCATGTAGGTGCTCGATAGAGAATGAGTCCACTGAACGCGATCAACGAGGAATTCTCATATTCATGTCATATGAGAACTCATGGTTGGGATAATGCAAAGTAGTCATTTGACCTGAGGCATCACAGTTGTCTTGTGGTTAGGTCCTTGATCTTTGACTATGTCAAAGTCGTTCTGTCAGAGGGCGTCCACGGCATAGTTGGGGTTAAGCCACTTAGCCATGGAGGCAAGTGAATGCGCAACAAGGGATCTCTAACCTTCAAATCGTTTGAGGGAGAATACTCTATGATATGATTAAGAATCTCTGGCCAGAGTATGAATGAGATTGAGGAAGTCGTTCCAAATCACATTCAAGGTAATCATATAAGTAAATGAATCACGTTGGATAGTAGACATGAATAAACTATCAAACCAAACAATGTGGTCAAGAGTATTGTATTAGAGAAAGACCGTATTGCATTGTAATCCTAAACTGAATAGGTTCTCCACCTCTTCTGATTAGCTTGGGTAGCCATGATACACTGCTAGGTGTCACTCATGGTTTGTGGAAGCCCTAAAGATGTATAATCATTTAAGGGAGAATTGAAAGTATGTTTCAATTCATAATCGATCGTTAAGAGTAACAATCGCCCACTGCCTCGCTAAGAGGAACCTAATGGATCGCACACCGTGTAAGGTAATGATTGAAGGATATAATGAAGATGAGTAAGGACAATTAAATAGTTTAATTGTATGTGGCATGGATTAATTAAAAGTTAATTAATCTAGAACGAAAGGTTCGTTTTAGGCCTTAAGTTAGTTTTGGGTTTCGGGACACAAAAGGGTTTTGGTGCATAAGGCACATAAGGTTTAAGTTGTGTGACAACTAAAACAAAATGGGCAATTAACCCACTAACAATAGGGAGGCCGGCCATGATTAGAGAGGGAGTGGGTTTTGGACTTATTACAAGTTTGCCACTCCAATGAAGGGAGGTATAAATATGACTTTGTAGCTTTTTCTTCATTAGGGTTTTCTTTGAGAAAAGATGAGAGTTTTTGGCTCTCTCTTTCTCTCTAGGAAGGCTGGCCACCATGGGGGAGTTTACTAGCATCTAACTCCTCCATGGTCACTCATCTTCTTCCTCAACCATCCTTGGTGTCGAAACTTAGAGGTCTCCAACTTTGGTGACTTTTGGAGAAACCTATTCTTCCATCCACATCCAAGAAGGCATGGATCCAAGAAGCAAAGTTCTTCCACCTTCATCCATGGAGCCAAGGAGCAAGGTGACAAAGGAAGAAGGCCCTCACACGGGTGATTAACCTTTGCTATGCAAAGAGGTACTTCAAAGGTATAAAGTTTCTCAACTCTTTTTCATAGATCTTGAGTTGAGTCTTGGTTCACCATTTCTACTAGGCTTTGAATTTCATGGGTAATGTTTTGTTTTGAGTGCATACAAGCATGATTCCGCCTTTAATTGTTAATTGCATGCCATAGATGTTGCTCAAATGAACATGTTTTTCACAAATTTTCCTTCAAGTGGTATCAAGAGCCTAGGTCTAGTAGTTGGTGAATCCTTTTGGGTTTTGTAGTTCATAGTCTTTGATTTAAATGTTGTAATTGTTACAAGCTTTATTCTTGCTTCTTTGAATGTAAATTTTGCTAGAAAATTTGCCATCTCAAATGTTGTAGATGTAGTTCATATGAGCATGAATTTTGGAGCTAAAATTTGGTGCCATGTTTTTTGGGAAATTCGGCCAAATCCAAAGGGTGGATTTTTGGGTTCATGTTTGTCTTGTTAAAAATGTTTTAAAGTGACATTAGGAACCCCTAAGTACCCTAGTATGGTAATATGTTATTTCCCTTAAGTTTGAGATTTTTTGGGATGTCTTTGGATGAAAAATGTTCATGGAACTCTTATGGGTTTTCATGGATGTTCTTCATTGTTCTTGTTATGTTCTTGGCAAGAACAAAAAGGTTGGGTATTTTGATTAAAAGTTTTTGGTTGTTGACATAAAGTTTTGTTTATGAAATGATGGTATGATTTTAATCATCACTAGGTATGTACTTTTCTTACACACCCATACCTTTTCTACTATTCACATCATACCAATCACTTACAACTTTCAATCACCTATCAAACCTACAAATCAACTTACACACACCATCCCCACTCACCATAACCGGCCACCCTATTAAAGTAGGGTACTTTTGGGGCTTTTATGCAATTACATAAAGTTTTGATACTTTTGTGTATTTGTACTTTGACCCGAAAGTTTACGTTTTTACGTAAAGGCCCAAAAACACTAAAGGACGAATTGTTTTGCTCCTTTAATGAAGTTTTTGTATTTGTTGAAATTTTTGGGTTCTAGTTGTAATTACATGAAGTAGTGGACTTTTGTGTTTTTACAAAGTGACCCCAAAAGTTTGTGTTTTGCAATATAGCCCAATGGTTGAGGTTATTGCTTTTTGGCCCAAATTAGTTGAGAACAAAATGGTTTTGTCTCTTTAAATGAGAATTGGATTTTCATTTCATTTAGCTCCTATTAAATCAATTCTATGGATACAAAAACCAAATGACAATGTTGCATTCAAGTTTAATTAGTTAAAGCGTTAATTAATTAAAGAAAGGGTGATTATGAACCTAAGCCTACGATAATTGAGCTATTTGAAAGGCCGTCTCAAATTTGTTTGAACCATGGGAATGTGTAGATTAGATTTTGGTTGTAATTTGATATGATCAAATGTTGTAAAAGAGCATAAGCTCTTCTTTACTTTAAAGTAATTTGTTTTGATCAAATGTTGTAAAAGAGCATAAGCTCTTCTTTACTTTGAAGTAATCCTTTCTTGTTTTATTTGATATGCATGAAATTGGAGTAGAGGGTCCAACGCCCAATAAGAAAACAAGCCTTAATGTGATTAAACGCGTAACTAAAATCAATCACCATCCCTAGACCGAGATCCAACGCTAGGCTCGTGTTGGATCAAATCAAAGGTTCATAGTCATCCTAAGGCCCTAAGGCAACTATATAGTCCATTAATGAATGCAAAGCTTATGTTAGTAGTACCATATATTCTTGCTTTAAAAACCGTTTTACAAACATAGTGGGAGTATCATATACTACTAAATCAATCACATGGACCAATAGTTGTAATAGGACCGAATTGTTTTAATGTGATTAAAATGCATTCTTATATGTGATGAGACCTAAAACCCTCAACAAACCATTATTAAGTTGACAAGCGTGAGAGTGCTTTGAACACTCTTTCGTGGCCTTCCACCGTGGTAGGCTCCAATCGTTTGTGACTCGTACACCGACTTCACCCTATCATGGGGGAGTACAAAGTGCGTGCTTACACTCAAGAGGAGTTCTATATGCATACATGATGTTGTGAAGGTAGGCAACGAGAATGATCAACATCATATCATTGTGAGGTTGTTCTTGAACCCCTACCCGAACTTGCATGGTGGGAATGACTTAACTAAGTGCAATGGAGCCAACATCATATCATTGTGAGGCTTCATTCTCTAGAGGCCAAATAAGATGGGTACTTGCAAGAGATGCAAATGAGTAAGTGTACTCTCTCATTATTATTGATGCTAGCCAACATCATATCATTGTGAGATGGGCTTGGTAATAGTGAGCCTCCCATACCCTACTAAGAGTTTTCTTCAAAACTCTCGAATTCCGATGAGGGATATGGAATTTGCCGAAAATAGTGGGTGGTGCTATTTGATTTAAAGACCCGGATCAAATAGCTTAAAATCAATCAATTTATATTCGTTATGTATTTATTTACCGATATATTTGCAAACGCTATCCAATACTTGACAAAGAAAAGCCGAAGGCTTTAGTTTCCGGACTTGGTACCGCAATCCCATAGAATGTCTTGAATGGATTGTATTTGTACCTAAGTAGTCTCATCCTCGCAATCTTCCTATTGATAATGTATCATTGGAAAAATATGTTAGAAAAGTCTATCATAAAGAGGACAACACTTTTAGTGTCATAATTCTTCAATTACAAATTGTTGTATGAAGAAATAAGAGTTGCTTTGAACAACCCTTAGTTAACGCAAACACTAGTGCTTGTTTCTTTGTTACATGAACAAAGAACTTGAGAAGTAAGCACAAAGGCATGGACACTTTATGTACCATGCTTCTTCACTTACAAATTGTTGTATGAAGAAATGAGAGTTGCCTTGAACAACTCTTAATAGTTTGTATTTATGTTTAGAACATAATGGTTGGTTGACAAAAATAGTCCATCAACATGGACTTATGATGATTTTGAATCATTGAGTGTTGAAGTGTTAAACCACTTCTAGAGACGGAAACTAGGCAAGGACTTCACTTTTGTGTCCCTATCCAAATGGTTCACTAAGTTTATTATAAACTATATAGTGAACAATAACCGCACGCTCTCCAAATCGTTTGATGTGTATAACACGATTGAAATAAGTTTCAAGAGAGATAGTGGGAGTTTAGGGACCATGACTATTGTAGTCAATGGAGAAGTCAAATGAAGAAAGCTAAAAACTCCAAGGGAACAAACTTTCTTTATGAAAGGATGGACATTGGAAGGGGTATTTGCAAGAAATGTCTTGCAAGTGTCAAGAACACACTTTTCGAAGGTGTTGTAAAATGTTCTTGAATAAGTTCAAAATAGTTGGTTCTTCTACTTGAATGTTTGATTCCGTATTAGTAACTATGTTTTACAATTGTTGTAAACGTGTTGCTAACAAGAAGTAGAAGATTAATGAGAGAAGAGAAAGTACTTCACATTCGGAACGTGAATCAAATAATGATCTATGCGAAAGCAGATAGTACTTACTTCCTCATATGAACTACCAAAGAAATTGGAAAAACAAAGATTGTCTTTACATTCCAATTTGAATAAGGAACATAATTCCGTCACTAAAATGTTAGGAGATGGATGAATGTTTTGTTTGACAAAACAATTGTTCTTTATGAAAGATTGGATTATTGTAATCTGATTGATTGTCTCAAAAATAGAGATAATGTGGTAGTGTTAACTGTTTAGAATATAACGATGCTTAAAACCCAAAAGGTTGCAAGGAAGTGACTAATCCCACTAAGTTGTGACACCTCTAAAACATAAATTACGAGTTGGTCATAAATGGATGCTATGGATCGTTAGATCCGGATCCGATGCCTTCTTGTTAAAATTGTATAGAGGTGAAATGTTCAAATCTTTATTCTTTTTGGAAAGAAGAAAGAATCACAAAGTCATTGAGGTTAATTCACTTACATGTTAGTGGCACATGTCCACAACATAATACTACTCATGTTGTATGACATTCACCGAAGATAGCTCTCGGTTGGACTATTGTTTATTTTGAATAAACACAAGTTCGAATACTTTGCAAAAGGTTTCAAAGAATTCAAGAATGTAAGTTGATGAGTAAGACGTCTAAAGTTTTTACTCCTTAGATTTGATCCAAGGAAAACTAACACTTTAGATGAGTTTCCTTGAAAGATATCAAGGAATGTAGCATCATAAGATAATGTATTTCTCCATTGGGAGAAGAACGAACTCGAATAAGATTTAGTTCATTGGATGTTATCAATTACCCATATATAGGATATATATTTCTAAGTCAATATGATTGTCAATTAGAAAATCTTCCAAAACGCTTCATAACTCCATATGATGTAGTTGGAAAGAAAGACAAGTCTTAATCGTGTTAAGACTTGAGGTTATGTGCTAATAAGCAATATTTGTTATAGAACAATCTTGTGGGATATCCTTAAATTAACTTTTGGATATCACTTCTATGAACCAACTAACAAATGTTGTTTGTTGGGTAGTTCATTGGAATCCTACACTAGGATTTGCCTAAGATAAAGCAAACGAACGAAAGATAGAATTCAAAGAATGGGTTCTTTGAAAAACAAGATGATAATCAACAAATATGACAACCTAGTTCCTACACCACTAGCTACAAGGTAGTCGAGAAGGATTTATAAACCGTCTTAGTTGAATGGTTTGAACTTTATGACTATGTCATAGAGTTACACCTCTTAATTCGGAAGAAATAAGAATGAAAATCCTTATGACTACATTGAGTGTATATATGACATATACTCAAGGAAATGGTATAATACCATTTGACCCGAAATAATGAAACCTTCATAGCTAATTGGTAGCTTAAGGTGACTACAATCAAGGAGATTGGTTGACTTGGAAGAAACCATCTTTGATGTAGTCTTGGTTTCTATTAATTCGAAGATTGCTAGGTACAACTAAACGGTGATTCAATGTTTAGACATAATATGGGTTTCTGAAACCATTATCAAGATAGTCTTGATAATATATGTCTAAAACTAGGAATCACAAGACCTGTAAGTTGTAGAGATCCATCCATCATGAATCTTAGCAAGCTAGTGGGACCTATAAGCATCTTATGAGAGAAAGATCAAATCGTTTGATTTCTCATAAAGATGTAAATAAATCTTTTGTTTACTAGGTTTACAAAAGATTAGTGGGAGTATATCATATTCCTAAATTTGAACATATATTTGATATATTAATTTTGAAAATGAAAGGAATTCTTCTTCGTTAAAGTTATGACTTTAAACGTTCTATAATAATAGAATGTATATGGGAGACATAGTCAATATACATAGGATGGAAATCTATAATGATCAATTTCAAGATATAATTGGATTATATCGAGACCTAATGATAGACAAAAGATGCTAGGAAGTTTCTCATATGATGATAAACTTCAATAAGAAGGACAGCTCTAGTGAGACTAGGAAGTTGCTCTTCTCAAAGGGGACGTACCCTTTGACTCCCAAAGAAACATAATGCGTAACTAGAAACCTTTATGCATACGCATAAAGGCGATTTACGTATTTCATATTGTATGAAAAACACTGATATGAGCTGTACCTAGAATGGTACAAGTTGATATCAGTGCAAGCCCAGGATCAGAACCATGGCAACTGTCAAGTGAGTCCTTAAGTATTTAAGAAATACTAAAGGATAGATTCCTCAAGAATGAGGAAGAATTAAAGTGACGCAATGGAAGCGTAAATGTATTAGATTATGAATCTAGTATCGTATCCATCATTGGATGTCTCTTCATTGTGAATGAAGAGATAATAGGATATCTCTTTATTATGACTAAAGAGATAATTGGGTGGAAACATTACAAGTAATGACTTTAATGTGTTCCATCGTGAATGCAAAAAAATATATCGCCATATAGAAGTTTACAACAATGTTGTTTGGATGGGAAAGTTCATTTATGAACTCTCTATTCGGTTCCAACCAGAAAGTGTCTCTAGTGTACAGACACTACGACACTAATGGGGCGATAGCTCAAGCCAGGGAATCAAGGTCTCATCAAGATTCGAACTCAAGTGAGAGACTAAACCACATGATTGAGAATCATGTATAATGGTGACGTCGTTATTCTCAAGGTTGCTTCTACGGATAACATATAGATATCCATTGTCTAGGCCTACTACTCAGCCATTTTTTGAAATGAATTCAGAAGAGGTATCATCACTGATAACCAAGCTGATTGGCTCTAGTGCAAGTGGGAGATTGTTGGAAATGTGCCCTAAAACCAATCATATGATGATACTTTACGGACATTTCACATGTTAAACTAATCTAGTTTAATATAAAGGGCAAAGATTATTGTTTCAAGTTGTCTCATATAAATGTTATGTGCTTAAACGATAAGTCCAAGGAATATGCTATTAGGAGAATGTAATCTAAAGAAGTTAGATTCATGAGACCATTATCTTTTGTATACATATCCTAAATGTTCCTGATCATAGGATTGCCAATTGGGCATTGACAGTCCGTTAAGATCAGTACGTGCTATGTCTTCTCTTAGGGAGAGTGACAGGTCTCGAGTCATTGGTGTGAATGACACCAAGACAAGCATGTAGGTGCTTGATAGAGAATGAGTCCACTGAACGTGATCAACGAGGAATTCTCATATTCATGTCATATGAGAAATGGTTGGGATAATGCAAAGTAGTCATTTGACCTGAGGCATCACAGTTGTCTTGTGGTTAGGTCCTTGATCTTTGACTATGTCAAAGTCGCTCCGTCAGAGGGCGTCCACGGCATAGTTGGGGTTAAGCCACTTAGCCATGGAGGCAAGTGAATGCGCAACAAGGGATCTCTAACCTTCAAATCGTTTGAGGGAGAATACTCTATGATATGATTAAGAATCTCTGGCCAGAGTATGAATGAGATTGAGGAAGTCGTTCCAAATCACATTCAAGGTAATCATATAAGTAAATGAATCACGTTGGATAGTAGACATGAATAAACTATCAAACCAAACAATGTGGTCAAGAGTATTGTATTAGAGAAAGACCGTATTGCATTGTAATCCTAAACTGAATAGGTTCTCCACCTCTTCTGATTAGCTTGGGTAGCCATGATACACTGCTAGGTGTCACTCATGGTTTGTGGAAGCCCTAAAGATGTATAATCATTTAAGGGAGAATTGAAAGTATGTTTCAATTCATAATCGATCGTTAAGAGTAACAATCGCCCACTGCCTCGCTAAGAGGAACCTAATGGATCGCACACCGTGTAAGGTAATGATTGAAGGATATAATGAAGATGAGTAAGGACAATTAAATAGTTTAATTGTATGTGGCATGGATTAATTAAAAGTTAATTAATCTAGAACGAAAGGTTCGTTTTAGGCCTTAAGTTAGTTTTGGGTTTCGGGACACAAAAGGGTTTTGGTCCATAAGGCACATAAGGTTTAAGTTGTGTGACAACTAAAACAAAATGGGCAATTAACCCACTAACAATAGGGAGGCCGGCCATGATTAGAGAGGGAGTGGGTTTTGGACTTATTACAAGTTTGCCACTCCAATGAAGGGAGGTATAAATATGACTTTAGAGCTTTTTCTTCATTAGGGTTTTCTTTGAGGAAAGATGAGAGTTTTTGGCTCTCTCTTTCTCTCTAGGAAGGCTGGCCACCATGGGGGAGTTTACTAGCATCTAACTCCTCCATGGTCACTCATCTTCTTCCTCAACCATCCTTGGTGTCGAAACTTAGAGGTCTTCAACTTTGGTGACTTTTGGAGAAACCTATTCTTCCATCCATATCCAAGAAGGCATGGATCCAAGAAGCAAAGTTCTTCCACCTTCATCCATGGAGCCAAGGAGCAAGGTGACAAAGGAAGAAGGCCCTCACACGGGTGATTAACCTTTGCTATGCAAAGAGGTACTTCAAAGGTATAAAGTTTCTCAACTCTTTTTCATAGATCTTGAGTTGAGTCTTGGTTCACCATTTCTACTAGGCTTTGAATTTCATGGGTAATGTTTTGTTTTGAGTGCATACAAGCATGATTCCGCCTTTAATTGTTAATTGCATGCCATAGATGTTGCTCAAATGAACATGTTTTTCACAAATTTTCCTTCAACGGGGGGGGGACTGATTTTTCCCCTTCCTTCTTTCTGGGTTTGCAGAGAGGGTTGGATTTTTTCTGGCGGGCGGGCGGGAGGCCGGTTGGGGGGGGGAGGGGACGAACGAACTGGTTTTTTCTTTTTTTTTCTTCTTCTTCCTCTTCCTCCTCCTTCTTTCTGGTTTTGCAAGGGATTGGGATGGGGGGAGGACAGACGAAGACGAAGAAGAAGAAGCAGAAGCGGGAGGGGGAGAGAGAAGAAGAGAGAAAAAAAAAAAAAAAAAAAAAAAGAATTTTTTAAATTTTTTAATATTTAATTAATATTTTAAATATTTTTTAAGTTTTTAATAATTTTTTATTAATTTTTTAATATAAAATGTGCCACGTCACATGCCACGTCATCATTTAACAGAATAATTGACTGACAACTAACGGAAGGTATGAAATTGCAACAAATTCGAAGATATGGTACAACATTGAAATTTTTTAAAGACGAGGTATGAAACTGTTAATGACCCAATAGTTGAGGTGGTTCTGTGTAATTTACCCTATTTGTTATGTCTAGTTCCGGTTTTGTTTTAGTTTTAAATTTTATTTTTGTTGTGTTTTACAGTTTATTTTATTTTCCACACCTTGAGGACAACGTGTGATTTAAGTTTGGGGTGAGAAATAGAATTTTAGATTTTTAATTTTTGTGTCAGCAAAAAAATTTCGTTTTTAAGTTAATATCCATAGATGATTTTAAACGTTAGAACAAATGGACATAGTGAAGATTAATCCCACATTAGAGTCTTTTCTATTTATCATTGCTTAGACACTAATTCATGAGTTATACTTTGAAAATTTGCACATTCACATCAACAGGGTTTGTAGGGAGTGAGAATGAAACACTTACTTTTAGTCTAAGTAATTTTTAATTTTTGTTCTAAGTAAAGTTTAGTATGTGTTATAAAGTAATAATTGTTCCACCAGAGGATTTGCCTAGTAACCGGGCCAGTCTTGCCTGATCAACAGTGATTCTCGCGTCAAATGGTAGAGTCTTGGCATGGGGCAGGGTGGTTAGTTGGTTTCGTAACCTTTTCAGCTCGAGTTAATAAGTCCTTAGGGGTGTTCTACACCTAGTGCCCTAAAGCCTTTGTGGTTTGGGAGTCATTGACCTAAAGCTTGTTACATGGGTTGAATAGAAAGCTTAAGGGAACTGACATTGCACAACCACTACTGTTACTAGAAAAAAAAAAGGAAAAAAAAAGTGAAAAAAAGAAGAAAAAAATATATCAAGTTAGTATGTGTGAAGTATTAAATAAAGAAAACAAAAGGTAGAGATTTTAGTCGAGTCTCCTTAACCATGTTGGTTCACTTTACACCAAAGGAAGTTCATGAATTATTTTCTAATTGATTCTAAATGGCTTAGACTCTGTGGTGGGATTAGTTGGAACTTTTGAAAAGATGTTCTAATTTTTAAGCTTTTTTTATGGATTGCAACTTGAAGGTGAAATTTTTGTGTCTAAGTTTCTAGTTTGTTAGCTTTTGTATTTGTTTCTGAGTTTTGTTTTGCTTGAGGACAAGCAAAAAAGCTAAGTTTGGGGGTATTTGATGAGGCGATATTATAGTATATATTTTACCCTAATCTTAGTTATAATTTATTAGTTATTTTGGTAGAATTTTGATACATTGATTTATATTTTTCAATGTAGGACATTTGGTTTCTTCTAGAGCAAAGAGTGATCAAATGAATGAATTTTGGAATAATTCCAATTAGTAGATGTTCATGAGTCTTTCAAGATGATTGTGTCAAAATTCTAGATTTTTCTACCAAGCCGTTTGACTGTGCCGATGAAAAGAAGACCCAGCGCGCAGCTTTCCCATATTGACGTTTCTGGACGTTTTGGGTTTTTTGGAGGTCAAGATACACATATTTTGAGGAAGATTCCTGTTGAGGATTTGTAGGAAACGTCTTCAGCTTTCAAAAGAGACCTTTTGGGACCAAATCGGAGTTGATTTGTTTGGTCAAAAGATAGATCTCCTGAGAACCCCGAATTTTAGTTTAAATAGGAAACCTTTTATTTTATGTTTTATTATTTTATTATGTTTCCTAGTTTTATTCTAACACCTTTTTAATTAGACTAGTATAAATAAGGCTTGTTAGCCATTAGGGTTCTCTAGGCAACAGAGGGGGGACGCACACACTACTGTAGAGAGTTTTTGAAGTTTATTTTTAAGGTGTTTTCTATCCATGGTTTTAATACTATTTTGGTTTATGGTTGGTCGTAGCTAATTTTCTTTTGCTAGGGCGATGCCTTGAGCCTTAGCATGAATATGTAGTTTTTATTTAATTGCTTATGATATTATGCATGCATACTTTGAATTATTAATCATTGTGCGTTAAACTGTCTCTATATCTTAATGCTTAGCTACCATTAGGATGTTTAGATAAGTAATCGGGTGCAATTCGGTCGGGTTTTCACAAAGCATAATGAGTCATGCATTCTTATATTTGATCTGAATGCCACAGACAGATTGGATGTTTGATATACGTTCTAACTTGAATGCCACAAGTAGAATATGCATTAGGAAAACCTAACATTCAAAGTTGCATGGGTAATTCATAAGTAATTGATAAATCTACATAGGATTGTTAAGGGGACGGCGGAACCCTAGGCTTTTACAATTTTGGTTTTCAAAATACTTTCCTTTGTTTTCTTTATTTTGCTAATCTCTTTAATCATTTTAATTAAATTCATTTTTATTCTTTGTAAATTCTAAATCAACCTTTTTCCAATCTTTGTTTTCAAATAATTAGCTAAGAATTAGTTTAAATACAAATTATTCATTCAATCCCTGCGGAAACGACCTTGCTTGAGCCGTTTACACAACAACTACCTTGTTCTCTTGCAATTAATAGGATATATATACTTCTAAGACAATATGATTGTCAATTAGAAGATCTTCCAAAATTTCATGACTCCATAGGATGTAGTTGGAAAGAAAGACAAGTCTTAATCGTGTTAAGATTTGGGGTTGTGTGGTAATAAGCAATATTTGTTTGAGAACAATCTTTTGGGTAGTTCATTGTAATCCTACAATAGGATTTGCCTAAGATAGTGCAAATGAACGAGAGATAGAACCCAATGAATGGGTTCTTTGAGGGACAAGATGATAATCAACAAATATAACAACCTAGTTCCTACACCACTAACTCCAAGGTAGTCAAGAAGGATCTATAAACCGTCTTAGTAAATGGTTTGAACTTTATGACAATGTCGTAGAATGAAAATCTTTATGACTACATTGAGTGTATATACGACATATACTCAAGGAAATGGTATAGTACCATTTGACCCGAAATAGTGAAACCTTCGTAGCTAATTGGTAGCTTAAGGTGACTAAAATTAACGAGATTGGTTGACTTGGAAGAAACCATCTTTGACGTAGTCTTGGTTTATGTTAATTCGAAGATTGCTAGCTACAACTAAACTGTGATTCAATGTTTGGACACAATATGGGTTTCCGAAACCATTATCAAGATAGTATTGATAATATATGTCTAAGACTAGGAATCACAAGATGTGTAAGTTGTAGAGATCCATCCATCATGAGTCTTCGCAAGCTAGTGGGAGCTATAAGCGTCTTATGAGAGAAAGATCAAATTGTTTGATTTCTCATAAAGATGTAAATGAATCTTTTGTTTACTAGGCTTACAAAAGATTAGTGGGAGTAAATCATATTCCTAAATTTGAACATATATATGATATATTACTTTTGGAAATGAAAGGAATTCTTCTTCCATAAAGTTATGACTTTGAACATTCTATAGTGATAGAATGTATATGGGAGACATAATCTATATACATGGGAAGGAAATCTATAATGATAGATTTCAAGATATAATTGGATTATATCAATCCCTATTGATAGACGATAGATGTACGAAGTTTCTCAAATGATAAACTTCAAATGAAAGGACAATTCCAATCAAACTGGGAAATTGCACTACTAAAAGGGAATGTACCATTTTGACTCCCAAAAAAGCATAATGCGTAAATAGAATCCTTTGTGCATACACAGAAAGGTGATTTACGTATTTCATATGAAGGAAAAATTTTGTCCTAGCTAAGAACATGTGAGAACATTTGAACACATATGCAAACTAATAACTCTTTAAAGTAGGCATGCATTCAAAAACAATTCTAAAACCCATGACTTTCAAAGCCTAGTGAATGGTGAACCAAGAGACTCTTCAACAATATTAAAGAGAAGGAGGGTTTTTGAGATTCATTACCCTTGAAGCTCATCCTTGTTTACACAAGGGATTCACCCCAAGTGGAGGGCCTTCAAGTCACCTCCTAGCTCCTTGAATCTTCCTTGTGATTTTCTTCCTTTTGATTGCTCCTTTTGCTCCTTGAAGATGTAAGGAAAGGATCTCCAAAAGTACCAAAGATTTGGTACCTCTAAGTCTCCACACCAAGGATGTAGTGTGAAGAGAAGATGGATGACTTAGAGAGATTTTTATGCTAGTGAAAACTCTCTCTAAGGGCCGGCCTCTCTATGAGAAAAGGAGAGAAAATGTTTCTCTTCTTTGCCTCAAGAAAACCCTAATGAGGTTATGGCTATAAAGTTGCCTTTATACCACCTCACATGTGAGTGGCACACTTGTAATTAACCCAAGTTGGGCACCACTCACCCTAGGCCGGTTTTGGCTTTGTTTTTGGGTTAATTTCCATTTAGTTTTAGTTGTCACACAACCTAAACTGAATGGGCCTTTTGGACCAAAAACCCTTTTGGGCCCCGAAACCCAAAACCAACTTAAAAGCCCAATACGAACCTTTCGTAAGATTAATTAACTAATTAATTAATCTTGACCATTCTCAATTAAACTATTTAATTGCTTATCCATCTCATTTATGTTTCTTCACTTTCATCCTTACTCGGTGTACGATCCATTAGGTTCCAATTAGCGAGGCAATGGGCGATTGTTACTCTTAACGATCGATTGCGAATTGAAACTACATTTCAACTCTCCCTTTGATGAAGATTAGTGTTAGCTAATCCTCAGGGCTTCCACAAACCATGAGTGACACCTAGCAGTATGTCATGGCTACCCAAGCTAAGTAGAAGTGGTTGGAGAACCTATCCAGTTACAATTACAATGCAATACGGTCCTTCTCTAATACAATACTCTTGATCACATTGTTTAAGTGATAGTTTATTTCATGTCTACTATCCAATGTGATACTTCTCTATATGATTCATTTGAATATGACTTGAAACACATTTCCTAAGTCATATTCGTATGCTTTGGCCAAAGACTCCTGAATCATATCTCAGAGTATTCTCCTTCCACCTTGGAAGGTTAGAGATCCCTTGTTGTGCATTCATATGCCTACATGACTAGATAGCTTGACCCCAACAATGCCGTGGACACTCTCGATGGAATGCCTTTGACATGATCAAAGATCAAGGACCTAACCATTAGACATCTATGATGCCTCAGGTCAAAGGACTATTTTGCATATTGCAACTTACGAGTTCTTACATGACATGTATGTTCGAACTCTCTTTTGATCGTTGTTCAGTGTACTCGATTACCTTTCGAGCACCTATGTGTTTGTCTCAGTGTCCAACACTAAATGACTTGAGACTAGTCATACTCACGCTTGAGTTAACATAACACATACTAACCTTAGCGGATTGTCAATGCCCAATTGGCAATCCTATGGCTAGGAACGTTTTAGGAATGAACATAAGAGAAAGGTCTCGTTAATCTAACTTACTTAGATCACTTCTCTCTTAGACTAAATACATTCCTTGGATTCCCTTATTGCTTAAACATATAATCCAATAAATAATGATTAACAATAAGCTTTGCCCTTCATTAAACAATATAATAGTTTAACACAATAAGTATTCCAAAAGCTATTACATCAAATGAGTGGCTTTGTGGGCATACTTCCAACAATCTCCCACTTGCACTCAAAGCCACCTTCCCATGTATCTAATACCCATCTTTTCCATGTGGCGGTCAAGTTGGATTTGAGACATTGGCTTCGTCAGTGGATCTGCTACGTTATCGGCTGAGGCAACCTTGAGGATGTTGACTTTCCCCTCGGCAGCATATCTTCTAATGATATTAAAGCGTCTGTCAAAATGCTTGTTCTTTTGATGAGCCCTGGGTTCCTTGGCTTGAGCTATCGCCCCACTATTATCACAGTACAAAGTTACTGGTGATGTAATGGTTGGAACCACTCCAAGTTCAGTAATGAACTTCTTCATCCAGAGCGCTTCTTTGCCGGCTTCAGCTGCAGCGACATATTCAGCCTCCGTCGTGGAATCAGCAATTACATCTTGTTTCTTGCTTTTCCAGCTGACAGCCCCACCATTCAGAGTGAATACATATCCGGAGTTGGAACTTCTATCATCGACGTCAGATTGGAAATCTGCGTCTGTATAGGCTTCCACTCGCAACTCTGTTGCTCCTCCATAAACGAGGAACATGTCCTTAGTTCTTCTTAAGTACTTAAGGACCGTCTTGACAGCTGCCCAGTGTTCTGATCCTGGGTTAGATTGATATCGACTAGTGATGCTCACAGCATATGCGATATCAGGCCTTGTGCATATCATGGCATACATGAGACTTCCTATGGCGGAAGCATAAGGAATCCTACTCATTTGCCGTATTTCTTCAGGATTTTTCGGTCCCATGGATTTAGAAAGGTGAATTCCATGTCTCACAGGAAGAAGACCTTTCTTTGATTGTTCCATTTGGAACCTACTTAGCACCTTATCTATGTACATAGATTGGGATAATCCAATTAATTTTCTGGATCTATCACGATAGAGCTTTATCCCAAGCACATAAGATGCATCTCCCAAATCTTTCATGTGGAAGGTTTTGGACAACCATACTTTTACAGAAGAAAGTACTGCAGTGTCATTCCCGAATAGTAATATGTCATCTACATATAACACTAGGAATACAACTGCATCCCCAACGACCTTTTGATAAACACAATTGTCGTCTTCGTTTTGAGTGAAACCAAACGATTTGATTTCAGTGTCAAAACGAATGTTCCAGCTCCTGGAGGCTTGCTTAAGTCCATAAATGGACCTCTGAAGCTTGCATACCTTAGTCTTTTCAGACTTGGACACGAAACCTTCGGGTTGAGTCATATAGAGCTCTTCCTCTAGGTAGCCGTTCAGAAAGGCCGTCTTCACGTCCATTTGCCATATCTCATAGTCATGGTACGCAGCTATAGCAAGCAAAATCCAAATGGACTTAATCATGGCTACAAGAGAGAAGGTTTCTTCATAGTCAATCCCTTCTCGTTGCCTGTAACCCTTGGCTACTAGTCTAGCCTTATAAGTCTCCACGTTCCCATCAGCGCCTATCTTTCTCTTAAAGACCCATTTGTTTCCAACAGGTACTATACCTTCTGGAGGGTCTACAAGAGTCCAGACCTGATTGTGATACATGGAATCCATCTCGGATTTCATGGCCTCTTGCCATCTCTTTGAATCAATGTCGGACATTGCTTCAGTGTAGTCTCTAGGGTCTTCCTTTGTGTCATTGTCACCTAGAAGGTGCAACTCTCCAAAGTCGTTATCCAAGCCATACCTCTTAGGTGGCTTGCTGACCCGTTCGGATCTACGTGGAGCTAGGGTTTCAGGAACAGGGTTGTCAACTTGTTGAGTGCTTGTTTGTGGTTCATCATTAATCTCATTAATTTCCATCGTTTTACTTGTGGTTTCTTTGAGAACAAATTCATCCTCTAGAAACTTAGCAGTTCTGGCGACAAAGACTTTCTGGTCGTCAGGATGGTAGAACTCATATCCCATAGTTTCTCTAGGATATCCCACAAAATAGCACCTAACTGATCTTGCTTCAAGCTTAGTAGCTTCAAGCTTCTTGACATATGCTTCACAACCCCAAATCTTAATATGATTAAGACTTGGCTTTCTTCCATGCCATATCTCATAGGGCGTATGTGAAACTGACTTGGAAGGTACTCTATTAAGCAAGTAAGCTGTTGTATATAGAGCGTATCCCCAGAATGTTACTGGTAGATCTGCGGAACTCATCATAGAACGAACCATGTTCATCAAGGTTCGATTTCTCCTTTCAGAAACTCCATTAAGTTGTGGAGTTCCCGGTGGAGTCCACTGTGATATTATTCCACACTCTTTGAGATAATCTAGGAACTCGTTACTTAGATACTCTCCCCCTCGATCTGATCTTAGGATCTTTATCTGCTTCCCAGTTTGCTTCTCAACTTCATTCTTGAATTCTTTGAACTTTTCAAAGGATTCTGACTTGTACTTCATAAGATACACATAGCCAAACCGAGAGTGATCGTCGGTGAATGTGATATAGTAGGAGAAGCCTCCTCTCGATGTAGTGGACATAGGTCCACATACGTCAGTGTGGATTAACCCTAGAATTTCAGTGGCACGCTCTCCCTTCCCAGTGAATGGAGATTTGGTCATCTTCCCTTTCAAGCAACATTCACAAGTACCCATTTGGTCATTACCCAATGGGCGGAAATATCCATCTTTCGACATCTTGCGAATCTTATCAAGGTTCACATGTCCAAGTTTAAGATGCCACATCTTTTCTTGGTTAACTTCTTCTCTAGCCCTTTTGGGTTTTGAGGTATTCCTGCTTTCAATACAGTGCATTCCACTACTTGTCTCTAGATGAAAAAGTCCCTCTATCATATTACCATGAGAGATAATACGACCGTTCAAGTATAAAGTGCAGCTCATTTTGTCAAACAATACTGAGTGCCTATCTCGTAAAAGCATAGAGATAGAAATCAAATTCTTTATACATGAAGGAAAATATAAACAATTTTTAAGTTCCAAGACTTCCCCAGAGGGTAGTTTAAGCATGTAGGTGCCAACTGCTTTTGCAGAGATCTTAGTGCCGTTCCCAACTCGCACAATCATCTCCCCATTGCGCAGTGTTCTGCTCCCTGTTAGTCCCTGCAACGAATTGCATATATGTTGACTAGCGCCTGAATCAAATATCCAGGAATTGGAGCTCACTGTAAAAGCACTCTCTATGACAGAAATAGTCCCTTCAAAAGTTCGTGTCATAAGGCTCGCAATGCGCACCCCGTATTTCTTCTTCCAACGTTCATCCTTTCCACAATGAAAGCATGTTCCTTTGGATTTTCTTGCCTTCTTCTTTCGCAACCTTTTCCTTGTAATTTCATTCTCACTCCCACTGTCCTTTTTGAAACTTTGTTCAAACTCACAGCACATGTCAATCATCTCGGTAAAAGTATGATCGAATCTATTCACTTTATAGTTTACTATAAACTTAGTGAAATCATCCGAGAGAGATGCAAGGAAAAAATCTTGGGCCATTTTCCCATCGATGGAAGTTCCTAAACTCTTAAGATCTTGAAAGATCCTTTCCATCTTTTGTCCATGTTTTTGGACCGATGTCCCCTTTACCATTTTGGCATTCAATAGACTACAAACATTTGAGAATCGTACATTACTAGTCTCAATGTCATGCATCTTATGCAAACTATCAACCATGGCACATGAAGTGTCCATGTGCTTATGTAGCTTCTTAAGCTCCTCACTAAGTGAAGTGAGGATTAAGCATTTGGCTTGTAAGTCATCCTCATAATGTCTTGCATAATTTTGACACTCCTCCTTTGAAGCTAGTTTCGTAGGAGGTACATGAGGAGGGGATTGCTTGAGTACATACGATATGTTATTCATCTTTGAGACATTCTCAATGTGATGATACCAAGCGAGGAAACGTTGGCCCCTAAGGCCCTTTTTGTCAAGTACAATGGTAGGTATAATTTTAGGCATGTCGTTAACTACATAACATAACAAAAATCGTATTAGATTGTTGATTTTAAAACTACTTGATTGGGTCTTAAATCAAATAGTACCACCCACTATTTTTGGCAAATTCCACATCCCTCAATGGAATCCGAGAGTTATGTTGAACTCTTAGCGGGGTATGGGAGACTCACCATTACCAAGCCCACCTCACGATGATACGATGTCGGTTAGCAAAAATAGTGATGAGAGAATAACGCTTTAGTCATTTACAACTCTTGTAATTACCCATCTTGTTTGGCCTCTAGAGAATGATGCCTCACAATGATATGATGTTGGCACCATTGCACTTAGTTAAGTTATTCCCACCATGCTAGTTCGTGTAGGGGTTCAAGGATAGCCTCACAATGATATGATGTTGGTCATCCTCGTTGCCTACCTTACCACATCATGTATGTTCATAGGGACTCCTCCTGAAGGTAAGCACATACTTTGAACTCCCCCATGATAGGGTGAAGCCGATGTATGAGTCACAAACGATTGGAGCCCATCATAGTGGAAGGCCTACGAAGAGATGTTCAAAGCATCTCTCGCTTATCAACTTAATATTCATTTTGTTGAGGGAGTAGTGTTGGGCTACATCAATTTCATTTTAATCTTATTAGGTTTTAGGATGATTATGAACCGTTTGATTTGATCCAACACGAGCCTTGTGTTGGACCTTGGGTCTAAGGTAGGTTGTTGTTGATTTTAGTTACGCGTTTAATCTAATTAAACCGTTATTTCCTATTGGGCGTTGGACCCAACTATTCCAATTTGCATACAAATAAACAAAAGGAATACATGAAATAAAGAGGAGGGCTTATGCCCTCTTACAACACATTTGAAGGACTTATGCCCTTTTACAACACATTTGAACTAATCAAATTACATTCAAATCTAAACTACTTAACCCAAACATTCATAATGCAAAGCGGCCAATCACATAGCTCAATTATCGAGACCTTTGGTTCATAATCACCATTTTCTTAATCAATCACATTAACTAAGAAAGCAACTTAAACAATTGGTTTTCGGATTCATAGAATTGATTTAAATGGAACTAATATGAAATGAAAATCCAATTCTCATTAAAGAGACAAAACCATTTTGTTCTCATTATAATTTGGGCCGAAAAAGCAATGACCACAACTTATTGGGCCACAATGCTAAAACATAAACTTTTGGGGTCACTTTGTAAAAACACAAGAGTCCACAACTTCATGTAATTACAACTAGAACCCAAAAATTTCAACAATAACAAAAACTTCATTAAAGGAGCAAAACAATTTGTCCTTTAGTGATTTTGGGCCTTTACGTAAAAACGTAAACTTTTGGGTCAAAGTGCAAATACACAAAAGTATCAAGACTTTATGTAATTGCATAAAAAGTCCCAAAATTACCCCCACTAAGAGGTTGGCCGGTTTTGGTAGTGTAAAAAGGGGGGAATGGTTTTGGTGAAAATTCAAAATTTAAAATGTTTTGAAAAAGTCAAAAGATATGGGTTGAAAAGTTGATTGGTATGGGTGAAAAGGTTGATTGGTATAGGTTGTAAGAAAAAGTTTGACAAACAATAAATACACAAATCATCCATCACCTATCATCCATCACCAATCAATAATAAACCAAAACTTTATGAAAAACATCAAACACTTTGAATCAAAACACCAAACCTTTTTGTTCTTGGTAAGAACATCAAGAACATTGAAGAACACACATGAAAACTCATAAGAGCTCCATGAATGTTTTCACTCATTAAAACTCAAATTTTAACTACTCAAAAGAGGGTTAACATCCTAGGGTACTTAGGGGTTCCAAAAGTCACTTTAAACACTTTTAACAAGACAAACATGAACCCAAAAATCCACCCTTTGGATTTGGCCGAATTTCCCCACATACATGGCACCAAATTTTAGTTCCAATATTCATGCTTAAATGAACTACATCTACAACATTTGAGATGCTAAATTTTCAAGCAAAATTTATATTCAAAAAGCAAGAACAAAGCTTGTAACATTTACAACATTTAAATCACAAACAATGAAAAACACAAAACCCAAAAGGATTCACCATACTCTAGACCTAGGCTCTTGATACCACTTGAAGGAAAAATTTTGTCCTAGCTAAGAACATGTGAGAACATTTGAACACATATGCAAACTAATAACACTTTAAAGTAGGCATGCATTCAAAAACAATTCTAAAACCCATGACTTTCAAAGCCTAGTGAATGGTGAACCAAGAGACTCTTCAACAATATTAAAGAGAAGGAGGGTTTTTGAGATTCATTACCCTTGAAGCTCATCCTTGTTTACACAAGGGATTCACCCAAGTGGAGGGCCTTCAAGTCACCTCCTAGCTCCTTGAATCTTCCTCGTGATTTTCTTCCTTTTGATTGCTCCTTTTGCTCCTTGAAGATGTAAGGAAAGGATCTCCAAAAGTACCAAAGATTTGGTACCTCTAAGTCTCCACACCAAGGATGTAGTGTGAAGAGAAGATGGATGACTTAGAGAGATTTTGATGCTAGTGAAAACTCTCTCTAAGGGCCGGCCTCTCTATGAGAAAAGGAGAGAAAATGTTTCTCTTCTTTGCCTCAAGAAAACCCTAATGAGGTTATGGCTATAAAGTTGCCTTTATACCACCTCACATGTGAGTGGCACACTTGTAATTAACCCAAGTTGGGCACCACTCACCCTAGGCCGGTTTTGGCTTTGTTTTTGGGTTAATTTCCATTTAGTTTTAGTTGTCACACAACCTAAACTCAATGGGCCTTTTGGACCAAAAACCCTTTTGGGCCCCGAAACCCAAAACCAACTTAAAAGCCCAATACGAACCTTTCGTAAGATTAATTAACTAATTAATTAATCTTGACCATTCTCAATTAAACTATTTAATTGCTTATCCATCTCATTTATGTTTCTTCACTTTCATCCTTACTCGGTGTACGATCCATTAGGTTCCAATTAGCGAGGCAGTGGGCGATTGTTACTCTTAACGATCGATTGCGAATTGAAACTACATTTCAACTCTCCCTTTGATGAAGATTAGTGTTAGCTAATCCTCAGGGCTTCCACAAACCATGAGTGACACCTAGCAGTATGTCATGGCTACCCAAGCTAAGTAGAAGTGGTTGGAGAACCTATCCAGTTACAATTACAATGCAATACGGTCCTTCTCTAATACAATACTCTTGATCACATTGTTTAAGTGATAGTTTATTTCATGTCTACTATCCAATGTGATACTTCTCTATATGATTCATTTGAATATGACTTGAAACACATTTCCTAAGTCATATTCGTATGCTTTGGCCAAAGACTCCTGAATCATATCTCAGAGTATTCTCCTTCCACCTTGGAAGGTTAGAGATCCCTTGTTGTGCATTTATATGCCTACATGACTAGATAGCTTGACCCCAACAATGCCGTGGACACTCTCGATGGAATGCCTTTGACATGATCAAAGATCAAGGACCTAACCATTAGACATCTATGATGCCTCAGGTCAAAGGACTATTTTGCATATTGCAACTTACGAGTTCTTACATGACATGTATGTTTGAACTCTCTTTTGATCGTTGTTCAGTGTACTCGATTACCTTTCGAGCACCTATGTGTTTGTCTCAGTGTCCAACACTAAATGACTTGAGACTAGTCATACTCACGCTTGAGTTAACATAACACATACTAACCTTAGCGGATTGTCAATGCCCAATTGGCAATCCTATGGCTAGGAACGTTTTAGGAATGAACATAAGAGAAAGGTCTCGTTAATCTAACTTACTTAGATCACTTCTCTCTTAGACTAAATACATTCCTTGGATTCCCTTATTGCTTAAACATATAATCCAATAAATAATGATTAACAATAAGCTTTGCCCTTCATTAAACAATATAATAGTTTAACACAATAAGTATTCCAAAAGCTATTACATCAAATGAGTGGCTTTGTGGGCATACTTCCAACATCATATTGTATGAAAAATGTTGATATGAGTTGTACCAAGATCGGTACAATATGATATCAGTGCAAGCCCAGGATCAGAACATTGGCAATTATCAAGTGAGTCCTTAAGTATTTAAGAAATACTAAAGGATGGATTCCTCAAGAATGAGGAAGAATTAAGAGTAATGCAATGGAAGCGTAAATGAATTAGATTATGAATCTAATATCATATCCATCATTGGATGTCTCTTCATTATGAATGAAGGGATAATTGGATATCTCCTTATTATGACTAAAGAGATATTTGGGTGGAAACATTATAAGTGATGACTTTAGCGTGTTCCATCATGCATGCAAAATATATCGCCATATAGAAGCTTCCAACAATGTTGTTTGGATGGGAAAGTTCATTTATGAACTCTCCATTCAGTTCCAACCATAAAGTGTCTCTAGTGTACCCACACTACGACACTAATGGGGCGATATCTCAAGCCAGGGAATCAAGGTCTCATCAAGATCCGAACTCAAATGAGAGATTGAACCACATGATTAAGAATCATGTATAATGGTGACGTCGTTATTCTCAAGGTTGCTTCTATGGATAACATATAGATATCCATTGTCTAGGCCTACTACTCAGTCATTTTTGTCACATCCCGACCCGGGCCCCCACCACATCTTTGGGCTCCAACCACGCCCTCACGGTTTTGTTTCTGGGAACTAACGCGAGCAGAACTTCCCAGTGGGTCACTCATCTTGGGAATGCTCTGGCCCATTCTCTCTTAACATCGGAGTTCCTACAGAACTCGAAGCTAGTGAGCTCCCAAAAGGGCTCGTGCAAATTAGAGGTGGGAATGTACATATAAGGCTTACAGGATCCACACCCCTGGGCGATGTGGAATCTTACAATCCACCTACTTTAGGGGTCCGACGTCCTCGTCGGCACACTTCCGGCCAGGGATTGGCTCTGATACCAAATTGTCACATCCCGGCCAGGGCCCTCACCACATCCCGGGCTCGACTCCACCATAGCACAATATTGTCCGCTTTGGGCCCCGACCACGCCCTCACGGTTTTGTTTCTGGGAACTCACACGAGAACTTCTCAGTGGGTCACCCATCATGGGATTGCTCTCGCGCGAACTCGCTTAACTTCGAAGTTCTGATGGAATCCAAAGCCAGTGAGCTCCCAAAAGGCCTCGTGCTAGGTAGAGATGAGAATATACATATAAGACTTACAGGATCCACACCCTTGGACGATGTGGGATCTTACAATTTTTGAAATGAATTCAACAGAGGTATCATCATTGATGACCAAGCTGATTAGCTCTAGTGCAAGTGGAAGAATGTTGGAAATGTGCCCTAAAGCCAATCATATGATGATACTTTACGGACATTTCACATGTTAAACTAATGTAGTTTAATATAATGGGCAAAGATTATTGTTTAAAGCCGTCTCATATAAATGTTATATGCTTAAACGATAAGTCCAAGGAATATGTAATTGGGAGAATATGATCTAAAGAAGTTAGATTCATGAGACCATTATCTTTCGTATACATATCCTTAACGTTCTTGATCATAGGATTGCCAATTGGGCATTGACAGTCTATTAAGATCAGTACGTGCTATGTGTTCTCTTAGAGAAAGTGACTGGTCTCGAGTCATTGGTGTGACTGACACCAAGACAATCATGTAAGTGCTCAATAGAGAATGAGTCCACTGAATGCGATCAACAAGGAGTTCTCATAATCATGTCACATGAAAACTCATAGTTGGGATAATGTAAAGTAGTCCTTTAACCTGAGGCATCATGGTTGTCTTATGGTTAGGTCCTTGATCTTTGACTATGTCAAAGTCACTCTGTAAAGGGTGTCCATGGCATAGTTTGGGTTAAGCCACTTAGCCATGGAGGCAAGTGAATGCACAACAAAGGATCTGTAACCTTCAAACCGTTTGAGGGAGAATACTCTATGATATGATTAAGAATCTCTGGCCAGAGTACGAATGAGATTTAGTAATTCATTCCAAATCACATTCAAGGTAATCATATAAGTAAGTGAATCACATTGAATAGTAGACATGAATAAACTATCAAATCAAAGAATGTGGTCAAGAGTATTGTATTAGAGAAAAACCGTATTGCATTGTAATCCCAAACTGAATAGGTTGTCCACCTCTTCAAATTAGCTTGGGTAGCTATGCCATATTGATAGGTGTCACTCATGGTTTGGGGAAGCCCTAAAGGTGTATAATCACTAAAGGGAGAATTGAAAAGTAAGTTTCAATTCACAATCGATTTGGAGAGTTCTAATCGCCCACTGCCTCGCTAAAAGGAACCTAATGGATCAAGGTTGAGATTGAAGAAACAACGGAGTTGAGTAAGGATAATTAAATGGCTTAATTATTTATAGCTAGGATTAATTAATATGTTAATTAATCAAACAAATAAGTTCGTTTTCGACCTCGGGTTAGTTTTGGGCCTCAAGGCCCAATGGGCTTCAAATGTCAAGTCCAATAACTCAAGTTGTATGACAACTTGAAAACACAAAGGGCATGAAAGCCCAATGAACCCACATGGCTGGCCATAGAGAGTGTGAGGGAGAATTGGTTTTAATTTCAATTATGCCACTCAATGTAAGTGGCTATAGAAAGGAAATTATAACCCATTCTCTGGAAAAAGGGTTTTCTAGAGAGAAAAGAGAAACACAAAAGGCTCTCTCTTCTCTTAGGAGGCCGGCCACCCTAGGAAGAATGAACTAGCATCCATTTCTTCCTAGGTCACTCATCTCTTCCTCAATGCTCTCCTTGGTCTGGAAACCTAGAGGTTCCCTTTTCTTGGGAACTTGGAGAATCCATTCTTTCATCCATATCCAAGAAGTCATGGAGCCAAGAAGCAAAGTTCCTCCATCCACATCCATGGAGCCAATGAGCAAGGAGACTAAGGAAAGAAGGCTCTCACATGGGTGATTATCCTTTGCAAAGCAAAGAGGTGCTTGAAAGGTATAAAAGTTTCCCAACTTTTTTCTTTAAGATTTGAGTTGAGTCTCGGTTCACCACAACTACTAGGCCTTGAATTTCATGGGTAAAGTTTTATTTTTGAGTGCATACAAACTTGATTTTGCCTTTAATTGTTAATTGTATGCATAGATGTTGCTCAAATGAACATGTTTTCACAAATTTTTCCTTCATTTCGTGCCACCGCGCGCCGTCGCATGCACCGCCATGGGCCGCCGTGGCCGGCAAACACGTCGTCGCGGTTCTGCGAGTACATGTTTCACTCACCATTGCTGGTGCCACGCACTAGTGCAGTGAGGGGTTAAAATAGGGATAACATAATATACCATTTTTGCCGCTTGATTATGTTAAAGTTAACGGAATAGGCATTGTCGTCATCAAATCTAACGGCGACTGCTGTTGGCCGTCATCGGCACTGTCCTTGGAATTTGGAGAAAAGCCGAGAAATTTGTTTAGAGCTTCCTGAGATAGAATTCAACAAAAAAACCATGCTAAAAATTCATAAAATTGTCCCCATAAGATTTAGAAGTTCACTTACAACCAATTCAGAGGAAGGAGGGTTCGAATCCACCTCGTATTCAACAAGTTTTACTCAAAAAAGCTTGTCGAAATCTAGAAATGGGGAAGAACAGGATGCATGCAGGTCAAAATCAACGATCTTCAACCAAAAACCCACATGTAACAAGGTAAAATGGTACCTGGGTTGTTTCCAAGTGGGTTCGTTCACCACCAGACGCAATTTTTCCTAATCAAGATTAAAACCCTTGTTTTGAACTGGAAAACAATGTAAATTCCAAGTGGGTTCATTAACACCCTTGTTTTGAACTGGAAAACAATGTAAATTCCATCCAAATCAAGATTAAAACTCAACGAACATGAATATGGGTCAAAATTTTTCCTAAGATTCACCTTGGGAAGCTCGACGCTCTCGGAGCTCACGAGTTCGAACCTTTATTCGTTGCTAATCACACATGCAAGTGTACCACTAGGCTCCAGTCCATGGTGATGCAGGAAATGGAGGTTTAGGGTATGATTTAGTGACGAAAACGAAGGTGATGATGTTGTGTCTAGGTGCAAGAGAGAACAGAGAGATAGAGATAGCTAAAAGCTAGAGAAAGGGAAAGTGTCTGAAATGAGAGAAAGAGAGGGACTAGGAGTGGGGTAGACCCACGAGGCCTCGATTCGTAATTCGATTTTGACATTAAACTAATGTACAAAAGGTAAGGTTATGAAACTTAAGAAAGTACGATGGTATAATTCTCGAGTCGCGACTTGATAAATTAATCAAGACATCCACTCAAGGGTAAAATAGTTATTTCACATATTTTGGGAATAAAATACCATATTTTAAGATACGGGTTGTAATAGCCTACCCCCGTTAAGAAAATTTCATCCCTGAAATTTCTACCACTCTAGTAGAAAAGATAAGGATATGTAGTTCTCATACTTTCTTCAGTTTCCTAAGTAGCCTCTTCCATCTTGTGATTTCGCCAAAAAACCTTTACCAAAGGTATCATCTTGTTCCAAAGTGTTTTCTCTCTCCAATCTAGTATCACAATTGGTTCCTCTTCGTTGCTCAAATCTTTTTGCAGCTCCACCTGTGATCATTCAAGCATATGTGATTTGCCCAGTACATACCCTCGAAGCATTGAACCATGAAACACATTGTGAAAACACGATAACTCTAGAGGTATGTCCAAACCATAAGCTACATTTCCCGCTCTTTCAGGGATATAGTAAGGTCCAGTGTATCAAGGACTAAGATTTCCTCGCTTCCCGAACCTCACCATGACTTTCCATGGTGACAACCTCAGGAATACTCGATCCCCGACATTATAATCTTCTGCCTGTCCTAAGCCGTCTTCAGATTCTTCTTGATTACTTATATCTTCTGGGTAGCCTCTTCTACGAATTTAGGACCCAAAATTGTTCTCTCACCAACTTCATTCCAACACAACAGGATATAATAAGCCTTACCATACAAAGCCTCAAAGATTGCCTCAGCAAAAATGACATGGCCTAAGAAACCAATGCTATCCAACCAGAACTGACACTTGCCGGACATATTCTTAGTCAACCTTGGAATAAACCAAGATATCTTGAATGAATATAATCACAAACTTCTTTAAATAAGGTTGGAAAACCTTATTCATCAAATCCATGAAAACTGTAGGAGCATTTGTCAAATCGAAAGGCATGATGAGAAATTCATAATGACCATACCGGGTTCGAAATGCAGTTTTAGAAACATCCTCAGCTCGGTTCGTCAGCTGATGATTTCCCAATCCCAAATCAATCTTGGAAAAGACTTTCGCCACTTTAAGTTGATCAAATAAATCATTTATCCTCGATAGAGGATAGCGATTATTGATCGTTACCTTGTTTAATTGATGATCGTCGATGCACAACCGCATACTACCATCCTTCTTCTTGACAAACAGAACTGGAGCACCTAAATGAGAGATACTCAGTTAGATAAAGTCCTTATCAACAAGGTCTTGTAATTGGATCTTCAGGTCCCTTAACTCGGTAGGTGCTATACGATACGAAGTGAAAGAAATATGATTAGGACCTGGAAAAAGATCGATGGTGAATTTAATCTCTCAAAGTAGAGGGTAATCCAAGTAGAACCTTTGGAAATACATTGAGATAATCATTCATGATGAGCACATCTTCAGCATTAGGGACTTCTTTCTCCTTCACCGTGACATGAGTGATGTATCCCACACATCCTTTGGACATGAACTTCTTAGCTTGCAAGCAAGAAATAAGACTATTTGGCAGGATCCTTCATTCACCCTGAGATTCCACGAGCGGTCCTCTATAAGGAAGAAAGACCACCAACTTCCGAAAATAATCACTATGGGCGTGATGCCTCGATAACCAATTCATACATAAGGTAAGGTCAAAATAAACCATATGCAGGGGTACAAGATCCGCTTCCATAAGTATTGCACCCACGAAGATCGGACAATTCTTGAACTTCAAATTAGTTCGAATAGTTTCTCCCATAGGGATAGATAGCCCAAATTCATAATCTAGAGGGGTAAGTAAAACATTCACCATACAAACAATTGACGAGATAAGTAAGAATAAATAACACCTAGATCAATTAAAACCCGAGCAAGATAACCAAAAGCATTCAATGTACCAGTAATAACATTAGGATCTTCATCAGCCTGCTGACGATTCATCACAAACATCTGATTTTGCGCTACACCACCCGAACCACCAGAAGTACATCCGCCACATGATCTCTGAGTCTGACTCCCACGACCCTGACAGCAATGGATCTCAAGCTGCTGAGTCATCCCGTAAGACATCCCCGAATGTTGTTTCAAATTAGGGCAATTCCTCTCATAATGTCCAGGCTGACCACAGCTAAAGTAAACTCTCATACCCACTCTGCATTCATCCTCATGATATCTGAAACAAGTAGTGCAAATAGGTATAGGATCCTTACAGAAAGAGCCACCCTGAGATCCACTGCTAGAGAATCGCCCACTGCCACTTGAATCCTTATTGGCACGAGGTGTAGTTTTATTTGATCCACCGCTAGTAGACCCATAAGGCTGACCCTTCTTCTTAAGCCATCTTACTCTTTATTCCACCCATAGACAATGCTTCCTTGATATTCTTGGCCTTGAACTTACTCTTGAATCCTCCCAAGTGTTCCCCACCTCCACTAGTGATCGGTTGTTTACCCTTAGCTATCTAGTTTTCCTTCTTTCTGTTGATCACTTGATCAACCCGTTGAGTTGTGCGGAAAGTTTTCTCGTAGGTGGCACTGTCATTAACCACGACATAAATGCACAACTCGGGATTAAGGCTAGGGGTGGGCACTTAGAACCGAAAACCGAAACCGAAACACGAACCAAATCGAACCGCACCGAACGGTTTGGTTTTGCGGTTTTGAAACGGTTTCGGTTTTGAAACCGAACCGCAACATAGAAAACGGTTTGGTTTTGGTTTTGGCTTTTGAAAACCGCACCGAAACCGAACCGCACCGCAATTATTAATAAACATTTAATTAAATATCCATATTAGATTTCATGTTTTAATTGGTTGTTTGTTAGAATATCATCATTCATCACTTTCTTTCGTTCATTAACTCAAAGGACCTTTGTTATTTTATACCATCACACACACATATATGTACAATACAAGGGGGGGACTAATCTTGTTATCAAGAGTCGAACAATGATCTAATGAAGTCCACTCATTTGAAGCATGATATCACATATTGTAATACGAAAGTTTTGCTCACGTTTAATGAATTCAAAGTTATTCAACTTGTTTTATGTTATACCTTGTACGAGACAGCCTTTTGTTGCACAAACATATTTTAACATCACAACTGCATGCAACATGCTAATTGTTTACATAACAAATGTCTTTTTGCTCAAAAAAAAAAAAAAAAAAAAAAAAAAAAAAAAACAAATGTCTTTTTCCTATTGTTACTAGACAATGCTTATTAATATGTTAAATTGCAAATTGTACATTTTTTTTCTTAAAAACCAAACCGAAACCGTTTAAAAACGCACCGAACCGAACCAAACGGTTTGGTTTCATTTTGGTTTTGGATTCAAAACCGCACCGAACCAAACCACAAAAAATTTCGGTTTCGGTTTTGGTTTCACTCAAAACCGCACCAAACCAAACCGTGCCCACCCCTAATTAAGGCTAGAAATAAACTGTTTCCTCATCTCACAGGTGTTATCACAAATACCAAGGAAATACTTAACCAAACATTGGAACTCCCGATCATAGTGGACAACAGCCATATCTCTCTGCTCAAGAGCCAAAAACTCCCACCTTCGGATTACTTGAAATTCAGGGCCAAGAAAACTATTCTTGAACCATTCCTTGTTGAGATCCCAAGTCCAAACCTCATCAGCTCAAAGATTAAGACGCTTCATAGTTCCACCAATTCTTGGCATTGTCAACCATGAAGAAAGTCAATGTGCTCACTCTCTGATCAATTGGACATCTCATAACCTCGAGAACATCCACCATATGCTCCAGCCAAGACTCGGTTTATTCTCTTGTACTACGACCATCAAGAAAGTAGGCACCATGGCTCACGACAATTTCTGCTCGAGTGTGACCACAACTCGCAGAAGGAATAAGGTGCCTCAATCAATTGTTATAATCTCGGAATAGGAGTATGTTCACGCCTAGCAACATAGTTCTGTCAAGTAGTCATCAAATAATTAGCACAATTAATGGCATCATATGATGCCAATATATGTTTCCCCCAACCATGCTCTGATACCAAATTGACACACTTTGACCGCAATAACATATGTTACGAGGCCGTGATGTGCTAGTAGGCACTAAATTGACCATATAACCCCATCCAGAGATGGCGTCACAAGCCAACTTAAAGACGAAGTCATAGTAAGATATTTATGATGTGCAAGAATTTGAACCAAAGATGTTCATTAAAATAACAAATCCAAAGCTGCTACAAAAGCACAAATTAGCTCGGGTTTAACCCCATTATTATCACATCACATCAGAGTAACTAGAAGTTTCGCACAATAGTAAATACAACAAAGTGCAGTGCTATGCATAATCAAAAGTACGATCATGCCATAATTATTACAACAAAGATAAAACTGCAGTACAGGAGCCATCACCCAAATTCCAGAGGATGAAAGCCTAAATGCCAAGCCCACTCGTCCCTACCAATGTTCTCTTTATTCTCGTTACGTCCTGAAGGGTCGATAAAACAAAACGTGAGTGGACCAGTTTTATCACAGTTATAAAACCATTGCTAAACATAATAACCCCTGTTTAGAAAACATATATAACGAAAAACTATATTATATAATACTACCATAATAGTAAATCTCAATCATCTCAATACTGATAAAGTATCAACATATCAAGTTTAGAAATCATACCTTCCGTCGAACAATCACGCAAGCATCCACTAACATAAGTATAGCAAGTAGGAAATATATACTAGCGTCAACTAGTTAATCTCACTAGTAAAAAATACACTTTGCAAGACGTAGGTCCGTCGTCGAGCAAAAAATTGCCCGACGAACCATCATCGCGCGCCAAGCGTCACGCTAAGCCTGTGAAAGCAGGGTTTGCGCGACGAAGTAATAATCTACGTCACGCGAAGTGGGTTTCCGTGACGCACCCCTACGTCACGCGAAGTGGGTTTACGTGATGCACCCCTATGTCACGCTAAGTTGGTTGGCGTGACGTAGGGGTCCGTCACACAAACCCACTTCGCGTGACTTATGGATCTTCTTCGTCGCGCAAACTCTTTTTTTTTTTTTTACTTTGATTTAATTTTTAATAAATATTGTAATTCAATTCTAAACAATAAATAATAAACCAAGAAAAAATATTTAATTATAAACTATATGAAAATGTGCATACAAGATGTCCGAACAAAAAAAGAAAAACTATAATAAGTAGTCTTCTAGGTTTGATACATCAGACTACTGGGTATCGGTTGGGCGAAGTGGCTGGGAGGTCGAAGATGAAGCAAGATCAGGTGTTGGCAGCTGGATTTGGAGACTGGTCTTCGCTAAGGCCTGTACAAACATATTCATCTGGGCCTTCACCTGCTCGTTCTCGGCCCTTAACCGCTCTGGGACTTCATCTGCTCGTTCTGGGCCTTTATCTGCTCGTCCTGGGCTGCAAGCTGATCTTTTAGGGTTGTCACTTCCTCCTTCAGGGCATTGACCTCTCCTGTGGTCGATTTGGAAGATGAGGCACCCGTCTCACGAATCCGAGCCTTCCCCATACCCCGAACAACCTTTCCACTTAGGGAGAGTAAGATGATTGACTTATTACAAGTTTGCCACTCGTGGGGTGGTATAAAGTCAACTTTATAGCCATTCCCTCATTAGGGTTTTCTTGAGGCAAAGAAGAGAAACCTTTTCTCCCTTTTTCTCTAAAGTGGCCGGCCACTTAGGGGAAAAATAGCTAGCAATCTTTTCTTCCTCTAAGTCATCCATTTCATTTTCACATCTCATCCTTAGTGTGGAGACTTAAAGACACTAAACCTTTGGTGTTCTAAGAGATCCTTTCCTCACATCCTCAAGGAGCAAAGAAGTATCAAAAGGAAGAAAATCACAAGGAGGATCTAAGGAGCTAGGAGGTGACTTGAAGGCCCTCCATTTGGGTGAATCCCTTGTGTAAACAAGAATGAGCTTCAAGGGTAATGAATCTCAAAATCCTTTCTTCTCTTTAATGTTGTTAAAGAGGCTTGTGGTTCACCATTCACTAGGCTTTGAAAGTCATGGGTTTTAGAATTATTTTTTAATGTATGCGTACTTTAAAGTGTTATTAGTTTGCTTATGTGTTCAAATGTTCTCACATGTTCTTAGCTAGGACGAATTTTTTCCTTCAAACACATGGGTGGCTAAAATTAACCATGCTTTCAAAATTTCATCCTCACACCGCATCTCCCTCCACCTAATTGCCACCTAAAAGTATCCATGTGGTTGCCTCATGGGGATGCCACGTGGAATTACATGTGTAATAACATCATTTTGTAAATAAAAATGATGCAAATGTGAGAAATATTAAAAAAAATTTAGAGACGCTCGGGATGACATCATGTACGATATAATCGGGTTCATATGGCAAAATTGGTTTTTGGAACAATTGAAACGATCGTGAATAGTGATTCTACTGAGATAGGGAAAATTTTTGAGAAAATTAAAAAATGGAAAATTGTGGAAAAACATTGAAAGCGCTCATATTGACAAAGGCTACAACTTTGCTGAAGGATTGAACTTGAAAACTTTAACACATCATGCAAAAATCAAAGCGATCATAGTAACCGTCAGATTATCGTTTTACATTTACTCCTTGATTAGGGTTTTTATTTCCAAAGTTTAATCTTTTGGTGGAATATGAGCGGTGAACGGTATGGATCGTTGACATAATGTTAAAAAATCTATGGGTTGCTCAAATATTGCTTGATATTTTATACGTTTTAGAAACTTAGTAAACATCAAGCAAAATTTGAGCAAACCATAAATTTCTGAACATTATGTCAACGATCCAAACAGTTCACCACTCGCATTCTACTGCCTGCTGCTGTTTCGAGGCTTCTACCGGCGGCTGCTCTCGTTGCTCCTTCGGTGCCATTGTTAGGCGGTTGTCGCAACGGAATCGGAGGATCATGGCGTGGCTGCTGCGTTCGTTTGGCCTTCGTTTAACGTCTATGGTGTTGCTGCAAAGCGAGAGGGAAGATCCATTTGCACCGAGGACAAAGGCTTGCCGTTCTTGAGGCGGAGGACCCCGTCAGTGACCATCTTTTTTCCTGGAGTTGGTGAGAAAAGGGAGCATGCTGCGGTCATTGGAGTCGCGGTTCGGCGTAAGGTTCCGGGAACGGTGTGGCTACTGCAATATTGCCGTCGTGGTTGTCGAAATGTTGGTGTTCGGTGGCTGCGGGCGAGGATTCACGGATCGCGCTCTCGCTGGGCAGAGAGGAAAGACGCAGACCTGGGTTGAAGGAGGACTGTGTTTAAGGCGCCCGCCGCAGGGGGATTTCCACCATTTTTCTGGTTTTGCGATGCGGCGGTGAGGATTTCGGTGTTTCATTCTCTGAGAATGGCTTCCACGAGGCTCCTTTTGTGTCCTCGTTTTGGGAAGATGAATAAAGGAGGTGGAGGTGTTTCTAGATACCCACTGCAGAGCCAACCAAACACTAACCAAAAATAATAATAAAAAGGATTAGGGGTTTTACCTTTTAGTGTTTTTGCCTCTTTTTGTTACCCGTTGCCGTGCTTCAATGCTTCTTCTTACTTTTTTTTCTTGCTTTTCTCGTTTGTTTTTTTTTTTTTTCTTTTCCTTCTGCTATCTTCCTAGTGTTTTCTGCCATCCTCGTCTCTCTTATTTTCTTTGGCTTTTCGTTGTTCCATTCTCTTCACCGAGACAAGTCTTTTAAAGACAATTTTGGTGACAATTTTGGTTGAACGTGTGTGTGGATGGTTGAAGTGAAACCAGCTCCACTGTTGTTGTTCCCATTTCAGTTTCCTTTTTAGCCACGTGGATCAACCACTCCTCTCTTTCTTATCCACTTATTTTTTTCTTTTTATGCGAAAAGGGCTTTACTTCAAATTTGGACTTTAGCATCTTAATGTTTGGTCATTAATCACTAGCTAATTTTACTTGGATCGAACCCTAATTTAAATGTTTTTAGTTGATGAATGGTTTTTTTTTTTTTTTTTTTTTTTTTTTTTTTTTTTTTTTTTTTTTTTTTTTTAATTCAACGGATTGCCTGTGATGTCATGTACCTTTCTTTTGTACGTATGAATCCGCAACGACTTGTGTTCGCTGAGCTAGCTTTCGATAGGAGGGAAAAGCATATTCTAAGGGCCAAACCTATGATCGGTCTCTTCCATTGGATTCTATCAAGCTCATTATCCATATGGAAAGCAGAGTTACGTGACAGACGTATGCCAAACTAAATTTTGGATTTATTGAGTTTCTTCTGGATGACGGAGTTATCAAAGTCTGACGGGTTCAAGGTGAGAAATTTGATGCCTGATCTCTAATAGATACCATGACGAGAATGGCGACATTGAAGAGAGACGTATGAGATATATTTACATATTCTTCCGAAGTTGCGCAGCGACTTTCCGGCAATACATTTGGTGGGAAGAATATGTTTTTGGTAATTTATGTCTGCATCCAACTTTTAGGTTAGGTTGCCTACGTATCTTGTGAAGAGATCAAGCCAAATGTAGTTCATCCCTTAATTTTTTTTTTGGGAATTTGGTTTTTACGCCTGTATCTAGTAATAAAGCTAGACTACCTATGTACCCTGTGAAGGGATCAAGCCAAACGTAGTTCATCCCTTAGTTTTCGAGGTTTTGTTTTTATGACTGCACCTAGCTTTAATGCTAGGCTGCCTACATACCCCTTTTGAAGATCAAGTCTTACGTAGTTCAAAGGAAGAGATTTTACCTTTGCTTGCTTCCCATGCATATGTATCCCTGTTGGAGTTTGTTAGGCGCTACCTTGCCCACTATCTTGTATTTGGGGTGGCACTGGTTGAGCTCAATTGATTCATCACCATTATCTTCTTTTTCTTCTTCAATGGTGACACAGTTCACTTGAGCCAAGTCACAAACTTCTTCTGTGCTTGCTTCCTCATTCTTTCCATAAGTTTCATTTTCTGGAAGTGGAGGTGCACTGTTGAGCATCCTGAAGTTTATGCAAGTATGAACATGTCCATTTTTCTTCTTGATGGGAAAGAAATTGGAGAACTGTTTAATAGGTTCAGTTGACTCATCATCAAATTCCTTCCTTTTTTCTTCCCTACCGACCATATTAACTTGGGCGGCATCTTGTGCTTTTTCTTGCGCATTTTCATTTTCATCTTGGTTTATTGTCACCATCTGTTTATTGTCACCATATGCTGTCTATCATAGCCAACTAGAGCTAACCTACTTCACCCAATCAGTCACCTTCCTTAGATTAAGAAAAGGCTTTATCTACTTTACACTAATCAGTCACTTCCCTTAAATTGAGGAAAAACAGAGAGATACACCTAAGGTAGCTTACCCTAGAAGCTAACCCTAAACCCATTGGGACACATACTTCATTCCTTCAACACTCCCCCTCAAGCTGGATCAGGGAGGTTAATTAAGCCAAGCTTGCCCAAAAAACGAAGAAATGGAACAGATGCCAATGCCTTGGTAAATAGATCTGCCAGTTGATCATGGCTTCGTGTGAATATGGTCTGTATGACTTGAGTTTGAACTTGAGCTCTAGTGAAATGGCAGTCCACTTCGATATGCTTGGTTCTTTCATGAAACACAGGGTTGGCAGCGATGTGCATGGTTGCTTTGTTATCGCACATAAGAGACATATGTGATATCTGGACGTGTGATGGTGAGATATATAAGCTTCCCTACTAACCATTGGTAATAACTGACATCATGCATGGCTTCTCCATCTGTGTTAAGCCTCAGTTTGCATTCCATTGGAGTGATGGCAGGTTTGCAGACAAGCATGTTTGCTTCCTGAAGAAGATCCAATACATATTTGCGTTAATGTAGAAACAACCCCTTTGAAGATGTTGCCATTTCAATACCCCAAAAATACTTGAGCCGTCCCAGATCTTTGATAGCAAATGTTTGATGTAGTGAACGTTTCAGTGCCTCAATTTCAACAGCACTGTCTCCTGTGATAATGAGATCATCCACGTAGATGAGAACGACTAATTTCCCATTGGTACCAGTTCTTACAAACAGTGAGGAATCAATAATACTTTGCATAAAACCAGCCTTCTCGAGTACTGAACTGAGCTTAGCATACCTAGCTCTTAGGGATTGTTTTAATCCATATATTGCCTTGTTCAATTTACACACCATGTTGCCTTCAAGACCATTATAGCCTGGAGGGGGCTGCATATACACTTCTTCTTGTAACTCTCCATGAAGAAAAGCATTCTTCACATCCATTTGAAAGAGGAACCACCCACAATTTACAGCTACTGAAAGTAAAACCCTCACGGAAATCATCTTGGCCACATGTGCAAATATTTCTTTGTAATCTACCCCAAAGGTCTGGGTGAAACCTCGAGCTACAAGTCTAGCCTTGTGTCTTTCAATAGAACCATCAGCCTTGAATTTGATCTTGGAAATCCAACGATTTCCGACAACTTTTTTTCCAGGTGGTAGTTGAACTAAACTCCAGGTGTTATTTTCTTCCAGTGCATGAAGCTCATCTACCATGGCTTGATTCCATTGTGGGAGGAGTGATGCTTCTTGAAAACTCCTAGGTTCATAGTGTTTATTAATTTCACTGAGAAATGCAGCATGAGATGTAGAGAACTCACGAAAACTGATGCTTTTAGTGATAGGATGCCGTGAGGCATAAGTAACATAATCTTGCAACCTAGTTGGAGGTTTCCTTGTTCGAGGAGATTTCTTTTAATCACTTGAGGCTCTGTGAGAGGTTGAGAATGATCTTCACTAGAAGGAATCGGACTAGCAATGACTGAGTCAGTTTGTACTTCTTCACTATCAGAAATCACAGAGATTGAGTTTTCTTTCAACACAGAAGGATTAAAGTTTTGTGGGAGTGGAAATAATTCAAACAATTCCTCCCCCTGATTTGTAGTAGTTCCTTTGGAAGTGAAATAAGAACAGTGTTTTTCAAACTTCACATCTCTTGACGCAATGCACTTCTTAGTGACTGGATTGAGGCACTTATATCTCTTTTGGGTGGAAGAATAACCCATAAACACACATTTGGTACCTCTGGCATCTAATATGTCATGATTCAAGGCTTGAATGTGAACAAAGCAAACACATCCAAATACCTTGAGGTGTGTTAAATCAATCTTTATACCTTTGAGTACTTCATAGGGAGATTTGAACTCTAGCACTCAACTTGGGAGTCGATTGATGAGATAAGTGGCAGTAAAGATTGCAAATGACCAAAATTTCTTTGGAACATTCATGTGAAGCATGAGTGCACGAGTCTTCTCTAAGAGATCCCTATTATTTCTCTCGGCTACTCCATTTTGTTAGGGAGTTCCTACATAACTGGTTTGATGTATGATGCCCTGAGAACTGATGTATTGAAGCATGTTGTTGGATAGAAATTCAGTGCCATTGTCCGATCTTAAGACTTTAATATTTGATTGAAATTTAGTTTTAACATGTAGATGAAAGTCTTTGAAAATGTTTGGGACTTCACTCTTAGATTTCATAAGGTATAAAAAACTCATTCGAGAGAACAAAATACTTAAAACCTTCCATTGATTCAATTGTTGGTCCCCCAACATCATTGTGTACCATTTCAAAAGGTTTACTTGTCCAAGACATCGAATTACCAAAAGGTAGTCTAGTAAACTTAAAAAATTGACAAGTATCACAAGTAAGTTGAGATTTACACAAAAGTGGAAATAGTTTTGACAAGACAACTTCTAAGAGGTGAGCTAATTTGTTATGCCAAAGTTGGTTTTCATCTATGGACTTCGACTGCGCTTGAAGAGCTTGAGAAAAACAGGAATTTTTGCACAGGTAGTAAAGTCCATTTATGAAGACCCCTTCACCAATCATCTTAGGGTGTTTGTGATTTTTCCAATTGACAGAAATTGGAAAGGAAGGGTTGGTACATATAAGGCAGTGGAGGGTTTTTTGTGTGAGAGTAAGTTTACTTCCCCTTTGCCCAAAACTAAGACATTTTTTTTCCATTCGCAACTGAAACATGTGAAGGACTCAAAAAGCATTTAAAATGATGCAAGTTTGTGACTTTGTTTGTTATATGATCTGTGGCACCTGAATCTATTACCCAACAATCCATTTCAGTACTAGTCAATAGGGCAGTATTAAAGGCTTTGAGTATACCTGGTGCTTCCTCCCGTGGTACCTTGTCATTTCCCACAAGAAAGCCGGCAAACTGTCCCCACATAACTGTATGACTGTCCTCATCCTTGCCTTGATCTTGTGAACCTCGTCCATGTCCCTTTCTTTGAAGATAGGCTGCAAATCATTGATGAGTGACAATGGATTGGCATTGAATTCCATGGATCCTTGGGAGATAGTAGGAGAGTGAACATTAGCCAGTTGAGCCATGGGTTGATGTTGTAAAGACCTTGGTATCATCTTCCCATCTTTGCTAAATTTGGGCTTGAGTTTAGGATGAAGTTCCCAACACTTGTCTTCTACATGACCAACATCATTGCAGTATTTCCATTTTAGGTGTGTATTTCTTCCCTTTTACCCTTTTCCCTCTGAGTTCTTGTAGTTTAAGGCATATGCACGAGTCTTAGTCAATCTTGAGCTGTGCTCAACATTCATCACTTTCTTCCTTGCTTCTTCTCGTATTCCGAGTTCAAACTCCCTAACCGCTGATAGATTTTGTCTTCCTTAGCCCATTTCAGGAGAGTGGTAGGGTATGAGGGAGATATACATCTAACTCATTCCACATGGCCTTGAGACTCTCAAGATGTTGAACAAACGCCTTTCCTTCTTGTTGGGCACCAGCAATGTCCTTTTCAAGTTGAAAAACTCGTGCATAATTGTTTAATTTCCAAACATATCATGCAAGGCTTTCTAAAGATCAAGTGACGAATTGTAATAACTGAAAATCTCAGCAACATATTTCTCCATGGTGTTGAGGAGTAAGGACATAACATGCTGATCTTTGCAAAACACAAATGTTGATTAGTGTTAACCTCACCGTCTGAGAAATTTAGGGAGAGGCTATGCTGAGTTTCTTCATCACGGTTTACTGAACTTTCTTCAGCCATGGCTCAATGATGAAAGAAATAACGCAGCAGCAAGAACCTGCTCTGATACCATGTGGATTTTCTAGCTTTAAGTTTCAATGTATTTTCATATATGTAAAATGTACAAGATACAAGATATATATGAGATAGGAAGGAAAGAAAAGGTCTGGATAGTTAGCTGCAACAAACAGCTAACTAATAGGAAGAAAAAGGGTTGTCTATCACAGCCAACTAGAGCTAACCTACTTCACCCAATTAGTCACCTTCATTAGATTAAGGAAAGGCTTTATCTACTTTACACTAATTAGTCACTTCCCTTAAATTGAGGAAAAACATATTTACAACAAGTATGGGCTTAAGCTTACCCTAGAGATACACATAAGGTAGCTTACCCTAGAAGCTAACCCTAAGCCCATCAGGACGCATACTTCATTCCTTCAACAATCTTTAACGGAATTTTTGACAATGTAGTCGTGGGCTCATTTCTCTTGAAAAAACGATGCGACTACGTCGACCCTTATTCCTATGCAAATTTGTTGGGACCACCAAACTGCCCCCGGAATTGACTAGTTGATTCTGCGTAGAGGCTTTATGTAGCTTCTCGTGAGCGCCTCGAATGCATCTTGGATTTGCTTCATTATTATCTTGTTAGGTTCTCCTTGACAATTCGGTGAACATTTGAAAACTGCCTTCTGGGATCCTAAAGTTTTAGAACTCATGATTTTGACTAGCTTCAACAGTTTTGACTTTTCCATAGGGGTTATGGTTCCTTCTGCACCTATCGTCCAGTGGTCAGGACATCGTCTTTTCATGTCGAACACACGGGTTCGATTCCCGTAAGGGATAGGTACTCATTCCCGGCCATTTTCAGTTAGTGTTCATTACTGAGTGATCGCTCGTTATTTGGCTGAAAAAGGAGGTCTGGAAGCTTCCTCTCTCCCAACAAGCAAGACGAGATCACCACTTCACCGCTTTAGTTCTTGTTGGTTGTGAAAAAGTGACTTTTGACGGTTTGTAGAATTTTATATCTGCATAATGTACTTCTTCACCCCTAAATGGGTCAGTGTCCAGTAGGACTTTCTTAATTTTCCATGTGCCAAAAACTTAAAGCACTGGTCGAGTGTGGAATCGACTATGCCATATGTATGAAACCATGGCGTCCTAATAAATTTTTGTAGGACGTGTGATGTGAAAGAAATCTAACACACAAATTAAAACCCTATTAAGATAGCTGTAGTATAAGAAAGTAGGGATCGTTCTAGGCCGGGGATTAACTAGGGCTGCTAATCTACACAAATATGACTCAAAAACACAAAACTACACTTAAAAAGTCAAACTAGACACCTATGACTCAAAACTGACTAGAATGAACTAAAACAGCACAAAACACACAAAAAGACTCAAAACAGACACTAAACAGTAATTTGGACGAATTTCTAACTTCACTTGACTCAAAACACTAAAATAAACAGATTTGGACTAGTTCTAACTAATTAGACACAAAATATGAAAGGGGATTGGGTTCTCGACGAATTTAAACTAATTAGACAGATTGCAAAAACTAAGTAAATTAAGCACGAAATTGGGGGAATTGAATGGGTAAAGGGCTTAGCTATAGGGTCTTTCTCCACACATGACACATATGCAACACAAATCAATTTCCAGTTATTACTTCTTTTAAATCATGAATGATAATGCCCCAAATTAACCGTGAACTGCACTAATTAACCTTCAGATTTTCCTAAGTTCATTGAATTGGACTCTACGCCGACAACCAAATTATTCTTATCAAATTCTCTACATGAACTGCATAATAGAAATACTATCAAAGATCATTAAGCTCTGTGAAAATCATAAGCATTGACAAGACATTCGTAACTATGACATCATGATACTCATGCCAGGAATTTTAACTTAACGCGATTGTGACTAGCAACCTCCACTACTTATGAATATAAGTTCATAATGATTAGGTGAAACTCCCTTATATTCTAGCATCAAATTCATGCATGCAAACTAAGCGGCCTCCTTAATCAACATACAAGAATAAGTTATCAATCAAACAGTTAAGCAAATTGCATTCATGATTTATGAAATAATAATTGAAGGTAATCAATTCATGTCACATACATATTCATGGCTTTGAAATCTCCCCTAGCTAAAACGAAATTAGTTCCACATGTTCATGAAAATAAACAATGAATCCAACATAATTGTAAAACTAAAACAAGGATAGAAGACACCCCTAAGACGCTCCAGCACTCCAAAAGGCTTGGGCACAGGCACGGCACAAAGGCTTCTCCTCTCCTTCCTTCCCTTGCTGCGGAATACTCTGAGATTCTCTCTCAATTTTGCTCTCTGAAAATTTGCTCTATTTGGTGCGGCAATTAGTGGTATTTATAGGGCACAGGTATGGCTCAAAGTTTGGGAAGGAAAGGGATTCATATGGCACACATCCAGGTAGGAAAAGGTTTACATAATTCAATCCAACCAGGAGAAGATATGCGACAGAGACTAGGCCTTCTAGAAGAGGGCATCTGCGGCAGGAATTAAGGAGAGGAATTAGGGATTCTAGAACCATGTTCTAGATGTTCTAGATATGAGTAGGAGTCCTTCTTTGTAGCTGAAAACAATTTTGCCCTAAAATAAAAAACATTATTTATGAGGGTTTGGAGGATTTTAAAAATCTAAACAATAATGTAAGTGTAACCATTATCTACTCGTAGAGGAATAATGATGAATCACAAGTGTATATATATTCTTTCACATTTTTCATACTTGTATGTATGTCTTCTTAGTTCTTGCCTATACAAATACTATACTAGTTTATTTTAATTTTGGGCAAGAACATGTTAAGTAAAATTTATTATCCTAGTAATGATAATAAAGAACTCTCACAATAAAAATAAATAAGGACTAAACCTGTCACATCCTGGCCCGGGGTCCACCACATCCCGGGCCCGGTCCACCACCGTAGCACGATATTGTCCGCTTTGGGCCCTGACTACGCCCTCACGGTTTTGTTTCTGGGAACTCATAAGAGAACTTCCCAGTGGGTCACCCATCATGAGAGTGCTCTCGCACGCTACTCGCTTAACTTCGGAGTTCCTACGGAACCCGAAGCCAGTGAGCTCCCAAAAGGCCTCGTGCTAGGTAGGGATGAGAATATACATATAAGGATCACTCCCCTGGGCGATGTGGGATCTCACAATCCACCTCCCTTAGGGGTCCGACGTCCTCGTCGGCACACTTCCGGCCAGGGATAGGCTCTGATACCAAATTGTCACATCCCGGCCCAGGGTCCACCACATCCCGGGCCCCGGCTACGCCCTCACGATTTTGTTTCTGGGAACTCACAAGAGAACTTCCCAGTGGGTCACCCATCATGGGAGTGCTCGCGCACGCTACTCGCTTAACTTCGAAGTTCCTACGGAACCCGAAGCCAGTGAGCACACAAAAAGCCTCGTGCTAGGTAGGGATGAGAATATACATATAAGGATCACTCCCCTGGGCGATGTGAGATCTCACAAAACCTTTTTTTTTTAACTTATATAGAATAATAATACAAAACTATATATTTAATATAGAATATATTGTATATATTAATATGGCTATTGTATTTTATAATAATTTTTTGGGTTTATATCACAAATGGTCCCTGAAATTGACCCCATCAATCATGATGGTCCCTGAAATTGAAAATCGATCAATGTAGTCCCTGAATTTTAACTCGCGAATCAATGTGGTCCTTCTGTTAGTGTTCCATCCAAATTAACACTAAAAAAAAGGTTAGAGAACCAATTTTTCATGGTAAAATGACCAAAAAAAGGTTAGAGAACCACTTTTTTTTGTTTTTATTTTAGTTTTAGCACCAAATCCATGAAAAAATGGAGAGAAAAGTGAAGATGGAAAAAAGAAAAGAGAGGTAGTAAGTAAAATTATAAGTAACAGGGTTATTTTTGATCATTTTACCATGAAAAATTGGTTCTCTAACCTTTTTTTAAAGTTAATTTGGACGGAACACTAACAGAAGGACCACATTGATTCGCGAGTTAAAATTCAGGGACTACATTGATCGATTTTCAATTTCAGGGACCATCATGATTGATGGGGTCAATTTCAGGGACCATTTGTGATATAAACCCTAATTTTTTTAGTAATTAAACTTTAAAATTATCAAAATAATTTTTTTGTTAACGAGTCGAAATGGGTCACCCACGTGTATACCTGTTAAGAACCCGTTATTAATGGGTTCTTAACGGGTCACCCGATAATGACCCGAAAAGTTATCGTGTTGACCCGAAACCCGTTATTTTCGTGTCGTTTTCGTGTCATGTCATCGTGTCGGGTCTACTTCCACGAGGCCCCTTTTGTGTCTTCTTTTTGGGAAGAAGATGAATAAGGAGGTGGAGTTGTTTCTAGATACCCACTGTAGAACTAACCAAACAATGTTTTCTGCTATCCTCGTTAAGGGTGGGCAAAATGGTACAGGAACCACGGGTCGGGGCAGGTAATCAAGGTTCGGGGTGGGTACGGGCCGGTTCCTAATTTTTAAAAAGAGAAACGGGGCGGGGTGGGGCTTTAGAATTTTAGGGGCAGGCCGGGTCCAGAAGTATAAAAAAAAGGGTACCCGGGGACCCATTTATGTAACATGCCAATTTAAAAACATTACTGTTTCCCAGGCTCCCCGTGACAGTTCTCAATCTCGAGAACATTGTCTCTTTGTCTCACTCTTTCTTATCTCGATGCTCTTTCCTCTCGGGGAACACACACACACACACACAATCTCTAGATCCTTCTCCCTCATTCCTCTCCTTGTTTCTTCTCCCCTCATCTCTGCAACTCTCCTTCCCGGAGCAAACACACTACACCCACACCCACACCCCACCGTGACCTCCACCATAGTGTCTCACACCTTCTCGAAGACTCTACTCTCCCCAATCTTCTCCCTCTCTCTCCCCTAGTCTCTGTCTCCGAACACCTTTGTTTAGATTTCTTACACCTTGGATTTGTCGATTCTCAACCTCCTCCCTCTGGATCTCTCTCTCCCCCAGTCTATCTCTCTCCCGACGCCTCTGTCTCTGATTTCCCACACCTTGGATCTGTCGATTCTCAACCTCCTCCCTCTCGATCTCTTTCACCCCCAGCCTTCTGATTTTTCTTATTTTTTTTGTTTATTTGGTTTGAGAATTGAGGTTTTAAAACAATTGGGTTTTGGTTTTGGGTTTTTGGTTTGGATTTGTAGGTGTTGGAAAATCTTGCTTGTTGTTGCAATTCACAGATAAGAGGCTCCAGCATGTGCATGATTTTACCATCAGTGTTAAGTTCGGAGCTCGAATGGTCACCATTGATGGTCGTCCCTTCTTGTTTTCTGTTTGGCTACTGAGAAAATAGAATTTTCGTGGTGAATTGGGTTTATGGTTTTGTACCAGATTTGGAAACGGCGCGGCAAGCGGATATGGCTCTTGGTGTCGGAGACCGAGTCGAAGATTTGGAGGATGGCGAGTCCGTAAGACGATCAAAACGGGGAAAAAAGTGTAAGAATGACCCATGGACTCGTCCCGAACTGACCCGTTTGAAGCGGGCTGGGTTAGGTCTGGTTCCAGTGATCAAATTTGCGATACCCGGCCTGGCCCGTCCAATTTCCTTTTTAAAGGGGTCTGGTCCGGTCCCTCCAAATTTGGGCATGGCCCGACCCGTGCCCAGCCCTAGTCCTCATCTCTCTCTTATTTTTCTTTTGTTTTTCACTGTCTCTTTTTCCTCACCGAGACAAGTCTTTTATAGACTTTTTTTGGTGAGCTTTTGGATGACAACGTGGGTGTGGACAATGGAAGTGAAACCACATCCACTGTTGTTGTCCGTTTTCAAAAGATGGAAAGAACTAACTTCCATTTAAGTTTCCTTTTAAGCCACATAGAGCAACTTTTTTATCCACTTATTTTTTTTCTTTTTATGAAAAAGGGCTTTAATTCAAATTTGAACTTTAGCTACTTGATGTTCGGGCTTTAGTCACTAGCGAATTTTACTTGGATCAAAGCCCAATTTAATTTTTTTTTTTTTTTTTACTTCAACAATCTTTAAGGCACGTTTTATCAACTAACTCATGTTCTTCTACTTGCAATCATGCAAATCCTTGAAAACGTCCTCAATCCAACCCTTATCATTGAACTTGTTAATAATATGCCATATGCAATGCCGATGAAAGGTGGTTGATAGTTGGTTGTCAATAGCCTTTGCTATAGCTCCATCTTGATCCATAATTATGACTTTCAACGACTCATCCGGTAGAGCTTTAAGCATTTCTTCTAACACCCACTAAAAGCTCTTCTTTTTTTTTCGTTTTTCAAGAATGCATAATTTAATATCATGGTTTGATGTGGTTATTAACTCCTAACAAAGGAGTCCCATACACAATAGTGTTGAAAGTGGTGTCAAACATAATCACATCACCAAAATGGCTGTAACCATGTTGCGACATAGCATCCGCCCAAAAGAAATTTCCAAGTATTCCGCCTAGGGATGGCAATGGTTCGGTTTGGGGACGGAAATGTTATATTCATCCCCATAACCACAAAAATTAACGATATCCATAACAACAAAATTAACCATCGGGCATTATCCATAACCATACCCACCGGGTAACGGATTCTCCATCGATTAACGGGTATATCCATCTTCGTCAATACAAAAGATATATTAGTTCAGTCAAGACATTATAAGTTTGTAGATATTAATTTCGTCATTAAACATTTGATGTATAAAATGATCCAATGAATGGATCTTGTTGAGTATAAAAATTAAAACACTGATGATGTTGGCTTGTCTTTGATATCTCACATAAGCACCATTGAGTTCACATTGATTTTGATTCAAAACTTTACTTTCCTACAAAATGCAACTTTTGTATTCTCAAGGTAATGATTCGGTGAATAATGGATATACAAATACATATACATATATATATATATGTGTATATATATATATATTATACTATTATATTATATATAAATTATATTATTTACTAATCGGGTCGGATTCGGTTATGGATGTGGTTTGGGACCTCTATAACCATATCAAAAACCATAACTGAATAATATAAACTGTTTTTCAATATACCCAAACTTCCATACCCAAATCCGTTTCATTCTGACGATTATCAGGTTTAACAGTTAGAATTGACATCTTTTTCAGCCTTCTTCAATCTCCATCTTGAAATAAAATGAATTTTTTTTTCACTTTCTCATCCTCAAAATGTTCTTTCAACATTTCTGCATCATGATCGATTAGATGAGCTTGCAATTGTTGTTCGGTGTTAGACATATCCTTGGGGTGCAACCAATGTCTCCAATCCCTCCACTTTGCACCTTCAATAAACCACTTGTTTACTTGTGGAAATATTGGCATGCGCATATTGTTCAATTATTTCCTTCTTTGCGCCTCCGAACTTGATGATGTAATCTAAATAAATGTGACACCTTGACATAGTGTGGTTGTGTCCTTCATTGAAAATTGTTACAACAAATGTTTCACAATCAATTCCCTTATTCAGCTGAAGTTTCACCTCGCACTCCGTTGTAGCATCTGCCCTCCTACCTATCTTATTAGGTTTGGGATTAGCATCCATCCTTTTCTTGCCTTGTTTGTAATAAACAATTCGTTCCTTAGCCAACATTTACCATCACTTTTACTACTATGCTCCCGAATCCCAAACTCTGTTGCAGAGCGCATAATTTTTTGTAAAAAGCATACCCTTCAACCAACGACTCAAAGTCCATTTTTAATTTCGGTTTCAACTCATCGTCCCGTTGGAAAAAAAAAATTCAACCATTTCCCCTACATCTACATCCTTTCCTTCCACCATCGCTATCGAATTACACTTTTATGTCTAGTTGCTACAAACCTGCACAACTACAAAACAACTAATCACAACCCAGCACAAAGTTTGCACCTATACATCATGATTTCAACCCACCATTATGGATTCAAATTTTAGAATTAAAAATACGAAAATAGAATGGAAGTGGAATATAACAAAGGTTCTGGATTTCTTTACAGACTGGCCTTCACAATCTCGGTTTCTTCAGAGCTTCTGGATGAACCACCATTGTCAACTTCAATCTAAGCATAGCTTCAATCCACACCAATTCGAGCTCACTTCACCAGCTTGCTCTCTATGCCTCTTTCCCACTAAGACAATCCTAATCTCTCCCTCGCTTGACCACATAAAAACACCTAATGAACAAAGAAAAAATTAAAGGCACAAGATTATCGTGTCACAGTTGCAACGCACCTTCACTCCAGCTGAAATCGACTCCTTACCCCAGCTCCCTCTTCCAACTATCCCTCTCTCCCCGACAAATTAAAACACACATAGTGTACAAAAAAATTAAAGGTATAGGTTTACTGGGTCCCAATCAATCCAACTGAAATCCAATCCTCCCACCCTTCACTAGTTCCCTCTCTTTGCCTCTCTTTTCTGGCAAAGACAACCTTAGTCTCTCCCTCTCCCAGCGACTAAACAAACCTAGTGAAAAAAAAATAAAATTAAAGGTATAATATTACTAGGTCATAGTCGCTATGCACCTTCAATCTAGCTAAAATAGCTTCCTCAACCTAGCTCCCTCTCTCTACCTTTCTTTTTTCTCTTCAGCGCGCCAAAATCTCTCAGCTACATATAAACATATTTTCGGCCTTCCATAAAACTGAGATCTAATATGGGGCCTAGGGTTCTAAATCCCCCTTCCGGTATAAGAAAAACAACAAAAATACGGGGCTTTTTGGTCAACTGGAAAATCATTAACTGATTATACAATTTAAAAAGATAATCCCAAATTAATTAAGAGAGTTTTAACAAAACACTCTTAATATTGTTTATTTTTAGCAAAAAATCAGATTTTTACTTTTTCCTAATACTATTCACTATACTTTTATTTGTCATTTTTCATTAATTTTTTTTTTATAACTTTTCGTTTGTTTTCCTATTAATTAATGTCACAAACCAACCAAGAAAGCTGTTAGCTTGCAACAATCATACTAATAACTGAAAACGAATACCAGTAAAATCTATATCAATAAACAAAAATAGGGCATGTTCAAGATATATAGAACCTTGAATCTTCCGAAGGAGTTCTTTCACTTTCTGCTAATATCCTTCACAGTTAATGTGCACTTTCAGAACATGTGCCTGCAAAGAAAAAAAAGTCTTCAATAGTCACAAAGCAACAGAGAAAAGGTTTGACTTGGAGTGCCTTTTCTCTCCTCAGTGAGAGTATTTATCTCGGTTCTAAGAGGGTTTTCTCACAGTTTGTGAGCTTTGATTTTGTGCTTTTCTGGTGGCACCGGCCCTGGCTTCAGCCGGGGTTGGTTGCCGTGGTGTCTCTCTTCTCTTCTCCTTCTCCTCCCCCTGCCTCTACTATTATCGATCCCCAATTTTCTCTCTGCCCTTCCCTGGTTCTTTGCTTCTGCAGGTAACCCTCTTCTCTGTTCACCCTCGATCCGCTCGCCAGCCAAGTTTATTTGGGAGATTGTGTGTAGAGCTCGGGGGTCTTCGCTGGCTCGGGTGGTTCCACCACCACCACTTTCTCCTCTCTGTCTGGCGGTTCCGAGTTGTTTCTCGGTTCCGACAGTGTTGTTCGTGGGTTTTCACGAACTTCCTCCCGTTAATCGGCTCTGCTCACTGGGTTGCCGATTATTCCTTCAAAAACTATGTGGCTGTGCTCTGGTGGGTTGGCGGTGGTCTCTGGGGAGGCGCTACTGGACGGCGGTTGGGCTTCGGCGGAAGGTCTCGTCTCCGAGGGGGTCGTTAGCTGTGGAAGCTTCTGGTTGAAGCTGTTGGTTTTTGGGCCTTGTTGGGCTTTTTTTATGTTTTGGTTGTGTTTTAGGCCTGTTTTTGTTGTATATTTGTGTTGTGTTGGGCCTTCTTTGTAATTGTGTTTGGTTTCTATAAAAGTTCTCCTTTGTTCAAAAAAAAAAAAAAAAAAAAAAAAAAAGTCTTCACTTTTTTTTTGGCAGGGGCTAGGTAAGTTGGAGGTTTCTGGGAACGGGTGAGGTGTGAGCTAGCTTTCCCTAATCTAGGGTGTGCCTGCTGGTTGAGTACGACTCTGCTGCCCGGGTTCGGAAGAAGCTTTGGGGCCAAGGGCCTGCCCATGGAAATCGTCATAGAGAAATCGGAAATGGAAGATCTAGGTTCTCGCTTTGGAGCTAATCTGAAGTTATCCGAGAAAGAAAGGGAATGCCTAAGCATCGAACGGAAGGATGTTGAAGGAGCTCTATTGGGTTTTCAGTATACCATGCTTGCGGAAGTTTTATCATCAAAGGAGGTTAATAGGGACACTTTTGTAGACTGTTTCATGTCACTCTGGCGTGGAAGGGAGGGGGTCTCCATTAGAGAGATAGGAAATCGCAGATTCCTGGCAAGGTTTGCAGGATTAAGAGATCTGCAAAAGGTGGTTGATGCGGACAAACCGTGGATGTTCAAAACTGATCTGGTCATGGTGGCTGATCGTACTGAGGCGGGTCTCAATAGATGGGCACCGCTATCTGCTGGCCTTTTCTGGGTGCAGCTGCATAATGTTCCAGTTCTTAGCATGACTCAAGCGGTAGCGGAAACCATTGGAGGACGGATTGGCATTGTTCGTAAGGTTGATAAAACTGGGAGTCGGGATTGCATCGGTAGGTTCCTCCGTGTAAAGATAAGCATTAATGTTCGAGAACCGCTCATGCGTGGCACGTTTGTGAACTTCCCGGACGAAGGCAAATTTTGGGTCGAATTCAAATATGAAGGCCTACCAATCTATTGCCTCATCTGTGGCCACTTAGGGCATCCCACTCGCGTCTGTAAGGACGTCAGGGCTGAAGGAGCCGGAGAAAAGGAAATCCGCGGAGACAAGACGGAGACTTATGCTTTTCATAACCTGGACGCTGTGACTGACTTAAGAGGGAAGCCTCTTGAAGCTGGACCTCGAAAAAGAGGATCTGTGGATTCCAGTGGGGAAAGAAGAAGTGGCGACCGCTGTTTGACTCATCGGAGTGATGAACAAGAAGGGGGATGGAAATCTGGGCGATCCTCGATTGCCTCGGGGATGGGAAGCATCTCTGTTAAAACGGACTGTACCCTCGGAAGTGGGACAGATTGCACCATCAGAGGGGAGGAGGAGATACAAGACACAGCGATTTCGCCAAACAAGCCCAGATGGTCCTCAAACAAATCAGGAGATGGAGATTGCTCGCTTGCTGAAAAGATAAAACGTCAGAAAATGGAAGAGGAAATAGCAAGGAGTGCCAGAGAGGCGGCCTTTGATGTGGGACTCATTGTGCAGGGGGGAGTGGTGGCTGTTGGAGCTGAACAGGAACCAGAGGGAAGACTAACTGTGAACTCTATTCCCATAGGAGTTGGGCATGCTCTGGATCTCAACCTTGTGCCCCCTGTATTTGAGATCAACGTCAGCCCACAGAAGGATAGTAGGAAAACCACTGAGGATCAGAGGAAAGGAATGACTGAACCACGTGACATCGCCTCTTCTGATTATGATCCCTTCGACCTAATACTGATCATTGAGGCGGTGGGGAGGGAGCGCAGAAGCACGAAGCGAGGACACTACGAGATTGATGACTCTGAACCTCAGATCTGCGAGGAACCAAGGGCAATTAGGCAGAGAACCAGACTATCTACCAAGGCGGAGGAGACCAGCCGTAAGGGGTCTCCCAAAGCTCCATGAAGATAATCACTTGGAACTGCCAGGGTATCGGGGGTGCCCTGACAGTCGACAATCTGCTGGAACAGAACCGGCGGCACACCCCCGACATAGTGATACTGCTGGAAACAAAGAATAATAGCAGTCGCTATGTGTACCTTAAGAAAAGACTTGGTTTGGATCACATGCAAGCTGTGGAGCCCAGAGGCATAGGTGGTGGGCTTTGCGTTTTTTGGAAAGACGTTTCTCAGGTATTAGCGGTGAAGACTGAGGAGTTTCTTATTGAGATCAAGGTTTGGGATGAACTCAAAGCATGTCACTGGCGGCTTTTCGCTATTTATGCGAGTACTGATGAATCTAAGAGAAGGAACCAGTGGGAGAAGTTGAGTAGTCGAATCGAAAATGTTCAGGACAGGAATCTCCTAATCGGAGACTTCAATGATATTCTAAGCAATGATGAGAAGGAGGGGGGCAATTTCAGAACGGCTGCTAGCTTACGGGACTTCAGAAACTTTGTTGCTCAGAACAGGCTTCTGGACCTTGGGTTCACTGACCACCCATTTACTTGGCGCAATAACCGGATCAACTCCCCAATCCAACAACGGCTTGACCGCGGTCTGGCTTCTTCGGACTGGCTGGATTTGTACCCGGATACCACCGTACAACATGTGTGCCTGGAGGGGTCTGATCACGCTCTGCTCCTTTTGTCCACAGACATGGCCTTAACTCGAAAGGGGAGGCAATTCAAATATGACGCGCGGTGGAGTAGGATGGAGGATTGCCGTGCTTTGGTTGCCAGAGAATGGTACGATAGGAATGGAGGATCCCACGCTTATCGTTTTAGACAGAAAATGAAAGGGCTTAGAAGTAGCTTAAAGGAGTGGTACAAAGGCAGAGGGAGGAACTCCCTGAAGGCCATTTCACTTTTGAAGACTGAGGTCCGGGCAGCATACCAATCCAAGAAATTTGCTACAGAGGAGATCAAAAAGAAAGAAGGTGAGCTTCGTGAAGCTCAAAAGAATGAAGAACTGTACTGGAAACAAAAGTCCAGGACTCAATGGCTCAGGAAGGGCGACAAAAATACTAAATTTTTCCATGCTCAAACTATTAAGAGGCGAAGAGCAAACATTATTCGGGGTCTCGAGGATGATCACGGAGTGTGGATGGAAAGTGACAAGGGTATTGGGTCGATTGTGATCTCGTACTTCTCCGAATTATTCAGAACGGCCAAACCGAATCAATTCGATGAGTTGGGAATTCAGCTTGAGAACCGTGTCTCCCCTGAGGAAAACGATGCCCTGATTGCGCCTGTGACTGATACCGAAATTATGGATGCGGCATTTCAAATCCCGACGACCAGAGCCCCTGGGCCGGATGCTTTACCGGTTGCTTCTACCAGGATCATTGGGGTACTGTGGGCAAGGACGTCATTCTGATTATTAAAGCTTTTTGGCACTCTGGTAGGTTATTGCGGGATCTGAATCACACCAATGTTTGCCTCATTCCAAAGGTAAAAGGCCCAAAGAACCTGAAGCAGTATCGTCCTATTGCACTATGCAATGTTATCTATAAAATTATAGCAAAAGTTATCACGAACAGACTCAAGGTGGTGATGCCTAACCTGATTAGCGACAATCAATCTGCATTTGTTGCTGGGAAGCAGATACAAGATAATATTCTGGTGGTGCACGAAATTTTACATTCTCTCCGTCGACAGAAAAAGGTGGAGCCGACTGGAATGGCCATTAAATTGGATATGGCAAAGGCCTACGATCGGGTGGAGTGGGACTTCCTCCTCCATATGATGGGCAAAATGGGTTTCCACCCGCTCTTCTGTAACTAGATCAAAGAATGTATTTCTACTGTCTCATACAGCTTTCTTATTAACGGTACACCAACGGGGTATATTTTGCCCACGAGGGGGCTTAGACAGGGGGACCCCTTATCTCCTTATCTTTTTCTAATTTGCACTGAAGGCCTCTCCATGTTAATTAGATCGGGATTACAGCGGGATGCTCTTCACGGGACCAGGGTCTCTCCTCTCGGAACCCCGGTCACTCACCTCTTTTTTGCAGATGACTCTGTGTTGTTTGGGCATGCTTCGATTGAGGAAGCGAGGGGAATTATGGCGGTCCTAAAAGGCTACACTCATTACTCTGGACAGAGGATTAACCTGGATAAAAGCTCCATTTTCTTCGAATCAAAGACAAAGAACAAACTCAGAGAGGATATCGGCAGAATTATGGGTATTCAATGTAAAGCAGGTTTTGGGAAGTATCTTGGGTTACAAGCTGACTTCGGTCTTTCGAAAAAAGCAGTTTTTGAGGATGTCCGGGACAAGCTTGAGAAACGACTCGAGGGGTGGGCCGAGCAATTCTTATCACAAGCGGGCAAGGAAGTTCTAGTTAAAGCAGTGGCTATGGCCCTGCCAAACTACGCTATGAGCTGCTTTAAACTTCCGATTGGAGTTTGCAGAGACCTCGAAAGAGCGATACGGAACTGCTGGTGGGGTAGTGGCGACCAACGCAAGGGTATCCATTGGATTGCATGGGAGAGGCTAATGACTCAAAAATGCTTTGGTGGTCTTGGATTCCGTGACCTTCAATGCTTTAATTTAGCCTTTCTCGCAAAGACGGGTTGGCGCCTATTACAGAAACCTCATTCTCTCCTTGGCTCAATCATGCAGGAAAAATACTTCCCGGAGGGAACTTTACTGGATGCAAAGAGACGTAAGAATACATCTTGGGGATGGAAGGGAATATTTGAAGCTTGCAAAGTACTCAGACATGGTTTGCGATGGAGAATTGGGGATGGGAACAGGGTGATGTGAAAATTAACTTGACACTCAAATTAAACCCTCTTGTTGTAGATTGTAGTATAGATGCAAGTAGGGATCGTTCTGGACCGGGGATTAGGAGGGCTTGCTAAAACCTCTAAACTGACTCTAAAACATAAAAACAAAGTTAAAAACGTAAGGAAAGACTCACAAGACTCAAAACAAGTTCAAAAGACTCAAAACGGGCTGAAAACACTCAAAACTGCCTAAAAACACTAGTTAGGCAGTTTCTGACCTTAAATGAACTTTGGACGAAAATATGGTTTTGGTTTGACTCAAAACCACTCAAAACATAAACAAAACATATTTAGAACACTTTACAACAAGAATGTAAAAGGGGGGTTTTGATTTGGATGAATTTGAAACTAAAACAAACAGAATGTAAAACTAGCAGATTCTAGAGCAAACAATGTTAAAAACGTTTGGAACTCAGATGGTTGATGGATTAGCTAGAGGTCCATTATCCACACATGACACACTTGTATACGAATCGATTTCCAATTGCTTTTCGATAAATTATGAAGCCCAACACCCCAAATTAACCGTGATGCACAAATTAACCCTCAGATTTTCCTTATATCATTGAATTGGATGAATGCATACAACAATCCAAATTATTCTCCAAAAGTCCTCCACATGAATGCATATTAGAGATACAATCAGAAATCATTAAGTTTCATGAAAATCATAAGTGTTGGCGAGACATTCGTAACTATGAATGCATGATACGTTTGCCAAGAACTCAATTAACGCGATTGTGACAAGCAACCTTCACTACTTATGAATATAAACTTGTAACGATTAGGTGAAACTCATTTATATTCTAGCATCGAGTTCATGCATGAAAACTAAGTATGCATCCTTAATCAACAAACAAGAACAAGTTATGAATAAAACAGTTAATCGAATTGCATTCACAACTTATTAAATCACAACTGGAAGAAATCAATTCATATCTCAAGCATGTCCATGGCTTCAAACTTCCCCCTAGCTAATTAGGGGTTTAGCCACTCATGACCACAACAAAATCAGAGAATAAAGAAGTAGACATTGAAAAGAAGAACGAATTACACCTAGAGTCTTCAATCTGCAATCTTTGGAACTCCAAAGCACTCTTCTTCTCCACCTTGCTGCGGCACTAATGGCTAAGGGTTAGGATCGATGTGTTTTGGGTAAAGGGATGGATGGTTAAGGTGGTGGAAGGCTGCGGCAAAGGGTAGGGAAGGGTGATGGCTGCGGCAGAGAATGGTTGTGGGTGAATGGTTGTGGCTGAATGTTTGGATGGTGAATGAATGATGTCTAGAGGGTGCGGCAGAGATGTATATTTAAAGGGTTTTGGGTAACAAGGCTCAGAAATCAATTTAAGTTAGAGAATTAAATCCAAAACTTAGAGGAAATAAGGTCCAAGGTCAGAAAATTAAAGGAAAAGGGCAACAAGGTGCGGCTAGGGTAGAAACTAAAGGGAAATAGGCTATCTTTCACGGCAAGGAAGAGGAATGTCCTCTCCTTGCTGATTTTGGGTGAATTTAAAAGGGGAATGTGGACTTTTTGTGCGGCAAGAATGTGTGAGAGGAGGGATTGGTGCGGCAAGGCCTTAGGATGGGGAATTAAGTGTCCAAAAGTCTTTAGGGCCCAAGCTTTGTGGCTGGAACTTAAGGAAATTTGGTTTAGGAAAGGTCAACCAAAATAGGAAACTTAGGCTTAACTTTCCTATTCCAAGTAGGAATCCTTGTTCAATTAGGAATCCTCATTTGAGTAGGAATCCTCTTTCTTCTAGGAATCCTCATTTGAGTAGGAATCCTTTGTTGATTAGGAATCCTTCGTTGATTAGGAATCCTAACCTCTTCAAGTCTTCAATTTCGTCCATTCCTTTTGCTCCAAGCATGTGAGATTCATTCCAAGCCCAACTTTGCTCCAAAAGGCTCCAAAATGCTCCTTATTGCTTCGTATTGCTTCGTAGGCCCTTTAAACCTACAAACACACGAAACTAACTCAAAACACTAAAATAACTAAGAAATAACAACGTAAATGCATGAGAACAAGCATACTAAGTCGCATAAATATGCTTCTATCAAATTCCCCCACACTTAGCTTTTGCTAGTCCTCGAGCAAAACAAAAGAACAAAACAAAACAAAGTAAACAAAACAAACTCTAAACCTTCCAACATTCGCCTCAGGGATTTCCAACGCACATGACAAGTCAAAGATCATCATTCACATAGATTTTAGTCATCCTTACACTTGAGCGCATACTTAATCATAGTCACCACTTACTAGTTCACATTTAACCAATTAAAACAATGATTTGCATGTAGTAACATGCCTTAGAGAATTCACCCAATTCCTTACAAGATACACTCTTATTTTCACTCAGATTTTCTAACTACACACCCTACACTAAGTATATGTGAGAAGATTGATGTAAACATGAAAACGAATACTCACATATGTTTATAGCAAAGAAAGCATTTTCTGGAGTTAATAGGCATGTATAGATATGATCTCATGAATGGAATGCTACTACTTAGATGCGAGAACCAGTGACACCATATGCTCATACCAATTCCAAACTCCACAAATCGAAACACACAACACCCAAGATCGAAGTCAAAGGTTGTAATGGGGCTAGGGTATTGGCTAACAAAGAAGGGTAAGGATAAACAAACGTTCTTTAAGCAATAGTAAGCAAAGTAATGAAATTGACACTTAGAATTCAATTTAGAGTGCAGAAATCAACTTTTAAACACAAGGGAAGATTCATTCAACATTTAGGGCCTAATTCAACTTTTTGGACCCTTTCTTCAACAATCAACACTTTGGAACTCTTTTTCTCATATTTTTCAACTCTTTTTTATTCTTTTCACACTTTTTCTTTTCTCTTTTCTTTTTCATACGAAATTTCTTCTTTTCTTTTCTCTCTACCCGTGCACTTTGGCATACACACACAAATTCTTTCCCCCACACTTGTTTACTGCACACAACTACTCAAAAGGAATTCCTCTAAGTCATGCTTTACTATGCTTCAAGAACAAGGGATTGGATGGTCCTATTCTAGGCTAGGTGAGGGAAAACGTGGGTTAAGAAAGAAAATAGGCTAAACGAGGCTCAACGGGGTTAAACCTAAACACAATGCATGGGGATGGCTGTTTGGCTCTTGGTTCACTACACAACTTCATCTTGTTTGTGTGTTATGCAAATCAACATCATGCTTTGAATGAAACGGATATGAGTTCTAGTATTTGGAACTAAATGATGAAACGCCTTCTAAGTAGTAACCAATCAAAGAATAATGAGATCATGCAACGACTTTAGAAAACAATGAATGCACAGATTTTTAACTCTCCAAAGAACGTTTAGGCTCAAGTCTCTCAAGGTTGTAGCGTTAAGTTGAGTTCTTTCCTTCAAGCATGTTACAAAAACTGATTTTTTTCTTTCTGATTACATGTGAATTCATAAGCTACAACGACAACCAAGCATAAACCAAAGGTATATCAAACTTCCATCCATGTTTATAACTCTCATTAACAGTCATGCAATTAAAAACCAAATCCTCATCATTGTGTTGGAAGGTACCCTAAGACACAAACAAACACACAAAACAACTCTTTTTTGGCTTTTTCAAGACAATTTTTTCAAATTTTTTTTATGAAATTTTCGGATTTTTACTTCAACATGCATAAAAACAGCTCAAAACACTCTAAAAACACTAAAAATAGTGAGAAACAACATTGCAAGTGATAGGTGAATAAAACCCACGAAAATCATGCATAAACAGATTGTTTACCCCCCCCACACTTAAATCAAACATTGTCCTCAATGTTTCAAACATAAACTCACGTAAAAACAATTAAACAACCAACAAAGAGACATAGATAGATAAGGGCAGCAAGGAGAAAGGTTGAAAGAAAGCAAATCTGGATGTAGAGCCGATTCTAGGTGTCTTTATTGGCATGGGTTGCCTCCCACGAAGCGCTTGCTTTAACGTCTTGCAGCCGGACGAAGAACTCCATCTTTCAAACACCATTGGAGCCCACGGCATGGAGGGATATGTCCTTCACCACATGCTCCTCGAACAGGTCGTAATAGGGCTTCAAACGATGCCCATTCACCTTGAATTCATGTCCGGTTTTCAAGCTTTGGACTTGGACTGCACCATGAGGAAAGACATTAGTAACAACAAAAGGTCCAATCCACTTAGAACGTAACTTACCGGGGAATAACCGAAGTCGAGAGTCAAAGAGAAGCACTTTCTGTCCCTTGGAGAAAGTCTTGGTGCGAAGCATCTTATCATGATATGCCTTGGTCTTGTCCTTGTAAATGCGTGCATTCTCATAAGCCTCGTGTCTAATCTCTTCGAGTTCATTCAATTGGAGCTTCCTATGAATCCCAGCCGCATCTATATCCATGTTGAAGGTCTTCACAGCCCAATGTGCCTTGTGCTCTAACTCGACGGGCAAATGACATGGCTTGCCATAGATGAGCCGAAAAGGAGACATACCAAGTGGAGTTTTGTAGGCCGTACGATATGCCCACAGTGCATCGTCTAAACGTAAGCTCCAATCTCTCCTTGATGGCCCCACGGTCTTCTCTAGGATCTGTTTGATCTCCTTATTTGAAACCTCGGCTTGCCCATTAGTTTGAGGATGGTAAGGTGTTGAAACCTTATGCGTAACGTTGTACTTCTTGAGCAAAGCCTCAATGGTACGATTACAGAAGTGGGAACCTCCATCACTAATGAGAACTCGAGGCATCCCAAACCTAGCAAAAATATTAGTTTTTACAAAATCTGCAACCACCTTAGAATCGTTAGTACGGGTGGCTTTTGCTTCCACCCATTTCGAAACATAATCAACAGCTAGCAAGATATAAGTGAAACCAAAAGATGGGGGAAAGGGACCCATGAAATCAATACCCCAAACATCAAAAATTTCCACAAAAGAGAGTGGTTGCTGCGGCATTTGATCCTTAGTACCTATATTTCCGGTTCTTTGGCAACGATCACAAGTTAAACAAAAAGTTCTAGCATCTTTAAACAAAGTAGGCCAATAAAAACCACATTCAAGAACCTTTAAAGCCGTTCTTTGTGTGCCAAAGTGTCCACCACAAGCATAAGTGTGACAAAACTTTAAAATTGAATGAAATTCACAATCATGCACACATCTACGCAAAATCTGATCAGAGCAATACTTCCACAAATAAGGGTCATCCCAAACATAGAATCGTGCATCTTTTCTCAATTTATCACATTGGTGCTTGCTTAAAGTGCTTGGAAGTTGTTTAGACACTATGTAATTAACCAAATCGGCATACCATGGTTCACTTACCTCAATGGACAGCAGCTGCTCATCGGGGAAAACCTCATGGATAGGCACGGCATCAACATCCTCACCATGTGTCATACGGCTTAGGTGGTCAGCCACTACATTCTCGCTTCCTTTCTTGTCTCGGATTTCAATGTCAAACTCTTGAAGAAGAAGCATCCAACGAATAAGCCTAGGTTTTGCTTCCTTTTTCGTAAGCAAGTACTTCAAAGCTGCATGATCAGAATAAACAATCACTTTAGTTCCAATTAAATAAGACCGAAACTTATCTAAAGCAAAGACAACAGCAAGAAGTTCTTTTTCCGTAGTGGAGTAGTTCAATTGGGCATCATTCAACGTCCGAGAGGCATAATAGATCACATGTGGCTGCTTGTCTTTTCTTTGCCCCAAAACAGCGCCTAATGCATAATCGGATGCATCACACATAAGTTCGAACGGGAGACTCCAATCTGGTGGCACAATGATTGGTGCCGTGGTAAGCATGTCCTTGAGATGCTTGAATGCCGCTTCACACTCCTTTGTGAACTCGAAGGCCACTTCCTTTTGGAGGAGACGGCACAAAGGTTGTGCAATCTTGGAAAATTCTTTGATAAATCGCCTATAGAACCCTGCATGGCCAAGAAAAGAACGAACCTCTCTAACCGAAGTAGGAGAGGGTAAGTGACGTACAAGGTCTATTTTTGACTTATCTACCTCAATTCCTCTTTCTGAAACAATATGGCCTAGAACTATACCTTGTTTAACCATAAAATGACATTTTTCCCAATTCAAGACAAGGTTAGTTTCAACACATCTTTTCAAGATCAAAGTCAGATTATTCAAACAATTATCAAAGGAGTCGCCAAACACACTAAAGTCATCCATAAACACTTCAATAATTTTCTCAACATAATCCGAGAAAATACTTACCATGCACCTTTGGAATGTGGCAGGTGCGTTGCATAACCCAAAGGGCATGCGACGATAAGCAAAAGTTCCAAAAGGACATGTAAAAGTAGTTTTCTCTTGATCATCAGGAGCAATCACAATTTGGTTATAACCGGAATAACCATCAAGAAAACAATAAAAAGCATGACCGGCTAACCTTTCAAGCATTTGGTCGATGAATGGCAAAGGTAAGTGATCTTTCCTTGTTGTGGCGTTTAGCTTCCTATAATCGATACACACTCGCCATCCAGTTTGCACTCGTGTAGGCACAAGCTCATTCTCCTCATTCTTGACAACCGTCACTCCAGATTTCTTGGGAACAACTTGCGTTGGTGAGACCCAACGGCTATCAGAAATAGGATAGATCACCCCACAATCTAAGAGCTTGATTATCTCCTTCTTCACTACTTCCATCATAGGAGGGTTGAGACGGCGTTGAGCCTCTCGAGATGGTTTGGCCCCCTCCTCAAGAAGTATTCGGTGCATGCAAGTGGTGGGACTAATCCCCTTAATGTCGGCCAAGGTCCAACCTATAGCCGTCTTGTACTCTCGTAACACCCTCAAAAGCTTGCCCTCTTCTTGTGCCGTGAGTGTGGATGACACAATGACGGGCAACGTCTCGTCATCTCCCAAGAAAACATATTTCAAATGGTCCGGCAATGGCTTAATTTCAAGAGATGGTGACTGCACAACGGAAGGTAACATCTTAGTAGAAACTGAACTTGGAATTGAGAGTGGAACCTTACCATATTGTTGTGGAAGTGACTCAAGAGCAGCCACAACTTCTGCAACCTCTTCATTGAAGGGCACGGCCCTATATTGCACAATCTGGCCGTGGGGTTGCAAGGGCTCCATGGCTTGATTCTTGAGTTCTACGCCCTTTGTTATGGTTGTCTCAAGTGCGTCTTCATTCAATTCTTCAAGGTATGCCTGCGCCAAAGAGTCAATAACATCAATGGAAAAACAAGAATGGTCATCAACGGGATATCTCATAGTTTCAGAAATATTAAAATCAATCATTTCCCCATCAAATTCCATTGTTAGAGTGCCCTTAAACACATCAATCTTCGTCCGGGCCGTCTTCATGAATGGCCTACCAAGGAGAATCGGCAAGGAGGTAGAATGGGCTGAATCTTCCATGTCTAAGACATAGAAATCAGCCGGGAAAATTAAGTGGTTCACCTGCACAAGAACATCTTCCAAAACTCCTTTTGGATAAGCGTTAGAACGATCGGCTAATTGTATAATAACACCATCATTTTTCAATTCGCCCAAATTCATAGATGCATAAATAGAATATGGCATGACATTGATAGATGCACCTAAGTCAAGCATGGCATGTTCAAAACGCGTATTTCCAATCACACAAGGAATCGTAAAGCTACCGGGGTCTTTGCATTTAGTGGGTAACTTACGTTGCAAAACAGCGGACACATTCTCACTTACCTTTACTACCTCTTTGTTTGCCATTCTTCTTTTGGTAGTGCACAGCTCCTTGAGGAATTTAGCATACTTGGGCACTTGTTTAATTGCATCAAGAAGTGGTATGTTCACTTGCACCTTCCGGAACGTTTCAAGAATGTCCTTCTCGCTCTCATCTTTTTTCGATTGCATGAACCTGCGAGGGAAAGGTACATTGGGCAGATTAGTGTTTGAATTAAGTGACTTAGAAACCAAATTACCTTGCTTGGCCGATTTAGGCTCTATGGGTGCTTGCGGCAAGGGTTGTTTCACCCTTGCCGTGGGTGTGCTTGCACTTCCTTCTTCTTGTTGCAACTTCTCATCTTCTTCTTGGGCAGATTTGGGAATGTCGGATTCAATTCCAACTTCTTTTCCACTACGCAAAGTAATGGCTTTGGCAGATTCGAATCCTCCCTTCGGATTCACATTCGTTGAACTTGGAAGTCTCCCTTGCTCTCTAAACTGCCCAAGGAACTCAGAAATCTGCCCCATTTGTTTCTTCATGTCCATCATCTCTTTCTCATTGTTTGCTATCCTATCGTCTTGCTTGTGTAACCCCTGCGAAATAGAAGTTAATAATTGCATAGCTTGTTCATTTCCCAAAGACATACCTGATTGAGATGAGGCCGAAGGTTGTGGGGCTTGTTGTGGTGCATACGGCTTAGTGTAGAATCCAGGAGGGTTTTGCCGAAAGCCTCTTTGTTGGGCAGGTTGTTGTGGTTCTCTCCATTTGAAGTTTGGGTGGTCTCTCCATCCGGCGTTATAAGTATTCGAGTATGGATCGTATTTGGTTTGGTTTTGACCTTGGAATCCAATTGCATTGGCAGATTCCCAACCCCCATTCTCGATCAATTGAGGGCACTTGTCGGATGGATGCCCTTGAATGGAGCACACGGCACACACTTGGGATTCTTGTGTTTTTGGCCCAATCACAACCTGAGAAACAAGAGAAGTAAGATTAGCTAGTTGTGATTGAATTTCAGAAATAGCACTTACCTCATTCACACTTTGTTGCCGTGGGTGGCTCCTTTGTCCAACACCTTCATATTGTTGTGCATTGAGTGCTCGGTTGGCAATAAGAGTCTTGGCAGCCACCGGGGTCTTATCCACCAACGCACCACCCGCTGAGGCATCTAGCATTTGACGTTCAATGGGGAGGAGTCCTTCGTAGAAGTATTGAATGAGCAGCTCCTCCTTCATTTGATGCTGTGGACAAGAAGCAACAAGGGTTTTAAAACGTTCATAATAAGTGGGAAATGTCTCACCTTCGTTTTGTTCAATGCCACTAATCCGTTTCCTCAAGAGAATGACTCTTGAAGTAGGGAAAAACTTCTCCAAGAAAGCTCGTTTCATACTCTCCCAAGATGTGACAGTTCCCGGGGCTAGTTCATAGAGCCAATCCTTGGCCTTGTCCATAAGAGAAAATGGAAAGGCCTTCATCTTCAATATGCTGCCATCCACATTCACCGGGGTCATGCTCGAGCAAACTACTTCAAATTCCTTCAAGTGCTTGTTCGGGTCTTCCATGGACAGCCCATGGTACTTTGGAATGTGATGCAACAAGCTTGATTTTAACTCGAATTCCTCGGTCTTCCCTTGTGCAGCCGTGGGGTATTGGATGCACAAAGGCAGTGCATTGTCCACACCCGAGGCAGAGAGCTCCTTGATGGTTCGAGTTTCTGCTGCCATGGTTGGTACTTCCTCAAAAATCTGTGCCGTGGGGACCTCTTCCTCCTCTACTTCGTGTTCGTCAAACTCAGGTTCCAGGCTAGGTGGGTTAGATTCTTGTTGATTCCTCCTCCTTCTCAAAGCCCTCTCAAAATCGTCGTCAAAGTCAAAGATGTTCTCACGAATCTGTTGAGAACTTCTAGTCATAAACTAGTACCTAAAACAAGAAATAAAACAAGGTCAGAGACTAAAACGAAAATAGACAAAAAGAAACAAAAAGAAACAACGGGGGATTAGCAACAGTTGCTAATCCCCGGCAACGGCGCCAAAATTTGATGTGAAAATTAACTTGACACTCAAATTAAACCCTCTTGTTGTAGATTGTAGTATAGATGCAAGAAGGGATCGTTCTGGACCGGGGATTAGGAGGGCTTGCTAAAACCTCTAAACTGACTCTAAAACATAAAAACAAAGTTAAAAACGTAAGGAAAGACTCACAAGACTCAAAACAAGTTCAAAAGACTCAAAACGGGCTGAAAACACTCAAAACTGCCTAAAAACACTAGTTAGGCAGTTTCTGACCTTAAATGAACTTTGGACGAAAATATGGTTTTGGTTTGACTCAAAACCACTCAAAACATAAACAAAACATATTTAGAACACTTTACAACAAGAATGTAAAAGGGGGGTTTTGATTTGGATGAATTTGAAACTAAAACAAACAGAATGTAAAACTAGCAGATTCTAGAGCAAACAATGTTAAAAACGTTTGGAACTCAGATGGTTGATGGATTAGCTAGAGGTCCATTATCCACACATGACACACTTGTATACGAATCGATTTCCAATTGCTTTTCGATAAATTATGAAGCCCAACACCCCAAATTAACCGTGATGCACAAATTAACCCTCAGATTTTCCTTATATCATTGAATTGGATGAATGCATACAACAATCCAAATTATTCTCCAAAAGTCCTCCACATGAATGCATATTAGAGATACAATCAGAAATCATTAAGTTTCATGAAAATCATAAGTGTTGGCGAGACATTCGTAACTATGAATGCATGATACGTTTGCCAAGAACTCAATTAACGCGATTGTGACAAGCAACCTTCACTACTTATGAATATAAACTTGTAACGATTAGGTGAAACTCATTTATATTCTAGCATCGAGTTCATGCATGAAAACTAAGTATGCATCCTTAATCAACAAACAAGAACAAGTTATGAATAAAACAGTTAATCGAATTGCATTCACAACTTATTAAATCACAACTGGAAGAAATCAATTCATATCTCAAGCATGTCCATGGCTTCAAACTTCCCCCTAGCTAATTAGGGTTTAGCCACTCATGACCACAACAAAATCAGAGAATAAAGAAGTAGACATTGAAAAGAAGAACGAATTACACCTAGAGTCTTCAATCTGCAGTCTTTGGAACTCCAAAGCACTCTTCTTCTCCACCTTGCTGCGGCACTAATGGCTAAGGGTTAGGATCGATGTGTTTTGGGTAAAGGGATGGATGGTTAAGGTGGTGGAAGGCTGCGGCAAAGGGTAAGGAAGGGTGATGGCTGCGGTAGAGAATGGTTGTGGGTGAATGGTTGTGGCTGAATGTTTGGATGGTGAATGAATGATGTCTAGAGGGTGCGGCAGAGATGTATATTTAAAGGGTTTTGGGTAACAAGGCTCAGAAATCAATTTAAGTTAGAGAATTAAATCCAAAACTTAGAGGAAATAAGGCCCAAGGTCAGAAAATTAAAGGAAAAGGGCAACAAGGTGCGGCTAGGGCAGAAACTAAAGGGAAATAGGCTATCTTTCACGGCAAGGAAGAGGAATGTCCTCTCCTTGCTGATTTTGGGTGAATTTAAAAGGGGAATGTGGACTTTTTGTGCGGCAAGAATGTGTGAGAGGAGGGATTGGTGCGGCAAGGCCTTAGGATGGGGAATTAAGTGTCCAAAAGTCTTTAGGGCCCAAGCTTTGTGGCTGGAACTTAAGGAAATTTGGTTTAGGAAAGGTCAACCAAAATAGGAAACTTAGGCTTAACTTTCCTATTCCAAGTAGGAATCCTTGTTCAATTAGGAATCCTCATTTGAGTAGGAATCCTCTTTCTTCTAGGAATCCTCATTTGAGTAGGAATCCTTTGTTGATTAGGAATCCTTCGTTGATTAGGAATCCTAACCTCTTCAAGTCTTCAATTTCGTCCATTCCTTTTGCTCCAAGCATGTGAGATTCATTCCAAGCCCAACTTTGCTCCAAAAGGCTCCAAAATGCTCCTTATTGCTTCGTATTGCTTCGTAGGCCCTTTAAACCTACAAACACACGAAACTAACTCAAAACACTAAAATAACTAAGAAATAACAACGTAAATGCATGAGAACAAGCATACTAAGTCGCATAAATATGCTTCTATCACAGGGTTAACATCCGCTCGGATCCGTGGCTCCCTAAGCCAACCACTTTTATGGTTAAACCGACTGTTAACCTCCAGGAAACCACGGTTAGCGACCTAATTGATTCGGGCACACACTCCTGGAAATCGGACCTCATTCATGCGAGTTTCCACCAGGACGATGTCGCCCAGATTCTAAGCATCCCCTTAAGCAGGACCGGTTGTATTGATAGGTTAGTATGGCACTACACTGTCAACGGGGATTACTCGGTTAAGACAGGTTACAAAGTGGCAATGAATCTAATGGAGAATGGGGCTCTTGGGAAAAAAGGTCGAGGTTCCTTTAGCAGTAATTCAAGACAGAAGCAGGAATGGAACTCAATCTGGAAGCTCCAGGTACCCAACAAAATCAAATTGTTTCTCTGGCGGTGCTGCAATACCGCACTGGCAGTGAGACACAATCTCAAAAGACGGAAGATGAGAGTTGACAATGTTTGCGGGGTGTGTGGTGCTATGGATTAAACAGAGAATCACTTTTTCTTCCACTGTCACCTTAGCCACGTTTTCTGGTTTTGCTCCCCTCTGCAAATTAACTCTATTGAGCTGTCTGGTCCTGATTTTTTATCTAGTTGGGAAAGATTCTGCAGACGCGTAAAAGGGAAGGACAAGGAAGGTGAAATTTTGCAGGAATTCTCTTTTGGCCTCTGGAGAATTTGGAAGAACCGGAATGCTATAGTTTTCAATGGAACCCCCTCTTGCCCTGAAGACTTACTGAAGATCTGGGAAAGGAACATTACCAACTTCAGAGAAGCCTCTGCAAGGGACCCAACAGAGAAGATTTCTCCTAGCACAAAAATATCCACCTCTGAAGCGCGGGGGGACTGCCAATGGAAAAAGCCCAATTTTGGAGACCTCAAGATCAACACTGACGCGGCCTGGTGCAAAAACTCCCTCCGCATGGGTGTGGGGTGGGTCTGCCGTGACTTTGCAGGGATCCTCCAAGCTGCAGGAGGCTCGGGCGTGGGGCTATGCCACTCAGCTGCGGCGGCGGAAGCTGTTGCCATCCGAGAGGCTCTCACGGCCTGTTCGTCGCACGGGTTTGAAAGAATTATTGTTGAGTCTGATTCCAAGCTAATCATCCAGATGATCAGGAAGGAAATCCCCGTTGACTTTAGCCTTGAAAGCATCCTTTGTGATATTGAGGTTCTCGCACGAAATTTGACGACAGTGTCGTTCGCTTTTGTGCCTAGGGAATGCAATACTGCGGCCCACTCAGTTGCTAAGTTTGTTTTCAGTAAGGGTCAAGCCTTTAGTTGGGATTGTATTGGCCCTGAGTTTTTGTTCAATACTTTAGCTCAGGATGTAAAACTTCCTATTCGTATCTAATCTACTTCTATCTTCGGAAAAAAAAAAAAAAAAAAAAAAAAAAAAAAATATACCGAAAATATGAGAAAATCTAAAGAAAGGATAGAATGGAGAAAGAGGAGTAGAAGAACGAACTGTAGGGCTGACATTAGGAGTAGGCGGTTCAGAACGTGTGATTTGACCATGCTCAGAGACATGATAGGATATGGCAGGCATCGTACAGTATACACCGTATCTCTCTCGTCATACTACGTGCTTAATTGCAACAACTTTTGCGATCTTTTGAAGTTCACAAGGCTTTATGGCCATCTTCCTTCTGTCCTCGTAATGAAAATCGATGGGATGGTGAGTTTGTTTAGAGTAAATTATTTTATTCATCAATATTCTTATTAAGTAGAGGGTTGGGTTTGAAAAAAATACCTTACAAAAGTAGTCACGCGTTCGTTTACTTGGCAATGGAACGAGAATATTGACAAATTTTTCATGAAATGACCAAAATATTTTATGGTGGACAAACTTAATGATCACTTCTATCGATATTTATTGTTAGAGACTAAAATAAGAAATTACGATAATTACATGATCATTTTTGGCTAAAACGGCAATTCACAACTATTTGTAACAACAATTTCTTATGATAGGTGTAGGGTTGAGATTTGATCTAACAACCAATTAGGTACAGGAGAAGTAGTCCATAGGGGAATTGGTATTATTAAGTAACTCTAAAGAAAATAGTTATCTTCCATATTCATGTAAAATAACATCACAAAATTTGAAAGGCACAAAAAAATAAAGGTTGCCCAAATAATCAAACATGGAAAAATGGCCACAAAGCAGATTAAATTAAACGATGCAAACTCAGCCTTATATCGTGCATACAAATTAAATAGGAGAAAATAAAACTTTGCCCTCAACTCATTTGACATGAACAATACTTTTCACATAAATAAGAGTTTCGAAATCTACAACCCTATTGAGAATAAGAGGAATATGAAGATACTTGAGATTTCTGGTACTAGAATTATAAGAGGTGGCTCTTCCATCGGAGTCGAGCATAAGAAGTTCGTCACTTTTCCAAAATGTCAATGGTTTCTTAATGCCTTGTAAGGGTCCAATGGTTAGGAGTTTTGTCCATGAACTCTTAACTCTATCATAGTCGTCCATTACCCATATTTCACAAGATTCAGAGTCCTCACTTTGATCATAACGAGAGGAAAAAGAAACAAGGGATTCATTTCGCAAAAAAATATAATAAAACCTAAAACTGGATTCTATCCTTGAAGGCAATTGTATTATATGAAATGTTTCATTGCCTAAATAAAATGAAAGTATGTATCCCTCGCCATCTGTTGCATACCAATAACAAAATCCCTTCAAGTACACTGAACAAGAACAGGAATAAGTTCTACTTGATATATCAATCTTGATCTCTTTCCAAGAGTTAGTAGTCATGGTGTATACCTCAGAAGTGTGAGGAAGAGCAATACGATGATAATATGTCCGCTCATCATCTGAATACTCACAATTTTCTATAATTCGCACGACCTTGTATTCTTTAGCATTGCAATCATAGCCAAATCCCAATGCTTGAAAGGTCGTTTCCAATTCAAATTTTCCCTCGGGAGGGGAAGGTAGAAGAAGCCTTGAATCGGGAAGTTGTCTGAATTCCCTCGTTGCAGGATTGCATAAAAGAACATTTTTCCCTGCTTCTACACAAACAATCCCATTGCAATAACCAAAAATCAGTACAAAATCATGATCTTCCAATGGAAATGGTATATTTAGGTCCTCCACTTCATAATGAAGGTTGTGCTCATCACTATCAAGGGAAAGATTAATCATGGACCAGAAAACTTCTTGTTTCCAACTCTGGTCCGGGAAAACGTGAGGCTGAGAACGGTTGAGAAGGATACAAGTGGAGGATGAGAGTTTATTGTCCACGGTATTGTTGAGGTGTTTGGTCACAAAACTTGGAGTATTGATGAGAGTGCACCAAGACTTGCGTATGCATTTGAATCGCATTAGTGATTTCGGCGGCAACCAAGACAGTATTTCGACCACCTTATCTTCGGGTATTCCATTTTCACTCATTTGGGACATTTCGACAGTTTTGTTCCGCAGGAATTCTTCACACGTATATATACACAGGAAAGAACACCACCAGTTTTAGAGCCAAACTAAATCAAACTCCAAATCCCTAAGGCTTGGTTGATCGAGATTCAATTACTGAACATATTACAACATAAGATGGCTAAAATTCAACAGTACTAAAAAAACTTCGTTCTCCACAACCACATGTATATAACTATCAACAAAAACAGGGGCTAATTAGAGTTCGTATTTTTTGAGTTTTCCAAAGAAAACAGGAGTGACTCAGTCAATTTCGAGTTTAATGGAGGATCATACATTCAAATTTTATTTTTTTTTAATTTTTTTATTGATACAAAAAAAAATTCTAATTTTACTTTTTAAAGTCTACATTAAATTAATTCACACCATACGCGTAGATAGGCCAACAAGTAACATCATATGATTTTAATTAACAAAGAAAGAAAAATCTCATATTAATACACGAGTTTCAATTAATGAAAAAACTTCATTCTAATCCCTCAAACTTGATAAGTCATGAGTCGCTTTTATACTATATATTTTACCCTATTCTTAGTTATAATTTATTGGTTATTTTGGTAGAATTTTGATACTTTGGTTTATATTTTCAATGTAGAACATTCGACTTCCTCCGGAGCAAAAAGTGATCAAATGATTTTTTGAGTGATTTCAATTAGAGGATGTTCGTGTGTCTTTCAAGATGATTGCGTCAAAGTTCCAGATTTTTCTACCAAGCCGTTTGACCGTGGCGATAAAATTAAGGCCCAGCGCGCATGTTTGATATACATTCTAGCTTGAATGCCACAAGTAGAATATGCATAAGGAAGACCTAACCTTCAAAGTTGCATGGGTAATTCATAAGTAATTGGTAAATCTACATAGGATTTTTAAGGGACGGCGGAACCCTAGGCTTTTACAATTTGATTTTCAAAACTCTTTTCTTTTGTTTTCTTTACTTTGCTAATTTATTTAATTATTTTAATTAAATTCGTTTTATTATTTTTAAATTCTAAATCAACCGTTTCCAATCTTTGTTTTCAAATAATTAATTAAAATTTGGTATTTACATAAAATATTCATTTAATCCTTGTGGAGAATGACCTTGCTTGAGCTACTATACTACGACAACCTTGTACTCTTGCAAGTATTTTAAAGTGTTTTTATCCCTACTTTTGCAGGTGGTAAAATCCCTATCAAGAAATTGGCGCCATCGCCAGAGATTGTTTTAAATAATTTGTGTTTATCAACTCTTAGTTAATTATTTTTGTATATATCTTTTTATTTACTTGATTTTATTTTATTTTATAGGTTACAATTTATGCAACAATGGAATTTGCACCTCCTCCTGAATTCAACATACAACCCGGTGGACTGCCATTATGGGTCAAATTTGCAGAATGGGGTTTTTATGGATTTAAACCTACAATTTGTGCACTTTGCTGTTTGAAGACCCATGATATTTCCGAGTGTCCCAAAAGTGAATATTTTCCAAGGTTTGTCCAAGAGCATACCAATATGATAAACAACTCAAAAAGAAATTGGAACAATCCATATTCAGAGTTCTACACCGCAAGTTTACAAAAGCATCTTGAGCTCTATTTGGACAATCTAATATGCCGCAAGAGCTTTCACTGGAGGAAAAGCTCTCTAAATTGTGGAAATCAACTGAGTTATACATAGAAATAACCAATGAAGGATTTCAAATTCAAGCATTGAGCTGTGGGAAAAGCTTTGAAGATCAAGATGAGATCAGTGCAGAAATTGTGGAGCAATCTGCCAATTGTCCACGCCCAAAGGAGGAAGCAGCACATGATAATACAAAAATTCTCCCAGATCCTTTGGCTATCCAAGTTCATGTGCCACCAAAACCTTACCCACAAAGCCAGCAGAAAGACATGAGTGTTAATATGTCGGGAGGTTCACACAAATTTAACATCTAATATGTCGCATGATTAGCTCTCTAACACATATATCGATTGGGATACAGGGCAGATGACTACTGATACCATTTATGTTGCTGAATTGGACAGTCCTGCAGTAGAAGCATTCAAATTTAAAGAAAATCTAGGCGAGTCCTACAAGCAAGCTAAATTCTATGTCGGAATGAAGAAAAAGCTTAGTGGCTGCCAAATTCTTCGTCACGAAATTCGTCCAGTGCAGAAACTGTGGGTATTAAATACAAGATTTAAATCCATTCAAGGAAGATACAAGCATCGATGGAGGGGAACCTATTTGATCCCGAAGATTCATTCACATAGAAGGGCAATTATGAAGAATTCAACTACTGATAAACAACTCATTCCATACCTACTGTTGTCATATGATGCTGCTAAAGAGTGGTTGACTCTAAGAGAACAAGTGACGTGATCATCAATTCATTCCTCTACGTCTAGCTATAGAGGTTAACTAAAGCGCTTATTGGGAGGCAACCCAATTTTCCTAACTCTTTTCTTTTTATTTCGTTTATTTTATTTTCGTGTTTTTATTCCTAATTACAAAAATCAAAAAAATAAAAAAAAATCAGAAAATTGAAAGAAAAAAAAATTTGCAACTTTTAATTCTTGTTATTTTTCTTTACTTATCTAATTAGGTTTTTGATTTGTGATTGCAGGCTGCATTCGGAACTGATTCGGTCTAATCTCAACTACACGTGGATTCATACATTCATCCATTCATCTCAGATACAGAAGGAGCACAGATGAGGTCTAGGGATACTCACAGTAGGGATGCTAAGAAGACCTCTATGCTAATGGATCCCTTTCACTCACTCATTCTCTCACACTTCATTCAAAATAGTTTGGTGGTGGAGATCCCAGCAGCACAGAGAATAAGACACGATGAATTTATAGAGCTCTGCATGCATGACGAACAAGCCAATTCAACATACTGAGGCACAGAGACCATACACAAATTTTATTCACAGATTCTTTTAAACATAGTTGCAAGGATATAGAAGCATACCTTTTCAATGCCGATATGTGAATCTCGATTTTTCCATGGTCTGTATTTCTTCCGCATTTGAAATCCGTGCTCGATGGTTGCATCTCCTTCTCTCTATTGTCAACATAGTTTCCGATCGAACTCTACAACACAGGAAACACACATGCATTGGGCAATTTTCATTCATTTATCCCTAATCTAAGCATTTGAAGAAAAAAAAATTGAAAGGAGATAGGGATAAAAAAAACTACCTGTGAGTGGGTCAGACTAGAGCAGGATTCGATCTGCTGTTTCATCTGAGCAGGCTGTTGGTCTTGCTGCTCGAGGTGTTGGATTTCTGAGACATGGAGGCAGCAAGAAGAAGAAGGAGACATCGCAGTGGAGTGGTGACTGAGCTTGGATACTTTTGGTTTGGTTGGGTTCTGCAAATCTGGAGGCTAGAAGTTTGAGAGCTCACGCGGCTTTGGGCTCGAGGTGGAGAGTTTGCAGCTGTGGATCGAAATAAGAAATGCGAGCTGATCACTCAGCTCAAAGAGGTAAATGGTTTGTGTTGATGTGAGAGAGGGTGGAAAGGAATGCAGGTTTCTTTTCGGTTTCTCGAGAGAGAGAAGCTTCTGCTATTCATGAGAGAAATCTCTCATCTTTTACAACAATGACAGAGAGCTCAAGGGTTTTTAATTGGAATAAAAAATGAGAGAGAGCTGTAGCCGTTCAATTGGAATCCTAGGGAGTTCCCTTTCCTGATGCACGCCACGTGTCCACATCCTCAGCTTTTTATGTTTCCCTAAGAGCACTTCCACCGGAGTGCAATTTGCCCAGCACCCAGTGGAAAATCTGCCCAGCACCCTGTTTTTTGTCTCCAGCCCGCCCACTTGCCTGGCACCCAGCCCAAGCCAGGCAAGAGCCCAGCCCAATTTTGACAGACCCTGTGACCGGGCAACACACTGGCGCGTGCGGAACAATCGCGACTGGGGGAGAGTAGCCAACAGGCTACTGCGCGCGGGGCCCGCTGTCGGGCCAACTTTTCAGACGCCCGTGAGTGGGCGACGTGGGTTGATTCATGCCATTGGATTTCCAACAGTAAAAAAAATTGAAATTTTATTTTAACGTGGACCGTTGGATCACAGATCAACGGTCCACATTTTTTCACCCAAAAAAAAAAAAAAAAAAAAAGGGCCCAACGGTCAGAATTATGACAGTTGGCCACGTGGCACTTTATGGGCTGTTGGATTTGAATATTTTTCAAATCCAACGGTCCAGATTAATTATAACATTAAAATTATTTAAAAATAAAGTAAAAATACAAAAAAAAATTTAAAAAATACAGAATTTTTTTTTATGAATACCTAATAGTTTCTACACTTTCTACACCACATTTCATTATTTTCTACACTTTCTACACTTTCTACATTTCAATATTTTGTACACTTTGAGAGAAAAAAATGAGTTCGTGGAAGAACATTGAAGATGTTACGTTGTGTGAAAGTTGGTATCACGCTACTCATTGAAGAACATTGAAGATATTACGTTCGGATAATGACACGTGGCGTGACGAGATTGGTTAAAAATCATATCCGAAATTAAAACTATTTTTTTATTATTATTTTATAAAAAAATTTAATAATATTTGAAATGGGCTGGGTGCCAGCACATTTTGTAGGGGTGGAGATCGTTTGGGCCAACGCATTTTTAGACTGGGTGCCAGCGCATTTTTTTAGGGGTGGAGATGCTTTGGCCTATTACTGTTCATTTGGGTGGATAAATGCGCTGGGCGCTGGCACCCAGTCTTAGGGGTGGAATTGCTCTAAGACACGGTTTGAATTCACGAGAGAAGGAGAGCCGATTGGGCTCTGGGCTCGAGGCAAGAGAGAGTGTGTAGCAGATGCTAGGGTTTTTCAATTGAAACATGAAGATATTAAAGTAGCTTATATCGTATCTATTGCTCAAGATTGACACAAGTGTGGACTCGTATGTGTTGGTCCGCTCATCTTCCCGAAGCCCCCGGACACGAGTTCGATCCTAGCGCCTGACCTTTTTTTTTTGTCTCATTTTTCTGTTCTGTTTCAAGCGCCTTTCCCCAAATCCCAGGTGTGTCAGTTTCTCTGTCTTTTGTTTTCTGTTTTCTTTCTTATTTTATACTTTCTTTTATTGTTTTCTTTAATTTATTTTCTACTTATATTTTCCTCATTTATTTTCTTTGTCTTTGTTAGCTATTTTAAGTTTTTAAGGTTTTAATATTTTTGTTTTCTTTCTTTATTTTCTACACTTTGAGGACAATGTGTGATTTAAGTTTGGGGGTGGAAAATAAGAAATTTTTAATTTTTGACATTTTTTTAAGTTAATATCCATAGATTATTTTAAACGTTAGAACAAATGGACATGGTGAAGATTAATCCCACATTAGAGTCTTTTATATTTATCGTTGATTAGACACTAATTCATGAGTTATACTTTGAAAGTTTGCACATTCACATCAACATGGTTTGTGGGGAGTGAGATTGAAATACTTGCTTTTAGTCTAAGTTTAATTTTAATTTTTGTTTCAAGTAAAGCTAGTTATTGTTATGAATAAAGTAATAATTGTCTCACCCGAGGCTTTGCCTAGTAACCGGGTCAGTCCTGCCTGATCAACAGTGATTCTCGCGTCAAACAGTAGAGTCTTGGCATGGGGTAGGGTGGTTAGTTGGTTTCGTAGCCTTTTCAGCTCGAGTAAGTAAGTTCTTAGGGGTGTTCTACGCCTAGTGCCCTAAAGCCTTTGTGGTTTAGGAGTCATTGACCTAAAGCTCGTTACATGGGTTGAATAGAAAGCTTAAGGGAACTGACATTGCACGACCACTACTATTACTAAAAAAATAATATGTAAAGTTAAAAAGGACGAAAGGTAGGGATTTTAGTCGAGTCTCCTTAACTATGTTGGTTCACTTTACACCAAAGGAAGTTCATGAATTCTTTTCTAATTGAAGTTGAATATCAGAGTGCGCAACGAATAAGATTACAAAATAATAAGAATATTATTAAATAAACTGAGAATGCCGAAACGGCTACAAAACCCTAATAGACTACATTGTGAATGACTTGTTATTCTACTAGCTACAAAGCACCATATATATAGAGAATTAACCTAACCCTAATCAGCAAGAAAACGAAACCCTAATACTAACGGGCTAAGCCCAAATTCAAACAATAAAATAAATAACTTTTTTCCAACACCCCCCGTCAAACTTATGGCGGTATACGACATGGGTTTGCAAACAAGCAGATGCGGACTGGTTCCGTTAGGCGGACTGGTAGGCATGCAAACTTCACTTGACTTGACTGGCAAACTGGTTCTTGATTCTTGACTTGACTTGATTCTTGATGGCAAATTGGCAAGCAAACTTTGATTCTTAACTGGCTAGTGTTGAGAGTATAGAAATAACCCGTCTCTAAACGGACGAGATATCCATATCTCAATTGTAGCAACGAATGAACAAACACAAATACTATCACTCGAGTGGTCACAATTCCAAACACTCGAGTGACAGACGAACAAACTCGCAACACCTATCTGTGTGGGCCTGAAAGACTTGAAACAAAAAAGCAGTCACATGGATCAAATCCCAATACTTTTTTTTCTCTTTTCTTTTCACTTTCATTTTTGCTTTTTCTTTTCTCTCATTTTTCTTGTTTTTGTTTCTAGACTGGCGGAGGAAAACTCGCAGGTTGCAGTTGGAGCGTGTTTCAACAGCAGCGTTCAAGGGTGCAGTAGTAGGTGGCAACCTGGGCGCAAAACATTTGCACACTAACATTCTGAACTCAGACTCCGAGGTGTTGTTGCAGGCTTGGCGGCGGGTGGATTCGGACGACATATGTGCTGGGTTTCTAGTTGCAGCGGTAGCGTGTAGATTGGGTTCACCGGGTCTGGTTATAGTGTACGAGCCTGCAGATTAGAAACAGCGGAGTGATCCAAGGGTTGACAGATTCGACTCATGGAAGTCGATTGCATGTACAAGTGCAGGCAGAGTGCAGGGCAAAGACGAACTCGATCCAAGTTTGGGTTCTCAGATCTGGGCTTCATTAAAACAAATGGTGGACAGTGAGGAAGACAGTGATGGATCGAGGTTGAAGGTGGGTTCAAGAGGCAGCAGATGGTGGTGCGACGGCGGTGGCGAGAACTGATAAAATTAACACACTTTTTTTCTTGCAAACTGTCAACAACAACTAGACAATCTAAACATGATCGACAACGGACACAAGCAAATGGATACCAACCCAAAGCAGATTAAATCCCGAAGGATGAAACCTGCTCTGATACCAAGTTGAATATCAGAGTGCGCAACGAATAAGATTACAAAATAATAAGAATATTATTAAATAAACTGAGAATGCCGAAATGGCTACAAAACCCTAATAGACTACATTGTGAATGACTTGTTATTCTACGAGCTACAAAGCACCATATATATAGAGAGAATTAACCTAACCCTAATCAGCAAGAAAACGAAACCCTAATACTAACGGGCTAAGCCCAAATTCAAACAATAAAATAAATAACTATTTTCCAACAATTGATTCTAAATGGCTTAGACTATGTGGTGGGATTAGTTGGAACTTTTGAAAAGATGTTCTAATTTTTAACGTTTTTTATGGATTGCAACTTGAAGATGAAAATGTTGTCTTAGTTGAGTTTTAATAAAGTCTTTAGTTTGTTAGTTTTTATTTTTGTTTTTGAGTTTTGTTTTGCTTGAGGACAAGCAAAAAGCTAAGTTTGGGGGTATTTGATGAGTCGTTTTTATACTATGTATTTTACCCTATTCTTAGTTATAATTTATTGGTTATTTTGGTACAATTTTGATACTTTGGTTTATATTTTCAATGTAGGACATTCTACTTCCTCGGGAGCAAAAAGTGATCAAACGGATGATTTTTTGAGTGATTCCAATTGGAGGATGTTCGTGTGTCTTTCAAGATGATTGTGTCAAAGTTCCAGATTTTTCTTCTAAGCCGTTTGACCGTGGCGGTGAAATTAAGGCCCAGCGCGCAGCTTTCCCAGATTGACGTTTCTGGACGTTTTGGCTATTTTGGAGATCAAGATGGCATATTTTGAGGAAGATTTCTTCTGAGGATTTGTAGGGAACGTCTTCAGCTTTCAAAAGAGATATTTTGGGACCAAATCGGAGTTGATTTGGTCAGCCAAAAGTCTGATTTTCTGAGAAGTCCGAATTTGAGTTCAAATAGGAAACCTTTTATTTTCTGTTTTATTATTTTATTAGGTTTCCTAGTTTTAATCTAAAACCTTTTCTAGGTAGGGTTTTATTTTCTAGTAGTATAAATAAGGCTTTTTAGCCATTAGGGTTTTTTTACGCAACATAGGAGAAGACAGAGAAGGAGGAGGAATAATTCAAGTTTATTTTCAAGGTGTTTTCTATCCATGTTTTAATAATATTTTGTATTATGGTTGTTAGTAACTAATTTCTGTTTGCTAGGTCGATGCCTTAAGCCTTAGCATGAATATGTAGTTTTTATTTAATTGCTTATGATATTATGCATGCATACTTTGAATTATTAATCACTGTGCTTTAAACTGTCTCTATATCTTAATGCTTAGCTACCATTAGGATGTTTAGATAAGTAATCGGATGCAATTCGATCGGAATGCCACCGGGGGATTGAGTATTGCTTCTTGTGATTGATAGTTGTAATTTCACCTAGGCGAATGCCATGTCTTAGGGGTTGCATGGTTTTTCAAAGGGTTTTCACAAAGCGTAACGAGTCATGCATGTTTATATTTGATCTAAATGCCACAGACGGATTGCATGTTTGATATATGTTCTAGCTTGAATGCCACAAGTAGAATATGGATAAGGAAGACCTAACCTTCAAAGTTGCATGGGTAATTCATAAGTAATTGGTAAATCTACATAGGATTGTTAAGGGGACGGCGGAACCCTAGGCTTTTACAATTTGGTTTTCAAAACTCTTTTCTTTTGTTTTCTTTACTTTGCTAATTTATTTAATTATTTTAATTAAATTTGTTTTTATTATTTTTAAATTCTAAATCAACCGTTTCCAATCTTTGTTTTCAAATAATTAATTAAGATTTGGTATTTACATAAATTATTCATTCAATCCCTGTGGAGAACGACCTTGCTTGAGCTGCTATACTACGACAACCTTGTACTCTTGCAAGTATTTTTAAGTGTTTTTATCCCTACTTTTGCAGGTGGTAAAACCCCTATCAATAAGATCCAAATCTCTAGGCCCTTTATCAACCTGCAAGTAACACAGATGATAGAGAGGAAGAAGGAAGGAAGAAGAAGGATTAGGGCTCCAATATTTTTTTGTATTGATTTGTTTTGTAAAATTCTGATCTGACTTTTACATCCAAAGCATGAGCTTTGATAAGCTCATATTTATATATATTTTACATCAAATTCACTTGTCTTTTCTTAGTTAGTTCCTTATATTTTTGAGCTATTTACTTTGTTTTTGTGTTTTGTAGGATTTTTCAAGCAAATAAAATAAAAATAGCACAAATGGGATTTTAAGTAACAAATTCGTCAAAACTGCCTGTGCAGGTCAGCTGACTTTGGAAGCAAGTTGCGGACAGCTCAGAATGAATTAGAGAATGAGCCTTATATGGTTGGAAAGCTACGGATGTCTATTTTCTGGAGCATTTCGCGGATTGTTAATATCATTTTTCTAGAAGAAGTTATGGCCATTTTAACACTGAAAGGTGGACAAGAGGCTGAGCAGTTTGTAACTGAAATGAAAGCTATAAACCCAATTAATCTGGCAGCCAAAACTGATGCAGTAAAGAACAAGCCAGCTGACCCCTATTCAAATATCAGAGGAAATGAAATTGAAGATGAGGATTAAGTGGGAGTAATGGGCATAAAGGCTACCTAAAGAGTTACAATTGTTTTACCATTTCATCTCACTTATTGTCAACACTAAATGGCTATTAGTGGGTGAATTAAGAAGAAGAAAATGGGCAGCAAGTTAAATAGGGAGAAAGCTGCAGGCTGTAGAGAGAAGCAAAAGAAAAAGCAAAGAAAAAAATTAGAAAAAAAAAATAAAAAGAAAGCTGCAGTTGCAGCGGCACAAAGGAAGGCAGCAGGAAAGGCAGCAGGAAACAACAAAAGGGCAGCGGCAGCAGAGGTTGGACGAGGAAGGAGAGAAGAGGAGACTCGATTCTTTCGGTTTTATCTTCTCAAACTCATGTCTATCTTTTGGTTTAACTTAAGAATTATGTATAACTAAATTTTTAGTAGTTAGGGGCTGTTTTGAAGCCCCGAATATGATTGCAAGTTTGTTATGACATTTTGTTTGAATTACTTTTATGAATGGATGAAAATTGGTTCACTACTTTTCTCATTGATGAATTATTTATGTGTTTTCTATGGATGCATACTTAGTAAGCATATCTAAGATTCTAATGCTATGAATATGTGTGTGCCTGCCCTTGTCAAATGAGGACCTACATATGTTCTAGAGTAGTACTTGTTAATTGCGATTAACATGTGGACCAATTTCTAGGATAAGTAAGACAACGCCAGTACTTACGATGCCTTGTGATGACTCAAACTCTTTTCGTTCTTAATGATTTCTACTTGTTAAATCTATGAACACGCCATTCTAGATTGCATGCTAGGGACTAAGTTAAGTTGAAAACGCCATTCTCTTAACATACCACATAAGAAAGAGTAATAGGTTGAGTTCTAACATTGAGCCAACTTGAGCATCTTCATCCGGAAATAAAAGGAATTTGAATGAAACATAACATGTTTGCATGATTATTTGGTGGTGGATAGCACTTCCCCTAACTCGTTTTCTTAACTTGTGAACTACAATCTATTTTTACTACTTAAAATTTGTTTCTGTCCTGTTTTTGTTCGATTTAATTTAAATATCAAATCAACTCCAAAAATCCCAAAAATTTGTGTGAGTGTATCTCTGTGTGTCTAGTATCTGCATATAAAATTTCGTAGACTTTAGATAAGTGTAAGTTGGTCTAATAATTATTTTTCGGTGGCTGGTCAGTAGGGACAGCAGCCCAGTTTTTGTGACATTTTAAGTAGTTAGATAAAACAATCTTCTGCGGGAAAGACCCTTATTTTCATATGCTACAATTGACAAATCTTAGTGTTAATAAGGAAAATCAATAGGATATTTGTGTGCTACTTTGTGGTGTGCTTTTAAGCCTATCAAATTTTTGGCGCCGTGTCGCCGGGGATTGTTATTTCTAATTACTTATTTTTCTATTATTTTCTTTTCTTGTCTAATTTGTGTTTTTGTTTTGTTTTTATTTTAGGTACTCTTTGTAGTATATGCATACTCAAAGGTCCAAGAGCATTGATCTAGCTTCCTACGATCCTGAGCTTGAACGAACACTTCGGAAGCTTCAGAGAGAAATCAAGCAGAAGCGTGCCTCGGTGTCTTTACCACCATCTTCTCCAACACATTTGAGTTCGGAAGAGGAGGAAGAACCACAAGAAGGCATGGCCGATAACCGTACTTTGAGGGAGTTGGCAACACCTAATACAGATCAACAACCATTGTGCATCACATATCCAAATGCAGAAGGAGGATTTGAGCTCAAGTCCGGCATGATTCACTACTTGCCTAAGTTCCATGGCTTTTCAACAGAGGATGCCAACAAGCATCTCATGGAGTTTCACGTGGTATGCTCAGGAATGAGACCAGCAAATGTGGATGACGAGCAAGTCAAGTTGAGGGCATTCCCATTTACATTAGAAGCTAAAGCAAAGGAGTGGCTTTACAATTTACCTCCGGGATCAATGAACACGTGGAACCAGGTGAAGCAAGCATTCTTGGAGCAATATTTTCCGGCCACAAAAGCTGCAAGCATAAGGAAAGACATATGTGCAATCCGACAACACCATGGAGAGCCCTTTGGAGATTACTATGAGCGGTTCACACATTTGGTTGCATCTTGTCCTAATCATCAAATTTCAGAGCATCTTTTAATACAATACTTTTATGAGGGATTGTGTGGTACTGATCGTGTAATGCTTGATGCAGCAAGTGGAGGAGCATTCATGGACAAGACACCAACTAATGCTAAGGCATTGCTAAAGAACATTGCTGGCAACACACGACAATTTGGAGGGAGAGATGAGCTACCCCTTAAGAAAGTTAACGAGGTAAGTGCTAATTCTAGTATTGAATTACAATTAGCTAACTTGACTAATCTTGTGCAACAGGTTATGGTGGCTCCAAAACAGGTGTGCGGTGTATGTTCAATGATGGGACATGCCACAGACATGTGCCCTTCATTGATGGATCAAGGTGGTCTTGAGCAAGCTAATGCATTAGGAGGGTTTCAGGGGCAACAAAGGCAAAAGTATGATCCATATTCCAACAACTATAATGCGGGTTGGCGCGATCATCCACACTTAAGGTGGAACAATCAAGACAACGGACAACAATCTGTTCCAAACAACTATAACCGTCCACCTGGCTTCTTTCAAGCAAGACCGCAAGCACCATTTCCGCCTCAGCAACAACAAGCTCCAAGTAAGTCTCTTGAGGATTTAATTGCTTCTTTAGCTAACTCTACTCAATCTCATCAGCAGAAAACAGATAAAGCAATTGAAAACCTTGAGCGCCAAATGAGTCAGTTAGCAAGTTTGATAGGGCAACAACACCAACCAGGAAGGTTGCCTAGCCAAACTGTGGTGAATCCAAATGCGGAGCAAATGAATGTTGTGACTTTAAGGAGTGGAAAAGAAGTTTTTGAGCAGCCAAGGATGCAAAAGAGGACTAGAAAAGATACAAATGAGCAAGGGGAGCTACAAACACAAAATCTTGAGCAAGATGAGGCTTCAACAGAAACTGAAAAGTCTCCTAAAGCTACAGAATTGAACAAAAAAGATTCTGATAAGGTAAGTAAAGAAGTTCAAAATTCATTTAACTCATGTGTCCCTGTTCCTTTCCCTCGTAGGTTTATGAAGTCTAAGAAAGAGCAAACTGATAAGGAAATCTTGGATACTTTCCGGAAAGTCCAAGTGAACTTACCTCTTTTAGATGCCATAAAACAAGTGCCCAAGTATGCAAAGTTCCTTAAAGAGCTTTGTACAAACAAGAGAAGATTCAATGATCCAGAAACTGTGGCATTAAGCGAGGAAGTATCAGCTGTTTTGCAGAGAAAGTTGCCACCGAAGTTGAAGGATGCAGGTAGTTTTACCATTCCATGTGTAATTGGAGGGAAAGAGTTTGGGAGAGCATTGTGTGATTTGGGGGCATCCATCAATCTGATGCCATATTCAGTGTATGAATCATTGAACCTTGGAGATTTGAAGGAAACAAAAGTAGTAATTCAGTTGGCAGATCGTTCAAATAGATATCCCAAAGGCCTATTGGAGGATGTACTTGTGCAAGTGAATGAGCTCATTTTTCCCGCTGACTTTTTTGTTCTTGAGATGGAACATGACCCTATGCCTACTGCACTTCCTCTTATATTGGGAAGACCATTCCTTAGAACGGCGCGTACAAAGATTGATGTCTACGATGGTACCTTAACCATGGAAATTGATGGAGAAAGCGTCAAGTTCAGAATTTTCAATGCTATGAGGTACCCTAGTGATTTTGAATCTTGTTTGTCTATTGATGTGTTTGACTATTTTGTGCAGGATTGTTTTAATGAAGGTGTGGGACAAGATAATTTAGAGAAGGCGTTAGTGCATAGCATTACACGTGGAAAACTTAATTATTTCGAGCACATTGATGAAGAATTAATCCAGACAGTGGCAGCCCTTGAGTCTCTTTCACCAATTCGTGGTAAGTCTTCTTCCTATTTTATTTCTCTTCCTACTTCTAACGAAAAAACTCTTCCTTCTGTGATTCAGGCACCCAAATTGGAGCTCAAACCGATTCCTGAACATTTGAAGTATGCATTTTTGGGAGAGGATGAAACATTACCGGTCATCATATCGTCACAACTCACAGCAGACGAAGGGGATAAACTGATCCGGGTACTGAAGGATCACAAAACTGCCATAGCTTGGAGCATTGCAGATATCAAAGGTATAAATCCAGCTACATGTATGCATAGGATTCTTCTGGAAGAAGGTGCAAAACCAACAAGGGAAGCTCAACGCCGTTTGAACCCACTCATGATGGAGGTCGTCAAGAAAGAGGTTATCAAACTTCTTGACGTTGGTATCATATATCCTATCTCAGACAGCAAGTGGGTGAGCCCTATTCAAGTAGTTCCTAAGCGATCCGGAGTCACAGTTGTTAAGAATGAAGCTAGTGAGCTAGTGCCTACACGTGTGCAAAATAGTTGGAGAGTCTGCACCGACTATCGGAAGATAAACAGCACCACACGCAAAGATCACTTTCCAGTCCCATTCATTGACCAAATGTTAGAAAGGTTAGCTGGTCATTCTCATTATTGCTTTCTTGATGGCTATTCTGGATATAATCAGATTGCAGTTGCTCCGGAGGATCAAGAAAAGACGACTTTCACATGTCCATTTGGCACATTTGCATATCGGAGGATGCCGTTTGGACTTTGCAACGCCCCCGCTACATTTCAAAGGTGTATGGTAAGTATCTTTTCTGATATGATTGAGAAAATAATTGAAGTGTTCATGGATGATTTTTCAGTTTATGGTGATTCTTTTGATGCATGTCTATATAATCTGTCCTTAGTTTTAAAACGTTGTCAAGAAACTAATCTGGTCTTAAATTGGGAAAAATGTCATTTCATGGTTTCACATGGATTAGTTCTAGGGCATATCATATCTGAAAATGGAATTGAAGTTGATAAATCTAAAGTAGAACTTGTTAGTTCTTTACCCCTCCCTACTACTGTCAGGGAGGTTCGTTCTTTTCTTGGACATGCAGGTTTTTACCGTAGGTTTATGAAGGACTTCTCAATGATTTCTAGACCCTTGTGCCGTTTGCTTCAAAAGGATGTAACATTTGATATGAATGAAGAGTGTGTGGTAGCATTCAACAAGCTTAAGGAGTTGTTATCCACAGCTCCTGTGATCATGCCACCAGATTGGAGTTTACCTTTTGAGTTGATGTGCGATGCTTCAGACTATGCCGTCGGTGCAGTTCTAGGGCAGCGTGTCAACAGAGTGCCACATGTCATCTATTATGCATCTCGAACACTCAATGATGCACAGTTGAATTATTCAACAACGGAGAAGGAGCTTTTAGCTGTTGTATTTGCTTTAGAAAAATTTAGATCTTATTTGATTGGAACTAAAGTTATTGTGTTTTCTGACCATGCAGCTTTGAAGTATCTACTCACGAAAAAAGATGCAAAACCGCGACTCATTCGATGGATACTTCTGCTTCAAGAGTTTGACTTGGAGATCAAGGATAAGAAAGGGAGTGAGAATGTTGTAGCAGATCATCTTAGCAGACTTGTGCATTCAAACACAGAGGAAGATCTCATCCCTTTACGTGAGAGTTTTCCGGATGAGCAATTATTTTCATTAAAGGCTACTGACCCTTGGTATGCAGATATTATCAATTACAAGGTCACCAAAAAGATTCCGGATGATTTTACACGTGCTCAGAAAGATAAGCTTGTCAAAATTGCCAAATACTACGAGTGGGATGATCCTTATTTGTGGAAATATTGCCCTGATCAACTGATTAGAAGGTGTGTCCCCGAATCTGAGTTTAAATCTATTCTAACCTTTTGTCATTCTTATGCATGTGGCAGCCATTTTGGAGCAAAGAGGACAGCCCTTAAGGTGTTAGAGAGTGGCTTCTATTGGCCTAGTTTGTTTAAGGATGCGTACGAGTTTTGTGCCACATGCGATCGTTGTCAACGAACAGGTAACTTGGGTACAAGAAATCAAATGCCACAAACCCCTATTTTGATTGTTGAGATCTTTGATGTGTGGGGCATTGATTTCATGGGACCTTTTCCATCTTCAAATGGTTTTCTTTACATTTTATTGGCTGTTGATTATGTTTCTAAATGGGTGGAAGCGAAAGCCACCAAAACTAATGATTCAAAAGTTGTTTCAGATTTTATTAAGACTAACATCTTTGCAAGATTTGGAACACCTAGAGCAATCATCAGTGATGGAGGGAGTCACTTTTGCAATAGAACATTCGAAGCGTTGCTTAGGAAGTACAATGTCACACATAAGGTGTCTACACCTTATCATCCGCAAACTAGTGGTCAAGCAGAAGTATCAAACCGTGAGGTGAAGCAAATTTTGGAGAAAACTGTGAGTCCTAGTAGGAAGGATTGGAGCATGCGCTTGAACGATGCATTGTGGGCTTATAGGACTGCCTATAAGACTCCTATTGGAATGTCCCCATTTCGGTTAGTTTATGGGAAACCATGCCGTCTTCCAGTAGAGTTAGAGCACAAAGCTTATTGGGCGATCAAAGCCTACAACATGGACATGAGTGTTGCTGGAAAGCAGAGGAAGCTTCAGTTGAATGAGTTAGACGAACTCCGGAATGATGCATACGAGTCTAGTCGAATATACAAGGAGAAATCAAAGGCATTTCATGACAAGATGATCTTAAGGAAGAGCTTTGATATTGGACAGAAAGTTCTTCTATTTAATTCTCGCCTTCGGTTATTTCCCGGTAAGCTTCGTTCTCGATGGGTTGGTCCATTTGTTATCACTAATATTTTTCCTCATGGTGCAGTGGAAATCCAAAGTGCAAAGGCCGGAAACGTGTTCAAAGTGAATGGACATAGACTCAAGCCATATTATGAGTCTTTTGTGGAGCATGATGTGGAGGTTGTACCCCTCCAAGAACCAGCTTCCCTTGGATGATTACTCTTGGTACCGTCCGGCTGCGGACGTAAAAGCAAGCGCTTATTGGGAGGCAACCCAATATTTCTATTCATTGTCTTTTTCTGTCATTTTCAATTTTCCGTTTGCTTTTTCTGAATTTTCTTGAGTGCTAAACTGAATTATTTCTTTTCTTTGTAGGAACATTTGGTTATGTCCACCCTTGGAGTTGATTGCTGAATTGAAGTTTGGGGGTCATCACTTGATTTTACTGCAAATTGGGGAAGTTTTCAGTCCAAATGCTTCATTTTTTTTTTCTTCTTATTATTTTATTTTATTTTGTTTTATGCGTTATTGTGTTTTCTGACATTGGGGACAATGTCCAGTTTCAGTTTGGGGGTAAGGATTGAAAAAATGACCAAATTGAAAATTTTCGTACCTTCCACTAAGAACTGGGTTTGATTTGTGTCCGTGTTGTTTCCTTTTTGTTTTCTTAATTAGTTTTGTTTACTCTAACAAAAACCCAAAAAAAAAAAAAAATTATAAAAAATTCGGAAGATTTGAAAATCCAAAAATATTGTCTTATTTTCTTTATTGTTTTGAAGTAGATTTTTGTTAGTTTCTCGACCCAATGATATAATTGGATTGAATTTGAACCACGGTGATCAAGAACTTAGTAAGCATGTGTTGTGTGAAATTCATGATTCTCTTGTTAGTTTTGTACATGTTTAATCATCTTCGAAAAACCAAATGCACATAGCCTTGTTGATGTGAGACTAAAGCATGACTTAAAGTTTCGCATGTGAACATAGTGACCATATACATCCTATGTGAGTTTTTGAGCCTATTGAAAGTGTGTGCATTTTTCATACACTCATATTCTTTCATGTGTGATGAACTTATGTGACTTACATCTCTAGAACTTGCGTAACGATCTTTCGAAATGTTTGTCATTGATTGCATGAACTTGAAAAGGATAGAGGCATTAGGTTTATCACCATGGCCCAAATAAGCATGTTTCCTAAAGAAAAATGATATCATTAGATTGCCAATTTGAGCCGTATATGTTGAGCCTTTTTTATTTCTTATCACCAGATATGTCTACCCTTATACCTTAAACATTTTTCCTTACCCTGTCCAAGCTAGCTAGTGAGCAATGCGAGATTGTCTTATGAGAAATGTTTGTGAAGTACTTTGAAAGAGTTTGGCAAAAGAATAAGTGTGGGGGTAGTTCATGTTTGTATTTAGTTATGGTTCAAAAAAAAAAAAAAAAAAAAAAAAAAAAAAAAAAAAAAAAGAAAAAGAAAAATTGTATACAAAGCAAATTTTTAAGTTTCAGTTTAGGGGTGTGGTTGGAGGTATTAGCAGAGTGGTTGGAGAGCTTGAGTTCTTATAAATCTCAACAAGAAAATTGCTTGCAATGTAGCTTGGAACTTGTGTTTACCTATCCTTTCATTTCAATAACCCTCTCCCTAAGCCCCATTACATCCAATAAAAGACCTCTTGATTTAAGTTTTGCAATTATGATTTTGGAGATGTGATCTTTATGCAAGCTTATGGTAGATCTTTCACATTTGATTCTTTGAGCGAAACACGTTAAACTAAACATATGTGTGATTGAGTGTATGTCCCGTGAGAAGGTCATAGTTTGCATGTGGTGTTTAAAAAAAAACTTGAAATTGCATTAGCATGGCTATTACACACACTACACTTCAAGGATGATTAAAAGGTTATTGCTAACATTTGAATAGGAATATGAGCTTGGATTAGCTTGTTTGGTGCTAGCTAAGGTTCTTGATGATTTGTTTTCTTGAATGAAATTCTATGAGGGTCACATAGAGGGAAGCTAATGTTTTTCATGTTTTCTTTATTTTGCTCGAGGACTAGCAAAAGCTAAGTGTGGGGGTATTTGATAAGCTCATATTTATATATATTTTACATCAAATTCACTTGTCTTTTCTTAGTTAGTTCCTTATATTTTTGAGCTATTTACTTTGTTTTTGTGTTTTGTAGGATTTTTCAAGCAAATAAAATAAAAATAGCACAAATGGGATTTTAAGTAACAAATTCGTCAAAACTGCCTGTGCAGGTCAGCTGACTTTGGAAGCAAGTTGCGGACAGCTCAGAATGAATTAGAGAATGAGCCTTATATGGTTGGAAAGCTACGGATGTCTATTTTCTGGAGCATTTCGCGGATTGTTAATATCATTTCTCTAGAAGAAGTTATGGCCGTTTTAACACTGAAAGGTTGACAAGAGGCTGAGCAGTTTGTAACTGAAATGAAAGCTATAAACCCAATTAATCTGGCAGCCAAAACTGATGCAGTAAAGAACAAGCCAGCTGACCCCTATTCAAATATCAGAGGAAATGAAATTGAAGATGAGGATTAAGTGGGAGTAATGGGCATAAAGGCTACCTAAAGAGTTACAATTGTTTTACCATTTCATCTCACTTATTGTCAACACTAAATGGCTATTAGTGGGTGAATTAAGAAGAAGAAAATGGGCAGCAAGTTAAATAGGGAGAAAGCTGCAGGTTGTAGAGAGAAGCAAAAGAAAAAGCAAAGAAAAAAATTAGAAAAAAAAAATAAAAAGAAAGCTGCAGTTGCAGCGGCACAAAGGAAGGCAGCAGGAAAGGCAGCAGGAAACAGCAAAAGGGCAGCGGCAGCAGAGGTTGGACGAGGAAGGAGAGAAGAGGAGACTCGATTCTTTCGGTTTTATCTTCTCAAACTCATGTCTATCTTTTGGTTTAACTTAAGAATTATGTATAACTAAATTTTTAGTAGTTAGGGGCTGTTTTGAAGCCCCGAATATGATTGCAAGTTTGTTATGACATTTTGTTTGAATTACTTTTATGAATGGATGAAAATTGGTTCACTACTTTTCTCATTGATGAATTATTTATGCGTTTTCTATGGATGCATACTTAGTAAGCATATCTAAGATTCTAATGCTATGAATATGTGTGTGCCTGCCCTTGTCAAATGAGGACCTACATATGTTCTAGAGTAGTACTTGTTAATTGCGATTAACATGTGGACCAATTTCTAGGATAAGTAAGACAACGCCAGTACTTACGATGCCTTGTGATGACTCAAACTCTTTTCGTTCTTAATGATTTCTACTTGTTAAATCTATGAACACGCCATTCTAGATTGCATGCTAGGGACTAAGTTAAGTTGAAAACGCCATTCTCTTAACATACCACATAAGAAAGAGTAATAGGTTGAGTTCTAACATTGAGCCAACTTGAGCATCTTCATCCGGAAATAAAAGGAATTTGAATGAAACATAACATGTTTGCATGATTATTTGGTGGTGGATAGCACTTCCCCTAACTCGTTTTCTTAACTTGTGAACTACAATCTATTTTTACTACTTAAAATTTGTTTCTGTCCTGTTTTTGTTCGATTTAATTTAAATATCAAATCAACTCCAAAAATCCCAAAAATTTGTGTGAGTGTATCTCTGTGTGTCTAGTATCTGCATATAAAATTTCGTAGACTTTAGATAAGTGTAAGTTGGTCTAATAATTATTTTTCGGTGGCTGGTCAGTAGGGACAGCAGCCCAGTTTTTGTGACATTTTAAGTAGTTAGATAAAACAATCTTCTGCGGGAAAGACCCTTATTTTCATATGCTACAATTGACAAATCTTAGTGTTAATAAGGAAAATCAATAGGATATTTGTGTGCTACTTTGTGGTGTGCTTTTAAGCCTATCAAGCTTATATATAAGTTTCCACTAAAACAAATTGCCAGTTGGCAATCACTAATCACTCTATAATACTCATATTTAGTCTGCTATTACATCACTAATTGTGATCGAGATACAGGATCATAACAATACTTCCCCCTTGAAGAACAACCTTGTCCTCAAGGTTGAAAATTGAAAAACTTATTTGAACGAGCAGAAACTAAGGAGTCTTTTAATAGAAGGGAAGCTACAGGGACTGCAAATACAATATGCAGATAGCTCTCAACTTTTGGAGATGAGCCTGCAGCACCCCTGAACTGGTTATGGTAGCTCCCACAACTTGGTGAGTGAGCTCTTGTCACCTGTAGCGTCTTCATAAATTTCAACCCACGATATCATTTCAATTTCCATGCTAGTTGCCAAAAAGCATGCAGCAGCATCAAATTGGAGAAAATGGGCCAACTCCTAAGGAACCTGCCAAAAGATTCTTAACCAATAAATCTACTATAGGAATTGGACCATTGCCGAGAATTATAACCTTAGAGATGGGTCTGAGCTTGATATCCTCAAGGTTAAAGAAAGAAGAACTTGTTTTATTTCTGCAATGGTCTAATGGGGTAGTGACTGTTGCTGGACTTTGAATTTGACAAAATCGTGTGTCTCCAGAGTCCTACAAAATGGACAAGCAGGTCAATCTCGGAACCATCACTTTCATGATTTGAACTGGTTGATTGGAATTTGTACCATAAAAGGCACATTCACCTAACTTCATCAGCAATAATTCAGTATGTGTGTTAGTTATGGACTCCAAACCCTCATTAGCAGTACGCACTATAGTCCACAGTTGATACCGATTGCGCACAGACGCCAGAGATCCTTGAACAAAGACAGGTGGTAAATTAGCATTTCCCAGTGGAGCAGTCTAGGTGGCACAGGTCTCGTCTGCAAAGATCACAGGCTTTCTAGAAGATACAGTGCTCTAGCCTTCCACATGAAAGTTCTTATTATTATAAAGGTGTTTGCCATATATCTTCCCGGAGTCCACCAAATATACAGCACAGCTGCAACAATCATTGACATCCACAATTTCCCATTTGCCCAGCAGCCTTTCATGATATTCTTTTCCGTAATCAATTCTTCCACCATAGTAAAGCAATAAAGTAATGATTCTTTTGTTAGTGAAATGTGCTAACACTAAAGCAATGAACTCAATGGCAGCCATCGATTTTATAGGTTCTTTTGAGCCTCCCACCAAATTAACCACATAGTGCTTCCCAACAATTCCAAGGATAAGAATTAACAAGCAGCAGAATGCATATATAAGCTTCACTCTAAACCATTGTTGGCTGAAGGCATCAAATAAGGGTTCAACAATGGAAATACCTCTGACAATATTGAATGCATATTGTCGAGCAGCTTCAGAAATATCTGCAACCTTAGCATGGGTTGGAGTTGGGTATTCTATCACTAACTCAAGAAACTGATAAGTTACAGTAACATTAGCTCCATTGTGCTCTTTGGACCAGTTTTCTTCATTATTTGTTTCCAAATTGAAATCAGAACAGTGGAGCTGGATGGCAAGACAACCAAGTTGCGCAACTAAGGCTTTCGTTTTGTATCTCTCCATCTCATAAAGCAATGCCCCTCTTATGTTACGAGACACTGCTAATAAGTGCAAAAGTCTTTGACCATTCTGTAATTTGTACTGATAAGCATGGAGTAGTTCCCATGTCCCAACCCTCCTAACTACAACCCAAGAGACTAGTGATGGCATAGCTGCATGATGCCAGTCATCACCACACTGCCTCGAACAAAAGAATGACTATTTTTTACCCATGCGCTTGGCCTCCTTGCACGGAAGATAGAGCATTAGCTTTACATCTTGAGCCAATGCATCTTCGGGATCCCATACCGGCCGAAAATCGAGGTTACTAGGGAACAACACCGAGAAATCAGCATGTAGATTGATAGCCAAGGCACCAAAAGTGATTTCCCGGTGATCCTTGAGAGAGAATATGATTCAAAATAGGTGCCCCTAATATCCTCACACTCTCTCTTTAGCATTTCATCAAACAATGTAGCTTCCTCATATTGCATCACTTGTAATAGACAAGTAAAATCCATTGCATGATTAATGAAGTGTAGCTGTGGGATCAAAAATTGAGGGTACTTGTCACAATGGTTCTCATGGTGCTTGGAACAGAGCATCACCTCTAGAATTTTAGCTAATCCCCCTCCAAAATCCCATCCATTCCAGAATTCACCTATAGCTATGCAAAACTGAGAGCATATAACCATGTTATGAAAAAGAGGGGTCATTCAATCGAAGAGGTTTCCTGTAGCATCCTCGCTTTGTCTCTTAGCTATTTCATTAAACACATTCTCTGCATCCAAAACCATCACAAACTTGCCAACCTCATACATGCTGACCCAACCATTTATCTCATTCAAATAAGCATCATTCATGATCATCTTGCCATCAGTATAACACGCAAGGAAACCATGGAAAAACCAATGCCACATAGCCTTCCGATTTTTAAACTTGTAAATCAAAGATCTCAATACCTTATGTCTACGTTTGGTGGTGTTTGTATTCGTTATCGGCTGCTTGCAGAGGCGAAGAAACTGTAATTTGATGCTTCTGTGGTCTCCATAGTCCTTAATGTTGATGTTATCACTGGCGTCATGTAGTAACCATTGAAATGGGCCTGAAGCTTTGGCTCCTTCATTACTGAGAGTTAAACCCAGACCCTGCACACTTGTTGGAGCTTCCTGATTGCTCAGCAATGGTTTGCTATTGTTGGTGTGGGCTGCCATTGAAGCATTCAAATTCGACTGTGGCTTAACAGACGGAGTTGTGATTTTTCGCAACAATGGTGATGACAAAAACAACGGCATAACGAAATGGACTTCGATTGTCGTCTCCTTGAAGTTTGGGATGACCGAGATTGATTGATTTCGTGTCATTGAAAATCATCGGGCTGGATCAGAAACTCCCCCATCGCTGATAGCGAACATAAGGGTTGCAGTGGAGTCTCCATCAGCGTTGAGAGCCAACTCACGGGCACTGCGTATCTGAGCAAGGTAGGGTGCAAATAGAGCATCCAAGGTCTCGCGAAGTGAATCCTCGTTCGCAGCAACCATGGCATAAAACATAGGTGGGTGGGTGTGCACATGAGGGAAACTAGGATTCGAGAAGGATGATACCATTGATAAGATCCAAATCTCTAGGCCCTTAATCAACCTGCAAGTAACATAGAGGATAGAGAGGAAGAAGGAAGGAAGAAGAAAGAGTAGGGCTCCAATATTTTCTTGTATTAATTTGTTTTGTAAAATTATGATCTGACTTTTACATCCAAAGCATGAGCTTATATTTAAGTTTCCACTAAAACAAATTGCCATCTGGCAAAATCTAATCACTCTATAATACTCATATTTAGTCTGCTATTACATCACTAATTATGATCGAGATACAAGATCATAACAAAACTGATGACTGTTAGACTATAACCTTGTCTTGATTAAAATTTAATTTTCGTACTTGAATACATTTAATCACCTCATTTATTCAACTATAACATTGTCAGGCTGCGGCTACAGTTTCCACTAACAAAACTGATTACTGTTAGACTATAACCTTGTCTTGATTAAAATTTAATTTTCGTACTTGAATACATTTAATCACCGCATTTATTCAACTATAACATTGTCAGGCTGCGGCTACTGTTTCCATTGCGGCTTCGACTTTTAACATCGGTGACCCATTTTCTCTCACCTTTCTCAAGGGGTCATCACCTCCTCTCTCCACTCTCATCGTCTCTCCCCAGAAATTTTTTTCGAAAGAAATAAAAGACCCAAAACCCAATTTGATCGCTGTAGAATTTTTCAGGTCGACGGGCATAGAGCCCACTCAGCCACTTGCCCCATTTGATTTTGCACTCCTTGCTTCAAAGATGTGAGTAATTGAATAACCTTATCATTGTCCAAAGACATACCTGAGTTGGTTTGGGCCGAAGGTTGTTGAGGTGGCATTGGTGCGTATGGCCTTTGAAACATCCCAGGGGGTGGTTGTCAAAATCCTCCTTGTTGTTGAGGTTGTTGAGACTCCCTCTACTTCATATTTGGATGATCTCTCCAGCCCGGATTGTAGGTATTGGCGTATGGATCGTATTTGGGCTGATTTTGGCTTTGGAACCCAATGGCGTTGGCACTTTCCCATCCTCCATTCTCTATTAGTTAAGGGCACTTTTTAGAGGGGTGTCCTTGTATAGAGCACACGCCACAGATTGTGTTTCCTTGCACTTTTGGTCCTTCAACAACCTGTGACACAAGAAGAGTGAGATTAGCCAATTGAGATTGAATTTTAGATATTGCACTTACCTCATTCACATGTTGCTGCCGTGGGGGCTCCCTTTGTCCAACACCTTCGTATTGTTGTGTATTCAAGGCTCGGTTTGCAATTAAGGTCTTGGCATGAACTGGTGTTTTGTCAACCAACGCTCCTCTCACTAAGGCATCTAGCATTTGTCTCTCTATTGGAAGAAGTCCTTCGAATAAATATTGAATGAGAAACTCTTCTTTCATTTGATGTTGAGGGCATGATACAACTAGAGTCTTGAAATGCTCATAATACGCCGGAAACGATTCTCCTTGGTTTTGTTAAATGCCACTAATCCGCTTCCTCAAAAGAATGACTCTTGAAGTTTGAAGGAATTTCTCTAAGAATGCTCTCTTCATGCTTTCCCAACAAGTGACGGTCCTAAGTGCCAATTCGTACAACTAATCCTTAGCCTTTTCCAAAAGAGAGAATGGAAAAGCTTTCATCTTCAATATGCTTCCATCGACGTTGACTAGGGTCATGCTTGAATAAACCACTTCAAATTCCTTCAAGTGCTTGTTTGGATCCTCCATGGACAACCTATGGTGCTTTGGAATGTGATGCATCAAACTGGACTTTAATTCGAACTTCTCGGTCTTGCCTTGAGCTTCCGTGGAGTATTGAATGCATAGGGGCACGACATTGTCCAATCCCGAGGTGGAAAGTTCCTTGATTGTTCGGTTATCTGCAGTCATGACTTGTTCTTCCTCCAAGTCCTGAACCGTGACCTCTTCTTCCTCTTCTACTTCTTCTTCTTCAAGCTCGGGTTCAGGGCTAGATGGATTAGATTCTTGCTGATTCCTCTTCCTTCTCAAAGTTCGTTCAAAATCGCTATCAAAATCCAAAATGTGCTCACGAACAGTTTGAGAACTTTGAGTCATAAACTAGTACCTAAAAACAAGAAAACAAAACAAAGTTAGAAAGTAAAACAAAATACACGAAAAAGAAATAAGGGGGATTAGCAAACTTGCTAATCCCCGGCAACGGCGCCAAAAATTTGATGTGATAAAAGCTTAACACACAAATTAAACCCTCTTGTTGACAATTGTAGTATATGTATAAGTAGGGATCGTTCTAGGCCGGGGATTAGGAGGGATTGCTAATCTACTCAAAACTGACTCAAAAACAGAAAACTAGACTTAAAAACACTTACTAGACTCAAAAGACTCAAAACAAACTAAAATGACTCTGCACCTCAGATTTTCCTAAATTCATTGAATTGGACTCTGCACCTCAGCCAAATTATTCTTCTCAAGTTCCCTACATGAACTGCATAATAGAGATACACGCAAAGATCATTAAGCTCTGTGAAAATCATAAGCATTGACAAGGTATTCGTAACTATGAACTGCATGATACTCTTGCCAGGAATTTACTTAACACGATCATGACTAGCGACATCCACCACTTGCAAATATAAGTTCATAACGATTAGGTGAAATTCCCTTATATTTTAGCATCAAATTCATGCATACAAACTAAGTGTGCACCCTTAACCTACATACAAGAATAAGTTATCAATCAAGCAGTTAAGTAAATTACATTCACGATTTATGAAATCACAACTGGAAGTAATCAATTCATGTTGCAAATATGTTCATGGCTTTGAATTTTTCCCTAGCTAAAACGAGTTTAGCTCCTCATGTTCGCAAAACAAAGATAATTAAACTTAAACATTGAAAACAAAAGAATGATTACACCTAAAAACGTTCCAGCAATCCAAGCTTGAATGGCAAGCAGATCCAAGGGTCATTCTTCTCCTTCTTTGCTGCGGCACAAGGTTGGGAGTTGTGGATGAATGGTGGTTTGTGTTGAGGAATGGTCAGGGATTCGAATTATGGTGAAGGGATGTGTGAAAGTATGAATTGGGGTGGTGGAATCTCTAAAAGGCTGCGGCAAGGGCCTTTATCTATAGGTTTCGGGAAAGCAAGGCCTAATTTAATTTGGTTAATAGATTTGATCCCTAAATCCACAAGGAAAAGGTAATTAAATGTCAGAATCCAAGGGAGAATGGGAAAGGGAAATGCGGCAGCTTCTAGAGGAAAGGGGAGTGTCTTCCTTGCACGGCAAAGAAGTGTTTCTTGAAGGAAAGGTGCGGCAACCTATTAGGACTGGGACTAAGTCTTTTAGAATCAGGTATTAAGTGTCCTAATATATTTAGGAAGCCTCCTTGCAGCTGGAACCTAGGTTGATTAGGATTAGGAAAGGTTTAAGACAAAATAAGGAAACTTGGCTAACTTTTCCTTCTTTCTTGCTGATTTTCCTTTTCTTCCATGTCTTGAATTTATTTCCTTCATCTCTTTAGCACATTCCTAGCCTCCTTTGGTCTTCAATTTCGTCCATCCTCCTTGCTCCATGCATGTGATTTCCATTCCAAGCCCAAAACTGCTCCAAAATGCACCAAAATGCACTTTCTTGCCTCTTTAGCCCTTTTGACCTACAAACACACGAAAATAGCTTAAAATACTAAAATTACTAAGAACTAACTGCGTAAATGCCAAGAAACAAGCTAACTAAGTCGTATAAATGTGCTCCTATCAGAAATCGGTTTAAGCTCCAATTTGGGTGCCTAAATCACAAAAGGAAGAGTTTTTTTTTTCATCAGAAATTGGATGAGAAATAAAATAGGAAAATGACTTACCACAAATTGGTGGAAGAAACTCAAGGGCTGCCACATTTTAGATTGATTCTTTTTTAATGTGCTTGGAAGAATTAAGCTTTCCATTTGTAATGCTTTGCACTAGCGCCTTCTCTAAATTATCTTGTCCAACGGTTGCATTAAAACAATCTTGCACAAAATAATCAAACACCTCAATAGAAAAAACAAGATTCAAAATCACTAGGGTACCTCATAGCATCGAAGATTATGAACTTGACGTTTTCTCCATGTAGGCATATAGTCATGTTCCATCTCAAGAACAAAAAAAGTCAGCCGGAAAATGAGCTCATTCACTTGCACAAGTACATCCTCCAATAGGCCTTTTGGATAGCGGGAAAAATGAGCTCATTCACTTGCACAAGTACATCCTCCAATAGGCCTTTTGGATATTTATTTGAACGATCTGCTAATTAGATTACTACCTTTGTTTTCTTCAACTTTCCAAGGTTCAATGATTCATACACTAACTATGGCATCAAATTGACGGACGCCTCCAAATAACACAATGCTCACCTAAATACTTTCCCTCCTATTACACACGAAATGGCAAAGCTACCAGCATCCTTCAATTTTGGTGGCAGCTTCCTCTGCGAAACAGCTGAAACTTCCTCATTTAATGCCACTATTTCTTGATCATTAAATCTCTGAGCTACGTGTTTCGATGGCCTTCATTGGTGGTAAGTGAATCGTTTTGTCAATTGGCTACTTTATGCTTTTGTTGAGCTTCTCTTGATTTATTGAATGTCTTCCTTTGCTTGTGAAGATTCAAAATTTGGCTCAACTCCAAAAGGCTTCGTTGGACATGAAGAAGATGCATGTTGCCCTGGAAGTCCTGCTGAGTATCACGAGTGATTTATGCTGTTTAATCCTCTTTATTGGGAGAAATGTCGACTGTCTTCTGGAGAAGAAATTTAACGGATCAAGGAGGAGGCCCTCACTCATCCAATTATTTGTGTAGATCCTGTTGCCAATGAATGTGGAGAAAAGAAATCTTCATCACTTGATCGAGAACCTTCAGTTAAGAAGAAGCCGAAGACTTTATCTGGTGCTTGTGGGAGTTCGCATGCTGCCAGGAAACTGGTCACTGACTTGACTTTTCCCAAGGGGGAAAAAAAGACTGTTGAGTTTAAGCCTGCCAAGCTTGTTACTCCGAAGATTGCTACAACGGTTGCTGCGAGGATTACATAGCATAAGAGTTTTGCAGTCCCCTGGTATCTAGGTCAGCTTTGAGACATTCTTATGGAGCTAAGTTAGGTTCGGCTTTCGAAAGGCTTGCTGCGTCAAAAAGCAAAAGGTGCATTCTACCGCTAAAATGTCGCTTGGGCCTGCTTCTCCTTCTACTGTTGCGATTAATCGGCCTACTGAGAAGGAGAAAACTACCCACATGGGTAGTTGTGAGAATTCCATAGAGTTTTCTTCTAGAGAGTTTCCTGAGGTTTGTGCCCTATTGAATTAAGCATCTTGATGCTTGCACCAAGTTTGTTGATAATATTGGGAAGGTAGTTCGCTCGGATTTCTTTGCGAAGCGTCTTGCTAGTTCGATAAGGAGTTCTCTACTTGCTACTATACAGAAGACTTTGATCCTAGCTACTGAGTCTATGCGTCTTGACCAGGTCGTGGTTGAGGCTGCCAAAAAGGTTGAGGCGGAGATGGAAGTTGAAGTTCACTCTATTGCAAAAAACATTGAAAAATTAGAGTCTAAGATCGCTAATTTGGGGAGGTCTGATGTCTTTGTCCTGACTTTTTTGTAGCTGGAAGCCACTTGCTGGGAAGTTGAAGATTTGAAGTTCTAACTTGACGATGTTCAGGCCTTGTCGATGTTTGCTGAAGATCTAAGACTTTGAGCGTGTTAACACATAACTTTTATCCTTCAGTTATGTAAAGGATGAGGGACTAATCACAGCCTTCAGTGAAGTGATTCGTCTTTAGAGACTTGCCAGCAAGCTTGAGTCCAACGTAGTGAGACTGCAGGGCGTGCTATCTGCATATGAGAATCTTAAAAATGAACTAAAGAAACTACAATTTACCCATGCTGGTCTTGTCGAGGAAAATAAGCAACTGAAGAGTGTGAAGGTTGATCACGAATTTGCACTTGTTTTTCCTCAAATTGATTTCTACAAGTTGGGCTCTGCAGACTATATCCAAGGTAGACCACCTAAATACGAGCTCTTTGGGAAGGACTTCGGGACTTTATATGTTTCTATATAGAATTTGCTCAATTTGTCCTTCAAGGCTATTGTTGGTGGAACAGCTGATGATAAGGCTGCCTAGGTTGGGACAGCTGAAGATGAAGTGTTGAAAGGTGTCGCTATAGAGAGCAGTGCAGTTGCTGAAGGCGTGGTGACTAAGTAGCTGAGGGGTGTCCAAGCTGCTGATGAGTAGTCTTGTAGGTAGACTTTAGGAATTTTCTTTTCTTACTTTTTGCTTTCCTTTTGTTGGAACTTTGTTTTCCTTCGAGCTGATATATCAATTTCCTAGAAACTTAATAAACTATTTTCTTCGCCTTCTTCTTCTTCATTTATTTGCCTCATTTTTTTCAAAGCATACGAATTTGGATTAAAGAAAGCAGGCAATCTCATGTCGCGCCAGTTGTGGTTAGTGTTCTGTGAACTTTGCTTGCTTAAGGCGTCTTTCAAAACTTTTAACTTATAGGGTCAGCAGTCGGAAACGTTGCTTACCCAAAAGCAAACGAGTCTGCACAACCACTATAGTTTTATGTTTCAAATCGACAATTCACCAAACCTTTTGATCACAAGGCCGATAATTAGAAACGCTGCTTTTTAATATGCAGATTGGCATGCGTGGCCTATCCTGCTGCATGTTTGGGTGTGAAACTATTTCTTGTTTATAGAAGCAAGCGAATCTGCATGGGTACTTGGCCGTGAGCTTTAGCTTTTTAGGGCATTGAATTGCTAAACTTTGTCGTTCGTTATTGCCTTATGACCGTGTGCTGCTTAGTTGGTCGTTAATTCTTCAGCCCTTGAGCTGTGTGGCCTGCATCACAACATACTAAAGGTAATTGGGACACGAAATTTGCTAATTTATCGTATCAAAAGTGAGCAGTTGTATGGAACTTCGTGGGCAGTGGTTTGAAAGAACAGTTTGCAACCTACCAGGTAACACAACACTTTAGGAGTCATTGTGAACACAAACGTTGCTAACTTGTCAAAGTATAAGTGTGTAGTTATCTAGAGGTTCATGTGCATTAACCCCAAAGGTTGTTCTGCTCTTGGCAGTGCATAAAACTCATGGGCTACGTAGCATGTTCGTAGCGAACAAAGTTTTATATGGGCACGTGAATTGCAAACCTTTCACAAGTATGTGCAGTTGTATGAGTTTTCATTGCTAACTGATTGAAGGGCAAGCCATATGCCGTCTTTTGTAAATCGTAAGCTACTCAGCGAACCGACAGTGGCTTTAGGGTTCCAGGATACAACAACGATCGCTAGTTAGTCACACTCAAGATGCTCAACTGTGATTGCTAGTAGGTCACATCAAGGATGCTCAACTGCGTTGAATCCCCATGTGCAACCGAAGTTAGGATTCCACATCCACAAACAGATCGCCTGTGTGTCACGCTAGAGATGCTCAACTATGAATGCTATCTAGTTACATCAAGGGCGCTTAACGGGGATGTCCCTTCATGGGTAGTGGGAATGCTATTCCATAACATGAAGATTACTAGTTGGCCACATACAAGATGCTCAACCAACGATGCTGGTTGCTCACATTAAGGATGCTCAATTGCGGTCCATCTTCGTGGGCAATTACCCGATGGATGAACTGCGCAATTTGTCTCCTCCGTCTCTAAAGCCTGGGTCCCCACGGATTTGGGCAAAGGCCAAAAATCCTTCAATTAGTTACGACACGTTGAAGAGTTTAGAGAGCAACAACCTAGGAAACTTTGAAGGTAACCAGAACTAAAAAATATATCATTAGCTGTCAAGATGAAAAGGTTAAAACATAATGAGAAATGACAGAAGTATCCTTAATATTTTTCACTTTTCTAACAGGAGACAATGACTCGACTGAAGTGGAAATTGTCCATTTAAAAATAGTTTTGTGCAAGAGCACACAACAATGTACCCAAACAATTTGAACAACACAATACAAAAAATAGAGATTAAGGAAGATATGCATAATCTCAATACCAGTAAATTACAATTAACAAGACAATCCACAAAGGAATTGAAACATGAAGTAGTTTGAATATCTATGCTTCTAAGGGAAGATTAGCAACTCAAGAACTTGAGAAATAGACATGTAGTTTAACTCTCAAATGACAAATCTTCAAAGGCATACATGGATAGTAAAACACATATTAACACAAGCTCATAATGCTACAATAATGTGTCAAGGTATGGGAATGAGAGTGGTGATAGCCATCTTTAAGTCAAAACTCCATGCCACTATGCTCAAGATCAATTCGGATGCTAACCAAACTTTTAATAATCCATTGAGCTTAAGAAACAACATTTCCAACATAATATGAACAAGGAGCAAGACACAAAACTACTTACAATGGAAAGCCAACACTAAATGAAAATTGAAGGTGGCATATGGTATTAAGATACACAAGTCATTTGATATGGTTGATGCAAAATGTAGTAAGAAACTTTTGAACTTTTATGACAAGTGGAAATAATTTGATGACACATGATATTGCATGGGGGAACACTTTTGTAGGATTATATTTGAGATTCCCTTTTTGGATATTTGAGAATGTTGCTCATAAATGATGATATTGAAGCCAATAATGATTTTATTTTGAGGAGCACTGAGCACTATAACAAGAGATAGACAAGTGGTGTTTTGTAGTGGAAATGATACAAGGTTCAAATTATAGAGTAAGTTGGGTCACTACAACTCAATCAAGACCAAAGCACACTTAACCTCTAAATCAACATAAGCTTTTGTGAAATGGAAAGATGATTTTTCAGAGGCTATCAGTCATAATAGGGAGAACCCTTGACATCACAGTGGAAAAATTATCCAAGGTTAATTCACAAAGAACTAACATCGTACGACAATTAAGAGATGCATATAGACAGAAAAATATATTTTTCTGATGAATCAACTGACAAGGCAGAAACATGACAGAAACTAGACATACTAGAAAAACTAGCGTAGCTATTTTTCAATTGGCACAGATTTAAGGTAAGAATTTTGCCCTTCATGAGATCTCTAATGAAGTGATGTTGCCTGTCGATATGCTTGGTCCATGAGTCCTGGTCATGGTTCTTCGAGATGTCAATTTAACTTATGAAGGCACAAAGAAAACAAAGGGAGTAGTAAGAACGATAATATGAAAAGAGTTTTGCCATCCATTTGGAACAATTTGACCTCCAAATGGCACACAATGGCACAAGGGAGTCCGATAGATTCAAGTTAAGCAACGTGAGTGAATATATCATCAAACTGAATACCTTCAAGTTGAGAGTATCTTTATGTAGCTGTCTGACCTTGTTCCCCATTGCATTTCTCGACACATCAAACATGTTTGTGTATGTGACATCTCGTCCCGAATTTAATATTATTTTATTCTCTAACCTTGGAAAATTACGAATATGCCCGTACGGGTTAAATTGAAATCCTTCATGGACATTTGAGTCCTTGTCACTCCTTGTTCCTTCATACATATTTCTTGGTGGTACGTGTTCTTACAAACACGTGAGTGTGAACGGACGTAAATAGGACGATTTATGTACATTTCCAATGAGGGACAAGATCATGATTTTGCACTCTCGAGAATTTATTACTTGTTGATTGAGACAACAGTGAGTTACTAGTATTGTGGGTTGCAGATTGTAATACCCATAGCTTATTTGTTGGGTTTGTTAAGCAAATGGGCAAGTAGGCCCCGTCTATGTTAATATCTTATTAATTAGGCCTCGTGCCTAATTAATTATTTTTTGGACTTGGCTCAAAGAGATACACATATTCTCGAATACTCAAAGAAATGAAAGCATAGGGGTTAATGAAATCGAATTCGGAGCTATAACGAAGATTTTCCGAAGCACGGAACACCGAGGGTAATTAGTAATTTCACATCACGGGAGATTTTTCTATTTTTTAATCTTTTTTGGCTTCGGGCTGCGTGCCAAGTGCGGCCCACACGCCACTCCAACTCTCCCTTTTGTCTCTTCCGTATCACTTAATCTCTCGGGCCCCTCTCCTTTACTACCACCTTAATTGTCTCTCCCTCATTTCACTATCTCATCCCTCTCACTTTTCCCTCTCTCTCACTCTGTCTCAAACTTTCTCTTTCCTCTCCACCCCTCATCTTTACATCTCTCTCCTCCTCTGTAAAATCACCACCGACAGCCACCTTATGGTAGCATGTGTGGTGGCACATAGAGGAACCCGAGATCCCTCTATAGGTTTCTCGATGTGCCGAATTAGAATCCGCCCTCCGTTTTCTGAAATTTGATTGTTTTAAAATAGTTCATTTATTAGTCATACTTTGTACGAATACGCGAATTTACATTAGTGCGCTATATATTTACATAAACGGTTTCGTTTCTAGTGAAATGCATCGCAAGGATGTCTGATGCCCATAAGGCGGGTTTGACTCGACGACATGATTTGTGAGTGGGTCTTTGCTTTTAAATATTATATATTTAATAAAGAATTTGCTACGTTATGCCTACATTAGACTAACATTTATAAGAATTAGCGGATTGACGAAATTTAGAAAATTATCCTAAATCCTATGGGATGCACATGTATGCGTACTATTATGGGATGCTTTAATTATATTTGGGGCCATGAATATGGTGGAGCAAAAAGTAATACCAAAAATCATGAAGTTGACAAGTGGATTTTTGGACAAGAATGACGAGATTACCGTCGATGCATACTAGAATTCTCACGCGCATGCAACAAACAATAACGGCTCAATCAAGGAAGAGTCAAAGGTGATCAATATGGAATTTATTTCATATTCCTCTCATTACTCCTCATCAATCCCTTGTTGATTTTATTCAAAAGGTAACTCCCAAAACTTCCTATTTAAATTATGAATAATTGTCATGTTAATTGCAAGATATTATTCATTACTCCTCATCAATCCCTTGTTGATTTTATTCAAAAGGTAACTCCCAAAACTTCCTATTTAAATTATGAATAATTGTCATGTTAATTGCAAGATATTATGTGAAATAATATCTTGCAATTATCAACCAAATACACCATAAAGGCCAGCCACTCTGAAGGGAAATATTGAGATTTCTATGGGATTTCTAGTGACTAACATGCATATACAATTATAAATTTATATACGCAAGTAATAGAAGCATACTATCACATATTATCAAAGTCATAGTCATGCAAATCCCTTCAAGAATCATAGGTTCATATATGATGCATCAAGCAAAATATAGAAGAACAAAGTAAAGGTTGAGTTTTATACCTCTTGATCTAGACTTTAGACCAAGGATGGTCATTGTTCTTTGAACTCCTTGAGTTGAGCCTCCCTCCTTGCTTCCTCCACCTTAAAGAGTTAGAGCTCCTTGGTTTTACTTAAGCCTCCAAGTGTAGAAGACCTCTAAAGATCCACACCCACTAGTGTAGTGAGATGAATGAATGACTAGTGTAGTGAGATGAATAAACGGATGACTAAAAGGAGGAAAGGTGATTAGTTGTTTTCTCCCCTTGGTGGCCGGGTATATGTGTGTAGAGAGAGAGATATTTGTTTTTATCTAGAGAGAGGGAACCTTTAGTTATCTCACCACACGAGTGTATTGGTGTACAATCGTTTTAGGTTCTAATTAGCGAGGCAGTGAGGTGATTGGTATCAATCCAATTGATTAGTACTTATACAATCACTTCATGGATTAAAACTTAGTTTTAATTCTCCTTGTTCTTTGATGACTACTTATTTAATCATCTAGAAGGACTCACAAGCCATGAGTAACATCTAATCATATATCATGGCTACCCAAGTTATTGTAAAATTTGGTTGGAGAACCTATTCAGTTGGAATTACAATGTAATTCGATCCTTCTCAAATTCAATACTCTCAATCACATTACTAGGGTATGGATACTCTATGTCAAACCCCTAATGTGATTAAACTATGTTATATGATTCAATTGAGTCGTATAGGAATACCTTCCATCATTACGCTCGATACTTCAACCGAAGATTCCCGAATCATATCTTAGAGTTTTCTTCCTCTTGTACTGAGGATTAAAGATTCCTTGTTAAACATTCACATGTCTACATGATTAGGCAACTTAACCCCAACAATGCCGTGGGCACTATTGAATAGAATGCCTTTGACACCATCAAAGATCAAGGACCTAAGCACTGAATAACTATGATGTCCCAGGTCAAAGGAATACTTACATTATTTCAACCAGTAGAGTTACTTGCTTGACGTGCGAGTAGACCTTCATGCAAGTACTCTCGTTTGATTGTGTTCAATGGACTCATTCCCTTAATGACCACCTACATACTTATCTTAATGTCTTTCCTCGAACAACTTGACAATTGCAATCATTCCAATTGAAGCAGACATAGTATGTACTAGTCTATCCAGATTGTCAGCATACCTCTGACAATCCTATAACTAGGAGCCTTTTAGACATTATGATTATGGGAAAATGGTATCTGTAGAAAGGTTCAGGAGTCTTACCTGAACACAGTTTATGCCAAAACAAGGTTGAATCCACTTCGGATTTGCCGAAGATTGACCGAGAGTGGTCACCGTATTCTGGGCAACGAAAAATAGAGGTTTCATAGTTCGTAGGTAAACTCAAAGTTTCCCCAAAGTTGTTAGAAAACTCACCCAGATGACGAAATAAACGAATTGGATTCAAATCTGCCTCGAATTCGACATGGTGTCACCGAATTTCCTTGTCGGTAACTCAAAATTGAACACACTGTAAAAACCTTCAATTTCCAACACAATTTTAATGTGTAAGTACGAGTTCGTTACTTGGGACAATATACGATTTGGTCGAGATTTAGGGTGGGTGATGATGTTTATAGCTATCGGTGCAGAGAAGACAAAGCAGAAGAGAGTTGCAACAATTTTTAAGAGAGAGAGAGAGAGAACCGAGTGGGGATTAAATACACGTAAATGATTTCACAGTGAAATTACAATGTTGCCCTCCTAGTTCTCAAAAATTCTAATGAAATTTGCGTAACTCCGAATTTGATTTGCTTTAGTACGAAAACTAATTGAATAAAATGAGAAATATGAGAAATTAGAATTTAACTTAGAGATCCATAATTACTCAAGATACTCATTTTGGTCTTTTGATATCTTTCGAAAATTAAATACATTATTTTTAAGGTACGGTTGTACAGCTGGTGGGTACACTCATTCTTATTTAGGACCTTTTTCCTTTTCTTTCATTATTTATTTAATTTGTTACTCTCCTTTTTGTTTTGCTGTTTTACTTTTGTGTTTTTCTTTATTATTATTATTATTATATTTTTTTATTATTTAGTTAGGTTTTATTTAGATCTTTCATTTTGTTTTCGATTGTTATTTTTATCTTTTAGTTTCTATTTATTTTCCACACCATGAGGACAAAGTGTGAACTAAGTTTGGGGGTGGGAAAATAACATTTTAGGTTTTAAATTTTTGTGACAAGTTTTCATTCTTTTTAAGTTACTATCCATAAAATATTTTAAACGTTAGAACAAATGGACATGGTGAAAACTAATCCCATATTAGAGTCTTTTCTATTTATCGTTGCTTAAACACTAATTCATGAATTATACTTTGAAAATTGCACATTCACACCAACATGGTTTGTGGGGAGTGAGATTGAAACACTTACTTTCAGTCCAAGTTGATTTTTAATTTTCGTTTTAAGTAAAGTTAGTTCTTGTTATGAATAAAGTAATAATTGTTCCACCCAAGGTTTTGCCAAGTAACCGGGCCAGTCCTGCCTAATCACCAGTGATTCTCGCCTCAAACGGTAGAGTTTTGGCATGGGGCAGGGTGGTTAGTTGGTTTCGTAGCCTTTTCAGCTCGGGTTAATAAGTCCTTAACTAGTGCCCTAAAGCCCTAGTGGTTTGGGAGTCATTGACCTAAAGCTCGCTACATGGGTTGGATCGAAAGCTTAAGGGAACCGACATTGCACGACCACTACTGTTACTGAAAAAAAAAAGAGAGAAAAATTCGAAAAGAAAAAAAATATATGTGAAGTCAGTACATGAAGTATGAATAAAAGGGATGAGAGGTAAGAGTTTTTGTCGAGTCTCTTTAACTATGTTGGTTCACTTTACACCAAAGGAAGTTTGTGAATTCTTTACTAATTGATTCTAAATGGCTTAGACTCTGTGGTGGGATTGGTTGGAACTCTTGAAAAGATGTTCTAATTTTTAATGTGTTCTATGGATTGCAACTTTGAAGGTGAAAATTTTTGTCAGTTAGTTTTAGTTAAGTCTTTAGGTTGTTAGTTTTTATTTTTGTTTTCTAGTTTTATTTTGCTTGAGGACAAGCAAAAAGCTAAGTTTGGGGGTATTTTGATGAGTCAATTTCATATTATATATTTTACCCTATTCTTAGGATGTTTTGGTAATTATTTTGGTAGAATTTTGATACTTTGAATTGTATTTTCAATATAGGACATCGCACTTCCTCTGGAGCAAAACATGATCAAATGGACGAATTTTGGAGTGATTCAAATTGGAGGACGTTCGTGTGTCTCTTGGTGTATTCGTGTCAAAATTTGGGATTTTGCTACCAAGCGGTTATTTTCTGGCGATGGAATTAAGGAGCAGTGTGCAGTGCTGGAAAATGATGTTTCAGGGTTTAAATTGCGTTTTTGGAGCCCAAGATGACCTCGGATGGTTTTGTGTCCTTCTGGAAAAGTGTTCAGAATATTCCAAACCTTAAAATCAGCTATATTGGGCCGGTTTTGGAGCAACTTAAGGGTCCAAAACGTGGCTGTTCAGATTTTAGACGAATTTTATCATTTAATTTAGGGCTATGTTTCCTATTTTATTTTAGTTTCCTAGTTGGAATAAAGGGCCTATGTTTTAGGGTTTGTGTGGGGGCTTAGCAAATATATTGCTTTTGCCGTTCCCTATTTTCTTTACACTTTCTTTTATGCAACTTTGGAGATAGAGAGAACTGCTAGGGTTCTTGGAGATTTTCTACTTTAAGGTGTTTTCATTCTTTTTATTCTTAATGATATTTTCTATGATTTTAATTATGATTATGCGTAACTAATTCTTTTTGCTAGGGCGAAGCCTTGAGCCTTAGCATGAATATGTGATTTTTATTCAATTGCTTATGATGGATTGCATGCATACTTTGAATTATTGATCACCGTGATTACAACTATCTAATTGTCTTAATGCTTGATCACCATAAGGATTTTTAGAAAAGTAATTTGATGCAATTTTGGTCCAAAGGTTCCCTGAAATTGACGCTGGTTTCTTGTGATTAATAATTGTAATTTCACTTAAGATGAACACCACATATTAAGGGTTGCATGGTTTTTCAGAGGGTTTTCATAAAGCATAATGAATCTTTCATGTTTAGATTTGATCCGAATGTCCAGACGGGTTGCATGTTAGATATATGTTCTATGTTGGAGGTTCCAAGTAGAATATAAATTAGGAAAACCTAACCTTCAAAATAGCATGTGTAGATCATAAGTAATTGGTAAAAGTTCATAGGATTGCTAGGTGATGGTGAAACCCTAGTGCTTTCTTAATTTGATTTCTCCAAAACTTTTCCTTTTCTTTCAACTTTAATATTACAGATTGTTTTATTTAGATTAATTAAATTCGTTTTAATTAAATTAGGTTTTAAAAATCAGTCATCTCAATTTCTACTTTACAATAATTAGTTGGAGTTTGATTTGTTTAGAATTATTTGATAATCCCTTTGGAGAACGACCTTGCGAGAACCGTTTATACTACAATAACCTTGTTATTCTTGCAAGTATTTTAGGAGATTTTAACCCTTTTGCGTGTGGTAAATTCTCTATCAAGAAATTGGCGCCGTTGCCGGGGATTATTTAATATAATTGTTTCTAATCAGATTCTGCATTAATTATTGCTGTACATATAAAAAAAAAAATTATTTTCGTCTTTATTTTACATATACAGATTGCAGCAGTGCAGTGCAAATTACAGAGAATCTGCGCATGGTCAGAACCAGTTCAGCAGTGCATAAATTGTTTCCTTTTGATCCAGAACCTGAGCAGATTCTAAGGAGGAGACGCAGGGAGCAAAATTTGCAGTGGGTTCCTTCACTGCAGGGGACTTTTCTGCAGTCTTTATTTTCTGGGGACCTGCACAGTAAAAAGACAATGGCATTTGTTATTCCAGAAGGTGGTGATCCTCTGGGTGATTCTTTAACAACTCAAAGCACCAACATACCAAGCTGCATTACTTATCCAGAAGTGGAGGAAGGGTCTACATTCGAAATAAAGCAACACATGTTGAATATCCTGCCTACATTTCATGGGTTATCAACTGATGATCCTAACATGAACATTGCAGAATTTTTAATGGGATGTAAGAATATTTTGGTGAGAGGATTTTTAGCCGAATCTATTAAGCTCCGTTTATTTCCATACACTCTGAAAGATCAAGCAAGGAGGTAGTTTCTCACACTTCCGTCTGGATGCATTACAACTTGGGTCCAACTCAGTGAAATTTTTTTAAGCAAGTATTATCCAGCTTCAAAGACATGAGAACTCATATTTTATCTTTTGCCCAAAAGTCAAATGAAGAGTTTCATGAGGCGTGGGAACGGTTCAAGGAGTTGATTAGAAAATGCCCACATTCTGGTATTAATAGTACTGATCAGATGCATATATTTTTCAGAGGGTTAAATATGACAACTAAAACTCTTGTCAACGCTTCATGCATAGGTTCGTACAAGGACAAAAATGCACAAGAGGCTTGTTTGTTATTTGAAAAAATGGCAGCATATACACAGCACTGGGCAGTTGAGCAGCCACAATCTAGGTCTGTTTTTGAGATGTCTAATGGTTCTCCCTATGTGTCGGCACAAATTGAAAAAATGGAGAAAAAGCTTGAAAGATTTGATGCAAAATTTGACATGTTATTACAAAGAATTCCAAGTTCACAGGTTGCTGTACAACAGCCTTCACAAGCTGCCTGCAGCATTTGCAGCATGACAACCCATGATTTTTTGAGCTGTCCCCATAAAGATGCTTTTCCGGAGTTTACAGCGGAACAGGTTAATGCATTCAATAATTTTCAGCGTCCTAGACATGACCCGTATTCAAATTTTTACAACCCGGGTTTGAGAGATCAAGTGGGATACAAATCAGCATGCAAAGCCACAATTTCAACAGCAGGTACAACAACCTACTGCACCTAAGGTAGCTTGGGAAATTGCAATTGAAAAATTACAAGTACTACAAATGCAAAAATACTGCAGAAGCTACCGCAAATTCTGCCATTTCTGCAGATTCTGGGCAGCCACAAGACAGGTCCAAAAATACTGCAGAAGCTACCACAAAAACTGCAGAACGTGTTTATGTACCTCTAATGCCTTATCCTGAAAGGGTGAAGCCTAAAGCTTTTTATTATTTTTGTTGTTTTATTGATGAGAGGTTGGTAAATTGCGTATTATACACGTAGTTATGTATTTTTTAAAAAAGTACTTCCATGTTCTGTACACATTTGAATGATTCACTAAATTGCACGTTTTTTTGAAAAAGTCTAATGTACAATAGTGGAATTTTTCAGGTCGACGGGTCGAGGGCCCACTCCAACAATACCGATACTGTCCCCACTTAACCACCTCCACAATCCTCAGGTGTGAGGTTTTATCACAAAATGCCTTGGTATTAGTTAGAACGGGGTAATTCTATATCAATGGGTCTTTGCCCTTTCCTCTGTCCGATGTGGGACAAAATAGGGTTCCAACACTCCCCACACGTGAAACTCCACACATCGACAACTACGTGGAGCCATGTTGGGACTCACCCAATCGCGTGGGGCCAATGGGGACCTACCCAATCACGTGGCATCTTTGGCCTACGTAGAGCCATGTCGGGACTCACCAATCATACAAGGCCAATGGGGACCCACCCCATCACGTGGCAGTATGGGCCCATCTCCTGGATCTGATACTATGTGAAATTTTCAGGTCGACGGGCCGAGGGCCCATTCCAACAACACCGATACTGTCTCCACTTAGCCACTTGCACAATCCTTAGGTGTGGGGTTTTATCACAAAAGGCCTCGGTGTTAGTTAGAGTGGGTAATTCTATATAAATGGGTCTTTGCCTTTTCCTCAGTCCGATGTGGGACAGAATGGGCTTCCAACAAAAATACATGTTTTAAACATTGTACGTACTTTATACGTTTAATACACGTTATTGTTACACATTTGTCAATAATACATAGGAATTCATGTATTCAACACGTATTTTTAACATAAGTAATTGATTAATATTTAAATAAATTTATTAAAATTGAAAAAATTGGCCGAAGTTTTCAAAGTAATGTTTTAGTAAAATTGTCAAATAATGAACGTACTGTTGCAGTCCTATTGGAATAGGAATGTGATTGTGTAAATCCTAGAGAATATGGGAAAGTATCTTATATTCCTATTAGGAGTAGATTGCCTACTAAATGTTGTAATCCTAAAGGGAAAGGAATTTACCCTTTCTACTACTATAAATAAAGGCACAATGGGGTGAGATAACACACACCCACAATTACACTTCTCTCTCTTCTCTCTCAATTGCCGCACCCTTTCTCTCTCTTTTTGGCCTCCATAATTGTTCAGTAAATTATGCCTACAATACGTTATCAGCACGCTCTTGAAGCTGCGCTAAAGAGAGTTTGATTTTCAATTAGGGGAGTATTCCGTTTTAATCATTCTTTTTATGATTAATTTACTATTTTATTAAATTGATCTACATGCTATTGATTCAATTTAATTTTTTCTGTGTTGAACGTGATACAACGCATTGGAGATGCTATTCCGGCTTTCTGCGAAGGAACTTCTACAAATTCAAAGGCTTTGGTTGTTTTCTGCCAATCAGGTACGCTTAAAATAAAGGAAGATATTTGAAACGACTCTGAAGCATGAAAACATTCCCCATGATGCATGAACCCCCTATGTTTATATTTTCCTTCCGATATATATATTGTATATGTTCATACATTTGTCAATATATATATATTTGTTTCATGCATCGCACAATTAAATTGTTATGTGGAATTTGTGAGTCAAAGTACTAAAAATAAATTAGAAGCAAATTTGGGTTTCTTAAACCCTAAGGGATTTTTTCTTTTGAAAAAAAAAGAGGAAAAAAAGGGGAAACTTTACACTAAAGCCGAGCCTGTAGCTCACGATTTGGGTGCTGAAACGACGTCGTACGGACGTCCCCATGAGGCAGCAAAGAGATGCGTATATAAACCAGGCCCTCAACCTTGGTTTTGGAATTTGCTAGGCCTGCAGTCCCCCAAGCCATCACGTGTTTGGCTTATCCAGCACCTTTAGCCCATCAGCCAGCAAGCATAGTTTGCTGGGCTTGTCTCACACACAAACTTGGGCTAATAATTGGCCCGCGTTCCAATTGCAAGGCCTCGGTCTTTGCACGTTGGGTTTCTGTTTCCCTGGCCCAACCTTGAAACTAACACTGTTGGGTTTACTCACATCTCGACCTATCTTTTCCCTTCGGCCCAACATGCATCAAGCCTACAGCTTGACCTGCAGCTTGGCCCGTGGCATCACAGCAAGCATGCAACTTGCTTTGCTTATTATTGGGCTGCTCAATGCAGCCAACCCATGCCCACCGAATTTGGGCTATATACTTTCGAACCCTAATGCTATTATTTAGCATTCTAAATAATTTTAACCTGCATGTTAATATTATTTTTGCTTCTACGATCGACCCCGAATGGTCCCGATCTATTGAATTAATTAAAAATGACCTGCAGTCCATTAATCTGATAATGAATCCAAAATTATTGACCTGAAGATCACTTTTGAACATTAACGATTCAATAATTTATCTTTCTACTTTGAACCGTCACATACTTTCGTAGTAACGAAGCTCTCACACTTGAGTTCCTGAAGAACCCCAAATCCACTACACTTACTTGGTATATTGCATTATATGTTTCTTCCAGGAACCTCTCTTTTATGAACTAAATGTTCATAAACTAAATTGTACCTGTAGTTTCGAATTTAGTGCCTTTGAAACTCGAAGTTTTTATAAAACAATACACCCATGAAAACCCGACGTTTTTCATACAAACCATATCTTAGAATTCGTATGTTCTAACTATGATGCATATAGATGTTTCATTCCTATAGTACCAATCATAATCTTGTTCCCTCCAATTCTGTGGATTGTCGAACCGTCATAAGTTCGATTTCCCTTATTTGGACGTTTCTAATAGAAACCACTTAATGTGGGGTACAGGACATGAATTTCCCATTGACTATTAAGAAGCTGAGAAACCATTGAAGCCAACAATGGCATGGAAGAGCTGAATAAGCCTCCGCCATGATCTTCATTCGAAGACTTATGCCCGAAGCATTATCAATGGAAATACCTCCCGAACGAGGATTCCATGGCTCTTTGGCTCGCTCCTACGGACCGTCTAATCATGAAAGACATTGCCTGAAGCACATCATGATTATATCCATGAATGAGTAAAATTCTGAAGTTTATAAATCCGATTGAATTTGGACTGGAGAATACTTTTCTTGCCCTTCCATGTTTCTAACTCGTTCCTGAAGCAACAAAAGTGTAGAAAGCAGAAGTCTACCAAATTCTCGGATCTCATTACTACCATAAACGTGAGAGAAAGGTATAGACTCTGTTCGGCTAGAGTCTATCGAATGGCTCAACCCAGTTCGGTCAAAGCCTACTGAACCCAAGTTTGGGTCTGTCTCTCTCATAATCTAATTTCGAGTTTGTTTTTACAACATATGGTAGAATCAGGGCCTGCCAAGGTGTGGGATCATGCCTGAAGCATGATCCTTGGTACCTAAGACCTCAAACTTCAAGAATAAGGGATAGTATTCCCAAACCTTAACCCCGCAGAATATACTTTCGTCTCGATGGAATAGATCGTTGGTTATGCACCTGTTCGTGCCTCTACCAATGTCGTTGAGGAGTACCATTCTCGTAGTCAATATGTGAGACTAATTTTGCTCCACCAAACATCGTTGGAAGAGCAGAATTTTGACATGGATGGCCTTGTTGGCCGAATCCACCTAGTAACTTTGCTTACTTTGTGAACATCTTTCTATGTTCTTGGATTCAAGTTTGGTGTATGTTTTACTTATGGATAATCTTATTGATATTGTCCTCGAATATGAGTTAATTGAATCATGTTTCTTAGTACATGTGACCGATTCAATTAAACACGTGATTAGGTAGGAATATGGGAAAGTTAGTTGTTCGGATGAATGCGTACTACGCACACTAACTTTACATCTAAATCACATCTCTAACAACGACTTCAGGTTTATCCAACTTGATTTAGAGCATTGGTACGCTCCTCCTTGTATGAATGGTACTGCATCACCATTTAAGGGACCTTAAATTCTCCCTATCGTTGAGTTTTTAAGGATATTCGAGATGACAATGATCATAAATGAAACCACTGAAGAAAATAGAGTGAAATATCTTTGCACCACCTCCAAAAATGAGCCTGAAGCTTTGATTTGGGGCCAATGGGTTATCCCCCAACTGGGGCACACGCCATATGTGGCCGGCCAAGGGCTAGGTGATTGAGCAGTTTACTTGCTTTCGCACGACCATTTGGGACACTTAGGTCAAACAATGATGCTACGACGCATCTCCTTACCCGAAGTAAGGATCTTATGCCTACAAACACACTTGCCAAAGTCTGCTCATTTGTGAAATTTGATTTTCTAAATCATCCATTGCAAAGATACGAAACGACTCTCTGTTCATAGTGGATTCAAGGGAATATACGTGAACTAATCCAACCAAAATGCGGACCATATAAAGACTTATGGTTTTGGTTGATGAATCGACAAACTGGTCACATGTTTGTCCACACACAATACTGCTAAACCTCTTGGCCGATTATGGGCTCACCACCCTACTTATCCCTTAAGGTCCAGGAGACTGGATAATGTCGGAGAGTTTATATCGACGATTTTTGATAAAGTATTGCATGTCATTTTGGGTATAATTGAACATCGAATTCCCATGTTCACCCCAAATAGCCTCGCCTAGCGATCATAAAGCGCAATTAAAATGATCGCCCGAATTTTGGATAAACGTACCACGTTTTCAGTTTCTGCCTAGGGCTATGCAATCCTTGTACGCAGTGATGTTGGTCCGCCTTGAGGCCCATTGCCACCCAACCTATATGACGTTACAGTTGGTTACTGGTTACGAACCTGACGATTTTCGTATTTACGCATTTGGGTACGTATTCCATGTGCCAAGTTGCGCCGCCGCAACTTACCACCATGGGTCCTCAAAGAAGGATGTGTATCTGTTGTCGATCATGATTCTCCTTCACACTAGCTCTCTTCGAGCCCTTGCACGCGATCTCTTTACTGCTCATTTGCGGGTTGTCACTTTAATGAGACATTCTTCCCGCCGTTAGGGGGAGATAAGAACGTCAACGTTCCTGTAGAATGGCGCGAATTTGCGTGGACGTTGCCCACTATGTCTCATCTCGATCCCCATACCGCACAAGTGTGATAAGCAAGTGCGATGAATTCTAGATTTCAGAATGTTGCTCCAGACGCATTCCTCTAATATAGCTAAAGTGACGAGATCATATACCAGCTGCAAACATGCCTGCAAGGATAGACGTACTTAACGGATGTCGAGTCAACATCCCTGGAGGGTGTGCCGCCCCTGTTGGACGGTTTGGATTGTCCGGTACACCAGCGGATAACCAATCAATCTGTCTTGGCTTGGAGCACGACATATCATTCGGTGCGTAGGATTCACTTCCCTGGAAGAGGAAGACACGACACAACAATGAATCTGAACTCGATCGCTGTCTCAAATCATTTCCATCTCATGAGATTAATCTGGATTACTCCCAAGACATGAAGTTCTTGGTCCAATATACTAGTTTAGGTGAGCTAAATAGAATTGAAATGAGATTATCAACGATGATGTTTTCACTTATATGGTAGCTAACGACATAAATGAAAAGCGACGATATCGAACCGTGTTCCGTTGATTAAGTGATAACGTAAAACTGATTGGACAACTGAAATTACAATCCAGGTCAAATTCCTTACCAAGGTGTGTTTGGACCCGTAGTTCCTACACTGCCCAAGGTAACCTTGTTGTGTTCCAAGTGGGAAAGGAAGCGTTATGAGATGAATGAAATAGTGCGATATGATACACACCTTACGGTGCAAGGTTTCTCTCAAACGTCTTGTGATTGATAGCAGCATTATGAAATGTGGTTAGTATTTCTCCATGGGGATATAAATACGGAGATGGACATGTAAGTTCTCGAAGAATTACATGGACTGGTTCAAATCGTTCCAAACCACGGAACACCCTCTTAACTTGTTTCGAGGCATTCACTTATGGATTGAAGAATCTGACGGATGTGGTATAGCCGTCTACGTGATTATTTGATCAGTCAGGGATATGAATTATGCCCCTGCGTGTTAAACTATGAAGTCTTATTCCGAATTGCTAGAGTTACAGTTTATGACGAATCTCACTAAGACTCCGGAAGAGCTTGAGAAAACTGTCTCGCACTTGAAGATGGAATTTGAGATGAAGGATCATAGGAAAACTCGTTTATGCCTTGACTTGAAGTTGAAGCATTGTTCGGACGGTATTTTGGTCTACCAGTCGAACTACACCCGAATGTGTTACCTTTGAGTATACCTTTGATCGTCCATACGTTATATGCAAATGAGACCCTTGAAGAGGTTATGGAATCCGAAATTCCATATCTAAAGTTCAACTTTGCGCTTCGTTGTACTTAGCTCATTGTATTTAGATAGAACATCTCCTTCGCTGTTGATCTTGGTAAAGATGCAGCACCGCGCCTACACGCAACCACTGAATTGGTATTAAAGACGTTCCCTGAAGGTACTACGAATTTGGGCAAATCAAAATCCCAACGCATCTCGAGCGGATCCAACCCCCCTGATCCTCGAAATGATGCTTGCCTTGTTGTTATGCTGACGCTGGTTACTTATCAAACCCGCACAAGGCAAAATCCCAAATGGTTATGTCTTTACCGTTAGGGATATTGCAATATCTTGGAGGTCCACGATATGACCTTAGTTGCGAAATCTTCGAATCATTCCAAGACTCACCTCACTTCACTACGCCACACGTGAGACATGGTTAGGAGTTCTTGTTGAGCAAATTTTGAAGTGCTTGCTATGTTTTCATCCATCGTTGAGTCCCAACGACGATCTATGAAGACTATGCCGCATGTATCAACCCGACCAAGCCATGATACATCAACGAAGCCAACACCAAGACATATTGCGTCTACATCTACATCAGCAAAGCAACAGGAGATTTGAAGTCATGCAAGCCGATCCCAGACAACCTTGCCGACCTCTACATGATGTCACTGCCGAAGCCAACCTTCCAGAAGCTTGTTCAAGGAATCGGTATGCGCAAATTATCTGAATTGAATCGCTTGTAGTTCTCTTATTTAGAAGTTATGTCTAACTCAGGGGGAGTATCCAAAAGCATACTCACATGATCTTAATGTACTCTTTTTCCTACGATTATGAGCATTTTTCCCACTGGGTTTTTGCTACCTAACGAGGTTTTAATGAGGCACCCATCATGGGATGATCATACTCCGTTGAGCTCACTACACTCGTCCAATTTGATGTTTGTTTTAGACATTATGCATATTTTCTTACTTTTCCCTTAGTCTATGGGTTTTCCCCATATCTTGAATTTTACCATAGCGAGGTTTTTGTGAGTTTTTACACATGCATACTTCAAAGTAAATTTGAGAATCGCGATCACCCATTGTGCCGACGACTTCATCAACTGTACTTGCTTCATCACTGAAGACCTGATGTGCCATTTACTTGAGTATTTACACACTCAAGGGGGAGTGTTGCAGTCCTATTGGAACAGGAATGTGATTGTGTAAATCCTAGAGAATATGATAAAGTATCTTATATTCCTATTAGGAGTAGATTACCTATTAAATGTTGTAATCCTAAAGGGAAAAGTATTTACCATTTCTACTACTATAAATAAAGGCACAATGAGGTTAGATAACACACACCCACAATTACACTTCTCTCTCTTCTCTCTCAATTGCTGCACCCCTTCTCTCTCTTTTTGGCCTCCATAATTGTTCAGTAAATTATGCCTACAACACGTACGTATTTTTCGCATACTATACTCATTTGGTATATTACAAACTATTGTTAGGTGCTAAAAAGCTATTAGTATACTTTGTTGCCTAAATTTGTTTAAACCCCCGGATTTTATTTATAAATGTTTGCACTTCTACGCTAGAAGGTTAAAACTTTATTATATCAAATGAGTAAAAACTAGTAACTCATACTACAATCTGGTGATATTCCTCTTTATTTGTAGGTGAGAGGTCTTAGGTTCGAATCTCATGGATGGCGAATTCGATACCACATTAGGTTGCCCATTGCGTGGCTTCACCGAACTTTCCCTCCCTTTAGTGTAAAATATATTATTGTACTCAAAATGAGTAAAAACCTTTACGAAGGGAATTCTGGAAAAAAAAAATAAAAAAATAAAAAAATAAAAAAAAAGGAAAACACAAGGGAGTTGTAATTATAAATTAACTCTACAGAAAATTAGTTATCATACACTTTCAGATTAAATGACGTTACAAAATGTGGAAAGCACAAAAACTAAAGGCGGCCCATGATAAGCAAACATAGTACAAAGGCGACGGAGCAATTAAATTAAAGGATGCAGACTCAAGCTTTTTATCATGCATACAAATTAAATAGGAGAAAATGGAACTTTGTGCTCAGCTCACTCGAGTGAAACAATACTTTCCTCATAAATTAGAGCTTGGAAATCTACAACGTTATTGAGAATAGGAGGAATATGCAAGTACTTGAGATTTCCAATAATAGAATTATAGGAGGTGGCTCTTCCATCGGAGGCAAGCATAAGAAGCTCGTCACTTTTCCAAAATGTCAATGGCTTCTCAATGCCTTGCAAGGGTTCAATGGTTAGGAGTTTTGTCCACGAACTCTTAACTTTGCCATGGTCCATTACCCATATTTCACATGATTGAGAATCCACACTATGATCATAACGAGAGCAAAATGAAGCAAGGGATTGATTACAAAGAAAAATATAAAAAAACGTAAAACCGGATTCTCCCCTAGAAGGCAATTGTATTCTATGAAATGTCTCATTACCTAAATCAAATGAAAGTACGTATTCCTCGTCATCCGTTGCATACCAATAACAAAATCCCTTCAAATACACTGAACATGACCAGGAATAGGTTTTACTTGATATATCAATCTTGATCTCTTTCCAAGAGTTAGCAGCAGTGGTGTACACCTCAGCCGTGTGAGGAAGAGTAGTACAATGATAGTATGTTTGCTCATCATCTGAATACTCACAATTTTCTATAATTTGCACAACCTTGTATTCTTTAGCTTTGCAATCAAAGCCAAATCCCAACGCTTCAAAGGTTGTATCCAATTCGAATTTGCCTTCGGCAGGGGGTAGAAGAAGGCATGAATCTGGAAGTTGCATGAATTCCCTCGTTGCAGGATTGCATAAAAAAAAATGTTTCCCTACTATTACACAGACAATCCCATTGCAATAACCGTGAATCTGAACAAAATCATGATCTTCGAATGGAAACGGTATATTTAGGTCCAGAACATCATAATGAAGGTTGTGTTCATCACTATCAATGGAAATATTTACCTTGGACCAGAAAACTTCTTGTTTCCAATTCTGGTTTGGAAAAATGTGAGGCTGAGAACGGTTGAGAAGGATACAAGTGGAGGATGAGAGTTTGTTATCCATACAATTGTTGAGGTGTTTGGCCTTAAAACTTGGACTATTGATGAGAGTGCACCAAGACATGCGTATGCATTTGAATCGCATCAAAGACTTGGGCGGCAATCTAGACAGGATTTCGATCACTCTATCTTCAGGAGTTTCACTTTCATGCACCTGGGACATTTCAGCAGTCTTGTTCCACAAGAATTCTCCACACATATATTTACGCAGGAAAGAAGCCCACCAATTTGAGAAACAGACTAAATCAAACTTGAAGTCCCTATGGCCATGTAGATCGAGGTTCAATTACGAAACACATTAACCACATAAGATTCCAAAATCCAACAGTACTAAATAAACTTGGAGTTCCACAACCACATGTATAGCTATCAACGAAAAGTTAGTTTCGAGTTTTATGGAAGATCATACGTTCAAATTTTACTATTTCATATTTTTTTATTGATATAAAAATAACCGTTCAAATTTTACTTTTAAATTAAATTGACTAAGAAAGGAAAATTCACATGATATGAGTATATGGGACAGCGTGTAACATCATAGGAGTTTAATTAACTAATAAAGTAAAAATTCACATTTTCATACATGAGTTTTTATTAATCAAGTCAGTTTTTTCCTTAGAAATACAATCACATAACCAATTTTCATCTAAGTTTACCCCAATTTTTATATACACTCCATTAACAATCTAAAGTATAAACCTTTTTTAAGTTCACCACATTTCCAAAATACCCTCAAAGACCAACACCACATCCACAAAAACGCTAACGCAGCCTCCCATGCACCCTCAAAGAGTGACCTCAATCAATTCAGTCATCGCAATCTTAGTTGTTGAACAAAATTGCCACTCTTATCACATTTTCGTTCTGCTCGCTAGTAAAGATGGAAGAGCTCTACTCTATTGGGAAGTAGTACAAATATAGTATGAAAAATGTGGTCAGTGTAGCGTTACTCGTTGTTGAATTGGAACTTGAGTTTTTGTGCCTTACTGTTGGTACCTTTGCATATAGCATTTTCAATTTCCTCCTGTATCTTGATTTTCCCTTCCGGTTCAGTACTAGCTCTTGAGAGGATTCCAGAGACATTTGGTCCTCGGTTATGTTGTAAATTTTGATTAATATTTCAAAGTAATCCTACAGGCGCCATTTTTTTCCCATTCTCTTTAGCCATAAGCTTTGATAGTTTCACGATCGGCTTGATTGAGTGCGTTCCTCGGCCAAATAGTTTCCAACTGGCTTTTAGTTTTCCATTTGGCGATATAATATATAGAAACATATAATTTTATGATCAACTTCTAAATTAATTGTAATATTTGTTAAACCTAGCATGTTCATGTGAATCAAAACACCATGAACAACTAACCTTGTCAAGACAACCTCAATAGAACAACAGCCACGAATTGCAGCAAGCAGACGAGCAGCACCATGAGCTCGAGCAAGGCCTTCTGCACACTCACCCCCACTGTATAACACGACATCGTTGACTCTTTTTTTTTTCCGGTGATATGCATAGGGACCTATGCTTAGTATTTATACCAACTTCACCTTAATGAATCCTCCCACAATTAGGATTCCTTATTGTACAAGGAATTAATCTACCAAATCTCAGCTCGAATTGGATAGGATCAGGAGCTCTTATTCTCCAAGATAAACTAGCGCTATTACTTGGAGTCCAAGCTATAGTATATTAACTAAACCCTAACCCTACTAACATTCCATAACAATCCTTATTAACTATAATGACCTATTAGCTGTTGGATTAACGGCTAACATCCAACATTCTCCCACTAGGTCAAACAGTTAATTTAGGAAAGAACTGTAATGAATATGTAAGGCCTACACCACTAGCGCTAGTACAATAATTATTATTATCTTGCACATTTAAGTATATAATATGTATCCGTTTACACGTAAAGAAAATTTGGGGGGCCTTCCGAATCAGGAGTCCTATGCGGTGGCACTTTTTGCACACCCTTAGGTCTGACTTTGAATATGTAAGCAAGATCCCTTTATTCACCAGTGGATTCAGTTAAGCTAACGGGCTTCATGCATCTTTCTGTCAAACAAAGTTTACTTACTAAGGGCTATCATAGACTATGAACATGTTAATTACTCGTGAGCCCTTATAATCACTTAATAAGGTTTTCATTTACATGAAACAATTGATCACATACTTGGTTATTGTGCATGATAATCCCTCTCCCTATGGAACCTTTGAGGTATCGTAAGATCCTCTTAACACTGTTGAGATGATGCATAGTGGGAGAATGCATGAATTGACTGACCTTGCTAACTGCATAGGTGATATCGGGATGAGTGATAGTGAGGTAGATGAGCTTGCTCACCAACCTTTGATAGTATCTCATATCATGCATAGCTTCTCCATCAATGTCGAGCTTCAGCTTACAATCAACAAGTGTGGTGGTAGGTTTGCAGTCGAGCATTTTTGTTTCCTTGAGAAGATCCATCACATATTTTCGTTGATGGAGAAATAGCCCCGTTGAAGACGTTGCCATTTCGATTCCCAAGAAGTATTTCAGCCTTCCCAAATCTTTGATAGCAAAATTTTGGTGTAGTGAGAGCTTCAGAGCTTCAATCTTAGCAGCGCTATGCCGAGTGATAATAAGGTCATCAATGTAGATGAGTACCACTAACTTCCCATTTGTACCAGTTCAGAAAAATAATGAGGAATCAACATTACTTCACAAAAAAACATTCTTTTCTAGCACTGAGCTGAGCTTGGCATACCAAGCTCGTGGAGATTGCTTTAATCCATATATTGCCTTGTGCAATTTGCAAACCATATTATCTTTAATGCGATCATAGCCTGGAAGAGGCTGCATATACACTTTTTCCTGTAGTTCTCCATGAAGGAATGCATTCTTCACGTCCATTTGATAGAGAGACCATCCACAATTGATTGCCACAGAGAGTAAAACTCTTAATGTGTTCATCTTGGCAACGGGAGCAAATATTTCCTTATAATCCACTCCAAAGGTCTAAGTACTGGCGTTGTCTTACTTATCCTAGAAATTGGTTCACATGTTATTTGCAATTAACAAGTGCTACTCTAGAACATATGTAGGTCCTTATTAGACAAGGGCAGGCCCAAACACATTCATAGCATTAGAATCCTGTATATGCTTACTAAGTATGCATATGTGGAAAACACATAAAGAATTCATTACTGACATAAGTAGTGAACCAATTTTCATCCTTTCATAAAAGAAATTGAAACGAAATGTCATAACATATTTGCAGTCAGCCCCTAACTTCTAAAAATTAGTTACACATAATCCTTAAATTAAACCAAAAAAAAAAAGGTATGGATTTGAGAAGATAAAACCGAAAGAAGAGAATGCCAAGATTTCCTCCTTCCTCCTCTATTGCTTCCATTCCTCCCCCAACGTGCAGCATTCTTCCCAATATTCTTCCTTGCCGCTGCAACCTGCATCATTCTTTTTCTTTTCCACACAAAAATCACGGTAGTCCTTCTCTTTTTCTTCCTTTCTAATAACCTTCCAAAAGGTGATATGGTTTCCACATAATGAAAATTGAATCCTAATTAAAGCCAATTAGTCGTGAGACTTGTGGTTATTTTGGCTGCGTCAGTTTTGGCTGATAGGATTTATTGCGTTTATTACTTTCATTGCTTTCATTGCTTTCTTGTCAGTTACAAACTGCTGAGCCTCTTGGGAACCTTTCAGTGTTAAAACGGCCATAACTTCTTCTAGAAAAATGATATTAACAAGCCGCAAAATACTCCATAAAATAGACATCCGTAACTTTCCAAGCAAGTAAGGTCATTCTCTAATTCATTCTAAATTGTTCGTAACTTGCTTCCAAAGTCAACTGATATGCACATGCCGTTTTGATGAACTTGTTACTTAATATCCCACTTGTGCTATTTTTTTCTTCTTTGCTTGAAAAATCCTACAAAACACAAAAACAAAGTAAATAGCTCAAAAAATACAAGGAACTAAGAAAAGACAAGTGAATTTGATGTAAAACATATATAATTATGAGTTTATCAACAATAAAATCTGAAATTTATATTTTTCACAATTTGTCGAATTGTAGTTAAAACCAAAAGTATTAATTTCAAAATTAAAATTCTCTAACTATTACCCATAAATAGACAAATAAAAAAAACTATTCGAATCTTCCATTGGTCCAGCCACTCTGTATCTCTCTACGTCATGTTGAACATCAAACTTCAACTCCCATAAATGATTGAACACAACGTCGATGCACTTCATCAGATTTCCGTCACTTTTGTCAATGTCCTAATCAGGCTGATATGCAAAAATTAATAATTTATACATATCACTATTATATTTTATCTAAACAACAAAATTATTATTTTACTAATTAATAATTTACACGTACTGCTACCGCATCGATCATGATCTTCTTTATCTCCTCGGGTACGTATCTCCAAGACTCCCAATTCACTCTGCATCTGGCACGCAACAGTACCCTGAAGTCGCCCTTAAACTTATTCACCATATCCGACTTCATATTTTCTACTAATTATGTGTAACTGATTCGGTAGCAATTCAGTGAAAGGAATTCTGGCTTCTTTATGTTTCCGAAAAGAATTGTGAAGAATAAGGAGAGCAAAAGTGCATATTTATACGAAAATTTTGGGCTTTGTACGACGTAGACTTTGTTGCGCAAACATCAGCATGGAGTTTGAGTGACAAAGCCTGTGTCGTGCGCGGTGCCGGGACAAACTTCGTCGCGCAATCTTTTCATGCCAAGAAAAATTACCCGCGGTTTTCTTACTGACTTTGTGCAACGAATATCCTTTTCTGTCATGCAAACACTCATTGCGCGACAAAAATGTGCGTCGCGCAAAGTGGCACCATTCTTGTGCGATGAAGATTTTGTTTCGTTGTGCAAAACTCCTAATAGCATTTTTAGGTACCTGCGCAAAGAGGTTAAAATCACACAAAATACTTGCAAGAGAACAAGGTTGTTGTAGTATAAACATCTCAAGTAAGGACGTTTTCCGCAAGGATTATTTAAAACAATTTATGCAAAACCAAAATCTTAGTTAATTATTTGCAAACAAAGATTTGAAAAGGTTGATTTTGAATTGAAAAGTAATAAAAACGAATTATAATAAAAGTAATTTAGGGAAAGCAACTATAAACAATTAAGAAGAAAACAAATCAAAGAGAAAAGGTTTTGAGAAACAAATTTGGGAAAGCACTAGGTTCCGCCGTCCTCTTAACAATCTTATGTAGATTTACTAATTACTTATGAATTATCCATGCAACTTTGAAGGTTAGGTTTTCCTTATGGATATTCTACTTGTGGCATTCAAGCTAGAACGTATATCAAACATGCAATCCGTCTATGGCAGTCAGATCAATTATAAACATGCATGACTCATTATGCTTAATGAAAACCCTTTGAAAAACCATTCAACCCCTACGACGTGGCATTCGCCCTAGGTGAAATTACAACTATCAATCACAAGAAGCAATACTCAATTCGCCAGTGGCATTCCAACCGAATTGCATCCAATTACTTATCTAACATCCTAATGGTCGCGAATCATTGAGACACAAAGACAGTTTAAAGCACAGTGATTATTAATTCAAAGCATGCATGCATAATATCATAAGCAACTAAATAAAAACTACATATTCATGCTAAGGCTCAGGCATCGTCCTAGTAAAAGAAAACTATTTACGCATATTCATAATTAAAATCAACATAATTGTATTAAACCAGAAGAAGAATGAAAACACCTTGTAGAATAAAGTCTGAAAATCTCTAAGCTTTAGTCAAATTCTTCTTCTAAAATCTTGCGTGCATTCCCCCTAGGGCTGGCAAAAAGGCTTATTTATACTACTCTAAATAAAATCCTTGTAGTAAAAGCTCTTAGAATAAGACTAGGAAACCTAATAAATTGAAATAAAATAGGAAACATAATTCTAAATTGACATGGTAAATTCGCCCAAAAATCTGCACAGCCACGTCTTGAACTATTTTGAATACTTCTTCAGAAGACCACGAACCCATCTGAGGTCATCTTGGGCTCCAAAACTTGCATTTAAGCCCATAAAAGTCACTTTCCAGCAACGCGCACTGCTACTTTCTTTGATCGTCAAAAAATAACCGCTAGGTAGAAAAATCCCAAATTTTGATACGAACAAGCCAAGAAATACACAAAAGTCTCCTAATTTGAATCACTACAAAATTCGTCTGTTTGGTCATGTTTTGCTCTAGATGAATTCGAAAGTCCTACATTGAAAATATAAAGCAAAGTATCAAAATTCTACCAAAATATTTACCAAATTATACTAAGAATAGAGTAAAATACATAATATAATATTGACTCATCAACTCTCTTGCGAGACCAATATTTCTTTGTCGTCCAAACATGTGTCGCACAAATAGTTTTTCTAACTAGTGAAAGTACGAGAATTGTTATTATTAATTAACTCTAAACAAAACAAAATAATTATCATACACCTTCAAATAGAATAACATCACAAAATGTGAAAAGCAAACAAACTAAAGGCAGCCATGATAAGAAAACGTGGTACAAAGGCCACAGAGCAATTAAATTAAAAAATGCAAACTCAAGCCTTATATCATGCATACAAATTAAATGGGAGAAAAATGAAACTTTGCACTCAATTCACTTGAGTGAAACAATACTTTTCACATAAATAAGAGCTTGGAAATCTACAACTCTATTGAGAATAGGAGGGACATGAATATACGTGAGATTTCCGATGCTAGAATTATACGAGGTGGCTCTTTCATTGGAGGCAAGCATAAGAAGCTCATCACATTTCCAAAATGTCAATGGCTTCCCAATGGCTTGTAAGGGTCCAATGGTGAGTAGTTTTGTCCATGAACTCTTAACTCCATCATTGTTGTGCATTACCCATATTTCACATTATTCAGAATCCTCATTTCGATCATAACGAGAGCAAAAAGAAGCAATGGATTCATTACGAAGAAAGACATAATAAAATTTAAAACCGGATTCTCTTCTAGAAGGCAATTTGTGTATTCTATGAAATATCTCATCACCTAAATCAAACGAAAGTATGTATTCCTCGCCATCCCATTGTATACCAATAACACAATCCCTTCAAGTACACTGGACAAGAACAGGAATAGGTTTTACTTGAGATATCAATCTTGATCTCTTTCCAAGAGTTAGCAGCCATGATGTATACCTTAGCCGAGTAAGGAAGAGCAATACGATGATAATATGTTTGCTCATCATCTGAATACTTAGAATTTTCTATAATTTGCACAACCTTGTATTCTTTAGCATTGCAATCATAGCCAAATCCCAATGCTCGAAAGATCGTTTCCAATTTGAATTTTCTCTTCGGATGAGAAGGTAGAAGAAGTCATGAATCGGGAAGTTGAATGAATTCCTTCGTTGCAGGATTGCATAAAAGAATATTTTTCCCTGCTGTTACACAAACAATCCCATTGCAATAACCAAGAATCAGTACGTAGTCATGATCATCCAATGGAAATGGTATATTTCAGTCCTCAACATCATAATGAAGGTTGAGAAAGATTAATTATGGACCAGAAAACTTCTTGTTTCCAACTGTTGTCCGGAAAAATGTGAGCCTGAGAACGGTTGAGAAGGATACAAGTGGAGGATGAGAGTGCACCAAGACTTGCGTATGCATTGGAATCGCATTAGAGATTTGGTCAGCAACCTGGACAGGACTTTGACCACCCTATCTTTAGGAGTTTCACTTCCATGCACCTAGGACATTTTGGCAGTTTTGTTCCACATGAATTCTTCGCACCACAAGTTTGAGAGAAACTAAATCAAACTCCAAGTCCCTATGACCTGGTAGGTCGAGGTTCAATTACTAACATATCATATATACTAAAACTCAGTTTTAAAGTTACTGTTGATCTACAATGTTTTGACGGATTTGCCTTTCAATTGTTACCTATTTTTAGCCTTTTCCCTACATGGCACGGTAAATTTACTAATATGCCCCTTCTGTACACTTGTTGCTCATCGTGTAAGGGATGAAGGATGGAAAAGCAGGGGCTTTTTCATTCATTTGCTTCCAGGACAGAAATTCTCAAGCTCTCCCCCCTCGCCTCACTCTTCTCTGCACCAAGCAGCTCGATTTAGCACTTCACCATTTCTCTTCAAATCAAGGTCTCTATTTCTCTCCCTATTTTGTCTTTCTCATTGTATTTTCGTATTTTTATGATAAAGTTTCCAATTGCTTGATTAAATCATTAATTAATCTTTTTTTTTTCATGAAATATTTGGGAAATCGGTCTAGAAAAGGATCGAATCGCATTAATTAGCTAATTTCCCATCTCATCCGATTGTAAATTGGTTTAATTGAACTTTAATTTCATTATTCAAAGTTCCTAGCTTTCGATTTCGTGGGAAAATTTCCTATTTAGTTGAAAAATAGGCGTTCATTGATAATCTGGGTGAAGAGCAGGTCTGGGTTCCAATGTTTGTAGCCGAGAAAACGTTGGAAAATAAATCTTAATAAAATTTTGTGACTTTTTCCTTTTGTGTCCAGTAAATTGAAATATTTGGCTCGGCCGAGCTGTGTATTAGTCAGGTTCAGTTGCATGGATTTTGTTTTTAAGATCAGCAAACAATTTGAGATTGAATTTTGTTTTCCGTTTGAGCACCGGTTGTTTTTGGATAGCTGGGAAGTTAATTTTCTACAACTGAGGTATGTGTTTGATTTTTTTTTTTCGTGCTTTGGGTTCGCCTTTCTAATCTGCTTTCATATTTGGTTTCAGCAAAAGTTGTTCGAACTTTGGCCTTTCTGTCTGCAACCTTGCAAGCTGTTTGCACTCAAGGTATATAACACTTTTTTTTCTGGGTGTTGGATCTTTCTCCACTGATGGTTTGTTTAATTGATTAAATGCGAGCTAGCGAGTGGTTACTGCGATTAAGTATGAGCTCGAGGGTAAGGATATCTAAAATCTGTGTGAGTAGTGATTTTTAACATGTCATGTTTCATTGGAAATCCCTGAGGCAATTGTTGGATGCTTTAGGTTGTGTTTTGTTTGTTTTGTTTTGCTCGAAGACTAGCAAAAGCTAAGTGTGGGGCAATTTGATAGGAGCATATTTATGCGACTTAGTTAGCTTGTTTCTTTACCTTTAGTGAGTTAGTTTCTATTTATTAGAGTGATTTAAGCTATTTTCATGTGTTTATAGGTCCAATAATTGGCAAAGGTGACAAGAAATGGCATTTTGGAGCAATTTGGAGCAGTTTTGGACTAGGAATGGATAACATGCGTGGGGAGCAAGTTGGGTGGACGGTTTTGGAGTTCAAAAGAGGCTAGAAATGTGTTACAAATTTGGAGAAATTAAATCAAGGCTTGGAAGATAAGGAATCAGCTGAAAAGAAGGAAACCTTATCCTATCTTATCCAACCTTATCCAACGTTATCTTATCCTATCCTATCCTAATCCTACCTTGACTTATCTCCAGCTACAAGGGGGATTCCTTATCATATAAAAACACATCCTAATCTGATTTATGGAGTCATAAAACTATGTAAACAACTTATCCTTTTCCTCTACAAAGTGTGCCAAGCCCCCTGCCTATATAACAAGTGTCGCAACTTTCAGAAAGATTGGAGAGAATTGTCCCGCATCATTCAGAGAGCATTCATAGAAAAATAGAGAGAGTTAGAGGGAGATTTTAGAGAGAAATTGAGTTGTGTCGTGCTTGCAAGGAAGGAAGGAGAAGAATAAGTTGGTGCCATGACCTGCATCCAAGGCCATTGGATTGCTGGAGCGTTTCTGGGTTCTTTCTATCCTTAGATAGTTCAATTTTTATTTTAGATTGGTTGTCAATTTTTATGAACATGTGGAACTAAATTTCGTTTTAGCTAGAGGTGAATTCGAAGCCATGATCATATGTTAATATGAATTGATTACATCCAGTTATTGTTTCATAAAACATGAGCATGATTAACTTATCTGTTTTATTAAGAACTTATTCTTGTGTGTTGATTAAGGATGCATACTTAGTTTGCATGCAAGGATTTGATGCTAGAATACAAGGGAATTTCACCTAATCGTTGTGAACTTATATTTATAAGTAATAAAAGTCACTAGTCATGATTGTGTTAAGTAAATTCCTGGCAAGAGTATCATGCAATTCATAGTTACGAATGCCTTGTCAATGCTTATGATTTTCATAGAACTTAATGATCTTTTGATATGTATCTCTACCATACTGTTCCTAGGTAGGGAACTTGATAAGAATAATTTGGTTGCGTCGCTGAGTCCAATTCAATGAATTTAGAAAAATCTGAAAGTTAATTGGTGCAGTTAACAATTAATTTGGAGCATTGTCATTTGTGACTTGTAGGAAGAATAACTGGAAATCGATTTGTATGCATATGTTTCATGTGTGGAGAAGAATCCTCTAGCTAGCCTTTCACCCAATTTTCGTCCAAGTTTACTTTGTTGCTGCAATTTAGTTGTTTTAGTCCAATTTTCGTCCAAACACATCCCCCCTTATTGCTTTGAGTCAGTTTAGTCTAGTTTTCAGTTTTTGAGTCTAATTAGTGTTGATTAGCATCCTTCCTAATCCCCGGCCTAGGACGATCCCTACTTACTCATACTACAACTATCTAAAAAACTGTTGCCGGTGATTAGTAAAATTGCTAATCACCTTGTTTTTGCTTATTTAACTTTTGAGATTTGATTTAGTTTTATTTCTTTGATTTCAGGTACTAAAGAAGCAAGACATGGCAATTGCTAATCTTCAAGCTCAAATGGCGAATCTTACTTCTCTTATGTCACAGTATATCGAAGGGTCCACAATGCAAAGTGTCCCTACATTTGGTGTGTCCTATAGGTAAGGATATCAAACTAATCAACATCCTCAATTAATTGAGAATGGAGGTTGGGATAGTGTCAATGCTTGGGGTTATCAAGGCCATAATCAATCATGGAACAACTTGTTTTCCAACACTTACAATTCAGGTTGGATAGATCATTCAAATTTTATGTGGAGGGAACCTCAACAAGTTCAACCAGAAGGATATTGGCAACAACCTCAAGAGCTCTATTCAAGACCTATGCAGCCAGCCCCACAACCTTCCCAACAAAACAGGTTCGTCAACGGATAATGATAAAATTCTTCAAGTACTAACTTCTTTGATGTAGGGTTTACAAAACCAAGCTAAGGAGATGAGTGAATTGAACAATCAACTTGGAGAGATCGCAGAATTCATGGGACAAATTCAAGAACAACACGAACTCTCCAACTCAACTATTGTAAATTCAACGAGAGATTTTGAAATTGTTGAAGCTATCACCTTGGGAAGTTGGTATGGAGGTTGGAACTGAACTAAAGATGCCTAAACATAACCTAGAAGTGGACAAAAAGTTGTTGTCCAAAGAGGAGGAGGAAGACTTAGCCACGACAAGCTTAAAAGAAGCCTTGTTGTCGCACCCAATCATCTCTAATCCTATTGCCGCAGCTACCCTTGCTCCACCACCATCCAATTCAGGTAAGGTTGTTCCAAATTCAATTCTTTCTAACCCCATTCCACCAAATCTCCCTATTCCTTGCAGGTTCATGCAATCCAAGGAAGAAGAGAGTGAAAAAGACATTTTGGAAGCCTTTCCAAAGGTGCAAAGTAATATCCCGATTTTTGATACAATAAATCAAGTTCCAGAATGTACTGCATTGTTTAAAGAGATTTGTACAACAAGAACAATGATTCAAGAGAAAGAAGTGGCTGGGGAATATCTAGAATTCATCAAAGAGGATGTACTTGAGACAACCAACCCCAAATAAGTTATATTTATGACACGGGACAAGCCACTACCCTCACACCAAATCTGGCCGAGTGCAACATTCCTGAAAATTTAGAAGTGGTGTTTGTCCTTGAGTTCTTGTCGCAACACATAGGTAAGCCACCTCCTCAAAATTCAATTTCCATTCAAAGATCAATTCCATGCTGTTGGCCCTAGTGAAGCTTAAGTGGAGGTATCGTCCGGCTGGAGGACGTTAAAGCAAGCGCTTCTTGGGAGGCAACCCATGTGTTTGAATAAAGAGACATCGGAATCTCCGGCTCCTGCAACCAAATTTGCGTTCTTTAACCCTTCTCTTTATTGTTTTTACTTTGCCATGCTTGTCTTGTTTGCTAGTTGTCTTTTGTTGCTTTCTTGTTTGGTTTATTTTTGAAACATTGAGGACAATGTTTGGTTTAAGTGTTGGGGGGAGGGGGTAAATAGATTGCTTTTCATGATTTTTTTTTCAAATTTCACCACCTATCACTCCTAATGTTGTTATTCACTGTTTTTAAGTGTTTTAGTGATTGAAAAAAGAAACAATTTGAAAATTTTGAAAAAAAAATCGGAAAAATGTTTGAAGATTAAAAAAAGAGTCGTTTTGTTTGTTTGTGTCTTAGGGTACCTTCCAACACAATGATGAGGATTTGGTTTTTAATTGCAAGACTGTTAAAGAAAGTTACAAACATGGGTGGAAGTTTGCTATGCTCTTTGGTTAATGCTTAGTTGTAGTTGTCATTTACGAATTCACATGTAATCACAAAGGAAAAAAAATCAGTTTTTGTAACATGTTTGAAGGAAGAAACTCAGACTAACGCTACAACCCTGAGAAACTTGAGCCTATTCTTCGTTTGGAGAGTTATTAATCTTGATGTTCTTGTTTTCTAAAGTCGTTGCATGATGTCATTATGTTTTTGCTTGGTTGCTACTTAGAATGCGTTTTCATAGTTCCAAATACTAGAACTCATGCCCGTTTCATTCAAAGCATAAAATTGATTGCATAACAAATAACAAGATGAAGTTGTTTAGTTAAAACCAGAGCCAAAAAGCCTTATCCCTTTGCATATGTATTGTAGGTTTAACCCCTTTGAGCCTTATTTAGCCTATTTTCTTTGTTAGCTTGCATTATCCCTACCTAGCCTAGTATAGGAATATCCATACCCTTGTTCTTAAAGAATAGTGAAGCATGACTTATTGGGAATTCCTTTTGATCTACGATATGCAGAAAAACAAGTGTGAGGGAAGATTTGTCTTTTTGAATCTATGAAGTAGTTGTTTTGTGTGCAAAAGAAAGAAAAAAACGTGAAAAAAAAAAAAGAAAAAGAAAAAAAAAGACACGAAAAAAAGAAGAAGAAAAGAAGTGAAAAAGAAGTGAGAATGAGCTCACAAGTGTTGGATGTTGAAGAAGGTCCAAAAATGTGAATCTGACCCTAAAAGTTGTACATATCTTACCTTTGTGTTTAAAGTTGGGTGCTGCAATCAAAAGTTGAATTCTAAGTGTTGATTTCATTACTTTGCTTACTATCACTTTAAGAACCTTTATTTATCCTTAACCTTTCTTTGTTAGCCAATACCTCAGCCCTGTTACAACCCTTAGACTTCTATCTTGATTGTTATGTGTTTCAATATGTGGAGTTTGAAATTGGTACGAGCATATGGAATCCCTGGTTCTCACTTCTAAGTAGTGGCATTCCGTTCATGAGATCATATACATGTTTGTATTAATAATTCCAGAAAGTGCCTTATCATATGTGAGTGCTAGTCTACATGTTTACTTCAATCTTCTCACATATACTTAGTGTAGGGAGTGTAGTCAGAAAATCTGTGTGAAAATAGAGAGTATATTCGATGAGGAATTGAGTGAATTCTCTAAGGCATGTTACTACATTCAAAATGTTGTTTTAATCAATTAAATGCAAGCTAGTGAGTGGTTACTGCGATTAAGTATGAGCTCGAGGGTAAGGATAGCTAAAAGCTGTGTGAGTAGTGATTTTTAACATGTCATGTTTCATTGGAAATGCCTAAGGCAATTGTTGGAAGGTTTAGGTTGTGTTTTGTTTGTTTTGTTTTGCTCGAGGACTAGCAAAAGCTAATTGTGGGGGAATTTGATAGAGGCATATTTATGCAACTTAGTTAGCTTGTTTCTTTACATTTAGTGAGTTAGTTTCTATTCATTAGAGTGATTTAAGCTATTTTCGTGTGTTTGTAGGTCCAATTGGCAAAGGTGACAAGAAATGGCATTTTGGAGCAATTTGGAGCAGTTTTGGACTAGGAATGGATAACATGCATGGGGAGCAAGTTGGGTGGACGTTTTTGGAGTTCAAAAGAGGCTAGAAATGTGCTACAAATTTGGAGAAATTAAATCAAGGCTTGGAAGATAAGGAATCGGCTGAAAAGAAGGAAACCTTATCCTATCTTATCCAACCTTATCTTATCCTATCCTATCCTATCCTAATCCTACCTTACCTTATCTCCAGCACAAAAAAACACATCCCAATCTTATTTATGGAGTCCTAAAACTATGCAAACAACTTATCCTTTTCCTCTACAAAGTGTGCCAAGCCCCCTGCCTATATATATATATATATATATATATATATATATATATATATATATATATATATATATATATATATATATATATATATACAAGTGTCGCAACTTTCAGAAAGATTGGAGAGAATTGTGCCGCATCATTCAGAGAGCATTCAGAGAAAAATAGAGAGAGTTACAGAGAGATTTTAGAGAGAAATTGAGTTGTGTCGTGCTTGCAAGGAAGGAAGGAGAAGAAGAAGTTGGTCCATGACCTGCATCCAAGGCCATTGGATTGCTGGAGCGTTTCTGGGTTCTTTATATCCTTAGATATTTCAATGTTTATTTTAGATTGGTTGTCAATTTTTATGAACATGTGGAACTAAATTTCGTTTTAGCTAGAGGTGAATTCGAAGCCATGATCATATGTTAATATGAATTGATTACATCCAGTTATTGTTTCGTAAAACATGAGTGTGATTTACTTATCTGTTTTATTAAGAACTTATTCTTGTGTGTTGATTAAGAATGCATACTTAGTTTGCATGCAAGGATTTGATGCTAGAATACAAGGGAATTTCACCTAATCGTTATGAACTTATATTTACAAGTAGTAAAAGTCACTAGTCATGATTGTGTTAAGTAAATTTCTGGCAGGCGTATCATGCAGTTCATAGTTACGAATGCCTTGTCAATGCTTATGATTTTCATAGAACTTAATGATCTTTTGATATGTATCTCTATCATGTTGTTCATAGGTAGGGAACTTGATAAGAATAATTTGGTTGCGTCGCTGAGTCCAATTCAATGAATTTAGGAAAATCTGAAAGTTAATTTGTGCATTTCACAATTAATTTGGGGCATTGTCATTCGTGGTTTGTAGGAAGAATAACTGGAAATCAATTTGTATTCATATGTTTCATGTGTGGAGAAAAATCCTCTAGCTAGCCTTTCACCCATATTTCACCCAATTTTCGTCCAAGTTTACTTTGTTGCTACAATTTAGTTGTTTTAGTCCAATTTTCATCCAATCACATTCGGCCCCCCCCCCCCCCCCCCCTTATTGCTTTGAGTCAGTTTAGTCTAGTTTTCAGTTTTTGAGTCTAATTAGTGTTGATTAGCATCCCTCCTAATCCCCGGCCTATAACTATCCCTACTTACTCATACTACAACTATATAAAAAGGGTTTAATTTGTGTGTTAGTGTTTACCACATCATTGATTTTCAGCTATGTTCCAAATCCTGTCTTGGTCATAATGGATGTCCAACCAAAGGAGCTGGGAATACCCACAAAAGATTACTGTGTTGTTGAAGAGATTAAAGAGGTGGAATCACAATTTTTCGGCCTTGCTTTTCTTAATTTAAAATCTGGTTTTAATGCTACAAATTTGAATCAAATGCTACCCAGAAAAGTCAGAAGGTGTCCGTTTATGTGCCTTCAGAAATTGCTGCTCATGAAGTTGAGGAAATTGGTATGCCTCCTTTATTTTAACATTGTTTAGAAGGACTTCTAAGTTATTGCATTCACATTTTAATTTTTGCTTTCCTTTATGCGTTGGTGGGGATCAAATCTCAAGCTAAGTGTTGAAATTTGTATCTAAATTGTTCAAACTTTTGTTCTGATCTTTTGAATCTTTAATTTTTTTGTGTACTCTTAAGGTTAAATATGTGGCCTTTGTTGCTGCTACCAGTGATATACATTTTAATTCACTTTCTGTGAATAATGTCTCAATCATTGTCCATATTTCACACTAAAATTTTAATAGGAATTCGTTCTGCTAGGCTTTATACACGTGCAAAAGTGTTGTATGCATAATATCTCATTAGCATGGCCAGAATCCACATTTTTCAATTAGCTGAACCTAGGGCTGGGCACGGGCCGGGCCCAAATTTGAAGGAACCGGACCTACCCGTTTTAAAATGTAACGGGTCAGGCCGGGTCGGGTAGAGGGATTTTAAGTTTAGGAACCGGACCTTACCCGGCCCGTTTCAAACGGGCCGGTTCGGGACGGGTCCACGGGTCCAAGGGTCCCTTTTTTCTTTTTTTTTTTGAAAAGAAAAAAATAATAATAAAATTTGTACACATTACAAACTGCACAGATTGTAAAATTTGTACAGAATAGTCACAAGTTCCCCAAACCAAAAAAGAAAATGCTCCTTTCAAACTTTCTTTTGTTCCAACTTCAAACGATTTATTAGATTTCGACTTATATATTTAGTTCCATAAATCTGAGCCTACAGAAATTAATCTAACACTTCATATAACGAGCACTAAATGACTAATGAAGTAGAAATTATTCAGATTTGCATGGAGGATAAATATGCTTACAGATGACCAGCAAATATTTCAAAACAGTTCAAGCTCCGTCGGCGGCTTCAGGCTACATGAGAGCCATTAACATGAAAAATGTAAAGGCACCAAATTCTCTCGGCAAGTTCACCTGGAATTAAGTTACGAGTTAATTCTAGAACTTCCTTGTAAGCATTATTTTAAGAGAAAAGGGGAGGGGACGACTGTTCAATTAATTTAATATACTTAGAGTCATGGTGCTCCTTATCATTAGCACAGTTGCAGCATCTGCAAAACAAAGTGTGTGAATTTCTGACTGTAACAGAATTATTGTCTCGCGACAATCATACATCTGGGCAAATATTATCAGTAGGAAGAGTTAAAATAGAAAAACCTCATTGTCGAAAAATCTCCTTGAAACTGAATCTGAATTTCGCTCAAGTAAAGTCTAAACAAGGGTGACCTACAGTAAAAAGTATTGCATGCTTCAATTACAAAACTTTTTACAACCGCCATAGAGAAAATGGAAACCACATTTTGAAATTAATTTTATCAACTTAAGTGCCATTCCATACTCTACATAGAAATTATTCCGTCCAAAGCAAACTAACGAGACCGGAAAACAGGATCCCAACTATATAAACATGGAAGTTTTTTAACGATAACAAGCACTCAAATCAACATTTCAACCAAACCAGCATTTAGGGAGCAAAAAAAGATTCTACACATGTAAATTAAGTTGTTATACACAATTCAACCAAACTCACATCCTTGTCTGTCGAAAAAGAAATCCAAAGTTCATTTACAAAAGACCAGACAAGGAGCACCCAACCAAACTTCACAGATACGCAAATAAGTTTGTTTTGTGTCGGAAAAAATTATGCTTAATCAAGATTCCATAAGACAACACAAAAGGTTACTAGATCTTCACAATTCATTCAACCACCTGACTCTCTCTACGTGCCGAAATTAATTAAAACAACCGGGATTTGGAAACTGAGCACAAATTAATAGATCTCAGTAACTTCTTAACATTAATAAATCCAACAGTAAGTGGTAACAACAACCCAAAACGCTTGAATTATTTTCTTAGAAAACATTTTTATTGAAATCTCACTTCGAAAATTTCAAACACACAAACACACACATGTATATATATACACATATACAACAACATGTTATGCAGAGGCATCAGAATTCTGAAGAAAAAAAAACCCTAAAATCCCAAATTCCAATTTAAAAACCCTAAAATCCCTACACCCAAAATTCAAAATTTCAAATGAATAACAAAACCCTAATTCAAAATTACCTAAATTTTAGAGGGATGATGGCTGGTACCAGTGTCCTCGACGACGGTGATGGGGTGATGGCGGTCACGACGGCGGGGGTTGCTGTCGAAGAGGAGAGAATCGACGGCAGGGGTGATGGCCTGGCCCCTGGGTTCTCTGGGATATTGACGAGGAGGATGATGGGTGGTGGTGCCGTTGTCTTCGCCGAGGAGAATCGACGGTTGGTGAGTGGAGGATGATCGGAGTAGTCGAGGGAAGGGAATTGTCGAGGGGGGAAGGGAACCGTCGAGGGACTGACTGAGAGTCTGAGAGTGAGAGAGCGAGAGTCGAGATGAGAGAGAGAGATAGAGAACTTAGGGTAAAACTAAAACTAACGGTTCAGATTAGATATGGTAGCTTATTCATCAATCTGGTTCGTCCATTTTAATTACAAACGGGCCGGTCTGGGTATCCGCGGTTCCTATACTCCAGGAACCGGCCCGAACCGAAAATCACAAAGGCCCGCCCCGGCCTGCCCCGTTTCTCTTTTTTAAAAGTAAGAACCGACCCGTACCAGCCCCAAACCGCCATTACCCGCCCCGACCCGCGGTTCCTCTACCCGTTTGCCCACCCCTAGCTGAACCTGAAACTCAAGTTAACTGCTCAAATTTGTATCAATTGTTTAAACTATTGTTCTCATGTTTTGCATCTTTACAACACTACATTTCTTTCTTTTTTTATGAATGCATTTTGTTCTTGGTTCTAAAATGTAGTTTGCAAATGAGAATCCATGTGTCACTAATCTACCATAACTCAAAAGTTAGAAATCAAGAAGATTTGATCAAAGAGGCAGTGGCATGTAGATAACAGAAGGCTCTTAGTATTCATTCAATGATCAAGGCATATGACAATCATTGTATATTAAGTCACATGTTTCAGCTCCTTGATTTGGTAAGGGAAAAATTTATATTCTGTTTACATTTAACTCAGTTTAAATTTAGGCGATTGTGTTTTCAAATGTTGCCTGCTCTTGCGTATATATCAAAATAACAATGATTTTCTGTGACTTTTGTAAATTTGTAGTTATTGTAGAAGAAATTGCAATGGTGAAGAGGAACAAACATAAAACCAGTGATATTCTACCAAAAGACCTTATTCTCATGACATTGGGTACGATTGCTTAAATTTTCAGTTCATTGTAGATGGATTGAATCAATATTCCCTAATATTTTTTTCATGTAAATAGTCCAAATTTATATAGATTTTTTCTAAATGATATTAATCTTCTATAACACAATCTTTTATATGCTTGAAACATAATTTTTCATATAATTTGTAATCTTGCAGCAATGCATGGGTACTATTTTCTAGTTTATATATACTAAAATTCAAACCAAAAGCTACTGTTCATTAACAGTAGAGTGACGAATGCGCCACTCCAATTGCTTATGGTTGTGTTTTTTTTTCAAGTTTTTACACATTGAAATGGCGCATTTGCCCTCGGTTTCCATGAGTTTTGGTTTTCTTTAGTTGTAATGAACTCCTTCAATTCAATTCTTTTATGAATTGTTTATCTTATACCACCTGTTTGTGGATGAGATAGTCTACCAAAAGAGTAGGGAGTGCAAACCAGAGTAGGGAGTGGAAACCTTACAAACAGCAACACCGATACAACCCCAGCAGAACAATATCAAATAGTTTACACAATGTACTTGCAGATTTAAGTTTGGAATGAATATTTGCGGTGGTGAGAGCCATCAATATCAGCTTGATCACAAGCATGTGCATCAAATTCACAGCCCTAACATATTTTCCAATTTATTTCTGCAGAATGGATGCAAGACGTTGCAGCCAAATAGCGTAGTGGATCTACAATGTCGTTAGGGTTGTATCGGTGTTGCCCTAAAATTATTTTTGGTTTCAAATTTATATCGGTTGCTAGGGTTTTGGAAGGGTGTATGGATTTGGGTAATTTTCATATTATTTTGGGAATTTGCCCACTTGAGGTAAAGGTTTTGTAGACATATTTTGGCTTCTGGCCAGAGTTTTGGCTAATCCGAATTGTGAAGAGATTTATTTATTGTCAAATTTTTCCTTTTAAGTTTGTTTTGGAATTTTTTTTTTTTTGAAAAAATTTCTAATAAACCCCAACAAGCAATTTAGTAATGTGTAATTTTTTTTTGTTTATTTTTTTCCAGCTTCCTTTTTTATTACACTCGAGGAAAGAAAAAAACAGGTTAGTTTGATTGGAATTGCTTTTTTGTTTGGTTGTGTGATAGAAATTAACACACAAACTTAAACCCTCTTTTTGATAGTTGTAGTATGCATAAGTAGGGATCTTTCTAGGCCGGGGATTAGGAGGTATGCTAACCTACATTAATTAAACTCAAATAAACAAATGCTTGTTTGGATCTTCCATGGACAGCCCATGGTATTTGGGAATGTGATGCAGCAAGCTAGACTTCAATTCGAACTCGTCGGTCTTGCCTTGAGCCGCCCTAGGATATTGAATGCATAAGGGCACGGCATTGTCCAATCCCGAGGCTGAAAGTTCCTTAATTGTTCGATTATCCACAGCCGTGGCTTGTTCTCCCTCTTCCTCTTTTTTTTCTTCAAATTCGGATTCAGAGCTAGAACTAGGTAGATTAGGTTCTGGTTGCTTCCTCTTCCTTCTCAAAGTTCGTTTAAAATCATCGTCAAACTCCAAGATATGTGCAAGAACTGGTTGAGAGCTCCGAGTCATAAACTAGTACCTAAAACAAAGAAAACAAACAAAACGAATCAGGACACAAGGTAAAAAGACACGAAAATAAACAGGGGAAGATTAGCAATGTTACTAATCCCCGGCAACGGCGCCAAAAATTTGATGTGATAGAAATTAACACACAAACTTAAACCCCCTTTTTGATAGTTGTAGTATGAATAAGTAGGGATCGTTCCAGGTCAGGGATTAGAAGGGATGCCAACCTACACTAATTAAACTCAAATAAACAAAACTGGACTTAAAAACACTAAACTAGACTCTAATAACTCAAAACGAACTAGAATGACTCAAAACAGCACAAAACAAGCAAATTGACTCAAAACAGACACTAAGGGTGACTTTGGACGAGATTCTAACTTAACTTGAGTCAAAACACTAACAAGAAACAAGTTTTAACTAAAAGACACGACAAAATAAGGGGGGATTGGTGTTTGACGAATTTAAAATTTAAACAAACAAATTAAAGGCACTAAGTAAAGGGTAGGAATTTGGGGTGAATTGATGGGTGAAAGGCTAGCTAGAGGGTCCTTCTCCACACATGACATATATGCATACAAATTGATTTCCAGTTATTATTCCTATAAACCATGAATGACAATGCCCCAAGTTAACCGTGAACAGCACTAATTAACCATCGGATTTTCCTAAATTCATTGAATTGGACTCAGCGACGCAACCAAATTATTCTAATCAAGTTCCCTATATGAACAACATGATAGAGATACATATCAAAGATCATGAAGTTCTGTGAAAATCATAAGCATTGACAAGGCATTCGTAACTATGACTGCATGATACTCCTGCCAGGAATTTTACTTAACGTGATCATGACTAGCGACCTCCACTACTTTTAAATATAAGTTCATAACTATTAGGTGAAACTCCCTTATATTTTAGCATCAAATTCATGGATGCAAACTAAGTGGGCCCTCTTAATCCACACACAAGAATAAGTTCTTAATCAAACAGCTAAGCAAATTGCATTCACGATTTATGAAACAATAACTGGAGGTAATCAATTCATATGCAATATATGTTCATGGTTGAATTCGCCTCTAGCTAAAACGAAATTAGTTCCTCATGTTCATAATAATTGAAAACCAAATTAAAACAAACATTGTACTAAAACCTAAGGATAGAATACACCTAGAAACGCTCCAACAATCCAAGGATCTTGAATGGCAGGCATGGCTCCAAGCTCTCCTCCTTCCTTCCTTTCTAGCAAGCTACAGCACACTGAGGAGATTTTTGATTTTAAACTCTTATGTGTGTGGGTGGTGGATGGTGAATGAGAGCTGCAGCACAAGTGATGTATTTATAGGGAGAGCAGGTCACGGCACAAGGGCTAAAAGGGAGAAGGATTAGGACTCCAAACCAACAAGGAAATGGGACTTAGGTGTGGCAGATTCCAAGAGGAAAAGGGAATCGGACATGCGGCAGGAATTAAGGCTTCTAGAAGGGGTGGTGCGGAGTCCTTTTAGGAATAGGATTAGGCCTTCTAGAAATCTGGTTTTTAGGTGTCCTAATGTAATTAGGGGTCCTCCTTGCAGCTGGAATCTAGGGAGAATGGGATTAGGATAAGGTAGGATAAGATATGATAATGTTTGGATAAGATACGATAAGGTTTTGGATAATGTTGCCTTGTTTCTTGCTGATTCCTTATCTTCCTTGTCTTGACTTTAGTTTCTCCAACTCTTTAGCATATTCCTAGCCTTTTGAACTTCAAAAACGTCCATCCACCTTGCTCCATGCATGTGTTATCCATTCCAAGCCCAAAACTGCTCTAAAATGTTCTAAAATGCACTTTCTTGCCAACTTTGTCATTTGAACCTACAAACACACGAAAATAACTTAAAACACTTTAACAAATAGAAGCTAGCTACACAAATGCAAGAAAACAACCTAGCTAAGTCGCATAAATATACACCTATCATTGGTCAGCTTGAATTTAACTAGTACATGCTAAGATTACAGGTTTTGTTAATGCTGATGATAGAATTCAGGCCTTAGATTAATGTAATTGAATTTTGTCGTATTTTGGAGCCCATTGTTTAATCGTTGTTTTATCTCTGATGGGATTGTGATTGAATTTTGACCAGAAAATAGGATGAGGAAATCTATATAGATGTAATTTAATTTATCGTATTTTTGAGTCTGTTTTTAATCATTGTTTCTTCCTTTATTTCTAATTTGGGAGTGAGTTAAATGGAGTAAAAGGTTCTATGTCAACGACTGCATCATTTTGTAAGAGGATTTTATGTCAAATGATGAGTTTACAAACTTAATAATATTGTAGTTGTGAATGGTTATCTTTGTGATGGAAGTATCTGAATTTATTGTTGATTAGGGTACTAGTGGATCCACTTGAGTGCCAGATCTCGCAGGACATTGCTAATAGCATCGTTGCATGGTTAACCAATACCTTAAGAGTAGCTGAGTCTGTATGGAACTGTAAATTTGAATTTTGAAATGGGTTTTGTGCAAATTTTGTTTTTCTGATTTTGGGCATTTTGTTTTAAGGCTTGAACACCATCGTTTTCAGAAGCCATGTGTACCAAATGTAAGCAATTTATATTTTTGGTGGATTTGCAGTTTTGTTAAAGTTTTATTATATTGGAGTTAAATTTGGTTGTTTCTTGGAGTTTGATTTTGTTTAAGTTTATATTGAAGTTGAATTTGGTTGCTCTTTGGGGTTGATTTTGTTTAAGTTTTGGTGCATTTAAATTTTGTTTTTTTTTTTTTCATTTTTTTTTTTTGTCTATTTCCTTTTGTGATGATACATGCATGTAAATGGAAAAGCTTTATCACATGCATTACAACAATGAAAATAAAACTACGCTATCTAGAAGTAGTACGTAGGGAAAACCATAGTATAGGAAAATAAGGAGAACCTTTTGTTGAATTTTACAGACAAGCAACTAATATATCATAATGGTCGTCATTAAATGGTTTTGATATTAAAAATCCATTTAATCTTGCAGGGTTCATTTGGTGAATCTGAAAAACCAAATGGTGTGGAACGTGGGTCGTTAAAACTGGTATCAAAAGATGCATATGCAATTTTGTAACAACTATGTTTGACATGGAATTTTTCTTTATAGGTTTCTAGGTGTATTATTTGTTTCATTGAATTTGGGACAAAAAATTTAACAATCTTAAGTAATAATAGCTTGCTCCTACAATCTTGACAAGATCGTCTCTTCTAAGGATAACACTTCTGCGAAAACTTAGACATCCCAATATTTTGCATTGTGATTTGAGTATCTACAATTGTATGATATTTTTAGATTGTTAGTGGTTTTGTTCTATTTTATATATCGACACACAACATTAAAATCCCGATCATACTTCATTGTAAACGTGTTATCAATAGCAACGCATTCTGAGTTCAACTTGGATTTCTTTTTACAGTGGGATTATCTACAGAAAAATTTATCTAAAGGTGGTTATAGCGGAGACCAATATTCAGAAGACAGTGGACAAGCCTTTACAAGTTAATCTTGCAGGTAATAAAAACTATGTTCTTTATCTCTCTACTTGCATGCTTTTTAACATTGAGAGAAATTGAATTTGTATTTTAGATTTAGTATTCTTGATGTTCAGCAGTCTGGAAGTACTTTTTTAAATTGTACTTTAGAATTAGTGATCTTGATTCTTCCTACATTCCAGATGTATGTAAATAGTCACCTATCACATATATATTTACAAATTTTATATATTCTATACAGTTTCGAAACTCAAAGCATAAGAGACCTCTGTTTTATGTATGGATATATTTCCAAAATATTTAATACACCTGAGCCAACGTGCGGGCACCTTTCTAGTTACTACTACGATGCTAAAATCCAATAGTACTAAATAAACTTGCAATTCCATAGCCACAATATATATAGCTGTCAAAGAAAACAAGGGTGATCCAGTCAGTTTCGAGTTTTATGGTGGACCGTACGTTAAAATTTTACTATTGTTAATTTTTAGTGATATAAAAAGGGAAATGTTATTGGCACTCCAAAAATCTCATTTTACACTCTTCACAAGTACATTTTTCTTTCTAAAAATAGCCATTGAAATTTGACATTTTAATTCTACACAATTAAGTAAGAAAGGAAATTCACATATTCATACACAAGTTAATAAAAGAAGCCAATTTTTTCATTAGACATACCATCACATAACCACTTTTCATCTAAGTTCACCCAAATTTCTTTCTAGGGTTAAACTCAGTTTACTACCTTAAAGTTTATTAATTTTCAACATTTTATACAACAAGTTTTTTTTCATCCCAGAGTGGCATCTAAAGTCGTAATTTTGGACACTTTCATACATCCATTAAGGTTGCTGTTAAATTATCGTTAACTGATTACGTGACACCTACGTCGACAATGATTGGGCGTTATGTTTCAATATGGGCCCACAACGATATTAAAAATGAAAAAAATAAAAAAATGAAAAAAATAAAAAGAAATAAAAAGAAATAAAAAATGAGGCTTTTTAGTCAAAATGGTCGTTGAGGTTTGCATAACTCCTCACTTTGGTCCTTGAAATTTGAAATTTATAGAAGTGGTCTCTAAGTTTGTCCACCATCAATATTTTTAGTCCTTTCTTGAAAAAATATGTTAAATAACAACTAAATGACAAAAATACCCTCAATTTAATAAACAATGTGCCAAAATGATTTGACAAAAATTGAGGGTATTTTTATAATTTTATCCTTATTTAATGGATATTTTTCAAGGAATGACCAAAATGATTGATGATGGACAAACTCAAGGACCACTTCTATTGATTTCAAATCTCAGAGACCAAAGTGATGAGTGATACAAATCTTAGATACCATTTTGGCTAAAAAACCTAAAAATAAAAATAAAAATCTGGGCATATCCTAATCCACATTGGCCATCTTCCTTCTCCCTCCCACTTTCTTCCTATCTACCATCATCTACTCAGCCTTCCTTGATTTCTACACCATCCCCTTCTCAGTAACTCTCACAATTGCCACCATCCCCGACATGACTGTTTTTGTCTTCATCACCTTCCTTCGCTTTCTCTTCATCTCCTCTCTCTATGCAATCGAGTCTATTATCCAAAACACATCACAGATTCCATGATTAGCCCATGGGACTGTACTCCGCAATCAAGTCTGGTCTGGCTTCCTTTTTGCCCTTTCTGGGTACTGTTATGAACTTAGGATTGTGATTATCTTAATCACAAATTAAGAGTCAAGTTAGTTTTAATTGAGGGTTTTACTTGTTATTAGGGGAATTTGATAGAAGTGCAAGCTGGCAGTAGTCACACTTTGTGTATAAGAGCACTTGCTCTTTGGTTTGAAAATAGAATAGAATTTTACAAAAGAAATCAATGCAAAAATATTAGAGCTCTGCTCCTTCTATCTTCCTCATTCCCTCTCTTCTATGTGCAATAGTTAAGTTTGAGTTAGGGTTTAAGATTTGGGTTCTAACAATGGTATCACCCATACCGATTCCTGGATTTCGTTCTGTGCACGCCCACCGATCCGCTGCTACTTGCGACTCTGCCTTGGAGTCCTGTGTTGCTACTGTGGAGGCTTCCTTGGCGGCTATCATCGTCTCTTTACCTTCCCTCATGACCACTAAGTACACCAAGGCCTTTGGAAATGCTCTCTCGAGGTGCTAAGGAAGGCATATATGCCCCTCTTGCTGGCGACCATCATGGTTCTCCTTCCGTTGATCCGATCCAACTACCTCGTAGCCCAATATGTGCTGAAGGAGTCTCATCGCAGCTTATTCCGTCGGCAGTCCAAGCTCCACCGCTGCCCTTATCTTCATCGTTGTTGTGAGCACTGGCAACTTCGGCCATCATGCCACACTCGAAGTGTGACAACCCGTCCCCAAAAATTATAATTTTAATAAGTGAATTTTACAAAAATGCCCTTCGAGGAAAATGCATTGACCTTTGTTAATTGTCGTGTCGTGTCACGTAAGATTTGTTTTCTTAGCATATCCTCATAGTACTCGTCGCTACGAACGCGTGGATGGAAATGGAGCACAATTTGGAGTTACAACAAAGGAGATATTAACGTTTGAAGTTGGGAGCATTTTAGTAAATTAATTAAGTTCAAGAAAACTCCAAATTTTTGGAGTGAAATTTGGTGTGCCACGTGTGTGGCCCAGATTAAAGGATAGGCAGCTGTGATGGAAAGTTGCGAGAGAAGTGGAGGAATCGGGAGGAGAGAGAGAAGTGAGGGACCAATGGGAGAGAGAAGAAATGAGGGGAAAATAGAGAGTGAGTAGACACCGGATCACCTTGACCCGGCTACACACAGCGACCCGCGCGACCTGAGTGGCCATTTCCGACGGGTTTCAGTCAAATTTCTTGTTTTCTTCAACCTCCCAACACCACTAAACCTTACCAAAACATCCCTAACACCTAATTCTTATCAAAGCCTGAAGATTTCTAGCTATATGTCGTGAGAAAACCTATCGACGGGTCTAGGTGGTTTTCGGCCTTAAACCACCATTTTTGAAATGATTCCTCTCAATTACCACCACCATTAGACTCCCCTTGGAGCCTGGAACGAAGCCCAAGGGTTTGTTGGGATGGGAACTGTTTTGGAGTCGGATCGAAGACACCCAAGCTAAGGGTTTCCGGCAGATTTTCATGAAACTGGGGCTTTTCCTGGCCAAATTGGCCTTAGTAACAGGTATGAAAGTTTTTCCTCTCATTGAGATCTTCATTCCTACAAATTTTGATAATTTTTAGAAACAATTGAATTTTCTGGCGAGTCGGGACAGCCGACCGCCACACATGGCGCGCGTGCGGCGGCGCGCGGTCATGGGGTCGTCAATGCTATTTTTAGGCTAAATTAAATGTCATGAATTCAACTTTGATATTCAAATGACGTAGGTTGATTGTTTGAATCTAATTTCACTACGATACGTGGCTTGGTCAATATATGAATCGATAATTCAACCGTTAGATCGTCACTAAAGTTTGATACATTATAATAAGTAATTTATGAGGATTATAGGAACTTACGGATCAAGAATCCGATGTACGGATTTTTCTGAATTGGATTTTTAAGTTCATAAAATAAAATGTTAACCACCACTTGGTTTTGACAATTGGCGGAGATCCAACCGTTGGATCGTAACAAAACTTTAGTATGTTATTCCTGAAGCATAATGTGTATCTTTGAAAATTACGGATTAGAAATCTGAATGCGGATCTTTTGGATCGAGTTACATAGGGTTGTGGACCCTACCGTCGATCTTTGATCAACGGTTGACTTTTGGTCAATGGGTCTCAAATCATTCTAGAATGTCCTTGAGGATGTGTTTTATGTGAGTTGTGAATTGATAAGAATTCTGAGATGTGATTTGATAATGGTTCTAGGCGCCGATTGTTCGTGACACCTCGATATTCGTGCTAAGGAGTTGTAGCGCAGACTCTAGGTGAGTGGGCTTTTGTTTTCTATATATATATATACATATATATATGTATATATGCTTTACGATTTCTAGAAACTGTTTTTTAAAGGAATTTACGATTTAAATGCCATGTCAAGGATGCATTATATTTTAGTATTTGCATTAGTATAGTTTTGCATATTATTTAATGATGTTGTGAAGGCCCAGGTAAGCTTTAGGTGAGTACATTATGATGATAGTGGCTACATTGTGTATGGGTATGTTTAGACGCATTTAGTGCTCATTATTCTGCACCCCAATGTTAGTGCTCCGCCCGAGCCAAGGCCTAGCCTTCACGTAATCATTCACCTCTTGCACCACACGCTCACCTTGGATCCAAGGCAGGTGCTAGCCTGTCGTACAGACCACACTAGGTGGTTCCGACGCGTAGGTGAATTGCTATACTTTGCACAGCCTTCACGTGATCGTAGCACTTGAGCGTGTCTATTTACACCTAGCCTGTCGTACATACCACATTAGGTGGTTCAGACTCGTGTGCAAGAATTGGTTTATGAGTTATAGGTTCAGCCGTACAGGTCACGTTAGGTGACTCCGGCTGACATATCATTGTATATTGATTTATTTCACCTGGCTTACATATTTATTATTGAAATACTTGACATGGCACATACTTTGGTTTTCATTGCTCTCAAGACTTATTTCTATATACGTATGTATTATTATTTTCTGGAAAATTATACGGGTTTTACGGTGAGGGGTTATTACATTTTAAAAAGAATGATGTTTTCAGAAACTTCATTTTTGCCAACTCACGTTTTCTATTTTTCGCCCCTCTTGGTTTTAGTTGCTAAAGGTTCGTATCGATGAGAATTCTTGGCGAATCTCTGTATAGGTGGCTATCTCTGAGAGTATGATCTTTACCTATACTACTGCCCTTTACTTATGCTCTGACATCGAGCGTGAAATGGGTCCATTCCCGCTCACAGCGCACTCCTGTCTTTTGGCACTTTTAGGTTTAAATTTATTCACATTTTCCACATCATTATACTTTATGGCTTCGTCATCTTCCAGGTGTCGGCCAGCACAGCTCGATTCAAAGTCCTAGTGGACATTCCAGGTTGGGGTGAGTCACGAAGGACTCTGCTGCAGCTAAAGTTTCACTTACGAAATTGAAGATAGTGATTCATGCTTCTACGATGACCGTTGCTCCGTGGCCAATCCTTACACACTTGTTCCCCAATACGACAAAAACTGGAGCTGAGGTATTGCTTTTGTTTGGTGTAATTGCATGCTATAGTGGTCATAGTGCGATCGTCTATCATGTTTGTTTGAATGCTAAGTATGGTTAGGTTATTGGTGCCTTATGGGTAAATTTGAAAAAAGAATTTCTACGCATTGCATCTGTTTGATGAAATGTCTAAGAGGCATAATATGGAGAGTATGTCATTGAGTAGCAACTTGGAAGCTTGGGATATTGTTATACTTATATGTCGTTCTTGGCCTAAAGATCTTGCAGTTAGTTTCATTGAGGAGAATCGGACTTTGGGTCATATCCATACTATCAAGAAGTTCATCTGCTTATCATTGTTACACATCTGTGCATTGACAGTCATGGCCATTTTCTAGCTTCATTGTTCTATTTTCACCAGCTTGTTATTGAAGTTGAATCAGGAATTATGTAATAGGGTTGATGTACACCTCGTTGCTATTCTCTTTCTTAATTATGCTCATGAGGAGTATGTGCCCCAGCTTGCACAGTTGAGGTGGGGGTGATGGAACAGTATGGTCTCGCAGTTCATGGATGAGTTGCAAGCCCATGGAAGACCATCATTTGATAATGGGCAGAGATCTCTTCTGGGAAAGGCAACTACATATGATGCAATTAGGAGATGATTATGCAGAACGGATCTTGTCTAAGTTCTTTGACTTGACAACTCATGTAAACTTTGCATTTCAAATTGGCACTTTATGGTAGATGCTTAAGCCTTTTTGGAATGCACCAGTCATTACAGACTACATAATGAAAATTGAGTTCTTGTGGGAAAAGGATATCAAAGTTGCTCTATTAGGAGGTAATGCCTCAGTGGTATTCGATCAACATTTGCTTTCATTGACATTTTCTAAGGCTACATTGGAGGCTGTGATGGCTAAGTCAGTGTCTCAGTGGTATTTCCCATATCATAAAGCTCAATTCTCCATTTTAAAAGCTTAAGTGAAGTCAAGCTCTTTCTTCCCAAGTTACATGGCTCATCACCAACCTGACATCAACAACAAAACGAAGGAGATTCTCATTGATTGGCTTATTATGGTCCACTATAAGTTTGAACTTATGGGTGAGAGACAATTTCTTACCGTCAATCTTATAGACAAGTTCTTGGAGCGCCAAATGGTGATCAGAAAGTAGCTTCAGTTGGTCGGTGTGACGGCCATATTACTAACGTATAAGTATGAGTTTTCTATGCCAATTATGGCAGACTTTGTGATGAAGGAATTTGATTCAGTTTTTGAGCAGCTAAAGATTTGTATGGTAACCTTGTACACCCACTTACCAACTTCTTGCAATTCATTGAGGGAGGTGAATGACAGTTAAAGCTTTGGGTCATCTTATGTCAGCAACTATGTTATATCCATGGAAGACTATCTTACTTGAATATGGTTTCACATATGCTATTATAAAGTTGGACAAGTTCATACTAAGCAGGCCAGCAATGGATTTTGATTTTGCAAACATGATGCTATTTGAAGGTAGGAAAGGCCCTATTGAGATGTTCATGCGCAAGTTCTCTTTTCTGAAATAGGATAAACTGGTAAAGCCCCGAAGGCACATTCCTTAAACGTTAGAGAAGACAGTGGATGCTCCAAACATCATAGATGATTACTACCTCGATTTCTTGGTTTGGGAAAGCTGCATTAATCTTGTAATAGCTCTTGCAAGCACAATTTATTTGTGGAAAGCTACCAATCTATCAACTTTATCAAGAATTAAGGCTTTGGACTAGTTGGGACATGTGGGTGAGATTGTAAATGACCCTGACTATAAATTGGAGTTTTCAATTTCCGATGACAGACTTGGTCCTCCTACAATAAATTTGAGTGATGCAACATTTGGTTATCCTGGCAGACCCGTTTTGTTTATGAATTTAAATTTTGGAATTGCCCTTGACAGCCGCATCACAATGGTTGGGTAAATGGTATTGGTCAATCAATACTCCAACTAATTGCAGGAGAGCTACAACCAATCTCTAGGATACTTTTCCAGTCGACTAAGTTTCAGATAGCTGTGTTCAGTCAGTACCTCATTGACGGGTTAGAATCATCATCTAATCCCTTATTCTATATGATGAGCTGCTTCCCAGGAGTGCCTGAACAAATGCTCCAACCTTACGTGGGTTATTTTGGTGTCACTAGAAATCTAGCACTTTAGCCTACGTACATGTTGTCTGATGGTCAGAAGAGCAGAGATGTGTTTGCCAAGATAACTACCATGAAACTACACATGAGCCCTCCAGTCATCTGGATTTGGATGTTGTGGAGGCACTAATCCAAGAGCTTGTTCTTGTCCAGGGAGGCATTCTCACAGTTAGTAATGGCAAGCACCTGGTCTCTGGAAATATGGACTACAAGAAGATACTGCTGCTGCAGCCCTCGTGGGAAAAAAGTTACTAACCATTCATCCATCACTCAGATTTTGGAAACATGGCAATTGAATTGAAAACATGTCCTTTCATAAGCGTGTTGCTGCAAGTTCTTATGCTTCATAATTGGTGGTCTTATGCTTCTTCCTTAGCTCCCAAAGTCGAGCCTTCCACCACCTTACTAGTGAGCACAGAGGAAGGTCTAGTGCAGAAAGTCTCCCCATAAGTAGTATTGACTCAGCAAAATTCTCACATTCCTTCCAAGAACAACAAATTCACTTCAGTTGCAAGACTCCTTCATTGAATTTCACTGCAAATAGTTCCAGATTTCAAGTTCTAATCCTAACCTTGAGGACAAGTTTGTTCTTCAAGGGAAGAGCAATGTTATGAACTTAGGATTGTGATTATCTTAATAACAAATTAAGAGTCAAGTTAGTTGTAATTGAGGGTTTTACTTGTTATTAGGGGAATTTGATAGAAGTGCGAGCTGGCAGTAGTCACACTTTGTGTATAAGAGCACTTGCTTTTTGGTTTGAAAACAGATCAGAATTTTACATAAGAAATCAATACAAAAATATTGGAGCTCTGCTCCTTCTATCTTCCTCCTTCCCTCTCTTCTATGTGCAATAGTTAAGGTTGAGTTGGGGTTTGAGATTTGGGTTCTAACAGGTATCGTTGTGAACTCCAAATTGGAGTCTTGTCGACAGTGCATCAGCATCGGAAGGTTGAATTAAAAGGTAGGGTTATAGAATTGGAGGTGACTTGGGGACAAAATTTTGGGATTGCAAAATTAGGGTTTCGAAGGAAAGCTTGGAGGTGGTTTTTCGAAGAGAGAGGGAGAGAGTGGAGTCGAATAAGGAGGGGAAGGGTGGGAGCAGGGCTGAGGTAGGAAAGGCCCAAATTTATTATTATTTTTTTTATTTTTTCATTTTTTTTATTTTTATTTTTCAATATCCACCTGGGTCTATATTGACACGTGGTGCACAATCATTGTCCACGTGGGCGCCATATCATCAATTAAAGGATGTATGAATGTATCTCAGAATTATGACTTCAGATACCACTTTAGGATGAAAAAAAAATGATGTACTAAATGTTAAAGACTAAGAAACTTGAGAGTAGTAAACTGAGATTAACCCTTCTTTCTATATACACTTCATAAAAGTTTTAAAATTTAATGCACATATTCATACGCTATAAGGATAATTCGGAAGATACCACTTTGGGGCATTTGCACATATGAATACTAAAACTGCTCAGACATGGTCGAAGTGTGGTCGAGTTCACCTAATGCCAAATTCCCTTCCCCCCTCCCCCTCTAATTTTTTTTAGTTTAGATACAATTTTTATGTAATTTGGATTAATTATTATGGATATTATTTTCTCGAATGATTAATTGAATGAATGAGATTATATTTTATTTTATTTTTCATGTGACCAATTCAATTAATTTATTTTTAGGTATGTCTGATGAAGAAGTTAGTTGTCTAGCAGATAGTGCAACTATAAACACCATATTGCATGAACCTCACTATTTTACTAACTTAATACCTAAATGCACATTTGACGACCCTCTGAGGCCCATCAAATCTGATTGAAGGATACGGTACCGTCCATTTCATGTTGTCCAATGGTACTAAATTATCTTTTAAAAGGTACTTTATTCTCCTTGTTTTGAAAGAACGTTGTTGAGGATAAAAGATATTCGGGATAATACTTATCATGCTGAAACCGTTGAAGTAAGCACATCATTCCTTTTGGCGCTTAACCAAAGTAAGCACATCAATCCTGGCAGCGCTGACTACAAAGTTAGGTAAGTTTATTACTTGTCCATCTTCAGACAAAGTTCGAAAGGACCCGCCAATTTTTCTCCAAAAGATTCAAGAGGGCATTTGTGGACCTATCCAAAGACCATTTAGATACTTTATGGTGTTTGTTAATGCTTTGACACGAACGTGTGACCATAATTTTCTAGGGTTGGAGTAAGGTGAATCGGGATACACATACCTTTGAAGTTTAGTGACCATGCTGAATAAACAGATCAATGATGCCACCATCATCTTGTTTCAAAATCTGTGGGTGAGCTCTGATGACTTCGCTATAAATGACCATGCTTGTTCCTTAAAATAAAAGAACCTAACGGGAAGGAATCAACAAGTTTCCTACAATCTTGGATTCCTTACAATATAATGATTGGTGTGTGCCATAAGTAATATCACTCTTAAGAAGATTTAATATTTACTTCCTAAATATCCTCTAGGACTCTCCCAGTTTAATAAGGATTCTATTATCCTAGAAGGTCATTTCCCCCACTCCTATAGATAAACCCTTCTAGGGTTCATCACTGGTAACACAATTCTCGCATACTAATTCTCTTGCCCATTGGTTGCACTAGTAGAAAAAATAGCTTGTGCGACGAGATTTTGCACAACGAAACAAATTTTGTCGCCTAAGAGGCACTTGCGTGATGAAAAAAAATACGGCGAACACTTGTGGTCGCTGCGCAAAAAAATGCGAAAAAAAAATTGCCGCCAAATGTTTGCATGACGAAAATTTTCACATATTCGTCGCGCAACGTTTCACTAAAACGGTCATATGCCCTTCAAACGCTTCCATTTAGTGCGCATTTAAAATGCATTTTGCGCGACGAAGTTGTTCATCGCAGTGTTCCTAGTGCTATAAACACAATTTTGAGAACCCTAATTTTCAGAGGTTTTGTTTCAAATGCAATGGCTAATTCGGGAGAAGGCTCTCGCGAAGTTAAAGATGTATTGCGAATAGAGAGGTATCGGCATAAGCAAGTGCCCTACTTTGAAGAAAAAGTAGGGCTGATGCGTACGCCGAACTTAGGTTTGATATTGGGGGTTTGGTGTGGAGGAAATATATGTGTCTCGTACAGAAGCAAGACATCATTGATATGCAAAATGTTTCGTATGCCCAAGCAGTTGGAAGTTTGATGTGTGCTATGACCAGCATAAGACCTAACATATGTCATGTTGTAGGATTGGTAAGTAGATATCAATCTAACCCCGAAATGGCCCATTGGATGGCAATAAAGAGAATTATTAGATATCTAAAAGGCACCCAAGGTATGAAACATTGTTTCAGATTAAATGATGTGGATTTAGTTTGTTATTGCAATACAGATTTCATAGACGACTTGGATGACATAAAGTCAACAAGTGGTAATATTGTCTTGTTTGGTGGAATGACTGTTTCTTGGTTAAGTAAGAAATAGGCTATGTTGCAAAGTCTACCATGGAAGCAGAATATATATCTTATCATAGTGGTAAGTACTGCATTATGGGCTAAACTCTTTATCGATAATTTAAATATAGGTGTACCTAAAGAGCCCGTCAATGTGTTTTGTGATAATGAGTCCGCCATCTTTTTGATAAAGAGTGAGGAGTCGGCTAGCACAGCTCAATTCGGATTTCCAAGTGGACATTTTGGGTCAAGGTGTGTTATATGACATTGCAACAAATTCGTAAGATGAGGTATGAGATTGTAGTTTGACCCATAGTTGCGGTAGTTTTATGGAAAATATCCCATTTGATATTTATACAAGATATAGTGGAAAGAGGAGATGTAAAGGTCAACTACATACCCTCCGATGATATGGTGGCTGATCCAATGACCAAGGGATTGCCTCTGGAAAAATTCAGAGAGCATGTAACGACAATGGGTTTGCAAAACATCTAGTTGTGTTGTAGTGTGAGATGTGCAGCAGGCATCATTGTATGGTTTCAGGGACACTTGAAACATGAACAAGTTGATGCAACTCTGACTGGTTGTTTAGTACTTGGTCGATTAAAGATAGAGGGCACTAATGAGGTAACCAGGTTATAATAAATCGTCTTGAAAGTAAAATCCATTATAAGCTTGAAGAATAATTTATGTAACATTGTGGCATATAGTACCAGTCTAAATCATCATTTGTAGCCGAGTACAGATTGCTTTTCCTAGTTACTTGATATGATGCCATTTTACTAAAGGGTAAAATGTTATCAGATAAAGTGGAATGGTGCGCACCAGATCAAGAAACCACATATTTGATGTTACATTGAATTTGTTTATGAGTAATACTTGTGAGAAACAAATCAGAATAGGAAACCATTTATGTCATCATAATCAAGTGGGAGATGTTGGAATATGATTATGATAACATGATTTTCACAATATGTGTAATCATGTGCGAAGGTACACCATAACATTGGTGTAATAATGTACACACGGTTGTAGTGAAATTAATTAATTAATTAATTAAAAATTAAAAAAAATAATATAATTATTGATTGATTTAATTAATTAATTAATTCTAAAAGATATGAATAGCTGCATTTCAACATGAAGGATACAACTCCTTCAGAAAGGTTATTTCAATTTCTATATATTTGTCAAATCTCTTTCTGTCAGATTCATTCAATTCCATTCTCACTCTCTGATTCATATCATTCACACAATATTGTGATCGATAGTCTAAGCAACGTCAGTTTCCCGATATTGTGGACTACCCAATTTCCATAAGAGGTTTCTTAAGTTTTATGTCTCATTAGCACGACATGTGTAGGGACAGAAATATGTGTTTTGCGTGATTGCATGTAAGGAAGCTAGTACCATGTTAAAGCGTCAAGCTTTTATGTGATGGCATAGGCATGTAGGGAAGCTAGTGGCATGTTAAAGCCTTAGGCTTTTGCGTGAGGTGCTTGAACTCTTAGAGCTTTTTCTTTCGTTGGGCGCATTTGCTTGTTTTCTTAGGGTAGACTTTTGTTTCCTATGCTATCATTCTCCTTTTCGTATGTCTATATACTTTTCATTGCATGATGTGGTGAACCATAGTGCTTATGGCTTGTTGTTCAGTCTATTGTAGGTGCATCTTGGATTCAAACGCTCCAAAGTATTTGGGTTTGATGGATGGGTCCTTTTTGAATGAGGATAGACTCAAACGCGGTAGGCCGTCACCTCTTTTTGTCTTCCAGAACAAGGCCTTCAAGGAGGAAGAGCTTTCCCTAGACTTGGTTCTTCTTGTAGATTCTAAGTGCGTTTTGAGATGCTGCATAGAGAGTGGCTGGTTCCTCCGCCTTTGCGAGTGTTGTAGTTGTAGCAGCCATTGAGGTATCTCTGTTTTCCTTATGGATATCACTGTGTCAATTTTTACAAGTGCTTGTCCATTATATTCATTTGCTGAGAGATTGAAGAAGCTCTGAGACACAATGTTTGACCTCCGCCTCGACAAGGATAAAGAAATCTTGGGGAAATTTGCCAAAGTAAGAGAAATATAGTGTGCCTTCGAGCTCAAGCGTAAAGAGTTCGAGAATGAGAGATCCAATTTGAAGAAGATGTGTCATGGGAGTTCAAAGGAGATGGTGAACTGGCTTCAGCTTGCGGTGGATCAAATGCAAGTTAACGCTTCCAGCGTTCATTTGAAAGGTAGCCCACTATGGTTAGTCTTTTTCTTTTCCTAGGCAATGTACGTCACTTGGCTGTTTGCTTTGCTTTACCGTCACTTTCCTTTTCTTGGCGGACCATGATCTTTTGAGCATCTTTCTTTTCGAAGGAAAGCCAAACCTAAAAGTCTAGACTTCACAATCTCCCCATTTGGCTTTCCTTGACAAAATATCCAAAGACTAAAGCTAATTTCACTCACCCACACTCAAGAAATGAACGAAGGAACGGATCCTGCAAAACAACAAATTTTGACAAGAACTAGTGAAATTTATCATGGATGGCTACCTTGCAAGGTAATAAAACACAACTAAAAAATTTCTCCCCCATTTTGTCATGGTAAGACAAAGACAAGGCAGAATATCACAATCAAGTTTCGAATTTGCAACATATCACAATGCAAGAACAACAAAAGCTCAACAGATAAGGAATTAGCAATATAGCATATGAGCACGTCCAAGTAGAGTGAAGCAAGAAGTAAGGACATGTAAGTGATCAAACTCCCCCAGAAAGGATGCATGCAATGAAATTGAACTCCTCCATAATTGATGTTCTTCATGAAAACACTCTCCCATAATTCTAAATCATGACTTCAATTATCTGACAAGGGACAATGACTCAACTGAAAAAAAAAAAAAAAAAAAAAAGAAAAAAAAAGATGTCTATGGACACATAAATTTGAGCATAAGCATAGACAAATGTACCTAAACAACCGAAGGCAACTCATTAAGATGATAAAGATCAAGATAACAGTTGAATCTTTGCACCAATAAACTACAACTAAAGCAGAAGCCATGAAAAGGATAAGAAAAAGAAGTTTGAATATCGATGCTTCCAAGAGATATTGATAAGACAAGTGTTTGACAAAATAATATGTAATGCAATTCTCAAGAGACAACTCGTCAAGGGCATACAAAGACAATAATACAAAGATGAACACTTGCTCATGATGAAACTGTGATGTGACAAGGTAAGGGTATAGGATTGGTGCTAGCCACCTTGAAATCATAAAGCCATGCATTTAATCTCAAAAGCACTTCCTACATAATATGGACAATGGACAAGACTAGCAAAAAGCAAGGCATAAGCCTTGAAAGAAAAGCCAACTTTGGTGAAGAACTTTGAGTGAGGCACCAATTTGAGAAATGCCAAGGTCATTTGAATGAAGGTTATATTTTGATGAATCACCAATTGATTTCTCAGAGAATTTGATTCATGATCTAGGAAGGATGATCTTGAAGCACTACACATGACATTGCATGGAAAGCCAAACTGAAGGGATTTTCCCAATTGATAATATATGATTTATTTTGAAGACACCCCTTTCATCAAACACTCTCCCAGTTGAATTTTTTGTTTTGATTCTAGAGATAGGATAAAAAAGAAGAGAATTGACACATGGTCCATATTATAGAGTAAGTAAAGTCACTACCACTCAACTAGGACCAAAGCAACATTAAATCTAAAAACACCTCAAGATTAGGATGATTGGAGAAATGATTTTTCAAAGGCCATATGAGAGAATAGAGAGAACCTTTGATATCACAGCGAAAAATTATCCAAGGCAATCCACATATTACTAACAATGTATGATAGATAAGAGATGCATATAGAGAGCAAAATGAGATTATCTTATGAGATAACTGTCTAAACAAAAACATGCACATAGACTAAACAAAATATTCAACTATTGGAAGCAAGGATATACAACCTATTCAATTCATATTACAAAGACCAACAGACCGTCGAAGATCTTCATACCTTTATTCTTTATAGACTGTTGTCCGTTTGAGCCGCCGAAAATATTTCAATCCTACATAAAACCTCTTTCTCTCTTCCTTGCGCCACTGCCTTCTTGCTTTCCCAGTTTCTTCTCCTTCCCGTTGCATTCCTTCACCCCTCTCCTGTTCTTCTCCCTTTCTCCTTCTCCCTACATCTCTCCCAAAATCACAACTAACAATCCCAAATTCATAGTCACAGAGCCGCTGCTCTGCGATTTTCCGTATACGAATTGCAATCTCAAGGCACCCCTACAGCACCACAGTGGCAGCACCGTGTAGCTCTCTCTGCAAATTTCTTCACTCCGTTGCTGCTATACAACTCACAGTCGCATCACCGGGTGTGTTGCTGTTTGGCTCAGGTTCCTTCTTCTTCTTCATTGCACTTTCCCTTATTTTCCATTTCTATGATTAGGGCTGCTAATTGGTTTTAAATTAGGGCTTTCAGATTCTTCCTAAATTTTGTTATTGAATTGGCACAAAAATGTTTTTTTTTTTTCAAGATTTGTGGCATCCTTGCTGTTGTCTCGGTCGATTTGAGTTCTGGAAATTTTATTTTTTTCAAGTTTAGTGTACTCTTGTGTTATGGGATTTTTTTTCCCATAGCCTGTTTCCTAATGAAAATTATATATTGTAATTTCATATTCTAATTTATTTTCCCATGTGAAACTGTTGCAGAAATTCAGGAAAGAGGAGATCAGAGGCATTTATGTGGCTAAGCGTTGTGAAAGAATTTGCACCGTATAAAACTATGGATTGGTATTATAACTTCAAATTGATCTCATATAAGTGTATATCCATGGATTTTGACTTTAAATTGATTACATATCCATGTAAAGAATCTGCAACAGTTTCAAATTGATCTCATATAAGTGTATATCCATGGTTTTATAAGTGTTTTTGGATTTCCCATAGCCTGTTGTGAAAAAATTTGCACCGTAGAAGTGTTTTTGGACTTCCCATAAACTGAGACAGACTTTTATGTTTTTTTAGGGTAAATTACATAAAACTACCTCAACTATTGAGCCAGTCACAGTTTCATATCTCATCTTTAAAAAAATGTTAATGTCATACCTCATCTTACAAATTTGTTACAATTTCATATCTTCTGTCAATTCTTCCGTTAAATAGTGATGTGGCCTGAGACCGGGCCCACTCTATTAAAATATTAATTAAATATTAAAAACTAATAAAATAAAATCATTTAATAATTTTTTTTTTGCATGGAGGCCAACCCCTTATCTCCCCTCACCTTTCTTCCCTGCTCTCGTCTTCCCCCAAACTCATCACCCTCAACCTTCTTCCCATTTCAGTCCCTAATTTTTAATTTACTCAAACAAATCAAATCCCAATTGGAATTTCACAAACTGGGTGTGCTATGTTGTTACCCCCTTGACATCTCTGCCATCACCACGGAAAATCCCCGTGCATCCATCTTTTTCTTTCTCTCCTGTTTTGAACACGTGGTGGCGATTTGGGATCAGAGAAAGCTTTGGGCTTTGCTCAACTGGGTTTGTGGGTTTTGGCTCAAGGGAAATGAGGTGGCTACACTGGGGTTTTGGGGTCGAAGGGAGAGCGGGTTCGATGGGGTTTCTGGGGTTTGGTTTAGGGTCCGATGAGGTTCGGTGGTGCAGGAACATTTCTGGGTTTCTCGACATCGGCGTGGCGGGTGAGGTCGAGCTCGGCGTGGGTGCGAAGGACGAGGTTCGTGAAGCCTAGGGCTTGGAGCTTACAGACAATGGCGGAGCCGACGAGGTTGCTGTTGCAGCGTGAAAAGGAGAAAGGGAGAGAGAATACGGTAGGATAAGGGAGAGAGAGAAGGGAGGGATGGTGGTTATGGGCATGGCGAGAGAGAAAATGGGGGAGGAAGGAGACTACGGGTGGGTGAGGTTGGTTTTTATTAGGGGTGGGTCCCCCATGCAAAAAAAATATTATTAAATAATTTTATTTTTAATTTTTAAATATTTTATTAATTTTTTAATAAAGAGTAGACCTCGTCTCAAGCCATGTCACTATTGAACAGAAGAATTAATAGACAAACTGACGGAATGTATGAAATTGTAACAAATTTGTAAGATGAGGTATGACATCGACATTTTTTAAAGATAGGGTATGAAAATGTGACTGACCCAATTAGTTTTACGTAATTTACCCTTTTTTTATTAATTGTTTGTGGTGTCGGTTATGGGTGATAGTATAGTTGTTATTTTATTTATGAAATAGTTAGGTGTTGACGGTTAAGGCTGACACTAATCTGCTATATCTGACAGTCTCGCCTATATCCGAAGTGAGTTTCATTGTCACTTTTATCCGACACTACTATCCTTTTTTTATTTTATATAGCTTTCCTTCTTCTTGGCGGATTAAGGGACTAACCGTCAACAAAAGCCTTTTCGTGACGTAGCAAAGGTGTCAGTTCTTTTATCCGACATTACATGAGTTTATGTCTAATTTTTACCTAATATCCGACATAAATTAGGTTTTCTTGTTGGTTTTAGGACCGTCAGTTATAGGTATTTTTGTAGTAGTGCACATCTAGTAATACAATTTGGTATTCTTAATATAAATTATTGGTGGTGTTGTTAGCTTTGTACACTTTGTAATACATTTTGACTATATGATTATTCATGAAAATATTGTATTATATTAAATATGCAATTTTGTTATTTCTTTATATATATTTTTAATTAATTATTTTTTTATTTTTAGAAAACATTTTATAACAGGCATTAGCCGTGATCAATTAGTAATCTAGAACAGTTGTAGTGCGTGGTGTTAAACTCTAATCTATCATGGGCTGTGTTCGTGATTATTATGTATTTAACAACGGGCTTTGCCCATGGTAAAAGTTAGAACCTTTTATTAAGTCCAGATACTTAACGGGCACATTGTAAAGAGCATTCACCATGATAGATGTGGGTTTGTCTTTCTAGTGCTTGAAAAAACAAAGATTGAAATTACAATAATCAACACTAACAACTACTCTACAAGCTCTTTAAACCGGTAGGATTTTTTTTTTCATTTTTCACGAGGGTTGAAGAGCACAAGAAAGGTTCACATAAAAGGCTCAACGGGCCTAGCTACGGAATATCATAATAATGGTTGGCTTGAAAGGCCCAAATGAAAGAAACAAATGCCTTATCACTTCCAAGTTTGTTACATTAATTGATGAATGTATCAAGAGGTTTAAGACAAGTTCTAGAAATACAAATAAAATGAGATCATTTACACAAGAATAAATGAGAGAGACACATAATAGTTCAATCTTGAATAAGCTCAAACACTCACAAGAGTAAAACAAGTCTCACAAAATCCACACATAAGTCTCTAAATCATGAAACCATCATATAAACATGGTTAATGCGCTCATGAGTTTTCAAGGATAGTCATGTCATAGAGCCAGTAAGTGAATAATCTGCAGACCATAATTTATACTCATCAATCTCATATCAATCACACTACGTACTTAAATTCAATTCTCATCATAGGTGTTGGAAGAAACAAAAACAAAACCCACCAAAAACTAAATAATTTTCTTTTAATAAAAATAAAGCGCTTAAGCAACAGAACACATACCACTTTCCGCTTGAGTGACCCAACTTTTTTTTTTTTCTTTTCATTTTATGGGTTTTTTTTTTTTTTTTTTTTTTTGACAATTCTTAAAACAAAAGCAATGAAAACACAAAAATTAAAGTTATCACCCCCAAACTTAAATGAAACATTGTCCTCAATGTTTGCAAAAACTAATACACGCGATGCATTGATCAAAGCAAAGAAATGGAAAGACCATATGAAAAAAACTGAAAAACAAAATGAAAATTGCAAAGATAAGATTAGAAATCCCTTTAATGAAGTATACAATTTGAAAAGCCACCATTCACTTCCGCTCACTGGAATATGCACATGGCAAAAATCTGCAAATATTAGATAAACATTAAAAACATGATAGATGCATCAAGAACAAGAAACAAAGATAAACTAAAAGAAAAGGAACGAAAACACCTAGTTGGGTTAACTCCCAACAAGCGCTAAGTTTAACGTCTTCAGTCAGACAGAGACACCAAGGCACTCATCAAGATTTAAAGCTTCAGAAATTTTGTGAGTTGCACCCTCCAAGTAAACTTCAGTCTTTGTCCATTCACTTTGAACGTGGATCCATCCCTGGGATTATAAATTTCAACTGCACCATGATGAAAAACATGTACTAAGAAAGGTCCGGACCAACGGGACTTAAGTTTATCTGGAAAAAGCTGGAGTCTAGAGTTATAGAGCAACACTTTTTGTCCCGGAAAAAATTATTTTCGAGCAAGTGACTTATTATGATAGGCCTTTGTTCGATCCTTGTATATCTTTGCATTCTCGTAGGATTCATTCCGCAGTTCATCTAGTTCATTCAATTGAAGCTTTCGTGCTTCTCCAACCTTGTTTAAATGAAAATTCAGCTGCTCGATAGCCCACAAAGCTCTACGCTCCAATTCCACTAGAAGGTGAGAAGCTTTCCCATAGACAAGTTGATAAGGTATCATGCCTATGGCGGTCTTGTATACAGTTCTATATGCCCACAAAGAATAATTCAAATGAACCGACCAATCCTTCCTCATAGTGTTAGCTGTCTTTTCCAAAATTCTTTTGATTTCTCTGTTTGAAACCTCAACTTGACCACTTGTCTGAGGATGATAAGATGTAGGCACCTTATGGGTTATGTTGTACTTTTTTCATGAGAACTTCAAAGGGCTTGTTACAGAAATGAGTGCCTCTGTCACCGATAATGGCTCCAGGAGTCTCAAACAGAGGAAATATAATGTCTTTGAGGAAAGACAAAACAACTTTATGATCATTGGGTCGATTAGCCAAAAGCCTCAACCCACTTAGAAACAGAGTCAACTCCCACCAATATATACTGATAACCGTAAGAGCTTGGGAAGTGTCCCATGAAATCAATACCCCACACATGAAATAACTTAACCTCTACAATGTTGTTGAGTGGCATCATGTTTCCGTGCGAAATATTTCCCATCATCTGACAGCGATCACATCTCTTGCAAAAATCATATGCATCTTTAAACAAAGAAAGCCAAAAGAATCCGGATTGTAGTGCCTTAGCAGCAGTTTTCTTGGCCCCAAAATGTCCTCCACATGCATAGCTTTGCAAGAAAGTAAGCGCACTCAATAATTTGATCTGCTACTCTTCCTCGGAAATGCATCTCCTAAAACCAAAATTATGCACCATAAAAGCACAATCATATTCTTGTTTATAGATCATACGAGATATTAGGCCCGTGCGTTGCCACGGGAACCAGCTGTTTTAAACGTAATCGGATGGATAAAACACATTTAAGTTGAATAAATTCAAAACAATTATGAAAAAACAGCAGAATACATAAGTGAATGAGGCAACTGGCTTCTTCCTCCCACAAATAGAGTTCCTTAAATTTCCAAAGAAAGTAAATCCGTTAGCAATTCAGAACTTGGAGGACCAAATCGTATTAAGTTTGAGTTAAATGAGCAAAGGTACACCAATTAAATGAGATACTAAACACATTTCGAATCTATGAAATAGAAGAACAATCATGTTAAGACTCCCAAGATGGTGCCCTGAGCACAAAATTATAGGTTAAAGGTAAATCCCAATCCAAAGCTCCAACCTTTTAACCCAATATGAAAACAAACAGCATGAAGCATATATTTGAGTTTTATTATTAGATTTTCTAAATCCTCAATTTGAATGTGTTGTAAAGATAATACCACCAACTAAGGGTGGCAATCTGACCATCGTTGTGCATGTCATGTCGACTCTATGCAACTGAATATATGAAATAAGGACAACAGCAAAGAGCACCATCTCTGCATTTCCACCAATATATACAAAAGAGTCAAAATTTGGGTTCTTAAGACAAATGACACTTACGACGGGCTCACCATCTCTTATTACCTATTCGCAGTGTATAGTGAGATCAAGTATCACATTCATACACAATAATATCTAGTATTAAAGCTCTTTTGAGTTTCACTCCAAAACCTCAAGTTACAACTTTAGATTATAATCACATTCATACACGATAATATTTAGTACTAAAGGTTTTTTGAGTTCAACTCCAAAACTCAAGTTACAGCTTCAGATTATAATGTTCCCCTTAGACAATGATCATTCACATTCAACAAAACCATTCCATCTGCTTCATTGATAAAGATTCATCAGCTATTTAACTCTACAAATAAGATAAACATATAAAATTTTGAATTCAAATCGAATCACACAAACAAATTAGTTATGAATTGAGAACTATACCTTGCATGCATGCCAAAATCTTGCCAAGATAAGAGGTTGGAGTAGCCAAAACCCGAACCCAAGTGACTGTTCATATGAAGAGTTCCCACACAAAGCAACTAAAAAGATGTAGTACCTAAGAACCAATGAAGTCAAACTTTGCTTGCTATATACGGATAAGCTATAAGAAACATTCATTTGTAGATCGTATTGTGTCATCAATATCATAGTTTCAAGTAATCAGCCCACTACATGGAAGAAAAACATAGAAAAGGGAAAGTAGAAAAGTAGAATACATAATACTTGAGCTCAGGCAATTATGCTTCACTATGAATGGAAAGATTAATAGATGATAATTAAAAAGGCCTGATACCCAAGCCGAAATCAGAGGTATTTTTTGTAAACAAAGAGATTGAGCATTTCCACTCACAATAATTTTTTTTTTCCACTCAAGGTAATTACATAATAATTATACCTTCACTAAGAAGATAAATTATAAAAACGAAGACTGAGAATAATTGCCTTACCTTTGTAATGTGATTTGCTGCCAAAAACAAAAATAATGTCATACACATTAAGCCTGCCAATTACTAAGAACAAAACATTTTGCCATGAGGAGAAGTAAGAACATACCGAAACTTGATTGCAAATATATGAGAAAAATTTATACATGAAACAGAAGGGAAATTTATTAAGAAAGATAGATCAGTCCACATGTGTGTAATCTATATACAAAAAACCACTCTCTTCATTAGCCAAATCGTTTCACAAATCAAAAAACACAGAATTTATCTTGAACAATGCCAATTAGTGATTTCTCATTCACTTAAGCCCAACATCAAAGCCAATGAACTGATGAAGGAGCGAAAAAGAGAAACAAAAAACCTCAATTAAGCAATTAAATGGAGTATTACTTGATAGAGATGGAATATTACCCAGTTAGTCAGAGAGAGGATCAAGAGAGACTCATCAGAGAAATGAATGATTGAGAAATTCAAGCTCTGAGCTCAAAGTTGGGGCTTCCACTTTCCAACTGGGGAAGAAATAACAGAGAAAACACAGAGAACCAATCCACCAAAAATATTAATCAAATGGGTTTCTTCTAATTCAAAATTTGGACCACCCAAATTCCGATGAAGCAATAACCATTCAAAATTCCAACAGATTGAAGCCCTCACAGACTACAAATTATCGATACCCAGCAATCAAAATTTTGAAAACAGTAATAATGAAGGAAAAAGAAATTAAAGTTGCGAGCCATTCTCTAAATCTCAGGCACCAATCCAAATCACCAGTAATTTGCACATAATGATAAGAATCTAGGAGTATTTCCATTGTTTAAAACCCAAATTCAAGAAATCATGAAAAATGTAAACTTTATATGGTAATTGAAGCTTTACCTGCAGATCAGCAGCAGCAAACGGAATCCAATGGCATGTACCTTAAAAGTGAGAGAGAGCTGAGAGATGAGTGAGAGAATCGATAAACAAAACCCCCAAAATCACAAAAGGAAATTTGATCATAAAACAAATTTGCAAATCCAAAATCACAAAAACGAAATTGAAACACCCACACTGAGAAAGCTGTAAAACTGAGCAGGTGTTTGTAATTCATGAGAGGTTGGACAGCGAGACTTCTCTTTCCAAAGAGGTGGGCCCCATTTCACGATTGCCAAGCGTCCTTCATGGTAGTAACAGCAAAAAAACTCAAATAATTCCAAACCTCAACAAATCAAAAAAGGACCAACACAAACACTCAAATAAAAATTTCATCAATTTGTTTATGCTTAATCTGCTATTCCTATTTCATTTCGAATTCTCTGAAAAAGTACATAAATCCATAAAACAAATCTACCCAAATGAAAAAAAAAAAAAAAAATAGAAGCTTTCAACAGAGAGATTACCTCAACAACGGAAAGAAACATGTGACTTCTTCAATTTGAACAAAATTCAAGATAAGTGGCCAAAACATTATGATTATTCAGCTTGTAAATAATGGATTCACCACATTTATAAAGCAGGAAATGCAATCCACCATCAAAATTCTATTCATTAAATGGTGAACCCTATATCTTTTGCTAATTAATATTCAAAGTATTTGGCAATAAAATAATGCACAATGGAATAGATTAATCATCAATTAATTATCAACTAAAATTACTATTCATTAGAAATGGGGTTTCTACAACTCTAGATTTTGCTATTGATAAGTGCCAAAAGATGAGTGGCGGGAAATCTATTTACAACCCCTAAAAAAGGTTTCAACTTCAACATAACAAAAACAGTTTGCACAAATATTAGCAAGAATTAACTAATATATATGAAAGGGTCTCCTATAAAGAATAGTTTGCACAACCCAAGATAATATAGCAAGAAATGAAGAATGAAAAACCCTTCCTTCTGTAAAAATGAAAGTAGAAATAGTAACATCAGTTCTGGACATATTTGAATTGTCGAATATAGGAGCATACTTATTAGCTATTGGATTATACCTCGTCAATAAAATCAGCCAATTTCCGCACCATTTTTCTTAGCCACATGGTTGGCATACTCTAAGCTACATAACAAATATCTCCACTTCTTTGAGATAGTTTCGAGCAATCTGTGGTTCCCATGAGACACCTTTGCCTAACATCTCAATGCTAAATTTTCAGAAAATGCAGGAATAAGACAGTGGTGCAAAGATTCTCTATATTCCAAAAGATTGTTAAATAAAACCAAGCAAATACTTGAGACCAAAAAAAGAGAAAAACTACATGTGTATAGACCTATAGATAAGATAAAGTTCAGTTCTTTGGGAAACCAACATTGCAGTTCACCAAAAAAAATGAAATAAAAATAAAACCCAACAAAATAAAAGATGAGTATATGCAGTGGGAATCATATAAGAGTTCATTCATCAGCTGAAATTTGGTATTTCATATTGGCCCAATCATCAATTCTATAAAACTTCACTTATGGCATTCCCACTTAGCAAAACTAATATGTTAGCATTAATAAACTGAAAAGCTATATCATTGTAACCCGAGTCAACTTATCCAATCAGAAAAGTAGTGTAATATCTTTAGTGGAACGTAACCAGGTCAATCCAGCAAGTTTTGTGCGGAACTCATTGAAATCTTTTGTGCGAAATCTTGTAGCTCATTTTCTGCACATTGATGAAGCTGTTCCAACCCAGACTCAGCTTCACCTGCAGAAACAGAAATTAATTAGCACAAAGCAACATGATGTATTCTCTATCTTCGAGCTTGAGAAAATGACATACCTTGCAGGTACTCAAACAACTTGGCATGTTCATGTTCCAGCAAATAATACCCATCAGCATATGTCAATTTTAGTACTCACCTACATTCAAATATTTGAAAATAGAGAAAATTTACTAAGAAAAAACAATAGTCTTAGTAGAAAAGTACGGTAATTTGTGATGTACCTGTTGCCAGGCCTCTGTAATGAACTTCAGCTGTGACTCAGGTTGGCACTGCATATCGCTCAGCTTCTCGTATACATAACTCAAAAAAACAAAAAACAATAGAAACTGAAAGAGAAAATTGTACATATAGAAAATACACGGCACTAAGCATAAATCCAGGAACACAAACCACACAATTGACATTCACATGAATCAGCTATACCATAATCACTAACCAAGAAGGACATGATAGTAAAATGTTTTACTTACGTGCATAGTGCATCTGCTGCAAGTCTGCGAGTGCTTTTTGCCAGGACTGCAGCGAACGGAAAGGAAAAAAAATTACTCTAACATGAATTATTTTATAAATACCATAGATTGTCATGAAGAACATGTATTTTGAAATGAGAGATACGATTTACACCCCAAAAAGTAGATAATAGAAACTGCTAAAGCATCAGTTGAAAAAATAAAAAGCATCTGCACATGCACATTGAGCCTATGATAAACGTCAATTAATTGACATTAAGTCAAAGAAAGCATCTGCCAAAGCATAATTAACCCGACTTACTCTAATCCATGAACTCAACTCGGTTATCCCTTCTTAGAGATTAGTTTGATTAAGAATTAATTCACCTATCATTGATTAATCCCAACCATGCCAGCTCTCCACTCTCAATTCACTTATTATTGATTAAGAATTAATTCCTAAAGTTAATTAACAAAACCCATTACTCAAAAATCCAAACTTCATAAGGAAAAAAAAAAGTAAATACTGGTAAAGCTCAATTCAAAAATGAATAGGAAATTGAAACTGAGAGGAAACACAGTAGGGAGCACCTCATCGTCTTCAAAACCACCTTATTCGGTATTTCCTTGGTGATGATCTTGTCAAATCTACAAAAACAAAAATACAAATTCAATTAATCAAACAGCTTACATTATTTCTGAATTAAAAAGTGATGGAAAATACACGGTTGGCCGAACATGCCGTCTTCGAAAGCAGCAGAACTTGAGATTCAATTTGGGTGGAAATGGGCACTGCTGGAAGGGAAAAGAACACTAATAAAAACCAATACTATTTCAACTAAACCTATACCCCAACCAAGCAAAACCAAATGCACACTAATCACATCTATAAATATAGAAATAGGGAACCAAACAGATATAACAAATGTAATATCATTGGTTCAAAAATATTAAAGGAACTATAGGTCATAGCGTGTAGCATGCAAAAGTGCTACTACTCTGAATTTCCAACATGCTCAACAGATCTCTAACTTTCCAGAAGTATTTAAATTGAAACTAAGAGATCATTCTTCCGCATACTGATTATTTGAGATTCGCTACGAAAACGAATCCATAACTTACTTAGGTTTCAAAATGCACTATAACATCCATTAATCGAAACAGAATTGCTAGAGCAAAGCAAACAATTCAATCTCATGCCTCCATAAATGACCTTGTTTTATTACTTCATGGGGCTAATTTCTTCCGAAAGATTCACAGCCAATGGTTTCCAACATTAAAATATTAAAACATGTTGAACACATTAAACAAACAGTTTTTCCAATTACTAAACAGTTTTATTAAACGGGAAATAAGATTATTTTCTTGTCACATAAATAGCATTTACAATGTAACAAAGCAAGTGGTAGTTACTAAAATGAATATGTTAACATACTCTTATAGCAGAAAATCTAATAACCTAAATAATAGTGTTTCAATTGATATCAACAATCAGAAACAACACAATTGCAAACATAAAGTTAGGTGATTTCATGGTTAAAAACCATGTAAACCACCGAGACATAAAGAAATAAAAAATACATGAAAATTAAGAACTAACTTGAGCTTGGATTCCACATAATGCTTTTAAGAGTAGCAAATGTTCTTTTGGACTGAGTTCTGTTGGATTGAGTTCCTTGTAATGAGATATCTCCTCTTTGCACAAAAAACAAAATGGCAAAAATGGTTAGTCTATTTAAAGAATGAAACCAGATTAAATACAGTGAATGATGCTATGAATAAAACTGAAACCCCGGACAACCAATTGAATGCTGGGAAGAATGGAAAAAACATGCATGAATAAAATATCTAATTTTTCAACTACCCCTAATTTATAATTATGTTGAGCAAATCACAGCAAGCACAACACAATCACAACAATATGAACTTTCAAATAACATAACATCTATCAACTATTCTGCACAGGATTTTCAAAAATGGATAACTAACCTGTAATTTAGAAACTTATGTCATTCACTCGCTTACTGATTAAGTCTCTTAAGTTTGGGAAGAGTATTCCATGAGCTGCAAAACACAGTGAAACAAAGATCAAGAAAAGACAAAAAGAAGTAGTTGAATGAATCATAATTTTGCCAAAATTTATGGCCATATGATACAATGGGGGATCGTGACAGGCCATGGATATTGATGTTGACCTCAAACCTCACAAATCAAATATAATTCCTTAAGAAGCACATGTAATTTATCAACAAACAAACAGCTAAAAGCCAGCCCTGCAACTAATTATCTCACAAATAATGATTGTATGCATATCTAAGATAAAACTGAACCAGATTCAAAGAATTATTCGGAGAGTTCTTTCATAGCTTTCATATGGTCATCAATTAAGTTTTGCAGAATTATGTCTCATACTTTTTAGAAATGAAAGAAACACATATAGCACTCATACTCTGAAGAAAAAATAATCTTTAATTTCTTCTAATAATGTTCTTGAGGGAGAGAATGAAACTGGAAATTTATATTTTGGAGATTTTAGTGCACACATACATACCAACATGTGCAAGGAAAGCAGTCTGAATTTGAATTGCAGCTATATCCTCAATTGGCAGTCCAAGAATAAAACAGAAACCTATTCCCTATCGAGAACTACAGAGCTTGACTAAGAACATGCAACCATAATTGATGTTCTAGATTCTTATATTGAAAATTTAAAAGGGCCAAAAGTGCATTACTCTCTCGGCTAGACTGTGGCTATATGTAGCTTGTCCCCTTCTTGCCCTCACATGGATATAGTCTTGCTTGGGTGGCTCGGAAGGTTTAGAGCTTTCTTCAGCTGGCTTGTTGTCACCACCAGCAGCTGAACTTTTTTCAACTTCAGCCTTCAAACTGCCATTTTCGTTACTGGATCCCGCAAATTTCACCCGTTTTCCACCCGAATCTTTCTATTCGAGAACAAACAGGGCAAAGAAAACAATAAACAACAATACAAAAAATTCAAGACCAATCAAACAACATACAAACAGACATCAATAACTGAAAATCATGCAGCTTAACTTGCTTAACAACACACCACGCCATTTTCGGATGCATTAACATTAAAAATCAAGTCTTTACATATAGCTGAGATAGCAGCATGAGCAATGTCAAGAGGGTTTGGGTACCTCTTGTTCGAACAAAGGCTTGCACTGGATGAGCTGAGCAATCTGTTCACCCAGGTTCCCATGTGAGTTCGAAGGGACCAAATCCATGCTCTTATTCCTCTTCCCCCAAAACGCATCAACTTTGGCAAATCAAGATGCCCCTCCGAAACCATAACCCTAGATCTGTAGGCAATCGTAGATTTCCCTCTTCGTCTTCTTCGTTTTCTTCGAGCCACTCAGAGAGTTGGGAGAGAGAGCGGTGGTGGAGAAAATCCTCTCATCTCCGTGCAGCCCATACCGTTGCCAGTAAACCCATACTCCTATACCCGTTCCCTTCAATCCTCGCAGAAAATCCTCTCATCTCCCTCTCTCCCACCCCTGTCCCATCTCTCTCTGCAAATCGCAGAAATACTCCCATCTCTTTCCCTCGGCTGCAACGAAGAGCTCGTTCTGCTTCTTGTACCTGAACGGATGGCGGAAGCTGACGCGGGCAAACGGGGCACCGCGACAGTGATCGTGGATGATCTCCCTCTCCCTCTCCTATCTCTATCTCTATCTCCATCAGCATGGGCTCCCAACTGCGAAACCCTCAGCAAGGGATCCCTACTCCTCTGTCTCCCTCTCCCTCTTTCGCGCTATCTCCCTCTCCCTCCCTCTCTCTATATTCCAGAGGAGGCATGGCCTCTCGAACCCAAACCGTCTGCAATGGCCATTCATTAACGCAATGGCATAACCGTAAATAAACTGAAATTCGGATCCAAAGACTATTCATTGGTACAGTGCAATTTCAAAGCTTTCTTTAGACTAAAGTAATATTAACTCCGCATTTTCTGTAAGGTATCTTTACATTATTCTATTTAATTTTTTAGTCTCTCATGTACACAAAGTAAGACTGCGAATTATTTAACAAATTCTTTTAAATACAAAAAGTCTATGAGTTTTCTTGTACAAAAGTAAGGGTCCATTTCGTAACGTTTTACACATTAATTTAAAAAAAAATAGGGTAAATTACACAAAACTACCTCAACTATTGGGGTCACGACAGTTTCATACCTCATTTGAAAAAATTGACAATGTCATACCACATCTTACGAATTTGTGATAATGTCATACCTCCGTCAAATTTTCTGTTAGTTTTTCTGTTAAATGCTGACGTGGCTTGATTCGGACCCCACTTTCTATTAAAAAATTATTAAAAACTAAAAAAAAAAAATTTAATATTTTTTAAATATTAAAATAGTAAATAAAAAATAAAAAAAAAACCTTTGTCGTCCCTCCTTCCCACCCCCCCCCCCCAACTCTCTCTTCCCCATCTTCATCCTGCTAATCTTTAACAGAAAAAAAAAAAAAAAAAAAAAAAAAATGAAAACCTAATCGCCCAACCCCACCCGCCCCCCCCCTCCCTCAGGAGAAGGAGGAAGAACCGAAGAAGAAGAAGGAGGAGGAAGAAGAAGAGGGAAAAAAAAAAAAAAAAAAAAAAAGGAAACTTCAACCCAGAAAAAAAAAAAAACCCAGATGAAGGAAGAAGAAGAAGAAGAAGAAGAAGGAGGATGACGGAGAAGAAGGAGGAGGAAAAAAAACCCAGAAGAAGGAATAAGGAAGAAGGAAGAAGGAAGAAGAAGAAGGAGAAAAGAAAAAAAAAAAAATTCAAACCCAGTTTCGGCAAGAAGAAGAAGGGAAAAGAAGAAGAAGGAAAAAAAAAATTAAACCCCCCGTGCAACCCAGAAAGAAAGAAGAAAAAGAAGGAGGAGGAGAAAGAGAAGAAGGAGGAGGAGGAGAAGAAGTAGGAGGAAGCAAAAAAAAAAAAAAAAGCAACCCCAGTTCGGGATGCAGAGAAGAGAGAGAGGAGAGAGAGAGAGAGGAGGGGGAGAGAGAGAGAGAGAAGGAAGAGAAGAAGGAGGAAAAAAAAAGAAAAAGCAACCCCAATTCGGGCAGAGAAGAGAGAGAGGAGAGAGAGAGAGGAAGGGGAGAGAGAGAGGAGAGAGAAAGATTTAAAATAAAGATTTTTTTTTTTAATTTTTAATTATTAAAAATATATTTAATAATATCACATCAGCATTTAACAAAAAACTAACAGAAAATTTGATGGAGGTATGACATTGTCACAAATTCGTAAGATGTGGTATGATATTGTCAATTTTTACAAATGAGGTATGAAACTATCGTGACCCCAATAGTTGAGGTAGTTTTGTGTAATTTACCCAAAAAAATATTATTTGCAAGACAAAAACGACAAATAGGTTTTTTTTTTTTTTTTTTTTTTTTAATTATGATTTAAGAATGCTTTTGGTTATTTAATATCAATATGATTTCTGGGAAAGAAAACATTGAAAATGTGTCTATTATCAATATCTAAAAGGACAAATTAGGTTCTGATGAGTCCATATTTTACTATATATTTTACCCTAATCTTAGTATTAATTTATTGGTTATTTTGGTAGAATTTTGATACTTTGTTATATATTTCTAATGTAGGACATTCGACTTCCTCTGGAGCAAAAAATGATCAAATGGATGAATTTTGGAGTGATTCCAATTGGAGGATGTTCGTGTGCTATTCAAGATGATTATGTCAAAATTCCAGATTGTTCTACCGAGCCGTTTGACCGTGGCGATGTAATTAAGACCCAGCGCGCAGCTTTCCCAGATTGACGTTTCTGAACGTTTTGGGTATTTTGGAGATCAAGATGGAATATTTTGAGGAAGATTCCTTCTGATGATTTGTAAGGGACGTCTCAAGCTTTCAAAAAGACCTTTTGGGACCAAATCGGAGTTGATTTGATCAGTCAAAAGTCTGATTTTCTGAGAAGTCCGAATTCCAGTTCAAATAGGAAACCTTTTATTTTCTGTTTTATTATTTTATTAGGTTTCCTAGTTTTATTCTAAGACCTTTTACTAGGAGGATTTTAATTATAGTAGTATAAATAAGGCTTTTTAGCCATTAGAGAAAGGATGCAAGATGGACGCAACATTGAGAGGAGCACGCATTACTCTAGAGGGTTTTTGAAGTTTATTTTCTAGGTGTTTTCTATCCTTTTTCTATTTCAATAAAATTACTTTTGTTTTATGGTTGTTCGTAACTAATTTCGTTTGCTAGGGCGATGCCTTGAGCCTTAGCATGAATATGTAGTTTTTATTTAATTGCTTATGATATTATACATGCATACTTTGAATTATTAATCACTGTGCTTTAAACTGTCTTTGTGTCTTAATGCTTAGCTACCATTAGGATGTTTAGATAAGTAATCGGATGCAATTCGATCGGAATACCACCGGGGAATTGAGTATTGCTTCTTGTGATTAATAGTTGTAATTTCACCTGGGATGAATACCACGTCTTAGGGGTTGCATGGTTTTTCAAAGGGTTTTCACAAAACTTAATGAGTCTTGCATGTTCACATTCGATCTGAATACCACGGACGGATTGCATGTTAGATATACGTTCTAGCTTGAATACCACGAGTAGAATATGCATTAGGAAAACCTAACCTTCAAAGTTGCATGGGTAATTCATAAGTAACTGGTAAATCTACATAGGATTGTTAAGGGGACGGCGGAACCCTAGGCTTTTACAATTTGGTTTTCAAAACGTTTTCTTTTGTTTTCTTTACTTTGTCAATTTATTTCATTGTTTTTAATTAAATTCGTTTTTAATATCGTAGGTCATTAAATCAACCTCTTCTATACTTTGTTTTCAAATAATTAATTAAGATTTGGTTTTAGCATAGATTATTCATTCAATCCCTATGGAAAACGACCTTGTTTGAGCTGCTATACTACGACAACCTTGTACTCTTGCAAGTATTTTTAAGTGTTTTTATCCCTACTTTTGCAGGTGGTAAAAATCCTATCAGGTTCCGTTCTCACTTTTTTTATTCCATCAATAAGTAAAATTTGAATGGTTAGCTTCGTGTCATATAAAAAGATTAAAGATAGTAAAATTTGAACATATGATCCTCCATAAAACTAGAAGCTGACTCGATCGCCCCTATGTTTGATAACTATTTATGTTGTGGTCCAGGAACTCCATGTTTTTTACTATTTTTGAAATTGAACCTCAATCTACCAAGCCTTAGGGACTTGTAGTTTGATTTTCTCAAATTAGTGGTTTTTTTCCTGTGTATATATAAGTGTGAAGAATTCATGTGGAACAAAATTGTCAAAATGTCCCAGGTGTGTGAAAGTGGAACTCCTGAAGATAGGGTGGTCGAAACACTGTCTAAGGTGCCGCCCAAATCCCTGATGCGATTCAAATGCATATGCAAGTCTTGGTGCACTCTTATCAATAGTCCAAGTTTTGTGGCAAAACACCTAAACAATTCAGTGGACAACAAACTATCATCCTCCACTTGCATCCTTCTCAACCGTACTCAGAATCATGTTTTCCCAGACAACAGTTGGAAACCAGAAGTTTTCTGGTCCATGATTAACCTTTCTATTGATAGTGATGAGCACAACCTTTATTATGATGTTGAGGACCTAAATATACCGTTTCCATTGGAAGGTCATGAGTTTGTACAGATTGACGGCTATTGCAATGGGATTGTCTGTGTAATAGCAGGGCAAAATCTTCGTATGATAAATGTCATTTTATGCAATCCTGCAACGGGAGAATTCAGGCAACTTCCCCATTCATGCCTTCTTATACCTTCCCGTCCTAAGAGAAAATTTCAATTGGAGACGATCTTCGGAGGATTGGGATTTGGTTATGATTGCAAAGCTAAAGAATACAAGGTTGTACAGATTATAGAAAATTGTGAGTATTCAGATGATCAGCAATACTATTATCATCGTATTTCTCTTCCTCACACGGCTGAGGTATACACCACGACTGCTAACTCTTGGAGAAAGATCAAGATGGATATATCAAGTGAAACCGATTATTTTTCTTGTTCGGTGTACTTGAACGGATTTTGTTATTGGTTGGCAACCGATGGTGAGACATACATGCTTTCATTTGATTTAGGTGATGAGATATTCCATAGAATACAATTGCCTTCAAGGAGAGAATCTGATTTTGAGTTTTCTAATATTTTTGTGTGTAATAAATCGATTGCTTCTTTTTGCTCTTGTTGCGATCCAAGTGATGAGGATTCTAAATTATGTGAAATATGGGTAATGGATGATTATGACAGAGTTAAGAGTTCATGGACAAAACTCCTAATCTTTGGACCCTTAAAAGGCATTGAGAATCCATTTACATTTTGGAAAACTGACGAGCTTCTTATGTTTTCCTCCGGTGGAAGAGCAACCTCTTATAATTCTAGTACCGGAAATCTCAACTATCTTCATATTCGTCCTATTCTCAGTGAAGTTAGAGATTTTCAAGCTTTTATTTATGTGGAAAGTATTGTTCCAGCCAAGTGAGTTGAGAGCAAATTAAGTTCCATTTTCTCCTATATATTGGTATGCATGATATATGATTATATCGATGGAACATTGTTTTGTTAAGATCATATTCACAGAAATAGTACTCATAGCCTAGCGCTGTTCTAAATCTCATCTTGTGTTCCATTTAACTTTCACAAATGAATTTTTACTGTCCCCTTCCCTATATGGTTTTATTTTATTTTAGTAATCAATTGAATGTCTCTACTTGGTTCTCTAAACTCAAGTAGTGCACATAATAATTTATTGTTTTTTAAATTGCCACAAATCATACTTTTGGTTTCATGAATCGAAAGCTTAGTTAATAGTAGTAATGTATTCCTGCATAACACCAAGTAGAACGGATCTGTTAAGGGACTTCGGTGGTCTCTGGATCACCCGAAACCTCGGATAAGACCACCTAAGTTGGTTGGGGAGGAGAAGACTGTAGCATCATGTGATCAAATTTTCATATATTTTAAGAATGTAGTTCCTTTCATTTTGTATATTTGAACAGATTAAATTCTATTGTTTTAATTTATATTCATTCAAAACTGGTCTTTAAAAAGCATTATCTCCAAAGAAAGATCCTTCACAGTAAAGTCAAAGGGATAGAGATGAATTGAGCACCAATTATCAAGAGTAAACTAGTTTGCAGGGAGTAAATCTTGCTTTAAATCAGAAACATGAAAAACATTATTAAGAGTAAAACTATATTAAGGAGTATGCATATGAGAAGAACCAGAATTAAGGATGGGCAAACCTTTGCCATCACCAATGTAGACTTGCTTAGGTCTGTGTAAGGTTCTGGATTCTGTAGATTGGTAAAATAATTTGTCATATGAGATCTGGCTCCTAGATCAATAAGCCATGATGGAGATGCTGTAGAGGTTCTCGCAACATTGCAGTTTGAGAATTCTTGTTGCCAAATTTAAGATTCATACAATGAGGACACTCAGCAACTTTATGATCATACTGACGATCGATTTGACAAGTAATTCTTCTGCCAGAGAAGTTGTAACCAGAATGATCACCTCAATTATTCCTTTGACTGTTGTAATGATTGTAATTTTAGTGCTGATTACAATCTTGGCCACGACCTTGATGCTGATTGAAATTAGGGGGACACTGAGCAACAAATGCCTGAGAATTAGCCTATCGATGACCTTCTTGAAGTGGACCACTTGATTATAAGCAACAATCCCTTTGTCTTTTGAGTAAGCAGCATAACGAAACTCAGAAACGGCACACTCAAGATCTTGATTTTGAGGTATGTAACAGCCAATCTCCTTCTTTGCACTTTCATACTTAACTTGGATCATGTCAATCCTAGTCTTCAAGTCAACGATCTCCTGGCGAGCGGCCTCAAGCTACAGAAAAGTGGAAGCAGAGATATTGGACCTCTTCAAAGTGATGAGCTCAAACTCCAACCTTTTGATCTTCTCAGCGGAAAAATCAGTTTCCATAGTCGTTGCCATCTCCTTGGCAGCCTCGGTATCCTCTTGGTCAAGGTGCATAGACTTGGCTGCCAGAATCGACGTTTTCTTCATCATGGCAAGCAAAGCAATCTTCCTATATTGGGTCATATGCTTCACAAAAGAACGTGGGCAAACAACCTCTCTAACGCCATCAACAAGCTTGGTACACGTGTCTATGTCTTCAAGCACATTTGGCTTAAATAATGCACAGATCTCAGCAGCTTCTTCAGAAACAAGCTTGGTGGATTTCTCCCAACTGCCCACCTAAGCTGTCTCCACTTTCTCAGCAGGCGAACCAGTCTCAGCAGCAAGTGTAGGCCTTGGCGCCATTTTAGCAGCAGAGTCCACCTTATCACTCTTTATAGTAGTAAGCCTCTCCAAAGATGAACCAAATTTTGCTCCCAACAGACGTCTTGACACAGACTTCAGCACTGGGGGCACGATGGAACCTCTATGCTGAGCAATCCTATCAGTAATCGTACTAGTTATCTTCGGCATGGTAACACCACCGGCTCAGATCTAGCAGCCTAATGCTTCTTCCTCTTGGACGAAGTCAAGTCAATCATAATCCTTTCGGATACAGGCGCGCCATCATGAGCAACGGATGAGGCCTTGAGCTTTTTCTCAACTAGCATCTCTTGAGTAGGTGGGGAAGATCTCTTCTTTCCACCTTCATTCACAGCAGGCTCCACGACAACGATCAGACGAGCCAATGCATCTGCCTTGAACCACTTTATCTCCTATCTAGGGGCAGCCCACCTTTCTTCAGGTGAAGAAGACTTAGCAGCCAACGCCTCATAATGGATACCTAAAGCAACTTGCACCTTCTTCATTTCTGGAGAAGTCTTGGGAGAAGATGAATTTCGAATCTACATAAGTAGATGAGGAAAATCAACAAATCAGAAAGTAGCTCAGTAAAAGCACAAAGCAGCCTAGAGACTAAGCAGTCCACTTACCAGTGATGAAAATCGTTGGAACACACAGCTCATGGAAGGAATCAGACTCCCACTCTCTACTTATCTCCAAAGTCTCCTTGGCCTAGTCATGATCTCATTTGCTCGAATGATCGAAAAGCCTATGGCAGGATCGTAGCTGCCCAACTCCATCAATATGGCCTAAGTCAAAGAAGTACCAGAATTCATTGACGGTCAGAACCAAGTCAAAGCAGTTCTTGGAAAAAACGTGGCATGGGAAAAGTAAACCCCAACACGAAGTAGTAGGGGTGAAACTTGATAGCTCTTGGAGCCCCACTACATGGTTTGCGACTGCTCCCTCCTTGACACACTTCACATGCACCCCAAACGTAATGGCGTGCCTATATGCTTCAAGAAAATATATGATCGTGTCATAGGAGCTAATTTTGAAGTGAGCAGCCTTGAAGTAGCTTACTTTACTCAAAAACCCTCCTTGACGATACAACAGCAGCACATCATCGTCACTTTTGTGGCTTGAAGAAGACATACTCGAAGAAATTCTACAAAGATACAAGGAAGAATCATTAGATAGCTACAAAAAAAAAAAAAAAAAAAAAAAAACAGCGCACAAGGCCCCACGACCCAAGACCGCACGAGCCCAGCAATTCCGCTAAGCCCCACGGCTTGGTCCATCTCTCTAAGCTCGTTGGCCTCACGGCCCAACCCAATTGAAGGGAGGTTGGCGCCCCCACGCCTCCCTCTCTCACTTCTCGCATGGGCCGAGCCCAATCGTCTGCAGGTCAGCCCAAGAAAAAGGCCCGAGCTTCCATTCCCCTCTTCAACACGCGCTTAGGTACAATGGCCCAAACCCAAGCCAACCACGTGCCAAGCCTTAGGCTCGTGCCGCCATCCCTTGGCCCAAGCCGAGCCGCCGCCAAACCAAGCCACCCACGGCAACAATGCCACGGCCTCTCTAAGCCACCTTTTCATACATCCTCGACCTCTGTCGAGCCAAATTTCAAGCCCGAGGCTCCCAAAAATTAACAAGACAAGGAAAGTTAATTCTTCCTTACCTTGGTGTGGCGTGAAGACGAAGAAAGCAACAAAAGACGGTCATTTGCACGGGCAAGTGTTGAAGATTTCTAGGGGAGGAATGACAAATATCCTATGGCTTTCTCTCTCTTGTAGGGCGGAATAAATTGCACATTGGAAGTGATTTATTTCCCTTTCCTAGAATGATCTAATTTCCAATTGATGTGAAAATTTACATCAAAATAGGAAACAATCTTATGTTTCCTAAAGCAAGGGAAGATCTCTACACCTGCTGCCCTTTCTTGCGAGCAGCCCAACAGGTGTGGGGGCATTTGTGGAGTCAAAAATAATCACGAAAATTATGGAGGAGACACAAGGACTTTTAGTAAAAAGGACAAAATTATCCTCGAGGCGCATCGAGATTCCTACGCATATGCAACGGACAATAACGGCACAATCAAGGAAGTCAAAGGTGATCAAAATGGTATTTATTCAAATCTCTCTCTTCACTTCTCATCAAATCCTTATTCAAAAGGTAACTCCCAATTTTTCAATTTAATTTAGGTTTAATCACCATATTAATTGCAAGATATTATTCCACATAATATTTTGCAATTATTCACCCAATCATACCATATATGGCCAACCACTACTATCCAAATAGGGCTGGCCACTCCCCTATAAATAGCCCTATTATCCCACTAAAAAGCTAAGCCATTTGCTACCCACAAACTACTAAACAGATTCTTAATTCTAACTTTGGCATCAGAGATTTTTTTTGCCCAAGCCCCAACACCACCCCCTAAAAAAAAATTCATTGTGGGCGCATGAGGCTTTTGGCCTTAATCTTAGGTGATATTATTTTGAAGGTGCATTTTTGTCAAAGGAAAAAGCGGTGGAAATTTGCATCCACACCTACGATTTGGGAATGTTGAAGGCAAATTTAAGAGTAATTTCTTAAGTCCTAAATTTCAAGTGATGCAGAGACGAAAGTTCCCATTGCTTGAGCAAGAATAAATTTTCCGAATATTTATTAATTTTTGTTTGGGATTCATAAATAACAAAGAAGAAACAAAGTATCAGATTATAATGGAATTAACCTAGGATTTTGTGTTTATTTAGTGGTTAATGGTGGAGCTATAAGGAAGCTGATTTCCGCGTAACTCAGGAAGTGGAGCAAGTAGTGAAAATTGTGTTAAGAAGAATGGACAATTTATGGGATCTGCGTATGGTGGATCTAATATGACTACTCCCCGGGTGAGTAGGGTTTCGGTAAGTAGTGTGCTTTTCTCTGGGGGTAAATCATGAAGTGGTCATTTCCAGAAGAATCTAAATTTCTCTGTGCACTACATGTTTCATTAATTGTGACAACAACAGTTGAACCGAAACAAATATATATTTAATTGTGGTCAGCCAGGACATTATCGAAGTAATTTCTGAATTCTAGTGGAATACTAGAATGTCCTTTGGCATGGCTTAACATTCGGACTATGGCTATGGCGAATCGCCATAATTGGTCGACTTCCCAGTTCAATCAATATGTTTTCCCCGAGGCTCAGCAACCTTTTCGACAATGGCAACCTTGCAGTGTAACTTTTGATAGATGTGGCTTCAGCGACTGTTGACCTTAAAAATTACTAAGTCTATGTGGTACGTAGGCTGAGTAACTAATGAGCTAACTACGTCCTTCGGTTATGTGCAAGACGTGCCAACTCGACGGCCGAACTTGGCCGGCGAGTAAAATATGTGGATGTGGCGTTAAGCGCGCTGCTGACTTCTTGATCTTGCGACTGCGGCCGAGAAATGAGCAAGTCTCGGCCTTCGGGTTCTAGAGACTGAAGACAAGGTTGCTAGTTCTACGAAGTTCAATATCAAATTCGACTGTCAACGTGCCGAATGTAGTAACCATGTAACAACTTACTTCGCCGAGAAGGCCAATGAGATGATTTATGCCAATAAGGACTCGAAAATCCTTCTTGACCGAGACTTGGATAAATAACCAGTCGGCTTCTAAGCAGTGTTGTTTATCCAAACTAAAGGTGCTCCTTGGTCGGCTAACTCTACAGCTCCTGTGCTGTTTATCCAAACTGAAGATGTCTCTGGTTGCCTTCACAGTGTTGTTTATTCAAACTGAAGATGTGTTGGTGGAAGAAAGAGGAGAAGGATATGAATCTCAAGGTTGTTGAAAGGTTTCGTGTAGAGTAAGAGTTTGCGTAGGGCAGTTTGTGTCTTGAATTGGAAGGAGGTCTTGAAATGTTGCCTGCGACTCTGTATTTATAGTGGCTGTCTTTTGTTTGGCACGGCCTGATAGCTTTGTAGAGTCCAATTGCCACTCTAACTTTGTAGAACATCACTTGCTACGTTGATTCAGAACTTGTGTCCAATCACCTTAGCCGTCCAATATCTCCAAGATATGATAAAGGCTATCTCCTAATTCTCCTTGAAAATATATATATATATATATATATATATATCCTATTCCAACTGAAACTTCTCTTTCTCCACCATGTTGGTCCAGGTACAATAACCATGCATGCATAATAAATTGCATTTTATTTGCAACATAACTTGATCACTTAAGAGACCATTTTTTTTATCAAAAACCATTGTAACAACCTCATGACAAGATAGGAGCATGTGCCATTTGTCCTTCATGATTATTCGTGACTGTTTAGAATAAAAACGTAGGCTTATCACATCATCACCAGAAGCCAGGCCTATCTAGGCTTCTTCATGATCTATCCATGCATCTGATCCCAATTTAATGAATTTCAAATTCATTTTAAATTCATTTCTGACTACTTGTCAATCTGTCACCACCACCACACGCAAGACATCCCAAATCAATTTAAACTGTACCGCTTGCTTGGGGATATAATCCGCATCCTATCTATCCCGTTTAAGAATATGCCAAGATAATTCATATTAAAAGATAATTATTATGATAAAAATCATAATATTATCCTTTAACAATAACAAAATTATCTTCACTTTTCCATCCAACGGTTGGAAGCTATGCTCACTCAACGACCTTAATTGCCGAGCCGATGATGTAATTTTGGACCCAAGGACAGAGAAGACAAGAGAAATGAAGATCAATGTGCATGTGATGACCGTAGCTCAGGTGGGAACCAACAATTCAGACGATGCAAGTCAAGGATGGGTGTTATGATGAATCTGCAGTAGACTTTTGAGGATCCGAATGTGATTTCGTATTACTCGATGCCCTACATGGATATTCTACTTAGATATTGAGTCATTGTTACTCAGCGTTTATTTTCTTCCTTCTAAATGGTACATGTCCTTGTGGATAGGATTGGAAAAAAATCCCAAAAATCCAGAACCGTATCGAAATAATCCCAAAACTAAATTGAAAACATCCCAAACCGAAAATTCCAAACCATTCGATACCCGATCCCGAAAAATTTGGTACAGGATTGGGATCTGATATGGCCTCATTCGGTATTCCCGAACCGAACCGAACCGATCAATATTTTAATATAATTTTATATATATTTGAATTAATAATGGCCATTGGATTTAGTTGAGGTTCAATCTCAACCGTTCGTTACTCTCTGTCACCACACTTCCTCAGAGACTTCAAACTCTCCCATCTATCATCTCACTTCCATAAAGCTTCCTACACCTTAGCTATCATCATTATGTTTGAAGCCATAATGACTTCCACCTCTTTGATAGCACCTAGACTCTAGGCATATTGACTTTCAAACATAAAGCAAAGACAACTTTGTCTTCACAATACAAAACCAACTTGGCTTTCATACATAACCCTGATACTCTCTCTCTCTCTCTCTCTCTCTCTCATCTGAGCTCTCTCTGATTTCTTCGTCGCCCAGCCAATGCAGCCACCACGCACCAACACCAAATGACTTCGTGGCGCATCCACCACATGTCCACCACCATGTCGCACAGCCACCATGTTGCGCAGCCACCACGACTCGCTTGTTGTTTTTTTGTCTCTCAATCTCTTCTCCGCCCTTATTCTCCATCTCTGTCGGCGCCGTGGGAAATCTTTGCATGGAAAATGGCCAATCCCAAACCATACCGAAATCCCAAAAAAATTTCAGGAATCCCGACATTTGGGAATCCCAAACTTTCGGTTCGGTTTCGGTTTTTGGAATTTCATCCCGAAATAGATTTGTTCGGGATTCAGGTAATGAGTTTCGGTTCGGGATCCCATCTCGAACCACCCCTGCTTGTGGACAATGTATAAATTGAGTGGTTTATGCATATTACCCAATGAGTACCAAAATAGTAACTTTGTACTCTCAGGGATTTATTACTTGTGTATCGAGACAATAGTGGGATTGTCAATATTGCGGGCTGCAGAATGTGGTGTTGATGGCTCATTTGTTGGGTTCGTTAATCAAGTAGGCAAATAGGCCCGTTTCGATTAATATTTTATTAGTTAGACTTAGTAACTTTTATGAGCGGTATTCTTAGACAATCGAAGGACTGTACCAATAGGTCGTATTTCTTCTCTTCATGCCACTACTTTGGAAAAGGGGATGTCCAGGATATCTTACTCGCATAATTGCGAATGACTATTCTGATGTGTTTCTTAAAGACTTAAATGGAATGCCATCTCATCATTAGGTCACCATTGAACTTATATCGGAAATCGATCTGATGTCTCTTGTTTCTTATCGGATGGTACCAGTATAATGAAAGGTTTTGTGCAACCGAATATTTTACTCAGGATGCTTCAGTATTAATTGGGTAGACGAAGGATGGGAGCATGCAGCTGTGCATAAATTTTCGTTAGTTAGATGAGGTTGCGATCAAGAATCGGTATCCACTTCCGTGGATAGTTGACTTATTAATCGACTGCATTGAGCTTAGGTGCTTTTGAGGATAGACCTGAGATCAGAATATCATCAGTTAAGATCTGTATTGAGAATGTTCCGAAAACTGCACTCAAAACTGGGTATGGTCAGTATTAGGGGTGGTTCGGTATGGGATCCCATACCGAAACCCTTGTCCCGATTCCCAAACCGAAATTTTCGGGAATCCCAAATTCAATACCGATCTCAAACCAAATTTTCGGGAATCCCAATTTTCGGGAATCCCGAAATAGTTTCGGGATTTCGAGACAAATCGGGAATCCCAAAATGATATTGGGCTTTTGGGCTTTTGGACTAAATTTGACATATTATATTTTTGGGCCTAAAACTCAACCTTTTATATTGAAAATTTGGGCTGCCCAATCTGTGCAATCTGTGCACTGCCCAATCTGTGCAATCTGTGCACTTCCCAATCTGTGCAATCTGTGCAATGTGTGCACTGCCCAATCTGTGCAATCTGTGCACTGCCTATTTAATTTGTACTAATAGGAATAGCATATGAGATTTGCCTATTCAATTTCTACTACACATGCATGCAATAAAAATAAATTAAGTAACATATCGAAAAACAGAAAAAAATTAGTTACAAGCCAAAGTTTCAAAATAAATAAACAAACTCAAAAGCAAAAAAATTAGTTACGAGCTAAAGTTTCAAAATAATTAAGTTACAAACCAAAAGCAAAAAAGCAAAACTTAAAGCTTATAAATATTGTTAGCCTCTTCGGCCCCTTCGGCCCCGTGATCTTGTTGATGCTTGTGGTTGCTCCCTTCTTGTTGGTACTTGTACTCTTCCCCTTGATGTTGATGGTTGAGCTCTTCCCCTTGATGTTGATGGTTGAGCCCTTCCCCTTACAATGGGTGGTCGTGGAGGTAGTGATTGATTTTGATGTTGTTGAACTTCAACTTGAGGTGGTCGAGGAGGTGGAGGTGGCATTTCATTTTCTTGTGTTGGATTCTCCTCACCTTCCAAATTAGCCGTGCCTAAAACAATCAAACACAAATCATTTACATTGAATTATAGTCTAATAGATAATAAATACTAAGAAAATAAAAGAGAAAATTAAATTGTTTACTTACTTCTTTCTAAGCGTTCAAGCTCCTTGTACAAATAAAATTCGTCAAGTGTAGGCTCCTTGTAGAAACAAAATTCCTTTCCTCTAAGCCAATCACTAGTACACACTAAAGCCTCAACCGTTTTAGGTGTTAAGGAAGTTCTAAAAGGATCAACAACTCTCCCACCAAGACTAAAGGCATTCTCACTAGCAACAGTGCTACTAGGAAGGGCCAATACATCCTTAGCAACTTTACTAAGAGTTGGATATTAAGCACAATTTCCTTTCCACCAATCCAAAAGATTGAAACCCTCATATGTTAGGCTTTGATGTGGATCATTGAAGTACATATCCACTTCATTGGCTATCTCATTTTGTTGTGCCTCCGCTCTCTTTCGTTGGATCTTCTTTGTCATCCTTGAAGCAACATCAATATCTACGATCACACCCCCCACATCATCTAGTACAACACTTGATCTTTGCTCCACATTTGAGGTAGCACTACTACTAGTACTACTACTACTACTACTACTAGGGACCACTCCCTCCTTATATGCATTATACAACTCGGTTACATAGCCTTTAACCCTTACTTTCTCCTCCCTTATTTTGTCCCATCCATAGCCGAGCTCTTCTAGATTTGTCTTCAACATATCAAATTTGTACCTAGGGTCGAGTACTTGGGCTACAAAGAGAATAGGATTCACCTTTTCAATGTGACCCCAATATTTGTCAAACTTGAGCTTCATTGAGGTAGCCACACTTTGCAAAGTGGCATTAGAGGCATTTAAAATTTGTTCTTGTATCTCTACTTGCAAGGCAATCACCGTGCTAAGTATTAAGTGTGACGTTGGAGTAAGTGTTGCACTCAATGTCAAGGTGGCATCATAAAACTTTTTAAGAAAGTGAGCAAAACTCATCGACCTTTCCCAATCATCCACCTCCGGAGGACCCACCCGCTTGGCCTTTCTTGTCACCCCATCAACCTCTTTCGAGACCTCCTCTTTAAAGTAAGCAATAAAAGAGTCACACTCAAATGCCATCTTAGAGAACACTTCTTTAAACTTGAAAGCACTATTAAGCATTTCATAAGTGGCATTCCACCTTGTGACAACATCAAAAGGGATACTTGACATCCTATCAAATCTCAACAAGACACAATATTCCCTAAAAGACTCCAACCTTGCCGGGGATGAGTGTATAAACTTCACACAATTTCTTATGGCATCAATCTCACAACTAAGGTCCGTCATTCCATTCTTAACTATCAAATTGAGGATGTGACAAGCGCACCTCATGTGCAAGTGAGCCCCATCAAGTAAAAGAGTACCATTTGACTTGAGTCTTCTTTTCATGTATGCAATAGCGGTGTCATTTGCACTAGCATTGTCAACGGTAATGCTAAACACCTTGTCTATGCCCCAATTATTCAAGCAAACCTCTAGACATCTTCCAATATCATCACCCTTATGAGAAGTAACTTGGACAAAGTTTAGGATCCTCTTATGTAACACCCAATTAGTGTCCAAAAAATGGGCCGTGATGACCATGTAGTTTATCATTTGAATCGAGGTCCAAGTGTCGGTTGTAATACTCACTCTCAACCTCTCAATCACACTTTTTATTTTAGCCTTCTCTTCAACATACAACTCCAAAACCGCCGCCGCCACCTTATGCCTATTAGGAAGTTTGTACTTTGGATTCAAGTCACGAATAAAATCTCGAAAGTCCTCTTGATCAACCACCCTAAAAGGCATCTCCGCTATTATAATCCACCTCACACATCTCCTATCAAGTCTTTTTTGATTGAAAGTGTAAGTGACAACCGGACCTCCCATCCTTGCTTGTGTCAATGTAGGTTGCTTCGGATCCACATTCTCAAAGAGACTAGAACCCGGGCAATTCCTCAAATGCTTAAGAATTCCCGTCGTCCCATGAATTATAGGGTGTGCCGGTACTAAGAGTTTGCAATGCTTGCATTCGGCCATGAAAGATTCCTCCCCATTGTTACCGGTGATCGTTACCCTCTTAGCATCATTCCAAACTGGACTTGGACCCTTTCTCCTATTGCCCTTTTTCCGAGGAGGATCTTCCCATTGTCTCACTAATTCTTCTACTTCCTCTTCCCCCTCTTCCCTATCTTCCCCCTCTTCCCCTTCTTCCCCCTCTTCTTCTATTTGTTCTAATGCAATATCATCCTCCATATCCGGATCATCATCCCAACAATCTTCATAATAATCATTATGCAAATAATCTTGAGGTGAGGGAGTGCCTAGTTGAAGGGTACCACTAGGTTGGGCTTGTTTTCGTTTTCCTAATACCGAGACCATAGGTGTACTAGATTGGCTACTAGACCCGTCCATCCTAACAAATAAATTAACAATGCACATTAATATATCACAACCACAGTTCAGCATATATCCAAATTCCAATCAATAAATCACATATCCAATTCAAATGCAATAATATTAAAATATTCAATATGTGCAAAGTAAGAGGAAACAATTCAAGAGAATTATAGAGAATTCATATATATTCATAAAGAGGAAACACAATTAGAGAGTCATATGACTCATATCTATTCATAAACAACACAAAAATATTAGCATTCAACATAGAAATATATTCAAGAAAATCTGTGCACAGAAAATCTTCCTAGAATATGCCAATCTGTGCACAGAATTTCAAAACTTGATTTGCTATCAAACATTAAAGCAAGACCATGTATCTAAGATTTTATAGCCAAAACAAAAATATTACCTTAAGCAGCGTGTGACTAATTTGAAGTTTGAACAGCTGGAATGATTAACTCCTCAGCTGGAATGATTAACTCCCTGAAGACAACCAGGAAAACAGTCATCATAGATAATCAGCATAGATAATCAGCAAGATAATCAGCAAGTTAAACTTAGTATCATAGAAGTTAAACTTAGTATCATAGATAGTCAGCATAGATAATCAGCAAGATAATCAGCAAGTTAAACAGTCAGCATAGATAACCAGGAAAACAATCAGCATAGAAAACAGTTCAGGTTATGCTTGGTTAGTGGTTCGGGTGTGGGGTTGTAAAATAGCCAAGTTAAACTTAGTATCATAGTGCTGAAACGTAATTTGCTGAGTTTTAGCAAGCTTGACTAACTAGGCTCTAAGTTGGGCTTTGAATGTTGGTTTCAGGCACGAGGTTGGCTTGCATTAGTTTAAGCTGAATTTAGAGCAAAATGAGCTTAAAGCGTGACTTGTTAAGAGCTATATGAATTCTATACATTATTGTAGCTAAGTTTGTGACATGTTACATTTTCAAATGTGTAATGGCGAGCGTTTTGTGCATCCCTGTGCCTGAACTCTATATTAAGAGCTATATTTGTAGCATCTCTCTCTCTCTCTGATCTTAATTTTTCTTTGTTTCCTGTTTTCTCTTTCTTTTGTGGTTGAGTTTGTTATGGAATTAATGGAATTAATATAGCACCTTTGTTACAATATACATGTCACGACACAGCAAGGAATAAAGATATAATTGACTGAACTTATAGACAGAAGTATTGACACTTTTAGGCACAGAGCAGGGTGGGATTACCAGAAGAATTGACACTTTTAGGCACCGAAGACACAACCTGCTTTGCATTTGTAACCAAATCTATGACACTTCTCCAGTCTTCCTTCTCAATCACACTCTTCCTGCAAAACATAACGTAGAAACAACCTCCTCATGACATTATACACAATCATCAGCTTATAAAGCATCACATCTAACACTAAAAATTTGTGAAAATTCAGCTAGAACTATGTAAGTAATGCAAGTTCTCACTACTGAAAAGGAAAAATATGAATAGGGAAACAGTGTATGAGCAACAATATTCCGTGGTAAAGTAATTAACTGACTGTAGTGGATCGACATGAACAGAGATTCAAGCCAATCACAAGCAGACAATGAAGTACTTCCTACCCTCTATCTCAAGCAAGATGCTTGCCAATAAACCAAAAGAGGAAGAAAATAATAACACCAGGAGTAAAGAAAAAGTAAACAGCACATAAAATAATCCTATCTCGTCAAATTAAACTATTAAATTTCAGCTCAGGATTATGAAGAATGAGACAAATCCAATAAATGGAGACTTTGAGTCAAACCCTTCAAAGTTATAACTCAAACCACTACAACTTAGTAACTTAGGAAGTTCGAAAACAAAATATAAAATTTAGGGAATTTAAAAAGGAAACAAGAAGCACAGGCACTATGCTGGGATCGAGACCCCGTATAAAAGAAATTAAGCATCCATCACCAAAATTTCCAAAAAATGCAGCATTAGTCCAAATTACCATAGATTTCCAAAAAAACCATAGATCGAATTCTTGAAAGACAGTGCAGGCAAATTACAAGGAAAGCAGAAAGTATCAATTGCAAGCAACAGATTTACAAAAACTAGTTCAACATCTTCTTTGAGTTCTTAATCATTTGGTATATGAAGCAATTTAGTCTCAATTCAAACGACTAGTTTGTTTTTTTTTTTCTCAACCTATTTTGAAAAAGAGTGACAGGAAACTGTGAAGAACCACATCCATCTACTTACCAATCGGTTTGAAGAATTTCACTCCTCAACCTCGTTCGAGATGTTGAAGAATTTCACGCCTAGGTATAATATCATCCTGCATAAAAAGATGTCTTAAGTTTGTAAGAATTTAAGAAGGGAAAAATAACAAATAAAACTATAGAAAAATAACAAGAATTTAAGAAGGGTACCACTGTCTGTGAGAGTGAGACTCGAACTCGATTCGAAGGAAGGCTGTGTGGTGAACGAAGGCTGGAGAGTTCTGGAGAGTTCTGGTGGCGATGGCTGCGCTGCGCTTCAAGTTCGATTCTTTCTGAGTTCGATGGGGATCCGACCTAAAAACAAATGAACGGTAGAGATTCAATCCAAAACAAATGAACGGTACAGATAATTCTCTTATAATTAATAAATAATATATATATATATAATATTTATTTCGGTTCGGTATGGGAATACCGAAAATTGAAGAAGCAATACCGAATCCCATACCGAAAATTTCGGTTTGGTTTGGGATTACATCCCGAAAATTTCGGGAATTTTGGTTTGGGATCGGGATTTTTTCGGTTTGGTTTGGGATTTTTGGGATTTTTTTCCAGCCCTAGTCAGTATGAATTTCTTGTCATACTAGTTCTGGTTGGACAACATTGGTCTCTTGGGTCGTGTTATTACGGCAGAAGGAATCTTTGTCGATCCGCAGGAAAATTTGGACAACGAAGATGGAGGGAGCTTATCAGTGATTGCAATTGTACGATTAGTCACTATCCCAATCGTGCTATTGTAGTGGCTGATGCTCTCAACCGAAAAAATCATATGGTCAACTCTCTTCTTTTTGAGAAGTCTATATTTCAAATCTTATGGAGCTATAAGAGCAACTACACCCTTGGAGCCCTCCCCCCACGCAATCCACTATTCAATTCACCTAGTGAACAGTAACTGCCATTAATGAACAGTAATTGTCATTTGCATCTCCAGCGTGGGAGCCCTCCCCCCATGCAATAGGAAATAAAATATTAGTTTTTTTTGTTTAAATAATAAAAAATAAAATTATTTGTAATTTCGGATAAGAATTTTTAAATCGTTCTCGTTGCGCCACGTGTCATTTTATCCAAAAAGACAATTATTTAGTAATGGTATTTATAGAAAAATAAAAACATTTTTTTTTTCGGATTTTTTACAATTTTTTTAAAATTTTTATTCAACTAATTAATCTTTGCCGTTGGATTAAAAAAAAATTGAATTCCAACACTCCAGACGTGGCACAACTGTAATATTTCTGTTTTTTAAACAGTTTTTTCTTCTTTTTTTTTTAAATTTATAAAGGTGAATAACGTGGACCGTTGATCTCAGATCCAACGGTTGCAATTAAATAGGTTTTTCAAATTATTATTACCATTGGAAATCCAACGGTGTAAAACAAGTGACCGTTGAGATCCAATGGACGATAATGCGCCACGTGGCCTCAAATGGTCACTGCTGCACACGCGGGCCCCCACAAACTGTTGCAAAACAGAAAAAAAAGGTGGCTGACGTCAGGACGACGTCAGCCTTGCATCAAACACATTCCGGGCTCTCGGGCTGGCAACTCTCCACAGGCCTGTTGCTCAGGCCTGCTCGGGCTCCCACACCAGCCAACGCTGGACTTGATTGCTCGGGCTCTCGGCCCTATTCCCGTGACAGTCCCCCGAGCTCTAGCAAACGCTGGACTTGCTCTAAAGGATGGAAGATCAATTAGAAGTGAAAATGATGAAGCCTTATTGGCTTATTTTCAGGTTCAACCTGTACCTGTTGACTGGATTTGTTCGGCTCAACGGAACGATCTGTCATGTGGAGACTAATCAAATGAGCAGCAAGTGGTTCACGACAAGATCTTAAAGTTAGAAGAGATGAAGCACATATTGGGAATCAACTTTATACTCCTCAAGATGAAAAGCTGATGAAAGAAATTCTAAAGGATTCGTACATATTTCAGCAAGTGCTAAAGGAATCTTGCACATCACAATTTCCTTACTTATGGTTTCGTCCTTAAGTTGATGGTATTAAGTCACCTTTATGGTGGGGTTTTACCGTCACTTAAGGCCATCTCCAACCGATGGCTGGCCAGAGGGCTCGTTTGAGCCCTCTGGCCCTTCAAGATTCTCCAAGATATTAATATTTTAATGAACAGTAAAGGGCCATATTTGCCTCCGTCTCCAACCGAGGGCCAAAGGGCCAGAGGGCTCGTTTTAGCCCTGTCACAAAAAACCGTCTCCAACCGAGGGCCAAAGGGCCAAACATAATTTATTATTTAAAAGCTACAACTAAAATGTTGTTTAAGTTTCATGTTGTTAAATGTTTTTTTTATGTCGTATAATTTTTATGTTGGTTAATGTTATTAATGTTGTTTCATATTGTTTAAAGTTGTTTCATGTTACTTAATTTAATTTAATGTTGTATAATGGCTTAGGAAGTTATAGGAAAAAATAGAATTAAAAAAAAAAAAAAAAACAAATTTTGTGAAATAGAAGTTATAGGACAAAAATAGAATTTAAAATAAAATGAAACAAATTTTGTGAAATAGAAGTTATAGGAAAAAATGGAATTTAAAAAAAATATGAAACAAATTTTGTAAAATAAAAGTTATTGGAAAAAAATATATGAAAAATAGAAGTTATAGGAAAAGTTTTGTAAATAAAAAAAAATAAAACTGTAAAAAAAAAATATTCAAAGCATTCATGTCGGTTAAGCCAACAAACAGAAAAAAAAAATGGCCAGCCAGGGGCTGGCTGGCTGGCCGTAAGTGGCCAGCCTTCTAGCCCTTTGGCTCTTTGGGATTCCGTGGGGCCCTCCCAGATTCCAAAGCCCTCTGGCCTAGCCCTCGGTTGGAGACGGTTTTCGGGCTATTTTCGACCATCTGGCCCTCTGGACCCTTCGGTTGGAGATGGCCTAAGTGTCCACTAGCACATTTCCACCCTTACTGGAAGGCTAATCAGGTCAGGATGTGTCAGTAATTGATGCAACTGACAGAGTGCCAAAAGAATTCAGGTATGGATTCGAACCTGGAGATGGATGTATATGAGAAGCCGATTTAGAAGAGGGAGAAGCAACAGTAGTCATGGCTGCGAATTAGGGTTTCAGAAAACAGAAGAGGGAAGCGTAAAGAAGAAGTTGCGACGAAGTACTAGGGATCGGTATTAGACCCATATTAAGAATATGTATTTCATTGATTAATGAATAAGATTACATCATTTAGTATTCATACAAGAGCTGTACACTGACACCACATCATAACAAATCTAACTGTTCAAATAGCAAACTATAAATCTGACCAAAAAAAATAGCAACCTATAACAGAATGCCAAACCATCTACAAATTGACATTGTTAACTGTTGTCTTTTACAAAACTATCCTTAATAGAACTTAATGATTAAAATATACGAAAAATGATCACATCACGTTGCAGTCTCCTTTCCTCTTTGGCCCATACTTAGGTGGTCCCCCACATTCATTTAGCCGAGTTTCGGGTGGTCTCCGGACCAATCAGGTCCCGTAATGTATCTGTCCTCCTTTGTGTCATACAGGAATACATTACTATTATACGCTATTGATTCTTGAAATCAAAAGTATGAATTGTGGCAATTTAATAAAAATAATATATTGTATACGATTTGACGTTAGGGGACCAATCAGAGACACTCAATTGATCAATAAAATAAAATAAAACAATATCAGGAAGGAGACGGTACAAATTCATATGTGAAACTTAAATGTAACACAAGATGAAATTTAAAACAGCGCTAGGCTATGAGTGCTACTTCTGTGGATATGATCTCAACAAAATAATATTCCATCGATATATCTTATACCATGCATACAAAAATATACGTAGGAAAAAATAGAATGAAATTTTCCCTTAGCTCACTTGACTGGAACCATACTTTTCACATAAATAAGAGCTTGGAAACATGTAAATTCATTGAGAACATGACGAATATGAAGATAGTTGAGATTTTCCGTACTAGAATTATATGAGGTGGCTCTTCCACCGGAGGCAACCATAAGGAGCTCGTCACATTTCCAAAATCTAAATAGATTCTCAATGGCTTTTAAGGGTCAAAAGGTTAGGAGTTTTGTCCATAAACACTTAACTTCTTCATAGTTATCCATTATCCAAATTTCACATAATAATGAATCCTCATCTCTTGGATTGCAACAAGAGCAAAAAGAAGCGATGGGTTCATTACACAGAAAAAGATTAGAGTACTCAAAATCGGATTCTCTCCTAGAAGGTAATTGTATTCTATGAAATATCTCATCACTTAAAACAGATGAAAGTATGTACTTCTCTCCATCGGTTGCAAACCAATAACAAAATCCCTTTAAGTACACTAAACAAGAACAATGATAGGTTTCATTTGATATATAAATCTTGATCTGTCTCCAAGAGTTAGCAGCTGTGGTGTATACCTCAGCCGTGTGAGGAAGAGCAATACGATGATAATAGTATTACTGATCATCTGAATACTCACAATTTTCTATAATTTGCACAACCTTGTATTCTTTGGCTTTGCGAATATAGCCAAATCCCAATCCTCTGAAGATCATCTCCAATTGGAATATTCCCTTAGGTGAGGAAGGTACAAGAAGACATGAATGCGGAAGTTGACTAAATTCTCGCATTGCAGATTACATAAAAGAACATTACCAAACGAAGAGTTTTCATGCTATTACATAGACAATCCCACTGCAATAACCATCAATATGTACAAAATCATGATCTTCCAGTGGAAACGGTATATTTAGGTCCTCAAAACATCATAAGAAGGTCGTGCATATCACTATTAATGGAAAGATTAATCATGGACCAGAAAACTTCTGGTTTCCAACTGTTGTCCGAGAAAACATGAGGCTGAGAACGTTTGAGAATGATGCAAGTGGAGGATGATAGTTTGTTGTCCATTAAATTGTTCAGGTGTTTGGCCACAAAACTTGGACTATTTATGAGAGTGCATCAAGACTTGCGTATGCATTTGAATCACGTTTGAGAATGATGCAAGTGGAGGATGATAGTTTGTTGTCCATTAAATTGTTCAGGTGTTTGGCCACAAAACTTGGACTATTTATGAGAGTGCATCAAGACTTGCGTATGCATTTGAATCGCATCAGAGACTTGGGCGGCAACCTGGACAGGGTTTCGACCACCCTATCTTCATGAGTTTCACTTTCACGCGCTTGGGACATTTTGACAATTTTGTTCCACATGAATTCTTCACACGTATATATACACAGAAAAGAACACCACGAGTTTGAGAGCTAGACTAAATCAAACTACAAGTCCCTAAGGCCTGGTAAATTGAGGTTTAATTTCTACAGTACTAAATAAACTTGGAGTTCTACGACACAAGATATATAGCTATAAAAAAAAACAGATGTGATCGAGTCAGTTTCGAGTTTTATGGATGATCATATGTTCAAATTTTACTTTGTAATTCTTCATTAAATTGATGAAATTAAAAAACAAAAATAGGATTGATAACATAATCTTTCTTTTTAGATTTTGATAGTAGACACTTTTTCAATGTTTTCTCTCTCATAAATCATTTTGAGATTAAATAACCAAAAGCATTCTTAAATCATAAAATATAAATAAAATAAAATAAAAAATCGTATTTGTCGTTTTTGTTTTACAAAATAATTTTGTAAAACTTTATGAAACGGACCCTTACTTTTGGTAGAAGAATGCTCATAGGCTTGTTAATAGATTTTCTTGAATATTTTGTTCTTCATTATTGTTCAAAAATTCATTCTTTATAAATCAATGGCCATACATTTACACTAATTAATATATCTGATAACTGTAAAACTATTTTCCAAAATTTAACTAAATAGCCCAAGTTTTCACCACCTCTTCAGTAATAAACTAGCTTTGAATGTATTCTCTGCCCATGGGTGGATCAGGTGTGGTTTGGCGGCCCTTTGGGGCTAAGGGTGGGGACGAACATGGGGTGGCTACCCTCTATTCATGGCTGGATACAATTTGGCGAAGTCTGCCAAGGGGTGGTGAGGTTAGGAGGAAAACCATGTCGTACATGGCTTTCACGTGCTGGGAAATTTGGAAAGCAAGGTGCGATGGGGTTTTCAAGTTTAAATTTTCATCCCCAACCTGTACTGTATGACACACCCCGACCCAGAACGTCTATCTGGACTCCGAATCGAGCTATGTTGGCCGACACCTGGAGGGTGACGAAGCCATAAAGTGTAGTGATGTGGAAATGTGAATAAATTTAAACCTAAGAGTGCCTAAATACAAGAGTGCGATGTGAGCGAGAATGAACCAATTCACACGTGATGACAGAGCATAAGTACAGTACAGTAAAATAGGGTGAGAAATTATACCATTAAAGGTAACCGTCTACCCCAAGATTTGCCAAGAATTCCCGTCAATACGAAAGCTCAGCTACTAAAACCTGGAGGGGCGAAAAAACAAGGGTGAGTGAGCATGAAAATAAAGTTTTAATAAAAACCTTTGAAAACATTATAACCCCTCGCCGTAAAACATGTATAGTTTCCAAAATATACATACTACGTGTAGTATGAAAATACTTACCGTAGCTTGCAAAACGTAAATAAGGCATGACATCCCAAAATCCCAAAATCTTAACAATAATATAAGTAAAATCAGGTGCTCAAGAACCTATGCTAGCACACCAGTCGGAGTCACCTAATGCTACCTGTACGACTGAACCTATTGCTCATCAATCTATGCTAGCACACTAGTCGGAATCGCCTAATGCGACCTATACGACAAGACTGGATGTAATCATAATATACGCTTTAGTGCTATGATAATGTGAAGACTGGCGATAATCGCAGTCACCTACGAGTCCGAGTCACCTAATGCGACCTGTACGATAGGACTGGCACCCACTTGGATCCAAGGCGAGCGTGCGGTACGGAGGTGAACATACACATGAAAGACTGACCTTGCCCCGGGGAGAGCACTAACACCGGGGGTGCAACAATGATGACTAGACTACATGAATACAAGCATGCCATAACAATTCAATAATTCTAATCAACATAATAACATTCATAACCGTAGATATAATTATGGCATCAAAGATTATACGGATACCTGTGCATCCCGTAGGATGTAGCATATTTCATAAATTTTGTCATTTCGCTAATCCTTATAAACTTTAGTCTAATCCAGGCGTACGTAAGGAATTCTTTTTCAAATGCATAAATGGAAACTATTAATCATAAATATGTACTATGAAAAGGAAAAAACCCACTCACCCTTGTTTTTTGACCCTCCAGGTTTAGTAGCTGAGCTTTCATATCGACGAGGATTCTTGGCAAATCTTAGGGTAGATGGTTACATTCGATGGTATAATTTCTCACCCTATGTTACTGCACTGTACTTATGCTCTGTCATCATGTGTGAATTGGGTTCTTTCCCGCTCACATCGCACTTTTGTATTTAGGCACTTTTAGGTTTAAATTTATTCACATTTCCACATCACTACACTTTATGGCTTCGTCACCCTCCAGGTGTCAGCCAGCACAGCTCGATTCGGAGTCCAGATGGACGTTTCGGGTCAGGGTGTATCAGTTTGGTATCAGAGCCTAGTTTTATACCTGTGGCCAAGTCCGATTTGACGAGGAAAAGCTTCAAATCACCATGAACCCGTCGAACCCTAGAATGGGTGAGCTTCGATTCGACTTCCTCAGTGTTCCAACGCTTCTACAACTGGTTGGGTCTTATTCCTGGGTCCAAGGGGAGTTGATTAAGGGTGGTGGTGGGTGGTGAGACTTGCCTAAACAACTTAATCACCGTCGAGCACCTTCGGGTTCTCCTTAAAGTTCTTCGCGATTTTTGGACCTAAACCCCTTCAATCTTGGGCGGGAAAGGTAGAGGGGAGGTTGTGGAAGAGATTGCAGGTGAAGGATGTGGCGTTTCAACGGAAAAAATGGTAAAAGGAAGCCGAAATTAGATCTGGTCAGTCGTGGGTACACAGGTCGACGGGAATGGAGAGGGAGGGATCCCGTTTTCCTGATTGGTTGCTGCCCTCTTTTCTCAAATTCTGATTGGTCCATCACTCTTTTAATTTGATTGGTCCCTTCAACAACACATACTTGGCTGGGCTGAAATGAAGCCTTTGATTGGTTCTCATTCCCACATAGTGGGAGTTTAATTAATTCAAAACCTATAGTTTAGTAAAGCGATTTCAAATGTCTGTAACTATACCGTTATAATCTAGACTCACAAACGGTTTTCGCCTATGAGTTCGTGGTTTCAAGATCTATTCGAAAACGTTACTTGTGACTTTGAAAGGTCAACGAATTTTAAAGGTTAATTACAAAAATTCAAACCCGATCATTATTCGATTTAATTCCTAAAATTAACTAATACATATAACGTAAAAGTTAAATACGAATCTAAATAATGAGATATGTAATGAATAGTAAAATTCCAGGGATGGACGAAATTTCACAAAGGCGGTCAACGAAAGTCAACAATCTAGCTTCTAGGGCATTTTTGTCAATTCACATTTTTAAAATTTATAAATCGTAGAACTAGGGACGGGTTGTCACACTGTAAAGGACATTGCAAATGCTCATTCTGTTTTCTTGGATGCGCACCCTAAGGTTCGGGTACAGCAGGGCTCAAATCAGGCTAGCACGCATGTTTGGGAACCCCCTTGGATCATGAAGGTAAATGTTGATGCTAGCTGGAAGCGGGTGGATGGGTTCAACCATATTGGGGTTGTGATTCGCGATTCTAACTCCTGGTGTTTGGCGGTAAGAAGGTGGAAAATCAGAGCAGTGAGTGCTCAAATGGCGGAGGAGATGGGAGTTTCTCGCATTGTGATTGTGTTAGATCCCACATTGCCCAGGGGAGTGGATCCTATATGCCTTATATGTACATGCCCACCTCCATATAGCACGAGGCATTTTGGGAGCTCACTGGCTTCAGGTTCTGTAGGAACTTTGAAGTTAAGCGAGAATGGGCCAGAGCATCCCAGGATGGTCGGGGCCCAAAGCGGAGAATATCACGCTACGACAGAGTTGAGCCCGGGATGTGGTGGAGCCCGAGTCGGGATGTGACAGATTGAGTCGAATTCAAAAGAGATTATTGATTGGTTGAATGGGTGTATTGAGCAAGCAAGGGTCGTGGGAGTTCTTCCCTATGCTTTGCAAGATACGGAGTGAAGGTGAAACCTTCAGCTCATGTGACTGGTCTTGGGTTCCAAGATCAGCCAATGAAGTGGCGGATTACATGGCGTCGCATGCTGGTGCGGAGATGTGCGACTTTGTCTGGGTCTGTAGACCCCCATCTTCGTTTGTCCGTATCTCGAACAAAGATGGTCTTCCCTGTCCTCCGTCTTAACTGTAGTTTTCTTTGGTAGATTTAAGGGTGACATGGTTGTTTCCGTGTCTTGTCCTACCCTTTATTTTATGCTGTTTGTCTGTTGTTGTTAGCCTGTGTGGCTTTCTGTTCCTCCCTTTGGCTACGGCCCTGGTTAATGATATTTGCCAGTTCTACAAAAAAATAAATAAATAAATAAAATGAGAGTTAAATTTATGATTAAGTCATTACAACCTCTTAATGCCACATTCTAGCATATCTATCTACGGTATGGAAATCCTGTTAATAAATCTAAAACAAAAGCATGACAATTGACAATAAATAGGGCAACACAAGATTGGACCATATATGTATACCAACTTGGATGCGGAGGGGCATTTTTAAGTCCTTATTGATGTAGTTAACGATGCCATTTTTATTTATCATTGAATTTCATCATATTTATGGGAAGCAAACTTTGTGGATGTCTTCTTTTTGTAGGATCGATTGGTTACATACTCTTCCTAATGACTAATGAGGCAAGATTAACTTGATTGTGGGACTATTTCAATTTTAGTTGCCTAAGAGAATTTTCTTGTGTATTTTTTCCTATAGAAAAAACATAAGGTGGGGTTTAGAGCAAATTTTTGGTTTGGGTCTCAAAATCTGTGACTTGAGACTACGTACCATTGATGCTCTTAAGGATGTTTTGAGACATAGACATGGTAGATGCATGGTTCTAACATCGGGTAATCTTAGTATACAATCCAACAAAAATTAGACAAAAATAACATTGACAAAAAAGTTGGAAAGAAGATGAACAACTGAGCAAATGAAGCAGAAAATTTAAATCTGTGAGCTTAGAAACAGAGGTTTTAGTGAAAAATGCACAATTTGATTAAAGATCCAGATGGAAAATTTGTTGCACTTTTGGAAAGTGAATTTGGGTTTTATGAATTGATTGGGTTTTAATTAAACGGTACACGTAAAGCTGAGAAAATGCCAGAATTGGTAAGAAATGAAGAACAACTGAGCAAATGGAACAGAAAATGTAAACCTTTTCGCTCAGAAAAACAGAGACTTTGGTGAAAAATGTGGTGATAAAAGCTTAGCACATAAATTTAAACCCTCTTTTGAACAATTGTAGTATATATATGTAAGTAAGGATCGTTCTAGGCCGGGGATTATGAGGGACAGCTAATCTACTCAATTTAGACTAAAAAACATAAAACTAGACTTAAAAACACTTAATTAGACTCCTATGACTCAAAACAAACTAGAAAGACTCAAAACAGCACAAAACACACAAACTGACTCAAGACAAGAACTTATGGGTTATTTGGACGAATTTAGACTTACTTCGACACAAAACACTTAAAAGAAATAGATTTGAATGAAAACTAAAGTAAAACAAATACTTTGACAACAAATATAAAGGGGGGATTGGTTTTTGACGAATTTAAAGTAAAACAAGCAACTCAAAGACACTAAAACTGATTGGTACGAAATTGGGGTGTTTGAATGGGTGAATGGCTAGCTAGAGGGTCCTTCTCCACACATGACACATACACATATGAACCAATTTCCAGTTATCCTTTCTATAAACCATGAATGACAATGCCTCAGATTAACCGTGAACAGCACTAATTAACCCTCAAATTTTCCTAAGTTCATTGAATTGGACATCGCATCGCAACCAAATTATTCTTCTCAAGTTCCCTATTAGAACAGCATGATAGAGGTACATATCAAAGATCATTAAGTTCTGTGAAAATCATAAGCATTGACAAGGCATTCGTAACTATGAACATCATGATACTCCTGCCAGGAATTTACTTAACACGATCGTGACTAACGATGTCCACTACTTATAAATATAAGTTCATAACTATTAGGTGAAATTCCCTTATATTTTAGCATCAAATTCATGCATGCAAACTAAGTGTGCACCCTTAACCCACATACAAGAATAAGTTCTGAATCAAACATTTAAGCAAATTGCATTCATGATTTATGAAACAATAACTGGAAGTAATCAATTCATATGCAATATATGTTCATGGCTTTAAAATTGCCTCTAGCTAAAACGAGTTTAGCTCCTCATGTTCGCAATTAAACAAAGATAACTTAAATTAAACATTGAACTAACAAAAGATAGAATACACCTAGAAACGCTCCAGCAATCCAAGCTTGAATGGCAAGGCACGGCTCCAAGGGACTCCTCTTCTTCTCCTTGCTGCGGCACAATGAAGGATGTGGTGGTGAATTATGGTTGTGAGTGGTAGTGTATCGAATGTGGTGAGGATGGATGATTAAAGTGTGTGGCAAAGGGCTCTATTTATAGGGCTGAAGTGCAAGGCTGAGAAGGAGTGGAACTGGGACTCCAAATCACCAAGGAAAAAGACTTCTAATACAGATTCCAGGGAGGAGAAGGATAAGTGAGGTGCGGCAGGTTTAATTGTTTCTAGAAGGGAGGACACGACAGGTATTTTGGAGAGGATTTGTGGCTTCTAGAAATCAGATTCTAGATGTTCTACTATAAGTAGGAGTCCTTCTTTGTAGCTGAAAACAAGGTAGGATAGGATTAGGATAAGGTTAGGATAAGATAAGGTCTTTTGGATAAGATAAGATAAGGTTTTGGATAATGCTTGGATAATGTTCCTTGTTTCTTGCTGATTCCTTATCTTCTATGTCTTGAATTAATTTCTCCATATCTTTAGCACATTCCTAGCCTCTTTTGGTCTTCAAATTCGTCCATCCACCTTGCTTCATTCATGTGCTATCCATTCCAAGCCCAAAACTGCTCTAAAATGCTCCCAATTGCCTCTTTTTGCCAACTTTGTTATTTGGACCTTAAAACACACGAAAATAACTTAAAACACTCTAACAAGTATAAACTAACTATGTAAATGCAAGAAAACACTGTTTTGAATGTAGTAACATGCCTTAGAGAATTCCCTCAATTCCTCACCGAATACTCTCTATTCTCACACAGATTTTCTGACTACACTCCCTACACTAGGTATATGCGAGAAGATTGATGTAAACATGTAGACTAACACTCACATATGTTATAACAAATAAGGCACTTTCCGGAATTATTAATACATGTATATATATGATCTCATGAACGGAATTCCACTACTTAGACGCGAGAACCAGGGATACCATATGCTCGTACCAATTCCAACCTCCACAATATTGAACACACAACAATCAAGATTGAAGTCTAAGGGTTGTAATGGAGCTGAGGTATTGGCTAACAAAGAAAGGTAAGGATAAACAAAAGTTCTTAAAGTGATAGTAAGCAAAGTAATGAAATCAGCACTTAGAATTCACTTTTAAATGCAAAAACCAACTTTAAACACAAGGGGATATTCACACAACACTTAGGGTCAAATTCAAACTTTTGGACCCTTCTATCAACAATCAATACTTGTGAGTTCATTCTCACTTATTTTGAACTATTTTTCTTTCTTTTCACACACTTTTCTTTTTTTTCTTTTCTTTTTCTACGAATGTTTTTTATTTTTTATTTTTTATTTTATTTTTCTTTATCCTGTGCCCTTATTGTTTCTTTGGCACTCAAATCATACAACCTTATAAATTTCCAACGAAAGACCTTCCCCCACACTTGTGTTTCTGCATAATGTTGATCAAAAGGAATTCCCTCTAAGTCATGCTCCACTATTCTTTAAGAACAAGGGTATGGATAGTTCTATACTAGGCTAGGCAGGGATAATGTGGGCTAACAAAGAACATAGGCTAACTAAGGCTCAAAGGGGTTAAACCTACAATACAAATGTAAAGGGTAAGGCTTTTTGGCTCTAGTTTAACTAAACAACTTCATCTTGTTTATTTGTTATGCTAATCAATTTTATGCGTTGAATGAAACGGGTATGAGTTCTAGTACTTGGATCTATAGTGATGAAACGCATTCTAAGTAGCAACCAAGCAAAGAAACAATGAGATCATGCAACGACTTTAGAAAACAAAAAATCACAGATTAATAACTCTCCAAACAAAGTTTAGGCTCAAGTCTCTCAGGGTTGTAACGTTAGTTTGAGTTCCTTCCTTCAAGCATGTTACAAAAACTGATTTTTTTTTCTTTGTGATTACTTGTGAATTCTTAAGTTACAACTACAACGAAGCATAAACCAAAGAGCATATCAAACTTCCATCCATGTTTGTAACTTTCTTTAACAGTCATGCAATTCCATCCATGTTGGAAGGTACCCTCACTAGTAGAAAAACCTGTTTGCGCGACGGACCAAATTTTGTCGCGCAAACATGGTTTGCATTTGCGCGACCCAAAACAACAAACGTCGCGCAAACATACTTTGCGCAACGAAACTTTGCGCGACGAGGCCCTGAGTCACGCAAAGTCACTTTGCGCGACGTAGGAAAAATACGTCGCTCAAAGTGACTTTGCGCGACGCAGGGCCTCGTCGCGCAAAATTTTGGCACCAAACAAAGACTATTTTACCGCTTTTTCCAACTTTGCGCGACGCACGCTTACATACGTCGGGCAAAGAAGCTTTGCGCGACGCCACATTCGTCGCGCAAAGTTAAACGATTTTTTCTGCTCCACTTAATCAGATTGGGAGGCAGAAACTGCAAACCCAGTTGCAGTAGCTACCTCCATCCTCCATCTCTCTTCAAAACCTTCTCCAATCCCTGATCTCAAGCTCCGTGAGGTCCTTCTCGCGTTCACGCTGTCTCCATAAATCCCTTGGATATCAGAGTGAGTCAAATTTCACCCTTTTTTTAATTTAATTTTACCTTGTTTTTAGATTGATCCTATTTATAAGATGTGTTTGTTTGCCAAGAAAATAAGGGACACACACACACACACACACACACACACACACATCCACACACACACACACATAATTATTTTGATTACACATACACACACACACACATAATTATTTTGATTACACATACACATACACACGTAATTATTTTGATTACACATACACACACACACACACACATAATTATTTTGATTACACATACACACACACACACATAATTATTTTGATTATTGACACACACACACATCCACACACACACACACACATAATTATTTTGATCATTGACACACACACACACACATCCACACACACACACACACATAATTTTTTTGATTATTGACACACACACACACATCCACACGCACACACACATAATTATTTTGATTACACATACACACACACACACACACACAGACGCACACACACATAATTATTTTGATTATTGTGATTTAGTTTTAGTGATTATTGTGATTTAGTTTATTTGTATGCACATATGTTTGTACATCATGTACAAAATTATTTTGTGTTGTACGAAGTTAATATTACTTAACTTCGTACATTTTTTTTTGTTCAATAAAAGCTTAGTTTCCCATTTGAGAATTAGTTGGATTTCGTGCATGGATGTGAAAGCATGACTGCGGTCCAATTAATTCTTGAATTGTCCCATTTTTTGGACAGTTTGGGAATGCATAGTTATGTGTTGTAGTTTGCGGTTCACGGATTAGGTTTCGATAGTGAAAATTTTGGTAACATTTCCTGATGTTCTTCGAGTGCACGGTGGATATTATGTATCTACGTCGTGCACTTGAAGAACTATAAGGAGATGCTGCCGAAATTAGCCCACGTCGAAATTTAATCCATTGGAATCGTAAATTACGGCACATAACTATGCATTCCTGAATGGGATAGGGCCCTTACCGGAGGAATAAGGTGACAAGACAATAGTTGAATTTGTTCTAATTCTTGTCCTTTTATTGGGATTGCAGACAAAATGGGCAGACAGTGGATACATAATCATAATAGATGTGCTGTTGAGTACTTGGATGCAATAGATGAGTTCATTGAATTTGCAACTAGACACAAGGTAGGTTCAACTCATATCCGATGTCCGTGTAGGAGGTGTAACAACTCAATGTGGAGACATTCGAGAATATTCGATTTCATTTAGTAAGAAATGGGATGGTTGAGACCTATACTACTTGGTATCATCATAAAGAACGATTAGACCAAGCTTCATCTTCATACGTGACACAAGTGGAGACCGTTGAATCTAATGTGGAGCCTAATGAACAAGTTTTGAATATTGTAAATGACGTTTATCCATACGCCTTGAGCAACACCAATCAGGAAGGGGGAGATGATAGTCGTCCAACCATGGACAGTGAGGCATTCAAAAACTATGAAAAACTATTGAAAAATGCCAAGCAAGAATTATATCCGGGTTGCGAGAACTTTTCGGTGCTCACAGCAATGGTGGAGTTGATGCATGGCAAGATCAAGTTTCGTTTGTCAAACAAGTGTTTTGATTACTTTTTGGGAGTTATCAAGATGATGCTTCCAAAGGAGAATTGTTTACCTGAAGATCATAAAAGTGCCCAAAAAATGTTGAAGGGTCTCGGACTGGGGTATGAAAAAATTCACGCATGTGTAAATAAGTGTATATTGTTCTATAATGAGAACAAACAGTTGGATAAATGCCCTGTCTGCAATGAGCCGAGGTTTAAAATGACATCAGAGAAAAGAAAGACCAAGATTCCACAAAAAGTAATGCGTTATCTTCCATTGAAGCCTAGGTTGCAGCGATTGTACATGTCGATGCATACCGCAAGCGACATGAGATGGCATAAAGAAGGACGGGTAAATGATGATGTTATAAGGCATCCTGCAGATGGAGATGCATGGAAAGAATTCGATCGGATGTACCCTGATTTTGCAGCTGACCCGCGCAACGTCAGATTGGGACTTGCCACTGACGGATTTAATCCGTTTGGGGCTTTAAACCAAATCCACAGCACTTGGCCGGTCATCGTGTTTCCTTATAATCTGCCGCCCTTATAATCTGCCGCCTTGGAAGTGCATGAAAAAGGAATAAATGATGTTGACTCTGTTAATTACCGAAGATCCGGGAAAGTCCATTGATGTTTATTTGCGGCCGTTGGTTGATGAGCTAAAAGATTTATGGGAAAACGGTGTTCGTACATACGATAAGTATACTGGGCAAATGTTCACCATGTGAGCGGCAGTGATGTGGACAGTTAACGATTTTCCCGCGTATGCAATGGTTTCTGGGTGGATGACTAAGGGTTATTTGGCATGTCCAATATGCAAGGAGAACGTAACATCGTCTTGGCATGCAAGAAAAGTTTGTTATCTTGGTCATCGTAGATGGCTCCCTTGGGACAATGAGTGGCGTCAGAACGATAGAGCCTTCCACGGCACAAAAGAGACTCAGCCAAGACCAAGAGAATGGTCCGGGGATGAGATTTTGGATCAGTTAAACCATTTGGAATTTGGTCATTTCGGCAAAGGGGTCAGTAAGCCCAGGCCAACTACACATCTGAACTGGACGCACAAGAGTATGTTCTTTGAGCTCCCGTATTGGTCAAAGTTAAAATTGAGACACAACCTCAATGTTATGCATATTGAGGAAATGTGTTTGATACTTTGGTCGGGACAATTCTAGACATTGAAGGAAAAACAAAGGACACGATTGAACCTCGGCTCAATTTGGAACGAATGGGCATTAGGTCATCCTTGTGGATGAAGAAAGTCGGTGGTACATTAAAGAAAGGCCATCCTTTTTTTACAGTTAAGCCGAATGGGAAGAAAGAGTTTTTCAACTTTATTTCTTCTGTAAAGTTTCCAGATGGGTATGCTTCCAATATCTCGCGTTGCGTGAACGTGAAGGGGTGTAAATTTTCAAACATGAAGAGTCATGACTATCATGTGATACTCCAACGCCTTCTTCCGGTTGGTATTCGACATTTATTGCCTCTTGATGTGGTGAAACCAATCGTGTTGTTGTCGAGATTTTTTTCGCAGTTAACTGCAAGGTGTTTGCGGAAGTCGGATGTTAAACAATTGCAGGAAGACATTGTGGACGTCTTATGCAAGTTCGAACAAATATTTCCCCCAGCTTCTTTACAAGTATGATTCACGTGATGATTTACTTGCCAGATAAGGCATTGCTTGCCAGACTAGTGAACTATCGATGGATGTATCCAATAGAAAGGTATTTAATTAAGCATATATATATATACATACAACAAACGCTTTGAATAATTTGTAGCATACCTTTTATTTGTGCAGATATCTTGGTGAGTTGAAAAAGTGTGTCCGAAACAGGGCAAAGCCCGAAAGATCACTTGTGGAGGCATGGGTCGCATATGAGTCACTTACTTTTTGTGCAATGTATCTTCAAGATGTTGAGACAACTTTCAATCGGCCTCAACGCAATAATGACGGTGGTGTCAGAAAAGAGAAACTGTCTGTTTTTGCCCAAATTACACGACCATTCAGTGTTGCTGTAAAAGGCGAATCGTTTACCAAAAAGGACATAGAGGTAGCGCATTGGTTCATACTCAACAATTGTGACGAGGCTTTGCCATACCTTGAAGAGCATGAACAGTTGATGAAGCGGGAACATCCTTCACAAGTGTATGCCAAGAAGCATCGTGACTTGTTTCCTTCGTGGTTTCACGCACATGTAAGTTGTAAGTGGTTTGAATTGAGCATATTTTCCAACTTTATCTTTAACCCGTCTTTAAAATTGGTTACACTAACAGGTTAACTTTTTGTATATGTCATATTAGATGAACAAATTGAAGGAATTGAATTCACCCTATTACAATGAAGAATTATATAACTTGGCGAGAGGGCTGCTTCACGTTGAATTGTTCTCAGGTTGTCACGTCAATGCGATCAAGTTCTTGGGGGCAACGCGTGATGACAAGTTGTCTACTCAAAATAGTGGTGTCCATGTCTCGGGTGCGGGCGACAGTGAAGACATTGATTTTTATGGAAAACTAACTAGTGTAATACAATTGCTTTACAAAGACAGGTGTCAAGTGATACTGTTTAAGTGTCTTTGGTTTGATACAAACCCACATAACCGAACGAGTGTTAAGCGAGGCCATGGTTTACTATCAGTAAACACTACGAGACATTGGTACGATGAAGACCCATACATTTTGGCAACTATGGCGAAACAAATATTCTATCTAGACGACCCTAAAGCCGGCAATGGTTGGAAAGTTGTTCAGAAGATTGATCGAAGAGGGCTATATGATATTCCAGAAGATCATGATGATGATGATGACAACGTTGCTGACCAACAGTTATCATAGAAATTGGTGAAGAAACACTTTGGGATGCTAATATTGTCGATCTGCCTCAATACAACGCACCGGAAGAGGCAAACAAAGATGAAGACGAATGGGAATCCGGAAATGATAGTAGTGAAGATAGCGAGAGTTATTATTGTAGTTCGGATGAGGATTAATATAAACTTGTAAAGGAATATGTTGAAATCAATTTTTGTATTACCATCCGGAAATCATACCATGTACTTGTTCATTTTTTGTGAATTTTTGCGTATGCGATCTCGAAGTGTATACAAACAAGTTTGACGGTTAGATCGTTGAAATTAGCTTCGTACAATGCGTATCCCATCAACTTCAATGGTATATATATTTACTAAGTAGATTTTAATTTATTTATTTTGTACTTATAACACTTAAGAAATTGAATGATATATATGTAAAAAAAATTAGAATCAGTTGAATTTGATGAGAGAATGCTTGTTATTTGTTGCAGCTTTACATTTATTTATTTCCTAAACCATAAAATTAAAAAAAAAAAAAAAAAAAAAAAAAAAAACCACTTTGCGCGACTCAGGTGCTCCTACGTCGCGCAAAGCTGTTTTGCGCGACGTAAGAGAACCTGCGTCGCGCAAAGTAGTTTTTTTTTTTTTTCCCTTCTCTTATTTTGGTTTTCTTTTGGGGTTCTTGCATTACCTTTTTCATTTGTGGTATCCACTTATGTAAATGTGTTAAATTTACGATCGAATTGGTTCATTGTATTCATACAGGGTTAAAGAGTGTATCTGTAAAAAATCATCAAAATCGGAGTGAAAATAACCGTTAATTTGGTGATTTTTCGTTTATAGCCGTCGAAAAAGTTTTGTCCCGTTACTTGATCTCTGAATGTTTGTTTTTGACGATTTTTGGCGTATGCCATCTCGAAGCATATGCAAACACATTTGACGGTTCGATCGTTGAAACTAGTTTCGTACAATGCGTATCCCATCAAAACATTAGATTCACCAACACTTGGAATTTATTTATACTTTCATTAAGTATAACATAAGATTTTGTGGTATCCACTTATGTAAATGTGTTAAATTTACGATCGAATTGGTTCATTGTATTCATACAGGGTTAAAGAGTGTATCTGTAAAAAATCATCAAAATCGGAGTGAAAATAACCGTTAATTTGGTGATTTTTCGTTTATAGCCGTCGAAAAAGTTTTGTCCCGTTACTTGATCTTTGAATGTTTGTTTTTGACGATTTTTGGTGTATGCCATCTCGAAGCATATGCAAACACATTTGACGGTTCGATCGTTGAAACTAGTTTCGTACAATGCGTATCCCATCAAAACATTAGATTCACCAACACTTGGAATTTATTTATACTTTCATTAAGTATAACATAAGATTTTGTGGTATCCACTTATGTAAATGCGTTAAATTTACGATCGAATTGGTTCATTGTATTCATACAGGGTTAAAGAGTGTATTTGTTAAAAACCATCAAAATCGGAGTTAAAATAACCGTTAATTTGGTGATTTTTCATTTATAGCCGTCGAAAAAGTTTTGTCCCGTTACTTGATCTCTGAATGTTTGTTTTTTGCGATTTTTGGCGTATGCCATCTCGAAGCATATGCAAACAAATTTGACGGTTCGATCGTTGAAACTAGTTTCGTACAATGCGTATCCCATCAAAACATTAGTGGTATATATATATTTACTAAGTAGATTTTAATTTATTTATTTTGTACTTATACTTAAGAAATTGAATGATATATATGTAAAAAAATTATTGTCGATTTTTGTTAGAAAAATATATTATTGTGGGGTTTATGTATAAAAAAATTTGAATTTGAAAGGAGAAAAATGTTTTATAATAATTTTTTTTTAAGAAAAAAACACTTTGCGCGACGTCTTAATGTGTTCGTCGCGCAAAACTACTTTGCGCGACGTCAAATTGTATATCTACGTCGCGCGAGTTGGGATGAATTTGGCCGCCCAATAGTGAAAAAAGGGCGCTTTTTTTTTCAATTCTCCCTCTTTCTTTCCGTCTTCTTCGAACCCATACTGGAACCCCTCCTTCTTTCTTTCCCTCTTTATTTCTGAAACCCTCCAAATCTTGAACCCAATCTTCGAACCCCCAAATCTTCGAACCCCCAATCTTCGACCCCCAAATCTCCCTCTCTTTCTTTCTCTCTTCTCACTCGGTCTCCCTCCCTCTCGCTCATATATGAAACGCAGGTGTCTCTCTCCCTCCCTCTCGCTCAAATCTGAAACGCAGGTGTCTCGCTCATATCACCCTCTCTCTTTCATTCGGGTCTCTCTCCCTCCCTCTGGCTCATATCACCCTCTCTCTCTCTCGCTCACTCGGTCTCTCTCTTCCCTCTCACTCATCCTCATCTGCATGCCCGTCTCATCCTCTCCCGTCTGCACAACAGGTATAGACTCAAGATTAATTGTTTATTTTTCTTCTTTCTAAGTTCAGATTCTAGCTTTACTGCCTTAATTTGAAGATTTTGGGAAATTAAATTAGGAATTGGGGGTTTTAGGAATTGGGGCGTTACTGCCTTATTTTTCTTCTTTGTAATTAGATTTATTTTGGGAAATTAAATTAGGAATTGGGGGTTTTAGGGTTAGGAATGTTATATCTATAATTGGGGGTTTTGAAATGAATGCTGTTTTGAAATTTTGAAATGAATGATGTCTTTAATCATCTAGTTTTTGTCGCAACTCAATACTTTGCCTCGTCTGTTGACTAGTTTTCCACAAGGATGTCGAAGTAGGATGTTAATACTAGTCACTATCGTTTAATTTCTGCAGATTGAGAAAGCAGACTTCACATGCCCGTCTTGGTTTCCAGTGGGAGCAAAATCCTTGATTCACAGAATTTTAGAAACAAACCCTGAAAATGTAAGTATTGGCTAAGCTATAAGACATTGTTCAGTTTTTGTATGTGTAAAGTGCACATTTTATGGCTTCATTACTATTTCGATATCTAACAAAAACACCATCACAAAGTGTTGGTGTCAGTTTTTTATCATATTGCTTTACAGTGGACATCTTAAAAGTCTTGGAAGGAAATAACACATGTAATTAACCAAGATAAGGGTGAGGTGTGTAATAAAAAAAATGTTAGAAGAGAAGTATTTAATTAGAAGTATTGCGTTAGATCTCTGTATTATTGTTATCCTTCCCTTATTTGGTGTTTTTGTCATGCCAAGGGATATAAACAGGGGAGACCGTCATGTTTGAAATTTCGGATACAAATCACCTTTGGTTTATTCTCATTTTTAAAAATTTTAACCCTTAGTAATTAAAGAAAAGTTGGTATTGCGTTAGTAAAGATTCATGTGATATTCCACAGTTCAAGTTTTATAGTTTTCCTTGAACACCAACGTTACTATGTCCTCAGATTTCTTTCACCATTAAATGATTTATTTCCAATGCATGTTAAATTGACAAGTAAAACTTAGTTTTTCAGAACTTGGTGTGTTAAAGATTTCTAGAGAACTAATGTTTTATGTGCTTTCTAGACATTTTCCTCTGGCTGTCACCAACCTTGGATTGGGCCATGACAATCTTCTTTCAGTCACCAATCCCAGTTACGGGTGTGACTGTTAAGGGTATCATAAATTGGTCCGAAGAAAAACGCTCCTCACTGGACTATGACTGAAATGAAGTCAGTGGTTTTAAGCGTGTCATATTTGCACATGTAATATAGATTAGCTGGAATATGACTGAAACTGTGGGAAGTAGAGAACTTATAACAAGTTACTATTTTTTATTTATTTACAAATATTTTATACATATGCAGGGAGGCTGGGAGAATGATGAAACTGTTGAGCAGGCTGCCGTAAGGGAAGCTGTTGAAGAAGCTGGAGTTCGGGGAGAGCTAATGGTGAAATACTTCTTCATAACTTTTATTTTGTTCTAATCTTTTTTTTTTTGGTCTCCAATTTGTTTGAATAATTTCTCCTCATCTATGGAAGGCTTGAATGGTTTAAATTGTTTAAATTGTTTCCGTGTTTTGACTTGGATTTCTTGTGGTTAACTTGGAAATGTTGTTGGGTATTAGGTTTTTTTGCTTGTTTTTAATTTGTTGCGAGACCATCTGCCCTAATAACACAATCACATTCAAAATGTTGCGAGACTCTCTTTAGCAGCAGCGCTTTCTCTTTGCATGAACTGTATGAACGTAATTTTGTTTCTGCCTATGTGACGCTCTTAGAAATTTGATCACCATTTTGGTTGAAAATAATTTGCATCTTTCTGAAAAAAGAGTTGTTCTCCTGGAATTAAAACCTATCCATGTCTTTGCAATGCTTCAATTGTAAACACTGTCAACTTCCATCCAATCAGTTTGATTGGTTGTGTTCCTTCTCATTAACTTTAAATTCATTTTTTATTACATGGTTTTCACATTCTGATTTGTATGGATAACGTGTCTCTGAGTTGAAACTGTATTGCTTTGCTCTCACATGCGTTACTCTTCTACTTAATTTGTATTATTCATTTTAGAGCAGGGATAATATATATTCATGGTTTAATTACAGCAATACCCCTGGAACTACCGCTAGCCATTTCATCTGCTCCTCCGTCGTCTCGAGTCTCTTGGGTATTCAATATTCTCCTCTTTCTGCTCCTGCCTCTGCCTCTGCCTGCAGGTAACTCTCTCTCTCTGATATCATTTGTTCATTACTTAGTATTGTTCAGTAATTCAAATACTGCACATAATGATATCTTTCAAGCACCGCACCCGCACGTATGAATTATGAAAGCGGCGTAAATGATTTGAAATTTTGAATGCCATACACTGAGTCTGAGTCTCCATACTATAATCTCTAAACAGTTTGTCTTTTATTAAAAATCAACTCATCATCTCCTTAATTAATTAATTAATTTCTTTTCTTTTCTTTGCATATGTAATTATATAATCTGATTTGTGGGCAGATGAGACAAACATTTGGAATTTGGAATGGAAAGGGAGATTGAGATTCAAGTTTGTTTAGTAATTCCAGTTTTCATTCAGTTATTCCGTCGGTGTTTTTCAAGAAAGAATCAGAGGATAGAAATTAGGATGTCTTTCTCCTAAATAACTAACTATAGGGGTTTTATATGATGAAGGCTTCCATGATCGGGTCACCTACTTTTCTTCTAGTAGATGTTGATTTAAGATCACGTTGAGAAAACAACTAAACTATTAGGAGGTGTGCATTTTGTGGCCAAAGGACATGTATAGATATAACAAAGATATAGGGGTTATATATACATAGAGACATTCTCAAATACAGGCTAACTGCGTGGGGATAAGCATGTTGATTGCTTCATGTCTTGTTATTCACTTTTACCCTGTGATTCACTTTATCCTCACCTTTGACCATTTAAATATATACCTTTTGCTCAAATATTTTGCCTTGAAATTCTTGGCATGGTGGTCTGTGTTCTATTAAGCTTTTTGGTGGGCTTCTTGTTATTGTGAAGTTATGGGCAGCAGATTTGCTTTCTGTTTTTTTCTTTGTAAGCAGTTATTCTCTTTCATCTCCTTCATATTCACAATGACTTTATCTTTAATTTTCTGACTGCTGGAACTGGGGATTAATTAGGATATAAGTAGGACCGTAGGTGGGAGCATGGGGAATTCAGTCATGATCAATGTTCAAAAGACAAACCCACATACATACTTACATACACACACATATGTGAAATGAACAGTGTTGATACTCGTGAAGCATGTTTAATTTACTGTGGCAAATGCATCATTGACTTGAGGTTTTGGGCCCCGTTGGCTATCCACTTGTTATTGTCTCTTTCTATTCTTGCCATTTTTTTTATCCGCTCCAAAGCAATGTTATATTTAGTTTCTAATGTTATATTTTTATGGTTCAAAAATTGTATAGATGTCGCACTTGATCACTCGTCGTCGAAGTGTGACGAATGCACCTCCCACATTATCAGCACCAACTGCTCCAGCCGTGAGTGCTCTAATGATTGGGGAGCGAACACCCCTTGCTGAGGCTGCTGCTACGGCGTCCCAGGTGCCCGTCTCATCGACGTCATCAGTGTCGGTTGAGCCGCTCAGTGCACGGCGGCCTCACCGGCGTCGTCGCGAGCCGGAGCCTTCTGATCACACTTCCTCGGCATCCAGAGTCGAGGGTGAGGCCTCCCGTCCAGGTGGGTTTTTTTTTTTTTTTTTTCTAATTCTCACTACGTTGTATTTTTTTTCCATTATAAAACTATTATTTTTATGATGGTGAAAATTTGCTGGATTGTGAAATGTGTTGCCAGCTAAAAAAAACACAAGGGGGCCTAGTCGAATGCTGAAGCAACAGGAAACTATACGTCAAACCAATTCCAAGATCAAGATTGCGTATGACCCGCGACATTGTGGAGCACCTACCTCAAAGCAGCATAGCGGCATCGCTACTAGTTGTGGTACTATTATTCGAGACAATTGTCCTTTTCAGTGGGAGTCTTGGGCAGTAATTCCGGAGGATACGAAGAAACTGGTGCGAGAAGCACTGTCGGTTAGTATATTAACTTTTACCCTTTATCATTTTTTTTAAAATTTTGTTTACAAATATTATTAAATTTCTTACTATTATTTTATTATTTTTCATATTTGTAGGTCTTTTATGATCTTACGAACATATCCCCCGAGGCCATGGCCTACATAGAGGCGACCTTAGCAACCCGGTACAAACATTGGAAGAACAATTTTCACACGTATTTTAAGCGATGGGATGATCCGGAGATTGCTAGCCTACATGTTCTGGGCGAGTTGAAGGACCGGCCAGAGGATTGGGAGTGGCTCTGCAAACATTTCACGTCGCCAAAGTTTGTTGTATGTACATAATATTTTAATAATATTTTATTATTGTTTTAGTTATTTTTTTAAGCTTATTTTGTTAATTTATTTCAAATAGTCGCACTAACATGTATATTGTGTGTTTAACAGAAGAAATCTGTTGCTGGCCAGAAAGCTCGGGAGTCAAAGACACTTCTCCACCATTCTGGTTCGATGCCTTTTTGGTATAGGCTTGAGTCACGATGTCAGGTAAAAATATATTAACTTTGAAATTTTATACAATTTATTTATTATTATTGATTAATAAAATTTTCTTAATGTTTTTTTTTTCATTCAGGAGGGTTCTAAGTTCCCACATATTGACATGTTCAAGGACGTTTACGTTCGACCCGACGATGAGACCGCTGAGCAGCATTATGTAAGTATATGTAATTCTTATTATTATCAATCGTTCAAATATTATTTATATTTTGTTATTAAACATTATATGTTTTTTCTTTATTATTACAGGGTGATATGGTGGAAAAGAGCTCTACTGTTCTTCAAGAAGCAACATCTCAGCTTCCCCCGGAGACTCCGATCGAAGACGTCATTGTACCTGAGGATGTAGATGTTCAGATCGTGAATGAGGTCCTGAATCAAAAATTGGGTCGTCGCCATGGCAAGGCTGTTCGGTGTATGGGGAAGGCGGGGGTTCGTGACACGGGTGCCTCCTCTTCCAAATCATCCACATCAGAGGTCAATGCCTTGAAGGAGGAAGTGATAACCCTAAGAGGCCAGTTTGTGGCCCAGGGCGAGCACATTAGGGCCCAGGACGAGAGGATGAGTAGGATTGTAGAGGCCTTAATGAGGTTCGGCCTCCAAATCTAGCCAGCACCTGATCTTGCTCCACCTTCGACTTCCCAGCCACTTCACCCAGCTGATACCCAGTAGCATGATGTATTGAACCTAGAAGACTTGTAGTTTTTTCTTTTTTGTTAGGACATCTTGCATTAGTACATTTTCATATATTTTATAATTAAATACTTTTTCTTGGTTTATTAATTATTGTTTATAATTTAATTACAATATTTATTAAAAATTAAATAAAAAATGTCTTTGGCAAAAAAAAAAAAAAAAAAAAAAAAGGTTTTGCGCAAAGAGGGTTTGCGCGACGTAGGCTACGTCGCGCAAACCCAGCGCGACGTAGGCACCTTTATCGTCGCGCAAACCCTACTGTCACGGCCTTTGCGCGACGAAGGTTTGTTGCGCCATCTTTTGCACGACTTTTTTTGACTTTGCGCGACGACGGTACCTACGTCGCGCAAAGTGTTTTTCCTACTAGTGCCTAGGCCTTCTTTATTTTTGAACGCATGGGTTGCCTCCGAAGAAGCGCTTGCTTTAACGTCTTCCAGCCGGACGGATACCTCCTTTTAAGCTCCATAGGTGCCCACGGCATGGAGGGGATCTTTCAATGGAAGGTGATACTTGAAATGATCCGGTAATGGTTTAAATTCTAAATTGGGTGCCTGATTCCTTATCTTCTATGTCTTGAATTAATTTCTCCATATCTTTAGCACATTCCTAGCCTCTTTTGGTCTTCAAATTCGTCCATCCACCTTGCTCCATTCATGTGCTATCCATTCCAAGCCCAAAACTGCTCTAAAATGCTCCAAATTGCCTCTTTTTGCCAACTTTGTTATTTGGACCTTAAAACACACGAAAATAACTTAAAACACTCTAACAAGTATAAACTAACTATGTAAATGCAAGAAAACAAGCTAACTAAGTCGCATAAAGATGCTCCTATCAAAATGTTATACTTGATTAGACCCGGATGGAAATTTAGAAGCTTTAATCGAAAAATTGATTTGGGTTTTAATTAAAACAAAGAGAAATTACAAGAATTTGAAAGAAGACGAATAGCAAAATGATCAAAGTAAACAGAAAACTAGTAACTTTTAAGCTCAGGAACTGAATTTGATAAGACCCAAATGGAAATTTAAAATCTTTTTCATGAAATTTGATCTGGGTTTTTGTTAACCTGCTTAGAATTCACTGAGACCTCCGTGAACATGGACCGGCTGAAAAAAAAGGTGAGGAAATAAAATGTATGGAAATAATAAATAAAGCTTGAAAATAAAATGCAAAAGTGGCAGTACTATTTATTTAGAAATATAATTGTGTTAATCTTATTGATGAGTCAATATTATATTATATATTTCACCCAATTCTTAGTATAATTTGGTAATTATTTTTGTAGAATTTTGATACTTTGCTTTATATTTTCAATGTACCACATTCAATTTCCTCTGGAGAAAAACGTGACCAAACGGACGAATTTTGGAGAGATTCAAGTAGGAAGACGTTTGTGTGTCTCTTGGTGTGTTTGTATCAAAATTTGGGGTTTTTCTACGAAGCGGTTATTTCCTGGCGATTTAATGAAGGAGCAGTGCGCGTTGCTGGAAATTGACGTTTTTGGGCTTAAACTGCATTTTTGCAGCCCAAGATGATCTTGGATCGGTTCGTGGCCTTCTGGAAAAGTATTTAGAATGGTCCAAGCTTTAAATCCAGCTATTTTGAGCCAGTTTTGGAGCTGATTTGGATCCAAAACGTGGCTATGCAGATTTTTGGACGAATTTACCAATTCAATTTAGGATTATGTTTCCTATTTGATTTCAATTTATTTAGTTTCCTAGTCTTATTCTAAGACCTTTTACTAGGAAGATTTTATTTAGAGTAGTATAAATAAGCCTTTTGGCAGACCTAGGGTTTCTTTTCGACATACGCATGATTTGAGAAGAAGAATTTGGCTAAAGCTTAGAGATTTTCAGGCTTTATTCCATAAGGTTTTTTCATTCTTTTTCTAGTTTAACATAATTCTTTTGATTTTAATTATGAATATGCGTAACTAATCCTTTTTGCTAGGATGAGGTCATGATCCTTAGCAAGAATATGTAGTCTCTTTTTAATTTTCTTATGAATATATGCATGCAAGTTATGGATTATTAAGCACTGTGCTTTAAACTATCTATTTGTCTTAGTGATTGGCAACCATTAGGATATTTAGAAAAGTAATTTGATGCAATTTTGGCGGAGGTCTGTCCCTAAAATTGACTAAGGTATCTTGTGGTTAATATGTGTATGTTCAGATTCGATCTGGATGTCACAGACGAATTACATGTTAGATATACGTTCTATGTTGGAGTTTCCAAGTAGGATATATTTTAGGAAAACCTAACCTTCAAAATATGCATGTGTAATTCATAAGAAATTAGAAGAACTACGTAGGATTGTTAGGGTGACAGCGGAACCCTAGTATTTTCTCATTTTGAATTCTAAGAATTGTTTTCTTTTTCTTTCTCTAAAAATTGCAGATTTTAATTAGCCTGTTTAATTAATTTCGTTTTTCTAAATTTAGGTCATTAAATCACCCTTTTCCATTTTTGTTTTTAAATTCTAGGTTTTTCATAAATTGTTTTAAATAATCCCTGCAGAAAACGACCTTTGCTTGAGCCGTTTATACTACAACAACCTTATTCTCTTTCAAGTATTTTGTGTGATTTTAACCTCTTTGCGTAGGTACCTAAAAATCCTATTAAGAAATTGGCACCGTCTCCGAGGATTGTTTTTAAACAATTTGTGTTAATCATAATTGTTCGTTAATTATGGCTGTAAATAAAAAAAAAAGTTATTAATTTTTTTTTTTACAGATCGCACAATCTGGGAAGATCCAGTACATGGTCTACACCACATCCCAGAATCAGCAGCTAGTAGAAATCAATCCAGAACCGGAACGTAACAGGGAGCAGATTTTGGCGTGGGAACCTTCATTGGAGGGCACTTTTCCGAAAAATCTGTTTTCTGGGGTTTTGGACAGCAAGGATACCATGGCTTTCGCCATACCAGTTGATGGGCGTCATTTGAGAGACATATTTACTACTGAGTCAATTAAACTTCAGCTTTTTTCCTTATTCATTGAAGGACAAGACAAGAACATGGTTGCTTACACTACCATCTGCCAGTATCACTTTTTGGGAACAGATGAGTGACAAATTTCTTAATAAATATTATCCAGCTTCTAAAACTCTTGATATGAGAACTCAAATTTTATCTTTTACCCAAAAGCCTAATTGGCACACCCCGACCGAGATTGAGGCATGCTGGCCGTCACGTGAGGGTGACGTAGCCATGTGTACAGTGCGGAAGCAATAATATAGAAAGAATTACGAATGAGTAAAAACCAATCTTCAAGAGTGCTAGAACGGAAATAAGTGTGAATACACAATCAGAGCACAAATAACCTAGGTGTAGACAAGCATAAGAGGTACTTAATTACATATCACCTAAAGGTGGTCCTACATATGTGATGGTCTGTCAAAAAGTCCGCTTATTCCTCGTAAGCCACCAACAAACGCTACCTAAAACTTGGAGGTGCGCAAAACAAAAGCGTGAGTGGGCAAAAACAAAGCTTTTCGAAAATCATTTCATTAACAACAGTTATATCCCCTCGCCGTAGCTCAATTCATAAGGTAAGTAATCCAGATGCAATGATAACTGTAATAACTCATCAACTGAAATCTAGCTCATAAATCATGCCTGCACACGAGTCGAACCCACCTATAGTGGTCTATACGACATGACTGGGTGTAAAACAATATGCTCTAGTGCTACAATCACTTGAAGACTGTGCGAATGATCGCGGGTCACCTACTAGTCGAACCCACTGAAAGTGGTCTATACGACAGGAGTGTGCACCTAACTTGGATCCAAGATGAGCGTGTGGTGCGGGAGGTGAACATCAAGTGAAAGACTATGCCCCTAACAATGGGCGGGAGCACTAACACCGGGGTGCAGGTTAATGAGCTCTCGATGCGTCTCAACTTAATCATTATAACACATCTCCTCATCATCAATACATAAACTTACCTGGAACTTACCTGAGCGCCCACAACGTCGACAATCATGTATAAACAATTCATAATGCATATTCAAAAGTATAAATGCATTGGCATGGCAATTCATTGATAAAATCATTTAAAAATGCATTTCTAGGAAAAATACTTAGCATATAGGTATATACGGAAAACCAAAAGCCCACTCAGTGATAAGTAGATGGATCGTAAGCTCCGTGCCTAGCCTGGCTACGCTCGTCCTCCGGATAGGTCTCGCCTATGTGAGAAACAACTATAAATACGTTATTTTAAAGCACGTAAACGAAACTAGGAAATAACCTCCCATACAATGCTCAATTGGGGTGTTTGAATATCCAAAGTGACCTACACAACCTCAGAAACATCCCCATATTTTTAGAAAAAAAATTCGAGGTCCCACGCGCCGGCAAGGGCACCGCCAGACGCGCCCCCACACGCGGCCAACCGTGACGGAATCCCTAACTGCCGTTAGGAATATTTTGTGGAATATTTCGTTAAAACTAAAGGAATCTGTTAAAGATACCTGACGCCGTTAGGAATATTCCATCCAACTTGACAGAATATTCCGTCGTCTCCAACCTTCGAACTCCAGCGACCGTCGTCGTTGCCAGAAACTGAGAAAAGCTTCAAATCTTGTTTTCTCACTCGTTTCTTCACCATTTTCTACGCAATTTGTACCAAAGAGAAGCTTAGAGTGAGTAGAACAACGTTATACCTGTTTGAAGCCTCAAAATCCACGGGATCGCGTCGGAAAAAGCTTCGATAATCCGGCCAATCTTGAAACTTGTCGATCTCGCGATTCCGACGTCCAAAATCTTCCAACAAACCACTCCGAGCTTCGTGAGGACCTTTTAGAGCTTGTTATGGTCCTAAAATTCACAGAAAATCAAACGTTTAAAAGTTGGTGAACAGTGCCCAACTCGGAGGTTCGATTTTCCAGGTTTATTTACGTTAAAACTCAACCAAAACGTTTCAAAACACTTAGGAGGAAGATGAGATACCTTTTTGGGCTTTAAAACCGTGTGAAAGCTCGAGAATCGACTTGGTGCCACTGTGCCCTCGTCGGAGTCTTCGAGTTCTAGGGTTTTCGACGGTTTTAAAACCAACCAAAGGTATGGTTGGGTTCGTACGCTCACAAGGAATTTGATGGTAGTCCTGGAAGGCTGGATCTGTAAAGGTTTTGGTTTGATTTGGGTGTTGCCGTACAATTTGCAGAGAGAGAGTGAGAGAGAGCACGGGTCCGAGAAAGAAGGGAGAGAATGGAGGGTTCAGTTGGTGTGTGTGTGTGCGTGGTCCTCACACAGCCAATCAACAAAACCAAAGTCTAACTTAGGTTCTAATTGGCCTAATCTCAAGTTTACTAGAAAACCCTAACCCTAACTCTAATCTAATAAGCTCCCACAAAATAGGAATTAAAGTCATAGGTCCAAAATCCAACTATTTGGGCCTCCAAACTCAGCCCAAAACAATAACATACCCCGACGCTCAAGGGTAAGATTGTACTTTCGCAATTTCGCAATTTCGAGGATAACAATCTACTCCCCTTAAGAAAATTTCGTCCTCGAAATTTCAAACAACAACAACTGCAAAAGTAAAACAACTAATAACCATAAAACAAACGTGGGTACAAATCTCTCATTCTATCCTCTGTTTCCCACGTTGCTTCTTCCACTGAATGATTCTTCCATAAGACCTTTACCATTCGAATCGTCTTGTTTCTCAACACTTTGTCTTTCCAATCTAGAATTGTCACTGGTTCTTCCTCGTAGGTCAAGTCCGGACTAATCTCAAGCGGTTGAGGAGGTATCACGTGTGAAGGATCCGAAACATAGTGACGAAGCATAGAGACATGAAACACATTGTGTACTCTAGCCAACTCCGGAGGCAACTCCAGCCTATAAGCAACCTCACCAACCCGCTCGATGATCTAGTAAGGTCCGATATACCTAGGGCTCAACTTACCCTTTTTCCCGAACCTTACAACTCTTTTCCAAGGCGATAACTTCAAGAATACCCAATCACCTACGTCATACACTTTGTCAGTGACATGTCTATCAGCAAGGCTCTTTTGTCGATCCTGGGCCGCTTTAAGATTAGCTTTAATCACTTGAACATTCTGAGTAGTCTCTTCTACTATCTCAGGGCCCACCAAAGCTCTTTCACCTACTTCCGACCAACACAACGGTGTACGACAAGCTCTGCCATAAAGTGCCTCAAAATGTGCCATCCCGATGTTAGAATGGTAGCTGTTATTATAGGCAAATTCCATCAAATCCAACTTTGCATGCCAATCATCACCAAACTGAAGTACTGAAGATCGTAGCATATCCTCTAAAGTCTGAATGGTCCTCTCTGACTGACCATCTGTCTGAGGATGATACGATGTGCTGTAAAGTAGTTCTGCACCAAAAGCTTCCTGGAATGCCTTCCAGAACTTAGAAGTGAACCTAGGATCCCGATCCGAGATAATACTCACTAGAACTCCGTGGTACTTCACAATCTTCAACAAGAACAACTCAGCTAATTTGTTCAAATAATACTTTTCCCTCACTGGAATGAAGTGCACTGACTTGGTAAGCCGATCTACAATCACCCAAACGCCATCATAACCGTTCTGTGTACGAGGAAGCTTGTACACAAAATCCATAGTGATATTTTCCTATTTCCACTATGGAATGGGAAGTCGTTGCATCAAACCAAATGGCTTCTTCCTTTCAGCTGTGACCTGCTGATAAACCACACACCTACTAACATACTCTGCAATTTCCCTTTTCATGCCCGGCCAATAGTAGAATAGTCTAATGGTATGATACATCTTCGTACCTCCTAGATGCATAGCATAAGCCGACATATGCGCCTCATCAAGGATCTCTTTCTTTAACTCTACATTGTTCGACACATACATTCGGTTTTCTTGCATCAACATACCATCAGTTTCCCGAATCTTAAGATCTTTCTTTTTCCCTTCACCTCTGGCCCGAATTAAATCTTGAACTTCTTCATCTTCCATCTGAGCAGCAAGAATCTGATCAATTAGAATGGACCTAACCTGGAAATTTGCAAGTATAGCTTCCTTTCTATCTTCCAATTCCAATTTCACTCCGGTAGCCCTTAAGTCACCAAGAAGAGGAACTCTGCTAGCATACAAGGCATTAACTCGTCCTTGGGATTTTCTGCTGAGTGCATCAGCAACTACATTTGCATGACCTGGGTGATAATCAATCGTGCAATCATAGTCACTCAACAGTTTTACCCACCTTCGCTGACGAAGATTAAGATCCCTCTGAGTGAAAATATACTGAAGGCTTTTATGGTCCGTAAAGATCTTACATTTCTCACCATAAAGGTAATGCCTCCAAATCTTCAAAGCGAAGATAATAACAGCTAACTCAAGGTCATGTGTAGGATAATTCATCTTATGCGGTTTCAACTGCCTCGAAGCATAAGTAATTACCCTACCATGTTGCATTAAAACACAACCCAGACCATTCAAAGAAGCATCACTATAGATCTCGAAATTTCCATTATCATCCGGAAGTGTCAGAATAGGTACATGAGTGAGACAATACTTCAGCTGCTGAAAACTTTGCTCACAATTCTCGTCCCACTCGAACTTAACATTCTTCCTTGTCAGCCTCGTTTGTGGCAACGCTAAGATCGAGAAATCCTGAACAAACTGTTTGTAATAGCCAGCTAGGCCAAGAAAACTTCTCACTTCAGTGACGGTTCGTGGTTGCTCCCAATTTTCCACAGCTGCTACTTTTTGAGGATCAACCTGAATGCCCTAAGCTGAAATGACATGACCTAAGAATGCTACTTGATCCAACCAAAATTGGCATTTACTGAACTTGGCATAAAGGCGATGTTCCCTCAATTTCTTCATCACAAGAGTGAGATGTCGAACATGATCTGCTTTCAACTTAGAATACACCAGAATTTCATCAATAAAGACAATAACAAACCTATCCAAGTATTGCTGAAATACCTTATTCATCAAACCCATAAAAGCTGCTGGTGCATTCGTTAATCCGAACGGCATCACAAGGAACTCATAATGACCATAACGAGTCCTAAAAGCCGTTTTAGGGACATCATCACTCCAATCTTCAGCTGATAGTAGCCATATCTCAAGTCAATCTTCGAGAACACACAGGCACCTCGAAGTTGGTCAAATAGATCATCTATGCGTGGCAATGGATAACGGTTTTTAATCGTTACCCGATTCAATTGCCGATAATCAATGCATAGTCTCAAGGTCTCATCTTTCTTCCGAATAAACAAAACTGGGGCTCCTCAAGGTGAAACACTAGGCTGAATAAAACCTTTGTCCACTAATTCCTGTAACTGGGTCTTCAATTCTCTCAACTCAGCAGGAGCCATTCTATAAGGACTTAGAGATATGGGGTCCGTACCTGGAAGTAAATCGATGGTAAACTCCACATCTCTATCAGGCAAATCGTCAAGAAAAACATCTGGAAAATGCCTGACCACTCGAACTTCCTCCACACTACAGGGAGTAGTATCATTCAGCACCACGTGAGCTAAGTATCCCTGGCACCCTTTATTCAACAACTTCTTTGCCCTCATGGCGGAAATAACACCATGCCTTACTCCACTACGTTCACCTACGAACGTAACTCCAAGTAACCCTGGGCGACGGAAAGTCACCATCTTCTCACGACAGTGGATGTCGGCATAATTATAGTGTAACCAGTCTGCTCCCAAAATCACATCAAAGTCCATAAGATCTAATGGGAGAAGGTTAGTTGGCATTATTACATCCTCGGTCAACACAAGACAACCTGGGTAGACATAGCTAACAGAACACTTTTCTCCTCTAGGCATAGAAAATTCTAACTCATAACCCAGAGGTGTAGATTGAGGTTGAGTCAACTGAGCAAATGTATGAGAAATGACAGAATGGGTAGCTCCACAATCAATTAAGACTCTAGCAAAATGTCCAAAAACATTTAACGTACCCATTATTAAATTAGGATGGTTCTGGGCGTCCTGCAAAGTAAGGTTGTTGATACGCCCCTGGGCTAGCTGTCGTCTTCCTCGACCTCTACTAGCATGAACACCTCGGCCCTGCGCATTACGCCCCTGACCTGCCTGACTGTCCTGCCTCGACAATCCAGCACTACTAGTAGCAACATCAACCTACTGAGGCTGTCCTCCAGACTGCCATTGTGAACCGCTGGTTGAAAAACTGACCCAAGTCACTATGCTAATATGGCATGTATCCTCCCGAGTACTGGCCATAACCACTCTGCTGATAGGGATCCTAAGGGTACTGATACTACCCTGAAGCATAAGGAATGAGATCCTCCTGGTAATGGTACGCACCACCACGACCTGTTGGAACATAACCACTAGGTCCTGAAAACTACTGGGTCTAAACTGGCGGTGGTAAGGAAAGCTGCTGTGGCTGCTGTGGCAGCTGAAGTCTTTGCGGATTCTGAGGACAATACTTAGACAGATGCCCCGTCTGACCACTTGTATAACAACCGCTGCTATCTCGACGACACTCTCCAAAATGCCGATTATTGCACCTACGACATAAGGGAGCGCCTGTAACATCCGACTCTCTTGGCCTCTGAAATCTCGGGCCTCCAGTAAACCTGCCACCTCTCCTCTGGCCAGTGGCACTAAAACCTCCGCTGGAAGAACTAGAACTAGCCCCACTTTTCTTAAAACTCTGAGTCTGTCGAGGTCCCTAAGATGACTGCCCTCTGCTTTTGTCATGCTTCTTCTGATTACTACCTCTTTCTTTCTCTTCTTCACTGTCACTAGGCATATTTTCAGAATCCTTGATCCTTAACAAAACCTCATAGAAGTCCTGATAAGTAGCACATGGTGTGATAGTTGCCATAGAGCGCCAATTCTTCTTAGTACCCAATTTAAAGTGGCGAAGCATCTCAACTGGATTAGCAGCAATTTCCTGATCATAGCGAGACAAATCAGTGAACCTCCGGTAATACTCGTTAGCGGACAGCTTCCCCTGTTTCAGGTTAGTGAACTCATATTTCTTTTGATCAAGATATGCTAGAGGGATGAATCTCTTATAGAACGACTCTCTAAAATTCTCCCAGTTTGCTTTTTCCTCGGGCGACCAACCATAAGTTTCCTGCTCTTACCAGGATGCAGGCTCTCTACCCAAAAACAAAGTAGTGGTCTCGACCCACCTTTCAGCAGGAAGGTTAACTTGACTCTGCATAACTCGAAAAGTCTTCTCTACATGCTCTAGCCAACGCTCGGCCCCTTCATGTCCCTTATTACCCACAAAAGTTGGCAGCTTCAGATTATACACCGTCTCCAAATGAGTCATCTGGGGAGGGCGAAGCGAAGCCTGAATGGCATTAGCTATAGCTTCCCCTAACTGAGCAACATCGGGGAAACTAGGCTCTACTGAAGAACGTGGATCCCTACGAGGTGGCAGAATTCTGACAGAAGACATCACAATGATTAGATTTCTCACAAAATATGCAGGACTGCGAAACCTAGGCTCTGATACTAACCTGACACACCCCGACCGAGATCGACGCATGTTGGCCGTCACGTGAGGGTGACGTACCCATGTGCACAGTGCGGAAGCAATAATATAGAAAGAATTACAAATGAGTAAAAACCAATCTTCAAGAGTGCTAGAACGGAAATAAGTGTGAATACACAATCAGAGCACAAATAACCTAGGTGCAGTCAAGCATAAGAGGTACTTAATTAAATAACTCCCAAAGGTGGTCCTACATATGTGATGGTCTGTCAAAAAGTCCGCTGATTCCTCGTAAGCCACCAACAAACGCTACCTAAAACCTGGAGGGGCGCAAAACAAAAGCGTGAGTGGGCAAAAACAAAGCTTTTCGAAAATCATTTCATTAACAACAGTTATATCCCCTCGCCGTAAAACCTGTATACTTTCCTAGAAAATAGTATATGCATATACTAAATCTCAATTGAAATCATCAAAATATGTAAACAAAATCATGAATATGCCATGCCATAACTCAATTCATAAGGTAAGTAATCCAGATGCAATGATAACTGTAATAACTCATCAACTGAAATCTAGCTCATAAATCATGCTTGCACACGAGTCGAACCCACCTATAGTGGTCTATACGATAAGACTGGGTGTAAAACAATACGCTCTAGTGCTACAATCACGTGAAGACTGTGCGAATGATCGAGGGTCACCTACGAGTCGAACCCACTGAAAGTGGTCTATACGACAGGACTGTGCACCTAACTTGGATCCAAGATGAGCGTGTGGTGCGGAAGGTGAACATCACGAGAAAGACCATGCCCCTAACCATGGGCGGGAGCACTAACACTGGGGTGCAGGTTAATGAGCTCTCGATTCATCTCAACTTAATCATTATAACACATCTCCTCATCATCAATACATAAACTTACCTAGAACTTACCTGAGCGCCCACAGCGTCGACAATCATGTATAAACAATTCATAATGCATATTCAAAAGTATAAATGCATTGGCATGGCAATTCATTGATAAAATCATTTAAAAATGCATTTCTGGGAAAAATACTTAGCATATAGGTATATGCGGAAAACCAAAAGCCCACTCACTGATAAGTAGATGGATCGTAACCTCTGTGCCAAGCCTGGCTACGCTCGTCCTCCGGATAGGTCTCGCCTATGTGAGAAACAACTATAAATATGTTATTTTAAAGCACATAAACGAAACTAGGAAATAACTTCTCATACAATGCTCAATTGGGGTGTTTGAATATACCAAAGTGATCTACACAACCTCAGGAACATCCCCATATTTTTAGAAAAAAATTTTGAGGTCCCACGCGCCGTCAAGGTCACGGCCAGACGCGCCTCCACGCGGCCAACCCAGACGGAATCCCTAACTGCCGTTAGGAATATTCTATGGAATATTCCGTTAAAACTAACAGGATCTGTTAAAGATACCTGACGCCGTTAGGAATATTCCGTCCAACTTGACGGAATATTCTGTCGTCTCCTACCTTCGAATTCCGCCAGAAACTGGGAAAAACTTCAAATTTTGTTTTCTCACTCTTTTCTTCACCATTTTCTACGCAATTTTTACCAAAAAGAAGCTTAGAGTGAGTAGCACAACGTTATACCAGTTTGAAGCCTCAAAATCCACGGGATCGCGTCGGAAAAAGCTTCGATAATCCGGCCAAACTTGAAACTTGTCGATCTTGCGATTCCGACGTCCAAACTCTTCCATTGAACCACTTCGAGCTTCGTGAGGACCTTCTAGAGCTTGCTATGGTCCTAAAATTCACAGAAAATCAAACGTTTAAAAGTTGGTGAACAGTGCCCAACTCGGAGGTTCGATTTTCTGGGGTTTCTTTACTTTAAAACTCAACCAAAACATTTAAAAACACTTAGGAGGAAGATGAGATACCTTTTTGGGCTTTAAAAACGTGTGAAAGCTCGAGAATCGACTTGGTGCCACTGTGCCCTCGTTAGAGTCTTCTAGTTCTAGGGTTTTCGACGATTTTAAAACCAACCAAAGGTATGTATGGGTTCGTACGCTCACAAGGAATACGATGGTAGTCCTGGAAGGCTCGATCTGTAAAGGTTTTGGTTTGATTTGGGTGTTGTCGTACAATTTTCATTGAGAGAGTGAGAGAGTGAGAGAGTGAGAGAGAGCACGGGTCCGAGAGAGAAGAAAGAGAATGGAGGGTTGTGAGATCCCACATCGCCCAGGGTAGTGATCCTTATATGTATATTCCCATCCCTACCTAGCGCAAGGCCTTTTGGGAGCTCACTGGCTTCGGGCTCCATGGGAACTCCGAAATTAAGCGAGTAGCGTGCGAGAGCACTCCCATGATGGGTGACCCACTGGGAAGTTCTCGTGTGAGTTCCTAGAAACAAAACCGTGAGGGCGTGGCCAGGGCCCAAAGCGGACAATATCGTGCTACGGTGGTGTAGCGGGCCCGGGATGTGGTGGACCCTGGGTCGGGATGTGACAGCGTTCAGTTGGTGTGTGTGTGTGTGTGTACGTGTTCCGCACACAGCCAATCAACAAAACCAAAGTCTAACTTAGGCTCTAATTGGCCTAATCTCAAGTTTACTACAAAACCCTAACCCTAACTCTAATCTAATAGGCTCCCACAAAATAGGAATTAAAGTCATAGGTCCAAAATCCAACTATTTGGGCCTCCAAACTCAGCCCAAAACAATAACATACCCCGACGCTCAAAGGTAAAACTGTACTTTCGTAATTTTGAGGATAAAAATGTACAAAAATCGGGACGGGCTGTCACACTAATGAAGAGTTTCAGGAAGCATGAGAGCCTTTTAAGGAGTTACTCAGAAAGTGTCCCCATGCAGGCATTAATGGAGACACAAGGTTGGGCATATTTTTTAGAGGATTAAATTCAAACACCAAGAATCATGTTCATGTTTCATCAGGAGGTTCTTATTCAACTAAAAATGCCCAAGAGGCCTATCAATTGTTTGACAACATGGCATCTGAATCTCAACAATGGGCAGGTGATCAAATGCAAAATAGGGGATTTTTTGTAATGTCTATAGGGTCTCCACATGTATCTACTCAAATTGAAAAGATTGAAAAAAAAAGATAGAAAATTTAGATGCAAAATTCGACATGATCTTGCAAAAAATAGCAGCTCTAGTTCAGCAAGTTGCTATCCAGGAACCTGCAGAAGCATGTTGTACAATTTGCAACCAACCCACACATGATTTTATGGGTTGTCCACAAAGAGATGCATATCCAGATTTTGTGGTAGAGCAAGTTAAAGCATTCAACAATTATCCAAGACAAAGAAATGATGTTTATTCAAATTTTTATAATCCAGATTGGAGAGATCACCCAAATTTAAAATGGGGGGGTGAGTAGCAAGTTAAACCACCATTCCCACCACTAGTCCAACAACATGTTGCACCAACCAAAGCTATTTGGGAAATTGCAATTGACAAGTTGGCAGATGCTACTCGCATTAGTCTTGAACAAAGCAATTATAACCTGCAAAAGATACAGCAGACTACGAATAAAAACATGCAGAATATGCAGGCTTCCATAACTAATTTGGAGAGGCAATTTGGGCAGGTAGCAAGTAATATCACAGAAAGAGAAAAAAGAAAATTTCCCAGCCAAACATTTCCAAATCCAAGAGGTACAGAAGATTGTTATGCAATAAGGATGTTGAGATCTGGAAAAAGTTACGACAATCGCGACAAAGAAAAAATTGACAACAGGGACAAGGCTGCAGAAATTAATAATAAAGTTGCTGAAACTGCAGAAGAAGATGCAAAAACTGTTTCTAGACAGATTTTGAATAGCTCAGAATCGGCACCTGCCCAGAAATTAGAGCGTGTTTATGATCCTCCTCTTCCATATCCCGAGAGGTTTCAACCAAGTCTCAAAGATCAGCAATTAAGGGATTTCATGCAAACATTGGCGAAAGTTCATATTAATTTGCCATTATTAGAAGCCATTTGAAAGATCCCTTCCTATGAAAATTTTTTGAAAGATGTTTGCAGTAAGAAAATAAAGCTTGTTGAGTCAGAAAAATTTTTGCTAACAGAATAGTGTAGCGCCGTCTTATTGCATAAATTACTTCCAAAGAAGAAAGATCCAGGGAGTTTTACTATCTCTTGCACTATTGGAAATTGTGATTTTAGTAGTGCTTTAATTGATTTTGGTGCTAGTGTAAACTTAATGCCTTATTCTGTTTTTAAACGTTTTGGTAAAGGTGAGTTGAACCCAACTTTCAGCATTATTCAATTGGCTGACCGTTCAATTACCTATCCTAGAAGGGTCATTGAAGATGTTATTGTAAAGGTGGACAACTTATTTTTGCCAGCGGATTTTATGGTTCTAGACATGGATGGGGATTTGAAAACACCCATCATTTTAGGCTGCCCTTTCATGGCAACAGCCCGTACTCTTATTGACGTTCAAGCTGAAACTTTAACACTAAGGGTCCAAGATCAATCAGTGGTTTTTAATTTGTTTGAAGTAGCCAAACAACCAGTAAAAAAGCAAGAATGCATGCCTGTTGATGCACTAGATGGTTTACCTCATCATAAATTTATGACTAGATCAACTGACCATCTGTCCACAAAGCCTCCAAATTTCATTCATGATTGCATCGGTCCAAAACCGAAGCAGCAAAGAGTGCTGCATGATGTCCAGCCAATTGACATTAAGAAAAAACATAAAACAGTGCAAGGCAGCCCAAATTTTGAGAAAATACAATGTGGTGAAAATTTGTGGTTATTGATTCCAGGGAGACAAGAGTCTCGGTGGAAAGGCCCTTATATGGTTAAGCAAGTTTTTCAAAACGGCAACGTGGACATTGAAACAGAGGGCAGGGGTTGTGTCCTCAAGGTCAAGAAGTAGCCATTCCTAAAGAAGTTCGGTGCAAGAGAGTCGATGACTCTGAAGGATCTAGCAACTTAATCACTGCTCTTCTGTTCTGTCTAGCAATAGGCGTTAAATAAAGCGCTTATTGGGAGGCAACCCAATTCTCTAACTTTTTCATTACTTTCTTTCATTTTTATTTCATTACTTTCAGTTCCTTGCTGCATTTAATTTTTTTAGGTTGTCATTTCTCTTTAAAAAAAAATTAAAAAAAAACACAAAAAAAAAAAAAAAAATTCCTTTTACTTGTTTTATTTTAGTTTACTGATAGTATTTTCTACATTCTATCTCTAATTTCAACACTTGTGTTTTTGCAGACAGCAAACAAGACAAACAAGAACATTAACATCAACGACATCTGTGATTCACATAGGGAAGTTATACCTTTCTATTTTGCTACGCAGCTTTTGATCCGTGTCTTTTCTCTTTTGCGTAATGTCGTATCCAAGCTTCGGAGTCCACTCCTGTGCATACCTCAAAACATGGATGGGTGTTACATTCTCTTTCTTTTTGGTCATAAAAACAACTAACAGAAATGGAGCTTAGCAAATTACATCAAAACTAGACCTGGTAGTTTCTGACACGACACGAAAATAACGGGTTTCGGGTCAACACGATAACTTATCAGATCATTATCGGGTGACCCAAACAAGTTCTTAATGAGTATACACGTGGGTGACCCGTTTCGACTCGTTAAGAAAAAAATTATTTTGATAATTTTAAAGTTTAATTACTAAAAAATTTATTATAAAATACAATAGCCATATTAATATATACAATATATTCTATATTAAATATATAGTTTTGTATTATTATTCTATATAAGTTAAAAAAAATGTTTTAGTCATTATTTATTTTTATTATGAGAGTTATTTATTATCATTACTAGGATAATAAATTTTACTTAACATGTTCTTGTCCAAAATTAAAATAAACTAGTATAGTATTTGTATAGGCAAGAACTAAGAAGATATACATACCAGTATAAAAAATGTGAAAGAATATATAAACACTTGTGATTCATCATTATTCCTCTACGAGTAGATAATGGTTACACTTACATTATCGTTTAGATTTTTAAAATCCTCCAAACCCTCATGAATAATGTTTTTTATTTGAGGGCAAAATTAATAAAATTAATAATAATTATTGTAGAAGTGTAAAAAATGTAAAAAAAAAATCCAATCACTCATAATGACAGGCTTTACCATGAAGGGGTTAGCTTCAAAATCCAACACGATAATCCATAAACCTTGAATTTATATTTAACCGTCGATTGTCATTTACGCTTTATTCTTGTTACTGAATTTCATTTTTTAAATTTTCTTTTTTGAAAACATGATCATCTGGCAAATGTAAGAAGCTGAACATCAGATGATCACGTTTCGATATTTACGGTTAACTGAAATATGAGTCGATGTCATAGAGTTTGTAGAAACTTTATAAACATCAAGCAATATTTTCACTAATCGTAAAACTCTGAACATAATATCAACGATCCAAACCGTTCACCTTCTTGCATCCTCTAATAGATCATGTTTTCAAAAAAGAAAATCTAAAAAAATAAAATTTGATGAGATAAATGAAGCATAAATGTAAACAATAATCAACGGTTAAATTTTGGTCTATGATTTATATGCTTATAGTGGCGAATTTCGAAGTTAAGCTCTTCACGAAAGTTGTAAAGCTTGTTATTACGAGCGTTTATATATTTTTTCTATATTTTTTATACTTCTACATTAATTAAAAAACTATTAAAGACTTTACTTAAATAACAGCCGTAAGATAAATGAGATTAAATCTGTACCGTTGGATTTTATTTCACTTATATTATTAGAATTTTTTTGGACAAAAAAACCCCTTATATTTTCCAATTTTTTCCATCTGAGTTCTGACTGATTTGATCAAAACAAAAGCCAACCCAGTGCTAGCCCCAAATTCTAATCCCTTTCTCTCTCCCTACTCTCGTAACCCTCTATCCCGACCCGTCGCGGCGTCGTCTGGTCTTCCTAGCCCCTATCTCCCGCCGTCTGTTCTTCCAAAAAGCTCCAATCCGACAGCCAGGATCTTCTTGTCCTCCATTCGTACGGCCTCTTCCTCTTTATTTCTCTACGTAAGTATTTCTCCCTCTTCAACCTTTCTCTCTCTTCACTATTTCTACGCTTATATTTCCCATTTCTGACCATGATCGACATAGCGTTTTTTGCGTTGGATTCGTCTCTTCCTCTTGTTGATCTCTTCAGTGTTACATTGTCTAGAAACACATCCATCTGAGCGAGTCGAATCCCCAAAGTCTGTCATTTTCCAGCGATTTATGCTACTGCGCAGGTAAGTAATTCGCTGTCATCATCTGTTGTTGTTTTTTTATGAATCGGGTTTGGACACCTAATTTTTCCCTCGCTTTGAACACCTAGTTTTGATATGCTTTCATGTCCGATTACACTTGGTACAATTTTGATTGTTTTGTTTTCAACTGTGCATTAAACATTTAAACGCTGGACCCTAAAACTCAGATAATTTGATGTGAAACTGAATTCAATATTTGAATGTAATCTGGTGTGTGTGTGTGTGTGTGTGTGTGTGTGTGTGTGTGTGTGTGTGTGTGGGTGTGTTAGAATGTTAAGTACATTCAAAGCAGTGTTTGATAGCTTTTAAAGCCCTAAATTTCGAAAATTGCTTGATGAGTATTTTTTGCTAGTGTTCTCTGCAGCTAAATTTGATCTTGTATATACGCATGTGCTGTTATACCTTATAAGAGTTTGTTAGATTTCGGTGCTACATTATTTGAACTGCTTGTGAATTGGTTGGATGATGATTTGGGCACGTAATGCCAAGGAATTTCATTACAAGAATATTCATGGATGTTCTTTTATGTTTCACCTATTCTTCACTTTTGTTCTAAAAGAAAGAAGATCGAAAAGGGAAATTGCGTGACAGTTTTTTGAAGTTGTTTTTTGTTCATGGAAATGAAAAAATGTAACTGAAAGCAGTGGCTGCTTTGGAGAGTGCCAAAGGAGCAGCTGCACAAAGCACCATCTCTAGGAGCCTTCATTTTTAATAACTGAAAGCATTGAATGCTTTGGAGAGTGCCAAAGGAGTAGCTGCACAGAGCACCATCTCCAGGAGCCCTCATTTTTAATTATATTTATAACCTAATTAGTGCATACCCAAATTATTTTTTATTTTGAAAATTGATGTATCTTTTTATCTACTTCCTTTTTTTTTAATTAAAATTTTCATTTATGTGACATATCCTTTGTGTGAAAAATGTATTTAAGTTAGTAGTAGTTGGTGCCTTGAACGCTTGAACTGCTTCCATCCTCAAAATGGTTCCTATATATTGACAAGTATACTGTATACCAATTGAATTGCACTCAGTCTCAGTGCACTATGCACCACATCGAAAACTTGGTATTATCTTGTCTAATGCTGAATGCTTTATTGCTTAGTAACATCCATAGTTACTGTTAGTAATATCCTACCTGTTTAAAAAGCTACTAATAATTTATACTCATTTTGTTTCAAAAGCAATGGATGCTAGAGATTCAGATTCAGTAACTGCTCACTTTGTAGACAAGGATTGGAAATTGAATAAAAGAATTATAAGTTTTTGTCACATGCCTCCTCCGCATACTGGTGTTGCATTATGTGAGAAAATAAGTGCGTTGGTAACTGAGTGGGGGATTGAGAAGAAGTTATTTTCTATTACTTTGGATAATGCTTCTTCAAATATTTATTTTGTTAACATTTTGAGGAATCAATTAAATATTAGAGGTCTTCTCTTGATGAATGGTGACTTCTTTCATGTGCATTGTTGTGCTCATATTTTGAATTTGATAGTCCACGATGGACTTAAAGAAATTGATTCTTCGGTGGTAAAAAATCATGAATGCATCAAGTATATAAAGGGTTCTGAGGCTAGGAAACTAAAGTTTCAAGAATGAGTTAAGCAAGTAGGGATATTGGATAGCAAGAGAGTTTTGAGACAAGATGTACCTACTAGATGGAACTCAACCTATCTTATGCTAGATAGTGCCATTTTCTATCGATATGCTTTTATTAATTTAGGATTGAGTGATTCAAATTTTGAAAGTTGTCCTTCTTCTGAAGAGTGGGATAAAGTGGTGAAGATTTCGAAGTTTTTATGATGTTACATGCTTATTCTCTGGGACAAAGTACCCCACATCAAATTTATTCTTCCCTAAAGTGTTCGTAATTCAGCTTCAAATTAAGGCAGCCATTGATGACTCTGATAGTTTCATGAATAAGATGGAGGATTATATGCACATGAAGTCTCATAAGTATTGGTTAGATTACAGTTTGATTATGTCAATTGCAATCATCTTGGATCCTCGTTATAAGCTACATTTTGTGGATTGGGCTTACACAAAGCTTCATGGCGTGAATTCTATGGAATATAAAAATGTTTATGGCACTTTGACTGCTCTCTTCAATGTATACTCGGAAATATCTACTCATTTTAATTATTCAAATATTCCAATGAACTCGATGCCTAATCATCAAACAGAAGGTGGAGATGCTCTCTTTGAGGTAACATAAAGTTTGTATTTTCCTTTTTATACATAGTACTTTAAAACTATTAATATTATATTTGAAATTATGCATAATTTTTATGATGTTTCTGTTTTTTTTTAATTTTTATGATGTAGGATTTTGATAATAATTACAATCGTCCAAACTCAGTTGAAAAAGGTGAATTACAGAAGTATTTGGATGATAAAAGACTAGATAGAAGACAAGATATAGATGTTCTTTCTTGGTGGCAAATTGAGGGTTTCATTATCCAATACTTTCTCAGTTAGCACGAGATGTGCTAACAATTCCTATTTCAACTATTGCGTCAGAATCTGCTTTTAGTATTGGGGGTAAAGTGCTAGATCAATATCGTACTTCATTGTTGCCAGACACAATTCAAGCTTTGTTGTGTAGACGAGATTGGATTTTTGGAAAAGGAGGTAGTATATCTTTTATATAATATAGAACTATTTTTTACTTCTTTTCATAATTATTTTTAGTACCATAATTTGAATGGTTTACATACAATGTTTGATTTTTCTATATTTAGTTTATGAGGAAGAGAGTGCTAATGTGGAAAGCCTCAATGAAAACATCATCAATATAACTCTTGAAGATAACATATCAAGCCAAAGTTCCAATACTTTTTCCTATAGCGATTGAGGAAAATTGAAGGGTTTGATTGGAAGAAAATGTGCAAGATGTTCTAATGTTCCAATGTCCTTAATTTTGTAAATCTTTTGAATATTTGATATTTTGTAATGTTCTAAGGTTTTTTTTATTATGCTCTTATTTTGGATATGTAAATATATACTTAAAAGAAAAATGCGTTTTTATGTTCTGGATGTGACAATATGGTATGTATTATCTATCATTATAGACTATCAGTCTATCACAATTTGACTTGTTGGTAGTAGATCAAATTTGAGGAATGGTTTAGGGTTATTAGTTATAAGTTGGATGAGTTTCTCCATCCACTTCCAGGCAAGCCACCGTGATTTCAAGATGGCTTTTGCTATGCTGCATATGGAGTATAGCCTCGTCAATTATGCTACCTTAATAAATGCAAAAATTACACAGATAGAATAAAGTTGCCAATTATTTTATGAGAGACCATGCCAAGTTGCATATAGCCTCATCTGATCTCCTTTATTGTTAGTGCCTATAGGCATGGCACATAGCAAGAGTAGTCTTCATCGGTGGCCTGCAGTACCATTCTTGCACGGCTAGAAGATTGATTTGTGTTTTGGTTCTAATCAAGCAATTGTGGGTTCGAGTCCCACTAGGATTGCAACCTTTTTTTTCACTCAAAAAAGTATTATGTTTTTTATTTAATTATTTATTGGTTTAAAATATATTTTCCTTAACGGGAAACGGGTCTGGTCATATTACCCGTTACTATTATCGGGTCGATTTCGAGTCTGGTCATTTTACCCGTTTATTTTAACGGGTGTTACACGACACGACCCGTCAAGATATCGGGTATGACACGAAAACAAAATGAACACGGGAAACACGACACGAATGCCAAGTCTGATTCAGAACTGAAGTTTGGGGGTGCTTATGTTTTACCTATAGAACATAGGAGTCCGGGACGTATAAAGTTAACATCGTCTTTGGGGAAAACAAACTTACAAAACTAACAAGCTAAGAAAACAGCTAGGTAAGATTCTTCCAAGTACTCTGATGATATGCCAAGATCTTCAAATGCCTTCAACTCGGTAGGGGAACGGCACCCAGCTGAACTAATGACATCTGACGGGTCTGAGTCTCCCTTTGGCCTAGTGGTCTTGTTACGGCCTTTCTTCTTCGAAGGCTTCTTGTACTTCATGGCATCCCAAAACTAGAATCGGATCCATGAAGAAATTTTCATGCCTGACTTACCCTGAGCCTCCTGGGAAAGCTTGTTGTATGCCCAAAACAAGTAGCCAGATCTCGCAGACAATCCTTCGCTATTACAATGAGAAAATTCCTCTATGCTAGGAACACCAATGCTAAAAAAATGCACGAAGAACGGAAGGATAGCGATCATAGCTAAACCAAGATGCGTACACAGCGTGATAAAGGCCCACATTGGTAAGCACATCTTTAGATCAGCTCAAGACATCTTTAAGCCACTCCCAATAAAACTCAGCAAAGGCAACTTCTCCAATTGTCGACAAGGTGTCACTCCAAGTTACGGCTCCGCTACGGATGCGATCCCCAAGAGGCTCAAACAAAGCTAGTGAATTGTCACGAACATGGTGCGAAGGATTCAAAATAAGAATCCTTGATGTACACACCATCTTCTTCGGAGTTCGTTGACCAAAATTCGCCACCTCCTAAGACACTGCAAAAGACCATGACTTGATGTGCATCAAGTTGTCTTTGGCAGGAAGAACAAGCGTTTTAGGGCCAGTCAACAGTGCGCAACGCTTCAACGTCGTTCCCCTATCTTGCGAATCGCCTTCCTTCGCAAGACTGGTGATGGTATTCTTCTGAAAGCACTTGAAAAATACCACGGATGAAAAAAAAAAAAAAAAAAAAAAAAAAAAACAAACAAACAAGGCAACATAAGCACAAAGGTACGGCAAGAAAAAGTTTTTGTTGCTTCGCCATAACAAAAGACATGCGAGCCAAACCTCGTGACGTTGAAGGACAAAAGAAAATCAGCCATAAGCTTGATCAAGCATGGCAAAAACAGGAGATGCAAAACGTTCCTTCACGGCACGCTACAGTAACAAAGAAAACCAAAATGTCATGTAATCGCACTACGAAACCCTGCAGCGATTATGCACGCAGTTTCTTCCACTGCATGGCAAAGAGAGTAGCAACAAGACGGTCCTTCAAAGCGCGCTACAGTAGCAAAGAAAACCAAAATCCTACAATCACACTACGCAACCCTACAGCCATTACGCAAGGAATTTCTTGCTCTGCACGGCAACGTCACCACCGAGGAAAGTTATGACCAAAATGCACTACACAGCATAAACTCACTGCAGTCTTTTGCACAACCCCACACGGTAAAAGTGACGCATTACAACAAGCTCCAAGCAGCGGCAAAAGACACGACAACGTCACCACAGAGGAAAGTTGTGACCAAAAGGCACTACACAGCATAAACTTACTACAGTCTTTTGTACACCCTCACACGGTAAAAGACACGCACTGCAACAAGCTCCAAGCGGCAAGACGGGCATGACAACAGCAGCAGCAAACCCACAGTAAAAGCTTCAAGGTAGTCCACGGCAAGCAATTGTGCATGTGAAAAAAAAATGCACACCTAATTGTCCTATAAATAGGGGTCAATTGCTTCCTATTGTTATGAGGGAAATACATACCCAAATAGCAAAAGGAAAGTCAAAACAAGGAATTATATTCCCACCAAAAGAATGAAGCAAATTATAAGCCAAAAAATGGCAAGTTTCAGCCAATCTGCGCAGGCAAGATGTTTTTGGTAATAATTTAACTTTCCGTAAGAGTTTTGATGCAAGGCCAATTAGAGAAGGAAGCTAAGTGGCTAAGGATCATTGTGTCCAAATTTCATAATTTTCCCTAAAGCTAAACGTTCCAGTTTTCAAAATCATTCTCGCAGAAGTTGCTTTCCCATCAGGATTGTGCAGCTGCAGGAAAATGCAAAGTTGAAGGCCTTCTCGATTGGTATTGGACCGAGGGTGCATTGGCCCAGCTAGTGTTGGGCTGCTTCGTTTGCGGCAACCGCAGCAGCTTGAGCCATGCTTTGGGCCTCAGCTCCTATGGCAGCGTCGTGGGCCTACTGGATCTAGGCTGCCTCGTGCTAGGTTGGCTGCCTTTTGGCACGGGCCTGGGCTCGTTAGTGCAAGGTGGCAGTTGTTGTTGCTTCGTGGCCTTATTGCCATGGAGTTGTGTCACTCCCCATTGCCACGGGGGTTGTTGTGGCTGCCGTGGTGGTGGTACTCCGTGGTGGCAAAGTTACTCATTTTGCTAACGCGTTGAGCTTCGTCGATCGTCGTGGTGAGGCTACATTGCCTCTTCATCATTTGATCCAGATCTTTAAACATAGGAACTTTCGTTCATCGTGGTTTTCAAATTTCCCACCATTGTACTTTTCTCCTACATCTATTTAAAGAATTAAAAAATTCAAGGAATATGAACGTATGAATGAGAAATGAGAAACTTTGAATGCGAGAGTCTTCTTCAAGCATGTGAATCAAACTCTTAATGAAAGCACCAATTTGTGGATGCAAATTTTAGCCATATTCTCCTTTAACAAAAATGCACCGGCAAAATAATAACACCTAAGATTAAGGGCAAAAGCCTCACGCGCCCATGATGAATGGGTGGGCTTTGGTCGAAGAATCTCCAATGCCAAAATTAGAATTCTAAAAAAAATGTGTTAAGGAGTTTGTGGGTAGCAAATGGCTTAGCATTTTAGTGGGATAAGAGAGGTATTTATAGGAGAGTGAGCGGCCCTATTTGGAGAATAGCGGCCGGCCATATATGGTGTAATTGGAGAATAATTGCAAGGTATTTATAGGAGACTTACCTTTTGAATAAAGATTTGATGAGGAGTGATGAGAGGGATTTGAATAAATATCATTTTGATCACCTTTGACTCTTCCTTAATTGAGTTGTTATTCTCCATTGCATGAGCGTGGGAATCCCGGTGTGCACTGAGAGCAATTTTGTCCTTTCAACCCAAAAGTCCACATGTCACCTCCATAATTTTTTTGATTATTTTTTGCTCCACATGAGTGTTGATGGACTCAAATTGAATTGCATGTGGACTTCAGGCGAGAGGTCTACGAGTCGAATCTTTTGATGTGGTGTTGGTTTGCACAGAGTCAAACCTGGCTTCGTTTCCTGGCTTGGAAATACCATTGCTGCGCTTTGGAGTCATAATGGTTCATACACGAGTTTGGAACCTCGACGGAACTTGAGACTAAGTTCTAAAATTGAACTTATGCTTTCTTTTAGGGGTGGCCTGCCCCAGTAAATTTCTTTCCGTGGGATAAGTGAGATTGGGCCTCAATTGTCTTGCTTTTATCTCATGCTTTCTGTTGGAAGTATAACACAAAAACAAGTACAAGGAACGAGTTTACCAAACAGATTGCGATGGCAACAAGATTACAATATTATCTTGGGTTGAGTAGCGGACAATGTCGCTCTCTTTAAGACGTTTCGCGGCTCTGCCCAAGGTGTGCAAGCATTCTCAATCGCCACGTCGTCCCCAGGATAAAACAGCCCAGTATCTCTAGTGTTTAGACCTCTCTTGCACCGAGAGAAATCCCAAGCCTTCACTCCTTCTTACTCAATGTTCTCTGTGTTTCAGTTTCGGTTTCTTCCCTTATTTTTTTCATAACTGGAACCCTAGTATTTATATTACTATAGAGAATATTAACGTTGAGATAAATGAGGAGAGAGTTGAGGAGAGAGTGCCCTTAGAACCGGCCACAGAGTGAGGGAGCATTATCAGATAAGTAGGTTTTTGAAAAATAAATCTTTCTGTTGAGGGAGGATTCTCCTCAAAACTAGGGAGTTAGTTTAAACCCTAATTGACTAGTTCTACGTAAAAAGGTTTAAATAAACATGCAAACCCTAACAATCCCCCACTTGGTTATTTAAACTTGAACATTGAGTAACTGTAAATAGAATTGTGCTTCAGTAATGGTGTTTTATCAACTTGAACCATAACATAGCGACGGAACTTCAGAATAACATGAGTAACTCGTGGTTTTGAACTCAATCTCTGACAGTAAGGCGCGCACGACCCTTCTTGAGTGAAACTTCAAGGCCTGCACATTTCGGCCATGTGCATGCATCCCAGTTTAGCGATAGTCCTAAGAAGTTAGCCCTAGAACTTCTTAGTAGGCGGCCTCACCTTCACTACCACAAAGGTGAAACTATAAAGGATACTCTTGTAGCTAGATATCCTACTCATTTATAGTATAGTCTTCATTAAGAGTTAAAACACTCAACCTTTCCTTACGCTACAATATCTCATGCCTTCAGAGCACGGTTTTTAAAACTCGGATCATCTGTGAGGCATGATTCCAAACCACTTCGTGACTTGTTATTACCTGTTGAACCAACGTCTTGGGATCTCCAGTCAGATGGTTAGGTTACCGTCACAAGTGAATCATCACATTAAGGGCTTTAACCCCATTCCACTAGAGGTTTTCCATACCTTTTCTCTTGCTAATCCTTTCGTCAAAGGATCTGCGAGATTGTCCTCAGACCTAACATGATCTATTCTAACAGTTCCTGTGGAAAGAAACCCCACAACGGTGCTGTGTTTTCGACGAATCTGTCGTCTCTTTCCGTTGTAGTATCTATTTGATACTTTCGCAATAGCTGCTGTGCTATCACAGTGAATCAGCACAGCAGGAACTGGTTTCTCCCACAATGGAATGTCAGATAGAAGATCTCTCAACCATCCTGCTTCTTCACTAGCTGTAGCTAGGGCAATCATCTCGGATTCCATGGTTGACTGTGCAAGTATGGTTTGTTTCTTGGACTTCCATGAGACTGCAGCTCCGGCTATATTGAAGATATAGCCACTTGTAGCTTTAGAGTCTTCTGAAAGTGTGTTCCAATCCGCATCACTGTAACCTTAGAGTACAGCGGGATACTTCTCATAACATAGACCAAAATTAATGGTCCTCTTAAGGTATCTCATTACCCTTTCGATTGCATACCAGTGCTCCATACTAGGACAACTGGTGTATCTACATAGAACTCCGACTGCATAGGCTATGTCTGGCCTGGTGCAGTCAGTGGCGTAACGTAGGCTGCCAATGATACTAGCATATTCAATCTGTTTGATGCTTTCACCATTGTTTTTAAACAGTTTAACGCTAGGATCATACGGAGTACAAGCAGGCTTACATTCAAAGTAATTAAATTTCTTTAGGATTTGTTCTATGTAGTGCGACTGACTTAGTGAGAATCCATTTTCAGTTTTGATAACTTTGATTCCAAGAATTACGTTTGCCTCTCCTAAATCCTTCATGTCAAAGTTGTTACACAGCAGGTTCTTGACTTCATTTACTAAGTGAATGTTAGAACCAAAAATAAGCATGTCATCAACGTACAAACAAATTACCAAACACAGTTTGTCCTTAGTTTTAATGTACATGCACTTATCACTTTCATTCACTGTGAAACCATTTTCAAGAAGTAAACAATCAAATTTAGCATGCCATTGCTTAGGTGCTTGTTTCAAGCCATAAAGTGATTTAGTTAATTTGCAGACTTTATGTTCTTGTCCAGGCACCACAAAACCATCAGGTTGGTCCATGTAGATTTCTTCCTCTAGTTCTCCATTTAAGAAAGCAGTTTTAACGTCCATTTGATGCACAACTAGATTATACAAAGAAGCTAAAGCAAACATTACTCTAATGGAGGTTATTCTAGAAACAGGAGAGTAAGTATCAAAGAAGTCGACATTTTCTCTTTGTCTGAAACCCTTAGCTACTAACCTGGCTTTAAACTTGTCTATCGTGCCATCAGGTTTAAGCTTCTTTCTCAACACCCACTTGCAGCCGATGGTCTTACATCCAGGAGGTAGCTCCACCAGGTGCCAGGTCCTGTTTGATTCCAGTGAGTCCATTTCATCACTTATGGCTTCTTGCCATGAATCTGCGTCTATAGAAGATAAAGCTTCTTGAATTGTTGAGGGAGCTTCCTCCAGTGCATATGTGTGGAAGTCTCCTCCAAAGTCCTTGATAACTTTGGTTCTTTTACTCTTTCTTGGTTCGAAACTGGGTTCAACCGAATCATTTTGAGCATTGCTGCTCGTTATTTCTTTCTCGAGATTAGCTGAAGATGTACCCCCACTATTCTTTGATATGAAAGGAAACTTGTTCTCAAAGAAATCAGCATCATTAGATTCAATAATAACATGGTTCTTTAAGTCGTAAAACCTATATACTTTGCTATATAAGGCATAACCAATGAAAACACACTCAAGAGCCCTACTTTCTAGTTTTGATCTTTTAGGATCAGGTTTTCTTACAAACGCTAAGCATCCCCAGGTTCTCAAATAGGAGACGTTAGGCTTCCTGTTTTTCCAGTTTTCATATGGTGAGGTTTTAGTTTTAGAGGAGGGAATCCTATTGAGAACATAACATACTGATAATAGGATTTCTCCCCACCAGTAGGATGCACAGCCAGAGTTAAGTCGCACAGCAACTGTTAGTTCACAAAGGGTCCTATTTTTCCTTTCTGCTTTGCCGTTCATTTCTGGTGAGTAGGGTGCAGTGATCTCATGTATTATACCTAGACTTTTGCAAAATCCATTGAAGGCAGTGGACTCATATTCAAGACCCCTATCACTGCGAAGTCTTTTGATTTTCCGATTGAATTGATTTTCTACTTCAGTTAAGAATACTTTAAACATGTCAAGTGCTTCACTTTTGTTTTTCATTAGGTAAACAGAACAATAGTTTGAGTAGTCATCTATAAAGGTGATGAAATATCGTTTCCCATTCCTAGTGATAATACCATCAAATTCACAAATATCAGAGTGGATTAGGTCTAATAGTTCAGTTTCTCTAAGTGCAGACTTATGTGGTTGTTTCGTGATTTTTGCCTGACTGCAGTACTCATATTTGTCGAAATCCTTTATTGAAACTTCAGGGATTAGACCTAAGCTACCCATCTGACTTACTAGTTTCTTGTTTACATGACATAACCTAGCATGCCAAATATTGAAAGAAGATAGCAAGTAAGCAGAAACAGGAGTTTTATTCATGGCATCAATGTTAAGTTTGAACATTCCATCAGTGGCATACCCCTTTTTCCCACAAAGACACCATTCTTTGTGAGAGTATACAAGTCAGCACCAATGGTTTGTGTGAAACCAGCTTTATTAATGAGGTAACCTGAAACCAAATTCTTTCTGATCTCTGGGACATGCAGCACCTCCTTTAAGATGACTGTCTTCCCTGAGGTGAACTTGAGCTCCACTTCGCCAACTCCAGCAACATGTGTTGAGTGAGAATCACCCAACAGAACCCTTCTGTTTTCTGAGTCAGTGTAAGACTTGAAGAGTCCACGATCATAGCAGACATGGCGTGTTGCCCCAGTGTCTACCCACCATCCCTCGGATCCATCAACTAGGTTGATCTCAGACACCATTGCAACAAGCTGATCCTCAGTGAGATTTGCTTGAGGAGTGCTTCTCCGCTTGTTGCGACAGTTACGTGCTAAGTGTCCTGGTTTGTCACAGTTGTAGCACAGGAATGGCACAACTATGCCATCTCTTGAGGGAGGTATCTTCCTATTATTAGTACGATAGGAGCTTTGCACCTTCATTGAGTTCTTGTCGCTGGAGTGTGACTTGGTGACTGTCTTCAAGTTTTTTCCATTAGGTTTGAGAACTACAGCAGCATGATTTTTGATAAGAGGCTTCTTGTTGGTGTTGGAGATAACAAGAACCTCTTCTCGCAGGTCTTGTTTTCTTGCTTCTTCCTCAATTCGCAGGCGAGTGATGAGGCTTTCCAGAGAGAATTCTTTGGTCTTGTGTCTCAGGTCCTTCTTGAACTCCTTCCAGCTTGGAGGCAGCTTGTCGATGATGACAGCAACCTGGAACTGCTCATCCAGGTTCATTCCTTCAGACACTATCTCGTGGGCGATCTTTTGCAGCTCATGGGATTGTGCCTCCACTGACTTGTCATCGGTCATCTGGAATTTGAGGTAGCGGCTGACTGCAAACTTTTTGGCTTCGGCTTCTTCAGTGTCATACTTCTTTTGGAGTGCATCCCAAAGTTCCTTGGCAGTTTTACAAGAAGAGTAATAGTCATAGAGATCATCACACAAACCATTTAATATGTAGTTTTTGCAGAGAAAGTCATTTTCATTCCATGTTTGAAACAGTTTGAATTGCTCAGAAGTTGGATTTTCAGGAAGAGGTGGTAACTCAGAGGTGCAGTTTGAAGCAATTCTTTTTGTGGTTAAGAAGAACAACATCTTTTGTCTCCAGCGTTTAAAGTGAAGTCCTTCAAACTTGACAGGTTTGTTCAAGTCTGTGACGAAGGGAGTGATTTCGGTATCCATGGCAGAAAGCAAGCGTCTTAAAATTGTTGGAAGTATAACACAAAAACAAGTACAAGGAACGAGTTTACCAAACAGATTGCGATGGCAACAAGATTACAATATTATCTTGGGTTGAGTCGCGGACAATGTCGCTCTCTTTAAGACGTTTCGCGGCTCTGCCCAAGGTGTGCAAGCATTCTCAATCGCCACGCCGTCCCCAGGATAAAACAGCCCAGTATCTCTAGTGTTTAGACCTCTCTTGCACCGAGAGAAATCCCAAGCCTTCACTCCTTCTTACTCAATGTTCTCTGTGTTTCAGTTTCGGTTTCTTCCCTTATTTTTTTCATAACTGGAACCCTAGTATTTATATTACTATAGAGAATATTAACGTTGAGATAAATGAGGAGAGAGTTGAGGAGAGAGTGCCCTTAGAACCGGCCACAGAGTGAGGGAGCATTATCAGATAAGTAGGTTTTTGAAAAATAAATCTTTCTGTTGAGGGAGGATTCTCCTCAAAACTAGGGAGTTAGTTTAAACCCTAATTGACTAGTTCTACGTAAAAAGGTTTAAATAAACATGCAAACCCTAACACTTTCCAATGTGGTAATTAGGCACAGCCCACTTCTTTTTTTTTTTCTTTTTTTTTTTCTTTTGTCAAAAAGTCTTGCAACTTGAATATGGAGTAATCTTGAGGGATGGTCCATGCGTGTGACTTTTCCATTAACTTTGGAAAAGGCAATTCGTGCTTGTTGCAATTGTGTTACCCTTCCTTTTCTGATGCTCTGCTCTTCCTTCTTTTTTCTTCGACAATCTGTGCGGCGAGCCATGGCAGGGATAATGGTGGTGCAGGTTCGCATATCATTGTTTGTAGAAAGTTCAAAGTATCAATCAATTTTGTGCATGCCGCTGCCACGGAATATCAGTGACGGTGGTGACTTCAGAATTGGGCACCCCGATTTATCGGAGCTGCCATGATGTGTCGTCATTATGCCCCGCGGATTTTACGGAGCAGCCATAACAATACCGTGGTCTAGATTTGTAGATCAACACAATATTCTCAGCCCGACTGTGCGTCGCAAGTCTGAGATATTGAAACTGATTAATAGCAGAGCCTGTGTTGGAGGAGTGCGACCGGTTCCATTGCAAGCCCCAAAATTTTGGTGGTTCCTAAAAATATTTTTTATTAAATATAATAATATTATATATAAAAATATATATATATATAGAAATACTAATCAAATCAAAATATATATATATATCTGATGGGCCCAAAAGCCATCAGACAACTACCAAAACTGTACGAAATTATATAAAATAATAATTTACAAAGGGCAAAACTAATAAATTAAAGTGGAGAACCCCACTGACCGAGGCAAACAATTCAGAGACAGACTATTTCTCTCACGCCAAAGTCCCGCATTCCACTTTTCTTCTTTCACACCAGACTGCCAGAGCACCAGAAGTCAGAATCCCAGACGTTGTGCCAGTGTCCCAGACTCCCAGTGTAATTCCCTTCTCTCTTTGTCCCATTGTTATATTTCCCACAAATTATTAAACCCTAATTTATAAATTTATGAAATTGAAGGAAAACTTCCAAATCATGAAGACAATTCAACTGATCAGAGTGACGTAGACTTCGATCAAAGTAAGATATTTACTAATTTAAGTATATTAACTTGAAATTTGAAGATTTTGGTATTTCTAATCTATAATGATTTTTTTTTCTTTTGTACTTTTCAAGGAAAAATCAAGAGAAGAGCAATCACAAAAAATCGTTAGACACACATGTATTACAGACTATCAGATTTCATTGTTCATACTTACTATAATTTTATTGTGATCTTGTTTCAAATATAAAAGATGGCACCTACCATGGTTATTTTGTAGCTTTCTTTACATTTAATAATATTTAGAAACAGATGGTTAGTTAGTTTTAAAGTTTATTTTTATATTGCTTTTTAGCATCAATACGTTGTTCAATTTTTTTTTTTTTTTAAGATGTCTTATAAGAAGGGCCCCTATTATGAATTTCGCACAGAGTCCCCCAAATCTCAGAAACGGCCCTGATTAATAGTGAACGTCTGGAGTCATGAAAGGTCCGGTGGGCAGTGTGAATCCATCCAGACAACTTCGGATGTGGATTTTCCATCAGTCACTGCATCATTGTGAAACGGGTTGTTGGATATCTGACAACAATATGCGATAAACTTATATATGCTAATAAATAATAAATAAATAACAGAGTATTAACAATGTGAAATAATATTGAACAAACAGATTAAAGATCGAGACTTGCGTATCGTAATGTCCTTGAAACAAATATTTTGTCTCCACTCCGTGCTTGTAGTTCTACGGACGTCTGCCTCACCAGTATTCAACGATCTAAGTTAGAATTCCAGCACCGGAATACTGACTTCTAGTTAATTTCTATGTGGTTCTGCCAGTAAGAAGGTTTAGGATTGTAGAAGAAGAATTTGATATTTATGTGTTCTAAATGTCATGCAAATGAATGTACATATAACAGGTTTATACTTGTTCGCAACATATATGAGAATGGGGTGCATATGTTAGAAGTCATCTTTCACATAGGGGTGCTTTGCTCTGCGTTCTTTCATCTCAACAGACTTCATCTGAAATGATGAGTTTGATAAAAAATAATTAATTAATTAATTAAATTTGAAATTAATTAAAAATAATTAATTAAAGAATTTATTTTTTAGAGCCCAAGGCCCATCTTTTGATAATTATATATATATATATATATATATATATATATATTATTTTAATTATCAATTAATTAGTATATATATATATATATATATTATTTTAATTATCAATTAATTAGTACACCCCAAAGTTCAACTTCAAAGTTGAGCCCAATTTCATTTTTCGTGGTTTATTACTCTAATCACTATCTATAAAGGACAAAGTCTTGTAAAGTGAGTGAACTATTTGGTAATGACCAATGTGGGACAATTAAATTTCTACTCAAAATTTCCAACACAAGTTTGTTCAGGGCAAAGTTAGTTGCTGATTAGCGACGCGGATCCGACGTATTCCAAAATTGTATTCCAAAATTGAAGCTCGTTGTGTGGATCAGATTGTGCGAAGCCCCGCGGATCGAAACTAGTGTCGTGGACCTTCTTCGAGGAATGAATTAGATGGATTGAGGATCAACTCCAACGATTCTTTCCTCTGTCCGCGTCTAATCTTTGAGAATTTACGAAGTTGTAAAAGTATTGATCCGAATAATCTATCTTAAAATTGCCACGAAGTTGTAAAAATATCGAAGCGTGTGATCAACGTAAGTCCCTTTTTCAAGAAGGCCAGATTGCGATTTAATACACATAAGCTGCAGAAGCAGCAGCAAGGTCATGCTTTGATTTACGCCCAATAAGCTAACTATTGAAAGTAATGAGAATTAAGGAAAAAAGCAATGAAAGGGTATTACAAAACTCCCCTTTTTGTATTTGTCTGAAAAGCACATGCTTTGTTCTTGAACAAATGCGGTTCAGGAAGAAGGTACTTCTAAGTATGGTAATTAACGTCATGCATATCTTCGGAAACAGCCTTGAAAAAACTAGATCAGCTTTCTGTATGTAGTTAAGGTTTGCGATTCTTCAATCAACCACGAATTATTAGGGAACGTTGTCCTTGCTTTTGTCGACGCTCATGGTCGAGTGATTTGGTCAGGCGTAATATGAGTTTTCTCTCAATGAAAGCACCAATTGTTGGAACCAAATTTGCGCACCTCTGTAAGCGGTCGTTGAGCACAAATCCGTGTAGTCTGAAACAACCTACAAAACAGTAAACAACCGTAAGCAAACCGTTGGTTGGGTGTGTGCTAGCCTAAGGCACTCCGACGTCAAGTTAGTGAATGATCTAAGACACAAGCAGTGGACAGGAGAATTCAAGTGTATAGTGGACAAGAGAATTCAAGTGTATAGATTGTGTTACCATATATGAACCCTAGATGGGTGTATTTATACCGTGGGTGAGAGACCTTTTAGAATAGAATCCTTGTTCTAAGCTACGAGAATCCGAAGGGATATCTGGTAAGTAGATATTGCATCCTCTTAGGAGTGCGATTACTTGCGGCGCACACCTATCTAGATCTTTAGGGTGTAAGGACTCAAGACTTATAGGATTTGATTAAATCAATATCCTGATCAAATCGCATGTCTAGCAGAACAAGCATGGTAGCCAGTGGAGTCACTTAGGCTCCGCCTGGTGCCTCGGAGCAAAATGAGATGACATCTTATTCCGTCTGATACAGCTCCATCTGGAGCTAGTGAGTCCATGATCAGACTTTTAAGGTAGCAGTATTTGGATCAGCCTTACTCCGGCCTTGAAAAATCATGGTCCCACAACTCTTGTACATTCATAATTGCAATATGTTGGAACCAAAATCGCACACATCCATGGATGGAGGCAAGAACCCAATTAGACTTGTCCATGATATCAATTGATAGGAGAATAAGGTTGATATTAGGGAGAGGTGGGGTTGTGGTTGAATCCAAGAAGGACTGTCTGAGAAAGAGATCCCACCATGGGTGTAGTTCTGAGGAGTCATGGCGTGAACCATCATTGGCGATGACCTATGGCGGGGCATTGGGAGATGATTTCTTTATAGAGAGGATATGTGTGTTTGTGTATGGTAGTCTTGTAAAGAATAAAGTGATCTTCTTAGAGAGATAAGTCTGAGAAAGAGAGATCGAAGTCCCCTAGAGAGACAGATCTAAGAATGAGAGATAAAAATCCCCTAGAGACATAGATCTGAGAATGAGAGATCGAAGTCCCCTGATAAATACTCAGGGTAGTGTATTTATAGGGATCTTCAAAGTGTTTATACGAAAAGTAATCTTCATTAAATCATGAGACTATCTAGGAGGAAATCTAGGATAAAATACCCAATCTTGCTAGAATTATGATTATGTTGCCTATTTCATAAGATATCATACTCTAACCAGGGTTTCCTTTAATTGGGAAACGAGTAATATCTTTATTATGTCTAAGCCTATCCTATCGGACTTCGCTTCAAGGGCTTCGGCCATTTCGATCATTCTTTCCACGTGTCATGGGCCTAGAAAATCATGGTCCCACACAGTAAACCCACCGAAAACAACATCTTGAAACTGAACTGAATCATCTTGTGAGGGAAACGCATTCAGAGTAGTAGCATACACAGGAAAAGCACTGTAATCTTTTCTAGGAATAACTCATGACTTCAATCTAGTTTTCATATGATGATTTGAACCAGACAAAGGTATACTAGAGACCTCAATATTATCAGAAGTATCAGCCTCTAATTGCACAAAATCATAGATAGGTAACAAAGAGTTGATTATTGATGGAGAGACTTGTATTAAAGATTGTGGAGTATGATCCTGAGACTGAAAATCTTGTGTAGACCCTGAAGAAGAACAAGATTGCTGGTCTTGTGCAGCATTACCCATTTGAGAATTAGTTCCAGAAATAACATTGACTGTATCTTGCTCCATATTACTTAAATTGTGGGAAGTATCAGGGGCTAAACTATTGTGGGGTAACATATAAGGAACTAGACTAGGATGATTCCTATCTGAGATCACTCTATCTTCTAAAGAATTACAACTTTGTTTACTATGATGAAAAGGAAAAACTTGTTCATCATCAATCACATTCCTGGAGACAAATAGTCCCTTCTTCACTCTATGATAACACATTACCCCTTCATAGCCTAAAGCATATCCCAAGAAAACATACGAATCAGTTCTTGCATCTAATTTTGAAGAGTTATATGGCCTAAGATATGAGTTTACCTTAAGTGAATGCAAACTTGGTTGCTAACCAAACAACTTCAAGTATGGAGATTACATTGATGACAATTTGCAAGGCATCCTATTTATAAGGAACACAACATGTGAACAAGTATAGAACAAAAAATTATGAGGTAATTGAGTTGGGGTTAACAAGGTTATTGTAGTCTTAAGAATATGCCTATATTTCCTTTCTGCAATACCATTCTGTTGAGGTGTGTAAAGGCATGATGCAAGTGTATAATACCTTTTGTGTCCAAGAATTTCTTAAATATGCCACTCATGTATTCTCCACCACCAGCAGATTGAAAGAACTTTAGAATAGCATTAAAATGATTCTTAATGATGCACAAAACCTTTCAAATACTTCGAACACTCGAGACTTGTATATTAATGGAAAAATCCATGTGAATCTGGTACAAGCATCTATAAAACTGACATAGTACGTATAACCCTCAATGGATACTGTGGAGCCAAAAATAATCACAAGGCGACACGTGGACTTTCGGATTAAGAAGACAAGAATGCCCTTGAGGGGTATCAGAAATCCTACGCGCGAGCAGCCGGTAATTATCGTCGGTCAAGTCAAAAGCGCCCATAAGAGGTAAACAAATCCGAATTATTTCATCCATCCACATTTAAGATAATTATCTCATAAATCCACCAATTATCCCACATAAATGGAGATAATTGGCAAATTAATGGGATTATTCCTCATTAATTGGCCAATTAACTTAGCCTTTAAATCCAAAATTCACCCTAAATGGCCAGTCCTCCCTTCTCCAAAGGGGGCCGGCCACTTCACCCTTTTTTCCCATATTTCCTTCCTCTTTTCTCCTTTTTAAGCCTATTATTCAATTACTCCTTATGACCTTTTTTCATAAATACAAATTCATTCCCTATTTGGTTTAATGAGCCAATAAATAGGCTAATTAAACCTAGATCTCCCACAAAAACCCTAGATAGGCCGGCCACCCCTCCTCTCCTATAAATACTACCCCATTTTCTCACAAAACCTAATTCCAATCCTTTGGCAAAAACACTCTAAACACTTTTTCTCTCTAATTCTAACTTTGGCATCGGAGGTTCTTCGGCCAAAGCCCCCCCCCCCCCCATTCACCGTGGGCGCGTGAGGCTTTTGGCCTTAACCTAAGGTGTTGATTGTTTTGTAGGTGCAAAATCGTCCAAGACCGAAGAGGAGAAAATTTGCATCCACAGATACAACAGATGATGGTCCTTACATATCACTACCAATTCTTTCAAAAGGTTTTACAGACTCAGGATTTCTTGGTTCAAATTTACCACTCAAACAGCAGCTACAAATATGTTTATTTATATCACATGTGTAAGTAATCTTGGAATCCAAAAGCATACTATTTAACTTCATTAGTAGGATTCCCAAGCCTATGATGTCACAAAAATGTCTTTATTCACTGTCCCGGAAAAGCTTTTGGAGTAGACTGCAGCAGTTCATTATACTTGAAGAACAACTGTTTGGGGATGTAATACAGGCCTGCACTACTCTTTCCTCTCAGGAGAATTATCCTGCACCTAAAAACCATACTCATCAAGGATTACATAAGATTTGTTATCCCTACACAAAATGTAAACAAATAAAAGACTAGCTGGAAGTTCAGGAACATGCAAGCCAAGATAGAGATGTAAAGGTTTTGAAGAAGTTTGAATTGAGGAAGAACCATTATTCTTCACAGGAAGACACTCTCCACTTCCAACAGTTATCTTTTGATCTCCCTCCAATGGTGTAATTAAGCTCAGATCTGCCATATCTCCTGCTATATGGTGGGTTGCTCCAGTAACCATAACCCATGCTTGACTGGTATTACAATCTGATAAAGCTTGTGCAATCGTTGCATTCATAGTTGCTGGTGGTTGCCACAAATTTGGCATTCTGGAACATTTACAATTGATGCAAGCATTTGTTCATTCATGTAGTAGCAATTACTTCTCTTGCTATATATTTGACACTCTGGAATTATGTTAGACCTCTGGCCTTTCCATTCTATGAACCCCATAAAAATCCATCTTTATTTCCAATAGATGATCCATAAAAACTTCCATTATTTCTATTTGTAAAACCACCAGAAATTTCCTCCATTTCCTCCATTAAACCTAGGCCTTGAATTGTATCTAGGACCACTGTATCCTCCATTGTCTCTTTGAGAATGAAACTGTTGAGGTATATTTCCTTAAGTAAAGTGACCTCTAGAAGGGCCATTTCTATTTCCATTGAATCTTTGGGACTGTCCCTCAAAACCATATCCTCTATTTGATTGTTGTCCACCTTAAAAATTTCTTGGAAAGACATCTCCTTGGCAGACTTATCTGCTAGCTCCTATTGCAGATGATTCATCTTGATGAAATTGTATATTAGCTCCGACAATAGAGGATTCCCCTTGACAAAACATTCCAGTCATTGGAAATTGCATAGAGGTTTGAAGTTCTTCAACTGACTTCTGTGCACTGAGTGGCAGTGCATGAACCTCTTTAAGAGTTATAAGAGATTCTCTAGCAACAATTACAGTCCTCAGCATGCTATAATCAAAAGGTAACTGATAGGATTTTTACCACCTGCAAAAGTAGGGATAAAAACACTTAAAAATACTTGCAAGAGTACAAGGTTGTCGTAGTATAGCAGCTCAAGCAAGGTCGTTCTCCACATGGATTGAATGAATAATCTATGTTAAAACCAAATCTTAATTAATTATTTGGAAAAAAAAATTGGAAGATGTTGATTTTATTACCTAAAATATTAAAAACGAATTTAATTAAAAACAATTAAATAATTTGGAAAGTAAAGAAAACAAAAAGAAAATAGCTTTGAAAATAAATTTGAGCATTAGGGTTCCGCCGTCACCTTAACAATCCTACGTAGTTTTTCCAATTACTTATGAATTACACATGCATATTTTGAAGGTTAGGTTTTCCTAAAGTATGCCCTACTTGGAACCCCAAACATATAACGTATATCTAACATGCAACCCGTCTGTGGCTTCCAGATCGAATATGAACATGCAAGACTCATTAAGTTTTGTGAAAACCTTTTGAAAAACCATATAACTCCTAAGACGTGTCGTTCATCCTAAGTAGTTACACATATTAACCACAAGAAGCCAGCGCCAATTTCAGGGACAGCCCTTCGCTAAAATTGCATCAAATTACTTTTCTAAATATCATAATGGTGGCCAATCATCAAGACAATTAGATAGTTTAAAGCACAGTGATTAATAACTCAAAACTTGCATGCATAAATTCATAAGCAAATTGAAAAGAAACTACATATTCTTGCTAAGGCTCGTGGCCTCGCCCTAGCAAACAAAACTAGTTACTAACAACCATAAAACAAAATATTATTACAAACATGGATAGAAAACACCTTGAAAATAAACTTGAATTATTCCTCCTCCTTTTATGTCTTCTCCTATGTTGCCTCCCCCCAAAACCCTAATGGCTAAAAAGCCTTATTTATACTACTACAAAATAAAACCCTAAAAGGTATTGGAATAAAACTAGGAAACATGATAAAATAATAAAACAGAAAATAAAAAGTTTCCTATTTGAACTACAATTCGGAGTTCTCAGAAAATCACACTTTTGACCAACCAAATCAACTCTGATTTGGTCCCAACAGGTATCTTTTGAAAGCTGAAGACGTCCCCTACAAATCCTTAGAAGGAATATTCCTCAAAATATGCCATCTTGACCTCCAAAATACTCAAAACGTCCAGAAACGTCAATCTGGGAAAGTTGGACCTTTTTTTCATTGCCACTGTCAAACGGCTTGGTAGAAAAATCTGAAATTTTGATACAATCATTTTGAAAGACTCACGAACATCCTAAAATTAGAATTACTCCAAAATTCATCCATTTGGTCACTTTTTACTCCAGAGGAAGTCGAATGTCCTACATTGAAAATATATAACAAAGTATCAAAATTCTACCAAAATAACCAATAAATTAATACTAAGATTATGGTAAAATATATAGTATAAAAGCGACTCATCAGTAACCCTGCTAGTACAACAACAATAAGATCATTATTTTATATGCTTTCTCCAGCAACAAGTAATTGATTCTTTAGATTTTTCAATAGAATAATGTACTTCTCAATTGAATCAGCTCCCTTCTTAATGGTATGAAGTTCAGTCTTCAAGTGATTAATTCTGGCTCAAGATACACTGGCATATGCAGTTTTGCTACCAACAATATATTCAATTGTTTCATCACCAATTGTAACAATGAACAGACTTAACAGTGCTTTATCAGTTTTTTTCTAGTCGCGATATGCCTGAGTAAGTTCTTTGGTAACCCCACTTTCTAGAGATATCACATATTTTGGAGGACAAACATTTGCACCCTCAAAATAGTCAAACAGATCTTATCCTTCTAGCACAAATTGAAATTGAAATGAATTCGAAGAGGTGTAGAAACCATTTGTATTATCAATGAAATAGTAATCAGATACTCTTCAAGAAACTGAAAAGCTTCACGCTATCAATTTCACAAACTGAGAATTAAGGGCCTTCGTGCTGAAACATATACTATCGGATTTTTAATTTTTAAGATCAAATCACAAAAAAAATTTCTTTAGAACAAATTCCACAAATCCATGGCTTCATGCCTTCAACAATTTTCAAGATTCAAGATTCAATAGCTAGTAATCAATCAAGATTCAAGACTGTGCACAAAGATTTCACAACTTCACACAACTTCGTACCTTTATTACAAGGGTCTCCTAAATGTATTTATTCAAAGAGGTCACACACTGCACCAAATTATTTTTACAAGACTGATAATGATCAATCTACTAGAGGGCCAATTGTTTGTCAAATCTGTGGAAAGAAAGGCCATCCTGCTCTATAATGCTATCATAAGAATAAGTATTCCTATCAATGGTCTCCTCTACCTCCATCACTCACTCAGTCACCTATCAAAATGGCAACTTAATCATCCAATACAACTCAAATGGCCCAGAATGTCCATGGCTTCTCAAATGCTGATACATGGGTAGTTGACACAACTACAACTCACCACATGACAGCAAATCTTGAACATCTTAATCATGTCACTCTTTATAATTGTGAAGCTAAAATTACCATAGGCAATGTAAAAGTTTGAAGTCAAGAATATTTGTGCATCCAAACTTGTTACAGATAATCATACATTTGTATTAAATAATGTGCTGCATATTCTTCATTTTGCAATGAATTTGTTATCAGTTAAGAAACTATGTAGAGATGATGGTTGTTGGTTCATGTGTAACGATTTGTTTTTTATACAAGACAAGGCAGCTCGGGTGATTTTGTGAAAGAGTGATGATGGGCAATTGTTCAAGATAACAGTTTCAGTGTTCAAAAGTTCATTTACTGCAAAGTTAGATAATTGTGCTACATTTCTTGAAAAGAAAGTAAGAGTCTCAGTTTAACATAAAAGGTTGGGGCATCTATTTGAGGAAGTATTAGTTATAATGTTGAAGATTACAGGTGTATCAGTTAGCAGTGATTCTTGCCTCTCAAATTTCTAGTAAAATGTGTAAATTGTCATTTTTCTGTAAAACATTAGAACAACATTCACGTTTGAAAAGATACAGTCAGAAGTATGGGGTCCACCTCTTTAGAAATCTATAGAAGGGTATATGTATTATGTGAGCTTTGTAGATTATTACTCAAGATTTATAGGGATTTTCCCAATGATGAATAAATCAGATGTGTTCCAAATTTTTGCCAAATTTCATGCTTTTGTCATTACTCAGCTTAATACGCTAACTGATTGTCTACAATATGATGGTGGTGGGGAGTATGTGAATAAAATGATGAAGAATTTCTTGGATCATAGGGGTATCATATATTAGGTATCATGTCGTCACACACCACAACAAAATAGACTTGCTGAGAGTATGCATAGGTATCTGGTTGAAACAGCTTTAAGTTTAATGACAAAAGCTCATATTCGAGCTAGTTTGGTATCAACCCCTGTTCATATGCAGCATTTCTAATAAATTGGATGCCATGTCATACTCTGGAAAACATATCACCTTATCAGTTACTATTTGGTGAAAATCCTATAATTCATTGTCTCAAAACTTTTGGGACTGCAATATACCCTTATCTTAGACCTTACAATGAGAAAAAACTTCAACCAAGGTCAAGTCTGTATGTTTTTAAGGGTTTTGAAGTGGGATATAAAAAGATTAATATGTTATGATATTCACAGTGGGTAAATTCATCATTTAAACACAGTTATTCATGATGAGGATGTTTATCCTTTCAAGCAGTTATCTGTAACAAATGATACATGTTCAAGATTATGTCAAAGGTCAAATCAAACTCATGTGGTTATTCAAGTGCCTATTCCAGTACATAGTCATCAAAGTGCAGAGAATAGTGACGATGAAATTCAAGAGGAAAATTATATATTAGATATCAATACCAGTACTGAATTGCAGTCTGCAACTCCAAGTCCTTCTGTATATGTTACAAAAAATAGTACTGAATTACAGTCAAGAGAGTCAAATGCTATTTCAGAGCAATATGCAGTCCAAAGTTCCCCACATAATCACTTTCGTACATCACCAATGTTGCTTGTCCACTTAGATTCTCAACTTCAGGTAATTTTACGTTTCTCATCACAAAAGGAATCACCATTGGCACTAACATCTCTACTAATATGAATAATTATTGTTTTATGCTCCAAATGGTAATAAGATTAAAGAGTGGCATTATTCAGAAGAAGGATTGCAAAGCTTTTGTAGATTCATTTCTTGAGTTACAGTCTTGGCAGTTAACTGAAGAAGATCAATTTGTTGGGTATACTTTTATATTTGAAATTATTGACGTCTCAAAACCATCTACATTCAAAAAAGCTACTTCAAGGACACAATGGCAACAAGCTATGCAAGATGAATATGATTCTCTCATAAGTCAAGGAACATGGGTTTTAGTAACCTCTCCTAATGATAGATCCATTGTTGGCAGCAAATAGGTTTATAAAGCAAAGAAAAATCTTGATGATAGTGTTTCCACATATAAGGCAAAGCTTGTCTCAAGGATTCCCTCAAGAGCTAGGTACTAATTACTTGGACACTTTTTGTCCAATGGTTAGACATACCATTGTGAGATTATTGTTGGCTCGAGCTGCAATTAACCATTGGAAACTTAGACAGCTTAATATCAAAAATGCATTTCTGCATGGTGAGCAAGAAGAAATTTATTTGGAACAACAATAGGGGTTTGTAGATGCATCTCATCCTATTTATGTGTGTAAACTCATCAACTATCTATATGGTTTAAAGCAAGCTCCAAGGACATGGAATTCAAAATTCACATCGCACTTAGCAGGTATGTAATTTCATGCTTTAACTTCTGATACAAGCTTGTTCATCAAGAAAGATGGTAGTGACAGTCATTCTTCTCCTACATGTTGATGATATCACACCATACGTCTAACTTTCTTGAAGTGTAGTAAATAATTGATGAATTGTCTGATGTTTTTTAACTTAAGGATATGGGATAATTGACATGCTTTCTGGGGGTTACAGATTTCATATAAACCAAGTGGTGATATATTTGTTAACTAGTTAAAGTATATAAAAGATTTGATCCATAAGGCAGGTATGGATTCATTTAAACCTGCAGTTAATCCTTGTAAACCACATGATCAGATGTTAAATTTAGATGGTCCTATAATATTGAATCCTTCTCTTTATAAGAGCATTGTAGGATCATTACCGTACATGACCTTCACTAGACCAGATATTTCATATGACAGTGTGCCAGCTTATGAATTCCCATACAGAAATGCATTATGGAATAGTATTGAGAATGCTAAGGTATCTACAAGGAACATTGCATCATGGTATCTTATATTTTGTTGATACAGTAACAACATTGACTGCATTTTCAGATGCAGATTGGGTAGCTGATCTTAATACAAGAAGATCAATTACAAGATATGTAGTGTATTTGGGAAATAATCTAGTGTCTTAGCAAACAAAAAAGCAAAGTTCAGTGTCAAGGAGCTCAACAGAACTAGAATATAAGGCTCTTGCTCATACTACAGCTGATATTACTTTTGTGAGAGGAATATTGAAGGATTTAGAAGAGCTTTTACCTTCACCTTTTGCAACTCATTATGATAACATGTTAGCTATTGCACTTAATGTAAACCATGTCTACCATTCTTGAATCAAACACCTTGGTACAAACTTCTACTTTGTTAGAGAAAAGGTTCAACAAGGGATTTGGAGGTGCTTTACATTCCTACTGAAGACCAAATAGCTGATGTACTTACTAAGAGTCTTCACATTCCATCATTTCCTAAACATTGCTACAATCTCAAGCCAGGTACGCCAGCCGAGATTGAGGGGGAATTTTGAATATTATATATTGATTGACAGCCAGCTCACTATTCAACTTAACAAAAAATATGTCAGCTTAGCTTTATGGTTACAAAAGATTGAATGATGTAATAATCAGTTAGTTGGTTAGTTAGTTAGATAGCTTGCTAGCAAAACTATGTGCTGATATATAGTGATAGGAGCCTTATCTATACTACAAGAAAACAAATCCTTCCTAGAAAAGGTCTTGTAAAAATAAGGAAACATAATAGAATAAGATAACTAGGAATTACATTCCTATTTTAACTTAGAAATCTGCCCAGCCACAAAGAATCCCACGTTTTTGGATCTTTAGGGCTCCAAAACATAACAAAAATGACTTGAATTAAACCTTAGGACGTGTCAAACAAAATTGCATAAGGCCTCAAACCCAAAAGATATCATCTTGGATGCCAAAAAACTCAAATAAGTCCAAAACGTCACTTTGACAGCACTGCACGCTGCTCCTTTATTTCATCACCATAAATAAACCGCTTAGTATAAAAATCTGAAACTTTGATACGAATAAGTTGAATGAATAACAAACGTCCGCCACTCCGAAATTCATCCGTTTGTCCACTTTTTGCTCAAGAGGAAATCAAATGTCCCACATTGGAAATATAATTCAAAGTATCAAAATTCTCACAAAATAACCAATAAATTAATACTAAGATTAGGGTAAAATATATAGTATAATATCGACTCATCATATAGCATTGTAAACACGGACTGTGTAACTTATTCATTCACAAATCAATACAAATAGTTCTTTCGTTTCTCTCTCTATCTCTCTCTCTCTCTCAATATGTAATGCGGGTTAATTTAATATAGACTAATATAGATCAATCTACAATAGTATCATCATATTCCTTTTCTGTATAAATAGAAATCTATTTAATTACGTATATATAATATTTATAGTGATAATGTATATTATATAGTATCCCAATTCTATTTCTTTGCTTCGACACAAGAAAGGGTTGGGTAAAATTCCGTTTCTTGTGTCAACGACTAGGAGACAAACAATCTCCCCTAAAATCCTTTGTTTCTCTCATTTATACTTTGGTGTCTATTCTCCGCTTATTTATTTTTTGTTTTGATTCTAGTCAAATATAAAACTATTGATTCATTCTATATCATACCGTTTCAATTTGGATGGAAAAAACAAATGAATAAAGAAGAGTTAAGTAAAACATCTAGTTATGTATACGATTTGAGTTTAGAAGACCAAACAAGGACATTCAATTGATCAATAAAATAAACAAAATCATACAGGGAAGGGGACAGTAACAATTCATATATGAAAGTTAAATGTAACACAAGATGAGATTTTGAACATCGCTAGGCTATGAGTACTACTACTGTGGAGATGATCTCACCAAAACAATGTTCCATCGATACATATTATACTATGCATACAAATATTTAGGAGAAAATGGAACTACTCACTTAACTGGAACAATACTTTCCACAAAAATTAGAGCTTTAAAAGCTCTAACTTGATTCAAAATAGGAGGAATATGAAGATAGTTGAGATTTCCGGTACATGAATTATAAGAGTTGGCTGTTCCACCAGAGGTTTCCATAAGAAGCTCATCTGTTTTCCAAAATGTAAATAGATTCTCAATGCCTTTTAAGGGTCCAAAGGTTAGGAGTTTTGTCCATGAACTTTTAACTCCGTCATAATCATCCATTACCCATATTTCATATAATTTGGAATCCTCATCACTTGGATTGCAACAAGAGCAAAAAGAAGCAATGGATTTATAACACAGAAAAAGATTAGAAAACTGAAAATCGGATTCTCTCCTAGAAGGCAATTGTATTCTATGAAATATCTCATTACCTAAATCAAATGAAAGTATGTAATCCTCATCATCGGTTGCAATCCAATAACAAAATCCATTCAAGTACACTGAACAAGTACAATGATAGGTTTCACTTGATATATCAATCTTGACCTCTCTCCAAGAGTTAGCAGTCGTGGTATATACCTCAGCCGTGTGAGGAAGAGCAATACGATGATAATAGTATTGCTCATCATCTGAATACTCACAATTTTCAATAATTTGCACGACCTTGTATTCTTTAGCTTTGCAATCATAACCAAATCCCAATCCTCTAACGATAGTCTCCAATTGGAATTTTTTCTTAGAACGGGAAGGTTGAAGAAGGCATGAATGGGGAAGTTGCCTAAATTCCCTAGTTGCAGGATTGCATAAAAAATCATATATCCAATGAAGAGTTTTGCATGCTAGTACACAGATAATCCCATTGCAATATCCACCAATCTGTACAAAATCATGACCTTCCAATGGACACGGCATATTGAGGTCCTCAACATCATAATGAAGGTTGTGCTCATCACTATCAATGGAAAGATTAATTATGGACCAGAAAACTTCTGGTTTCCAACTTCTATCCGGGAAAACATGATTCTGAGAACGGTTGAGAAGGATGCAAGTGGAGGACGATAGTTTGTTGTTCAAAGAATTGTTGAGGTGTTTGGCAACAAAACTTGGAGTACTGATGAGAGTGCACCAAGACTTGCGTATGCATTTGAATCGCATCAGAGACTTGGGCGGCAACCTAGACAGTGTTTCAACCACCCTATCTTCAGGAGTTTCACTTTCACACTCCTGGGACATTTTGGCAATTTGTTCCACAAGAATTCTTCACACGTATATATACAGAAGAAAGAAAACCACCAATTTGAGAGCCAGACTAAATCAAACAACAAGTCCCTAAGACCTGGTAGATCGAGATTCAATTTCAACAGTACTAAATAAACTTTGAGTTTCAGGACCACAACATATATAGCTATAAAAAATAGGGGCGATCGAGTCAGTTTCGAGTTTTATGGAGGATATGTTCAAATTTTACTATTTTTTTTTTTTTATTTGATACAAAACTAACCATTCAAATTTTACTTTTTAATTCTACATTAAATTGATAAAACAAAAAAATCGAGGAATGGGAATCTAATCTTTACTTTTAGATTTTGATTAGGGCTGGTTTGGTATGGGATACCGAACAAAAAATGGCATATCAAATCCCGAACAGAAAATTTTCGGGAATAAAATCTCATGACCGTTCTCGAACCGAAATTTCAGAATTACAGAATTTCGGGATTCCCGAAATATTTTCAGTATTTCAGAATTTCCCAAAACCGAACATCATCAGAATCCAAATCATCTTAGATTAAAATTGAAATCATCTAAACCTGCATTAAAATTCCAAATTGAAATCAGAGACGTAGTGACAGTGAATCAGTGAAAGATTTATGGTCGAGAGAGAAACAGAGTGAAGAGAGGGACCTCCTCCTGACCCGAGCCCCCAATTCGAAACCCTAAGCCCCAATTCAAAACCCTAACCTTAATACGAAATCCCACACATACAGAGACTCACTAGAGAGAATCGGAGGTGGGGATGAAGCCATGAGGTGTGGTGGTGGCCGGAGTGGAGATAGTTCGTCGGAGTCAGATTGCTAGACTGTGGGTGGCTGCTAAGCTTCAAATCTGAGAAAGAGAGGGAGAGTCTGAGACTGAGTGAAGGCAGATGAGAGGTGAAATGAAATGTGAGACAGAGTGAGTATGGATGTTCGGCTTGGTTTTGGATTGGGTGGAAGGAAGGGTTAGGTGGTTTCTGGGTTGTAGAGAGAGAGAGAGAGAGAGAGATATATATATATATATGAGACAGAAAAAGGGTTAGCTGGGTTATGACTTATGAGTTGTAGAGAGAGAGACGAGACAGAAAATAAGAGAGAAATAATCAAGAGAGATGACTGATGAGACAAAGAATAAGGGGGAGAGAGAGAGAGAGACAGGGCTCTGTCTTCAGAAAGCAAGCACCCATGCGTGACCCATCCCATGTGCTTGATGCAACTTTTGTCAGAACCACACCAAACTTTAGTTATTTTAATAATATAATAATAAAATATTACACATTCCAACACACACACTGACACACCCACACATATACATATACACACACACACACATTCCAACACACACACATAGACGCACATATGCACATATACATATATATATATATATATAATATATATTATTAGTAAAGTTCGGTTCGGGAATACCGAAAATTTCAAATTGTGAGACCGAATCCCATACCGAAAAATTCGGGATCGGTTCGGTTTCGGTACTAAAATTTTCGGGATTTTGGTTTGGTATTTTTTCGGTTTGGTTTCGGTATGGTTTCGGATTTTCGGTATTTTTTTCTAGCCCTAATTTTGATAGTAGACACATTTTCAATGTTTTATTTCTCATGAATCATTTTCAGATTAAATAACCAAAAGCATTCTTAAATCATAAAATAAAAATAAAATAAAATAAATAAAATCCTATTTGTTATTTTTGTTTTAAAAAATAATTTTAAAAAAAAATATTTTGTAAAACGTTATGAAACGGAACCTTACTTTTTCGCAGAAGAATACTCGTAGGCATTCGCACTCTTACTTATGTACATAACGAGAAAAACTTGTTTGGAGCTCGTGTTAGATCCCACATCACCCAGGGGAGCGGATCCTCTATACCTTATCCGGACATGCTCACCTCCTTTAGCACGAGGCCTTTTGGGAGCTCACTGGCTTTGGGTTCCGTAGGAACTTCGAAGTTAAGCGAGTACGGAGCCAGAGCATTCCCAAGAAGCGTGACCCACTGGGAAGTTCTACTAGCGTGAATTCCCAGGAACAAAATCGTGAGGGCGAGGTCGGGGCCCAAAGCGGACAATATCGTGCTAGGTGGAGTGGAGTCGGGTCTGGCTGTGACAATTTGGTATCAGAGTCAATCCCTAGCCGGAAGCAGGGCCGCGGGCAGGGCGACCGTCCAGGGCCCAAAATAATTGGGGGCACCAAAATTATTATGGCGGTATATTTATATATGTTTTCATAAGAGTATAAATTTATAAAATTTGGTTCAATGACAAAGAAATATAACTAGAACTGGTGGTTTAGTTGTTTAAAATTAATGAGATCTTGGGTTCAAAACACCATGTGTGCTTATTTACTTTACAATTTTTACGAATTTTTTTTTGGTTGTTAATTTATTTTTAATTAGTATCTAATAGCTATGTGGGTTGTTATTTTTAAAACATTTGTTCCAATTCAAGTCTAATCTTCAACAAAGAGTAATTTGTTGACCAAATTTACAAATCATACGACGTGTCATAAAAAAGTTTAATTTAGTACCCATTTATTACTTATACATATCAACTAAAGACTCAAAAACATCATTTATTTTTTAGTCCCATATTGACAAGGTTAGTAAATAAGAAAAAACACCTCACGATTCATACAAAAACACTTTAAAAGTTCAGATGGAAAACAAAACTCATATCTATCTACTTGTAAACCCGAAGTTTTTTTTTTTGTTTCCTTCTCACGATACAAAATAAATTAGTTTTTCTGTGTTTCTAAATTATAAGTTTGAAGTGTTTTTCTAAGTATAATTTTATCGATGTCTTACGTGTGAAAATAAATAATTTTCTTATATAAAATGAGGGCACATTTTGTGGCATCACCCCGAGCCTCAAAAAACTCTAGACCGGCCCTGGCCAGAAGTGTGCTGACGAGGTCGTCGGGCCCCTAAAGGGGGTGGATTGTAAGATCCCACATCGCCCAGGGGTGTGGATCCTATAAGCCTTATATGTATATTCTCATCTCTACCTAGCATGAGGCCTTTTGGGAGCTCACAGGCTTCGAGTTCCGTAGGAACTCCGAAGTTAAGCAAGAATGGGCCAGAGCTTTCCCAAGATGGGTGATCCACTGTGAAGTTCTGCTCACGTGAGTTCCCAGAAACAAAACCGTGAGGGCGTGGTCGGTGCCCAAAGCCGACAGTATAGTGCTACGACGGAGTCGAGCCCGGGATGTGGTGGGGGTCTGGGCCGGGATGTGACAGCTCGGCTTGTCAATGGATTTTCTTTGATATTGTGTTCTTCATTTTCAAAATTCATTCTTTATAAATTAATAGCCAAATACATTTTACACTAATTAACTGGAAAACTATTTTAAAAAAATATAACTAAACTAGCCCCAAGTTTTCACCATCTCTTTAGTAATAAACTATTGTTACAACCTCTTGATGCCACCTTCTAGCATATCTATATACAGTAAGGAAATCCCTTTGATAAATCTAAAACAAAAGCATGACAATTGACAAGAAATAGGGCAACATAAGATGGACCATATATCTATATATTCCAAATTGGAAGTGAAGGGAGATTTTGAAGTCCTTATTGATGTTGTTAACGGTACCATTTTCATTTACCATTGAATTTCATCATATTTATCAGAAACAAACATCGTGACAAATGCTATGGCTGATGTCCTCTTCTTGTAGGATTGTTTGGTTGCAGACTCTTCCTAATGACTAATGAGGCAAGATCAACTTGATTCTGGGATTATTTCATATTAGTCGCTTAACACTAAATTTGAATGGGAAAAATAAATTTAAAATTTCGAAAAAAAAGTTAGAATTTATAAATTGACCTGCATTTTCACATCCCGACCTGGAATATTCACCAGAACTTCGAATTGAGCTGTGTTGGTCGACACCTGGAAGGTGACGAAGCCATAAAGTATAGTGATGTGAAAAATGTGAATAAATTTAAACCTAAAAGTGTTTAAAGACAAGAGTGCGCTGTGAGCGAGAATGAACCCATTTCACAAGCGACGTCAGAGCATAAGTAAAGTACAGTAGTGTGGGTAAGGATCATACCCTCAGAGGTAGCCACCCATACTGAGATTCGCCAAGAATCCTCGTCGATACGAATTTCCAGCAGCTAAAACCTGGAGGGGCGAAAAACAAGGGTGAGTGGACCTGAAAATAAAGTTCTAATAAAAACCTTTTGAAAATGTTATAACCCCTCACTGTAAAACCTGTATAGTTTCCAGAAAATAACACCACGTAGGTACGAAAAATGAATGCACAGGTGCAGTAAAAACAGAAGCATGCCATGTCATAATATCTCAGCAATAATAAATGTAAGTTAGGTGTGAATTTTGTATAAACAGACATGCCAATCAGAGTCGCCTAATGTGACTTGTACAACAGGCTGGGTATAAATAAGTACACTCAAGTGCTACGATCACGTGAAAGTTGTGCGATAGATCGCGGGTCACCTACAAGTCGAAACCACCTATTGTGGTCTGTATGACAGGCTGGCACAAGACTTGGATCCAAGATGAGCGAGTGGTGTGGGAGCTGAACGATCACGTGAAGGCTGGCTCTAATCCCGAGCATGAGCACTAATACCAGGATGCAATGCATACCAATGTAATTACAACTCATTCAATCACAAAATACTCACCTGAAGCTTACCTGAGTCTATTCTGCATCACACACTACAATTCACATGTGTAACAATGAAATATTTAAAATGTAACTTATTTACAATATGGCAAGCAAAGATAATTCTATAAATCTCATCATAATGAAATATTTAAATATAGCACATTTAAATCATGGCATGCTATGCATAATCAATTCAAAACATTTCTAGAAACCTGTAAGTATATATATACACACACACACTATAAAAAGGAAAAATACCCACTCACCTGTAGTCCGCACTACAACTCCCTAGCACAAACATCGAGGCGTCACGAACGATCGGCGCCTGGAACAATTATCAAACCACATCTCAGAATCCTTATCAATTGAACACGTAACTTACATAAAACACATCCCCAAGGACGTTCTAGAATGATTTGAGACCCATTGACCAAAAGTCAACCGTCGATCAAAGATCGGCGGTAGGGTCTACAACCTTACGTAACTTGATGGAAGATTCTCACCTTGGATTTCCAATCCATAACTTCCAAATATCCATATTATGCTTCTAAAACATCATACTGAAGTTTCATTACGATCCAACGGTTGGTGATGATCCAACGGTCGGATCGTTGATTACTATTCTAATCAAGTGACGGACCTTAATGGAACTAGGTTCAAACGAAAGAAATTCGTGAATCGAACTTCACAAATGGAATCAGGGTATTCAAATTTATCCTAGGAAGGTAAGGGGACTTCTTGCCTCACTCGCCGCCGCAAGTGGCGGTTGGCCACCCCGAATTGCCGGAAAAATCAACTATTTCCAAAAACTACCAACTTTTACAGACAAGTAGATCTCAGTAAGGGGAACAATTTTCATACCTGTGGTCAAGTCCAATTTGGCCGGGAAACACCTGAAATCTAATTCGATCAACCGGGAAACCCTTGAAATTGATGCTCTTGATTCGACTCCAAACAAGCTCCGACGCCTCAACCATTGCTTTGGCTTTGTTCCTTGGGTTAAGGGAAGTCTATTGGTGGTGGTGGTTGACGATGAGGCTGAAATAGGCCGATCGCCGCCCTTGAACCCGCCGCACCCCCGTGCGGTTTTCACCCAATCAAGGCCAGTTTTGTATGAATTTTGGGGTGGATTAGGTAGAGGGAAGGCTATTGAGTGATTTCCCAAGCTTTGATTGATGTGGTTCGTCGGAAAAATCGACGAAAACCACCAGAGAAGACAAAGGAAACGGGTCAGGTCACGCAGGTCAAAGGGAGGACTCAGTTCTCTCCTTCCTTTCCCCTCATTTCCTTTCCTCCTGATTGGTTGGTTCCCTCCCTCCTTTCTCTTCTCTCCTTCTCAACCCAGCCATCCATTTCTTCCTTCCTTTTTCTTTTCCTTTCATCCCAGCCACACACATGACATTTCACATGACTTTAGATTTTCTTGAGCCTTCTAAATAAGGTTAAAATTACCAAAATATCCCTAACTTTAAACGTTAATATCTCATTTGTTATAACTCCAAATTACGTTCTGGTTGCTCCCACTCGTTCGTAACGACGAATACTACGAGGATACGTCAAGAAAATAGATCTTACATGACACGACAAGGCGGTCAAACAAGGTTAACGCATTTGCCACGAAAGGCATTTTTCGTTAATTCACTTATTAAAATTATAAAAACCATAAAATTGGGAACGGGTCGTTACAATCTACCCCCCTTAAGAAAAATTTCATCCTCGAAATTTCAAATAAATTGTTAAATGTAAAATCCTCAAAAATAAGGAGAAAATATGTATATAATTACATATACAAGGAGAAATCGAGTTAGAGCTGCTGCATAAAAGAGAATTGCATTCCGTCGCGATCGGATTGCAATTATTCCTCTTTCATGCCTCCAAGCTCATACTTTCCTTCTCCATTAGCACAATACAAAAATCTAATACTTTTATAAAAGCATAGGGTAAAAAATAGACGTATAAAAGCATAATGTCCATATACGTATATGTAATACCGTAGAATTAGTTGTACTGAAATCAAAACTGAGCATAGAAAAATTTTACCTACGCACTAGTAGCATATCGTACTTCAAAGGTATGTATGTAGTATCTTTGGTTGGAGCCCAAATAATAAATAAGTAACTAGGCGTATAAATAACTAAAATACTAATGTAAACAGATCTAAATGTCCACTTACTCAATGAATTCAACAAATAATTTATAAATATTACGGTCTGCATCCCACAGTACCAACAACTCACTGTTGTCCCGATAAGTAACAAAATCCCGAGGGTGCAATATTACCATCATGCCCCCCATTGAGAAATACACATAAATCGTCTGGTCAAAGCCTTGATCGTGCTCGCAAACTACCCTCTCGGGCAATATCGTAGATAATATAAAATTTTATATATCGCAGTCTCAAACATTCAGATACCTGTTCGCAATACTCACTTGCTAATTATGCATTGTGCATAAAGTCTCCATACAATGTCTTAAACTGTGTTATACCCAAAAATCAAAAGTGTAACCATAGTTACACACAACCCTAATAAAATAAATATTTGCTACAAACTTACCAAGTATGCAAAATGAATAAAACGCAACACGTACACGAAGGTATGTGTAGTTTATTGAGACTAACCATCAGTTTAAGAATAAAGTGTTGTACCAGGTAACAACTTCGTACTCATAGCCTTTAAGAGACTTCTCAATGCTTGGAAGTGAACCACGCATCATAAGATATAAAAGTGACTAACGTACCATGTAGTCGTACAATGTAGTCCATCACGCCTTAGTGAGCATCTTCATATTAAATTCCTCTCGAATTTAGTGAAAAAAAATATGTCGAGAGGCTAAAAGAACACTCAGGAGTTTGAGAGTCAAAACAAGTCCAACAAGTCTCGAATATAAGGTAACTCAAATTAATGTATGATATCTCGCTACAACGGTAGCTTCAGGAATATTCAATCACCAATGGTAAAGATTCGTTTAGAAGAGTATTTGTTAGGAGATTGAAGAATTACTGATCACAACTACATTTCAATATCCGAGCAATTCCTTTAGACAGTTTCTCTGTTTCAAGAATAATACAAAGTGTAGTAGGGTAGACACAGACCCAAGATTGACTAGAATATCTTCCAGCACAAAGAGGTGAATATGGAATCCCCATCAGAATAAACGCTGGTCTAAACGCCCGAGAAATCTGATAATTTCAAGAATGAGGAATTTTTAAGTGGTCTAAAATGTAGTCCTTCTAGATCAATGGAAAGTGGCCAACTTATTGTGTCAGTCGATGGTCACTGAAACATCATCATAACTCCACATGTACAAGATACCTCGTATCGGAAGCTTATGGTGATATTTCCCATCCTAATACAAGTACAGGAAATGATTATAACCATCCAAACAATTTATTGATATCTCACGAGTAACGTCAAAACAATACTTTTGAATTCCAATTGAGGTGGGATATGACAAGCTAAAGGTGCTCAATAACTACGTTTGCACCACCGGGGTAATACACGATAGTGTAATCGTAGGCGTTGATTTGGTCCTTCCAACGTCGCTATCAAAAATTTCAAATGAAGATGTATTTGAAAAATCTTAGGTTGGTAAAGGTTTAAGACACGTTTCTCACTGAGAAGTGTCATCCAATATTCCAAATGAAGATAACAACGATTGACTCTAAGTCATGAATAGGATGGTTCATTTCGAACGGTTTTGACTGTTGGGAAATATAAATGATACTCCATCATGCTGCATCTACAAAGTCAAAACATCCAAAGAACACGTCATTGTGGATTTCCAAAATGATCAATGTCATTGAAAGATGTAACACAAAGGTAGATTGAGACAACAATTCGGTTGCTAGAACTTTGTTCATACTAACATCACAACTAAATTAACTTTCCTCGGTTGTGAATGAAGAAAAACACCATAGCCGAAAAATCTCTAACCGATTGTCGATAAAATCGACAAGACCAAAGATATCTTGAAATTTTTCAATTTAAAATATTTACACTAGTGGATACTGTTACATCCCGACCCGAGCTCCACCATAACCCGGGCTCGACTCCATCATAGCACGATATTGTCTGCTTTGAGCCCCGACCACACCCTCACGGTTTTGTTTCTGGGAACTCACTCGACCAGAACTTCCCAGTGGGCGACAGAAACATTTTTTTAAATAAAAACTGACATAAAATTTTCATTACTCTCGGTTATAACCGATAGAAGAAAAAAAATGGCCACAAAAATACCCCCAAAATTCCATCTCAAAATTTTAAATTTCCTCCCAAAATTTAAAATTTCCCCCCAAAATTTTGTCACGATTTTAAAAAATAAAATAATAATTGTTTTGTTTAATAAATAAATAAATAATATGTAACATTTTTAAAAATTAAATAAATAATTGTTTGGCTTAATAGATAATAACCCATGTAAAATATGCAATAAAGAAACAAAAAGTTAATTGTACAATGAAAATGTCATCACACAAACTAAATATTGTCTAACCAATACTTGAAAAACATAAATAAAAATTTAGCACAAATTACTTTTCCCACTTCAAAATTTAGGCAAATTTAACGGAGATATGCATTCTACGAAACTAGTTTCCATGATCTAACAGTCAAACTTGTTTGTAGATACTACAAGATCGCAAAAAAATAAAAAATAAAAAATAAAAAAATCAGAGATTAGGTAACAGAACAAAAGTTTTCGACAGTAATAAACGAAAAATCACAATTTAACGGTTATTATGGCTCCTGTTGTGATTATTTTTTTACAGTTACACTCCTAGTGTAAGATCCTACATCACCCAAGGGTGTGGATCCTCTATGCCTTATATGTATATTCCCATCTCTACCTAGCACGAGGCATTTTGGGAGGTCACTGGCTTCGGATTCCGTTGGAACTCCGAAGTTAAGCGAGAATGGGCCACAGCATTCCCAGGATGGGTGACCCACTGGGAAGTTCTGCTCGAGTGAGTTCCCCGAAACAAACCCGGAACGTCCACTAGGACTCCGAATCAAGCTATGTTGGCTGACACCTGGAAGGTGACGAAGCCATAAAGTGTGATGATAACCTAAAAGTATCTAAAGGCAGAAGTGCGAGGTGAGCGGGAATGGACCCCTTTCACATGCGATGTCAGTGCAGAAGTAAAGTACAGTAGTATGGGTAAGAGTAATACCCTCAGAGGCAACCACCTATACTGAGATTCGCCAAGAACCCTTATCGATACGAACCTTTAACAATTTAAAACCTCGAGGGGCGCAAAACAAGAAAATGTGAGTGGGCAAAAAAAAGTTTTAGAAAACATTTCTTTTTCCAAAAATATTAATAACCCCTCGCCGTAAAACCTGTATAATTTCCCAGAAAATAGAATATATATATCAAAAACCATGCTCGAGATAGCAAAATTCACATGTATACCATGCCAAATATCTCATTGTAACGAAATAAGTAAACGAGGCGAAGTAATTCAATGAAAAGTAACATATCAGCCGGATCCACCTAATGTAGCATGTACGGCTGAACTATAGCTCATCTAATATGCCTGCACATGAGTCGGAACCACCTAAAGTGGTCTGTAAGACAGGACTATGTGTAATAAGTACGCTCAAGTGCTATGATCACTTGAAGGCTATGCGATAACTCGCGGGTCACCTACATGTCGGAACCACCTATAATGGTCTGTACGATAAGACTGTGCACCTAACTTGGATCCAAGGTGAGCATATGGTGCAGGAGGTGAACATCACGTGAAGGACTGTGCCCTGGCCACGGCCAAGAGCACTAACGCCAGGGTGCAGGTTAATGATCTCTAAATGCATCCACATGTTATCATAATCACACAACTCACTAATCACAACATATAAACTCACCTGATACTTACCTGACCGTCCGCAGCGTCAAGTATGACAAATACAGCTACTAAATCCATATTCTAAAATATAAAACGTTTGGCATGGCATTTCCAAAGTAATAAACCATTTAAAGGAGTTTTTTGGGAAGAACGCGATGCATATATACATATATAGAAAACCAAAATGCCCACTCACCTGGAGTCCGCGCTACGACTCCCTAATACCAGTAACGAGGCGTCCTGCATGATCGGCGCCTAGAACAATTATCAAAATACATCTCCGAACTCTTATCAATAGAATACATAGCTCACATAAAACATATCCTCAAGGATATTCTAGAATCATTTGAGACCCATTGATCAAAAGTCAACCGTCGATCAAAGTTCGACGGTAGGGTCCACAACCCCACATAATCGATCGAGAAGATCCGTAACACAGATCTCTGATCTGTAACTTTCAGAGGTCCACATTATACTTCTAGAACAACATACTAAAGTTTCGATACGATCCAAAGGTTGGATCTCCGCCAATTCCCAAAACCGAGTGGCAATTAATGTTTTATTTTATGAACTTACAAATGCAATTCGGGAAGATCCATACTTCGGATTCCTGATCCGTAAGTTCCTACATTCTTCAAATATTACGTACTACAATGTATGAAAGTTTGGTGACGATCCAACGGTCGGATTGTCGATTCAGATATTGACCTAACCACGTATCGTAATGAAATTACTTTCAAATGATCAACCTACGTCAATCAAATATCAAAAATGAACTCAGGGCATTTAACATAGCCTAAAAATAACGTTGACGGCGCACTGGCCACGCGCCGCCGTGGGTGGGGTCGGCCTTCCCTACTCGTCGGAAAATCCAACTATTTCCAAAAATTACCAAATGTTGCAGAAATGAAGATCTCAATGAGTAGAGAAACTTTTATACCTATGACTAAGGCCAATTTGGCCTGGAAAAGCTTCAATTTTGCCAAAACTTCTTGGAAGCCTTAGGTTTTGGGTGTGCTCGATCCAATTCCAAAACAACTCCGATGTCCTAACCATTGCTTGGGCTTTGTTCCAGGCCCCAAGAGGATGTTATGGGTGGTGGTAATTGGAAGAAAATGTTTCAGGTTTGGTGGATTTCGAACAATGCTCCCCGTGACATCCATGGGTGTTTCTTCACCAAACCACAACCAAATTTCATGATTTTTGGGGTGTAACATGGAGAGGGAAGGTCATGGAAGAGTTTCCAAGTGGTTTCTTGAAGCAATTCGCTAGAAAAAAAAGGGGTGAAAAGCTGTCAAAATCGTGTATGGGTGCCGACCGGGTCGGGTCACCAAGACCCGAGTCCCAATCCCCCGTGTCTCCTCTCCCTCATTTCCCCTTCTTTCTTTTGTTTCTGATTGGTCTAACATTTCTCCCTCTTCTCCTAACTGGGCAGGGCCCACACCCCTTTATTTCCTTTCCTTTGCATCACAACCGTCCATTTCTTCTTCCTTTAATCTGGGCCACACACGTGGCACACCATATTTTACTAAAAAAAATCTGGAATTTTCTAAACATAATCAAATTACTGAAATGCCCCAAACTTCAAACGTTAATATCTCCTTCGTTATAACTCCAAAACACAAACCCTTTGGGCCCACACGTTCGTAGCGTCGAGTACTACGAGGATACGCCAAGAAAATGAACCTTATGTGACACGGCACTACTGTCAAAGCATATGCCTCAAAGGGCATTTTTGTATATTCACTTATTAAAATTAAAAAATTTCAGGACGGGTCGTTACAATCTTCCCCCCTTAAGAAAATTTCATCCCCGAAATTTTAAATAACTTGCAAAAATATAAATTCTCAAAGGTAGAAAAAGCATAACTATCCAAATACTTACCCAAGGAAGAAATCAAGTTAGAGCGGCTGCATAAAAGAGAGTGCCATTCCATCGCCTCTTTCATGGCTCCAAACTCATACCTTCTTCCTTCCTTGAAAGATAGCAGTATAACATCCGTAAAACCGTAAAGTGGAAAGTACCAACTACTACAAATTAACATAAGAAAAATATACGTATCTAAAATATTGAAAATAAATATATATAAATAAACTTACCATTCAAACACTTGTTTCGAGAGTTTAAAATCAAGAGTAGAATTAACTTACCTAACATTTGCAATAGCAGAAATACTCATATAAATAGAATAATCTCGTAGAAAAATACTTGCACGAAAAATGAATCTCGCCAACATTTGTCGTGTCACGAACTTCGAGAGAAGAGTTTCCAGCAACTTAAGTATTGTCTCACTCACGCACCTGTTTTGGCACTTCCAGATGATAGTGGTAATTTTGAGATTTATAGTGATGCTTCCTTGAATGGCCTAGGCTGTGTATTGATGCAGCATGGTAGGGTGATTGCTTATGCTTTGCGACAGTTGAAGCCTCATGAGATGAATTACCCTACTCATGATCTTGAGTTAGCAGCTATTGTTTTTGCTTTGAAAATTTGGAGAATAGTCGAATGGTAGCTATTATTATAGGCAAACTCTATCAAATCTAAACGCCTATGCCAAGCGTCACCAAATTGCAATACAGAAGCTCTTAGCATATCGTCTAGCGTCTCAATAGTCCTCTCAGATTGACCATTTGTCTGAGGATGATATGCCGTACAATAAAGTAGTCTTGAACCAAGAGCCTCCTGAAATGCCACCCAGAACTTAGAGGTAAACCTAGGATCCCAATCAGAAATAATACTAACTGGAACCCCATGGTACTTCACAATCTTGGATCTGAATAACTCAGCTAATCGGCTTAAAGAATATTTCTCCCGTACTGGAATAAAGTGCGCTGATTTAGTAAGCCAATCTACTATCACCCAAATGCCATCATGACCATTCTGCGTACGTGGAAGCTTGCACACAAAATCCATAGTAATATCTTCCCATTTCCATTGTGGAACGGGAAGTGGCTACATTAATCCAAATGGCTTTTTCCTTTCCACTTTGACTTGCTGGCAAATGGCATATCTTACGGGAGAAATATTCTTTAAGCCGATTAGCTGAGTTATTCATATCCAAGATTGTGAAGTACCATGGGGTTCCAATTAGTATTATTTCTGATCGGGATCCTAGGTTTACCTCTAAGTTCTGGGTGGCATTTCAGGAGGCTCTTGGTTCGAGACTACTTTATAGTACGGCATATCATCCTCAGACAGATGGTCAATCTGATAGGACTATTCAGACACTAGAGGATATGGTAAGAGCTTCTGTATTGCAGTTTGGTAATGCTTGGCATAGGCGTTTGGATTTGATAGAGTTTGCCTATAATAATAGCTACCATTCGAGTATTGGTATGTCACCTTTTGAGGCACTCTATGGTAAGTCTTGTCGCACTCCTTTATGTTGGTCAGAGGTTGGTGAAAGAGTTTTGGTGGGCCCTGAGATAGTAGATGAGACTACTCAGAATGTTCAGGTAATTAAATCTAACCTGAAAGTGGCCCAAGATCTACAAAAGGACCTAGCGGACAAACATGCCACTAACAGAGTGTGTAATGTTGGTGATTGGGTATTTTTGAAGCTATCACCTCGGAAAGGTGTAGTAAGGTTCGAGAAAAAAGGTAAGCTGAGCCCTAGATATATCGGACCATACTAGATCACCGAATGAGTCAGTGAAGTTGCTTACAGGCTAGAGTTGCCTTCAGAAATATCTAAGGTGCACGATGTTTTTCATGTTTCTATACTTCGTCATTATGTCTTAGATCCATAACATGTGATACCTCCTCAACCGTTGGAAATTAATTCGGATTTGACTTATGAAGAGGAGCCAGTGACGATTTTAGATTGGAAGGATAAAGTGTTGAGGAACAAAACGGTTCGTATGGTGAAAGTTCTGTGGAGAAATCACTCAGTGGAGGAAGCCACGTGGGAAACAGAGGACCATATGCGAGATATGTATCCACGTTTATTTTAGGTTGATAGCAGTTGCTGTATTATTATATGAAATTTCGGGGATGAAATTTTCTTTAGGGGGGTAGGTTGTGACAACTAGTCCCTAAATATAATGTATTTTATCTCCGTTGGCATGGAAATGACGTTTCTACCCTTAAGCTTTGGGTTGTGTTTGCAAAAAATAAAGGGCTAAGGAAAATGGTCCAATCATTTTATTTCCTACAATTTTGGACCACTTATCCTTGCTTCCTATTATTTTGGACCCAATAAGAAACTAGGGCTTATTTGAATTTTTAGTAGGGTTTTGGTGGCCCAATTGGGTGCTAGATTTTTTTTAGTGTGACCAATCCGGACCACACAAACACACACACACAAACACACGTTGACCTTTCTCTCTCTCCCTCTCGATCTTTTCCGTCTGTCCGTACAATCCGTACGGACAACTTCTAAACTAGATCTCCGCTCGCAGATTGAGCTTGTGGACACCATCATCATCTTCCGTGTAACCTTACGAACTCACCTATACCTTTAGTTCATTGTTTAGTGGTCAGAAACCTAAGAAACCAAAAGCTCCGACGGGGAGCAAACTTGCTCTAGTGTGATTGCCAAGGTTTCACTAGGCTTTAAGGTTCAAGAAGGGTCCTAACCAACGCCATAAGGATACTAGATCAATTTTGGAAGGTTTTGGACGTCGGAATACTCGAGTTCATCGAGTTGCAGGGTTGGCCGGATTTCACGAAATTTTCCGACGAGATTTCGTTGGTTTAGGGACTCCAAAGTGGTAAGACTTTATTCTCCTAGTTGAGAGCTTCATTTTGGTGAAAACTTCATAGATTTTGGTGTTGAAATGAGTGAGAAATAAAGGTTTGAAGTTTTTCCAGAAATCGGCGTTACAATAGGCGGCCGGCTACGGAGTCCGGCAACTCGCCGAAGAAGAAGACGAATATTCAGTCAACTTTGACGGAATATTCCTAACGGCGACTAACGGCGTCAGGTAAATCTAATCGAATATTCTATTATTTAACGAAATATTCCCTGACGGCGTTAACTATTCCGTCCGTGTGCTAGGTACGTGCTTGCGCGTGGCCGACATGTATGGTCGTGAGGCGAGTGGGGCATCAAAAAATCTTTCTAAAAATATGGGGATGTTCGTGGGGCTGAGTAGGTCACGTTGGTATATTTAAACACCCCAATTGAGCAACGTATGAGAAGTTATTACCTAGTTTTGGTTATGTGCTTATAAATAACGTTAAAATAGTTGTTTCGCATATAGGTGAGACAATTCCTGAGGATGAGCGCGGTCAAGCAAGGCTCAGGGGCTACGATCCCTCCACATATCAGTGAGTGGGCACTTTGGTTTTCTATAAATGTATATATGCCTTGTGTTTTTTCCCAGAAAAGTCATTTAATTGGTTTTATGCATTGAAATACCATGTTAAATGTTTATAAGTTAGAATATGCATTTATTAGTTGCATATATTATGGTTGGCACTGCGGACACTCAGGTAAGTTTCAGGTAAGGTTATATGTGGTTCATGGAAAGTTGTATGGTTATGGTTATACTTAGAGACATTTAGAGCTCATAAACCTGCACCCCGGTGTTAGTGTTCCCGCCCGTGGCCAGGGCACAGTCCTTCACGTGATGTTCACCTCCCGCACCATACGCTTACCTTGGATCCATGTTAGGTGCATAGTCCTGTCGTACAGACCACTATAGGTGGTTCCGACTCGTAGGTGACCCACAATTTATCGCACAGCCTTCATGTGATTGTAGCACTTGAGCATACTTATTACACCTAGCCCTGTCGTACAGACCACATTAGGTGGTTCCGACTTGTGTGCAGGCATATTTGATGAGCTATAGATTCAGCCGTACAGGCCACCTTAGGTAGATCCAGATGACACTTTATTATTTATCATTCGTTTTATCTGGTTGACTTGATTATTTTCGTGATATCTTGCATTGCATACATGTTGGGATTTTTGGTTATGGAAATGATGTTTGAGTGATATATATGTATATTCTACTTTCTGGGAAAATTATACAGGTTTTACAGCAAGGGGTTATAACTTTTGAGAAAAAGGAAATGATTTTAAAAGCTTTGTTTTCGCCCAGTCACACTTTCTGTTTTGCGCCCCTCCAGGTTCTAGGTAGGAGTGCTTGCTGGTTGCTCACGAGGAGAGTACGGCGGTTCTGACAGACCATAGTTATTGTAGGACTTCTTCTCTGCTATTGTATAATTAATATTTGTCCTGCTGGACTCCACTTAGGTTACCTATGCTCTGATTATGTGTTGTCACACTAAAATCTCGTCACTTGCACTATTGTATTCGCCTAGACTAAATTAGTTACTTTGATTTTTATTTACTCGCATTTTTATTCTCTTATCACTTCCGCACTACGCACATGGCTACGCCACACTCACGTGACGGCCAGCATGCCTTGATTTTGGTCGGGGTGTGTCACCTAGACCTTATAAGAATGCAATGAACGAATTCAATCTTCAATTTAAAATATTTACACGAGTGGATACCACAAAAATTCTTATTTTATACTTAATGGAAGTATAATATTAACTCTAAGTGTTTGTTTAATCTACCGTTTTGAGGCAATATGCATTCTACGAAACTTTTTTCTACGATCCAACCATCAAACGTATTTGTACACACTCCGAGATAGCATACATAAAAAATCGTAAAAAAATAAACATTCAGAGATTACATAACGGAACAAAAGGTTTCGACGGCTATAAACGAAAAATCACAATTTAACGATTAGTTTAGCTTCGATTTTAACTATTTTTTACAGCTACACTCCTCGACCCTATAAGAATGTAATGAATAAATTTGATCTTCAATTTAAAATATTTACACTAGTGGATACTGAGCTCCACCACAACCCAGGCTTGACTCCATCATAGCACGATATTGTCTGCTTTGGGCCCTGACCACACCCTTACGGTTTTGTTTCTGGGAACTCACGCGAGCAGAATTTTCCAGTGGGTCACCTATCTTGGGAATGCTCTGGCCCATTCTCGCTTAACTTCGGAGTTCCTACGGAACCTGAAGCCAATGAGCTCCCAAAAGGCCTCGTGCTAAAAGAGTTCGGCATGTACATATAAGCCATAGAGGACCCACTCCCCTGGGAGATGTGGGATCTAACAATCCACCCCCTGAAGGGCCCGACGTTCTCTTCGGCATACTTCCGACTAGGGATTGGCTCTGATACCAAATTGTTACATCCCGACCGGGGCTCCACCACAACCTGGGCTCGACTCCATTATAGCACGATATTGTCTGCTTTGGGCCCCGTCCCCACCCTCACGGTATTGTTTCTGGGAACTCATGCGAGCAGAACTTCCCAGTGGGTCATCCATCTTGGGAGTGCTCTGGCCCATTCTCACTTAACTAATGAAGAAGTAGGAGACCAAGAGGATGTTGAAGAAGTTGAACTTGAAGATTCTATTCTAGATGAAGACCAAGCTTCACCTCAAGAGTCCATTGCCAAGAATAGAGGAAAGAGAAATATTAACAAGCAAACTCGGTATAGTGATTATGTTTCTTTTGCTCTTCCTATTATCACTGATGAGATTCCATCCAATTTTGAGGAAGCTATTGAGAGTGAAGAAAAGGAGAAGTGGTGCAATGCCATGGGTGATGAGATGAACTCTCTCCTGAAGAACAAGACTTGGGAATTAGCTAAATTGCCTAAGGGTAAGAAAGCTATCGGTTGCAAATGGGTGTATGCCAAGAAGGAAGGTGTTGATGAGAAAAGCAATGTGAAATTCAAAGCAAGATTAGTTGCTAAAGGGTATGCACAAAAAGAGGGCATTGACTACAATGAAATCTTTTCTCCGGTTGTGAAGCACTCCTCAATTCGTATTATATTAGCTCTTGTTGCACAATATGATCTTGAGCTTGTGCAACTCGATGTGAAGACGACTTTCCTACATGGTAATTTGAATGAAGAGATCTATATGTGTCAACCGGATGGGTATAAAGTGAAAGGGAAAGAGAATTTGTTTTGCAAGTTGAAGAAATCACTTTATGGCTTGAAGCAATCTCCAAGACAATGGTATTTGAGGTTTGATAGATTTATGAGAGGCCAAAATTATTCTAGAAGTCAATATGATCATTGTGTGTACTTCAAGAAGTTGCAACATGGGTCTTTCGTTTATTTGTTGATATATGTTGATTGCCTCAAAGAATGTCGAAGAGATTGAGAAATTGAAGAAGCAAATGAAGAATGATTTCGAGTTGAAGGATCTTCGTGAAGCGAAGAAGATCCTTGGCATGGAGATCACTAGAGATAGAGAGAAGGGTTTGGTATGCTTGAATCAAAGACAATACCTTGAGAAGTTGATTCGGAAGTTTGGAGTTCATGATTCAACCAAACCGGTTAGTACCCCTTTGGCTCCCCATTTTAAATTGAGTTCTCTACAATGTCCTAAAACTGATCAAGAGAAGCTGCAAATGAAAAATATACCATATGCAAATTTGGTTGATAGTTTGATGTACGCAATGGTATGCTCTAGACCGGATATTGCTCATGCAGTTGGTATGGTGAGTCGATATATGCATAGTCCTGGTAAAGAGCATTGGTATGCTGCTAAGTGGATATTGAGGTATCTCCATGGTACTCAAGATGTTGGTTTATGCTTTGAGAATGATGACTCTGGTACTGGTCACTTTGCAGTTGGTTATGCTGATTCAGATTATGTAGGTGATTTGGATAAAAGGAAGTCTACTACAGGCTATGTGTTTACTATGGCTAAAGGGCCAGTTTGTTGGAGGTCCATTTTGCAGTCGTCTGTTGCCTTGTCTACTACAGACGCTAAATATATGGCAGTTGCTGAAGCTATAAAGGAGGCCATTTGGATACATGGACTGATTAGAGATTTGGGGGTTGATCAGAAGCAGGTGGAGGTGCATTGTGATAGTCAGAGTGCCATTTATTTGGCTAAGTATCAGGTTCATCATGCGAGGACCAAGCACATAGATGTGCGTTATCACTTTGTTCGTAAAGTTGTTGGTGAAGGGGAGATCATTCTCCAGAAGATTCCAACTAAAGACAACCCCGCTGATATGTTGACTAAGGTTGTTGGTGTAGCCAAGTTTGTTCATTGCTTGAACTTGGCTCACATTTTGCCTATATGAAGAAGGTGTTGAGCAGTAGGAGTTTTGGAGCATTTGGCTCAGCATGAGTAGTCCTCTTGCTAGTATTTGGGAGTGGTTTTGTGTTGATTGTTGATTATGTTGGTTTGGCTCGTCATGACGCTTTCGGAATTTCGCCAAGGTGGAGATTGTTGAATTATGGCCAAATTCTATTGGGCCTTTCAATAGCCCATTAAGTGGGCCTTTTATTTAAGCCTTTTATGAAAAGCCACGGGAATGTGGCTAGGGTTTTAGTAAGGCAGCAGTTGCTGCATTTGTTTTGGAGCAGCAGAAAAATAAGGGCAGCAGCAGAGAAGAAAAAGAAAAAGGGGTGCCGTAGCCCCATTTGAAGAGAAGAAAGATAGGTGATTTTCTTTCTTTGTTGGTACTCACTCAATCAAAGTTGTATTTGTTGTATTAGCTTTGAACCTTATATTTCCTTCTCTATTTTTTTATTTGGTGAGTGAGAGTTATTGGGTGTATTGGGATTTTGGTTGTGAGATTGCTAACACTTTGTAAACTCCCATTTGGTTGATAGTGGATTATTGGGTGAGCTTCTATTACTCTGAGGACGTACTCCAGTTACATTGACTGTTGAAGAACCTCGTTAAAATCTTGGTGTCTTTTATATTTTGTTCTTGAATTCCATTTGATATAGTTCCTGTGGGTTAGCTTGAGTTGGTTCCAATTGGTTTGGTGCTATCCTAGCACATCTTCTTCAGAGAGTCTCATAATAATGTATTGTATTGTTGTTTTTTATTTTTATTTTTTACTTCTCTTTCTTGTTCCATGTGATTAGTGAAGCATAGAGTACTTCTTACTTCTACAGATTCTACATGAAACTATCTACTGGTTTAAGTTTTTGAAACACTTTCTGATTACTAATTAATAAGGCCATAATCTCATGCCCCAAAATATGTAAGGGTTCTAGTGACACGCTTCAGTGTTTATTTTCCTGCACAGTGACATCAATATACATATAATTTTCCAGAGATTATTGCTCGAACCTTGCAAAAGCACCTGCGAGGTGTCTACATTCTCCTCTCATTGGACATGCATTGCAATTCGGTTTACTCTTTGTACAAAATACCTGCATACATACGAAAACATGAGGGACTTACTCTATTTTTGCTTAATCATAAATCATGTTTCTAATTAAAGAAGCACTATGTATACCTTTCCAAATGTAATCATCTGGTAGTGCGGCTTATAACTGTCATTCAATAGTCAGCTAATTAGCAAAAGAGCAAGTAAAAAAGAAAGTGCCCACAAATTAATATGAATGGTTCTAGGGAAGTATGAGATTACAGGGTTAGTTGATCAAGTTTGCGTAATCTTGGCCATAAATACTTTTAAATCGACTCCAGCATTGGGTACCTAGAGAATAATACAGTTAGCACTTGAAAGTATGGAAAAGTTAATCATCCAATTGTCGAGATGTTATTTTTTTACAGTTCTAAGAGGTGTAACTGCAGTGATTCAGGTAATGGTTGGAGGGGGACCCATCCCAGTCTTACTGCTATCCTTCCAACATTTGTGTCAACCTTTATGGAGCAAAAAAGAAACAATATTTCTTATGTTGTAAGATGTTCCCGGACTATCATAGGAAAATTACTAAATTGTGCCACACAATTGTTACCGGGAAAGCAAGGTGGTGAAGTGTTAAAAGCCGGATGCACTCCACACTTTTCAAGCCCAATCCTCGTATGCTTAATAGATAATCCCTGCAGAATAAGCATATGTGATAACTAATTAACTATATACAAAATATACAGATGCACTGCAGTCCATTATTCATCATTTGGATAGCCTTGTGCATAAAAGGGGCAGTTGTAATGTTATAGAAGAAAATGAATTATTTGGAATGACTGACTTTGCTTTGTCAGGGGGAACATCACTTAACCATTCCAGATCGATGCTTTCATGTTCTCTAGCCATTCGCTTTAGGAATTCCTACAAACATTTTGCAATCACTGTTAACCTATCCAGTGTTGTTATCTTGGGGCAAATTAACGGTGCTCTTGACAAACATGAGGTCTTTCGACTGAATACTAATAGAAGAGAACCTGCATTCGTTCCGCTAGCAAGTTGTTCATCCCTCGCTCCTTGATTGAATGAGATATTTCTTTGACATTAGCATTTATGAGTGCTTCATAGTCCAGAGAGTCCATTGTATCTATTTCTTTCGGTTTTCCTACCATTGGCTTGTGCCTGCTTTCTCAAAATGTCCCAGTCAACTGTATTATTTTTCTCGCCCTCAGCCTTTCCTTTTTTTCCTTTTGGAGTTTTACTTTCCTTTTCTTTTGGATTTTTTGTACCTGTAAATTGGAATCACCAGATTGATCTTCAATGTATATTTGGTTATTTCCTACAGAGATGCTATCAATGACATTGAAAGATTTTCTATTGAGCTCACTGACAATTTGGACATGCTGCATGCTACCATACTTATTACGCAGAAATGGTTTAGTATGTTTTACAGGCTCTGTGGCTGATGTGTTTTCTGATTGGAAGGTTAGGTTTCCCACACATTGGTGACTGTAGTGGGAAGGTTGATTATCTCCCATGCTTGACCTTGGTTCAGAATTCCCTTGCTGGTCTGTCGAGTGCTCTTTGAAAGATGGATATGGGTCCTTTGTTATATTCTATTGCATGGAAGAATTAATGACACTTCCTGACAGTTCTTCAGTTCTTAAGCTCTTGCAATTTTCTTCGTTGTTCAATATTAAACCTGGAAGCAGTTGAAGGCCAAGAGGATATGCTTTCCTCACTGAAATTTCCAAATCTCCATAGCTCTGGTTCTCCAGAATCTGGGTACATGTGAAACTGATTGTTGCTGGAAGGAGCAACTGGTAGTTGCATTTTTTTATAGTCAAGATTGATTGAATCCTTGAAGGAAGTGCCATTGAGATGATGGGTTCTGTCTGATCGTCCTTTTAGGTGTGCATATTTAATATGCCCATTCTTGGAGTCGTCATTTGATAGTGAACTTCTATTTACTTGATTGTAAACGTCTCGAAACTTGGTTGCTTTCTCCATCTGTTGACGTGTTGAAAGGGAAACATAAACCTTCTTGGGTTGGCACCCAGTGAGTTGGAGCCCAAGTACAATTTGTTTCCTGCAGAAGAATCCTGAGATGATACAAATTCCTCCTCCAAACATTGACTTTGTGCCTCCACTAAGTTCCTTTCTGTCCCTGAGGTCTCACTGTCTCTGGTTATCTTCAGATTCATGGAGTGTCCTAGAAATCGGGTGATAGATTGGCTGACTTGACATATCTTTATGCCATTTAGTGACATCATCTGGACTTGTCATGCGAACTGCTGGTTCTTTTACCAATATGTTTGTCCCACCCTTCTGTTGAGCTTCGTGATTGCTTGACTTAAGCGGAAATCGTGCAACCAAAGACATGAAGGCAGAGCTACAAAGGTTAAAGGAGGAACCCAAAGAATACTGTTCACTTCAAGACATTCACGTATGGGAAATCTGGTTGTATGTACATGCTAAAGTTGTGAACGAACCTTGATAGATGGTCTGAAACATTCTAAGGAAAACTCCAATCACTAAGTCAACAACTGATCCTTTCCATTTTGAAAAACGTCTGTGTCCCGTATTGATTAATATTTTATCAAAGGTTCTGCATGTTACCTTTGAAGTACCCATCAACTAAATGGAGAAAATTATAATGAATTATGTCTTTATGGTACATGAGAAGCAAAAGTACTTATTATCCGTTGTCTAAATGAGAGAAATACAAATTGTGCAATCTTTAACAATGAAAAACTTCTTTGCCAAAAATGGCTTCAGCTTGGTTTATATATGTTTCATATCTAGTCAAGTTAGATTGAACTTAATTTTTCCATATTGAATATAAAGTTGAAACTTTGTGGATTCTTGACATAGGTGAAAATGTATTTTGTGCTGCAGATTGCCACTACAGTAGTTTATGTGAGCCAGAAAATTTGCTGCTAAAGGAGAAAAGGAAACGTGGGTCAGCCTAGCAAGTGGTATCAAATTTAAAACATTCATATCTTTATTTTCATATGTGTATGTGTGTGTGTGTGTGTATCACCATTGTTGTGATCATTTAAGATCTTCTGCTAGACAGAGCATCATTGCATATTTATCAAAATTTTACTGAACATCAACTCTGATAAATAGGTCATGGTTCACTGGTTTAACCATTTGGTCAAGGCTGCGCTGGTCTTCTGGATAATTCACTAAGCATTTTTTTTAGTAGATTTTCAAATTGACTTGGAAAAATATGTATTTGCCAACATAACAATGCTAATTCTTTTTATTCGTATTTTGGTCATTTTTGCACTTGAATTCTTACTAGTCAGTCATTTTTATGCAATGAAAAGGCTTTTATATTAATCATTGTTTATAATGGAGTATAGATTAAGAAAGGACTACCTCAACTGATTAGAGCTTGATTAATTTACAGTCTACATATTCACTCAATTACAAAATAAGGGCCTAGACTTACGCAATTGTTTGTTACTATAGTGTTGAATAGTATTGTATCTTCTCTAAAGCTATTGTTTCAAGACATCTACGTAATCAAAAGACCTTTTAACCCCTAAAATGTTTCGGTCTTCTATTAGCTTCTCATTATTTCAGGTGTGATTGTGTGAAAAACCCTTCTTATTTCACCCAAAAAAAAAAAAAAAAAAAAAAAAAAAAAAAAAAAAAAAGAAGAAGAAGAAGAAAGAGAAAAGAATAAAAAGATGTACATGTTATTTTTCTAGCTTACTAGGTGGGTGGCTTAACTTGCAGTTCACAGTTTCACAGTTTCACAGTTGGACAGGCATTACAGTATAGTAATGAATCTAAGGATGATTGTCCTCGTTAGTTCAGAGCTTCAATATTTAATAATACTTTGCAATTAAATCCGTTAAAGAGCTTTCAAGCATGTAGACGTTGTGCAGCCAAAAATAATCACAAGGCGACATGTGGAAATTTTGACAAAAGATGACCAAACTACCCCTGAGGTACACTGGGATTTCTACACTCGAGCAGCAGACAATCAACCTTCAACAAAGTCAAAAATGCTCCAAAAAAGGTAAACAATTCAAAGACCATCTCATCAAATTCCCTTTTTCAAAGTAACCTTCAAAATATTATGTTAATTGATTAATTAATGGATTAATTACCCAATTAATCCATTAAGTATCAATTAAGTTATTCCATTAACCACAAAATAAATCCAAATTAACCTCAAAATTATACAAAGGCCGGCCACCACCCATTCTCCTTATCTTTCTTATTTTCTCCACTTTACTACCCAAGTTAAATTAGACAATTAACTCTATAACCCCCCATTTATTTCTTTCATATTTAATTAGCCAATAAATTGGCTAATTAAACCAAAATTTCAACCTAAAAACCCCATCAAGGCCGGCCATTTCTTCTCAAAAATGGACAAGCCTAGCCCTATAAATAAGCTCCTATTTTCACCAAAAACTCATTCCATTCCTCTTGCAAAAAATCCTAAATACTCCAAACACTCTTTCTCTCTAAAATTCTAACTTTGGCATCAGAGGTTCTTCGGCCAAAGCCCTCCCCATTCATTGTGGGCACGTGAGGCTTTTGGCCTTAACCTAAGGTGCTAGTTGTTTTGTAGGTGCAAAATCGTCCAAGATCGAAGAGGAGAAAATTTGCATCCACAAATTGGTGCTTTCATTGAGAGCAAGAAATCTACGCTCAAAAGAGACTCTCGCACAAAAAAGGTTTTTTTCTCTAATTTCTAGTCCATTTGTATTTTTCATACGTTTTTATTATTAGAATTTTTTATTTGTAAAAGTTCTTTGATAAAACGTATAAAAAATAAAAAAAAAAAAAAAAGAAAAATATACAATGGCTAGAAATCTAGAAAATTCCACAAGTGACAATTCAAACACTCAAGAAATGGGACCGCGGCGATCTACAAGATTGAATGTGGTTCTAGGGGGACGGCACCACCACCACGAGGCTCCACCATGGCAACCACCTCGGTGACCACCCGCAGCGAGGTCCCTGGTACCACTACTATGGCCCAAATCATGCCACCAAGGCAAGTCCAAGCCGTACCGCACAAGGTCCAAGCCGCCAAAGCCACGGCCCAAGCCTCACATTTGCGTACATCACGCACCGAGCAGCCTGCTCCCGTGACCAAACCTGCCCCTGCAGCCCAGCCTGCTCCAATGGTTTCCCAAGCAGCCCAAGTCGACTCAAGACCATTTCAACCATCCGGACCAACTATCGAGCCGGGGGTGATTTCACAACCTTTCTTCACGGGTTTGACATTTCCCAACTCAAACCTCGTGCCCGGACTCAATCACCCTTCCACTGCTCAATGAGGTATATTCCTTCCAAGCTCTTCCAATTTGAGTGGTGAGCAACACTTGTCCCGACAAGTCATGGAATTGACGAGTGCCGTTGCACAACAAACAACCTTAGTGAATCAACTTTTGCAACGCACTAAGATCCAACATGCCCCAGACGAGGTGTCCCGAAGTAGGACAAGGGCAAACGAGGAACCTTACCGGCAAAGTCCTGGCAAGCAGCCAATCAACCAAACCGAGCAGTCGGGCGGTGTACAATCCCGATTGGGTCCCCGAGATAGCGTAAACTCCCGTCTTAGCACGCGGATGAGCGTGCATTCTCGATTAGGCTCGCGGGCAAGTATACATTCAAGGTTGGGGCCACGCTTTGAAGATCCACATGAACACCCTTATAGGCAAAGTATTCACTCGAGGTTAGGCCCGCAAGGAGTATTATCTACGTCACATCGGAGCATACGGAGAGACGCACGGAGAGAAGTAGCTGCTCAATCCGTTTCAAGTTCAACAAAACAGCCTGCGAAGAAATCCTTCTCCAGCTAGGCAGCCGAGGCAACAACAAGTGGAGTGTCCGGAAGAGCAGGCAGGCCAAGACTTGGGGCAGCCGAGGGCTCCGCTACCCCATCAAAGGCAAATCCAAGAGGAGGTAGAAAGACTTTTCAATGAACGATTGCGTGAATTCCAACGCAACAAAGTGGCCGATGAAACATTAAGGCGGGATATGACCAACATAAGCAGGTCACCTTTCACGGATGAGATCGAGCAAACGGAGCCCCCACGCAAGTTTAACATGCCGCACTTCATGTCATTCAAAGGGGATGGAGATCTAGAAAGGCACTTGAAGCACTACCGAAGCGCGATGGTCCTTTACCGGAATAATGACGCTCTCATGTGCAAAATATTCGCCACCACTTTGCAAGGCGAAGCGCAAGATTGGTTCCATACCTTGCCACCGCAATCTATTCAGAATTTTGATGAGCTTTCCTTGGTTTTCACCAAAGAATACTTATCTTACCGCTCGATCAAGAAAAAATCTGATCATTTATTCAACGTGAAGAAAAACCCAAAGGAGTCGCTCCGCGACTACGTAAAGAGGTTTAAAGCAGAGAAGGCGAAGATCGTTGGATGCGATGACTCAATAGCTAGTGCAGCCTTTCAAAAGGGCCTCCCAACAGATCATCCTCTATTTGGAGAGATGATCATGAAAGAAGACTTGACTCTAGCAGATTCCTTCGCCCTAGCAGAGAAGCATGCACTTTGGGACGAGGCTCGCCGGGCAGAAAAGGCACCCGAGCAGCCTCAAAAAGAATTAGTAGCGGCTCAAAGAAAGGAAGATGGAAAACAGCCCAGCAAGAGCAGACAAGAGGCCAAGCGGAGGGATAGGCCTACAACTAAAAAAGGCCCCATAACCAAGAATTACTCAAAGTTTTCAATTCTGATCCATCAAATCCTTCGCGACATAAAAAACGAGCTGTGGTTCAAGCTACCGAAACAGTCAAAAGGAGATTATTCTAAGTTGGACCACACCAAATATTGTGCATTCCACCGAGGTTCAGGCCACACCACTGACAGCTGCTACACTTGGAAGAATTATCTAGAAAAGCTCGTGAAAGAAGGCAAGGTCGATAAATATTTGGACAAGCCAACTACACAGCCAAGAAGGAATGCCGATGATGATGAGGAGCCACCAACCAAGACAATTCGGATTAATGGTATCTTTGCCGAATCCGAGCACTTGGGGGCCACTAACAACTCCAAGAAGAGGAAGATCCAGCAGACTTTACTGATCTCCCAAGTCCAAGCAGCCGACACACAACCTGGACCCATTATTGGCTTCACTGAGCAGGACGCAGAAGGCGTTGACTTCCCGCACGACGACGCACTAGTGATATTTGTCCAAATAGCCCATGCCATAGTTGACCGAATGATGGTTGACAATGGAAGTGTAGTCAATCTACTTCAACTCTCAGTCATCCAGAAAATGGGCCTAGAAAGCACAATAATATGCCGAGCAGAGGTTCTCCCCGGATTCAATGGACACACATCAACTGCAATCGGCCAAATTACACTTGACGTGAAAACACCGCCAGTTGTCTCGAAGCAAACATTCACGATCATAAGTGACCCATCTCCTTACAATGGGATCCTCGGAAGACCTTGGTTGATCAAGCTGGATGCCGTTACTTCCGTCAAGTACCAAAAAATCTTATTCCGCATCCCGGGATGAGGGGTTGGAGAAATTAAGTTTGACCAGGCCGCATCCCGACGATGCACTGTGCAAATGTTGAAAGAATCAAAGAAGAAGACCTTTACCCCCGTAGAGGTCACTGGAATCCAAAAGGATGATGAGGCTGCCAAATAGCAATTACAGCAAATGGATCGAGAAGATAGCGCTCAAGCAGACGATATAGGATGGAAACCTGAGGAAGACGCTGAAGAAATCATTCTCGATCCGCAGCAGCCGAAAAAGACGGCTAGAATTGGCTCTCGTCTAAGCCCAGCCGAGAAGGAAGAACTCACTATCTTTCTTAGAAAGAACCGAGACATCTTCGCATGGTCACCATCCGACATGCCCGGCATTGACCCAAAGGTGACTTGTCACAAGTTACACGTTGACCCCGCTGCTAAACCGGTGATCCAAAAAAGAAGGCATTTTGCACCAGAACGAGTAGCGATCATCGAGGCAGAAATAGACAAGCTGTTGGAAGCCGGATTCATAAAAGAGGTAGCACACTCGACATGGCTCGCCAACGTTGTGCTAGTTATGAAAAAATAGAAGGGCAAGTGGAGGGTTTGCGTAGATTATACCGACCTCAACAAGGCGTGCCCAAATGATCCTTATCCAGTTCCCCGAATCAATCTTTTGGTAGATTCAACTTCTGGGAACCAGCTGCTCAGTTTCTTGGACGCATACTCTGGCTACAACCAAATAGCCATGTACGAGCCCGACAAGGAAAAAACTGCGTTTGTGATCGAACGAGGTACCTATTGCTACAAGGTCATGCCTTTGGCCTCAAGAACGCAGGAGCAACTTACCAAAGGTTAGTAAATATGATGTTCAAGAAGCAAATTAGGGTAACCATGAAGGTCTATGTTGACGACATCATGGTAAAAGGCAAGCAGCGGTCAGACCACATTCGCAACTTGGCGGGAACATTCAACATCCTTAGAAAGTACAAAATGAAGCTCAACCCTACCAAATGCACATTTGGAGTATCTTCTGGCTGATTTCTAGGGTACTTAGTCACCCAACGAGGGATTAAAGCGCATCCTAAGCAAATCCGAGCGATTCTAGAAATGAAGTCTCCCACAACCTTGAAAGAAATCCAAAGCTTGACTGGACAAGCAGCCGCTCTCAACCGTTTCCTTTCACGGTCTACCGATCGATGCAAGCCTTTCTTCAAAGTCATCAAGAGGGCGCAACGTGATAAATGGGATGAAGAATGTGAAAAAGCCTTCCAAGACCTGAAGAAGTATCTCACATCACCTCCATTATTATCTAAGCCGGAAGCTGCGGAGGATTTATACATCTACCTGGCGGTCTCCGAAGTAGCAGTGAGCTCTGCCCTCATACAAGAAGAGCTGGGGGCCCAACTACCGGTATTCTACACTTCTAAAGCTTTTCTCGATACGGAAACAAGATATCCGAAGATCGAAAAATTAATTTTAGCCCTAGTTGTGGCAGCTCGGAAACTTAGACCGTACTTTCAAGCTCATACAGTCATTGTCATGACTCAATATCCTCTACGATCCATCTTGCATGGTCTGGATGCCTCTCAACGAATGATGAAGTGGGCACTTGAACTAGGCCAATATGGTTTAGTCTTCCGACCCCGTACGGCAATAAAGGCCCAAGCTTTAGCAGATTTTATAGCAGAATTTGCACCTGGCCTAGGCAACGCAGCAGAGAAGCCCAACAATGTCCTAAAAGCAGCCGAGACCTTAGCTTCACCTGCTTCCCTCAATGGAGATATTTGGCATTTGCATGTCGATGACGCGTCCAATTACAAAGGTTCGGGAGCAGGCGTGGTTCTCATTACCCCAAATGGCTCGATGCTTGAACAGGCGATCACTTTAGGCTTCAAGGCATCCAACAATGAAGCAGAATACGAAGCCTTACTGGAAGGCCTCCGAATGGCAAAAGACTTAGCAATGAAGAAGCTTGCGATTCATTCCAATTCTCAGCTAATTACTAGCCAAGCCACTGGGAATACACGGCAAAACATCCAAGAATGGCGCAATATCTAGAGAAGGTACGCAAGCAGCTTGAGGCATTTCAGACTTACACTCTTACTCAAGTTCCACAGACGGAAAATGCCCACGCAGATGCGCTAGCCGGCCTAGGCTCCGCCCTCGATCACCAGCTCAAACGTTCAATTCCAGTGGAATACCTAGATAAGCCGAGCATAGAGGCAGAGCCAGTAGCCGAAGTGTCACAGGTTAGTGTAACTTCAAATTGGCAAAGCTCTATTATAGATTACTTGGTCAACGGCACATTCCCCATAGAAAGATTGGAGTCTAGAAAACTCCAAACCAAAGTGGCGCGCTATTATATGTGGAATGGCATTCTCGTTCGAAGATCCTACACCAGGCCACATCTCCGTTGTTTGGCACCTCCCGATGACTTGAAGGTCCTAAGTTCAATCCATGAAGGCGTTTGTGGAAATCATTCAGGAGGTCGATCTTTAGCACAAAAGGCTCTTAACGCAGGCTACTATTGGCCTACCATGCATCAAGATGCTAAGGAGCTAGTACAAAAATACGACCGCTGCCAACGTTACAAGCCTGTGCCAGCACTGCCTGTCAGCGAGCTACACCCACAGACGAGTCATTGGCCGTTCATGCAGTGGGCAATCGACCTGGTAGGGCCTATGTCGCCCGCTGCTGGGGGCAGAGGCATGATGATCGTGGCAACCGATTACTTCACCAAATGGGTAGAAGCAGAGCCCATGACAACAACAACTCAAACGAACATAGAGCGCTTTATATGGAGGAACATCATTTGCCGCTTTGGCATCCCTCAGTCCATCGTCACCGACAACGGCCCGCAATTTGTGGGCAAAGATTTGGCAAGATTCTTCCAAAAGTATGACATTAAACAACATATGTCCACACCAAGATATCCGCAAGGCAATGGGCAGGCCAAAGCTTCTAACAAGACGATCCTCGACTGCCTCAAAAAATCCCTTACCGACAAAAAGGGAAAATGGCCAGATGAACTCCCCGGATGTCTATGGGCGTATCGCACCACCAAAAGGCGAACAACCGGAGAAACCCCTTTCTCCTTGGCGTTTGGTTCAGAGGCAATCATTCCTCCCAACATCATTATGCCAAGCATTAACACCCTACAGCCAGACGTCGAACAGAACAGAAAAGAGATGGCCACAGATCTAGATCTAGCAAAGGAGAGGCGCGAGCAGACCATAACCCGCATCGCAGCCTACCAGCAGCAGCTCCTCTCTAGTTACAACAAAAGGGCCAAAATCCGGCAATTTCAACCCGGAGATCTAGTCCTGAGAAAGGCCTTCATCACTGCCCGTAGAGAATGATCAAAGAAGATGGACCCTATTTGGGAAGGGCCTTACAAGATCAGCAGAGTAGGCGGCAAGGGAAGCTACACCATCGCTACTATGAACGACAAGGAGATCGAGAAGCAATGGAACGCCTATAACTTGAGAAAGTACCATGTGTGATCTCCAACTACATCAAGACCCGAAGACTCAAGCAGCTCAACAGGCACCACCTCGCGAGCCGAGGATTATCTAGTTGTTATGCAATTTTTTACAATTAAGTTATTAGTTCACTTTTTTTTCAATAAGGAACTCTTTACAATTTGGTTTGATTGTAACAATTCATTAATTCCTGCACTTCAAAGGGAGACCGCGCCCTTCTTAAGGACTCACCGCAGGAATTGTATTACCTGATGGACCAACCATGCTCTCCAAAGCGAGAGGATAAAATCTACTCTTCGAGTATCCAGACGTGGATGAGCCTGGCTGCCCTAGTATAACTAGATGCGCAATGGCTTGCGCTGGGATTCCTAGAAGTAGCCACAATGGTCTTTTTCAAGGCTTAGCTAATTGAAGGATTTTTGGTCCCTAGACCTAATCCGCAGGAAACCGGGCCCTAGAGACGGAGGGGGCACATTATGCAGTACGTCCGATGGACGGCTACACTTGGAATCTAAAGCTGCTACCAAGTGCACTAAGGTAGCCTACGATTTCTAGAAGACTGCCTACGGCTTGCCCTTCGAGTAGTAAAACCGCGCTAAACTTATACAACTGCACATTCTTGTGAAAGGTTAAACAAGTTAGCGTGCATATACAAAGTTTTATCCACTGCTGACATGCTACGTAGTCGATAAACTTCACATCTGCCAAGAGCGGAACAACTTACACCAAGTCCTAAAGTGTTGTGATACTTGCTACGCAACCTACGGAATTGGAGAAAGCCAAGGTTAACAGCCTAGTGGTCACGTGGACTCGTCTGCTTCTGTAAGTAAGGCGTCCGGTTGCCGATCCTATGGCTAGCAACTTTGTAAAGTTCTACCCCAACACCTACGATTGTATAAGCTACGAGGGCCTATCTGCTTATAAAAAAGTAGCACGCCTGCCACTAGTCTATAAAGTCTAAAGGTTAGAGCATGAACAAAAGAAGCGAAGATGGAGAAAAGCGAAAGAAGCAAGTTTATTAAATTTTCTAACAAAATTGATAAACAACTAGCAAAGACTGAAGGAGTTCAGGCAAAACAAAAGCAACAAGGAAAAATAAATCCTAAAGGCTACTAAGAAGACTACTCTTCAGCAGCTTGGCCACTCGACGACTGCTCAGTCGTCACACCTTCGGCAACCACGACATTCCCAGCAGTGGTACCATCCGGCGCTTCACTCCCGGCTGCCCTGTCTTGGGCACCCCCATCTCTAACTATTTCACCGATAGAAGACTCGAAAGTAAAGGCGAACAAATCTTCTGGAGAAATAGAGAAGGTCTCGAAGTCTTTTTCAGAAAACTCAAAATCAGATGGTCGTCCAAAGAGATGATCTACATAACCAAGTTTGTAGAAATCAGATTGATTTTGAGTCAGCGAAGCCTCAAACCCAGCTTTCTCGCCCTTCAACTGCTCAACTTCCTCAAGCAGACAAGCACGAACCCGCTGCATTTCCTCCATTTCTTTCCTCAGATTGTCATTGATCTTCAAAGCACCTTGAAGCTCCAACACTTGAGGCTTAAGCCTGTCAACAACTTTCTTGAAGTGTATCATTTAGTTGTAAACAACAATCATTTCTTCATCTTTTGCATAAGCAATGAAGCGGAATTCAGAATTGGCACGTTCAAGATCCTAAATCTGAGGTATGTAACGTTCAATCTCCTTCTCTACACTTTCATATTTTACTTGAGTCGCGTCAAGCCTAGCCTTCAAGTCCCTGATCTCTTGGCGAGCGGTCTCAAGTTGCAGAGAAGTAGGGGCAGAGATATTAGACCCCTTCAAACAGCAAGTTCAGATTCCAATTTTTTAACTTTCTCGGCCGAGGAATAAGCTTCCGCTGCCATAGACCTTGCCACCTCCTTGGCAACTTTGGTATCCTTTTGATCAAGAACCATGGACTCGGCTGCCAAGATCGCCATTTTTTGCATCATGGTCAGCAGAGCAACCCTCCTGTACTCAGACGTGTGTTTCACAAAGGAGCTCGGACCAATAATTCCTTTGACGCCGTCAACAAACTTAGCACACGTATCCATATCCTCAAGAAGGTCTGGTTTCAAAAGAGAGCTAGACTTGGCCGATTTATCACAACCACTGGCGCAAACAGCTTCTCTTTTCTCAGCAGGCAACTTGGTCTCAGCAGCAGAATGAACAAGTTTTAGCGCCACTTTAGCAGGCGAAGGTGTCTTGCCACTCTTCATAGTAGCAAGCCTTTCCAAAGGAGAATCAGATTTAGCCTCAAGCGGACGCTTTGGCACAAACTTCGGCACTGGAGGCACTGATGAACTTCTACGTTGGGCAATCCTACCAGCAATCGAACTAGCAGATTTCGAAATAGCAGGCGTTACTGGCACAGATCCGGCAGTTTTTTTTTTCTCTTTCTTGGAGGAAGTCAAGTTAATCACGAGCTTGGGAGCAGCTGGTGAACCCTCGCGAGCAGCGGAAGAAGTCTTCGGTTTTTTCTCATCAAACACTTCCTAAGCAGTTGATGAACCTCCGCGAACGATCCTTGATTTCTTTTCAACAGGCATCTCTTGAACGGGCGGGGAGTGTTTCTTTTTTCCGCCATCAGTGGCAGCAGGTTCAACCACAGTGATAGGACGGGCCAACGCGTCTACTTTGATTCGTTTAATCTCTTCTTTTGGGGGCAACCCATCTTTCTCTCTACGAAGAGGACTTAACAACCAGCGCCACTCACGATACTCAGAGGGGATACCCAAAGCGACATGCACTTTCTTCATATCCGGAGAAACCTTGGGAGTCAAGCTAAATTCTGAATCTACGAAGGCAGCGGAAAACAATCAGAAAATTGAAAAGCAGTTTAGCATTAAAATCAAGCAGCCAAGAAAAAAATTAAAGCAGCCTGCTTACCAGATATAAAAACTATTGGCACACGCAGCTCGGGAGAGTGATCAGACTCTCACTCTCCACTTATCTCCAAAGTCTCCTTGGCCAGTCATGATCTCCCTTACTCGAGTTGTCAAAAAGTCTATGACGAGACCGCAGCTGCCCAACTCCTTCGATACGACCTATGTCAAAGAAATACCAAAATTCGCTGGTGGTTAGTCCCAAGTCAAAGAATTGGCTCAAATTGTGGAACCCCACCATCACTCGGACCGCATTCGGGGAACACTGGGCAGGCGTACATTTCATAGAGCAGAGTACTTCTTGGAAGAAGCGTGGCATGGGAAAAGTAAACCCTAACACAAAATAGTAAGGGTGGAACTTGATGGCTCTCCGAACCCCATCGCATGGTTCACGGCTGCTACCATCCCTAACTCGCTTCACACGCACTCCCGATGGAATGGCATGCCAATATGTCTCAAGGAAGTCCCTAAATGAATCATCAGAGTTAATCTTGAAGTGAGCAGCCTTGAAGTAGCCAACCTTGCTCAAAGACCCGCCTTGACGATACAATGGTGGCACACCATCATCACTCTTGTGGTTAAGGAAAACATGCTAGAGAAAATTCTACGAAAAGTACAAGAAAGATTTATTAGAGGGTTTTTTTTTAAAAAAAAAAAAAAAAAAAAAAAAAAAGGGGCTCGGCGCAAGAAGGCCTCATGGCCCAAGCCCCCCAGGGCATTTCTTTTTTCTCTCGGAAAAAAAAAAGGTCAGGGAACCAGCACGCTGGTTCCCCATTTTCTTCTCTCGGCCCAGGGGCTTGACAGCCCAGTCCAACCAAATGGGGGCAGACGCCCCACCTTCTTCTCCCACAGGCCCGAGCCCAGCTTTTCAAAAGAAAAAAAAAAGGTGGTAAAGGCCCAAAGCCACAGGACTTAGCCGGCCTGGCCTGATTCCTTTCCTGATCGCGCCCCAACGCCCAAAAAAAAAAAAAAAAGAGGATGAGAAGGACCATGTCGTGGCTTCCCAGGGGATCCCATCACGAATCCGTGATGCCCGTCAAGCTAGATTTCAAGCCCCAAAGATTCAAGAAAATCAAGAAGACAAGAAAATTAATTTTTTCTTACCTAGAAGCAACGAAAAGCGATCATTTGCACGGGCAAGACGTAAAAGATTGCTAGAGGAGGGGGAACAAATATCCTCTAAGCTCTTTTTCTCTCTTGTAAGGATGAATAAGTTTCTCTCTAAAAGTTGATTTAATAATCCACTTAAGGTGGACTTAAATAAGCTTTGGGGAAATTTATTTCCTTTTCCTAGAAGGATTTAATTTCCTATTAAAAGAGAGAATCAACAACAAAATAGGAAGCAATTCAGAGTTTCCTAAAGTGAGAAAATCTCTACACATGTTGCCCTTTTCTGCAAGCAGCCCAACAGGTGTGGGGGCATTTGTGGAGCCAAAAATAATCACAAGGCGACACGTGGAAATTTTGACAAAAGATGACCAAACTACCCCTGAGGTACACTGGGATTTCTACACTCGAGCAGCAGACAATCAACCTTCAACAAAGTCAAAAATGCTCCAAAAGAGGTAAACAATTCAAAGACCATCTCATCAAATTCCCTTTTTCAAAGTAACCTCCAAAATATTATGTTAATTGATTAATTAATGGATTAATTACCCAATTAATCTATTAAGTATCAATTAAGTTATCCCATTAACCACAAAATAAATCCAAATTAACCTCAAAATTATACAAAGGCCGGCCACCACCCATTCTCCTTATCTTTCTTATTTTCTCCACTTTACTACCCAAATTAAATTAGACAATTAACTCTATAACCCCCCATTTATTTCTTTCATATTTAATTAGCCAATAAATTGGCTAATTAAACCAAAATTTCAACCTAAAAACCCCATCAAGGCCGGCCATTTCTTCTCAAAAATGGACAAGCTTAGCCCTATAAATAGGCTCCTATTTTCACCAAAAACTCATTCCATTTCTCTTGCAAAAAATCCTAAATACTCCAAACACTCTTTCTCTCTAAAATTCTAACTTTGGCATCAGAGGTTCTTCGGCCAAACCCATTCATCGTGGGCACGTGAGGCTTTTGGCCTTAACCTAAGGTGCTAGTTGTTTTGTAGGTACAAAATCGTCTAAGATCGAAGAGGAGAAAATTTGCATCCACAGACATCAATGTTGATGTTATAATTTTTTTTTAACATATGCCAAAATGGTAGTTCATGACAATACAATTTAGGAATAAAATATAAGGTATTGTATCTTGAACAAGATGCATGCGTGCAATGAATCATTCAACTCGGCCTTGGAAAACCTTTCCTTCCTCTTTCCAATACTTTTCCTTTTTCTTATTGATAGGATTTTTAGTACCAGCGCAAAAAGGGTTAAAATCACTAAAAATACTCGCAAGAAGACAAGGTAATTGTTGTATATTTGCTCATGCAAGGTCGTTGTCCCCAAAGATTGTTTGACTAATTTGTAATTAAACTAACTCTTAATTAATTTTTAAAACAGATTTTATCAAAGATTTGAGATTTATGAACTTAAAAAGACTAAATTAACAATAAAAAGAATCTGGAATTTTGGAATTTTGGAAATAATGGCAGCAAAGATTAAAAACGTTTTTTTTTAAATTAATAATTTAGAGAAAACTAGAGTTTAGCCTTCACCATCACAATCCTATGCAATTTTATCAATTACTTATGAATTTCCACATACATGCTTTGAAGGTTAGGTTTTCCTAATGCATATTTTCCTTGTGATGTACAAGCGAAAACATATATCTAACATGCAACCCGTCTGCGATGTTCATATCAAATATAAACATACAAGACTCATTACACTTTGTGAAAACCTTTTGAAAAACCATGCAACCCTTAAGAGCGTGATGTTCGCCTTAAGTGAACTTACAATTACTAATCACAAGAAGCCCTCCTCAATTTCAGGGTGATGTTCTAACAGAAATTGCATCAAATTACTTGTCTAGATATCCTAATGGTGATCAGTCATTAAAATATATAGATAGTTTTAATCGCTGTGATTAATAATTCAAAGCAAGCATGCATCCATTCATAAGCAAATTAATAAAATTACATATTCATGCTAAGGCTTATGGCCTAACCCTAGCAAAAACAATTATTTACGCATACTCATAATTAAAATCAAAGGAAATCTGTGAAAACACCTTAAAGTAAAAAATCTTCAAGAACCCTCGTAATTTTCTCTGTCTCCAAAGTTGAATGAAAAATAATAATAACCCTCCCCTTTTTTACTAAGCACGGCAAAGCCATATATTTGGCTAGCCATCTGCAAACCCTAGGAGACCTCGGTCTCTTATTCCAAATAGGAAACTAATTAAATAATAATAAAATATCTTAGACAATAAATGCCTAATAAAACTAGGAAAATCTGTACAGCAACTGTACAGCCACGTTTTAGCCTCATATATTCTCCAAATCCGGCCCATAATAGCTTGCTTTGAAGATCAGGAGGTTCTGAACACATCTCCAGAAGGCCACGAACCCATCAGAGGTCATCTTAGGCTTCAAAAACGTAATTTAAGCCCAAAACGTCATTATTTCAGCATTGCACATCACTCCTTTATTTTATTGCCAGAAAATAACTGCTAGGTGGAAAAATCTGATATTTTAACACGATCAAGCCAACTGACTCATGAACATCCTCCAACTAAAATTACTCCAAAATCCATCCATTTGCTTATGTTTTGCTCCAGAAGATGTCAAAAATCCTATATTGAAAATAAAATTCAAAGTATCAAAATTCTTCCAAAATAATAACCAAAATACACTAAAAATAAGGTTAAATATATTATATGAAATTGACTCATCAAAATACCCCCAAACTTAGCTTTTTGCTTGTCCTCAAGCAAAATAAAACTAGAAAACTAAAATAAAAACTAACAACCTAGAAACTTAACTAAAACTAACTGTCAAAAATTTTCATCTTCAAAGTTGCAATCCATAGAACACATTAAAAATTAGAACATCTTTTCAAGAGTTCCAACCAATCCCACCACAGAGTCTAAGCCACTTAGAATCGATTAGAAAAGAATTCACAAACTTTCTTTGGTGTAAAGTGAACCAACATAGTTAAGGAGACTCGACTAAAACTCTCACCTCTTGTCCCTTTTATTCGTACTTCACGTACTAACTTCACATATATATATATTTTTTTCTTTTCGAATTTTTCTCTTCTTTTTTTTTCATATAACATTTTTTTTTTCAGTAACAGTAGTGGTCGTGCAATGTTGGTTTTCTTAAGCTTTCGATCCAACCCATGTAGCGAGCTTTAGGTCAATGACTCCCAAACCACTAGGGCTTTAGGGCACCAGGTGTAGAACACCCCTAAGGACTTATTAACCCGAGTTGAAAAGGCTACGAAACCAACTAACCACAGTGCCCCATGCCAAAACTCTACTGTTTGACGCGAGAATCACTGCTGACTAGGCAGGACTGACCCGGTTACTAGGCAAAGCCTCGGGTGGAACAATTATTACTTTATAACACATACTAACTTTATTTTATATAGAAGAAAAATTAAAATGCACTTAGACAAAAAGTAAGTGTTTCAATCTCACTCCCCACAAACCATGTTGGTGTGATGTGCAAATTTCAAAGTATAATTCATGAATTAGTGTCTAAGCAACGATAAATAGAAAAGACTCTAATGTGGGATTAACCTTCACCATGTCCATTTGTTCTAACGTTTAAAATAAACTATGGATATTAACTTAGAAACGAAAACTTGATAACTAACACAAAAATTAAAATCCTAAAAATTTTACTTTCCCACCCCCAAACTTATTTCACACTTTGTCCCCAAGGTGTGGAAAATAAAGAAAGAAAACAAAAATATTAAAACCTTAAAAATTTAAAATAGCTAACAAACACAAAGAAATAAATGAAGAAAAGATAAATAGAAAATAAAACAAATAAAACAATGAAAGAAAGTATAAAATAAGAAAAAAAACATAAAATAAAAGAAAAAGAAACGGACACACCTGGGATTCGAAGACAGGACTTGAAGCTGGGGAAAGGTGCTGTAAAAATGTGGAGAAATAAAACACGAGCGGACACTTCGGGGTTTCGAAAGCAGGACCGGGTAGCTGGGAACTTGCGAAGATGCGCTGGCCAACATGTTAACTTCAAACGTGTGTCAATTCCTAGCAATAGCTACAATATAAGTGGATGTAGCAGATGCATTTGTCATGTGAAAAACCCTATCGAATCTTGAACATGCATCGGATCCCCTTTCATTAGCCTCAAGCCCAGAGCCGAACGGTTCTTTTCTGTCCATGCCCATCTCTTTTTCAGACAGAGAAGAGCAATGATGTTGTTTGTGAACCCCGAAGCATCTCTTCTCTCTAGAAAAATGAGAGATATCTCTCATTTCTCTCATTTCAAAACCCATCCATCTCACCCCTTTCTCTTGAGAAAAGCCGAAGCTGCCCGCTGGGTGGTCCTTCCAGTTCCAAAACTTCAAACCTTTAACGCATAGCCCCAACTGGTGGCGTGAACTGAAAAGCTGAGATGCATGAAGGTAAATCCCTTTCAAATCTGTTGGGTTTATTTGCGGATCTATTTGTTCGTTAGGGAAATATAACACGATTTAACACAGGCATGCGGTTTGATCGGTGGGAGGAGCCCCAGTACTTGCAAATCCGAGACAAACAACATAAGGAAAACACCCTGAGTCGCCATCTCTATTCAACCACACCATGTGTCTCCCAAGCCTCAAGCCATCACGGGTTCGAATTCCATTCACGCAGATCGACACCATTGCTCACATGCAACGGTAATCATCTCCCACTTGGTTCAATATACATGTCTCGCAGCTTGCGAAAAATCACTGAGAGCTAGTGTTTCGTGATGAGTCTCTATAGAAGCTCACACTGAAGGACTTCTGTGGTAGGGGCTGGAGAACCGCAAAGAATAATGGAGAGAAATGGGAAAAAGATGCAGATAACATGAATCCATGAACTCGAAACGCACAGATCTGTGAACACAGGTTCGGTATAACCCATCATCCTCCAATGTTTTTGTTGTTTACATGCCAAACAGTCTAAGAAAGTTGTATGCATTAATGCCTCTGTTACATCTTGTGAAGGTAACGCTCGATCCAGAAGAAAACTCCTCACAAAAGGACTCAAACTACTGCTTGAGCTCGCAGATCCGAAAGCAAAGGTATAGGTCTGCACTGACCAATGTTCAGTCTTTATTTTTTTTATTTTTTATTTTTTTGAAAACCGAAACATAATTCATTGATGACTTAAGGATTAGAAATAGGCCCTTATGACTGGATCTGGATGGAACAGAATAATGTGGGACCAAATTTTACTTGGAACCAAAACGTTGAGGACCCCAGATCCTGTTAACAATGTGATAAACAAGAGGACTAACAGGACTGCATACTGCATTTTGAACTTAATACTGCATGCTCCATTGAGATGACAAGTTGCTGGTGACCCTACTTGTTGTATTCTTGCAAGGTAAACGACTTAAATTTGCAATCACAAGGATAGATGTCCATCATACCGCAAAATCCACGAATCTGAAGGTATAAATACTCATCTGTGCTCTTGATAAACTTCGCAACATTGTGGATGTAAGTGAAACATTATCGGGTTCATGAAAAACATATTCCGAATAACACACTGTTCTGATATGTGTAGGAACCCTAGTGTGGCCTCAGTGCAACAATGATAAAGGATAAGAACATCTCGGACTTTTCAAGATCCGACGTCCATATGAAGGTGAGATTGATTCCAGAATTTGTTGGGGTCCTGATCTGTATAGATGTTTGTTCCATGTCCCGACATGTACTCATATTGGAGTTGGCAGTGTAGGGTATGTGTATCCATGCGGAAAGGGTAGTAAACACACAAGATCAGTGCCCCAGATCTGTGCATCTCAGAGGTATAACTTCGAATCCCTGGAAGTTTTTGTTGTTGTAGATCTGGTAGTAATAGCTGTATTCAATTTTGAGGTGTATGGATATATGATTTAACTGTGTTCCCATCCATACATCGCAAAACTGAGCTGCAAAAAATTAACCGCTCAAAATTATATTTCTGTACTGGATCTGCAACAACCACCCCCAAACTTGCATCTGTGAATGAACTCATGTGAACTGCTTTAAATTTCCAGCATAATGTAGATGTGGCTGATGTTAATGTAGACTTGCTGCTGGGTGCATGATTCCGGTATAGGATTATCTACTTTTATCTTCTCTGTGTTGCAACCTGCAATTAACCAATATGCGTTAAAAGTAATTAACCAATATGCGTTAAAAGTAATAAGTAAATCAACTGACATATTAGTGGATTTTTTTGTTTTTTTGTGTTTTTTTATGTCTTTTATTTTTTTTATATGTTTGAACGTAAACTAATAATAAAATTGAAGATCGAACGAAAAATAAAAATTGTAAAAAAGAAAGGATAGAAAATTGGGTTGCCTCCCAATAAGCGCTTTAGTTAATGTCTATAGCTAGACATTGCCGAAGGCTGGTGGTCAGATCTCTGCTGTAATGTCAAATGGTGCTTCCAAGTAGTGTTTGAATCAATCTCACTCATCACTCATCACTCTTTCAGTGCAACATTTTCCACTGAGGTTCAGATTATTAAACTCATGTATGATGTTGTCTATTGTGATGATACATTTTATCTATACCTACCTTTGTGGGTCCCACAGTCTGCTTCATTTTTAACATGTTATCATGGTGAGTTTGAGATACCTGCTTGTTTCCTGGTGGAAAGGATTTTTTGGGGTATGATGAGGCTTGCAGGTTACAGGTTTCAATCGTGGAATGAGTGGAAAAACTAAGACCTTGAGTGGAAACCATGGCATGAATGTGATTTGGATGAGATTTGCAGATTTACAAAATTATTCCTAGAAGCAATTGAGTAAGTGTGTTTACCACTCGTAAACTTGTATATCCCTTTGTTCTGTCTGTCCATGCTTTTGTTACTTTCAATGGAAGAACTCAATATTGTGTGTTTCTTCAATACGAATCCATTTGAGTTGACTTTATTTTGCCCTGTTCTTCCAAATTTTCCTAGACGCTTCTCAATTGGTGTAACTTCACAAGGCGTATTATAGATGTCCAAATACCCTTCCATTCTCGAATTTCTGTTTTTTATGACGTAGTGAAAAATCCTGGCATTCTCTGATGGCCATCCATTTGATATATCTCTTGACAAGACAGTGAACTAGGTGGATGATTGGTAGAAAGATGTGTATGCTCAACGGTACTCCCTATTGGATCCCCTTACTTCACTTGGAAGGGAGAGGGAGAAAATCTTTGGTACTGAGTGAGAGTCACTCCTAGGTAATATTTTATTTCATCTGAAGGCTCTCACCGCTAGTTTTTTGCTCGAATGACATCTTGACACAATCCTTCATTATGGCTATGTTGCTGCAAGGGAGTATATCCATCTCTGCATCTTTTCGGGCATAAATCATAATTTCCATTTTCTACATGTCTCCCCATAACATGCAAATTTTTCAGATGCATGTCTTTTATTGTAGCAAGTAGGGATGTTGCTTTCTGGGAGGAATAAAAAGTTTGTTTGGGCTAATATTTGGACTTTGGGCCTAGAGAAAGAAAGACCCATAAGGAAGGTAAAAAAGGGAGTTATGCCCGAAGCCCAGTGGCAAGCACATACCAGATTCTCAAAGCAAGTTGACGACTCCCCATTAATATATAGACCACATGCGTACAGTCAGATAGGACAAGTGATGGAGACTTGCCAGCTGCCAGCCAAAAAGTACTTTACAGTGGCAGTACCAGAAAATAACCAGCGGTTTGTTAACCTCCAGTGGCTTTCGGGCAGGGATCAAACCGCCAGCAGTCGAACCAATTTGTCTATAAAAGGAAGAAGAGGGCTCAGAGATGAAGACACTCAACCTATCAAACAAACATACAACTTGTCTCTCTCTGTCAAGCCAAACTACCCAGAAAGCTGTGCCTTGCTCAGACTCTGCTTCCCTTGTAGACTTAGAATTCCCAGAATAGAATAACCTACTCCTGTGTAAAAGCTCTGCTACCTTTCTCCAACTGCTGTAGTATCGATTTCCTCGTATAGATTAGTTTACCTTCGTTACCTTTAGCGCTTAGAAACCTTTGTAATCATAAAGAAGAGAAGCTGCACAAGATTCAACCTTGCCCGACAAGGTTAAATCTTGCCTGACTCTCTTTGTGTTGTCTTTTAATCAGTAGATTTAGTTTTATAATGTATTCCTCAGCATATATGCAAGTCATTTCTAAACCCTTATTTGTTCAAAGCATCATAGGATCTCAGATCTAACGACATCATTATCGTAAGAAGAAAAAAACGGACTATAACTCATGATTTGATCAGATCTGACTATCATCCTTCGAGCATACAAGTTAGATAAAAGTCCTTGATTTCAAGGCATAGAAAAGAACTTAATGTAGACTTAACCCATCTACGACAATCTTTTGATAAACAAGAAGTTAAGATAACTTGGGGCGCAAGTAATCGACTTAAACCAACTTGTTCTACATCTGCCATATAATAGATGGTACTGGCATGCCTCATCATATAGTTAGTTTTGACTGTGAGCCTCGAGGCCTTTTACACGCAGGAGCCCGACGACCAACCAAAGTGCTAATCCCTCGGGGAGCTATGTGCCCGAGCCAAGAACCTCTGCCACCTAGGATTTCTTGCCCGAACAAAGTTATTTGGCATAAGATTCATGGAAGAGGTACAGTTACTCATAGTTCCTGGAATCTGGTTCTCTACCATCAATTCGTTCTGTATGGCACTTTGCTGGTCTGGCTTTAAAACCTTGGTTAGTTACAGGGACCATAGGTGTCCCTTGAGAATCAAAATTCATCTTGATCCCTTGTTGCATCTCATCTTGTTGACCACCTGCTTTGCATTGGTTTTCATCGATGGTATTTTCCGAATCAAAATTTAGAGCTCTTTTGCATGATATTGCACTTTTTCCAGCAATAGGGTCTATTGTCTCCCTTATGCCATTTGCCAGTGGACTTGGGGATTCCTTTTGAACATTCTTTCTTAAATATTTCCTCTTTGCTGGTTGGCTCTCCTTAGACTCTGTACTGCTTGGAGTTGTAGGCTTTGTTGTTCCTTTGGGTTTGACTTCTCTGATTACCTTGGGCCTGTGTTTTCTTCGCTTCGATGGTTTATGTTGCAGTGTCTTATTTAGACCAATCCCTCTGTCACCTTCCCTGTCAGAATCTCTGTTTTCCTTGTTTGGTGTAGAAACTGCTGATGTTGATGACTCCACAATGTTCTGCAAGAGTTCGTCACCATATTTTTTAATTGCTTCATCTCCTATAAAAATGGTTAGTTTCACCTGCTTATCTTTTTCCCTGCTAGAACCTTCCTTTATCAAGAATTTCAATAGTGCAGAAAGCTGGTCGTTCTCCAAATTCTTGTCTTGGTCTGTTGTGAATTGGTGTTGGCTGGCAACACATGAGGCAGCATCGGCTTCTAATGTTGGTAAGGAGTTTAGATCACAGCTTGACATGAATGCTACAGGGAAATCATCTGTGCAGAAAGCAGTGTTTTTGTCATAATTTTAACAGTGAAGGGATTTTCGGAATTATATGGCCATTAAGAAATTGTCCCTCGGAGTGAAATTCGTAATGGTTTCAAGACCATTTAGATGCAGTATCACACACCCAAGTTATAAATGTTTCAGCTTTATAAATTTGTGATTTTCCAATTTGAATTTAAATATTTTATGGATCGCCTATATATATATTGGTCTATTGCCTTAAGCCGTCGAATTGTGCAAAGGTAAATGTTTTAGGCTTTCAAGTACAACGAGGCACTAGATTTTGGGAGCCAACCACCACATCTAAGTTAGAGTGGGTAAACTTTACGGAGGTTAATAATAAGAAGACCTGGCATTTCAAACCTGACCCGTGAAAATGAGTATTCGGGTGAGTGTTTAACGGACTAGTGGTTAACGGGTCAACCCGTTAAGCATCCATTACATAACGGGTCATTTTGGGTGAACCCGTTAACCACCTGTTACACCCTTTAGTGAGGGTTTTTGTGTAATTTCAGTAGTCAATATGAAACCCTCACATAGTGAAGCTCTTGTTCCGAGAAGTTATTTAAAACCGGCGGTTCATCCGTGCGAAGCCATATTTCCGTAGACACTCCTGGCGTCACTCGTCACTCTCACCTACATCATTTGCTCTTTCAAGTGGAATGTCATCGCCAGTAACGCCCGAGAAATCATTCGACAAATCGGTGTCGTTCGGGTTTTTCTCGAAGTAGTTCGAGATGAATCGTCGGGTCTTCCGACCTCCGCAGTTCTGAGCTTGTCGGAGCTCCATTTGGCCTTCCAAAAAGTTCAGTTCTTGCTAGGAGACTTGGCCCCGGGACGACGCCAGGGTACGAATGCTGATGAAGTCGGGTAGCATGGCGAGTCAGTTTCGGGTCTTGAGTCAGGCCATGGGCACGACTCTCGATGTTCTACCTCTCGCGTCGGTCTACGCCTTCGTTGAGGTCAATGAGCAAGTGGAATTGGAGGCCAGGCAATCGCAAAAGACGGGGTATGAAGTCGACCCGGATAATATTCATGTCGTGGAGGCGGTGAGGTCCGTTTTGGCCAGATTAAAGAAAGGAGTGCTCCGGGCAAGGGGAATTTGAAATGGGTTCTCGAGTTCCTCGGGATTAGGAAATGGAGCAGGTGTGAGAAGCAAGTCAAGTTCTTGAATTCAGAAATTGGGTTCGAGAATTTGAGCCAGGAGAAGAGAGAGGTGGGATTGTTGAGCAGCCTGAAGGGTTTGCTTTGTTACTGTCGATGGGGGCTGTAATTGATTTGAATGAAATGTTAAAAAAAATAAAAAAAAGGTTAACAGGTGAAACGGGTTGAAACGGGTGACCCGGTAACTTAAACGGTTGGGTTCAGGTGACCCGTTAGCTAGCGGGTTGGGTTTGGATGACTCGTTAAATTAACGGGTCAGGTTGAACCCAACCCAAACTCCAGTAAACCCGCCCCGTTTACAGGTCTACTAATGGCATTCAAAAAGTGTTGCGTTCTTGTTTTGTTTTGCCCCTCTTTCCCCTGCTTTTCCTTTGTTTTTGGTTAACGTCATCCAACAGCGTCAAGTCTTTACTTTTAGATGGTGTTTGGGTGCCAAAATGAAGTTGGTTAAGTGAAAAATAAAGATACGATACAAACAAGTTATAGCGCATATAGATCATTGGTTAAATGTAAAAGATACTTGCAATTAAGTTGAAATTTCAAGATGTGAAAGTTCCGCTTGGAAGTGATCTCATCTATGACAATATTTTAAATGTTTGAATCTGTTATTTTTCACGTAAGACTTTGACTGTTGTGACTCGAAATGGATTTCTGACACATTTCATGGAAATCTTTGTTTGCAGTGTGTGACACAGATATGAGAACCTAATAAAAATACTTACTTTGGCATATATGGGACAAGCTGTCACCATAACTCAATGGGTTTGAATTTGAACTTGAGTAGTAATTTTGGTCGTCAAATAACCAATGAACTGAGTTGGAATTGTTGGAATCTTATTTGGACTCTACAAATCATGATAAGGAATTGTCACATTATAATTATAATCAGTTAGAGTTAATTATTAGGTTAACTTCTTTTAAAGTAGGACCGTAAGGCAAACGTGTTGAAGTGATGGAAAGCCCCACGTCTATAAGGATTGAGTAGTGCTGTCAGTTACCAACTGTTGTCCATAATAGGCAGAAGGCAGTTTGGATCAGCATCTATATATGGAATGGTCCCTGCTCAAGAGGAAAAGGTTCTATACAGAAACTAGCCTTATTCTAGTGAGAACATAAGGTCCCCATTGAGTAGAAGATTCTTCCTTATTCACCAGTTCCATGGCTTTATCAAGCATGCCCATCCAAGTCTACCCAATGAAGATGCCCAATGTTGTTTCTTGAGTTCTGAACTTGTCCCTCAGTGTGATGGTGCTTGATCATTGCGTCAATGTCCATAACATCAAGTCATACCTAGCCAAAGGTGAGAAGTTATTTATTTCTTTCTATCAAATGCATTTGGGTTGAATTGATAAGCAAACTCTTGTTCAGATACATGTATATGGATTGTGATTTAGGGTCCTTGCTAATTGTAAAGTTCCAACATTTGGTATCAGAGCATGTATTAGCTCACCCTAAATTCAATTCTTTTAATTACTATTGTCGTTGATTTGATCTTGGGCACTATAATTCTTCGATTAGTTTTTGTTGGTTTTCTTTTGGCTACTGTGATCACGTTTGATACTATGGTGAAAACACCGGAATCAACTTGGGCCTCTCCTTCAAAAACATGAACCCTCTGAGAACGAGAAAGAGATCGGGATCGTAAATGAATCCAGTACAGAAACCGTGACCGCCTTAGTATCAAAAGGTCGCGTTTACCCGAGCACACCAGGCCACTCAAGCGTCAGTGGCGCGAGTCAACTATCGAAGAAGAGGGGTGGCATGTTGTGATTAATTTGCTCATATAATTGAGTTGGCAACAATTAAAGACCAAAGACCAAATTAATTGGAGTGGTAGGCGTGCAAAGTAAAAGGGTTTCCGAAGCAAGTTGAAAGCAGGAAAGAAGCATCAACGTTAATCACATAAACACATGGAATTATGCATGTGTGACTTTGTGGATTAATAAAAGGAAAAGTCAGATGGTTGTTTTGACTAAATGGAGAGAATGAGGGAAGGCATGCCAAGTGCATAATTTTTTTAATCATAAAGGAATCTAAAGCCTTCAATTTGGGATCCAAGGCACAACAACGGCGTCGTTAAGGGCATTGCGAAGGAGGAAGAAAACTCCGCAAAAGCCGAGCAGCAATGGGGTTGGTCTGAAAGATTGCTTGGTTGCCTATGATATCATGAATGTCACAAGCTTGGTGGACTAATGTACATGGCTTTAATGGTTTTCTGGTTAAAGTTTTCTTTGGTTTTGATTATAATTGTTTTTCAATTATAAGTGTTCACATTAATGCTTTTCTTGGTAAGTCTTATTCAGGAATTGTTGGAGTTTCTATGGAGCTTTCCTTTCGGTGGAATTTCAAGAAAAGCAGAGATGACATAAAGAAGGCAGAGAGAAAAAGGAATCAAACTCCAACAAGAATGATGCCGAGGCTGCAACATGTCTAACTGGACAAATAATCATGCTATTAAACCATTAAACAAATGTTTGTAGAACTTTCACCAAAGTAGGGTTTTAAGGAAATTTTGTTTATTAAGGAGGTTGCATGGAATTGTGGTTCATAATCCACAACGGGTAAATATGTTGGCCGGTTGGTTTTATAAATCATCATAAGGGTTTTTAATGAATTTTGAGCCAACTATATTCTTTTCCAAAGATTAGAGTATTAGTTGAAACTTGAGCTTTGATTAAAAAGGCTACATAATCAGGATGCATATCAATATGGTGTGCGTAAATTGCAGTTATGTATCATGCCCAAAGGTGTTACATTGTTGTGTCAATTGATTATTTATCAACTCTCCGGCTTCATCAGGTTTGCTCTTTGCTCTTTGTTCCAAAAACTTGCAGTTATGTTGAGTTGTAATCTATGCATGTGGCTAACCCTAAATTCCATTAAATTGACTTATGAATGTATTGAGTCGTATATATCTTCTTACAGTGCTTGGGTTGGGCATAATCATTATGTAGCTGGCTTTTGTTGTTTTAGTGATAGCTTGGCAAAAAGGTTTAATTAGAAATCGGGCACTAATATTTATCTTTGTGTTTAAAGAATTAAATTGAGATTGCAAATGAATTTTTTGATGTGTCCTATTGTACTGTAGCAAGAATCAACGTTAGTTATTAGGCTGAAAAATAAAACTTGCATGAAGGGTTGATGTTTTTATTCTTAACGGTTTAATACATCATTGTTAATTGTATAAATATAAAGTCTTCTACGATAATATTTTCTGTTCTAACCTCTACTTCAGGAAAAATATGTGAGCGAAGTTTCGCAATGCAGACTTGTGTACATATGTTTTTCACCAAAGTGAAAAGACTTCAGGAGTTGGATTATGTAAATTATGGTTTTAAAAACTCATAACATGTCAATATTCTTTTCCAAAGAGAGGAATGTATGAATAGGTTGAGATGGGTATAACATTTTAAGAGAATTAAGTTGACTGTTTTCTTGTCCAAAGACTTGAAATCTTGGTTGTTTTCTTAATCTTTTACATGACTGTTATACAATAAGGTTACATAATCTATTATCGAATTATGGCTGTTTATGTTTCTTGCCCAAAGGTGTAACATAATCATGCATGAATAATGAAAATTAATATAGCGGAGCAGATGAAGAAGGCGAAGTTCATAGTTTTGGGTATGTTTTTTGTACCAATGATTCCGCTGCTTTGGGGATCAATTTTATTGGAAGCATGACATAGAAACTGTATTTGGTATGATACTAGATATCGGCCCCTGAAATATGTTTGCATTCAGTTTTCACTTAATGAGTCATGGTAATAATATGTTTTGACCCTGTGTGTCAAGAGTTTTCAGTAGAACTCTACACTCATTTTCCATTTGGGCACAAGCTCTGTTATTTCTGTTTAAGACTATTGTGTTTTCAATTGAATTCATAGTTGCATGTCACGGTTGTTCGTTGAATAACTAGTTAATTGCGTATGGAAGAATTGATGCTTCACTAGAAGTATATTGGCAAACTCATTGGAGTTTGATAAAGGACCAAAGTAGCAATGTTTAAAGAGCACGTTGCGAAGATGGGAGTATCAGAATCATTTGATTTAATATATACGTGGGAGTGAACTTCCAATCTTGTTTGTTTACTTTATGGCTGTTTGCTGCCAATGAATGGAACTTGGTGTTTAATTCCATGTATTGTATTGACATGAATTATTGTTTATTGATAAGTTTTGGCTATGGGAATGTTTAGGCATTGTATCACTCCCTTGTGGCGTTGGTTGCTTGTTTAAAAAATTTCTAGTGGTTTTAACTCTTTTTCAGTGTGCAAGATAGCTGAGGGTAGCTTGTTAAAACTGCAGCAACCTTAAGGTAGTGGTTGATGAAGCGGATGAATGACAGCTTCATCAAGACAGACAGGGCTGTTTTTGTGGGAGTATAATGGCAAAACTCTCGGTTTCACTGACATGTTTTATAGCATCATGTATGGTTAGTGAAGAGATTGTGATTCCAGAGTGCCTGTACTAACTGTTGTGCAAAGTTTTCTGGAGTTCGACCTTCTAAATTAGCCATGACAGATGTGTGAGGAATGGTTAATTAACTCAAGTGATCACTAAGGAACTGATTCTCGTTGTAATGTTGATGAATAAACATGATTGGTAAAATCCAAAGTGGGAGAATGTTGGAATCTTATTTGGACTCTACAAATCATGATAAGGAATTGTCACATTATAATTATAATTAGTTAGAGTTAATTATTAGGGTAACTTCCTTTAAAGTAGGACCGTAAGGAAAACGTGCTGAAGTGATGGAAAGCCCCACGTCTATAAGGATTGAGTAGTGCTGTCAGTTACCAACTGATGTCCATAATAGGCGGAAGGCAGTTTGGATCAGCATCTATATATGGAATGGTCCCTGCTCAAGAGGAAAATGTTCTATACAGAAACTAGCCCTATTCTAGTGAGCACATAAGGTCCTCATTGAGTACAAGATTCTTCCTTATTCACCGGTTCCATGGCTTTATCAGGCATGCCCATCCAAGTCTACCCAATGAAGATGCCCAGCGTTGTTTCTTGAGTTCTGAACTTGTCCCTCAATGTGATGGTGCTTGACCATTGCGTCAATGTCCATAACATCAAGGCATACCTAGCCAAAGGTGAGAAGTTATTTATTTCTTTCTATCAAATGCATTTGGGTTGAATTGATAAGCAAACTCTTGTTCAGATACATGTATATGGATTGTGATTTAGGGTCCTTGCTAATTGTAAAGTTCCAATAGGAATCTCTCCAACTGTTGTCAACTTGAGAAGGAAAATCCGTAACCAACGATGTGCTTATCACCTTACTTGAAGGATATGAACCATTGTTGCAATTTTGATTGGTTAGCAAGTAACTAGCCGAATCGATTCCTTGGTTTCTCAATTGAGGATGCAACTTGGGATATAGATGTGTGTTCGCTGCTATGTCACACTACTTGAAGGATACGAACCATTGTTGAAATTTTGGTTGGTTAGCAAGAAATTATCCAAGTCGATTCCTTGGTTTCTCAGTTGAGCATGCAATATAGCAATTAGGGGTGTGTTTACTGCTATGTCTGATAGGATTTTTAGTACCTGCGCAAAAAGGGTTAAAATCACTGAAAATACTTGCAAGAATACAAGGTAATTGTAGTACATTTGCTCATGCAAGGTTGTTGTCCCCAAAGATTGTTTGACTAATTTGTAATTAAACTAACTCTTAATTAATTATTAAAACAGATTTTATGAAAGACTTGAGATTTATGAACTTAAAAAGACTAAATTAACAATAAAAGGAATCTGAAATTTTGGAAATAATGGCAGCAAAGATTAAAAACGTTTTTAAAATTAATAATCTAGAGAAAACTAGGGTTTAGCCGTCACCGTCACAATCCTATGCAATTTTATCAAATACTTATGAATTTCCACATACATGCTTTGAAGGTTAGGTTTTCCTAATGCATATTTTCCTTGTGATGTTCAAACGAAAACGTATATCTAACATGCAACTCGTCTGTGATGTCCAGATCAAATATAAACATGCAAGACTCATTACTCTTTGTGAAAACCCTTTGAAAAACCATACAACCCTTAAGAGCGTGATGTTCGGCATAAGTGAACTTACAATTACTAATCACAAGAAGCCCTCCTCAATTTCAGGGTGATGTTCCAACAAAAATTGCATCAAATTACTTGTCTAGATATCCTAATGGTGATCAGTCATTAAAATATATAGATAGTTTTAATCACGACGATTAATAATTCAAAGCAAGCATGCATCCATTCAGAAGCAAATTAATAAAATTACATATTCATGCTAAGGCTTATGGCCTAAGCCTAGCAAAAGCAATTAGTCACGCATACTCATAATAAAAATCAAAGGAAATATCATCAGAATGAATAAGAGTGAAAACACCTTGAAGTCGAAAATCTTCAAAAAACCTAGCAATTATCTCTGTCTCCAAAGTTGAATGAAAAATAATCATAAGCCTCCTCCCCCAGACTTAAGCACAGCAAAGCAATATATATTTGCTAAGCCTTACGCAAAAAAAACCTAAAACTCTAGGGTTTCTTATCCAATTAGGAAACTAATTAAATAACAATAAAGTATCTTAGAAAGTAAAGTCCTAATTAAACTAGGAAAATCTGTACAGAAACTGTACAGCCACGTTTTAGCCTCAGATATCCTCCAAATCTGACCCATAATAGCTTGTTTTGAAGATCAGGACGTTCTGAATCCATCTCCAGAAGGTCACGAACCCATCCGAGGTCATCTTGGGCTCCAAAAACGCAATTCAAGCCCAAAATGTCACTATTTCAGCACTGCACATCGCTCCTTTATTCTATCGCCAGAAAATCACCGCTTGGTGGAAAAATATGATATTTTAATACAATCAAGCCAACTGATTCACAAACGTCTTCCAACTGGAATTACTCCAAAATTCGTCCATTTGATCACGTTTTGCTCCAGAGGATGTCGAAAGTCCTGTATTGAAAATACAATTCAAAGTATCAAAATTCTTCTAAAATAATAACCAAAATACACTAAGAATAGGGTTAAATATATTATATGAAATTGACTCATCAAAATACCCCCAAACTTAGCTTTTTGCTTGTCCTCAAACAAAACAAGACTCAAACAAAAATAAAAACTCACAAACTAGACAACTAGCTAAAACTTAACCCAGACAAAATTTCCACCTTCAAGTTGCAATCCATAGCAAATTTTAAAAACTAGAACATATTTTCAAAAATTCCAACCAATCCCACCACAGAGTCTAAGCCATTTAGAATCGATTAGAAAAGAATTCACAAACTTCCTTTGGTGTAAAGTGAACCAACATAGTTAAAGAGACTCGACCAAAACTCTTACCTCTCATCCCTTTTATTCACATTTCAAGTACTAACTTCACATATATTTTTCTCTTTTTTTTTTCTTTTTTTTTTTCCAGTAACAGAATGTTAGTTCCCTTAAGCTTTCGATCCAACCCATGTAACGAGTTTTAGGTCAATGACTTATTAACCCGAGCTGGAAAGGCTATGAAACCAACTAACCACCCTGCCCCATGCCAAAACTCTACCGTTTGACGCGAGAATTACTGCTGATTAGGCAGGACTGGCCCGGTTACTAAGCAAAACCTCGGGTGGAACAATTATTACTTTATAACACATACTAACTTTATTTTATATAAAAGAAAAATTAAAATGCACTTAGACAAAAAGTAAGTGTTTCAATCTCACTCCCCACAAACCATGTTGGTATGATGTGCAAATTGTCAAAGTATAATTTATGAATTAGTGTCTAAGCAACGATAAATAGAAAAGACTCTAATGTGGGATTAACCTTCATCATGTCCATTTGTTCTAACGTTTAAAATAAACTATGGATATTAACTTAAAAACGAAAACTTGATAACTAACACAAAAATTTAAAATCCTAAAAATGTTACTTTCCCACCCCCAAACTTATTTCACACTTTGTCCTCAAGGTGTGGAAAATAAAATAAACATGACAAAAATAAAATAGAAATATAAAAAGAACTCAAATGACAAAGACTACCTAAGTAAACTAATAAAAAGTAAAAAAATAAATAAAGTAGAAAAAATAAAAATACAGAAACAAACAAACAAAAAGAAAACAAGCAAATAACAAAATTGAAAACAAAAAAAATAGAGAAGGAAAAGAAAACAGAGGCACCTGGATTCGAAGGGGAGACCTGAAGCTTTGTGAGGAAGTCCTGACCAACACAGGCATGTCCATTCGTGTGTCAAACTCTTGCAACAGCGACAATATAAACTAGTGTAGCAGCTACATGTGTCATTTCAAAAACCCTAGCTATTCTTGAACACGCATTGGATCCCCTTTCAGTCGCCTCGAGCCCAGAGCCCAGAGCCCAGAGCCAAACGGCTCTTTTCTGTCTGTGCCCGTCTCTTTTTCAGACAGAGAAGAGCAATGATATTGTTTGTGAACCCAAAGCATCTCCTCTCTAGAAAAATAAGAAATATCTCTCATTTCTCTCATTTCAAAACCCATCCATCTCATTCCTCTCTCTTGAGAGAATCCGACGAGACCAGCTGGGTGGTACTCCCATTTCCAAAACTAACCTTCATTTCACCACTTCTCACTTGTTAAGAGGTAGGAATCAAAACTGCAGTGCATCAAAAGAGGAGAAATCTTGCTCGAACAAGTCTCAAGACAGGGAGATCCTCCATGTCTGCATCGGTGCGTTGCAGCCCACCACTCTGAATGATCGGAAAATCGGATATACACAGGTAAAAACCATCCCCAAACTCCGTTGTTTCGGGTCCGATTCATTTATGTCAGTGAACTAAACCAAGATGTAACACATGCAGGTGGTTGTATCTGTGTAAGGTCCCCAATAGTGGCAAATCCGATACAAACAACATGAGAAAAACACCCTGAGTCGCCAGTTCTTCTCAACCAAACCTTGTGTCTCCTAAGCCTCAAGCTATCACGGATTCGAGTTCCATTCATGCAGATCGAGACCATTTCGCACATGCAACGGTAATCATCTCCCACTTGGATCAATATACATGTCTCTCTGCTGACAAAAAAAATCCCTGAGAGCTATTTTTCGTGATGAGTCTCTGTAGAAGCTTATACTGATGTTCGTCTGCATTAGGTACCCGAGATGCACAAAAAGACTGAAGAGACTGACTCAAATAGTCCCCAAACTCACGGATCTGCAAATTTTGAGGTAGAAACCGTAACCCTGTTGATTGATTGACTATGATATGGTATTTGAATAATAAAACCACTACGGTGACTGAAAAATGACACTCATATACAATGTAGAACCGCGAGGAAACAACCTTAAGCTGCCGGTCTAGTGGTCCCAGAAGGCAGAATAAACGGCAAAAGTCTCGGCTTCTGCAAATTTGGAAGGTAAAGATCTCGTTCTTCTGCTTTCACTGAGCTCAACATGTACAAATTCAACTACAGTGTATTATGATGCCATATTTACCGTGTATATACTCCCAAAATGACTTTATACGAACTGAAAACATACATGCTCTTTAAGAACTTGGATCTCTAAACTGTTAATGACGTCCGACTGAACACACTTGCTCCCAGAGAAGAAAATTGAATGAAGAACTAAATCCAAGCTGAGAACATATGTGGCCAATGTGAATTGGAACCGTGAAAATGATGAATGAAAAACCCATCCCAGACTTGCATCTTGACACACGATTCAATGCCAATGCTTGAGTAAAAGGTCTGCTGAAAAATAGTCATGGTTCCTCTAACACATGAATCTTCAAATTTTGTGTTCGTTGGGCAGGGAACCCTCATTCTGGAATCTGGATAGTAGTAACCAAAGGAGATGGGCCAGGATATCATAGACGCACGCTTCAATGGACAAGTCCGGGAGAAAAAAAACTTTGGAACCCCAGATTTGTGCATCTGGGAGGTAAAATTTCATAACCCTGCCAAGTTTAAATGTTGTAGACCCGGTAATAAAAACTGTACTCAATTCTGTGGTGTATGGATATGTGATTTAACTGTGCTCTGCATTCATGCATCGCAAAACTGAGCTGCAGAAAACAACTCCTCAAAATTTATGCCCTGGTACTGGTTTTGCAACAATCACCCCCCCCCCCCCCCAAAACTTGCATCTGTGAAGGAACTCATGTGAACTGCTTTAAATTTCCAGCATAATGTATATGTGGCTGATGTGAATGTAAACTTGCTGCTGGGTGCATGATTCCAGTATAGGATTATCTGCTTTTATCTTCTCTGTGTTGCAACCTGCAATTAACCAATATGCGTTAAAAGTAATAATTAAATCAACTAACATATTTGTGGAATTTTTTTTTTTTTTTTTTTTGTGTTTTAATTTTTTGATTTTTGATTTTTTTTGTATGTTTGAACGTAAACTAATAATAAAAGTGAAGATCTAACAAAAAATAAAAATTGTAAAAAAGAAAGGTTAGAAAATTGGGTTGCCTCCCAATAAGCGCTTTAGTTAATGTCTATACCTAGACGTTGCCGAAGGCTGGTGGTCAGATCACTGGTTCATTTAGAGTCACCGACTCGGCTGCAATGTCAAATGGTGCTTCCAAGTAGTGTTTGAGTCGATGGCCATTTACTTTGAACTCAAAACCTGTCTCCCCATTTTTAATATCCATAGCCCTGTGTGGATGAGCTTTAGTAACAATATAGGGATCCTGCCACCGAGATTTTAATTTTCCAGGGAATAACTTCAACCTGGAATTGAAAAACAAGACCTTTTGACCTGGCTGAAACTATTTTCTAAGAATGTTTCTGTCATGGAATGCTTTTGTCTTCTCTTTGTAGATCTTTGCACTTTCATATGCATCATTTCGGAGTTCTTCCAGCTCATGTAACTGCAATTTTCGTTTTTCTCCAGAAGCATCATATGCATAATTAAGCTCCTTAATCGCCCAATAAGCAGGTTCAAGCTCCATAGGTAGATGGCATGCCTTACCATAAACAAGCCGAGCCAATTGGTCTTCAGCAATATTTTGTCAAAATATCGGTGTAATATCGTTAAAATATCGATGTTAAGGAAGGAAAAAAAAAAGGAAAAAGAAGAAAAAAAAGGGAAAAAAGGGCGGAAAAAAAAACACAAAGGGGATTTGAACCCCTCCCATTTTACTCATCCAACAGCTTAACCACCATATATCACTTATGTTTCAGTGATAATATGTTAAAATATTTATATTTATATGAGTGGCATGTTAACAATTACATGCAAAACTATTATGGGAATTTATCATTAGATGAATACTCTTCACAATAAACTTACTCTACACAGAGATGATGAAGATAGTGAAAAATTTAAACCTCATAGGAACTTTATGTGGTACTAAATCACTCATGTATCTTATCATGCAATGTATAAAGTGTAAAATATTGTAGTAAATCATTATATATAACTAATTATGGTGTGTTTAATCTTTTTTTCATTAATTACTACATATTTGTTACACTCACAGTGTTTGCCAGCTCGCTGTATAATCAATTTAAATCAGTTAAATCCATCATGTAATGCATTTCCTTCTAATTGTTTTTGATAAACTAATAGATAATTAACTAAATAAACATTCTCCAAAGTTTCAATAAAAATTTCTAAGTTTTTCTTACAATTTTCGTGGTTTTTATTCAATTTTTATCGATATCGATAATATCCCGATATTTCCATCGAAATTTCCGTGTTTTTGGACTATCGATATTTCCGATATCATCGATATTTTAGACCATGCACATATGGGACTCTTCCTTTTACCATTCATATTTCACCTGATGCTACACCATAAGAAGAGAGGTAGTGAACTACTCATGGTGCAATACAGTGTATTCCAACACTAAAAAGCTATTATTCTTCTCATCTTGAACTTTCATATTTTCATATAAAGTTCAAATTAATTCAACAAAAATAATACTATTTTGTATAATGCATCTTACTTTCTATAATTTTTTTATTGTTTCTCGTCTATCTTACATCTTACTTAAGTGTTAGAGATTAAACTTTTTGATTAATTCTTGTTAAATTTAACAGTATAGATAACGAGGTTATCATGCAACGTTTTCAAAATATGAAAATTCTTGAAAGAAAATTATGATTATTGAAAATATAAAATAGTATAGATGCATGTGTTATTATGGTTTGTTGATTAGTAGTTTTGTAACTATTATTCATCATACTTTTTTGCATTTGTGAAGGGTCCCTCCTCACATGAAATCCTGGCTCTGCAATTGGTGGCTGTGCAATTCAAGGAGCCATGCAAAAATGTGTGTGTGTGTGTGTGTGTGTTTGTCCATATTTTTATATATTTATATATAGTGAGAGAGATTAGAAAAGATAAGAGTGGAATAAATGCATGGTACTTAGGAGTGATCAAGGACCTTGCTCAAGTATGTGGTACTTAGCTATTACGGTAGTGACGTGCATCTTCAATTTAGCTGTGGAATCCAGGTAGGGAAAATACAGCAGACTTTGAAAAATTGATTTTATTAAATATCGTGAAATGTTTATATTATTATTATTGATCTTATTCGTTGATTCATATGATCTGATGCTAATTGGATAAATGCTTCTCTTATGTGTTTACTTGTTATTGGTTATGGAATTATTGCTGAAATGTTATTCGTTGGGAATATACTATGATACATGTGAAAGATGAAATGATATATTTGTGCATCACTCATGTTGTGAAATGTGGTTCGAACTTCAGTGTTGAGATTGCAATTCTGGAAATAAGGGTAGTTGGAAAGGATCTTTTGAGTAGTTGAATCCATTCATTGTGAAACCTGACACACCCCGATCTGGAACGTCCACTAGGACTCTGGATCTAGCTGTGCTGGCCGACACCTGGAAGGTGACGAAGCCATAAAGTGTGCTGATGTGTAAAATATGAATAAATTTAAACCTAAAGTGTCTAAGAGCAGAGGTGCGAGGTGAGCAGGATTGAGCCCATTTCACACGCGATGTCAGAGAATAAGTAAAGTACAGTAGCATGGGTAAGAGTTATACCCTCAGAGGCAGCCATCTAAACAAGAATATGCCACGAATCCTTGTCAATACGAAACTTTAGCAATTAATACCTGGAGGGGCACAAAACAAGAAAATGTGAGTGGGCGAAAACAAAGCTTTTAGAAAACATTTCTTTTCTTCTTAAAATTGATCCTGAAGATCTGCATCTCAGATTTCCATTCTGTAACTTCCAGAGATCCACATTATTCTCCTAGAATGACATACCAAAATTTCATTACGATTCAACGGTTGGATCCCCATCAATTGCCAAAACCAAGTAGCGGTTAACGTTTTATTTTATGAACTTCCAAATCCAATTCGCAAAGATCCGTACGTTAGATTCCCAACCCGTAAGTTCCTATGATCTTGAAATTTTACTTATTACAACGTATCAAAGTTTGATGATGATCTAATGGTCGGATCGTCGATTCATATTTTCACCTAACCACGTACCATAATGAAATTAAATTCCAACGATCAATCTACGTTATTCAATTATCAAAAATGAATTTAAGACGTCAAACATAGCCTAAAAATAGCATTGATGACCCACTGGCCACGCGCCGCTGCACGCGCAGACGTGGTTGGTGGTCGGCCGTCCCGACTCTCCGGAAAATCCAACTATCTTCAAAAATTACCAAATTTTGCAGAATTGAAGATCTCAATGAGTAGAGTAACTTTCATACCTGTGACCAAGGCCAATTTGGCTTGGAAACACCTCAATTTCACCAAAACCGTGCGGAAACCCTTAAATTTGGGTGTGTTCGATCCGCCACCTCTGGTGTTTCGTCGCCCCAACCAAGGTTTGGGACATGTTCCTGGGCTCCTGAGAAGTCGACCCATGGTGTTGGTTCGCCGTAGAATGGTGGCCCACCACCGTCGAGTTTGGATGGAAATGGAAGCTGGGACAACGTGGAGTCGTTTGGTGGTGGCGGCGATGTCTAGTTCGCCGGTGTTTGGCTGAATTTTCCCCGTGGGTGGCGCCAGGAAAGGGGAGCCCGACCACTCCTCCCTTTTTTTTTTTTTTTTTTTTTTTTTTTTTTTTTTCTTTCTCCTCTCCTTTCTGATTGGGCAGTGCCCATTCCTACCTCTCCAAACCCTCCACGTGGCAGCTAATCGAAGCTCCCACAATTCTGGAGCCTTATAGGTTTACCACTAAATTACCATTTTGTCCTTAACTTTAAGTGTTAATAACTCCTTCGTTATAGCTCCAAATCACGAACCGTTTGCGCCCACATATTCGTAGCGACGAGTACTATGCGAATATGCCAAGAAAACAAGTCAACGTACGTGCATCAAAGGACATTTTCGTAAATCCCCTTATTAAAATTATAAAAATCCTAATTTTCAGGGACGGGTCGTCACCAAACCAGTTTTAGGTGAGCCGGTGTGCACATCAGGGCCGGCCCTAGCCCAGGGCAGTCAGTGCGACCGCACAGGGACACAAAAGGGCACAAATAAATTTAATTTCTATTATTATAATGTTATGTCCAGTAAGCGTTTAAAAATATAAAACTGGATTATTTGTCAAAATTTGTTAATTGCAGCAGTGTTTCGCTGATTTCTTGCAATGGAAAGTAACACAGTTTCGAATCCCAAAACTGCTTTTTTTTTATGTATTTATTTCATCTTTGGTTTAAATAAGTAGCTATATTTCTATATGTGCCTTTGACGACATTGGTTTTTACAAATTCATTTCCAATTAATTACAACCCTTTGGCAAATAATAATAATAATAATAATAATAATAATAATAGCCACCCAGGTTCAGATCAAAATAATGTTAGTGTTTAGGGTTACTTTTCTTTCTTATCCAATAAAAAATGAGCTACATTTTTAAATAACATATATGTGGTTTTTGGTTTTTCAATAATTTTTTTGGTTCATTCATTGTATATAAAAATTTAGAGAGAGAAAAATATGACAATTCTTATGAGGCCCCTAGGGACAGTAAATTAGAAAATTATCCCGATAACTATAAGTTTTATACAAAAACACCTGTCATACTTTAATTGATTTTTGCTTGTGAAATATTTGTGTACCCTTATCTAATTACAAACTAAAGTGTAATGTTATGGCTTAGATGTGAAATGTATTTTTTCCTCACTTATAACTTATAAGTGACAGGTTTTAGGTTTGAGTCTTTTAAATGACAAGTTAGGTACCAAATTATGGCTAACCCATCTTGTTGCTTAGCATAATCCCTCACATCCCACTATCATTTTATCAAAGAAAAGTTACATCGGCATGCACACTAAAACACTTTAATTTTTTTTTCTTACGTGGAGTTATACTAGGGCACTTTTTTTGGTATTGCCCTGGACCTCAAAAATCCCAGGACCGGTCCTAGTGCACATTAGAATAAGGTATCAGTCGGATAAATTGTCGATGTGGGTGATTTGGGCTGGAGATCAATGAATTAGATAAGGTGACTAACAAAAGAGGTATATGAACTTAGGATACCATATGGGGGTTAGTTTGCATAATAGAATATTCGAACCACCACTACAAATGGTAAAATAACGTGCATGTCTGCGTGTTATATTATATATATTAATGGATGTAACCGAAGAGGTTGCGTTGCATTCATGCATTGTTATCAATAATGATTTGTTGTTTGATTATTGATGATGCCATGACACTTAATTTAATATTGTCAATTTACTGTAGTAAGGTTATGTCCCTACTAAGTTGTAGAAACTCGTCCCTCTATTGTTATGTAGATTTACGAACTAGACATCCAAAAGGATAAGCATGATGAGATCATATTAGATGTGAGAATAGAAAGTTATTGATCTATTTACTGTAAAATTGTAAAAAATTCTTTATTTTTTTTTTAAGAATCATGAGTTATTTTTATTAGAGGAATTCATTTTCCAGCCCAACCCTTTTCAATTTTCTTTTATTTATTGAGTTTTTAACTCGCCTAGCCTGCGACTTTCACTTAGACAGAAAATCAATAACTCTCATTTTGTATATTATTTTTTTGAATAAAATGTAAGAGTTTTTTAAATACTTAGATAAACACTCATTATATGCTTTTTCCTTATGTTTTCAATATGTTCTAATACTTGATAATCTCCAGTCAATTTATTTTACAATTTATGTATCCAAATACAGTTATGTGTTCCTTTAAGTATAGATGTTCACTTATTTATACAATATATTATAAATATACTTAATTCACAAGTCCATGTAGGCACCCGCCTAGCCGTCTAGGTGCTCGAAGATGTTGCTGAAACTTTCCCACGTCGATATCTAATCTGATAAAGCCATAAATTACGTCACATAACTGTGCATTCCCAAATGGGATAGGGCCCTTACAGGAGGCATAAGATGACAAGATCTTGTTGAAGTTGTTGTAAACATTGTATTTTTATTGTGATTGCATACATAATGGATGGTGTCACATCCTGGTCCTGGCTCTATCGTAGCACGATATTGTCCGCTTTGGGCCTCGACCACGCCCTCAAGGTTTTGTTTATGGGAACTAACGCGAGCAAAACTTCTCAGTGGGTCACCCATCATGGGAATGCTCTGGCCCATTCTCGCTTAACTTCGAAATTCCTACGGAACTCGAAGTCAGTGAGCTCTCAAAATGCCTCATGCTAGGTAGATATGAGAATATACATATAAGGCTTACAGGATTGACACCCTTGGTGATGTGGGATCTTACAATCCACCCCTCTTAGGGGCCCGATGTCCTCATCGGCACACTTCCACCCAGGGATTGACTCTGATACCAAATTGTCACATCCTGGTCTTGGCTCCATCGTAGCACGATATTATCCGCTTTGGGCCTCAACCAAGCCCTCACGGTTTTGTTTCTGGGAACTCACACGAGCAGAACTTCCCAGTGGGTCACCCATCCTGAGAATGCTCTGGCCCATTCTCGCTTGAATTCGGAGTACTTACGAAACCCGAAGCAGTGAGCTCCCAAAAAGCCTCGTGCTAGGTAGAGATAGGAATATACATATAAGGCTTACATGATCCACACCCCTGGGCGATGTGGGATCTTACAGATGGGCAGTGGATATAGAATCTAAACAGATGTGCAAGTGAATACTTGGATAGAATAGAAGAGTTTATCTTTGTGCAACGAACTTCATAAAAAAAAAACAATTGTTAAATGTAGTAGTGTTGTGAGGTATCATGTTTTTGTAATGTTTGATTTGGCCATACTCAGGGACATGACAACTTTTGGTAGGCATTGAACAATATGAGTATGGATCCTCTTTGTAAAGATCCCGGGAATCTGTGAATTGTGTTCGTTTATCGTACTTTGTGGGGTAAAAAATCATTTTAAGTATTTTTATTTAAAAATAAACATAAACATTACTTGGCAAAAACTAACCGCACGATGTACGATAAATAGACACGATTCACTAATCCCCAGGATCCTCACCAAAAGGATCCAGAGAGGATCTTGTTGGGAACAATATACACTCTCTCTTATGATACAATGTGCGTAATTGCGATAACTAATACGATCTTTTGAAATTCACAAGCTTTTTAGTCAAATGGTTTGTTTAGTCAAATAATCTTGGGATTGACACATCTCCACTTTGGTCCTTAATAATGAAAATCTATAGAAGTAGTCCTGAATTTGTCCACCGTAAATCATTTTAGTTCTTCCATGAAAAATCTCTCAATATTCTCTTTAAATGGAGGAGTTGATTTGACAAAAATATCCTTAAAAACGTGGTCACGTAGTCGTTCATGTGATAATTTAATGAAGATATTGACAGATTTTTCACGAATTTATTTCCATCAAATCTAGCTTCTTATAATTTTTATATTGATGAGAGGTTACGGATATAGTTAGTAAATTCGCATATTATACAAGTATTTACGTGTTCCAAAAAAATACTTATGTTTTCGTACACTTTTTAATAATTAGTTCAATTGCATGTTTTTTATAAGTCCAACGTAGAATACGCGTTTTAAACATATATCCAACACATATTTTTAACATAAAATAATTAATTAAATAAATATATATTAAAATTAAAAAAAAAAAAAGTGAATGAATTTTTCAAATAAAAGTTTTAGCAAAGTTGTCGAATAATACACGTATGTATTTTTCGCATACTATACTTGTTTCGTATTTTACGAACTATGGTTAGGGGTAATAAGGCTATAAATATTCTTTGTTGCCTAAATTTTTTTAGCACCCCTATAGTAGAAGGTTTAACTTGATTATGTTAAATGAGTAAATATTTATTAGATTTTTAAGAAGGAAAGTCCAAAGGAAAAAAATGAAAAAAAAGAAAAGAAAAAAAAAAAGAGAATTGTTATCATTAAGTAACTCTAAAGAAAATTAGTTAGCATAAACTTTCAAATAGAATAACATTGCAAAATGTGGAATGCACAAACTAAAGGCATCCATGATAAGCAAACATAGTACAAAGGACACAAAGCAAATTACATTAAAAGATGCAAACTCAAGCCTTATATCATGCATACAAATTAAATAGGAGAAAATGAACTTAACTTTGCCCTCAACTCTCTTGACTTCACTTGACTGGAACAATACTTTCTACATAAATAAGAGCTTGAGAATCTATAACCCTATTGATAGTCGGAGGAATATGAAGATAGGTGAGATATCCAATACCAGAATTATAAGAGATGACTCTTCCATCGGTGTCAATCATAAGAAGCTCGTCACATTTCCAAAGTGTCAATGGCTTCTCAATGCCTTTAAAGGGTCCAGCGACTAGGAGTTTTGTCCATGAACTCTTGACTCCATCATAGTCGTCCATTACCCATATTTCACATGATTTAGAATCTTCCCTTCGATCATAAAGAGAGCAAAAAGAAGCAATGGATTCATTACACAGAAAAATATAATAAAACTCAAAACCAGATTCTCTTCTAGAAGGCAATTGTATTCTATGAAATCTCTCATCGCCTAAATCAAATGAAAGTATGAATTCCTCACCATCCCTTGTAAACCAATAACAAAATCCCTTCAAGTACACTGAACAAGAACAGGGATAAGTTTTACTTGATATATCAATCTTGATCTCTTTCCAAGAGTTAGTAGCCATGGTGTATACCTCAGCCGTGTGAGGCAGAGGAATACGATGATAATATGTTCGCTCATCATCTGAATACTCACAATTTTCTATAATTCGCACAACCTTGTAATCTTTAGCTCTGCAATCATAGCCAAATCCCAATCCTCCAAAATCGGTCTCCAATTCGAATTTTCCGCCGAGAGGGGAAGGTAGGAGAAGGAATGAATCAGGAAGTTGCCTGAATTCCCTCGTTGCAGGATTGCATAAAATAATATTTTTCCCTGATATTGCACAAACAATTCCATTGCAATAACCATGAATCAGTACATGTTGATGGTCATCCCTTGGAAACGGTATATTTAGGTCCTCAACATTATAATAAAGGCTGCGTGAAAGTCTATCATTAAAAAGATTAATCATGGACCATAAAACTTCATGTTTCCAACTCTTGTCCGGGAAAACGTGAACCTGAGAACGGTTGAGGAGGATACAAGTGTAGGATGAGAAATTGTTGTCCACAGAATTGCTGAGGTGTTTGGCCACAAAACTTGGATTATTGATGAGAGTGCACCAAGACTTGCGTATGCATTTGAATCGCATCAGAGACTTGGGCGGCAACTTGGACATGATTGCGACCACCCTATCTTCAAGAGTTTCAGCTTCACGCACCTGGGACATTTCGGCCGTTTTTTATTCCGCAGGAATTCTTCACATTTATATATACACAGGAAAGCACACCACCAGTTTGAGAGAGAAACTAAACCAAACTCCAAGTCCCTGAGGCCTGATAGATTGAGGTTCAGTTACTAAACTTATTAATTACCACACAAGATGTCAAAATCCAACAATACTAAATAAATTTGGAGTTCCATTACTGCAACATATATAGCTATCAAGGGGTGATCCAGATTTGGCTTTTTTGAGTTTTCGAATGAAAACAAGGGCGAGCCAATCAGTTTCGAGTGTTACGGAGGATCATACATTCAAATTTAACTATTTTAAATTTTTTTATTGATACCAAAATAACCATTCGAATTTTACTTTTTAGTTCCATATTAAATTAATGAAAAAAAAAAATTAATGAAGGGAAACTAGCTTCTCCATTTAGATATTGGTAGTAGACAAATTTTCAATATTTTTCTTTCTCAAAAAATCATTTTGAGACTAAATATCCAAAAGCATTATTAAATTATAAAAATGAAAAATTCTGTTTATGTTGTGACTTAAATTTAACGTGAGAAAGAGAAGCTACGACATAGAAAAGAGATGAAGAAAAGGCTTCAAGAATTATGTGTGTTACTTCTCATGCCTTGTGCCTTTATTTATAGTAATAAGGAGGACAAAATAACTTTATGTCCAAGTAGTACAAGTATAATAGGAAAGATTGATCTCTACTTAGGATTTAGATTGATCTCTACTTAGGATTTAGACAATCACATATGTGCTAATAATGTTCTCAACACTCCCTTTGAGTGTGTAGTACTCAAGCAGTACACACATCAGATCTTCAAAAAAAAAAATGGAATTAGTATTGTATCGTATGCCCAATGAGTGAATGCGAATCTCAAAACAAATGAAAGAATGCATAGGTAATAAAACTCACAAAACCTTGTTGTGGTAAAACGTAAGTAAAATGCTCTCAAGGGTATGACCATGGATGCGCCTTGTTAAAACTTAGCCAGGTAGCAATAACCCAGTGAAGAAAATGCTCCTAATCGTAGGGAAAAAGAGTACATTATGGTCAAGTGAGTACACTTTTGGATACTCCTTTGAGTTTGAGAAAACTTCCAAATGAAAACTACAAGCATTGCAAATGAGATAGTTACATATACTAATTTCTCGGACAAGCTTTTGGAAGGTGAACATTGACAGGGACTTTGTGAAGAGGTTGGCAAAGCTGTCTTGGGTTTGAATTTGCTTGATTTGAATCTTCTAGTGCTCATGTTGATGTAGACGCAATATGCTTGGTGTTTGCTTCTTGGATGCATCATGTTATTATCTGGTCAATAATGTGGCATTGTCTTCAAAGATCGTTTTTGGGACTCAACGATGGATGAAAAACAGGTACTTCAAATATGCTCGACAAGAACTCTTAATCATGTTTCTCTCGTGTGGTGTTGTAAGGTGTGGTTTAGCAACTCTCTCGTGTGGTGTAGTAAGGTGTGGTTTAGCAACTAAGGACTATTCGGTTGACCTCCAAGATATTATGGTGTCCCTAATGGTAAAGACATAACCCGTTTGGAAATATGCCTTGTGCGGACTAGACAGATTGTCTGTGTAAGCGTACCGCACAATGTGGGCATCTTTCTAAGAAATAATGTGTGTGATTCATTCTATAATGCATATCATAGAATAATTCCAAATTCGTAGTAACGGAACGATGTCTTTAACACCAATTTAATGGTAGCGTGTAGGCAGTGTTGCTCTATGCCAACATATTATTAGTAATTGAGATGTTTGATCTAGTGCTTTAATTTTAGTTAAGTACAATAAACTCCAGTCGCACTAAGATATGGAACTTTAGTCTCTGTTACCTTCTCAAATGTCTCATTTGCATCTAGTGTATAGATATTTGGGGTATACTCAAAGGCAACACCTTCTTTGTGTAGTTCAACTCATGGACCAAGAATACCGCACAACTATGGTCAAACTTGTCGAAAAAAATTCCACCGAGAACTCAAACTCGAGTTCTCCCTTCCCCGCCACCAAAACACACATGCAAGGACATATCTGTGAGATCCTGTATTTTCAAAATATATGTGTGCTATTATTCTTTAAAAAGAGCTATTTTAGATTTTGTGTGTGTGTGTGTGTGTTGCATCTAGTGTATAGATATTTGGGGTATACTCAAAGGCAACACCTTCTTTTTGTAGTTCAACTCATGGACCAAGAATACCGCACAACTATGGTCAAACTTGAAAAAAATTCCACCGAGAACTCAAACTCGAGTTCTCCCTTCCCCGCCACCAAAACACACATGCAAGGACATATCTGTGAGATCCTGTATTTTCAAAATATATGGGTGCTATTATTCTTTAAAAAGAGCTATTTTAGATTTTGTGAGTGTGTGTGTGTGTATATGTATGAATATTTTTTTAATTTACATGCATTCATTCTAGTGAGACTACCCGGCCCCATATTTTACCTTACCATTGTTGTCAAATTTAGAGTAGTTGATATAGGCATACAAATCCTATCTTGGTGGCTTTCATATTAGGAGGACACAAGGGCAACAGATGTCTTTGGCAAGTTAGAGATAACACCATCCAATGGCATTTTTCTTGTATCTTGTACACCCACTCGCCTTGTATCTTTCGACCTCTCCGTTGGCATTTTTCTTTGTCTTGTAAACCCACTTGACTCCGATGGCTTTGTGTCCTTTCGGAAGAATAGCGAGTTCCCATGTATCCTTTTTCTGGATTGCTTCAATTTCTTCATCCATTGCTTTACTCCACTTAGTATCCTGCACTGCTTCTTGGAAGTCGACTGGTTCACAATCAGCAAAGAGACAGAAAAGTGTAGGATTATCAAGTCTTTCAGCTACCTCATAGAGTTCTCGTAGACTTCTTGTGCGTCGAATATCTCTTTCATTTGAACTCCCACTTGACGATGTTGATGCTGATGAAGTTCCATGAATGGTTGATGTTGGTGAAGCAGGTGGAGTAGTGGATTCTTGTTGAACCTCTCTTGCTTGCTCCATCATCCCTTGTTCATTCTCTTCTTCAAACTGAGGAAAGAAGCTGAGATCACTTGCATTGCATAAGAGCAAAAATCCCATTCTTCTTCTTAATCGAACGTCACGTCTCGACTGATCACCGTCTTCCCATTGTTTGGATCATACAGCTTATAGCCTTTTGAATTTGAATCATATCCGATGAAGATGAAATTTTCACTTTTATCGTCGAGTTTGGTTCTCCTCTCGTTTGGTACATGTACATAGACTATGCTTCCAAAAACTCTTAGATGAGAGATACCCGGTTTTCTTCCACTCCATGCTTCTTGCGGAGTCTTTCCCCACACACTTCTTGTTGGAGACCGGTTTGATAGGTAGACAACACTTCTTGTTCGGATTAGTAATCGTATCATTTCTAAACGAGCAACAGGTGCAAATACCTCATCATCGTCGATTCCATCTCTTTGACTATAGCCCTTCGCCACTAGTCTCGCCTTGTATCTTTCGACCTCTTCATTGGCATTTTTCTTTGTCTTGTACACCCACTTGACTCTGATGGCTTTGTGTTCTTTCGGAAGAATAGCGACTTCCCATGTATCATTCTTTTGGATTGCTTCAATTTCTTCATCCATTGCTTTCCTCCACTTAGTATCCTGCACTGCTTCTTGGAAGTCGACTGGTTCACAATCAGCAAAGAGACAGAAAAGTGTAGGATTATCAAGTCTTTCAGCTACCTCATAGAGTTCTCGTAGACTTCTTGTGCGTCGAATATCTCTTTCATTTGAACTCCCACTTGACGATGTTGATGTTGATGAAGTTCCATGAATGGTTGATGTTGGTGAATCAAGTGGAGTAGTGGATTCTTGTTGAACCTCTCTTGCTTGCTCCATCATCCCTTGTTCATTCTCTTCTCCAAACTGAGGAAAGAAGCTGAGATCACTTGCATAAGAGCCAAAATCCCATTCTCATTCTGCATCGAATGTCACGTCTCGACTGATCATCGTCTTCCCATTGTTCGGATTATACAGCTTATAGCCTTTTGAATTTGAATCATATCCGATGAAGATGAACTTCTCACTTTTATCGTCAAGTTTGGTTCTCCTCTCGTCTGGTACATGTACATGGGCTATGCTTCCAAAAACTCTTAGATGAGAGATACCCGGTTTTCTTCCACTCCATGCTTCTTGCGGAGTCTTTCCCCACACACTTCTTGTTGGAGACCGGTTTGATAGGTAGACAGCACATGCTACTGCTTATTCCCACAATTCCTTAGGTAATCTCTTGCTTTTAAGCATGCTTCGATCCATGTCAAGGATAGTTCGATTTTTTCTTTCCGCCACACCGTTTTGTTGAGGGGATCTTGGAACTGTCAAAGGTCGACGAATTCCATTGGCTTCACAGAATTCTTGAAATTCCTTGGAAGTGAATTCTCCTCCTCGATCAGATCTCATGGCTTTGATCTGGCAACCACTCTCTTTTTCTACAACAGCTTTGAACTTCTTGAATGCTCCAAATACCTCTGATTTTTGCTTTAAGAAATACACCCAGGTTTTCCTTGAAAAATCGTTAATGAAGAGAAGGAAATAATTATTTTTACCCAAAGAGCTTGGCTTTATTGGACCGCACACATCGGTGTGAATGAGCTCGAGTGGCTTCTGGGATCTTGTGGTTGACTCATTTGGAAAACTTTTCCTGAACTGTTTCCCAAGTAAACATCCTTCACAAACTTGATCAGGGTGACTGATGCACGGTAAGCCTCTCACCATCTCCTTCTTGGATAATAACTCCAATCCCCCAAAGTTAAGATGCCCAAAACGAAGATGCCAAAGCCATGATGTCTTTGTAACATGTCTTGAGACAGTTTGCAACATCGTTTTGAATATTCAGAGGAAACATCCTATTCTTTGACATTTTCACCTTGGCAATTAATCTTCCTTTGTCATCTCTAAGAAAAAGGCTATAATTTTTCATGTGAATATCATAACCTTTTTCTAAGAGTTGACCCAAACTCAAAATGTTGCTTTTCATATTAGGCACATAGTAGACATTTGAAATTAATTGGTGACCGCCATTTTTCAGGGGAATACGGATGTTACCTTTTCCTTTTACGGGTATTTTGGATTCGTCTCCAAAAGAAACGTTGCCGCTCACCTATTCATTGAGCTCTACGAACATGCTTCTTCTTCCGCACATGTGGTTGCTAGCGCCGGTATCAAGGTACCATGTATAGTCTTGGTCTCCATCGTTGTTCTTGCATGCTAGTAGCACAATGCCATTATCTTCTTTCTCTTCTTTCACATAATTAACCTTCTCATCAAGTCTGTTGCTTGGAGCTCTACATTCCCAAGCATAATGCCCGAACTTTTGACAATTATAGCATTGAATTTGAGATTTTTCATAACTCAAGTTTGAGCGTCCTCTTCCATGACCTTTTGTTGAGCTTTCTCCTCTTTCGTAGTTGCTATGGTTGTTGAAGTTCCAACCACGTCCGCGACCTCAGCCACAACTTCTTCCGTACTGGCTTCTTTCGTTGTCGAAGCTTTCTTCTTTCTTCTTTGGTTGAACATGCGTTTTGAGGAGCTGCTCATCATTCCCTTGCCTCTTCTTATGCTTCTCTTCGTATGCTTGTAGCGAACCCATTAATTGCTCTATACTAATTTCTTCCAAGTTTTTAGTTTCTTCAATCGTCACGACAATGTGCTCAAATTTGGGGTCCAACGAGCGTAATATCTTCTTCATAATTCTAACATCTTTTAATTTTTCACCGTTTCTTCTTAATTGATTGGAAACGGCTAAGACTCTTGAGAAATAATCGGAGATTGATTCAGACCCTTTCATATGTAGAAATTCGAACTCACCTCTTAATACTTGAAGACGAACCTTTTTCACTTGTTCGGCTCCTTTGTAAGAGGTTTGAAGCTTTTTCCATGCTTGCCTGGCGGAGGTTGCACTCGAGACCTTCTCAAAGCCATTGTCATCTAATGCTTGGTAGATGAGGTAGAGAGCCTTCTTGTCTCTCTTTCTTGAATCTTTCAAACTCTCCTTCTGGGATTGGGACATAGTAGCTTCATCTTCTGGCTCGCTGTAGCCTTTCTCCACGACTTCCCAAACATCGTGTGTACCCAAAAGGGCCTTCATTTTGATACTCCAATTATCGAAGTTGTTGTCGAGCACTGGAACTTGGAAGGCTGCCATAGCGTTGCTGGCCATAGCTCTGGTACCACTTTGTTGGGGCTTAAAAAAGACTTCACTACTTTGAAGATGTTTATCTCACAAAGAAGAATGTAACGCAGCGGAATTGATAGGCAAGAGAAAGAAAGAATACTCAAAGTATTATACAAGATTTTTATTCACTCACAAACTAGTACAAGAGGAAACACTTAAACACTCTTAGAAGCTTTGTTGCTTCTTCTCACTTCTTAATCCTCACTTCACTCTTGCTCTCACTTTCTCATTACTTTGCTCTCTTGGTTGTTTCATCACATAGCTTAGCACCTCTCCTATTTATATGCAAGGTTTGCCAACTTTGGCATTGCTAGAACTTTCTAGCTAATGCTTAACAACCACACAATTTTACTAGATTCTAGATCTTTCTACAAAAAGCCTAAGATATTTATGCATGCATTCCACCATCTTGAATTTGCTAGAACTCTCTAGCATGTGCATGCATCTTTCTTTGTGTATGGGCCGGATCAATTGTCTTGGGCCAAGACAAGATTACAATTCAACACCTGGGTCATTTCAGTCACCCTATCTTTAAGAGTCTCACTTTTACGCACCTGGGACATTTCGGCAATTTTGTTCCACATGAAATCTTCTCATGTATATGTACACAAGAAACACCACCAGTTTGAGAGACAATTTAAACCAAAACTCCAAGTCCCTAGGGCTTGGTAGATCTAGGTTCAATTATAAACATATTACCACATATGATGCCAAAATTCAACATTACTAAACAAACTTGGAGTTCCACAACCACAACATATTTAGCAATAAAAGAAAACACGGGTGATCCAGAATTAGCAAGTTTTCCAAAGAAAACAGGGGCGATCCAGTCAATTTAGAATCTAATGGAGGATCGCACTTTCAAATTTTACTTTTTTATTATTATTTTAATTGATACAAAATAACAGTTCAAATTTTACCTTTTAAGTTCTACGTTAAATTGAAAATAAGGTAAGCGTAATATTTGTATATGGCCAGCTTGTAACATCACATGATTTTAATTTACTAAGAAAAGGAAAATTTCCATATTCACACAATTTTTAATTAACTAAGAGGATTTTTTCAGTAAGAGAATTTTTTCATTAGAAATACAATCACATAACTGCATCCTTATTACAACTAAGAGTTTTTCTATTTAGACACCACTTCTCATTCAATTTTACCCCAATTTCTATCCACGCTCATCAAAAATTAAAACCTTTTCTTGCTCACCACATTTCTTCTTAAAATACCATCAAATACCCTAATGCAATCAACCACTAAGGCACCCTTAATTTCTAGAACAGTTCTAGCGGTGGAAGGCAAGGGCACAAAATATTGTCCAAAACTCAAAATCATTGCTCCACCCGCCAAAAAATTGAAGGCCAATCAATAGGCCCTACTATACCCAACTTAGTTCCAAGGCAAGTCTTGCGGGCAATGATTTTTTATTTTTTATTTTTTATGTATGTAGAATAAGGTCGAGACATGAATCATAATTTATCAAGACACGAAACCACTTTACTTGTATAACGAATATAGGACAAAAACTCACCTGCAGAAGTTCCAGAACTTGAAGCCATATCACCAAAACTCTCAGTGAACGTTCTCCTGTCTTACAAAAAAATAGAATGCTCGAATCACAATAGGTTTGAAGTCGAATCCCACATTGATGAAGAAGGACCTTGCATGTGCTTATAAGTAGTTTGGCTACTTCTTATATTGTCAATTAGTTTTATGGTGGAACCTCAACTTTCTTCATGGTATCAAAGCATATTGTCCCATGTGTGAAGTAGAACGGCCACACATGCTGTACATCACACGAGTTATGTTGTCCACGTGTTAGGCATGTGTGAGGGCATATTGAGAATGAAACCCACATTGATGAGGAGGGACCTTACATGTGCTTATATAGTTGGGCTACTCTCCATATTGTCAATTGGTTTTATGGTGGATCCTCAACTTTCTTAATGGTATCAGAGAAAGTTGTCCTATGTGTGAAGACAACGACCACACATGCTCCACGTCACACGAGTTATGTTTACGTGTTAGGCACGTGTGGGGTTATGTTGAGAATGAATCTCACATTGATGAGGAGGGACCGTGCATGTGCTTATAAGTAGTTGGGTTACTCCTCATATTGTCAATTGGTTTTATGGTGGAACTTCAACTTTCTTCATGATATCAAAGCATGTTGTCACACATGTGAAGCCCAACGGCCACAAGTACTCCACGTCATATGAGTTATGTTATTCATTTGTTAGGCACGTGTGGGGCCGTGTTGAGAATGAATCTCACATTGATGAGGAGGGACCGTGCATGTGCTTGTAATAGTTGGGCTACTCCTTATATTATCAATTGGTTTATGGAGGAACCTCAACTTTCTTTATAGACTATTGTAGTACTCAAGTGGGATAATGTTGGAATAAGAGTATGTGTGATTAATGAGTTTTAGGTGGGTTATATTGTATTCGATCTTGTATAGGAAAGTCTTATTGAAAGTGGAATGCCAATTCTCATTATAGACAGATTATTTATTGGCATTGAAATCGATTTCTTATTGAACAAGGAAACACATTTAGTTTTCTATGTGGATTTTAATAGGGAATCCTAGTTGATTTTGGCAAAGATTGATATCTATATATAGTGGCTTCTACTCTCACAAAGATTACGCTCATTCATGTGGACAACATAACTCGTGTGACGTGGAGCACTTGTGGCCATTGGGCATCACACGTGGGACAAACTGCTCTGATACCATGAAGAAAGGTGAGGTTCCACTATAAAACCAATTGGCAATATAAAGAGTAATCCAACTACTTATAAACACATGCAAGGTTCATCCTGATCAATGTGAGATTCATTCTCAACACGCTCCCACACTTGCCTAACACGTAGACAACATAACTCGTGTGACGTGGAGCATATGTGGCTGTTGTCTTCACACATAGGACAACTTGCTCTGATACCATGAAGAAAGTTGAGGTTCCACCATAAAACCAATTGGCAATATGGAGAGTAGCCCAACTATATAAGCCCATGCAAGGTCCCTCCTCATCAATGTAAAATTCATTCTCAATACGCCCTCACACATGCCTAAAACGTGGACAACATAACTCATGTGACGTGGAGCAGTGTGGCCGTTGGGCTTCACACGTGGGACAACCTACCATGATACCATAAAGAAAGGTGAGGTTCCACCATAAAATACTGGCAATATGAGGAGTAGCCCAACTTCTTATAAGCACATACAAGGTCCATGTTCATCAATGTGAGATTCATTCTCAACACGCGCCCACAAATGCCTAACATGTAGACAACATAACTAGTATGTTGTGGAGCACATGTGGTCGTTAAGCTTCACAAATAGGACAACCTGTTGTGATACCATGAAGAAAGTTGAGATTCCACTATAAAACTGATTGGCAATATGAGGAGTAGCCTAACTACTTATAAGCACATACAAGGTCCTTCCTCACCAACGTGGGATTTATTTCAACACACCCCCACACATGCCTAACACGTGGACAACATAACTAGTGTGATGTGGAACACACCCCTTATTAATTTCTGTTCTTTGATCTACTTCAATTCATCCAGTTAGACGGTCGAAAATGAAAAGAATGTGTGAGACGTAAAACGGTGTGTGTGGATATCTCACCCCTTTCAGTAATGCATAAATATAGGGTAATTTAATTTACCCCACAGTCAAAATGTGTACTGCAAATTTGTTTGCCCATCTCAATTACCAAGTTGTTAATTAACCAATGTACAAGTAATTTGAAGGTGATTTGCTACCCATCCATCTAAATCCTACAATTATACATGATCTTTTCACTAAAATAATGAAGGGTTATGGCGAATCAACCATCATTTATATCATCCATAGCACCATATATATTTCTTAATGGTAAAATAAAACAGAGCATCTAACAACGTATCTTCATAAACCAAAAACTACGAGATCGCTCCTTTTATTCTGGAGTGATAGAGGGATAGTATTTTTCAACGATATGAGCTTACAATAATACTACACATCCTACTGTTTTTGAAAAACAAAAGATATGCATGCTATGAGTTTTAATTTATCTTTGATATAACAATATTTGAATATATGATATCTCATTTAAAAGTAAAAAGAATATTAGTAAATCCGTAATACTATGTTTGCTATCCGAACCGTAATACCAAGTGACTATTATGAATTGTTGCTTATACAGTGCTAGAATTTCTTTTATTTTTTGAACAAACATTTGTTATCATGCGGTAAGAATATAGAGCCAGAATCCGAGTATTGTACAATAAAATTAAATAATGGGCTAATAATATAGAGCCAACTTTTCAATGGTCAATGTTACTACCTATCCGAAAACATAACGCCCGAAGTCAGATCAAATTAGTTGTAAGTAGCCAAGGCTATAAAAAACGTAAGGTGATAGTCAGGTAGTGTGGTGGGATCTAGATGATATTAGGCGAAGATTTAAAAAAAAGTGTGTGTGTGGCTTTAATTCTATGATAATTTTGACCTCTCTACCTGTGGGTGAATAATACAAGTGAGCATGATTAAACAATATGCCTAATAAGTCTCAACTTGAAAAAACAAACCCTACCCGCTCTCCCATTTTTCTCACTCGCACAGAGCAAGTCACAATTAGTCCTCAGCGCTGCAGACTTCTTTCTTGGGTTGGGGTCGGCCAGCAACCCCTTTCCCTTTTTTTCTTTTCTTTTATTTTCATTATGCTTGTGCACTTCATAGTTTTCCTATGTCCTTTGCCATTTTACGGCATTCCTCGCTGTATTTCGGTGTTTATTAACGTCTTTTATGTCTTGACAAAGCCAGTCCCCAGCTTTCAACCCCCGCCCCTCAACCTCAAACACTCGTCATCTTCCATCTTGTTCATTTCCTCCCTCTTCCCACTTGCCATCCCTCCCACAACCTCTGTTCAAAGCCAACAACGACGCACCTGGTTTGGTCTGCAGATCTCAGCCCTCAGTTCACGTCTTTGTACCCGACTAGTATGCTGGAAATTGGGGGCCATCATGCTGCGGTTTTGCCCAAAGCGAGGGTATTTTAGATGCCCCCTTAGCCTCCATCCCCTCCCTTTTTTTTGGTTCTGGTTTTACTTGCAGTGGCTTGTTTTGGTGGTTCAGGTCTTTTGGCTCTTCTCCGGTATGGTGATTTTGGTTGGGGTTCTTCCTTGTTGCTGATTGTTTTGTGGTGCGATTCCTTCGTTGAATTCAACACAAAGTTGGTTTTCTTCAGGTGATTACCTTTGTGGTTGCTGGCGAGGTGATGGCATCGGCAAAGATCGGCCTTTGCTGGCTATGGCTCTGGGTTTTTGTGTTGGAAAAATTGGGTCTAATTGCTATATTAAATCACATATAAAATGAAGAAATAATTCATGCAATTATATATCAAAGTAATGCATGCACATGAGTAACCTAAGTTAAATGAACATGACATAATGGAATAGAAAAACCTGGAAATACGGTCGAGGCAAGTGTTGGATACTTTGTCCTTAAGACAAGCTTATGCCCCACTATAGTGCTCATGGTTGATCGGCGCTTGTCTCCCAAAATACAACGATCACGTCCTTGTAATAGTAGCACTCCAAATCACAAGGCTCTATGAACCACGATTGTGTTGAAAACTCTCTCAGACTATCTAATATTTAATGCACTATATGTATGTATGATGAAAAGTTATTAAATGATTATAGGGGTCTTCCCTATTTATAGAATGTGAGATACCTCTTTGGAAAGCATGTGACTATTTATGAAAAGTCAAAAGTTGCAACACTTCATTTAAGTAGACATATCCTTCTACCAAAAGGCTCCACTTCTAATTTCCATTCAAGTAATAAATTTTCCAACAATCCCCCACATGAATGGAAATTGACTCAACACTACGCAAATGAAAATGTAAACACTAGAGAGAGAATTCAGTAGGACAAGTACCTCATAGGGATATGTGGCTTTTGGCTTTGAACCTTCCGTAGTGAATTACTATCAGATTTACTTAGCTAATTAGTGAACGCGATATCTTGAACTGCACAGCTATTTGTGTAAACCACGACAATAGTAATCACACAATACCCTTCCAGACACCCCGTGGTTGCTCGGTTGTATTCATTTTGGCCCTGAATAATTCTTGGTTTCTCATGAGTGCTTTTCGAGAACTAAGCCTTCAAAAAAATCTCAGAGGAACGGCCTCATTCCTCACTCAAGATAGGTGACTTCCCATTAAGAGTATCCTGCAATACCCCAGTTGTTATTTCCAAGTATAGGAATCATTAAAAGCAAAGCTTATCCTAAATACGTTGCAGATAGAACTGTTTCATCATAGGACATGGGTAGGAAATTATCTCCACAGTGCTCCCATTGAATCATCCACAATTCGGTTGTCCCTTCGAACCTAGATCTTGGGATCTCCAGTCAGCTAGGTTGGGTTGTTATTATGGCGATTCTTATGACGTAGGCTTAGGGATGGGTTTGGTACCGTTACCGTACCAAAACCCTCGTACCAATTACCGTACCAAACTTTTGGTATACCGAAGTTCGGTATTGCCAAAAGTTCGGTTGGCATTGTATGGCAATGGTAATTGCCATTTTGTTTTGTGACAAAATTTGTTTTTGTTTTTTTAACCCAATGCTAGGGTAAAACTTTTTTTTTTGGGTACCTTTATCTCATACATTGTAGCTTAAATTCATCTATTATTCATCATTTAGAATTCACACACACAATAATTCAAATGATGCATAAAGATTCATGATGAAAATTAAGCTTACAATCCAAATAGAAGTTACGAACCAAAACAAATAGAAGTTAACAATCCAAATAGAAATTAAAGTTTCAAACCAATTGAAAATTGGAACTAAACTTCAAAAAGTAGAATTCATTGATCAGTTATTCAAGCTTGAGATGTCGAAGCTTTTGGAGGAGGCATTGAACTTGTAGAAGATTGAGCTTGTGTCAAGCTTACATTACAAACAAAGAAAACATATTAATTAGTAGCAAGAAAAATTAAATTTGAAAACCATTTAATAACAAAGAAAACATATTAAAGCATATCTTTCTTGTTTCCTCTTCTTCCATTTCCTTGTAAAATTGAAGCATATCTTCTGTTAGTTCCTTGTAGAAGTTTACTTCATCTTCCCTAAGCCAACCACTAGTACACGCTAGTGCCTCTACTATTTTAGGAGTTAATGATGCCCTAAAAGGGTCCACAACCCTCCTCCCTAGGTTAAATGCATTTTCACTAGCAACAGTAGAAGTGGGGGTTGCAAAGATATCTTGGCTATTTGTGAAAGAATTAGGAACTCTTTTGTGTTTGATTTGCACCATTTCAAGAGATCAAAGTCACCAACAACAATGCTAAAATATGTATGGTTTTATTTTCAAATTGTTGGAATATTATAAATATGTATTATATAATTATCTATTATATAATTTATAAATTATATATTATATTGTATTTTCGGTACGGTACGGCAATACCATGGTTAGGGATGGGCAAATACCCATCGGTTATGGGTAACCGCGGTTATCCGCCCATTTAAATTTCGCGGTTACGGTTATGGGTAACCGTTTAGATAATTAAATGGTTATGGGTATAACCGTTTACCCGTAAAATTTAAATGGACGGTTATGGGTATTAACCGCGGTTATAACGGTTACCCGTTTACCCGTTTATTTTAATAAATATATAAAATTAAAAAAACAAAAAACCTACAGATTCGTATTTCAGGAACTCCGTCCTCGTTCTCTCCGCCAGGAGGCCGCCAGGACCAGAACTCCGTCCGCCGCTTGTCTCTCTCTCCTCGCTGCTCCCTCTCATCTCCACCGCTCATCTCTCTCTCCTCGCTGCCCTCTCTCTCATCGCTGAAAATCAATACAGAACCATCGTCGCCGATCTCCGCCGTCGATTTCTGCCACAGCAGGGGTGTCTCCCACCGCTATTTGAAGCCGGAGAATCTGTTGCTCGACGAAAACGAGGATCTGAAAATCTTCGACTTCGGACTCTCCGCTCTGCCGGAGCATCTTTGGAACGACGGGCTTCTGCATCTCCGAAGGTGCTGAGGAAGAAGGGGTACGACGGATCTAAGGCGGATATCTGGTCGTGCGGAGTTGTGCTGTTCGTTTTGCTGGCTGGGTTTCTGCCGTTCCAGGACGAGAATCTGATGAACATGTACAGGAAGGTTTTCAAGGCGGAGTTTGAATGTCCGCCGTGGTTTTTGACGGAGGCAAAGCGGTTGATCTCGAAAATGTTGGTTTCCGACCCGGAGAAGCGAATCACCATTCCGGCGATCATGCGCACGCCGTTGTTTCGCAAGGGGATGAAGAAACACGAGGAGTGCACGGAACCCACGGAAGGTGTTGATGAAAAGTCCGACGGGAGCGATGTTCAAAGCGACGTGCAAAAGGGAAGCATTAAGCCGTCCTCTCCGAAGTTCTTCAATGCATTTGAGTTTATTTCTTCGATGTCGTCCGGGTTCGACTTGTCGAATTTGTTCGAGAAGAAGCTGAAGGCCGGGTCCGTGTTCACGTCCAAGTGCTCGGCTGCGGTGATCATGGCAAAGATCGAGGCGGCGGCAAAGGGGCTGAGCTTTAAAGTGGGGAAAGTGAAGGACTTCAAAGTAAGGATGCAAGGGCCGAACGAATGGCGAAAAGGGTGGCTTTCGGTGACAGCGGAGGTGTTCGAGGTGGCGCCGGAGATGGCGGTGGTGCAGTTTACGAAGTCGTCCGGGGATACTTTGGAGTATACCAAGTTTACGAAGTCGTCTTTATTATTTCAATTATTGGAGTTGTATGCGGTTACGGTTAAAAAAAAATGTAAATAGGCGCAAAAAGAGGTAAATGGGTTAAAAAATGGATAAACGGGTAAACGGGTATGAATAAATGGGTATACGGTTACGGTTAAATGGGTACCCGGTTATGGGTATGGTTAACCATTTATAAACGGTTACGGTTATGGGTATAACCGTTTAGGCAATTACCCATCGGGTAAACGGTTATGCGGGTATAAGTATAAACGGTTATGGGTAAATAACCGCGGTTACCCGCCCGTCTTAACCATTGCCCATCCCTAACCATGGTAATGGTATCCATTACCAATACCATTCCATGAAATTTCGGTACGGTACAATACCGTACCATTGCTGATTGGCACAAAATCGGTATGGCATGGTTGGCACAGCAATTTGGAAAAAAAATCTACCCCTACGTAGGCTTTTAACTCATTCCCCTCGATGATACAACTTACTCTTTAGTCAAACCTTTAAAAATTGGTACTACTAGGTTGACTACTCATTATATGGCCATCACCAACTTTATATCCATGCATGGAAATTATTTCCTTTGAGAGTAATTGTTTTCCAATGCAATTCCTCCAAACATGCATTCATGCTTGATAAGTAATTTGCTAACAACTTGAGTAAACTCCCACACATTTAAGGTATTTATAAGAAGGTCTCGCCATACCTTAAACAATTACTCATTACAAGAGATGACATTTTGATTGTCTCATTCAATTAGCAAATTATATTTCCATTCTTCTTAAATAAATCTCATATCTCAAAATTAGATAAGCTACCCCCACAATTCTTTGATAATTGTGGTTCATTATCGTTAAATTGATCACCTTTTTTTATTTTTTATTTTTTTTTATTAAATTTAAGAAGTAGGAAACAACTAAGATGGACCTTATATATCTATCTTCTTAGGCCTTCATGCCTCACTAGCCATTATAGGAAAAACTGAGCTCAGGCTATCGTCAATCTCAACTAATTGATTGGAGCAGAGACCATGTAATAGATTTCCAGTTGAAACTTATCATGATTTACACTCCAACCTTATTTCTGTTCAAATAAAATTGTAACTTCAGATAGCAAAATCTGAAAGAAAACCTATATCAAAATTTCCATACACCATGCTTTTATTACAGTGATTGAAGTCATGATGCATTTCCAACACTTAGCAAAGAGGGCAGCCTTTCCCTTCATTCATTTGTTGGGTTTGATAAAAGGATGGCATTTCTAGAGATACGGCAGACGACAAAACACACTAAGCATTTAAAGACTCATGTGTGTATGCAATAAAGAGATTCTTTCATTCTTAGGTCTTTCATGTGCCAGTTCTCTACAATACCCAAGACCCCAATTGTGTCATTTGGTCAAACAATGTCACCCTTACTAAGGTTGCATTAGTTTCAAAAGACACTTTTAGACTTCCAGTTGGCCAACTGTAACCAACCAAGAATCTAACAATTCTCCAGACTTTTAAAAGGCAATTTAAGAAAACTACAAACTTATAAGCCAAAAAGTGTAAGAGAAATTTTCAAGTATATGGATAGATTGTTATCAAACAAAACTTCATAAGAATGTACATATTCAACACATATATAACCGCCACATTTGCATTTAACAATTCGAAAGGACACGAACAAATGAATGCGATGTACCACTTGGACATGCATCAATCTTTCTGAAATATACTAGGTCATCATTTTGAAAACCGTAAATTCATAGTTATGAATATAACGAGTTGATGATAAACAAGAAACAAAACTATTCTTGCTTTTCAAACTGAAAAATTCAATGCATGCATAACTAACAAATTATACAGCGTAATTATTTTGCAGTAAACAAAACATCATAACTTAAATTGACGAGACTGTTTGGAATCAAAGTCATTGCCTCATGAAAAATTACTTACCAGACCATTAATTCCACTATAAAAATTAATCTATAGGGACAAAACATTATAGAACTATTATGAAAGAAAAATCATGCCATTAGAATGAACCATTACTTTGTCACGGGAGCATATTATTCTTAAACAAACATAGCAATTAAACTTAAAACTTGTCTTAAGATTGTTGGAAAAATTGGGTCTCATTGCCATATTAAATCACATGTAAAATAAACAAATAATTCATGCAATTATATATCAAAGTAATGCATGCACATAAGTAACCAAAGTTAAATGAACATGACATAATAGACTAGAAAAACCTGGAAATACGGTCGAGGCAAGTGTTGGACAAGTTTACGCCCCACTATGGTGCTTATGGTTGATCGGTGCTTGTCTCCCAAGATATGACGACCACGAACTTGTAATAGTAGCACTCCAAATCACAAGGCTCCATGAACCACGATTGTGTTGAAAACTCTCTCATATGGAATCTATGAGACTCTCTAATATTTAATGCACTATATGTATGTATGATGAAAAGTTATTAAATGATTATAGGGGGCTTCTCTATTTATAGAATGTGAGATACCTCCTTGGAAAGCGGAGATGAATTGTCTGCCCTCCCTATCACATACCCTTCCCATCCCCTCCTATTTCTGTGGTCACGATTAAGCCACGTCAACATTTTATATTCCCATTGCTTTTTGTCTTATTATTTCTATACAAAAATCAATATAAAATGTTGATGTGGCTTAACCGTGACCACAGAAATAGGAAGAGATGGGAAAAGAATGGGATGGGGGAGGGCAGACAATCCAGGTCCTATGTGACTATTCATGAAAAGTCAGAAGTTGCAACACTTCATTTAAGTAGACATATATTTATACCAAAAGGCTCCACTTCTAATTTCCATTCAATTAATAAATTTAATATAATAATATTATTATTAAATTTTTCCAACATTTTGTTATGTTTCCCCTTTTTTTTTTTTTTTTTTTTTTTTGGCTGAATGAGCTTTGGCTATCTCCACTTTATTGGGCTAGTTTATTGTATTTGTACTAAGCCTTTCTCCTTCAGAGCAACTCCAGCGTGGGAGCCCTCCCCCCAGGCAATCCACTATTCAATCCACCCATTGAACAATAACTTCCCTTAATGAACAGTAATTGCCATTTGCATCTCCAGCGTGGGAGCCCTCCCCCTGGCAATAGGCAATAAAATATTAGTTTTTTGTTTGTTTAAATAATACAAAATAAAATTATTTGTAATTTCGGATAAGATTTTATAAATCGTTCTTGTTGCGCCATGTGTCATTTTATCCAAAAAGACAATTATTTAGTGATGGATTTCGATAAGATTTTTATCCAATGTCATCGTGCCACGTGTCGCTACCTTTTCAGAATCTTTGAGGATAGATTTTGATCAGATTTTAAATCGTTCTCGTTGCGCCACGTGTCATTATCCGAAAAGATAATTATTGGTGATCGATTTCGATAAGATTTTTATCCAATGCCATCGTGCCACGTGTCGTTATCTTTTCAGAATCTTTGAGGATAGATTTCGAACATATTTTTAACGAATGATGGCATGTCATGTGGCCCTATCTACAAGCTAATCATTTCTGAATCGTCCATATAATCCACCATTCGCCCTCACAAATCTCACACCAATTTTCTCAAGATCTCTATCATTATTCATAGTTTCTGTTTCCTTCATCACCAAAATCTTTATCATTATTCATAGTTTCTGCTTCCTTTTTACAATGTCTTCTTCTTCATCAAGGATGATGTGGGAAATCAATTAGCAAGAGGAAGAATTGTTTAACCAATCTGAAGGAATGTTCAATCTCCAGATAGCCCAAAATGAGATGGAAGAGGATGAGGAGCATACAAGGAGAGATGATGAAGTAAGAATGGCCAGAGCCTCAATTCCCGTCGAGTCATCCAAGCTGTGGCTCAGATATCCAGGCCCAGCCGTTCCGGAAACCTTGATAGAAGCAGGCAACGACGAGGTGCAAAGCTGTTGGACGATTATTTTGTCCATAACAGTGCATTTCTTGATACGTATTTCAGACATCGTTTTAGAATGGAACGACATTTGTTCAACAGAATCATGACTGATGTTTGCAACCATGATTCTTACTTTGTGCAAAAGAATGATGCTTTTGGTGCTATGGGTCTCATTCCTGAGCAAAAAATCACTGCTGCATTGCGGATGCTTGCGTATGGAGCATCTGCAGACCAAGTGGATGAGATAACGAGGATGGGGAAATCAACCATTCTTGAGTCCCTGATGAGGTTTTGCGGAGCAGTCGAATCTCTCTACACCGCAGAACACCTCCGAAAACCTACTCACATGGACTTGCAAAGGCTTCTAAAGAAGAGCGAGATGCGAGGTTTTCCTAGGAGGATAAGAAGCATCGATTGTATGCACTGGACGTGGAAAGATTGTCCAAGTGCATGGCAAGGTGCATATGGGGACAGAAAAAGAGCTCAAAATGGATATGGCACGCCTTTTGGAGGCAGTGGCATCTTTTGTTACATAGATATGGCATGCCTTTTTCGGGGTTTCGGGGGCTCAAAATGATCTCAACGTCCTTGCCCAATCCCCAGTGTTCAACGATGTCCTGCAAGGAAAGGCACCAAAAGTCACGTACTTCATCAACAGACGTATGTACGACGGGCCATACTACCTAGCTAACGGTATTTACCTAAGGTGGGAAACATTTGTCAAAACAGTGCCACGTTCGCGAAGTGCAAAGGAAAAACACTTTGCAAGCTGTCAAGAGGGGTGCAGGAAGGATGTGGAGCGTTGTTTTAGTATCCTCCAAGCTCGATGGGCGATCGTCAGGGGTGCTGCCAGAATGTTCGATTTAGAGTCACTTCGATCCATCATGATGACTTGCGTCATTCTTCACAACATGATTATGGAAGATGAGTTTGATTATGATGCGGTTGATGAATATAAGCCAGACACAATGAACAATTCAAGAACATAGATACATTGTGCGCACGACGCCACCGAAGAACCCGTGCAACACGAGCCATTACAAAGGGATGGACGTTACAATGAAAGGGTCATTCAACGATATACTGCACTTCAAAAGCCATATATGCACAATGCTCGGCAAATTGACTTGATAGAGCACCAGTGGGCATTGAAACAAGCTGAAGATACTTAAGTTTATTGTTTGTATTTGGTGCGTTTATTTAATTTTATTTGGTGTGTTTATGTAATTTCATTTGGTGAGTTTTTTAATTTTATTTGGTGTGTTTTTTGTAGTGAGTTTTTTATTATTTGGTATGTTTATTTAATTTTATTTGGTGTGTTTATGTAATTTCATTTGGTGAGTTTTTTAATTTTATTTGGTGTGTTTTTTGTAGTGAATTTTTTATTATTTGGTATGTTTATGTAATTTTATTTGAATAAAGATTCTATTATTAGTATAAATATATTACGAAATTAAATAAATTTACTCTCACTTTAAATAAAGTACTAAATTCAATAAATTGGAAACAACATAAATAATAAATAACAACCCAAAGTGAATGGAAAACTATGGGCTCCGATTACAAAAAGTACCCTATTCATCATCACTTAACCAATTTGTGGTGCCAGGATGATCTTCTCTTGTCGTGCTAGGACCATCTCCTTTTGATCTCGCTTCTCTTGCACGCCTCCTACGCACCACTTCTGCTTTCTCCGACTTCCAAAAATATTTAGAATTTGGAGACTTCCCTTCTAAAGGCGTGTTTATAATGTCACGATCTCGTTGAGCCATTCTTTCTTCTCTAACCTGTTCCCTTTCTTGCCTAAGTAGCTATTTTCCCTCTCATTAGCTTGAAATGCTCTCTCAACAACTGCAGCTTTTGCCTCATCTCTAGCCTTATCAGCCTCAAATTTCACCATTTCCCGCTCCAAAGTCAATTCACCTTGGCGAGCAAGTTCTTCCATGTACTTTGCATAATCATTCTTGGAAGCACTCCCTTTTCTCTTTGAAGCCTTCTTACCTTGAGGCCTAATTGGATAACGGGTCGACCCCGACGCTTGTTCAGGGAGGGGCGTTTCGGGCACTTCTTCTCCATCTTGTTCATGAACATGCGAGCCATGATCAGGTGTAGACTGTAGAGGGGTGATGTTCATGAAAAATTCTGGACCGACAGGCACAACTCTGAATTTAGGATAATCTTTAACAATATTCCAACATTCCCACCAGATGTGATTTACTTTTTGATTTGGTTTTGGCACCATACCAAGCTTGTGCTTGAAGTTGCTACAAATAAATAATAATAATGAAATTAGGTAACAAATAAATAATGGGTAAATTACATAGTAGCCCCTCAGTTTTGAGGTCTATTACAACCTCATACAACATCTTTAAAACATTTCATTTTCATACCTCACGTACTATTTTATTTCAATATAATACATCCGTTACATTTTCCATCCATTGATCCGTTAAGTGCTGACGTGGCTGCCACATTTGTGCCATGTAGCTGCCAAATGTGTGCCACATGGCAAAAAAAATAATTTTTTAATTTTTTTCTTTCTAAAAACCTGAATTTTCTCATTAAAAAAAAAAAAAAAAAAAATCCATCCCATCTCTCCACAACCCCCCCCCCCCCCCCCCACAAAAAAAACCCAGATCTCTAGCTTTTTCAAAGAGCTAAAGCTCCCTTTCGTTTTCACACTCTTACTCCCACTCGCCTGCATCACCATTCTCCTATTCACCAACACCACCACCAACGTCCCTTACTCTCTTCTTCTACTCCGATCTCCAGACCTCCCCCTCCTCCTCCCGCGCCATCCAACCCCGCGGTGCCTGGAGCCGTTTCCCAAGGAGTACTAGGTGCCAGTTCCATGGCCTCAGAGCAGGGACATGATGAGATTTGTACTTTGGTAAGATTTGTTTCTGGTTTTTCTCAAATGGGTTTTGTTAATTTGATTCAAGAAGGTGGGTGATTTAGTTTGTTCTTGGATTTTCTCAAATGGGTTTGTTGATTTGAATGAAGATGGTTGATTCGGTTTGTTGTTGGATTTGATACTTGAAGCTGTTGGCTTTGAATTTAATTTTCCGAGAAAAAAAAATCATAATTTTCCTTTCTGGGAAAGTATTTGCGGAAATGTGAAGTGGTTGTTGGCTTATTCTGTTTACTTGCACTCAATAATGTATTGGTGATGTTCTCTGTTTCTAGATATGGTATGACAATGTTCCTCACCCACCATTTTCTCCTCTCTCCAACTCGAACCCTGCTGGAAATGGAATTAGGTTTGCTAAGGGTGGGTGGGGTTGCAGATGAGAGCAGGGAGAAAGGGGGTAGGGTGAAGAGGAGAAAAGGATCGGTGAAGGTGGGAGTGGGGTGGGGCTTTGCTGGGTTTTTTTGATGGGAGGAGAGATGAAGAGAGTGGAGGAAAAGGAAATGGGTTTCAGTTTTTTTTTTTTTTTTTTGCCACGTCGTGCGCCACGTTGGCAGCCACGTCAACACTTAACAGATTAATGGATGAAAAATGTAACGGAGGTATTATTTTGAAATAAAATAGTACGAGAGGTATGAAAGTGAAATGTTTTAAAGATGTTGTATGGGGTTGTAATAGACCTCAAACCTGAGGGGCTACTATGTAATTTACCCATAAATATTACAAACAAATAATTATAATCAAATTAGGTAACAAATAAATAATACAAACAAATAATTATAATCAAATACAAACAAATAATTATAATCAAATTAGGTAACAAATAAATAATACAAACAAATAAATAATATATTGTTACCTGATCCACGTAATTTTCCCCATTTCGAAGGTTAGTACTAGCTTATGCCAAGGCATCTCTCCACGTACTAAAGGATTGGCTAAGTAATTTCCAACGACTGGACATCGATTCTTTGGTTCTTTTTCCACCCATTTTCTCAAGAAAATTGGTATGAATAAGACTCCACATTTCTCGCAACTACATCTCATTACCCGTAAGCGAACTATGAGTAACTTCAACCCAGCTAGTGCACAACGCAACATCTTCAAGAAGCGACCAATTTGTACCTGCATCAGTAGTCATTTTGTGGAAAAAAATTGGATTGAAACTTTGAGAGAAAGATAGGAATTTGATTGAAAGTAGTTGAGAAAATATGAAATTGTGGTGTAAGGTAGATGATAATGAGAATGTATTTATAGAAAAGTAAAAACAATTTTTTTTAAAAAAAATCAGATTTTTTTTCGGATTTTTTACAATTTTTTTAAATTTTTTATTCAACTAATTAATCTCTGCCGTTGGATTTAAAAAAAATTTGAATTCCAACACTCCAGATTGTGCCCCGTGTCACAACGGTAACTTTTCTAAATTTTAAAACTATTTTTTCTTTTTTATTTATTTATTTATTTATAAAGCAGATTAATATCAACTGTTGATCTCAGATCGAACGGTTGATATTAAATAAGATTTTTTTTTATTTTTGTTACCGTTGAGATCAAACGGTCCAAGTTAAAGAGCCGTTAAGATCGAACGGACCGTGGGAAGCCACGTGGCTTCCCAACAGTAACCTTTGCAGACGCTGCGACGTGGGCCCGGGGCCTGACAACAGTCAGGTGACGCACCCCCACGAGTGGGTGAGGCGCACGCGCCTCACAGAAAAAAATTTAAAATTGCCCTGACGCCAGGCTGACGTCAACCCTGGCGTCACATCCACTCGGGCTCGCGGGCTGGCAATTCCTCATAGGCCCAGAGCTCGAGCCTCCACTCTCCCTCGGGCTGCCCATGTTGGAGCTTCAAGCCCGGGACATCTGGCCCTGTTTGGTCCCCCGTAATGAGAAAAATAGTTTTTCATTAAAATTCATAACTTTACACTTTCGGTATTTACACTTTGGGTGTTTACACTTTGGGTATTTAAACATCTGTATGGATGAGTTCTAAAGGCTTGCTGGTTGTACAAGTAGTACTAGAGAATGGAAGTTTAGAACATTTCCCTAGTGCACAAGCTGAGCAAAGAGTTTTGTTTGAAGCATCAAGAACAGAAATACATGATTGAGAGGTCAACTTATTTATGATCTTTGCAGAAGGATGGCCTAATCTTTGATGCCAAAGATGCTTTGGAGCTTTGACAGATGCAGCTAAAACTTGATGAGAGTTAGCAGGATAGGATAATGAGTGAAAAGGATAGAATCCATGTTGAACTGGTCCTTTAAAAAGTACTCTCCCTGAAGAAAGACCCTTCACAGTGAAGTGAAAAGGATAAAGATGCATAGAACAAGAATTGTCAAGTAGAAATTGATTTGCAGAGAGAAAATTATGCTTCAAATCAGGAACATGTAAAACATGCTTCAATGCAAAGGATTTAGTAGAAGTATGTAAAGATGTTGAGCTAGAATTGAGAATAGGCAAACCTTTGCCATCTCCAATATACACTTGCTCAGGACCAGTGTATGCTTCTGGATTCTGAAGGTTGGTATATGAGTTTGTCATATGAGAACTTGCACCAGAGTCAACAATCCAGGTAGGAGTAGAACTGGAGGTACCAGCAACCATTGCAGAATGAGAAGATTTGCCATTGTAGTTTTGATCCATGCGATGAGGACAATCTCAAGCTTCATGATCTGGTTGACGACAAATCTGACAGAAAAGCTTTCGATTTGAAGAGTAGTTGTGGCGAGCTCCACGATTGAATCTTTGATTATTGTTTCGATAGTAGTTATTTCTGCCATTGTTGAATCTGGAATTTCCACGATTATGAAAATTGCCCAGATTTGTGCCTGGATAATTGCGATCCACATTGCGGCCTTGATTAGAGAAATTAGGAAGATACTGTGCAACAAACGCTTGAGGGGTAGAGTTGGTGGGCAAGGGGAGAATACCAGCAGAGGAATGATACGCCTGAAACGGTGCAGCAGAGACAATTTTCTTCCGATTGTGAGTTGAATCTCCTTACTGAGAAGTAATCCGTGCAATTCATCAAGGGTCGTGGAACCAATGCGAAACTGAATAGCATCCACAAAGGAGTCAAATTCGGGAGGCAGACCATGAAGCGTGACTGAGATGAGTTCTGAATCTTCAACAGGAGCACCAGCACTTGCAAGTGCATATGCAATTTCTTCATTTTGCTGGAGATATTGAGCAGCAGTCAATTCACCTTTAACAAGACTGCGAAGACGAGATCGAAGCTCGTAAATGTGAGAATGAGATGCAGTGGCTAGGCGCGATTCCAATTTCGCCCAAAGTTCTCGAGCAGAAGTTACGCTGACTGTGTAAGGGATCAACGATTCAGATAGAGTGGAATTAATCCAGATGAGAATGTTCTGATCATTCTCAAACCAAGTAATGTAGGCTGGATTGAGAGTTGCAGTCCGATTTCCAGAAGAATCAAGAACATATTTGGGCGGCGCCACCACAGATCCATCGATGAGACCAGTGAGATTCTAACGACGAAGAATTGGAGCAAACAAGGCACTCCAGGTCAAGTAATTTGTAGTTGTAAGCTTGATTGGAACCATGGATCCAATATTTTGGATTGTAATGGAGGAAGAAATTGCAGAGCTAGGGTTAGGGTTGGGAACAACATCTGGAATCGGATGAACAGGAGAATTCGATTTCGATGAGGGAGATGCAGTGGTCACCATAGCTGAAGCTTGAGAGAAGCCGCGTAAGCCAAGACAATTTAGATGCAGTGGAAGCTAAAACTGCCGGAGCTAGCAAAATGAAATTAATTACCCGTATAATTACTTGATTCCACTATTCACATGGGGATTGAAGTTAAGTTGTTAACAAAAGCCTTATACCTATGATTGGATTATAATTGATAACTGATTATGTTTTCAAAATAACAGAAGTTAGAGTTTAGAGAAAATACGAACTATCACCTTATGAAAGTTTATGTAACACCAGAAGTTTGAGAAGAACCTCTCGTATCGAAAGGGAAGCAAAACATGAAATTATGAAATTTGAAAAAATAACCTTAAAACTTGAAAGCTATTTTTAGTTCATTGTTTAGCCTAAACGATAGTAAATGCTAAAAAATATCATGAGATAGAATAGACAACAAAAACTCAAGATCACCAGTAACTTGTAGAAACACTATTCATGCTAGAGTTCTCCTTTTCTCATCTGCTCTTGAGCATCATATCTATCGATTTGGTCCAAATTGTCCGGCTGAATCGGGTTGGAGTTAGACGCCCGCCTAGACGCTTTCTAGGCGGCCTAGACGGCGACCTAGGCGGTGGCCAAGGCGGTAGTTTTTTTTCTGGCGAATTGAATCTCTGGTCTTCGGTGGTTGTCGGCGTCGTATCTTTCGTTTCCAATCGGTGTTGTATCTTTAGCAAAAAATGAAAGATCTAAAGAGAAGAGGGAGGATGGGAGAGAGAGAACAGTTAAGGTTACAAACTTGCACCACATTAGAGGGGAAAATTACAGAGCAAAAGAAAGATAGAAGATGAAGAAGTGAGAGAAAAGGAAGAAGAAACGCTAAAAAAATAACCAAAATAAAGGCTTTCAGCTTTCCGATGCATCAGATGTGTTGGTGTGTGTGTCCTAACACTTAGCATTCAATTGTTTTTAATTTTTTTACATTATGTCTGACATAGATTCGGGCTTGGGTTATGTGAGAGAGGTTGGGAATTGTGGGATGAATTTTTGGTGTGGCTCCGCGGATCGGAACCTTGGATGATGTGAAGGAGGTTGGGTGGAGGGATTTAAAAAAACATTAAATACTAATTTTATTCAAAATATCTTATTTTATTATTTTATTCTTAGAAATTAAATTGTTTTGCTTTAGAAATCCTAAATAGAGAGGGGAATTTTTTGAGACTTTTCCTTCCTTACCATCTCCAATGGTGGGCTAAAAGTCAAATTACCTCCCAAAATTTCCTCCCAAACTCACTCCAACCCAAGGGGAAAATTTGGGCTAAATGCTAAACCAAGGCCAGATTCCCCCTAGAATTTAGCCCAGAAATTGGTGTGGGCTCCACCGAACCGAGTGAAAATATTTATCGGAATTTAAATTTTTTTAGATTAAAATGTTCATAAAATTAATTTACGATAGTCTACATATTTATTTTTTATTTTTAAATTAATTTAAGAAAAAAAATAGCCTAAGTTTATTATTTAATAATCTCGGGCTAATATTTTAGGGTAGAACGGGTTGGAGTAGAAAAACTATTTCTGGGCTAAAAGCTAAATTTTCCGGGCTAAAATATTTGGCTTTTAGCCCAACCATTGGAGATGGTCTAAGACCACACCGTACTATGCTTAAAACTCTAACATCACATGTACCATTCATTTTTTTTTTAAAACAAATAACATATTTTTCATGTTTGTTTTTATATCATATGGTAAATTTAATTAATTTATAATAAATATACTTAAATCCGCCTAGGCGTTACGCCCCAGCTCACCGTCCGACTAGCATCTAACGTTTTTTTTTAGAACCTTGCGACTTTGTAGGTTGTTAAGAAAAAAATAAATAATATTATTGTAATTAATAATACACCGGTTATATCGAAATTATTTTTATTTACTTGCTCTTCAAAATAGTTTCATTTACTTGGGCCGTTAAATTGTGTTTCTCCACGTGTTGCCATAAGCTGAGAGACTGAGTGAAGTCGTACAATCCCACCCGTCGCGCGCCAAAGTTTCCATTTGTGGTAAAAGCCGGCAATATTTCAATTAGAAACTCTTCCCAGTTCACTTAAACCTAAACTGGATCGGGATCCCGCAATTTCAATACAACTCCATCTCTCTTCCGATTTCCGCAGCTTCAATGCCGTCTCTCAACTCGCCCAGCGGGTTCACACTCTTTAGTTACAGTACCTGCTATCTGGAGTGACTTATTCTCAGGCGGAGGCAGTGACATAGGATAGGAGTGACAGCTATGGCGGGATTTATGTCGGCTTCAATGGAAACATTTGAACTGACAATTCTCTCCTCTTCTGGCCCTGGCAGGGCAAGTCTTGCACTGCACCAAACAAGGTTGGTCTGAATTTGATTAAGACTGTCTTCTTCAGAGAGTCTCATAATAATGTACTGTATTGTTGTTTTTTATTTTTATTTTTTACTTCTCTTTCTTGTTCCATGTGATTTGTGAAACATAGAGTACTTCGTACTTCTACAGATTCTACATGAAACTATCTACTGGTTTAAGTTTTTGAAACACTTTCTGATTACTAATTAATAAGGCCAGAATCTCATGCCCCAAAATATGTAAGGGTTCTAGTGACACGCTTCAGTATTTTCCTGCACAGTGACATCAATATACATATAATTTTCCAGAGATTATTGCTCGAACCTTGCAAAAGCACTTGCGAGGTGTCTACATTCTCCTCTCATTGGACATGCATTGCAATTCGGTTTACTCTTCGTACAAAATACCTGCATACATACGAAAACATGAGGGACTTACTCTATTTTTGCTTAATCATAAATCATGTTTCTAATTAAAGAAGCAGCATGTATACCTTTCCAAATGTAATCATCTGGTAGTGCAGCTCATAACTGTCATTCAATAGTCAGCTAATTAGCAAAAGAGCAAGTAAAAAAGAAAGTGCCCACAAATTAATATGAATGGTTCTAGGGAAGTATGAGATTACAGGGTTAGTTGATCAAGTTTGCATGATCTTGGCCATAAATACTTTTGAATCGACTCCAGCATTGGGTACCTAGAGAATAATACAGTTAGCACTTGAAAGTATGGAAAAGTTAATCATCCAATTGTCGAGAGATGTTATTTTCTTACAGTTCTAAGAGGTGTAACTGCAGTGATTCAGGTAATGGTTGGAGGGAGACCCATCCCAGTCTTACTGCTATCCTTCCAACATTTGTGTCAACCTTTATGGAGCAAAAAGAAACAATATTTCTTATATTGTAAGATGTTCCCGGACTATCATGGGAAAATTACTAAATTGTGCCACACAATTGTTACCGGGAAAGCAAGGTGGTTAAGTGCTAAAAGCCGGATGCACTCCACACTTTTCAAGCCCAATCCTCGGATGCTTAATATATAATCCCTACAGAATAAGCATATGTCATAACTAATTAACTATATACAAAATATACGGATGCACTGCAGTCCATTGTTCATCATTTGGATAGCCTTGTGCATAAAAGGGGCAGTTGTAATGTTATAGAAGAAAATGAATTATTTGGAATGACTGAGTTTGCTATATCAGGGGGAACATCTCTTAACCATTCCAGATCGATGCTTTCATGTTCTCTAACCAGTCACTTTAGGAGTTCCTACAAACATTTTGCAATTACTGTTAACCTATCCAGTGATGTTATCTTGGGGCAAATTAACGGTGCTCTTGACAAACATGAGGTCTTTCGACTGAATACTAATAGAAGAGAACCTGCATTCGTTCCGCTAGCAAGTTGTTCATCCCTCGCTCCTTGATTGCATCAGATATTTCTTTGGCATCAGCATTTATGAGAGTGCTTCATAGTCCAGAGAGTCCATTGTATCTGTATTTCTTTCTGTTTTCCTACCATTGGCTTGTGCCTGCTTTCTCAAAATGTCCCAGTCAACTGCATTATTTTTCTCGCCCTCAGCCTTTCCGTTTTTTCCTTTTGGAGTTTTACTTTCCTTTTCTTGTGGATTTTTTGTACCTGTAAATTGGAATCAACATATTGATTTTCGATGTATATTTGGTTATTTGCTACAGAGATGCTATCAATGACATTGAAAGATTTTCTATTGAGCTCACTGACATTTTGGACATGCTGCATGCTACCACACTTATTACGCAGAAGTGGTTCAGTATGTTTTACAGGCTCTGTGGCTGATGTGTTTTCTGATTGGAAGGTTAGGTTTCCCACACATTGGTGACTGTAGTGGGAAGGTTGATTATCTCCCATGCTTGACCTTGGTTCAGAATTCCCTTGCTGGTCTGTCGAGTGCTCTTTGAAAGATGGATATGGGTCCTTTGTTATATTCTGTTGCATGGAAGAATTAATGACACTTCCTGACAGTTCTTCAGTTCTAAAGCTCTTGCAATTTTCTTCGTTGTTCAATATTAAACCTGGAAGCAGTTGAAGGCCAAGAGGATATGCTTTCCTCACTGAAATTTCCAAATCTCCATAGCTCTGGTTCTCCAGAATCTGGGTACATGTGAAACTGATTGTTGCTGGAAGGAGCAACTGGTAGTTGCATTTTTTTATAGTCAAGATTGATTGAATCCTTGAAGGAAGTGCCATTGAGATGATGGGTTCTGTCTGATAGTCCCTTTAGCTGTGCATATTTAATATGCCCATTCTTGGATTCGTCATTTGATAGTGAAGTTCTATTTACTTGATTGTAAACGTCTCGAAACTTGGTTGCTTTCTCCATCTGTTGACGTGTTGAAAGGGAAACATAAACCTTCTTGGGTTGGCACCCAGTGATAGGATCTTCTGTTTCTGAGTTGGAGTCCGAGTACAATTTGTTTCCTGCAGCGCCTTGAGTGACTGAGGATTCAAAAGAATCTTGAGATGATACAAATTCCTCCTCCAAACATTGACTTTGTGCCTCCACTAAGTTCCCTTCTGTCCCTGAGGTCTCACTGTCTCTTTGGTTATCTTCAGATTGAGTGTCCTAGAAATCGGGTGATTGATTGGCTGACTTCACATATCTTTATGCCATTTAGTGACCTCATCTGGACTTGTCATGCGAACTGCTGGTTCTTTTACCAATATGTTTGTTCCAACCTTCTGTTGAGCTTCGTGATTGCTTGACTTAAGCGGAAATCGTGCAGCCAAAGACATGAAGGCAAAGCTACAAAGGTTAAAGGAGGAACACAAAGAATACTGTTCACTTCAAGACATTCACGTATGGGAAATCTGGTTGTATGTACATGCTAAAGTTGTGAACGAATCTTGATAGATGGTCTGAAACATTTTAAGGAAAACTCCAATCACTGAGTCAACAACTGATCCTTTCCTTTTTGAAAAACGTCCGTCTCCTGTATTGATTAATATTTTATCAAAGGTTCTGCATGTTACCTTTGAAGTACCCATCAACTAGACCTGTAAACGGGTCGGGTTTATTGGGTTTGAGTCGGGTTCAATCCGACCCGCTAAGTTAACGGGTCATCCGAACCCGACCCGTTAACACCCATTAAATTTTTTTTTTTTTTTTTTTGCATAGAATTTATTTATTTTTGTTAAGACTTTAATGAAATTACCAAAACATCCTCAACTAACGGGTGCTAACGGATCTAACGGGTTGACCCAAAGTGACCCGTTATTTAACGGGTTGTTAACGGGTTCACCCATTAGCGACTCGACCCGTTAAGCATCCACCCAAATACTAATATTAAAAGGTCGGGTCCAAAATGCCAGGTCTACCATCAACTAATTGGAGAAAATTATAATGAATTATGTCTTTATGGTACGTGAGAAGCAAAAGTACTTCTTATCCGTTGTCTAAATGAGAGATACAAATTGTGCAATCTTTAACAATGAAAAACTTCTTTGCAAAAAATGGCTTCAGCTTGGTTTATATATGTTTCATATGTAGTCAAGTTAGATTGAACTTAATATTTCCATATTGAATATAAAGTTGAAACTTTGTGGATTCTTGACATAGGTGAAAATGAATTTTGTGCTGCAGATTGCCACTACAGCAGTTTATGTGAGCCAGAAAATTTGCTGCTAAAGGAGAAAAGGAAACGTGGGTCAGCCTAGCAAGTGGTATCAAATTTAAAACATTCATCTTTATTTTCATATGTGTGTGTGTGTGTGTGTGTGTGTGTCACCATTGTTGTGATCATTTAAGGTCTTCTGCTAGATAGAACCTCACTGCATATTTATCAAAATTTTACCAAACATCAACTCTGATAAATAGGTCATGGTTCACTAGTTTAACCATTTGGTCAAGGCTGCGCTGGTCTTCTGGATAATTCACTAAACATTTTTTTTAGTAGATTTTCAAATTGACTTGAAAAAATATGTATTTGCCAACCTAACAATGCTAATTCTTTTTATTTGTATTTTGGTCATATTTGCACTTGAATTCTTCCTAGTCAGTCATTTTTATGTAATGAAAAGGCTTTTGTATTAATCATTGTTTATAATGGAGTATAGATTAAGAAAGGACTACATTAAGTGATTAGAGCTTGATTAATTTAAAGTCTACATATTCACTCAATTACAAAATAAGGGCCTAGACTTACGCAATTGTTTGTTACTATTGTGTTGAATAGTATTGTATCTTCTCTAAAGCTATTGTTTCAAGACATCTACGTAATCAAAAATCCTTTTAACCCCTAAAATTTTCAGTCTTTACCTTCTCATTATTTCAGGTGTGATTGTGTGAAAAACCCTTCTTATTTCACCCTAAAAAGAAGGAAGTACATGTTATTTTTCTAGCTTACTAGGTGGGAGGCTTAACTTGCAGTTCACAGTTTCACAGTTGGACAGGCATTACAATATTGTAATGAATCTAAGGATGATTGTCCTCATTAGTTCAGAGCTTCAATATTTAATAATACTTTGCAAGTTAGCCAATTTCGAGCCGTTTTTCGGCCAAACTACGGCGAGTTAGCCATCAAGAAAGATACCATTCTCTTCGTCTCATCGAGAAGTATAATTTTTGTATTTGAATCACTCGATTTTGTTGATTATTGAAGAAGTTATGAACGTTTAAAGTTTACCCAGTTTTCGGCGAGTTTTCCTATTTTTCTGCAGACCAGTCACATTTGAGGCTATTTTCCGGCCCTCTCCGGCAACCATTGGGCTTCAAAATAGGTATAATCTTGTTCTACACTTTCCTATCTTCATTTTGATATATTATGAGTCGAATTTGGTTAAGAAATGATTGAGTTACGAAGCTTTGAAAATTGCCCAAAGAGTTTTTAACGGAATGACCATTTGTGATGTGTTTGATCAATCTCAGGGACCATTTCTATTGATTTTCAATGTCAGTGACCAAAATGATCTGTTTGATCAATGTCAGGGACCATTTGTGATAAAAACCCAATTTAATAAGAAGAATTAATCAAAAGGTACAAACTCTAACACCTAAGTAAGATGTAAGATAGACGAGAAACAATAAAAAACTTATAGAAAGTAAGATAGATTTTACAAATAGTATTGTTTTTGTTGAATTAATTTGAATTTTATATGAAAAGAGATATGAAATTTCAAGAAATGAGAAGAATAATAGCATTTTAGTCTTGGACTCTTGCTCCTAGGTTGACTGTGAAAGAAAGACGAGAGAAATTTTTTGTTTTAATTAAAAGTGAACGGGTTTAATGTTAAGAGATTTTTTTTTTTTTTTATCAAAATGTTAAAGGTTATTGATTTTATGCCCAATAAATAAATATTAAATTAGTGTTGGGATCGAATCAATTATGGGAGTTGGAATTTTAAATAGGAGATAATTTATAATGTGTTTTGTATTATTGACTAACAGGGCCGGCCCAGGCCCAGTGCGAGAAGGGCGACCGTCCAGGGCCCAAAATAATTGGGGGCACCAAAATTATTAAGACGGTATATTTATATATTTTTTCATAAGAGTATAAATTAATAAAATTTGGTTCAATGACAAAGAAATATAACGAGAACTGGTGGTTTTGTTGTTTAAAATTAATGAGGAGGTCTTGGGTTCAAAACTCCATGTGTGCTTATTTACTTTACAATTTTTACGATTTTTTTTTGTTGTTAATTTATTTTTAATTAGTAGCTAATAGCTATGTGGGTTGTTATTTTTAAAACATTTGTTCCAATTCAAGTCTAATCTTCAACAATCTAATCTTTAACAAAGAGTAATGTGTTGACCAAATTTACAAATCATATGACGTGTCATAAAAAAGTTTAATTTAGTACCCATTTATTACTTATACATATCAACTAAAGACTCAAAAATATCATTATTTTTTTAGTCCCATATTGACAAGGTTAGTAAATAAGAAAAAACACATCACGATTCATACAAAAACACTTTAAAAGTTCAGATGGAAAACAAAACTCATATCTATCTACTTGTAAACCCGGAGTTTTTTTTTTTTGTTTCCTTCTCATGATACAAAATAAATTAGTTTTTCTGTGTTTCTAAATTATAAGTTTGAAGTGTTTTTCTAAGTATAATTTTATCGATGTCTTACGTGTGAAAACAAATAATTTTCTTATATAAAATGAGGGCACATTTTGTGGCATCGCCCCGGGCCTCAAAAAACTCTAGACCGGCCCTGTTGACTAATAGGAAAAGGGTTGTAAAGAAGAATATTGAATGATGTTTACAGGGGAAGGCTTGCATAAAAATGTGAGGATAGGCCTAGGCCTGTCCTATTCCCTCCGCCCCTGTTCACAGTCAACCCAGAGGGAAAGATGAACGAAATTGATACGCATATGGGACTCTTCCTTTTACCGTTCATATTTCACCTGATGCTACACCATAAGAAGAGGGGTAGTGAACTACTCATGGTGCAATACACAGTGTATTCCAACACTAAAAAGCTATTATTCTTCTCATCTTGAAATTTCATATTTTCATATTAAGTTCAAATTAATTCAACAAAAACAATACTATTTTGTAAAATGTATCTTACTTTCTATAATTTTTTTATTGTTTCTCGTCTATCTTACATCTTACTTAAGTGTTAGTGTTTGAACTTTTTGATTAATTCTTCTTGTTAAATTTAACAGTATAGATAACGAGGTTATCATGCAACGGTTTCAAAATATGAAAATTCTTGAAAGAAAATTATGATTATTGAAAATATAAAATATTATAGATGCATGTGTTATTATGGTGTTTTGATTAGTAGTTTTGTAAGTATTATTCGTCATATTTTTTTGCATTTGTGAAGGGTCCCTCCTCACATGAAATCCTGGCTCTGCAACTGATGGCTGTGCAATTCAAGAAGCCATGCAAAAATGTGTGTGTGTGTGTGTGTGTGTGTGTAGTTATGTCCATATTTTTATATATTTATATATAGTGAGAGAGATTAGAAAAGATAAGAGTGGAATAAATGCATGGTACTTATGAGTGATCAAGGACCTTGCTCAAGTATGTGGAACTTAGCTATTACGGTAGTGACGTGCATCTTCAATTTAGCTTTGGAATCCATGTAGGGAAAATACAGTAGACTTTGCAAAAAATTGATTTTATTAAATATCGTGAAATGTTTATATTATTATTATGGGTAAATTACACAGAACCACCTCAACTATTGGGTCATTAACAGTTTCATACCTCGTCTTTAAAAAATTTCAGTGTTATACCTTATCTTCGAATTTGTTGCAATTTCATACCTTCCGTCAGTTGTCAGTCAATTATTCTGTTAAATGATGACGTGGCATGTGATGTGGCACATTTTATATTAAAAAATTAATAAAAAATTATTAAAAACTTAAAAAATATTAATTAAATATTAAAAAATTTAAAAAATTCTTTTTTTTCTTCTTTTTTTTTTTCTCTCTTCTTCTCTCTCCCCCTCCCACTTCTGCTTCTTCTTCTTCTTCTTCTTCTTCTTCTTCGTCTTCGTCTGTCCTCCCCCCATCCCAATCCCTTGCAAAACCAGAAAGAAGGAGGAGGAAGAGGAAGAAGAAGAAAAAAAAAGAAAAAACCAGTTCGTTCGTCCCCTCCCCCCCCCCAACCGGCCGCCCGCCCGCCCGCCCGAAAAAATCCAACCCTCTCTGCAAACCCAGAAAGAAGGAAGGGGAAAAAAAATTCGGTCCCCCCCCGTGGCAACCTAGGAAGAAAGAAGAAGGAGGAGAAGGAAAAGGAGAAGGAGAAGGAGAAGGAGAAGAAGAAGGAAGAAGAAGAAGAGAGAAAAAGAAAAAAAAAAAACCCGGCGCCTGGAACCCAGAAAGAAAGAAGGAGAAGGAGGAGGAGGAGGAGGAGGAGGAGGAGGAGGAAGGAAGAAAGAGGAAGAAGAAGAAGAAGAAAAAAAAAAAAAAAAAAGAAAAAGTCCCCCCTCCCCGCGGCAACCCAGGAAGAAAGAAGAAGGAGGAGAAGGAGAGGGAGAAGAAAGAAGAAGGAGGAGAAGGAGAGGGAGAAGAAGGAGGAGAAGAAGAAGAAGAAGAAAGAAGAAGGAAAAAAAAAAAAGTTCGGCTCCTGGAACACAGAAAGAAAGAAAGAGAAGGAGGAGGAGGAGGAGGAAGGAAGGAAAGAAGAAGACGAAGAAGAAGAAGAAGAAAAAAAAAAAAAAAAAAGGTCCCCCCTCCCCGCGGCAACCAGGAAGAAAGAAGAAGGAGGAGAAGAAGAAAGAAGAAAGAAGAAGAAAAAAAAAAAAAAAAAAAAGACCCGGCGCTTGGAACCCAGAAGGAAAGAAGGAGAAGGAGAAGGAGAAGGAGAAGGAGGAGGAAGAGGAAGAAAGAAGAAGAGAAAAAAAAAAAAAAAGAAGAAGAAGAGAGAAAAAAAAAATATTAAATAATTGTTTTTTTGTTTTTAATATTTTTTTATTAATTTTTTAATATGAAATGTGCCACGTCACATGCCCCGTCAGCATTTAACAGAATAATTGACTGACAACTGACGGAAGGTATGAAATTGCAACAAATTCGAAGATAAGGTATGACATTGAAATTTTTTAAAGACGAGGTATGAAATTGTTCACGACTAATAGTTGAGGTGGTTCTGTGTAATTTACCCTATTATTATTGATCTTATTCGTTGATTCATATGATCTGATGCTAATTGGATAAATGCTTCTCTTATGTGTTTACTTGTTATTGGTTATGGAATTATTGCTGAAATGTTATTCGTTGAGAATTAACTATGATACATGTGAAAGATGAAATGATATTATTTGTGCATCACTCATGTTGTGAGATGTGGTTGGAACTTCAGTGTCGAGATTGCAATTCTGGAAATAAGTGTAGTTGGAAAGGATATTTTGTGTAGTTGAATCTATTCATTGTGAAACCTGACACACCCCGACACGGAACGTCCACTAGAACTCCGAATCGAGCCGTGCTGGCCGACACCTGGAAGGTGACGAAGCCATAAAGTGTGCTGATGTGTAAAATATGAATAAATTTAAACCTAAAGTGTCTAAGAGCAGAGGTGCGCGGTGAGCTGGATTGAGCCCATTTCACACGTGATGTCAGAGCATAAGTAAAGTACAGTAGCATGGGTAAGAGTCATACCCTCAGAGGTAGCCATCTAAACAGGAATATGCCACGAATCCTCGTCAATACGAAACTTTAGCAATTAATACCTGGAGGGGCACAAAACAAGAAAATGTGAGTGGGCGAAAACAAAGCTGTATAATTTCTCAAAGGATATAACCCCTCGCCGTAAAATCTGTATAATTTCCCAGAAAATAGTAATTATAAATGCATACCTCAAGAACCATGCTTGAGAAGGTAAAATCCATAAGCATACCATGCCAAATCTTTCGACCAAAACAAACAAGAAAACCTGACTAATAAATTAATGGTAAACAACGTATCAGCCGAATCCACCTAACGTGGCATGTACGGTAGCATAAAGATGTACCAGCCGGATCCACCTAATATGGCCTGTACGGCTGAATCTATAGTAGGGGTCTGTACAACAAGATTATGTCGAAACCACCAATAGTGGTCTGTACGACAAGGTTATGTCGAAACCACCTACAGTGGTCTGTACGACAAGGTTATGTCGGAACCACATATTTATAAGCTCTAACTGTCACTAGGTATCGCCAATACTGTGCATCCTAACATTAACCATATAAAACCTTACCTGATACTTACATGTGCATCCGTAGCGCCAGCCATAATATATGCAACTAATAAAAACGTATTCTAATTTATAAACATTTAACATGATATTCAACGCATATAACCAATTAAATAATTCTTCTGGGAAAACACAAGGCATATATATAATTATAGAAAATCAAAGTGCCCACTCACCTGGAATCCGCGCAACGACTCCCTAGCATGAGCATCGAGGCGTCCCGAACGATCGACGCCTAAAACAATTATTCAACCACATCTCAGAACTCTTATCAATACAATACTTAACTCACATATAACACATCCTTCAGAACATTTTAGAATGATTTAAGACCCCTTGACCAAAAGTCATCCGTCGATCAAAGTTCGACGGTAGGGTCACCACTCTACATAATTCGATCAGGAAGATATGCATCTCAGATTTCTGATCTGTAACTTCCAGAGATACACATTATTCTCCTAGAATAACATACTAAAATTTCATTACGATCCAACGGTCGGATCCCCGCCAATTGCCAAAACCAAGTAGTTGTTAACGTTTTATTTTATGCACTTCCAAATCCAATTTAGGAAGATATGTACGTAGGATTCTTGATCCGTAAGTTCCTATGATCCTCAAATATTACTTATTACAACGTATCAAATTTTGGTGACGATCCAACGGTCGGATCATCGATTCATATTTTCACCTAACCACGTACCATAATGAAATTAAATTACAACGATCAATCTACGTCATTCGATTATCAAAACTGAACTTAAGACGTCAAACATAGCCTAAAAATTGCATTGATGGCCCACTGGCCACGAGCCGCTGTGGGTGGCGATCGGCCGCCCCGACTCGCCGGAAAATCCAACTATCTCCAAAAATTACCAAATTTTGCAAAATTGAAGATCTCAATGAGTAGAGTAACTTTCATACCTTTGGCCAAGGCCAATTTAGCTTGGAAACACCTCAATTTCACCAAAACCGTGCGGAAACCTTTAAATTTGGGTGTGTTCGATCCGCCACCTCCGGTGTTCCGCCGCCCCAACCAAGGTTTAGGACATTTTTCTGGGCTCCTAAGGAGTCGACCCATGGTGATGGTCGATGATAATAGCTTCAGAAACGGCAGAAAATGTCATGGGTGCCATTGGACTCGCTAGAAAAGGTGGTGTTGGTTCGTCGTAGAATGGTGGCCCACTGCCGTCGAGTTTGGATGGAAATGGAAGCTGGGACAACGTGGAGTCGTTTGGTGGTGGTGGAGATGTCTGTTCGCCAGGGTTTGGCTGGAATTTCCCCGTGGATGGCGCCGGGTCGGGGTAGCTTGACCACTCCTCCCTTTTCTTTTTTTTTTTTTTTTTTTTTCTCCTCTCCTTTCTGATTGGGCAGTGCCCATTCCTACCTCTCCAAACCCTCCACGTGGCAGCTAATCAAAGCTCCCACAATTCTGGAGCCTTACAAGTTTACAACCAAATTACCATTTTGTCCTTAACTTTAAGTGTTAATAACTCTTTCGTTATAGCTCCAAATCACGAACCATTTGCGCCCACGTGTCCGTAGCGACGAGTACTACGAGAATATGCGAAGAAAACGAGTCTTACGTGACATGACACTGCAAGTAATCTCAGTCAACGTACATGCCTCAAAGCTCCCACAATTCTAGAGCCTTACAAGTTTACCACCAAATTACCATTTTGTCCTTAACTTTAAGTGTTAATAACTCCTTCGTTATAGCTCCAAATGACGAACCGTTTGCACCCATGTGTCCGTAGCAACGAGTACTACGAGAATATGTGAAGAAAACGAGTCTTACGTGACATGACACTGCAATTAATCCCAGTCAACGTACGTGCCTCAAAGGGTATTTTCGTAAATCCCCTTATTAAATTTATAAAAATCCCAATTTTCAGGGACGGGTCGTCACCAAACCAGTTTTAGGTGAGCCGGTGTGCATATCAGGGCCGGCCCTAGCCCAGGGCGGTTAATACGACCGCACAAGGACCCATAAGGGCACAAATAAATTTAATTTCTATTACTATAATGTTATGTCCAGTAAGCGTTTAAAAATATAAAACTGAATTATTTGTCAAAATTTGTTATTTGCAGCAGTGTTTCACTGATTTCTTGCAATGGAAAGTAACACAGTTTCGAATCCCAAAACTGCTTTTTTTTTTATGCATTTATTTCATCTTTGGTTTAAATAAGTAGCTATATTTCTATATGTGCCTTTGATGACAGTGGTTTTTACAAATTGATTTCCAATTAATTACAACCCTGTGGCAAATAATAATAATAATAATAATAGCCACCCAGGTTCAGATCAAAATAAGGGCCTTTTTCTTTTTAGCAATGATGTTCTGTTTCAATATAATGTTAGTGTTTAGGGTTACTTTTCTTCTTATTCAAGAAAAAATGAGCTATATTTTTAAATAACATATATATGGTTTTTCAATAATTTTTTTGGTTCATTCATTGTTTATAACATTATATATAAAAATTTAGAGAGAGACAAATATGACAATTCTTATGAGGCACCAAGGGACAGTAAATTAGAAAATTATCCCGATAACTATAAGTTTTATACAAAAACACCTGTCATACTTTAATTGATTTTTGCTCGTGAAATATTTGTGTACCCTTATCTAATTACAAACTAAAGTGTAATGTTATGGCTTAGATGTGAAATCTATTTTTTCCTCACTTATAACTTATAAGTGACAGGTTTTAGGTTTGAGTCTTTTAAATGACAAGTTAGATACCAAATTATGGCTAACCCATCTTGTTGCTTAGCATAATCCCTCACATCCCACTATCATTTTATCAAAGAAAAATTACATCGGCATGCACACAAAAACACTTTAATTTTTTTTTCTTACGTGGAGTTATACTAGGGCACTTTTTTTGGTATTGCCCTGGACCTCAAAAATCCCAGGACCGGTCCTAGTGCACATTAGAATAAGGTATCAGTCGGATAAATTGTCGATGTGGGTGATTTGGGCTGGAGATCAATGAATTAGATAAGGTGACTAACAAAAGAGGTATATGAACTTGGGATACCATATGGGGGTTAGTTTGCATAATAGAATATTCGAACCACCACTACAAATGGTAAAATAACGTGCACGTCTGCGTGTTATATTATATATATATTAACGGATGTAACCGAAGAGGTTGCGTTGCATTCATGCATTGTTATCAATAATGATTTGTTGTTTGATTATTGATGATGCCATGACACTTAATTTAATATTGTCAATTTACTGTAGTAAGGTTATGTCCCTACTAAGTTGTAGAAACTCGTCCCTCTATTGTTATGTAGATTTACGAACTAGACATCCAAAAGGATAAGCATGATGAGATTAGATTAGATGTGAGAATAGAAAGTTATTCATCTATTTACTGTAAAATTGTAAAAAATTCTTTATTTTTTTTAAGAATCATGAGTTATTTTTATTAGAGGAATTCATTTTCCAGCCCAACCCTTTTCAATTTTCCTTTATTTATTGAGTTTTTAACTCACGTTTCGGATTCGAGTTCGAGTTTTTTATACCGACCATGAGTTTGGGTGACATAATTGTTGTGATTTAATTTATATGTGTGCAAATATTTAGTCCCTAGGCGTTTGAAAATTAAGAAAGTACGCCTAGACCTGCTTAGGCATCCACCTAACCCGCCTAGGCACCTGCCTAACCCCCCTAAACCCGCCTAGCCTACGACTTTCGCTTAGACAGAAAATCAATAACTCTCATTTTTGTATATTATTTTTTTGAATAAAATGTAAGAGTTTTTTAAATACTTAGATAAACACTCATTATATGCTTTTTCCTTATGTTTTCAATATGTTCTAATACTTGATAATTGTGGAGCCAAAAATAATCACAAGGCGACACGTGGATTTTTTGACAAAAGAGGACCAAATTACCCTCGAGGCACATCAAATTTCCTACGAGCGAGCAGTGGACAATCATCCCTCAACCAAGTCAAAAGTGCCCAAAATAGGTAACAACTTAAAACCTATTTCATCAAATCCTTTCTACAAGGTAAATCCCAAGACCTAATTTATTCCATTTATTTCCTATTTCATTATTTAGCTAATCAATTAGCTAAATAATTTATTCATTCCATAATATCATAAAAATTGACTAATTAATGGATTAATTGCCTAATTAATCCCTTAATTGTCAATTAAATCACTCATCTCACCCAAAAATCACTAGAAGGCCGGCTACCCTCAATCCCAAAAAGAGTCAACCAAGTTCTTTACCTTTTCTACCATTTCCTCCCCTTTATTATGATAATATTTAGCTAAGTTAATGATTTGATTAATTGGCTAATTATCCCATAACTCCCAATTTGAAACAAATCAAGAACCTAGCCCACAAACCAAGCTAAGTGGCCGGTCCTCTCTCACCCAAAGAGGCCGGCCACTCCCCTATAAAAGGCCTCACATTTTCTCCAAAACTCACTTCCAATTCTCTTGCTAAAATTCTCTAAAATTCTCAAACATTTTCTCTCTAAATTCTAACTTTGGCATCAGAGGTTCTTCGGCCAAAGCCCCCCCATTCATCATGGGCGCGTGAGGCTGTTGGTCTTGACCAAAGGTGTTAATTGTTTTGTAGGTGCAATTTTGTCCAAGATCAAGGATGAAGAAATTTGCATCCACAAATTGGTGCTTTCATTGAGAGAGAAATCCACACTCGTAGAAGACTCTCGCATAAAAAAGTTTTTTCTCTATTTTCTAGTCCACTTGTATTTTTTTTTCCATACGTTCTTATTATTATAATTTTTTATTTGCAAAGGTTCTTTGATAAAACGTACAAAAAAAAAAAAAAAATACAATGGCTAGAAATTTAGAAAATTCCAATATCCAAGAAATGGGACCGCGACGATCCACAAGATTGAATGTGATCCTAGGAGGAGCGGCACCACCACCACGAGTTGCCACCACGGGAACCACCGCGGTGGCTACCACGGTAGCCACCCACGGCGAGGTCCATGACTCCATCACCACGGCCCGAGCCGTGCCATCCAAGGCCACGGCCCAAGCCATGTTACTCCAAGCCTAACGCGAGCCCAATGCGTTGCCGAGCTGAGCCCAAGCCTCGCACCCACGTGTGCCACAAGCCAAGCAACCCACTCCCATGGCCCAGCCTGCTCCCACCGAGCAGCCTACTCTCGTTGCCCAACCTGCTCCCATTGAGCAGCCCACTCCCGTGGCCCAGCCTGCTCTCGTGGCCCATCCTGCTCCTGTGGCCTTTCAAGCAGCCCAAGTCGGCCCAAGACTATCTCAACCATCTGGACTTACCATCAAGCAGGGGGCATTCTCACCATATTTCTTTGCGGATTTGGCATTTCCCAAATCAAATCTCGCGCCCGGAGTCTACCACCCTTCCACTGCTCAAGGAGGCACGTTCCTTCCAAGCTTTACCAATCCAAATGGCGAACAACACTTATCTCGACAAGTCATAGAGTTGACCAGCGCCCTAGCACAACAGACGACCTTGTTGAACCAGCTCTTGCAGTGCACCAAGATGCAACGTGCCCTAAACGAGGTGTCCCGAAGTAGGACAAGGGCAGACGAAGAATCTCTCCAGCAGCGTCCCGGCAAGCAGCCACTCGACCAGCCACGAACCGAACGTTTAGGCAGAGTACACTCCCAATTGGGTCCTCGAGATAGTGTATACTCCAGTCTCAGCTCGCGGAGGAGCGTGCACTCTCGACTAGACTCACGGATGAGCATACACTCACGGTTGGGGCCATAGTCCGATAATCAACATGAGCAGCCTTCCAAGCGAAGTGTTCATTCATGGCTAGGCCCGCAAGGAGCATCCTCCACATCACATCGGAGTAGGCAGTACGACGAACAGAGAGAAGCGGTCACTCAATCCGGCTCAAGTTCAACCAGCAGCCTGCGAAATCCCTCGCCTGCTAGGAATCTACCACATGCACCGCTGCCACGACATAGACAAGCCGAGCATATAGAAGAGCAGCCTAGACAAGCAGGTCAAAACTGGGGGCAGCCGAAAGCTCTGCTACCCCAACAAAGGAAAATTCAGGAAGAAGTAGAGAGGCTCATAAACAAGCGATCACGTGATTTCCAACACAATGAAGTGGCCGACGAAGCACTACCGAAGCGCTACCAAAGCGCAATGATCCTTTATCGAAACAATGACGATCCCATGTGCAAGATATTCGCCACAACTCTACAAGGTGAGGCGCAAGATTGGTTCTACACCCTACAGCCACAATCTATCTGGAGTTTTGACAAACTTTCTTTGGTTTTCACCAGAGAACATTCATCCTATCGCTCGATCAAGAAGAAGTCCGACCACTTGTTCAACGTCAAGAAAAACCCAAAAGAGTCACTCCGCGACTATGTGAAGAGGTTCAAAGCAGATAAGGCAAAGATAGTCGGATGCAAAGACTCGATAGCTAGAGCAGCCTTCCAAAAAGAACTTCCAGCAGACCACCCGCTGTAAAGTTTTTTTACGAACACTAGAAGAACACAATCAGAAGCAATTTTTGTCCTCGTCGCCCCAAAAGATTCTACATAAGAGCAACATGTACCAGCAGTTGAGCACCACCTCCTGCTGTGCGATACACGGCCGTAGCCGACCCTTGCTCCATAACTCAACTCTAGAGTGGCCAGTACCGGCAGTTGAGCATTTTCTGTTACGTGTAACATGGCACCAACTCCACGGCTTCCTACCACGCCTTCACGCCTAGCCTAGGCAATGCAACAGAGCGGCCCAACGACGCCCTGGAGGCCGCTGAGCACACCTTAGCCGCACCATCTCCCTCAATGGAGATTTCTGGCATTTGCATGTCGACGACGCAACCAACTACAAAGGCTCGAGAGCAAGGGTGGACCTTGTCACCCCAGAAGATTCAATGCTCGAGCAGGCGATCACCTTAGCCTTCAAAGCATCCAACATTGAAGCAAAGTACAAGGCCTTGCTAGCAGGCCTCCGGATGACAAAAGACTTGGCGATGAAAAAGCTTGCAATTCATTCCGATTCCCAGCTAAAACACTAACCAAACTACAGGGGAGTACACGGCAAAACATCTAAGGATGGCACAATATCTAGAGAAGGTACGCAAGCAATTTGAGGCAATCCAGACCTACACTTTCACTCAAGCTCCGCGGGCAGACAACGCCCACGAAAATGCGCTAGCCGGCTTAGGCTCCGCCTTCGACCATCAACTCAAACGTTTTACTCTGGTAGAGTATCTAGACAAGCCAAGCATAGAAACAAAGCCAGCAGTAGAAGTGTCACAAGGTTTATACAACTCCAAATTGGAAAAATTCCACCATAGACTACCTGGTCAATGGCACACTTCCCATGGAAAGATTGGAGTCTAGAAAGCTCCAAATAAGGGTAGCACGCTACTACATGTGGTATGGCATTCTTACCCAAAGATCCTACACTGAACCACATCTCCGCTGCCTAGTGCCTCCCGATAACTTGAAGGTTCTAAGATCAAACCACGAATGCGTTTGCGGAAACCACTCCGGAGGCTGATCCTTAGCACAAAAGGCTCTTAACACAGGCTACTACCGGCCTACCATGCACCGAGATGCTAAGAAGTTAGTACAAAAGTGCGACTGCTGCCAATGCTACAAGCTGGTACCAGCACTGCCTGCAACAAACTACACGCACAGACGAGTCCTTGACCATTCATGCAGTGGGCAATCGACCTGGTAGGACGTATGTCGCCTACTACTGGGGGCAGAGGCATAATGATCATGAAAACCGACTACTTCACCAAATGGGCAGAAGCAGAGCCCATGACGACCACGACTCAAACAGACATAAAGCACTTCGTATGGAGGAATATCATTTGCTGATTTGGCATCCCTCAGTTCATCGTCACCAACAACGGCTCGCAATTCGCAGGTGAAGATTTGGCGAAGTTCTTCCAAAAGTATGGCATCTAGCAGCACATGTCTACACTGAGATATCCTCAAGGCAATGGGCAGGTTGAAGCATCCAACAAGACGATCCTCGACTGCCTCAAGAAATCCCTCACCGACAAGAAAGGAAAATGGCCAGACGAACTTCCCGGATGTCTATGGGCATATCGCACCACCAAAAGACGAGCAACCGGTGAAACTCTTTTCTCTTTGGCATTTGGTTCGGAAGCAATCATTCCTCCCAACATCATTGTGCCAGCATCAGCACTCTACTGCCAAGCATTGACTAGAACAGAAAGAAGATGGCCACAAACTTGGATCTGGTAGAGGAGAAGCGCGAGCAGACCATTACCCGCATCGCAAGCCTACCAACAACAACTTATCTCTGGCTACAACAGAAGGGCCAAAATCCGGCAATTCCAGCCTGGAGATCTAGTCCAAAGAAAAGCCTTCATCACTGCCCGCGGTGAAGGCTCGAAAAGATGGATCCTATATGGGAAGGTCCGTATAAGATCAGCAGAGTAGGCGGCAAGAATAATTACACCCTCGCCACCATGAAACAACAAAAAGATCGAAAAGCAGTGGAACGCCTACAATCTGAGGAAGTACCATGTGTGACCTCCCGCTACATCAAAGCCCGAAGACTCTAGCAGCTCGACGGGCACCACTTCACATGCTGAGGACTATCCAGTTGTTATGCAGTTCCTACCTTACAGCTAAGTTCTCGTTCGTTTCACTCGTTTTTCAATGAGGAATTCAGAAGTAATCACAACTTGGCTTGGCTGCATGTTTTCAACAATTGATCACTCCTTCACTTCAAAAGAAGATCGCGCCTTTCTTAGGGACTCACCGCAGGAATTGCACCCCCAAGGGACCAACCATGCTTTCCAGTACGAGAGGGTAAACTAATTCCCCGACACCCACATGGGTCTACTCTCCAAAACGAGAGGATAAACTCTGCACTCCGAATATCGAGACGTGGATGAGCCTGGCTGCCCTAGTATAACTAGATGCACAATGGCTTGTGCCGGGATTCCTAGAAGTAGCCACAATGGTCTTTTTCAAGGCTTAGCTAATTGAAGGATTTTGGGTCTCTTGGCCTAATTCGCGAGGAACCGGGCCCTAGAGACGGAGGGGGCACATTACGCAGTACATCCGATGGACGGCTGCCCTGGAACCCTAAAGCTGCTACCGAGTGCACTAAGGTAGCCTACGATTTTCGGAAGACTGCCTACGGCTTGCCTTTCGAGCAGTAAAATTGCGCTAGACTTATACAACCGCACATTCTTGTGAAAGGTTAAACAAGCTAACGTGCATATACGAAGCTTTATCCACTACCGACATGCTACGTAGTCGATAAGCTTCACCTCTGCCAAAAGTGGAACAACTTACACCAAGTCCTAAAGTGTTGTGATACTTGCTACGCAACCTACGGAATTGGAGAAAGCCAAGGTTAACAGCCTAGTGGTCACGCGGACTTGTCTGCTTCTGTAAGTAAGGCGTCCGGCTGCCGACCCTATGGCTAACAACTTTGCAAAGTTCTACACCAACACCTACGGCTGCATAGGCTACGCGGTCTGTCTGCTTATAAAAAGTAGCACGTCTGCCACTAGTCTATAAAGTCTAACGGTTAGGGAATGAACAAAAGAAGCGAATATGAGAAAAGTGAAGGAAGCAAGTTTATTAAATTTTCTAGCAAAATTGATAAACAACTAGCAAAGACCAAATGAGTTTAAGCAAAGCAAAAAGCAACAAGGGAAACAAAGAAAATCCTAAAGACTACCTAGAAGACTACTCTTCAGCAGTTTGGACACTCCACGACTACTTGGTCGCCACACCTTCAGCAGCGGCACCATCATGCGCTTCACCCCCGGCTTCTCTAGCCTGGGCATCAACATCTCCAACTTCTTCACCAATGGAAGCCTCAAAAGTAAAGGTGAACAAGTATTCCGGAGAAATAGAGAAGGTCTCAAAACCTTGAGGCCATCATTCTCACCCTTCGGCTGCCCATTCTCATCGAGCAGACCAACACGGACGCGCTGCAGCTCATCCACTTCATTCTTCAGACTTTCGTTGATCTTCAGTACACCTTGAAGTTCCAACATTTGGGGTTCAAGCCTATCAACGATTCTCTTGAAGTGGATCACTTGATTATAAGCAGCAATAAACTCTTCATCTTTACATAAGCAGCAGAACGAAGCTCAGAAACGGCACGCTCAAAATCTTGAATTTGAGGTATGTAACAACCGATCTCATTCTCTGCACTTTCATACTTAACTTGGATCGCTTCAAGCCCAGTCTTCAAGTCAACAATCTCTTGGTGAGCGGTCTCAAGCTGCAGAGAAAAGGGGACAGAGATATTAGACCCCTTCGAAACAACGAGCTCAAAATCCAACCTCTTAATCCCTTCAGTCGAGAAATAAGCTTCAGCTGCCATAGTCTTCGCCACCTCCTTGGCAGCCTTGCTATATCTACATTATAGCAAGCAGATCAGTCATTCTATATTGTGTCGTATACTTCGCAAAGGAACTTGGGCAAGCAAACCTTTCTAACGCCATCAACAAACTTGGCACAAGCGTTCATGTCTTCAAGCAGATCTGGTTTCAAGAGCACATTGATCTCATTAGCCTCCCTAGAAGCAGGCTTAGTGGACTTTTCACAGCTGCCCACGCAAGCAGTCTCTTCCTTCCCAGTAGGCGAATCAGTCTCGGTAGAATAGGAAGTGGGCCTTGGCGCCACCTTAGCAACAGAGTCCATCTTATTGCTCTTTATAATAGCAAGCTTCTCTAAAGGTGAACCAGACTTGGATCTCAACGGATGTTTTGGTACAGACTTAGGCACCAGGGGCATGAAAGGACTTTTACGTTGAGCAATTCTATCAGCAATCGTACAAGCCATTCTCGACATGGCAGGCGCCACATGCTCAAATCTAGCAGCCTTATTTCTCTTCCCATTGGAAGAAGTCATGTCAATCACAAACCTATCGGCAGTAGGCGGACCCTCACAAGCAGCGGATGAAGTCTTCAGTTTTTCCCAACCGGCATCTCTTGAGCAGGCGGGAAGATCTCTTTTCCCATCTTCAGTCATAATAGGCTACACGACAGCGTTCAGACAAGTCAATGCATCCGCCTTGATCCTCTTTACCTCCTCTCTCGGGAGCAGCCTATTTTTCTCCCGACAAAGAGGACTAAGCAGTAACGCCATTCACGGTACTTAGCAGATGAGCTCAACCCAGCATTCTAGCAGGCATGAGGCCTACATGCCCAACATTCCAGCAGCCCATAAAGCTTGCTACCTTCTCATTTCTCTAAAATCGCCAGCTTAGCCCGCTTCAGGTCCCAGAATCTAAAAGATATAAGCAATGCGACTACCCTAGCACTGCGCCCCAGCACCTCAGTTCGCGGCCCCAACTGCTCCAGCTGCCCTTGGCTCTAGCCAAGCCAAGCAACCCAAGCAGTGGCCCTTGCCACAACACCTCCTTGGCCCATGCCAAGCCGACTCCTGGCCCTTACCAGCCGAAGTGCCGCACCACCCCGATGGATGCCCCGCGACAGTACTATCCAAGAAGAAGACAAGAAAAATTAATTTTTTCTTACATCGGTGCGGCACAGATAAGACGAAGAAATCAACGAAAGACGGTCCTTTGCATGGGCAAGATGTAGAAGATTGCTAGAGGAGGGGGAACAAATATCCTCTAAGCTTTCTCTCTCTTGTAGGGTAGAACAAATTGCTCTCCAAAGTTGATTTAATAACCCACTTAAGGTGGACTTAAATAGGCTTTGAGGGAAATTTATTTCCCTTTCCTAGAAGGACCTAATTTCAAATTAAAGAGAGAGTCTACATCAAAATAGGAAATAAGCCTATGTTTCCTAAAGCAAGAAGATCTCTACACCTGCTGCCCTTTCCTGCGAGCAGCCCAACAGGTGTGGGGGCATTTGTGGAGCCAAAAATAATCACAAGGCAACACGTGGATTTTTTGACAAAAGAGGACCAAATTACCCTCGAGGCACATCGGATTTCCTACGTGCGAACAGTGGACAATCATCCCTCAACCAAGTCAAAAGTGCCCAAAATAGGTAACAACTTAAAACCTATTTCATCAAATCCTTTCTACAAGGTAAATCCCAAGACCTAATTTATTCCATTTATTTCCTATTTCATTATTTAGCTAATCAATTAGCTAAATAATTTATTCATTCCATAATATCATAATAATTGACTAATTAATCGATTAATTACCTAATTAATCCCTTAATTGTCAATTAAATCACTCATCTCACCCAAAAATCACTAGAAGGCCGGCCATCCTCAATCCCAAAAAGAGTCAACCAATTTCTTTACCTTTTCTACCATTTCCTCCTTTTTATTATGACAATAATTAGCTAAGTTAATGATTTGATTAATTGGCTAATTATCCCATAACTCCCAATTTGAAACAAATCAAGAACCTAGCCCACAAACCAAGCTAAGTGGCCGGTCCTCTCTCACCCAAAGAGGTCGGCCACTCCCTATAAAAGGCCTCACATTTTCTCCAAAACTCACTTCCAATTCTCTTGCTAAAATTCTCTAAAATTCTCGAACACTTTCTCTCTAAATTCTAACTTTGGCATCAGAGGTTCTTCGGCCAAAGGCCCCTCCATTCATCATGGGCGCATGAGGCTCTTGGTCTTGACCAAAGGTGTTAATTGTTTTGTAGGTACAATTTTGTCCAAGATCAAGGAGGAAGAAATTTGCATCCACAATAATCTCCAGTCAATTTATTTTTCAATTTATGTATCCAAATACAGTTATGTGTTCCTTTAAGTATAGATGTTTACTTATTTATACAATATATTATAAATATACTTAATTCACTAGTCCACGTAGGCACCCGCCTAGCCATCTAGGTGCTCGGAGATGTTGCTGGAACTTTCCCACGTCGATATCTAATCTGATAAAGCCATAAATTACGTCACATAATTGTGCATTCCCAAATGGGATAGGGCCCTTACAGGAGGCACAAGATGACAAGATCTTGTTGAAGTTGTTGTAAACATTGTATTTTTATTGTGATTTGGTGTGATATGAATTAAGCACTCAAATTAAACCCTCTTGTGACAATTGTAGTGAAGATGCAAGTAGGGATCGTTCTGGACCGGGGATTAGGAGGGATTGCTAATCAACTCTAAACTGACTCAAAAACACAAAAACAAACTTAAAAACGTTGAAATAGACTCAAAGGACTTAAAACAGGTTCAAAAGACTCAAAACAAGCTTAAAACACTCAAAACTGCTTAAAACAACCAAATAGACAGATTTTAGACACTAAGGAAAACTTTGGACGAAAATTGGTTTTAACTTGACTCAAAACACTTAAAAACACAAGTTTGGACAATTTCTAATCTAATTGACACAATAAAGTAAAGGGGGATTGGGTTTTGACGAATTTGAAAGTAAAACAAGTAAATTAAAGACAAACAGATTTTGGCACGAAATTGGTTTGTTGGATGGTTGATGGGCTAGCTATGGAGTCCTTCTCCACACATGATACACTTGCATACAAATCGATCTCCAGTTGCTTTTTCGATAAACCATGAACCTCAATGCCCCAGATTAACCGTGATGCGCTAATTAACCCTCAGATTTTCCTTAACTCATTGAATTGGATGAAAACACATTCGACAACCCAAATTATTCTTCACAAGTCCCCTACATGAACTGCATAATAGAGATACAAGCAAAGATCATTAAGCTTCATGAAAATCATAAGCATTGACAAAGCATTCGTAACTATGAACTGCATGATACTTATGCTAGGAATTTACTTAACACGATTGTGACTAGCAACCTCCACTACTCATTAATATAAGTTCATAACGATTAGGTGAAACTCCCTTATATTCTAGCATCAAATTCATGCATGAAAACTAAGTATGCATCCTTAATTAACATATAAGAATAAGTTATCAATCAAACAGTTAAGTAAATTGCATTCACGATTTATGAAATCACAACTGGAAGTAATCAATTCATAATGCAAATATAATCATGGTTTCGAAATTCCCCCTAGCTAAAACAAGTTTAGCCTCTCATGTTCACAGCAAAACAAAGGGAAAATAACTTAAACATTGAAAATAAAGAACGAATTACACCTAAAAACGTCCAGCAATCCAACTTGAATGGCAGCACGTCCAAGGCTTCTTCTTCTTCTCCTTTGCTGCGGCACAAGAGGGTGAGGGATGTATGAGATGTGTATTGGGGTCAGAGATGGGAATTAGGATGAATGGGTATGCGGCAAGGCTTGTAGCGTCCTCCAAAGGCTGCGGCAAAAAAGTCTTATTTAAAGGCTTTGGGAAAACAAGGCTGGGAATTTAATTAGGTAACAGAATTTGTTCCAAAACTTAAGGGAAATAGGGAATTAAAGTCAAAATCCCAAGGGAAAAGGGATATGATATGCGGCAAGGAAAGGGAAAGGGTAAGTAGAATATGGCAAAGGCTGAAACTAAAGGGAAATCAACTTCCTTGCACGGCAAGAAGTGTAAATGGCTAAGCTTGGTGGGGCATAGCCTAAAAGAAAAGGGAATGTGGGTGTTTTGTGCGGCAAAGGCTAAAGGGAAAGGGAATGTTGTTCCCTTGTGCGGCAAGGAAGGAGAACTTCAAGGGAAAGTGCGGCTCCCTCTTGGACATGGACTAAGACTTCTAGAAACATATATTAAGTGTCCTAAAGTGTTTAGGAACCCTTCTTATGGCTGAATCCTTTGTAACTTAGGAGCAGGAAACTTTGACTTAGTCAATCCTTCTTCTTCTTGGATTCCTTTTCCTTCCTTGACTTGAATTAATTTTCTTCCTTTCTTTGGCAGATTCCTAGCTTCTTTAGGTCTTCAATTTCGTCCATCCCTTTAGCTCCAAGCATATGCTATCCATTTCATGCCCAAAACTGCTCCAAAAGGCTCCAAAATGCACTTTCTTGCTACTTTAACCCTTTGGACCTACAAACACACGAAAATAGCTTAAAATACTAAAATAACTAAGAAATAACAACATAAATGCACGAAAACAAGCTAACTAAGTTGCATAAATATGCTCCTATCATGATTGCATACATAATGGATGGTGTCACATCTTGGTCTTGGCTCTATGGTAGCATGATATTGTCCACTTTGGGCCTCTACCAAACCCTCAAGGTTTTGTTTCTGGGAACTCACGTGAGCAGAACTTCTGGTGGGTCACCCATCTTGGGAATGCTCTGCCCCATTCTCGCTTAACTTCAGAGTTCCTACGGAACCCGAAGCCACTGAGCTCCCAAAATGCCTCGTGCTAGGTAAAGATGAGAATATACATATAAGGCTTATAGGATCCACACCCTTGGGTGATGTGGGATCTTACAATCCACCCTCTTAGGGGGCCCGATGTCCTCGTCGGCACACTTCCGCCCAGGGATTGGCTCTGATACCAAATTGTCACATCCTGGTCTTGGCTCCATCGTAGCACGATATTGTCCGCTTTGGGCCTCAACCACGCCCTCACGGTTTTGTTTTCGGGAACTCAAGCGAGCAGAACTTCCCAGTGGGTCACCCATCCTGGGAATGCTCTGGTCTATTCTCACTTAACTTCGGAGTTCCTACGAAACCGAAGCTAGTGAGCTCCCAAAAGGCCTCGTGCTAGGTAGATATGGGAATATACATATAAGGCTTACATGATCCACACCCCTGGGCGATGTGAGATCTTATAGATGGGCAGTGGATATAGAATCTAAACAGATGTGCAGGTGAATACTTAGATAGAATAGAAGAGTTTATCTTTGTGCAACGAACTTCATAAAAAAAAAACTGTTAAATGTAGTAGTGTTGTGAGGTATCACGTTTTTGTAATGTTTGATTTGACCATACTCAGAGACATGACAACTTTTGGTAGGCATCGAACAATATGAATCTGGATCCTCGTCGGTTCCTATTTGTGAAGATCCCGGGAATCTGTGAATCGTGTTCGTTCATCGCACATCGTGGGGTCAAAAATCATTTTAAGTATTTTTATTTAAAAATAAACATAAACATTACTTGGCAAAAACTAACCGCACGATGTACGACGAATCGACACGATTCACTAATCCTCAGGATCTTCACCAAAAGGATATGGAGAGGATCTTGTTGGGAACAATATACACTCTCTCTCATGATACAATGTGCTTAATTGTGATAACTAATACGATCTTTCGAAATTCACAAGCTTTTTAGTCAAATGGTCTGTTTAGTCAAATAATCCTGGCACATCTCCACTTTAGTCCTTAATAATGAAAATCTATAGAAGTAGTCCTTAATTTGTCCATCGTAAATCATTTTAGTTCTTCCATGAAAAATCTTTCAATATTCTCTTTAAATGGAGGAGTTGATTTGACAAAAATATCTTCAAAAACGTGGTCATGTAGTCGTTCATGTGATAATTTAATGAAGACATTGATAGATTTTTCATGAATTTATTTCCATCAAATCTAACTTCTTATAATTTTTACTATTATATTGATGAGAGGTTATGGATATAGTTAGTAAATTCGTGTATTATACAAGTATTTACGTGTTCCAAAAAAATACTTATGTTTTCGTACACGTTTTAATGATTACTTAAATTGCATGTTTTTTTATAAGTCTAACGTAGAATACGCGTTTTAAACATATATGTACATACTTTCATGTTTAATACATGTAAAATTCATGTATCCAACACATATTTTTAACATAAAATAATTAATTAATTTAAATAAATATATATTAAAATTTAAAAATATAAATAAAAAGTGATTGAATTTTTCAAATAAAAGTTTTAGCAAAGTTGTCGAATAATACACGTACGTATTTTTCGCATACTATACTTGTTTCGTATTTTACGAACTATGGTTAGGGGTAATAAGGCTATAAATATTCTTTGTTGCCTAAATTTTTTTAGCACCCCTATTGTCACATCCCGACCCGGGGTCCACCACATCCCGGACCCGCTCCACCACCGTAGCACGATATTGTTCGCTTTGGGCCCTACCACGCCCTCACGGTTTTGTTTCTGGGAACTCACACGAGAACTTCCTAGTGGGTCATCCATCATGGGAGTGCTATCGCGCGCTACTCGCTTAACTTCGGAGTTCCCATGAAACCCGAAGCCAGTGAGCTCCCAAAAAGCCTCGCGCTAGGTAGGGATGGGAATATACATATAAGGATCACTCCCCTGGGCGATGTGGGATCTCACAATCCACCCCCTTAAGGGCCCGACGTCCTCGTCGGCACACTTCCGGCCAGGGATTGGCTCTGATACCAAATTGTCACATCCCGACCCGAGGTCCACCACATCCCGGGCCCGCTCCACTACCTTAGCACGATATTGTCCGCTTTGGACCCCGACCACGCCCTCACGGTTTTGTTTCTGGGAACTCACACAAGAACTTCCCAGTGGGTCACCCATCATGGGAGTGCTCTCGCGCGCTACTTGCTTAACTTCGGAGTTCCCATGAAACCCGAAGCCAGTGAGCTCCCAAAAGGCCTCGCGCTAGGTAGGGATGGGAATATACATATAAGGATCACTCCCTTGGGCAATGTGGGATCTCACACCTATAGTAGAAGGTTTAACTTGATTATGTTAAATGAGTAAATATTTATTAGATTTTTAAGAAGGAAAGTCCAAAGGAAAAAAAAAAGAAAAAAAAGAAAAAAAAAACATAAGAGAATTGTTATCATTAAGTAACTCTAAAGAAAATTAGTTAGCATAAACTTTCAAATAGAATAACATTGCAAAATGTGGAATGCACAAACTAAAGGCATCCCATAATAAGCAAACATAGTACAAAGGACACAAAGTAAATTACATTAAAAGATGCAAACTCAAGCCTTATATCATGCATACAAATTAAATAGGAGAAAATGAACTTAACTTTGCCCTCAACTCACTTGACTGGAACAATACTTTCTACATAAATAAGAGCTTGAGAATCTATAACCCTATTGATAATCGGAGGAATATGAAGATAGGTGAGATATCCAATACCAGAATTATAAGAGATGACTCTTCCATCGGTGTCAATCATAAGAAGCTCGTCACATTTCCAAAGTGTCAATGGCTTCTCAATGCCTTTAAAGGGTCCAGCGACTAGGAGTTTTGTCCATGAACTCTTGACTCCATCATAGTCGTCCATTACCCATATTTCACATGATTTAGAATCTTCCCTTCGATCATAAAGAGAGCAAAAAGAAGCAATGGATTCATTACACAGAAAAATATAATAAAACTCAAAACCAGATTCTCTCCTAGAAGGCAATTGTATTCTATGAAATCTCTCATCGCCTAAATCAAAAGAAAGTATGAATTCCTCACCATCCCTTGTAAACCAATAACAAAATCCCTTCAAGTACACTGAACAAGAACAGGGATAAGTTTTACTTGATATATCAATCTTGATCTCTTTCCAAGAGTTAGTAGCCATGGTGTATACCTCAGCCGTGTGAGGCAGAGGAATACGATGATAATATGTTCGCTCATCATCTGAATACTCACAATTTTCTATAATTCGCACAACCTTGTAATCTTTAGCTCTGCAATCATAGCCAAATCCCAATCCTCCAAAATCGGTCTCCAATTCGAATTTTCCGCCGAGAGGGGAAGGTAGGAGAAGGAATGAATCAGGAAGTTGCCTGAATTCCCTCGTTGCAGGATTGCATAAAAGAATATTTTTCCCTGATATTGCACAAACAATTCCATTGCAATAACCATGAATCAGTACATGTTGATGGTCATCCCTTGGAAACGGTATATTTAGGTCCTCAACATTATAATAAAGGCTGCATGAAAGTCTATCATTAAAAAGATTAATCATGGACCATAAAACTTCATGTTTCCAACTCTTGTCCGGGAAAACGTGAACCTGAGAACGGTTGAGGAGGATACAAGTGTAGGATGAGAAATTGTTGTCCACAGAATTGCTGAGGTGTTTGGCCACAAAACTTGGATTATTGATGAGAGTGCTCCAAGACTTGCGTATGCATTTGAATCGCATCAGAGACTTGGGCGGCAACTTGGACATGATTGCGACCACCCTATCTTCAAGAGTTTCAGCTTCACGCACCTGGGACATTTCGGCAGTTTTTTATTCCGCAGGAATTCTTCACATTTATATATACACAGGAAAGCACACCACCAGTTTGAGAGAGAAACTAAATCAAACTCCAAGTCCCTGAGGCCTGATAGATTGAGGTTCAGTTACTAAACTTATTAATTACCACACAAGATGTCAAAATCCAACAATACTAAATAAATTTGGAGTTCCATTACTGCAACATATATAGCTATCAAAGAAAATAGGGGTGATCCAGATTTGGCTTTTTTGAGTTTTCGAATGAAAACAAGGGCGAGCCAATCAGTTTCGAGTGTTACGGAGGATCATACATTCAAATTTAACAATTTTAAATTTTTTTTTTTGATACCAAAATAACCATTCGAATTTTACTTTTTAATTCTATATTAAATTAATGAAATAAAAAAATTAATGAAGGGAACCTAGTTTCTCCATTTAGATATTGGTAGTAGACAAATTTTCAATATTTTTCTTTCTCAAAAAATCATTTTGAGACTAAATATCCAAAAGCATTATTAAATTATAAAAATGAAAATTTCTGTTTATGTTGTGACTTAAATTTAACGTGAGAAAGAGAAGCTACGACATAGAAAAGAGATGAAGAAAAGGCTTGAAGAATTCCGTGTGTTATTTCTCATGCCTTGTGCCTTTATTTATAGTAATAAGGAGGACAAAATAACTTTCTCTCCAAGTAGTACAAGTATAATAGGAAAGATTGATCTCAACTTAGGATTTAGACAATCACATATGTGCTAATAATGTTCTCAACACTCCCTTTGAGTGTGTAGTACTCCAGCAGTAGACACATCAGATCTTCAAAAAAAAAATATGGAATTAGTATTGTCTCGTAGGCCCAATGAGCGAATGCGAATCTCAAAACAAATGAAAGAATGCATAGGTAATAAAACTCACAAAACCTTGTTGTGGTAAAACGTAAGTAGAATGCTCTCAAGGGTATGACCAAGCCAGGATGGGTGCGCCTTGTTAAAACTTAGCCAGGTAACAATAACCCAGTGAAGAAAATGCTCCTAATCGTAGGGAAAAAGAGTACATTATGGTCAAGTGCGTACACTTTTGGATACTCCGTTGAGTTTGAGAAAACTTCCAAATGAAAACTACAAGCATTGCAAATGAGATAGTTACGTATACTAATTTCTTGGACAAGTTTTTGGAAGGTGAACATTGACAGGGACTTCGTGAAGCGGTTGGCAAAGCTGTCTTGGGATTGAATTTGCTTGATTTCAATCTTCTAGTGCTCATGCTGATGTAGATGCAATATGCTTGGTGTTTGCTTCTTGGATGCATCATGTTATTATATGGTCGATAATGTGGCCTTGTCTTCAAAGATCGTTTTTGGGACTCAACGATGGATGAAAAACAGGTACTTCAAATATGCTCAACAAGAACTCTTAACCATGTTTCTCTCGTGTGGTGTAGTAAGGTGTGGTTTAGCAACTCTCACATGTGGTGTAGTAAGGTGTGGTTTAGCAACTAAGGACTATTCGGTTGACCTCCAAGATATTACGGTGTCCCTAATGGTAAAGACATAACCCGTTTGAAAATATGACTTGTGCGGACTAGACAGATTGTCTGTGTAAGCGTATCGCACAATGTGGGCATCTTTCTAAGAAATAATGTGTGTGATTCATTCTATAATGCATATCATAGAATAATTCCAAATTCGTAGTAACGGAACAACGTATTTAACACCAAGTTAATGGTAGCGTGTAGGCAGTGTTGCTCTATGCCAAAATATTATTAGTAATTGAGATGTCTGGTCTAGTACAATAAACTCCAGTCGCACTAAGATATGGAACTTTAGGCTCTGTTACCTTTTCAAATGTCTCATTTGCATCTAGTGTATAGATATTTGGGGTATACTCAGAGGCAACACCTTCTTTGTGTAGTTCAACTCATGGACCAAGAATACCGCACAACTATGGTCAAACTTGTCGAAAAAAATTCCACCGAGAACTCAAACTCGAGTTCTCCCTTCCCCGCCACCAAAACACACATGCAAGGACATATTTGTGAGATCCTGTATTTTCAAAATATATGTGTACTATTATTCTTTAAAAAGAGCTATTTTAGATTTATTGTGTGTGTGTGTATATATGTATGTATATTTTTTTAATTTACATGCATTCATTCTAGTGAGACTACCCGGCCCCATATTTTACCTTACCATTCTTGTCAAATTTAGAGTAGTTGATATAGGCATACATATCCTATCTTGATTGCTTTCATATTAGGAGGACACAAGGGCAACAGATGTCTTTGGCAAGTTAGAGATAACACCATCCAATCATTCATTCCAATCTTATTTGCATAATCATTACATTGGAGCTTGAGGTTGCTCCGTGTACCATTCATTCTCTTTAAGTGACACCTATTTATCCACTTGTCAACCTAGCATGCATTAGTGTAATTTTGTCCATGCATAATATCTCACGTTAGCAGCCAAGCCATCCAATGACTAGTTCTTGCCGCCCATATTGTTACTTAATCCCTAAGTTTTCCAATCGCCCACTTTCTCTTATAAATATGAATCCTCCTCCATTTTTTTTTCTTTTGGAAACCACAGAATGCATGCATTACGTAGAGGTGGTTGTATGTATTATATATGTTTAGAGATAGATTAGAAAAGAAAGGAGGTTGGAAGAAATACATAATGATTTATGAGTGATCAAGGAACTTGCTTAAGTACATGGAGTTTAACTATTTCGGTAGTGACGTGGATAAGTACGTGAAGCTTAACTATTCCGGTAGTAACGTGGATCTTTGTTTTAGCTTTAGAATCCAAGTAGGGGAAATACGGCAGACCTTTACAAAAATTGATTTGATTAAATTTCATGAAGTGATAGTATTCTTGATCTTTTTGGTTGATTAATGTGGTTGGATTATAATTGGCTAATTGCTTCAGTTAAATGTTTACTTGTTCTTGGTTCTAGAATTATTGCGGGAATGCTATTCATTGAGAATTTACTGTGATACATGCGAAAGATTAAATGATATTATTTGTGCATCATTCATGTTGATGTGGTTGGAATTTTAGTATTTAGATTGGAACTTTGGAAATGAGGGTAGTTGGAAAGGATCTTTTGTGTGGTTGAATCTATTCATTGTGAAACCAATTCTAGGCTAGCCCGGTGTGCACATTAGAATAAGATCGACTGGAATTGTCAATGTGGGTGATTTGGGCTGGAGATCAATGAATTAGATAAGACGACTAGCAAAAGGGGTTTATGAACTTGGGATATCATATGGGGGGTTAGTTTCTATAATAGAACATTTGAACTGCCTCTGCAAGGGTAAAATGCATGGTATGGGATGTGCAGGTCCGTGTGTTTTATTATATAAATTAACAGGGGTAGTTGAAGATGTTGCATTGCATTCATGCATTATTATCAATAATGATTTGATATTTGGCTATATGATTTCATGACACTTAATTTAATATGATCAATTTACTGCGGTAAAGTTATGTCCCTACTGAGCTGTTGAAGCTCACCCCTCTATTGTTATGAAGGTTTACGAACTAGGCATTCAAGAGGGTAGGCACGGATGAGATCGGATTGGATTAAAGTAAAGGATATTTATTCATCTATTTACTGTAGGTTGTAAAGAATTCTTGATTTGTTTATGAATCATTAATTATTTTTATAAGATGAATTTATTTTCCAACCCGTTTTCAAATTTCCTTTTATTTATTGAGCTTTTAACTCACGTTTCGGATTCGGATTCAAGTTTTTATTACCGGCTCCGGATTCGGGGTGTGACAATATTTGAGTTCCCCAGGTTACACTGATTCTAAATTTGGTGGTTTTGAGGTGAGATTCAAGCCGGATTGTTGTGGTCTGGGGTGGTGGTGCACGGTGGTGATAAAGAGAGCATGAGAGAGACCCAGAGTTAGGGAGGGAGAATGTTTCAGAAAATGGGAAGGACGAAAGCAGGAGTGGGTTAAGTCCCACTAAAATTCCTCCCACACGAAATTACTATTCTTCCCTTCACTGATTTAATTTCATAACTCAACTCTCGAAATTCGAATTCGATTCCGCTTTCACCGAAAAATATGAGAATTAGAAATCTAACTCAGAGGTCCATAATTACTAAGAAGCTTAACAGGGGTATTTTTGTCATTATATATATATTGACCGGAAAATTAACTCATAGGTCCATAATCACTTGTCCTTGGAAATTTACAACAGCATAATTCAGCTAGTGCTGGCAACAACATCGTAATCTGTTGACCGGAAAATTAACCAGCTACCTGCCATTATATTTATATGTAGGGTTTATATCACAAATGGTCTCTGAAATTGACCCCATCAATCATGATGGTCCCTGAAATTGAAAATCGATCAATGTAGTCCCTGAATTTTAACTCGCGAATCAATGTAGTCCTTCTGTTAGTTTTCCGTCCAAATTAACACTAAAAAAAGGTTAGAGAACTAATTTTTCATGGTAAAATGACCAAAAAAAGGTTAGAGAACCACTTTTTTTTGTTTTTATTTTAGTTTTAGCACCAAATCCATGAAAAAATGGAAAGAAAAGTGAAGATGGAAAAAAGAAAAGAGAGGTAGTAAGTAAAATTATAAGTAACAGGGTTATTTTTGATCATTTTACCATGAAAAATTGGTTCTCTAACCTTTTTTTAAAGTTAATTTGGACGGAACACTAACAGAATGACCACATTGATTCGCGAGTTAAAATTCAGGGACTACATTGATCTATTTTCAATTTCAGGGACCATCATGATTGATGGGGTCAATTTCAGGGACCATTTGTGATATAAACCCTTATATGTATATGCATATATAAACAAAAGAGGTCCACATGCTGTAAATAATATAGGGACAAAAGCAAATTTGCAGTACACATTTTGACAGGAAAGAATACACATGGCCAACACGAATTAGGTGAATTGGAGTACGTATAGCCGTTAGGCTTTACATATGGGTCAACTTGCTATAATACTATAAAGAAAGTTAAGGTTCAACCATAAAACCAATTGGAAATATACGGGAGTAGCCCAACCTCTTATAAACTCTTACAAGATTTTTCCTTTCACCAAAGTGGAATTCTTTTACCTTCACATTCTCACATATATAACCTAACACCTCTAAAACAAGCCTAAAACATAAAAACCTGAAATCAAACTTTGAAACACCAAAACACAAAGTGGGGAAAATTTTATCCAAAATGGTCCTTGAGATTTGCATAACACATCACTTTGGTCCCTGAGATTAAAAATCAATAGAAATGGTCCCTGAGATTGTCCACCATCCATTATTTTGGTCATTCCATTAAAAACTCCGTTAAGTGTCCTGGAGTTCTTGGCTGGAAGTTTGAGCAATTTTCAAAGCTTCGTAACTCAATCGTTTCTAAACCCAATTCGACCCATAATATATCAAATTGAAGATTGGAAAGTGTAGAACACGATTTTACCTATTTGGAAGCCCAATAGTTGTCGGAGATGGCCGGAAAATGGCCTGAAATGTGACTGGTCAGATGAAAAATTGGAAAACGCGCCGAAAACTGGGTAAAATTTAAACGTTCATAACTTCTTCAATACTAAACGAAATTGAGTGATTCAAAAACAAAAATCATACTTCTAGATGAGACAAAGAGAATGGTACCTTTCTTGATGGCTAACTCACCATGGTTTGGCTAGAAACTAGTTCGAAAGTTGCTAACTTGATGACCAAGGCAGTGAATTTCAAGCCGTTTTCTGGCCAAACCAAGAAAAGTTAGCCATCTTGAAATGTACCATTCTCTTCGTCTCATAGAGAAGTATGATTTTTGTTTTTGTATCACTCAATTTCGTTTAGTATTGAAGAAGTTATGAACGTTTAAATTTTACCCAGTTTTAGGCGAGTTTTCCAGTTTTTCATCGGACCAGTCACATTTCAGGCCATTTTTCGTCACTTGTCTTTTCTTGCTGTTGGCCTGTATTCTACGCATTAATTGTGGACATGACTCAAGACTGGGCTCCCCCTTCTCGTCCAATTGTTGAAAGTTCGGGCACTAGCTCGAGCACTTCAGCTCATCTTCTTCGGCTAGAGTACGATTCTGCGACTTTCAAGATTTATGGTACGTCTTTCAGGGGTTTCATCCCTTTTATAAAAGATAACTTTGGTTCGGGCTCTTCCAACGCTAGCCTGGAGCAGGAGCATATGTACTTCATTTTGTACTGGTTGAACAAGTTTGTTTTTCCCAATAAGTCTAAAAGAATGAAAGTTGAATAGATCCCACTGGTTGAAGCTCTTCATAACTTTGATAACGTCACTACGGGCCCATTCCTCCTTGCTCATTTTTATTGTCTTCTCTTTGAAATGACTCAGGACACCCCTTTTGAGACTAACCTTAATGGACCAACCTGGATGATCCAGTTATGGTTGCAGTGGTATTTCCCAGAATTTCGAGCAGCCAACTTGGAGTTCCCATAAGGTGTAGCTCATTCCTGAATCCTGGCCGAAGCTCCCCCAACAGATCATTCTACCTTTGCTTGCTTTTATTTCTTCAGAGTTTGTCGCACTCGGACAGATTTGGAGTGGGGGGCATCTGCCTTTAGAAGATACCCTTGGTTCCCTGATCAGGCTTTTCAAGATGCATTCGGGGAAGATACTGCCCCTTTCTACAGAGAGAAATTCATTAGTTGCATTCAGTCTCGAGATCTAGACTAGGGAGTTTGTGGTGATCGTTATGAGCGCGAGCTAGAAGTTTACCACCCTAACTTTTGTGGCAGACAGATGGGCTTCAGGCAGGCCATCCCAGTTCCCTTTTTTGACTTTGTTCATTGTAGTACTTCTTATCGCCTTTACTCACCCGATGAAGTTATTTTCCAAGCTGCCCGCTGTAGTCTTTAGGTTATGAGCCAGGTTGCCCGAAAGTCTTTAGTTCTCAATTTTGAATGCACCTCGATCTTCTCTTCTTGGTGGAAAGTCAAGTGGATGAAGAAATATGGAGGGGATTTGAGGGAGGCTCATGATCATCTTTTCAGCCAGCTTTCTCTCAGGTCTTATCCCAGTTCAGGTGAGCTTGAAAATTGGAAGGAGATGATTTCCCATAAGAACCAGCTTCTCTTAATTGGTATTTTCTGCTCCTCTTAATCTTTATTTCGTGGAACCTTGTGAATCTGTCTTTTTACCTTTCTTTCCTACATGCAGCTCCAGGAACTACTAAGTTGGAAGAGGCTGGATCAGATGAGGATTATGCGGATGCCCAAATCCTTCATGATGCTGCTGCTGAGGCCCAAAGGTGAGAGGCTGGGGATAGCATGGATGTCTCTGAACTTTTTGGAAACTCATAAACTAAAAAGGAAACTAGGGTGAGCACTCGGTCACTGAAATGGGCACGTGCTGCTGTGGCAGAGACTTCTGATTTTAAGCCTAAAAAATGATCTAAAGCCAAGTGGGCAGCTCCTACTCGGAAGAGTACAAGGGCTCAGACATCTAAATCTTCTGCAGCTACTTCCAAGTCATCTCATGTGGCTGTCCCAACAGCGGGCAGGCAGAAACAAAGAGCTTCCAGTCAGGACCCACTGCCTCAAAGAAACGCACTTTCATTTCTAAGGACGAACCGTTGGGCGCGGAAATACATAGGAAGGTCAGGAATTCCAAGATGCTGCACTTAAAGAACTTGAGGTATGGGCTATCATCTTCTTGCCTTTTCTTTTTACTTAGCTAACTCTTTTGCCCGACTGTTTGTGTTCAGAAAATTCGGAGAGAAACTGTTTCTTCTGATGAAGCCTCTCATCTTCTTGCCTGATCGAAAAGAGCTCATCTCACACGGTCTAAGTCTGTTCCCATGGTGGTAGCCCATGTTTCTCAGTTTGATCTTTCTTTAGGAAAAATGACGCACTTTGTGGATGATGATATTGGATTGGTAGGCACCCACCTTTATTTCTTTTAAGGATCTTTATCTCTTTTGCTTAATATTCCCTACTTTTTCCAGCCTCCTCGGGCACATGAGTTTCATCAGACACGACCCTCTGCTTTTGGAGAGCCTATAGTTCCAAAGATCCCCGTAGCTTTGGAAATAACAAGTTCGTCGGTTCCTCAGGCAATTCCTATTGATGTGCCCGAACCTTCTAAAGTCCCTGTTTCTCAGCCTCTGATCCTTCCCCAGGTATCCTATTATCCGGGCCTTCTCTATTGCTGTTTTCTTTCTTGGCGATTAAGCATTTACCCATGTCTCATCTTTTATAGGCCTCTGTCGAGAGTTCGGGCATTGTTTCCTCACCTTCAATTAATCGTGACAGAGAACCCCAATTAACAGGGGAAGCAACTCCTCTCCCATCTTTCCCTGAGGCAACAGGGTCTCCTCGGGTAAGTCTGTTTTACCTCCTTTTGACTTGCACAAATCTTTTCTTAACCAGTCAGTCTTGCTTGTAACAGGGTTCTGGTGATGGCTCGGGCAACTCTCCTCCTCCTATGGTTCATAAAAGAGATATTCCTCGCCCTCATTCGGTCCTTGACCGCCCATGAGTCTTCCATCCTGAGTCCACAACCAAGCAACCTGGGCCTTCTGTTGCAACTGTACTTACCCCGGCTTCTGCTTTTGCTTATGTTCCTAATGTTCCTTCCACACCCCAGACTGGAGCAACCCCCGTTCTTGGGGCCAAAAGTATGCAAGGCGCGTCCCCAATACCTTCAACGCCAAATTTGCCCGACCTGGTGAAGAAGTTCGGGCAAATAAAAAGTAAACTTCAATCTCCTTCAGTATCTTCTGAGTTACCCTTATTTCAACATGCTCGTCAGGTTTTCAAAGATCTGACGAAAAAAGACTTCACTGCCTCTTTTAGCCTCAAGGCCCTCTTTGATGCAGAAAAAGCTATCACGGACCTCCATCAGGCCCAGTTTTTGTCTAAGGCACAATATCAGTCTTTTCTGAACTTCTTTAAGAATCTCCAGGCACTGAGGGAACAATATCAGAAAGCGAAGCGCTTATCCAACATGTTGAAATGTTTCCAGGAGAAACATGCAAAGAGTACTGCCGCTCTTCAGCAATTGGTGTCGGAATGGACGGTGATGGATGAAAGAATCTCAGTGGTTGATTTTGAGATTCAACGTCTAGAGGAGCAATTACTTTTACTGAAAGCTGAGAAAGAAACTCTTGCTGACCTTCTTTCTCAAAAAGTCGAAGAGATGGAAAAGACTTCACATGAGATTGAAGATTCTAGGGATCAACTAGTGAATAGCCATATGTGTTTAGGAGAACCCCATTGTATCTTTGCTATCATGCAAACTTACTTTTCTAGAGTAATTGCTTTAGTTGAAGATGTAAAGCTGTTGGACTAGAATTCTTCTGCAACTTTCTCATGTAAAACTTCTCTATCTTTTACTTTAGTACTTTGCCAGAATTATTTTATTTAAAATTACTTTTGGATTTCTCGGGCAAGCTTGGAGTCTCCTCCCTGGACTTTTATTCTCAATTTCCTTCGACATTCTTCGTGGCGCCTGTTTGACAGGTTTAAACCCCTCCTTAATAGGCATCCTGTGTTCTACTAAGGTTGGGTCTAAACCTGGCATCTCGGTGTTGTGCCAAGTAAAACAGTCTTTGAATTCATGCAAAAGAGTAACAATCTATGCCCGATCTTTGGTCTCCAACAAACCACTAATCTGTATTGGTCTTGGATCTTCCTTGGTCCCCAGATCAATGGTTTCCAAGGGATCTTGTACCTCAGGAGCTGGCTTATCTGATTCTGCACACAAAAATTCTACCAGCTCTGGATTGTCGGGTAGATCTTCTGGCCCATCCAAATCATATACACATTCCGCCATCTGGATGGCTGCTTCTAACTCCTCCCCAAAAGGCTCATCTTGGCTGATCGCAGTTCCCCTGTTCCATACTTCTTCTCCTCCAACTGAGCTTTCTTTCTCTTGTCTCTTCTCTCTCCCGTATATCAACAGTCTTTTTATCAAAGACCTGACTGCTATTACTTAGTCCTTCTTCTTTTGTTCTGACATTAAGGCTGTTGGGGTTTTGGGATGATATGGGGTCTATCCCACTCTTCCCTGGTAAGTGACAGTCCTTGTTCCAAAAGCTTTTGGGCCGTCACCTTAGTCGGGCGGCCATTCTTGTCAGCTCCTGTACATTGAAGAATCCCGATACTGGGATCGTAGAAGTTGGCCTCTGCAACGTTGGCCATAGGTAAGAATGGCCGTGCTTCGGCTTCAACCATCTCCCAAAAACCAGGCCCTGTCTCTCTTTCCTCGTGATAGACAGCCACTTGTTGGTGTAAGGTGGATGGCACAGAAAGACTCTGGTGAATCCAGTCTCTTCCCAATAAAGCCTCATAGGTGGAAGTGCTGTCCACAACAAAGAAAGCTAACATGATTTGCTTCGACTCCAAGTCAACTTCTAACGGTATTATCCCATGGGTTCTGGTAATAGCTCCTGAGAAGCTAGACACCGTAAGATCTGTAGGGATGAGGTCTTCTTCACCTCTGCACATCTTTTTCATCTGCTTGTAGGGGAGCACATTCACTGCAGCCCCTCCATCTATCAATACCCTCTTAAAGGGTATTCCCTCTAAGTGAGCGATCACATATATGGGAAAATTTTCAAAGACCAAGTCTCCCACCTAACATGCTAATTACAGAGAATATTCGATTTTCTGAAAAGTGAAAAGGCTTATAGTAATAGCAAAATGTATATGAGTGGAGGCAACGGCGGCAGCTCAGGTTTCTCCGATCCGGCGGTGAGACGACTGAGAGTTGTCGGAGCTTGGTCAGCCAGTCAATGCCCGAATTTACAGTCAGTTTTCATTCAACAGTAGAATAGGAGTTGTTGAGAGAGGAGTGCAGAGAGGGGAAAATAAGACAAGTCAGATAGACTATGTGAGCTTTTATATTAAATGGAAACTTGGTTTGGGCACCTCCTGAATTTTATAAGATGGGCGCCCGCCGTAAGTAGGGTAAAATGATTTTTTACCGAAAGTGCTTTTATAGTAGTTTGTTTCACCAGTTTAATTTAGTACATTATATTTATTGGGTTACTTGAATGGCTGGTAAAACTGTAATGATTTAAACTGATGCTAACTCGGCTATAATTTAAGTAGCGAGAGAAGTTATGAACAAAAAAATATTGTCATGTTTGAGATCATGCTGAAGTTATTTAGAATATCTTTAAAAGAGATGTTAAAAAGTCAACGTCTACAATAATATTAATACGAAATAATATTAATGTTTTCCGAAGCATCAATTCTTATATGGTATGATGTGAATTGACAGTAAAGGTAGTTGCTGTCAAATTTCACAGCAACTTTAAATCCATTCTTAATTAATGAATAAATGTTTTCTTATTATTTTTATTAGGCTTTTATATTAGCATCCCATAAAATGTTGAATGCACCCCACATTAAAATTTAATATTAAATAACTTATTTACCCCATTATGCAATGACAATTTTGACCTTATTAAGTTTTATAAAAAAAATAATAAAATTCTAAATACACCCCAAATCACTTTTAATGTGGTGAATGCCGAGCTCTTCGGGAGCTAGCCAACTTGGTGTAGTTCATACTTTGATCTCCGATAACTGGATCATCTATTCTTATACCGGACACTAATACTGGGTTACACCTGTTGCTTATGCAGACACTAGTACTTGGCAACAGAGATGACATTGAAGAAATGTCAAATAGTAGCTCGGTTGTTCTTACAACCGTGCTCAAGCTCATTGACAAGTATGATATGTATGGGCAAGTGGCCTATCCTAAGCATCACAAGCAACCAGATGAACATGACATATATCGTCTAGCTGCAAAAACAAAGGTACATACATACTGTATGATACAGGCTTCAATTATGTCTTTAAAAATGAGCCCTGGTTGGCTTCACAAGGTCATTTTCAACACTTAAATTTCTAAGAGTAACAATTTACGGGGATTTCTATTGAAGGGAGTTTTCATCAACCCAGCTCTTGTGGAACCTTCACAACGAAGCCATTGCTGATGTTACCCTACTTAATGAAGGTAGACATCTATCGATGCAAACTATGCTAAGATTTCAAATCATCATTTTGAAATCATTCGGCAAACTAAACGTTCAGATGATTTGAAAATTTCCGGCAAACTAAATGTTCAACTGGTTAGATTCAATTGCCGAAAATTAAAAATGAGTGTTATAAGACTTGAGAAATGTGGGATGTATAGAAATGTGGGGTGTATGTACAAAATATAAGGTGTATATTGAGAATGTGGGGTGTGGGGATATTATGGGAAAGTAAGTGGGGTGTATTAAAATAATTTTTAAGTGAAAAAAACAAATGTGGGGTGTATTGAGTATGTGGGGTTTATTCAACAATTTGTAGGGTGTTAATATAATAAGCATTTTTATTATTGTTTTTCGTTCTTTTTTTTTGTTGAGATTATTATTTTTTGTTCTTAAAATATTTATTACAATTATGAAAAGTAAATAATAGCTTAAGTTTGACATATTAAGTGAAGGACAAAATTTAAAAAATCAAAATCAAAATCAAAGTGCCACATAAAGCTTTCAAATTTAAACTTTATATTTAAAATTTGATATTACTTTTGAAGATGCACTTAGGATTTATTTTCTGAAATCTATATATTTTTAGTAAAAATGAAATTGAATTTTAAGAAAAACACTTGAAGTACTTTGTGCAAGAAGCACATAACCGATATTTCTTTCAAAATGCACTTCAAGTGCTTTTAGAAATTAAAAAAATACTTCCAAACAACCTATTAGTGGTACAGAATCCCTAATGTTAAAACCTTTGAAAAAACTTTTAAGAAAAAACATGTAAGGCTGAAATCTCTACAGAAAACCTCCATTCAATATGCACTTCAACATTTATAAATTCGACTAGCTAATTTGCTTATCCAAATAAGAACAGAAATAATCATATTCCTAGCATTTTTGCAAACACTACTCGTGTGTGAATAGTGATGGAATTGTCGAAATGGAGGTAGAATAAGCATATTTCAGTACATGGAAATGTTTTTCTTTTTTATTTTTTACCCATTGATAAAAAAATTTATGAATAAAAACACAACTAAAATTTTGAATTAAAAATTTAAAGGAAAATCAAGAGATAAAATAACCAAAAGTGTGCAAAGGGTGAAACGATGTGTGCAGAGCAACTTCTGATTTGTTTACCATGATTTTGGTGTTTAATGTCGCTGAGCGACTTCTCACTATCGTTCTGTCTTAATCATGGTTAACACTAAATTGTTAAAAGTAAAACAAATTGAGTGCAATAAAAAAAAACCTAATAACATGTGGGGAACATAAGTTTGTTCATCAGCGACACATTTAAGTAGTGATGGATGCAAGACTATATTCTCGTTGCATTCCAACAATGGCGCATACATCGCCAAAATTCTTTTTTCCAGCTTGTTAGGTGAGACATTTCATCAAACACTTGGTCAACTCATACCATTGTGTATTTAGCATACATCTTCATCATCTAGTGCCCTTTTAATTGTGTCTTTAGATCAATATTGTTATAGCTAATAAAACAGAGTTAAATCATACATGTACAATGGTGTGACTCAAATTTATAAGATGGAGTAAATTGTAGCAATGGTCCCTCAACTTTAATCAAATTGGAGCAATGGTCCCTCAACTAAAAATCCATTACCATTGGTCCCTCAACTTATCAAAATGTGTAGCTATAGTCATTTTCATCAATTTAGTCAAAATTTTGCCAAAATAAGTTATGTTGGAATAACCATTTATATAATTAGGGTCTCTCAACTCATCAAAGTGTGTAATTATGATCCTTTTCGTTAACTACGTCAAATTTTTTGTCAAAACGAGTTATGTTGGAAGGACCATTGCTACAATTGGGAGTTAAGAGACCATTTCTCCAGTTGAATTAAAGTTGAGGGACCAATGATAATGAATTTTTAGTTGAGGGACCATAGTTACACGTTTTGATGAGTTAAATGACCAATAGTAATGGAGTTTTAGTTGAAGGACCATTGCTTTAATTGAGTTAAAGTTCAGAGACCATATCTACAATTTACTCTATAAGATGATTAGGAAGAGAGAGAATTAATGGGCCTTTTATTATTTAAGAAAAATGATCAACTTTAAACTTTTTTCGAAATATACTGACCTGTCTGGGAAGTAATTTTCCCACCACCCTTAATTATTCCTAGTCGTTGGATTGAACAAGGTGTATAAGAGGTCAATGTGATTTAGCATTTGTGTTGTTTCACGAAGAAGGATTGAGGAAAATTTATTTTGAGGTAAGTTTGTAAAATGACCAAAAACTATATATTTCTTTTTAACCCAAAAGAAAACTTCATCAACCGCGCCCCTGCTTACAAAGTACTTCAATTGCAAAGAACAGAGGAAACGATAACCTAGTTTGTAAACTATTAGACCAAAGCACATTACAGGAACTAACAACGAAATGTACATTTTCTGTATAGTTTTGCGTAACTCGCAGAAAACCCGACAGAAGAAACATCTTAAAATGAATCAGAGTGTTTCACGGTGTTCAAACAAACAAAAGAACTTGCAAAGTCAGACAGGCACTTTCTCGATGCGGAAACATAAATCCATTGACTGCATACAGCCACGTAACTATAACATGCAACGATTAGTGTTTTAGTTCCGGAGAAATGCCACAGTGGCAACACGTGATCCTACGGATCCACCAAACATGAATGTCGGATATGTGCGGACATGACTAAGGTATTGAAACTTAGGAGGATCTTTGCGTGTTTCATGAACCTGCGTCGCACTTCTTTGATTGAAGCTTTCCACTTCTTGCACCAATTCATCCTTTGTGCTGTTACATGATGTGATCACCTGCAATGGTGTTCCCGAACAGCAATTGAAACACCAGGTAGTGTCGAAAGCAACAAAAACTTCTCAAAGAGAAATTTAAAGAGAAAATAAAGAGTGCATGATTCTGGTAAGAGCAGTGCTACTAATAGTATGGCCTAAAACAAAACCAAGCACTTTCAAAGTGAACAGGCAAGAAGCGCTAGGGTTCATAACAAAATATATTATCTATACTCTTCCTTTAAGCACTTGAAAACACGCCCAAATGAAGGTAACTGCAGTTTTAATTAACAAGTATTAGCAAAAGTGAAGATGCTTACTAATAATCCACCAGAAGCCACCAATCGTGAAACTGAATCCCAATAAATTACCCTGTATAAAAAATATGAATTAGCAATTCCAAACTCCACTTTCCTTCTATTTAATAACCCCGAGCAATTAGATAGACTAAAGTCACTAGACAAATCATTCACACAGAAACAGAGGAATTATCAATCAGAAAATAGATAAGAGTAATAATCGTAACAGAATACATGCAGCATAGCATACTATGCTGGCTTTTACCTTTTGATAGAACCATCTGGATGCAATCCAATGGCATCCAACGTTCCTTTGTCCACAACTAGTTGGAACTGCCTTTCCAACTTGGTCTCTAGAATATCATCAACCTAAAAAATAGTGACACAATTCATTTTACAATATTGTAGAAAGGAAGTATCAAAATAATAGCTTAACTACAAGCAACGATTTGGAAGACATTAACAATTTAACACTAAAGAGAAATTCACTTCATACAACTTCGTTCACCGGATATATACAGGCATAAGGATTATCGAAGACACCAGGTTATAATCTAATAATTTTTTTCCAAAGCCTAAACATACCAGAAAACATTGGTCAAAAGGAAAGGCATACCAAAAATTTAATGTTTGGCAATCCATCACGATCAGCAAGGCTTCGAGCAAGGTCAATCGCCCCTTCACTATAATCAGTTCCTGTTAAATCAGAGAACCTGAACCCAAAACACCAGAATTTCATTCATTATGGTGTCTCTGACATTTAGAGAAACAATGGAAATTCACTCAGAACTTTCATGAAATCTTGGACTCAATTTTATTTACAACTCTCTGGCTCCCAGCCCTTCTCACCAACCCTCCAACAAGGGAGGCAAAAAAGGACATTAAGCGTTGAAATTGTATTTTTGGGAGGGTGAATTGGGGCCTAATAACCAATAATAATTACATAGGAATGATCCTGGAGCAAAACATACCATTTAAATCAGCTTTGCAGATAGTTTCAATTGAAGAAAGAAGGTTTATGAGATTTTTAGATTAAATATTGGAAGGTTCTTTTAATTGACTTTAGCCAGTATGTTAACTTATTAACAAATGTACCGAACACAAATAAAAAGGCCAAATGCACATTCTCAAAATATCATGCCCCCTTAGGACGGAATTGATTCTTGGAGGATGAAGCATATCAAAATACCCAACCATATGAGTAAAGGAAGCCTGATTTAACAGCGGCAAAGGTGTCGTATGTGCAAGTGGTGACGGTGATGGCACTTGAGAGTAAGTAGGTTGGTGAAAAACTGATAGCAGACTTGTTGTGTTGATTGGATTCTCAAGGGCTGTATTATGATAAAAAGAAAGTCTATAACAATTACATTAAGGCCTATGTAATATATCCAATCTCATGACAATAAAATAACTAGCATAGCCAGAATTCAAAAATAAGAATAATACTGATATATTAATCAAGTTCATAATTAACCTATTAATTGAAGGGAACTATTATTAGCACTCCAAAAATCTCATTCTACACTCCTCATAAGTGTATTTTTCTTTCCAATTATAGAAAGTTTGGGGTGAAAAATGAGAATTTTGGTGTGCCAATAACAATTCCCTAATCGAATCCTAACCTAAATTGTTCTAAATAAATAAAGGGATGATTTGATTGAGAACACAAAATTAGATTGGGTGAGCCAACATCCTGTCCACCTCCTGATCCTTCAAGTTTCTACATTTAAATCTCATAACTTATTATAAACTACAAATAAATATTTAAGGGTTTAAGGACATTTGCACATTTCCATCAAGTTTGTTACCTATTTATCTTTGATAGTTAACTTTAACCAATTGGCACATACATACTGAGACTCGCATCTATGGGCAACTTGTTAACCTTAAAGTTAAAACAAGATGTCTCCAGCCTAGACATTCCAATCTGATACATGATTCACCTAGTTTGCATTTTATTTGCTTCCATACAGGAATTCAATCTAATTCAGCATATAATACCAGACAAAGTTCAATGAATAAAAGAATACCCCTGCTTGGAAAGTTCTTGAAGAAGCAAACCATTGCCAGTCCCGATGTCAAGTACACTCCAGCCTGAAAGATACTTATCACCTTGTTCCACAGTATCAGACTTATTATTATCAACATGATTTGGTGTGCGACCTTTAGAAATATCAATGCATAAGCTATTGGTCCAAGAGGCGACCACTTCCATGACGTCGGCTCCAAACCTACAGAAACAGAGTGCTGAAATCATCAAACGCTCCACACCTTACAGTATCTACTCACTTTAACACAAAGTGGAACTAAAATATGAATCCCTCACTACTATGGATTAATAAAAGTAAGGAGTAAAGGTTGACAAACTCTGGTAAATCACGACAAAATTGACTTGCAGGGTTGGTAATATTTTAAAATCACCCCGTTTCATTTTATATAGTTGATATGAAAAGGATATCAATATTGTTAAGAAAGGTTTTTCTTCAATCTCCTCTCACGAATATGAATATCATTTTCATAAGGCTCTTCGAAAAGTAGCAACAAATGCATATAACGTAATTAGTACGTAGTAAAAAATTAACCCATGTGATCGTCACAAGATAGCGTTTCGCTAATTGTTAACAGTTTTGCAATTGTGGTTGTTAGCTAGTTAGCGACGGTTAGCTTAAACATATACAAGCTCATAATAATTCCTCTAGAATACCAGACTTTGTACGATTCATCTTCTCAAACAACACAAAAAGCTTTCTCCCTCTAATTTCTCTCTCTACCTTCAAGAGTTCTCTTCAATTCCGGATATTTCCTTGATGTTACCACTTAACTGTTGTCTACTGCGCCTCAAAGCCACAAGAAATGCATCACAAATTAATTTGCACAGTTGCAAACAGCTTACCAAACTTCACCGGTATGACCATGTTCCCGAAAATTCGCCAACTCATCTGCATATGCAGCATCCCAATAACTCTGAAGACCTAGCATTGATGTCACCCCTTCAGCATCTGATTCCTCCTTGTCAGAACTGCAAGTATCACAACATCAATAAAAATACAACAAGAAATAATTGTTCCTAAACTAATAGCCTATTAATTCTTCCTCGAAATTCAGAACTGCAAAAGCATAAAACAACAAGAAATTCAAAGATTTAGTCTTAATAACTTAATTTTGCACTAATTAATTAATTAATTAATATTTTATTTACAGAGATTTTGCTGGAAACCAAATAGGAAGTGGAGGGGAGGAAGCAAACCTGTATTCGGAGGGGGCACGGAGGTTAGCAGCAGAGAGGTCCTCGGCGGCGTCGGCATGGCGCTGGTCGTCGTCGAGAGTGCTTCCATAATCACTCTTGATGGACCATGAGTCGGCGGCGACGGAGCGTTCATCGTCGGAGACGAGATCGGGCGGTGCGGGTCGGCTCTGCTGCGATATCTCCGAGTCATCTTGCCCCAATCGAAATCCTGCCATTGCTGAACAAACAATGGGAGAGAGATGGACTGTCTGACTGAAAGACTAATGAAGAATCGAAGTGATCAAACGTGGAGATGTTCTAGTGGACTTTTGGGTTTGGGTATGGGTTGTGGATCTTGAATTCGGACGTTGTGAGGCTACTCAATTGGAACTTAATTAAATTGAAAGTAATCGTCTCTCAATTAAAATTTTAGGGTAAATTACACAGAACTATCTCAACTATTGGGTCATTAACAGTTTCATACCTCGTATTTAAAAAGTTTCAATATCATACCGTATCTTCGAATTTGTTGCAATGTTATACATTCCGTCAGTTGTCTGTCAATTCTTCTGTTAAATGCTGACGTGGCTTGTGAAGTGGCACACTTTATATTAAAAAATTAATAAAATATTATTAAAAACTAAAAGAAAAAGTCATTTAATTTTTTTTTTTTCATTTTTTTTTCTCCTTCTTATTCTTCTTTCTTTCTGGGTTCCGGGGCCGAACTGGGGTTTCTTTTTTTCTTTTTTTCCTTCTTCTTTCTTACTGGGTTTCGGGGGGAGGGGGGACCGAACTGGGTTTTTTTTTTCCTCATCCTTCTTCTTCTTTTTTTTTTTTTTTTTTACTTCTTCTTCTTCTTCTTTCTTTCTTTCTGGGTTCCCCGGGGGAGGGGGGATCGAACTGGGTTTTTTTTTTCCTCCTTCTCTTTCTCATTCTCCTTCTTCTTCTTCTTCAGGTGACCGAACTGGGTTTTTTTTTTTTTCCTTCTTCTTCTTCTCCTTCTTCTTCTTTCTTTCTGGGTTGCAGGAGAGAAGGTGGGGAAGACGAACTGGGGTTTCTTCCTTCTAACTTCATACATCAAAGGGAGAGTGACGCCCTTAAAAGGATTAAACACACCCGTCTTCTGATACATCTCCATGTCGAGAAGAAAGAATGGGCAATCCCCATTCCAAATTGGAACAAGCAAAGCCGTCACACAGTTGCATAAGGACAATGTAAAGCTGCTTAAGACAAATGTAGTTTTACCTCTGACATAGCTAGGCAACACTAAAGTTTCAAAACCACCATAAGGTTTCGTAAAACCCTTGCCAATAGGGGCAGAACCAAGCTCTCTTCCAACCAAGAGGACTGAAGAAGGTTTCAACCCAAACGCCTACAAACTCATGTCAAAGGCTGGGTACGATTTGGCCTCCTCCTCAAATCTTGGAAAGAAGAATGCAAACACCATCAACGATAAAGAACGTGACCTCACTGAGACTCAAAACAAGTTGAAGGAGCATGGTTACAGAGTTGACAACAAAAAAGTTGGACTTGGTTTCACACCAAATACACCCGTGAAGATTTTAAGCAAAGCAAAAAATGCTAGCGCTCAACACATCTGCATAAGTGTTAAGCAAGATCAAGAGGAGCCTAAACCCGTCCCTCGAACGTCAGTCTTCGATAGGCTGAATCGTTCAAAACCCAAAATCTCGGCACTTGATCGCATTGGTGGTCAAGACTGAACTTCTGTCTTCAAACGACTTAACACGCCAACACCTCAAAGCTCTGTGTTCGAAAGGTTGTCAAAACCTAAGAGGCAAAGTGACACAGCTAGCTTTCCTCCACGACGGTCAGCCTTGGAAATAGTTGAGAAACCAAGAAGCCTTCTAGAAAGAGGAAGACAGTGCCCAAGGAAGAAAAGCTTGATGGTCTAGCAGAAAAAGATGACGTTCGAAACTCGATTCCTTCAAGGATAAAGCGCCAAACAACCTTGGAAGTCAACACAAAAGGAAAACTAAAGGTAAAGAGGCGCACCATCGTCCACACTGGCTAATCTTCAGGCCAACAAACCCAAGATGACGACACTAAAGAGGAGGTCCAAGACGTCTTCCACATCACGATCCAAGAAGACAAAAAGGACAAAATCCCCGAGGAAGACGTCACTGCTGCGCCACCACAGCTCGAGGATAGGGGCAAGCCATGATTGATGATCTCAAGGAGCTCAACATAGGCGCAAACGAGGAGCCAAAGCCTATCTTCATAAGTGCACTGCTAAGTACGGACGTCTTTGTTTGGACCTACAAAGAAATGACCGGCCTTGACCCTACCATTGCCGTGCATCATCTTGCAGTCAAGCTCGGAACACGACCAATTAAGCAAACTCAAAGACGCTATTAATCCGAGCTCATCCCACAAATTGAGGCCGAGATTGACAAGCTAATCGAAACAGGCTTCATTTGAGAGATGCAATACCGTAAGTGGATCTCCAACATTGTCATTGTCCTTGAGAAATCTGGACAAATACGTGTTTGCATAGACTTCCGAGACCTCAACGATGCTTGCCCGAAGAACGACTTTCCCTTTCCAATCATCGAAATCATGGTGGACATAACCACTGGCCATGAGGCATTGTCATTCATGGACAGCTTCTCTGGGTACAATCAAATTTGCATGGCTCTGAAGACCAGGAATTAACAACTTTTCGCACTCCAAAAGGTATCTACTGTTACTAGGTAATGCCATTTGGCTTGAAGAATGCTGGAGCTACATATCAATGCGCAATGCAAAAGATCTTCAACGACATGTTACACAAAAATATAGAATGTTACGTAGACGATGTAGTTGCCAAGACCAGGAAGAGATCCTATCACTTGAAGGATTTATGAATGGTGTTCGACAAACTACAACACTACAACCTCAAAATGAACCCGTTAAAGAATGCATTTGGCATCACTTCTGGGAAATTCCTCAGCTTCATTGTCAAGCACCGTGGCATTGAAGTGGACCAATCGAAGATTAAGGCCATTCAAAGCATGCCCGAACCAAGGAACTTACACGAGTTGAAAAGTCTACAAGGACGCCTAGCCTTCATCAGACACGTCATCTCAAACCTCGCTAGATGCTGTCAACCCTTCAGTCGACTCATGAAGAATGACGCTCCATTCATATAGGATGACGCATGTCCCAATGCATTTGAAAGCATAAAAAGGTATATGGCAAGCCCACCTGTCTTAGGAGCTCCTCTGCCTGGAAAGTCGTTCATCCTATACGTTGCCACAAAAGAGGGTTCCATTGGAGCACTCTTGGCAGAAGAAAATGAAGACCAAAAGGAAAAAGCACTCTACTACCTAAGTATAACTCTCACTGGTGCCGAGCTTAACTACTCACCGATCGAGAAGATGTGCCTTGCCTTAGTTTTTGCCGTCCAAAAGCTAAGACACTACATGCATGCATACACCATCCACTTGGTTGCTAAAGTCGACCTAGTCAAGTACATTATGTCCAAATCCATTCTGACGCGGCGACTAGCTAAATGGGCATTGCTTCTCAATTAGTACGAGATCATCTACGTCCCAACTAAAGCCATCAAGGGATAGGCCTTAGTAGATTTCCTCGGCGACCATCAAACCCCAGCCGATTGGAAAATCTTAGACGACTTGCCTGAGAGGAGGTGTTCTACATCGACATCTTCCCAACATGGACAATGTTCTTCGATGGATCCGCACGAATAGACGGAGCGGGGGCATGAGTAGTATTCATGTCGCCACAAAGACAAGTACTACTTTATTCATTCCGACTAAGTAAGCTATGCTCCAACAACGTCGCTGAGTACCAAGCGCTAATCATTGGACTCCAAATGGCGATCAACATGGAAATTACAACCCTAGAAGTGTATTGCGACTCCAAGCTCATAATCAATCAACTCTTGACTGAATATGAAGTGAGGAAAGATCTTTTGGCTAGCAACCCAATTGCTACAAAAATTTGAGGCCGTGACGCTAGAACATGTGCCAAGAAAAGAAAATCAAATGGCGGACGCTCTCGCTAACTTAGCCTTAAGTATGGCGTTAGGAGAAGACGAAGCTGTAAACGTGCCAATTTGCCAAAGATTGGTGATCCCACTTGTCACTTAAATGCTACTAGATGACATAAACGTCATCTCAGTACTTCCAGTCGACATAGAAGTGGAGACAACCACTAATCGACTACTTGGAGCATAAAAAGCTTTTGGACGATCCTAGACACCACTCTGAAATACGTTGATGAGCACCTTGCTTCCTCTACTACAAAGAAACACTCTGCTGACGCTTTTTTGAAGGAGTAAATCTAATATGCCTAGGCGAGGAAGAAGCTAATAAGCTATGGAAGAGGCATACTTAGGCGTATGTAGAGCGCATCAGTCTGGACCAAAGGTACACTTCTAGATTAAAAGAATGGGCAACTGATGGCCAAGCATGGTGAAGGATTTCCTGGAATACGCCAAAATGTGCGAAGCTTGCCAATTCCACACTAACTTCATACATCAACTGCCTGAGCCATTACACCCTACAGTTGCTTCAAGGCCATTTGATGCATGAGGTTGGACATCGTAGGACCAATCACACCAAAATCATCTGCCGAATAAGCCTACATCCTAGCCGCAACAGACTACTTCTCCAAGTGGGCTGAAGCCGTACCCCTAAGGGAAGTCAAGAAGGAAATTGTCATTCGTTTCACCAAGGAGTATATCATCCACCGATATGGTGTGCCTCGGTACATCATCACCGATAATGGAAAACAGTTCTCCAACCAACTCATGGATAAGCTATGAGAGAAATATAACAAAACTGTGTGCAACCTCCTGAAGAAGGTGATCGGCCGAACAAAGAGAGACTGGCACGAAAGAATAAGTGAAACACTTTGGGTATATAGGACGACACATAAGACTCTTACCTAAGCTATGCCTTATTCTCTCGTATATGGTGTGGAAGTTGTTCTGCCACTCAAAAGTTAAATCTCTTCACTAAGGATGGCTATACAAGAAGGCTTAACTGAAGAGGAAATTGCAAAGCTATGACTTCAAGAGTTGAAAGCACTCGATGAAAGGAGGCTCGAACGTCAACAACACTTGGAATGCTACCAAACATGGCTCTCCAAGGGATTCAACAAGAAGGTCCGCCCAAGGTCTTTCCAAACTAGAGATATTGTCTTGGCATTACGAAGGCCTATCATCACGACTCACAAGACAAAAAGGTAAGAAGGACCTTACGTAATACAAGATGTCTACACCAACGACGCCTACTTAATCATGGCGGAAGACGGCTTGAAGATTGGCCCCATCAACGGCAGATTCTTGAAGCGCTACTACCCCTAAAATAAACCCAACGCTCCTCGCCTGCATGAGCCTAAATTGCACATGGCAACAATGCTCCTTGTTCACACGAGCTTAAAAGGCAACACTCGACACTCCTTGTTCGCACAAGCTTAAAAGGCAACACCTAATGCTCACTATTCGCACGAGCTTAAAAGGCGACACATAAAGCTGCTCGCCTGCACGAGCCTAAACTGCACACGGCATAATGCTCATTGTTCGCACGAGCTTAAAAGGCGACATTCAATGCTCCTTGTTCACAAGAGCTTTACAAGGCAACACCCAACGCTCTTGGCCTGCAAGAACATAAACTGTGTACGGCAAAAATAAAAATATCAAAATCATTATCAAAATCACCACCAAAACCGTCAAAAGCAATCCATAATTCCTTTGAACTACGTCATGACTTGATCCCTCCTCAACCGAGGGTACGTAGGCAACTTCAAACTTCAAAACTTCAAGTACAGTCACATCATTAACAAAAACACAAATACTTTGAAGAGTAAAAATAAATTCAAGAATGTGAATACTTTATTTCTTTAAAGGAAGAATTTGGCTACAAAATGAGCAAAAAAGCAAAGACAGCTTCTCCAGTAGTCGACAAAGTGCTATTCCAAGTCATAGCTCCGCTACAGATACGATCACAAAGAAGCTCAAACGAAGTCGGTGAATTGTCACGAACATGGTGCGAAGGATTCAAGATAAGAATCCTTGATGTACACGCCTTCTTCTTCATATTTGGTCGACCAAATCTGTCACCTCCCAAGATACTTCAGAAGACCACGACTTGATATGCATCGAGTTGTCTTTTGTAGGAAAAACAATCGCCTTATGGCCAGTCAACGGCGCACAAAGTTTCAACATCGTTCCCCTATCTTGCGAGTCGCATTTTTTCTCAAGAATAATGATGGTATTGAGCACTTGAAAAATACCATGACTGTAATGAAAAAAAGAAAAGAAAATATAAGCATAAGGTGGTACGGCAAGAAAAAAAAAAGATTGCTTCACTAAAGCAAAAGATATGTGAGACAAACCTCATGAGCGTTGGAAGATGACGATGACAAAGTCACAACGATGAAAAGAAATGAGCTACAAAAGCTTGAGCAAGCACGGTAAAGAAGGCAGCTACAAGATGCTTCTTCAAAGCGCATTACAGTAGCAAAGAAAACCAAAGTGCTACGCAATCGCACTACGTAACCCCGCAACGATTACGCAAGCAGTTTCTTGTACTGCACGACAATGTCACCACCGAGGGAAACTGCGACCAAAAGGCACTACACAGCATAACACCGCTACAGCAAAACTCACAGCAGCTAGTGGCAATTGCACAAGGCACAATAGCAAGCACAGTGGTAGTGCATGGCAAGGGTGGTTTGTGACAAACACACACCCAGTTGTCTTATAAATAAGGGTCAATTGTTCCCTAATGCTATAAGGGACAATACATACCAAATAGCAAAAGGAAAATCAAAAGAAGGAAGTACATTCCAACCAAAAGAAGGAAACAAATTCCAAGCAAAAAAGGGCAAGGTGATTTCGGCACAAGGAAAAAAAACATACTGTTTTTTGCAACAAAATCGGCAACGTAAAGAAAAGGAAAAAAAATGGAAAGGGCTTCAATATTTCCAAAACATCAAACTTTCCTTTCCAAAATATAAACGGAAATCCCTCCAAAGCAAGGACATGTCTTTAAGTTTCCCAAACCAAAGGGGAAGACACCCCTTGGGTTAAAAAAACAAAAAAAAGAAAGGGAAAGGAAAATTCAAATCCTACTTACTCAAGGACAAGCGTTAAATCTTTCCAAAACCTTGAAGGAAATCACCAAAGTTATCCAAAACCTTGAAGGAAGTCACCATCATTGCCAAAATTGAATGAGGCTCCTACTTAAGGAAGGAAAAACATTTTTCCCAAAATACACCAAATGTATTTTGCCAAAGATTATGGAAAATCAAATATGCACAATAAATATATGTTGATTTGTCCATTTTCAAATTTTCTTTCAAGATCAAGCCTTTACGGCCCTTGAAGAAAAAGTTTATTTCTTTCAAGATCAAGCCTCTACGGTCCTTGAACAAAAATTTCATTACTTTCAAGATCAAAACTCTACGGCCCTTGAAGAAAAATTTCATTTGCTTTCAAGATCAAGCCTCTACGGCCCTTGAAGAAAGTTTTCATTTATTCAAGATCAAGCCTCTACGGCCCTTCAAGATTCATTAGCTAAAACCCCATCGTGGGCGCGTGGTCAAAATTGTTATTTGCTTTGTAGGTACAAATTCATCAAGACTAAAGACCACATATTCTTGCTGCCACAAATTGGTGCTTTCAATGAAAGCTCGATTCAAATACTCGAAGAAGGTTATCACATTTGGAATTTTCTGGTATGTTGAATTTTCCACACTCATTGTCATTGAATTTTTCCTAGAAAAGTTCCTAGATCAGTCCTTAGGGAAAGAATACAATGATAGAAAATTATAAAACCATGATAAATGGAATGCCCTACAGCGAAAAATACGAACCGAAAGAGGGGAACCAAGACATGGCCTCGCGCTGACGATCATCAAGCATAGAAACTACACGGAGAGACATGGTCAACATGAGAAGGTCACCATTAACAGGTAAGATCGAGTAGACGGAACTTCCACGCAAGTTCCATCTGCCACATTTCACCATTTTGAAGGGAGATGATGATCTAGAGAAGAACCTCAAACAATATCGAAGTGCAATGATCCTCCACAAGAACAATGACATAATCATGTGCAAGATCTTTGCCACTACTTTGCAACGCCGTGAGAGATTGGTTCCACACCTTGCCACCGCGGTTCACTCGAAGCTTCAATGAACTTGATAGGTGCATATTTTCATATATTTTTATCATATATTTCCTATGGATTTTGTATATATGAATGGGTTAAATGCACTAATTTATATTGTTTTAATTTATAGGCATTAAATACTGGAGTTATGCAAAAATGAAGTGAAAAATGAGCTTTTTGGGTGTCTAGAGTAATTCCAATGGAGCAAGAGGCTAATTAACTGCACCAAGGCATATGCGTTACCACAAGAAGATGAGACTGCAACGGTTTTGGAAATCAAATGAACATGGAAGTGCTATTCAATAGATTTAAGAAGAGACATAATTATTTGCTTTTATTATGTCCGTTTATTTTCTTTTTATTTAATAAGGACTTAAAGTCCATTAGTGATAGGATTTTAGTAGGGTTTTAATTGTTATTTTTCTTTCTTGGCCTTTCTTTTGCCGTGGGTTTTATAAGGAGGATTCCTTCTCCTTAATTGGATGGGGGAAGCCACCAAAACAAATAGAACAATTCATATTCCAAAGGAGGGCTGCGGCAAGGAAGGGCAAAGAGGAAGTACTTTGGAGTTCTTATTTGCTAGGGCTACGATGTAGCCTGATCATGAATACTTAATTGCCTTGTGGCATTGTTATTATCAAGTTTTTCTTCTTTATTGAGTATCTTTCGCTATTCGTAATGCGCTTGATTTTTATTTAGATGCTTGATCACCATCTAGGTTTAAATTAGGTTGATTTGATGCAAGTTAGAGTAGATGCCATACTTAACTTGGGTTTAGCTTATTGCAATTGATACCATAACCTCCTATTTGTAGATGCCATACAATTAGGGTTTGTGTGATTTTCCAACGATTTCCATAGAGCTTAATGGGTTCTTACTTGTTTAAATCCATCTAGATGCCATAGAGGGTTAACATGTAAGGATACTTTTGATGTAACCAGATGCCATGGCCGTCGAATAATTTAGGGAAAATCGATCATCAATATTGGGGAACTACTTGAGCATAACATATTAAGGGAATTAAGTAGAATTGGTTACGGTGAATTCGGATGCCCTAGGTTTTATTTTCTCATGTTTTTATTTTATTATTTCATGCATTTTATTAGTCATATTTCATTTTTAGCTTAATTCAAAATTTCTATCTTTTCAGTGAAAGCTTCTCCACTATAATTTGTTTCGATTTAATTAGTAAGATTTCTAGAATCAATTTGATCTCTGTGGGACGATATTCGTGCTTATATGCTATACTGTCATTCGATTCGTATACTTGCGAGCACTAAAATTTGGGACTTAATGAGTCTAATTTCGGTTATCTAATTTACGCAACAGAACTTTTCTTGGTTTTCACTAAGGAATATTCTTCCTATCTCTCGGTCAAGAAAAAGCCTGAGCTCATTTTCAACATGAAAAAGGATCTGAAGGAATCATTTCGTACATACGTGTTAAGGTTCAAGGCAAAGAAGACTAAGATCGTGAGATGTGACGGTACCATAGTTAGGTCAGTTTTTAGAAAAAAGACTCCCAGCAGATCAACCCATTTTTAGAAAGCTAATCATGGGAGAAGACTTGACCATGGCCGATTCTTATGCTTTGGTAAAAAATCACTCACTTTATAATGAAGCCAAGCGCTGCCAAAAATTACCTAAGCAACCATGGAAAGACTCGAAAACATATCAGAAAAAGACGAGCGAGAAGCGGCTCAACAACAAAAGCAACCTAAGAAGCAAGTGTAGGTGGAACTTGTTCAAACTCCATAGCGAAATGAGGCTGAACACCCATGACGTATACCAAGTTCTCAATCCCGATTCACCAAATCCTCAAAGTCCTCAAGAATGAACCTTGTTCAAACTACCTTCTCATTCAAAGGGAGACACTTCCAAGCTGGGCGAGAAGAAATATTGCGCATTTCTTTGAGGTCCAGGTCACATAACCAAAAGATGCCTTAAATGGAAGGACAACCTCAAAAAGCTAGTGAATGAAGGCAGATATGATAGTTACATCGACAAGCAAGTTGCGTGACGCGGGGAGATGAAAAGCCAATGTCGAACCCCCAACCAAGGTGATCCGAATCAACAATATTTTCACCAAGTCCAAGCATTTGGGGGCCACCAACAGTTCCAAGAAGCGAAAAATTCAAAAGGCATGATTGATATTCCAAGTTCAAGCCGTAGATGCTATACCTAAACTGGTCATTGGCTTCATCGAACAGGACGTCGAGGGAGTAGATTTTTCCTATGACGACACCCTGGTGATATCTGCCCAACTAACTCATGTCACTATCAACAGAATTATGATGGACATTGACAACACAGGTAACCTTCTGCAATTGTTGGCAATCTAGAAGTTAGGCTGGAGATTACAATTAGACGCAAGATGGAGATCTTAATCGAATGCAATTGTTTTACATCAACTGCCATCAGCAGTATTACACTCAACGTAAGAAGTTCTATTGTCTCATCACAAACATTCATGATTGTCAACAACCCGTCTCCCTATAACTAGATTTTGGGTTGGCCCTGGCTAATGAAGATTTGAGCTATGACCCCGATCAAGTGTTAGAAAATCTGATTCTGCATCTTGGGGGAGGAGTCAGAGACATCAAGTCTGACTAGGCAATAGCTCGACGATGCACCGTACAAGTTCTCAAGGAGTTGAAGGATAAGTCTTTCACCTTAGAAGTAGCTGCTGAAGTGTAGAAAGACGATTCTACCTCCACTAGATAATAATTATAGTAAATAAGTCAAGAAGTTGGCATCCAAGACGATTCGGAACCAGACGAAAGTGACTGCAACGTTTTTCGGCCTATTGGGTGAGGCCAACCGGAGGGGGACATCACTGAGCAAAGGGCAAAGCTTTGAGTGACTAGGCAAGAAATGGAAGACATTTTGAAAAATGTTTGGAAAAGACCATGGCCAAGTTACGAGGAGGTCGATAAAACCTCCATCTATCTCCGCAGCGAGGGTTGAATACATTGTTCTTAACCCAAGCAGCAGCTAGACCACATCAATAACTTGGTGGAGACATTCAACATTCTCTGAGAGTACAAGATGAAACTCAACCCCGCCAAATGCATATTCAGAGTATCCTCAGGAAGATCCTTAGGGTACCTTATGGCCCAGCGAAGAATTGACGAATATTAAAAAAAGACCCGAGCGATCCAAATATGAAGTCCCTGACTACCCTGAAATAAATCCAGAGTCTGATCGAACGAACAACAACTTTCAACTGTTTCCTCTCGCGATCAACCAATTGATGGAAACCTTTCTTCAAGGCAATCAAGAAAACCTAGAGGGACAAGTGGAACGAGAGTGCGAAAAAGCATTCCAGGACTTAAAGAAGTACCTACTTTTCAGTACCCTTAATATCCAAGCCAGAAGTAGCGAAGTACTTATACATCTAGTTGGCAGTGTAAGAAGTAGCAATAAGCCCTGCCGTCATACAAGAATAGCTGGAGGCCTAACTACCTGTATTCTACACTTTTAAAGCTATCCTCGATGCAGAAACCAAATACCCGAAGATCAAGAAGTTGATTTTGGCGCTAGTTGTTGCGGCTTGGAAACTCAGCCCTTATTTTCAGACGCATACGACCAAAGTATGCCCCAATGTCCCTTACGAACAGTCCTGCACAGTCCAGACCCTTCCTTGAGTGTTCCTCAAATTCCTAGTGAATTGTTCAAAGAAAGGCAGTCAAGCCTCAAGCACATGAGAGTGTGGGGCTGTACAACATATGTTAAGGCAATGGAAACTAGGAAGCTAGACAACTGGTCTGGGAGACTCAAAGAGAGACTATAGAGCTTGACTTCAGAAAAAAAGACCAATTAGTTTCGGGTTGGACTATTTGATCAAGATCCCACCAAACTCAGCATACCCAGAGACCACTTCTGACAATTTCTAACTTTAGGAATCAAAGTGAGAAGTTATGTTAATCTTAGTGATCATTTTGACTAAAAGCCATTTGAATTTGAAAACTATACTTGCATCTAAACTTGAATTTCTTGCGAATTACTTCATGTGCTTGTGTATATATTATTATATATTAGGTCTTTATGAACTTTTAGATTTTATGTAATGTCTAATGCGTTTGTTTGTTTTTTATGCATGTTAGTCATTTAATTTGTTGGAAATATGCATTCCTTGTAGTTTCCAGCCAGCATATATGTTGGAATAATGTTGACGAGGAAGAGTAGAAAAATTTTGAAAAATCATCTTATCTTTCTAACTTTACAACAATGCCTTCAAAAAGTATCCTAGCGCGTGATATTCCAGCTAGCTTGGAATCTGAGACTTGAGACCACCCCCATTTTATATATATATATATTGTCAATTGTTTATTTGATTTCTTCAATTGTATGACCGAAGTTACAAAAAGGGTGGGTAAAAGGTTAAGAATAATGTGTGAAAATCATCTTTATTTTTTATTTTCTTGATGTACAAATTTAATTTCATGAAAAATTTATTAATATCCTCGTTAAATTGAGGGTTTTGTTTGTCAAAAATATCTTTAAAATGTGGTTAATTACGTGGTCATTCACATAACAATTAACGAGGTTACTGACAGACTTTTCACAGAATGATCAAAATGACTTTCGGTGGACAAACTCAGGGACCACATCTATTGAATTTCATTGTCAAGAACCAAATTGAGGAGTTATACCAATCTTAGAAATCATTTTAGCCAAAAAACCAATTCACAACTGTTTCTGTTTCCAACAACCATTTCTTATGGTCTGTGTATTGATCTAAAAACCAATTAGATATGGGAGTAGTAGTCCATTGCTAAACATTATGTGGGTCATTTCTTCGCATTCTCACATCTTAATGCAGTAATACTAGATGGTGGATACACGCATTCTTTTGCTTGAAGATTTTAAATTAATGAACTCATGAAATGCGTGTCATTTTCGCCGCTCAAAATGTTATTATCCATCAAATCTATCTTCTTCTTTTTCATTTTTGTTGTTTTATTGGTAGGAGGTTACGGGCATAGTTTGTTAATCCGCGCATTATGCACCTACTTATTTTTTCAAAATACTTCCATTTTTTCGAACACATTTTGATGATTCGTTAAATTACACTTTTTAGAAAAAGTCTAACATACAATGCACACTTTACATATGTACGTACCTACGTTTCACGTTTAGTACATGTTATTGTCGACCCAATTTTTAATAATACATATAAAATTCACGTATTCAATACATATTTTTGATAAATTAAAATGATTAATTTATTTAATAAATATTAAAATAAAAAATGGCAGAATTTTCAAAGTAAAATTTTGGCAAAGTTGTTGAATAATACACGAACATATCTTTCACATATTATATCTGTTCTGTATTTTACAAACTATTGTCAGAGGCTAAAAGGCTATAAATATTCTTTGTTACTGATAGGATTTTTACTACTTGCAAAAGTAAGGACAAAACACTTAAAAATACTTGCAAGAAAACAAGGTAGTTGTAGTAAGAATGTTCATGCAAGATTGTTCTCAACATGGATTAATTAAAACAATTTATATTAAAGCCAAATATTAATTAATTATTTTAAACAAAGTTTTGAAAAGGTTGATTTTGGCATTTTAAAAAAAAAAAAATTTAATTAAAACAATTATAGATATCGAGAAAGTAAGGAAAACAAAATAAAAGAGTCGTTGAAAATAAAGTTGTAAAGCACTAGGGTTTCAATGTCACCTTAACAATCCTACGTAGTTCTTCCAATTACTTATAACTTACATATGCATATTCTGAAGGTTAGGTTTTCCTAAAGTATGCTGTCACATCCGAGTCCCGACTCCGCTGTAGTACGATATTGTCTGCTTTGGGCTTACCATTCCCTCAAGGCTTTATTTCTGGGAACTCACACGAGAACTTCCCAGTGGGTCACCCATCCTAGGAATGTTCTCGCCCGAACTTGCTTAACTTTGGAGTTCTGATGGAATCCGAACCCAGTGAGTTCCCAAAAGGCCTCGTGCTATAGGGAAGGGAGCATGTACATATAAGGCACATTACCCCCTCTTTGTTGGTCGATGTGGGATGTTACAATACCGTTGGTCGATGTGGGATGTTCCAATCCACCCCCTTAGGGGCCTGACGTTCTCATCAGGACACTCGCACCACACGACAGAGTGGCTCTGATACCATTTCTGTCACATCCCAGTCTCGGCTCCGCCGTAGCACGATATTGTCCGCTTTGGGCTTACCATTCCCTCACGGTTTTGCTTCTAGGAACTCACACGAGAACTTCCCAGTGGGTCACCCATCCTAGGAATGTTCTCGCCCGAACTCGCTTAACTTCAGAGTTTCGATGGAATCTGAAGCCAGTGAGTTCCCAAAATGCCTCGTGCTATAGGGAAGGGAGCATGTACATATAAGGCACATCACCCCCCTCTTCGTTGGTCGATGTGGGATGTTACAATGCTCTACTTGGATCCCCAATATAGAACGCATATCAAACATGCAATCCGTCTATGGTGTTAAGCTCAAATCTAAAAATGCAAAACTCATTAAGCTTTATGAAAATCTTTTGAAAAACCATGCAACCATTAAGACGTGGTATTCATCCTAAGTGAAATTACAATTATTAACCACAAGAAGTTTTCATCAATTTCAGGGATCGACTCCGACCAAAATTGTATCTAATTACTTTTCTAAATATCCTAATGGTAGCTAAGCATTAACACAAATAGATAGTTTTAAACACGGTGATTAATAATTCAAAACATGCTTGCATAGTATCACAAGTAAACAGAAAAGAAACTACACCTCGCCCTAGAAAAAGAGATTAGTTACACACAACCATAAAGCAAAAATTATTAAGAACATGGGTAGAAAAACACCTTGTAAATAAACTTGAATCGTCAAAAACTCTCTAAGCTGAATTCTCCAAAGTAATGCGTTAAGAACCCTAATGGCTAAATAGCCTTATTTATACTACTACAAAATAAAAAATTTCCTTGAAAATGTCTTAAAACAAAACTAGGAAACATAATAAGTTAAGATAAACTAGGAAACATAATCCTAATCAATAATGGGAAATCTGCCCAGCCATAAAAGCAGCCATGTTCAATAATGAGAAACTTGCCCAACCACAAAAGCAGCCACATTCTGGGCCTTAGACACTTACAAAATAGGCCTAAGATGACTCTTTTTAAAACTTAAATGTCTTGAACATATTTACAGAACATCTCGTTGTCAAAAAACACCTTCTTGGATGCCAAAAATGTGACAGCCCGTCCCAGATTTGTACATTTATTTTCCTCGAAATTGTGAAATTACGTTTTTACCCTTGAGCGTTGGGTTGAATTATTGTTTTGAGGCTAAGTTTCAAGGCCCAAATTGTTAGTTTTGGACCAATGGCATTGTTTCCTAGTTTGTGGGAACTAATTAGGGTTTAGTTGGCTTGTAGTAAACTTAGTTCTAAACTAGTTAGAATTAGGTTTTGTGGTTGTTTTGGTGTGTTAGTTGGCTGTGTGAGGACCACACACACACACATCAATCTGAAAACTCTCTCTCTTCCGTGCTCTTTCTTTCTCACTATCGGACTCACTCTCCCTCTCTCTGCAATTGTACGGATCACACCCAAAATCACCCATTTCTCACAGATCGAACCTGCAGAGACCATATTTGAGATCCTTGAAGGTCCACGAGCACAACCATGTCATTTTTTGGTCGTGAAACCATAGAAAAACCCTAGAATCCGAGAGGTTCGTCGAGGTACAGTACCACTGAGGTGATTGTCAAGGTTTCAAACCATTTCAAGGCTCCTAAAGGTATCCTTTCTTCCTCCTAAGTGTTTTGGATGAGTTTTGATTAAGTTTGAACATAAGAACACCCTGAAAATCGAACCTCCGAAGGTGGCACTGTTCACCAACTTTTTAATGGAAGTTTTTCTTTGAATTTCAAGCTCACAGGGAGCTTAAAGACATTCTCACGATGCTCGGAGTGCATCGTTGGTGAAATTTGGACGTCGGGAAGCCCAGATACGAGGAGTTGCAGACGTCACCAGATTTTCGAGCTTGCTTTGACGTGATTTTGTGGAATTTGAAGCTTCAAATAGGTATAACGTGATTCCTTGGACCCTAAGCTTCATTTTGGTGGTAATTTCATAGAAAATGGTTGAAAAACGAGTGAGATTAGTGAGTTTAAAGTTTTTCCCAGTTTACGGCGACGTCAACGGTCGCCGGAGTCCAGAGGAAGAAGACGAAGAATATTCCGTCAAAACTGACGGAATATTCTAACGGCGTAAGTTAAGTTAAACGGAATATTCCGTATTTTAACGGAATATTCTTGACGACGTTAGTTGACACCGTCAGTGTGCCAGGCACGTGCCTGCATGTGGATGGCGCGTCGGCCAAGGCGCGTGAAGGGTCGGAAAATTATTCTAAAAATATGGGGTTGTTCCTGAGGTTGTGTAGATCATTTTGGTATATTCAAACACCCCATTTGAGCAATGTATGAGAAGTTATTTCTTAGTTTCGTTTATGTGCTTTAAAATAACGTTAAAACAGTTATTTCTCACATAGGCGAGACCTATCCGGAGGGCGAGTGTAGCCAGGCTAGGCACGGAGGCTACGATCCATCTACTTACCAGTGAGTGGGCTTTTGGTTTTCCGTATATACCTATATACTAGTATTTTTCCCAGAATATGCATTTTAAATGATTTCTAGCAAAGAATTGCCATGCCAATATATTTCATACTATTGAATATGCATTATGAATTGTTATGCATGATTGTTGGTGCTGCGGGCGTTCAGGTAAGTTCCAGGTAAGTTTATGTGTTGTTATTAAGAAGTTGAGTTATGAAGAGTATGATGAGATGCATCGAGAACTCATTAACCTGCACCCCGGTGTTAGTGCTCCCGCCTAGAGTTAGGGGCATAGTCTTTCACGTGATGTTCACCTCCCGCACTACACGCTCATCTTGGATTTTAGTTAGGTGCACAGTTCTGTCGTATAGACCACTTTCAGTGGGTTCGACTCGTAGGTGACCCGCGATCATTCGCACAGTCTTCACGTGATTGTATCACTAGAGCGTATTATTTTACACCCAGTCCTGTCGTATAGACCACTATAAGTGGGTTCGACTCGAGTGCAGGCATGATTTATGAGCTAGAGTTTAGTTGACGAACTATTGCAGTTATTATTGCATTTGGTTTACTTACCTGATGATTTAGTTGGCATGGCATGGCACATTCATGATTTGTTTGCATATATTTGACGATGATGATTTCAGTTGAGATTTAGTATATGTATATACTATTTTCTGGGAAAGTATACAGGTTTTACGGCGAGGGGATTTAAATGTTGTTTATGAAGTGATTTTCGAAAAAATTTGTTTTTGCCCACTCACGCTTTTGTTTTGCGCCCCTCCAGGTATTAGGTAACTTTGTTGGTGGCTCACGAGGACATAACGGAGATTCTGACAGACCATCACCTATGTAGGACCACCTTCGGGTGTTATTTAATTAAGTACTTCTTATACTTGACTACACCTAGACTATTTTACGCTCTGATTGTGTATTTACACCACATATGTAAATCTTTCTATAATATTGCTTCCGCACTGTGCACATGGCTACGTCACCCTCATGTGACGGCCAGCATGCCTCGATCTCGATCAGGGTGTGTCAAAAAAGCCCCAACACCTTCTTCGCCGTACATTATTCACTTGGTAGAAAAATCTAAAAATTTGCTATGAACTAGCTGAGAGACTCATGAATATCCTTCAAATGGAATCACTCCAAATTTCATCTCGCATGTCTTATGTTGAAAATATAAATCAAAGCAACAAAATCTCGCCAAAATAATTACTAAAATATACTAAGAATATGATATGCCTAAAAAAAATTTTAGCACCCCGGATTTTACTTATAAATGTGTGCACTCTTGCGCAGAAAGTTTAACTTAATTATGTTAAATGGGTAAAAAGTTAAAGTTTTTAAGAAGGGAATTTCGAAGTAAAAAAAAAAAGAAAAAAAAGAAAAGGGAGGGGGGGGGGAATACTAATTAACTCTGAAAAGTTGTTATCACACTTTCAATTAGAATAGCATTACAAAATGCGGAAAGCCAAAAAATAAAGCCAGCTCATGATAAACAAACATAGTACAAAGGCCACAAAGCAAAATTAGAAGATGCAAACTCAAGCCTTATACCATGCATACAAATTAAATAAGAGAAAATGGAACTTTGCCCTCAACTCACTTAATTGGAACAAGACTTTCCTCATAAATAAGAGCTTGCAAATCTGTAACCTGGTGTATAATTGGAGGAATATGAAGATCCTTGAGATTTCCGGTACTAGAATTATAAGAGGTGACTCTTCTACCGAAGGCAACCATAAGAAGCTCATCACATTTCCAAAGTGTCAATGGATACTCAATGCCTTTAAAGGGACCAACGGTTAGGAGTTTTGTCCATAAACTCTTAACTTCGCCATACCCATCCATTACCCATATTTCAAATAATTTAGAATCCTCACTTGGATCATAACGACAACAATAAGAAGTGATAGATTCATTATAAAGAAAAAGACCACAAAAGTTAAAACCGGATTCTATCTTAGAAGGCAATTGTATTCTATGAAATATCTCATCACCTAAATCAAATGAAAGTATGCATTCTTCGCAATCCGTTGCAAACCAATAACAAAATCCCTTCAAGTACACAGAAAAGGGATAGGGATGGGTTGAACTTGATATATCAATCTGGATCTCTTTCCAAAAGTTAGCAGCCATGGTGTATACCTCAGCCGTGTAAGGATAAGCAATACAATGTTGATATGTTTGCTCATCATCTGAATACTCACAATTTTCTACAATTTGCACAACCTTGTATTCATTAGCTTTGCAATCATAGCCAAAACCCATTCCGTGAAAGGTCGTTTCCAATTCGAATTTTCCCTCGGGATGGGGTACAAGAAGGCATGAATTGGGAAGTAGCCTGAATTCCCTTGTTGAAGGATTGCATAGAACAACATTATCCCCTTCTATTAGACATACAATCCCATTACAATACCCGTGAATCTGTACAGGATTATGGTCATCCCTAGAAAACGATATATTTAAGGGCTTAACATCATAATGAAGGTTGTGCACATCACTATCAATGGAAAGATTAATCATGGACCATAAAACTTCACGGTTCCAACTCTGATCCGGGAAAATGTGAAACTGAGAACGGTTGAGAAGGATACAAGAGGAGGATGAGAGTTTGTTGTCCAAGGAATTGCTGAGGTGTTTGGCCACAAAACTTGGACTATTGATGAGAGTGCACCAAGACTTGCGTATGCATTTGAATCGCAACAGAGACTTGGGCGACAACCTGGACAAGATTTCGACCACCCTGTCTTCAGGAGTTTCACTTTCACGCACTTGGGACATATCGGCAACCCTGTCCCATAGGAACTCTTAACATGTATAAATACACAGAAAAGAACACCACCAGTTTGAGAGCCAAACTAAATCAAACTACAAGTCCCTAAGGCATGGTAGATTCAATTATTAAGCATATTACCACATAAGATGCCAAAATTTAACAGTACTAGATAAACTTGGGCTTCCACAACCACAACATATTTAGCTATGGAAGAAAATAAAGGCGATCCAGTAAATTTCAAGTTTTATGGAGGATAAAATGTTCAAATTTTACTATCTTTTTAATTTTTTTTATTGATTCAAAACAATTCAAATTTTACCTTTTAAGTCTACATTTTTTTGAGAAAAAGTGATGAGTGAATTTTATATTATATATTTAACCCTATTCTTAGTATATTTTGGTTAATATTTTGGAAGAATTTTGATACTTTGAATTGTATTTAGGGTTTAGGAACGTCCTGATCTTTAAAACAAGCTATCATGGGCCGGATTTGGAGGATATTTGAGGCTACTTGACAAGTACTTGGCAGATTCTCCTAGTTTAATTAGGACTTTATTTTCTAAGATATTTTATTATTACTTTTAGTTTCCTAGTTGGAATAAAGGACCTGGTTTCTAGGGTTTGTACGAGAGCGAGAAGGGATTTTAAGGCTTTTGCCGTTCCTAGTTTTGGTTTTACGCTTTCTTTTATAAAACTTTGGAGACAGAGAGAATTGCTAGGGTTCTTGAAGATTTTCTACTTCAAGGTGTTTTCATTCTTATTAATTCTAATGATATTTTCTTTGATTTTTATTATGAGTATGCGTAACTAATTCCTTTGCTAGGGTTAGGCCATGAGCCTTAGCATGAATATGTGATTTTATTAATTTGCTTATGAATGGATGCATGTTTGCTTTGAATTATTAATTACCGCGATTAAAATTACCTATATATTTTAATGATTGATCACCATAGGATATTTAGACAAGTAATTTGATGCAATTTCTGTTGTAACATCACCATGAAATTAAGGAGGGCTTCTTGTGATTAGTAATTGTAAGTTCATTTAAGGCGAACATCACGCTCTTAAGGGTTGTGTGGTTTTTCAAAGGGTTTTCACGAAGCTTAAGGAGTCTTGCATGTTTATATTTGATTTGAACATCACAGACAGATTGCATGTTAAATATACGTTTTCGCTTGAACATCACAAGGAAAATATGCATTAAGAAAACATAACCTTCAAATCATGTATGTGGAAATTCATAAGTAATTGATAGAGTTGCATAGGATTGTGACGGTGACGACTAAACCCTAGATTTCTCTAAATTGTTAATTTTAAAAACGTTTTTCTTCTTTGCTTTTATTATTTCCAAACTTTCAAATTTCTTTTATTGTTAATTTAATCTTTTTAAATTCATAAATCTCAAATCTTTGATAAAATCTGTTTTAATAATTAATTAAGAGTTAGTTTAATTACAAATTAGTCAAACAATCTTTGGGGACAACGACCTTGTATGAGCAATTATACTACAATTACCTTGTATACTTGCAAGTATTTTCAGTAATTTTAACCCTATTTGCGCAGGTACTAAAAATCCTATCAAAAAGTACGATATCATACAAAGTGAGGATATGGTGCATAGATGGGCCTCGATAAAAATCTTGCCATAAATTTCAACTGGTGAATGAAAAAAAGGAGTGTCCCACATAAACGTAACTATCCTCAAAGAAAAAGCACATAAAATCAATTCAAATTATATTGAGTGTCATCAATCAAAATATCTCAGACCAAACCTAGTGGTTCCTTGAACCATGACCCCTCGAGCTCGAGCTGTCTTACAACTCCTGGACGAGCCAATCTATGTGCTGCTTGATTGGCCTCACGACAGACATGATTCAGCTTCGGACGAGCGAAGACTTGGAAGTAAAACTTGAATGTCGTTGATTATCGGACCCAACAAAGAGCTATCATCTTCTTGGCGATTCATTGCAGTAAGCGTGATACTTGAGTCCCCTTCAAACATAACATCCACACCACCAATATAAAGGATCTGATCCCAAAGAGAACTCAAACTGAACAACCCATTCTCTGTGCTATCGACAATAGTCTGCATATTGTAACTCGTTGAAACATGCTGAGAATGACCAAAGTCCAGCTGGTTCCCAATCCGTGGCCCAACTGGTATAGTATGAATAATTTTCTTATTAGTTTTTCCACCCAAAACTTCATTAGATAAAGGTCTAGCTGTCCCCACTTCCATTGGAGTAGTAGTTTGTAATTTAATTCCAAATAAAGTCAACTCTTTATTGGAAGCAGGTAAGTGTACTTCATTCTCTCCAAAATCTCCGCTGCAATTAAATTGTTCTCCATAGTCCTGCCTGTATTGAATGTGATGGTACTACTTTGTGGAATCAACTCCAAAGATTCAACCACCATTTCCATATAATCCCCTTCCTCATTTAAATCAGGTAAGTTTTAACCTATAATTGCTGAACCATCCTCCACGATCTCATTCAAGTTAACCATTAGAAAATCAGTACTCCAGTGCCTCCTTTGGTGAAACCGGTGGTTCTTCCTCAACCTCATGCCCGGAAACATTCATTGACCAAGCTGGGGGAGGTTGTCTACACGCAGACATGGAGGTGCCGGATGTAAGAAACTCTTGTATATGTGAGTTTCAGTCAAGCATTATGAATGCAATACTATAAGCTAGGTGAGTTATATCTAGTAAGGCTTTATTATGGTTTTATTTGTTACCAGACTGTAGACATCGAAATTTCGTGAAAATAAACGTTGACAAAAAAATTAAAATTTCAACGCTCATGTATCACATAAATTTTATACGTAGCGTGTGAATCAACGAAAAATCGAAATAATTCAGAAAAGTCATCAAACAGGACACATGTCAACGCCTGGCAGAAGTGATTTATTTCATCTGATTATTTAAACCCAAAAATCAAGTTTTGGAATTCTATAAATAGGAAGCCATTTCATTCATTTCAAGACACCAATTTACATTATACAAAAGACTTGAAGCTTTGAAACTCCAAACGCTCTCAAGCAAATCCCGAAGAATCAAGGAAACTCTATTAGTTCTTCGCCGAATCCTTCTTCATGATCAAGCCCCGACGGCCCTTTGAAGATCCGTTCATCGTTCATCCATCTTCGAAGATCAAGCCTAAAAGCCCTTTGAAGATCCGTTCATCGTTCATCCTTCTTCAAGATCAAGCCCCAACGGCCCTTGAAGCATCGTTCATCCTTCTTCGAAGATCAAGCCCAAAAGCCCAAAAGCCCTTCGAAGATCCATTCATCCTCAACCTTCAAGATCAAGCCCCGACGACCCTTGAAACAAGCGTTCATCGTTCATCGTTCTTTGAAGATCAAGCCCAAAAGCCCTTCGAAGATCCATTCATCCCCAACCTTAAAGATCAAGCCCAAAAGCCCTTTGAAGATCCGTTCATCGTTCATCGTTCATCGTTTATCGTTCTTCGAAGATCAAGCCCAAAAGCCCAAAAGCCCTTCGAAGATCCATTCATCCTCAACCTTCAAGATCAAGCCCCAACGGCCCTTGAGGAAATCATCCACTGTTCATCCTAAAGATCAAGCCCCGACGGCCCCTTGGATCAGCAGCCCATCAACAAATCCACACATCCTCGTTCATCAAGATCAAGCCCTCCAAAGGCCCTTGAAGAACTGTTCATCCAAAGATCAAGCCCCGACGGCCCTTCGGATCAACAATCAAACCACCAAATCAACACCTTACGAAGATAGAATCAGAGGCAAATTGTAAAAGAGATTGTAACCCAAAAAACAAATAAAAAATACAAATATTACTTTGTACACGTGTTCTTGTCGCGTTTCGTTTCAGGAAATTTCCGTGTTCACACAGACAAATAACAAATGGAGGGAAACTTAAAGAGTTTCAAATACATTTGAAACGTGCAGTTGGCTTTGGTTGATAACTGCTGACAACTCTTTTCCTAATGGGAGGAAAGGATTGTCATATATGTAATGAAAATGGTAATTTTTCTCGGTGTAGGTGCTTACCAATATATGCATGCTTGCCCCATTGAGAGTTTGATAACCTTTTCTAAAAAAACAAGAGAAGATAAGTTCATCTTCTTACCGAGAGCACCGTGGCTTAGAATGTAGGTTAGGTTTAATAACCTTGTATATCAATTATTAGGGTTTATGCGTGATCATTTACTGTTCATGCACATATTAGAGTTTCATCCATAATATCAGTATAGGGTTTAATGATATCGACCTCTGGAATGGCTTAATGTGATATCAGAGCCATTCCTTCCATTCAAACCATATCTTGTTATATACATGTCTATGATGATGAATCTTTCGCTGCTGTTCATATATGTATGAGACTAAGCATGTTAAAAGACCTTTTCTTTGTCTTGGAGCCTTGTATATATAGGCTCTCCATGCCTTGCTTATAGTTGGATTTGACCTTGGTTGTGGGCTTGATTTTACTTGATGAAAGGAACCAAGATTTGATTAATTAATATTTGATTTAATTTAAATTAAAATCAAATAATTCATTTCCACCATGTGTTGACATGTGTCCATCTTCATGAGTCGTCCAGTTTTGATGAGTCTTCTGCATGTGTACGATTTGTGAGACATGTAGTGCATGTCACGTTAGTGTCAACAGTAGGAACCAGACTGTATCAAACGGATCTAAATGAATTCTTTCCACTAATAATACATAAATTTGAACCGGCTCGGACTCATTTATTAAAAAAACAAAAATAGAGTTTGGACCCAAAAAAAATTGAACGTGGCTAGAACCCTCGCCCATCCGTAGGACTACACATGTTTTTTTCTAGTTTTTATTCTAAAAAAATGAATGTTTTAGATAAATTATATCTTACCACCTTAAGTACTTTTGAAACCAAAAGATTTCTCCAAAAAACTGTTAAAAGCAGTTACAAATTATGATATTTGCAATTCAAGTTAGGAAAGGCTAATTTTATTTGCAATTCAAGTTAGGAAGGGCCAATTTTTGGTGTTTTGAATGTTTCAGGAAATTCTGAAAGGTTAGTCTGCAGCATATTGCAACTCGAGTCAAGGTTTTGCGCTAATTCGGAAGTTTCCCCTCAAAACAAAATGAAGGTTAAAATTCAAGGTTCTAAATTCTCGCTAAAGGCAAATTTGAACTACATTATTGCTAGCTCATTGTAGGCTAAGCCCACCTCCTCCCCTTAGTGTAGATATAATATTGATTGTTCAAAAAAAAAAAAAGAAGACGCTAGGTGTTAGTCGGACGGTAGGTTGGGGCCTAGCACCTAGATGGCTAAGCGGGGACTAGGCAGGGGCCTAGGCGAACAAAGCGGATTTGAGTAAATTTATTATATATTATATAAATAAGTGTCTATTATACTTAAAAAAACACACATAATTATATTGATATACATAACTTGCAACAATAAAATGAGATATATATTATAAAGTATTAGACCAGATTGAAAACATGGGGAACAAGCACATAATGAGTATTTATATAAGTATTTAGCAAGTCTCTTACATCATATTGAAAAATTAAAATGCAAAATGTAAGTTATTGATTTTCCGTCTAAGTGAGAGTCGAGAATTAGGTGGCTTTAGGCGGGCTAGGGGCGCCTAAGCGGGTCTAGGCTGTGGATGCAAATTTCCGCCATCTTCTCTTTTGACGAAAATGCACCTACAAAATAATAACACCTAAGATTAAGGCCAAAAGCCTTACGTGCCCACGATGAATGGGGGGGCGCTTTGGCCGAAGAATCTCCGATGCCAAAGTTAGAACTTGAGAGATAAAGTGTTTAGGAATTTTTGGGGAGATAATGAATTAGTATTTTAGCAAGGAAAATGAGACTATTTATAGAGGTGTGGCCGACCCTATTTGGAGAATAGGGTCCGGCCATTTTTGGTGGAATTAGGGATTTAATTGCAAGATATTATGTGAAATAATATCTTGCAATTAATCTAGGCAATCAATCCTAATTTAAATAGGATAATTGGGAGTTACCTTTTGAGTGGGGATTTGATGAGGAGTGATGAAAGGGACTTAAATAAATACCATTCTGATCTCCTTTGACTCTTCCTTGATTGAGTCGTTGTTGTCCATTGCATGCGCGTGGGAATACCGGTGTGCCTTGAGGGTAATTTTGTCATTTTCACCCAAAATGAATCTGGGATTGTAATTTTGTAATTTTGCATCGATCGGTGGATTGCAAGAGAAAGCGGTTGAGAGTGGCTGCTTGTCCGGTCAAACTTCGAATCTCCTTCAAGGTAGTTGGAGATTTCATCTCTAGGATTGCTCGGATTTGCTTGGGATGTGCTTCGATTCCTCGTTGGGTTACTAGGTACCATAAGAATCTACCTGAAGATACTCCAAATATGCATTTGGCAAGATTGAGTTTCATCTTGTACTTTCTAAGGATGTCAAAAGTTTCTGCCAGTTGCCGATGTGGTTTGATCACTGCTTGCCGTTCACCATGATGTCGTCGACGTAGACCTCCATGGTTACTTCAATTTGCTTATTACACATCATGTTTACTAGTTGGTAAGTGGCTTCTACGTTCTTGAGACCAAAAGGCATGAACTTGTAGCAGTAGGTGCCTCACTCAATCACGAATGCGGTTTTCTCCTTGTCGGGTGAGCATGGCTATTTGGTTGTAGCCGGAGTATGCATTCACAATTATAATTTGTTTCAATTTAGTCAGTTAGACTTTAGAATCAATTTGATCTATTGCTCGATAAAAAAGAAGTCCGACCACTTGTTCAACGTCAAGAAGAACCCAAAGGAGTCGCTCCGCGACTATGTGAAGAAGTTCAAAGCAGAGAAGGCAAAGATAGTCGGATGCAACGACTCGATAGCTAGAGCAACCTTCCAAAAAGGACTTCCAGCAGACCACCTGCTGTTCGAAAAATTGATCATGAAAGAAGATCTGACTCTGGCAGACTCTTTCGCTCTAGCAGAAAAGCACGCACTTTGGGACGAGGCTTGCTGATCCAGATTCAAGGATTAGAATGAGTACCTGGCATCACTCCCAACTATCCAAACCGGAAGCAACGGAGGACCAATTCACATATTTGATGGTATCCGAAGCAGCAATAAGCTCTACCATCATACGAGAAGAGTTGGGGGCCCGACTACCTATATTCCACAGTTTAAAAGCTCTCCTCGATGCTACCAAAAAATTCAAAAGTTAACTTTGGTGATAGTTGTTGCAACTTGAAAGCTCAAGTTTTACCTTCAGTCATACGCGGTCATCATCATGACTCATTATTTCGCCCAATCCAGACGCTTGACGATAAATGTGCATACACTGGCGATGCAAAGTTTTTTTACGAACGCAACAACTCAGCTCAAAAAGCACGTTAAGGGCAGACGTACACTAGAAGGACACAATCGAAAGCAATTTTTGTCCTCGTCACCCCAAAAGATTCTACATAAGAGCAACATGTACCGGTAGTTGAGCACCACCTCCTGCTGCGCGACACACGGCCCTAGCCGACCCTTGCTCCATAATTCAACTCTAGAGTGGCCCAATACCGGCAATTGAGCATTTCCTGCTACTTGTAACATGGCACTAGCTCCACGGCTCCCTAGCGCGCCTTTACCCCTAGCCTAGGCAACGCAACAGAGAGGCCCAACGACGCCCCGGAGGCAGCTGAGCACACCTTAACCGCACCTGCTCCCTCAATGGAGATTTCTGGCATTTGCATGTCGACGACGCATCCAACTACAAAGGCTTGGAAGCAGGTGTGGTCCTTGTCGCCCTAGACGGTTCAATGCTCGAGCAGGCGATCACCTTAGGCTTCAAAGCATCTAACATTGAAGCAGAGTACAAGGCCCTACTAGCAAGCCTCCGAATGACAAAAGACTTGGCGGTGAAGAACCTTGCAATTCATTCCGATTCCCAGCTAATCACCAGCCAAACTACTAGGGAGTACGCGGCAAAACATCCAAGGATGGCACAATACCTAGAGAAGGTACGCAAGCAATTTGAGGCATTCCAGACCTACACTCTCACTCAAGTTCCGCGAGTAGACAACGCCCACACAAATGCGCTAGTCGGCTTAGGCTCCGCCTTCAACCATCAACTCAAACGCTCTATTTCGGTAGAGTATCTAGACAAGCCGAGCATAGAAGCGGAGCCAGCAGTCGAAGTGTCACGGGTAAGTACAACTTTAAATTGGCAAAATTCCACTATAGAATACCTAGTCAATGGCACATTCCCCATGGAAAGATTAGAGTCTAGAAAGCTCCAAATAAGGGCAGCATGCTACTACATGTGGAATGGCATTCTCATCCGAAGATCCTACACCGGACCACATTTCCACTACCTAACGTCTCCTGATGACTTGAAGGTTTTAAGCTCAATCCACGAAGGCATTTGTGGAAACCACTCCAGAGGTCCATCCTTAGCACAGAAGGCTCTTAACGCAGGCTATTACTAGCCTACCATGCACCAAGATGCTAAGGAGTTAGTACAAAAGTGTGACCGCTACGACCGCTGCCAACGCTACAAGCCGGTACCAGCACTGCTTACCAGCGAGTTACACCCACAGACGAGTCCTTGACCATTCATGCAGTGGGCAATCGACCTGGTAGAACCTATGCTGCCTACTACTAGGGGCAGAGGCATGATGATCATGGCAACCGACTACTTCACCAAATGGGTAGAAGCAGAGCCCATGACGACACGACTCAGACGGACATAGAGCGCTTCGTATAGAGGAACATCATTTGTTTCACTCATGTTGTATTGGTTCCAAAGGTAAACGAGCCACAAGATATGTCACAATTACGCCCCATTAGTTTGTGTAATGTGCTCTACCAAATTGTTGCTAAGGTGATTGCTAATCGTCTCAAAGGCATGATGTCCATGATTATTTTGGCTAATCAGAGTGCGTTTGTGCCTGGAAGATTAATTTCGGATAATTCTCTTGTGGCGGCGGAGATTGGGCACTATTTGCATAATAAGAGGAATGGTAGGGAGGGTTCCTTTACACTTAAGCTTGATCTCAGTAAAGCCTATGATCAAGTGGAGTGGTGCTTTTTGGAAGCTATAATGGTAAAGTTAGGGTTTGATACTGATTAGATAAAGATGGTGATGACGTGCGTTAAGTCGGTGTCATACTCCTTCTTAATCAATAGCCAGCCGAGTGGATATTTGATTTCGTCACGTGGGCTACGGCAAGGGGATCCTTTATCACCCTATTTGTTTCTTTAATGTGTTGAAGGCTTGTTGGCACTCATTACACAGAATGAGCAATTAGGCCAGTTGAGTGGTATTCAGCTGTGTGAGGAAGCTCCCACGATTCACCACCTCTTGTTTGTCGACGATAGTTTTCTCTTTGGTAGAGCGAATATGGACGAATGTGCAGGGATTCAACATATACTGGATATTTACTCTCAAGCGTCGGGCCAATCTGTGAACTTCAGTAAGAGTAGTGTGGCTTTTAGTGCGAATGTGCTCCAGTATGACCAACAAATGTTAGTAGGTTTCCTTGGTGTTCAGTTGGTAGAATGGCATGAAAGATATATGGGGTTGCCGACATGTGTGGGGAAGAATAAAAAACACACATTTTCGTATATCAAGGAGAGAGTGACACAAAGGCTTAATGGGTGGAAAAGTAAGCTTTTGAGTAGTGCGGGGAAGGAACTTCTTATAAAGGTTGTTGCCCAAACCCTCATGGCTTATGCGATGAATTGTTTCTTGCTCCCAAAGACTTTTTGTGATGAATTACATCAACTTATGGCCCACTTTTGGTGGGGGAATGGTTCGGAGGATTGAAAAATTCATTGGAGGTCGTGGGATAAAATGTGTAAATCTAAAGCAGAAGGTTAAGGTTTCGAGATTTTTTATGCTTTTAATATGGCGGTGTTGACTAAACAAGGGTGGCGGGTGCTCCATCATCCCTCGTCATTGGTAGCACAAATTTTCAAGGCAAGGTACTTTCTGAAATCTTCTTTCTAGAAAGTGGAAGTACCTACATCTTCTTTGTACTGTTGGCAGAGTATTGTAACGACGAGGAAGGTCCTGGTCTGTGGGTCTAGGTGGGTGGTGGGTGATGGACAGACAGTAAGGGTGTGGTTGGATCAGTGGGTACCTCGGCATGGTACCTTTAAGATGAAGGTTGATGAGTTGATTGATACTTCTACAAGGGTATGGTGTACCAATTTGTTATATGAATTTTTTAGCCCGGAGGAAGTATCTTTGATTATTTCTCTTCCTCATAGCTTTCATGCTCCGGAAGATAGGTTGGTGTGGCATTATGACGAGATGGGTCACTTCTCTGTGAAGAGTGGGTATTGGGTTGCTTGGCAATGGTTACAATCTTCGGATAGCAGTGCATCTTCCTCTAACATGGTTAGTGCGTATACGAGACTTTGGAAACATTTATGGAAGGTTAACATCTCTCCCAAAGTTAAGAATTTCACCTGTAGGGTGTGTCATGATATTCTTCCAACCAAAGTCAACCTTTAAAGGAAATGAGTGGGAGTGGAGTTGGAGTGTGGGGTGTGCAAAGGAGAGGAGGAAACTGCGAGTCATGTGTTTCTTACATGCCCGTTTGCTAGAGTGGTGTGGTTTAGCTTTCCCTTGGGTATACGATTGTCCGGGAGTGTTAGACTCTCTTTGAATGATTGGTTGCTTATGGTGCTGGAAAATAAGGAGGTGGATTTTGACTTGGCTTGCGTGGTTATGTGGGGCATATGGCAAGAAAGGAACTCATGGGTATGAAGGGGTGCTTAAGCGGCGTCACCTATGGTTGTGTGGCAGAAGGTTTCGTCTTGGCTATCAATGTTTCAAGCAGCAAATTGTGCTTCTGCTAGGGTGGGGGTCATACCGACCTCGATGTGGTCTCCTCTTAGCCAAGGGTGGGTTAAGGTTAATACGGATGGTGCGGTGATAGGTCCTACGAATATTGGGGGGGTGAAGCGGTGTTGCAGGACTGGCGAGAGGGTTTTTTGGCAGCTGGGGGCAGCAACTCCCAAGGGTCACTTCGGTTCCGCTCCTGAAGTTATCTTTCGTGCGGTACGGGTTGCAGGTTGCGCAGATGCAAGGGTGTTAACATATCGTAGTCGAAAGCGATTCTATGAAGGTTATTTCAGTCCTTATGGCACTGTGGCAGACTCATTGGCTCTTGGTATGATCGTGGATGATGTGTTGTAGCAGGCTTCCACCTTCTCTAGAGTGAAATTTATTCATGTTTCTCGTTTATGTAATGAGGTTGCCCATCATCTTGCTAAGTTTGCTTTGTCTAGTAGCAATAACCTAGTTTGGTTTGAGGAGCCTCCTACTCTTATTCATGAGCTTCTACTCCAAGAAAATACTCTTCACATAAATTAAAGCTTGGAAATCTAAAACCTTATTTAGAATAGGAGGAATATGAAGATAGTTGAGATTTCAAGTATTGGAATTATAAGTGCTGGCTCTTCCATTGGAGGAAACCATAAGAAGCTCGTCACTTTTTCAAAATATCAATAGATTCTGAATGCCTTTTAAGGGTCCAATGGTTAGTAATTTTGTCCACGAACTCTTAACTTTGTTATAATAATCCATTACCCATGTTTCACATAATGTAGAATCTTCATCACTTGTATCGTAACAAGAGCAAAAAGAAGCAATGGATTCATTACACAGAAAAAGATTAAAAAGCTTAAAACCGGATTCTCTCTTTATAACAACCCGTCCCGATTAATTTTACTAATTTTGGAACAAAGGTATTTTGGTAATTTAATTGGTTTTGGGCTAGACATTTTGTTTTTGCTTTTGGTCTTAATGGGTGTGCCAAGGGGCCCACCCTTGATTTTTGTCCCTCGAGTCCAAGCCTCTCATCTCCTTTCTCTCACAGTTCTCTCTCTCTCCCAACTCACTCTTACTTCTCTCTCTTCTCTCTCAGCAAGCACCGAGATAGTGTCATGGGGAAAAACCCCACCTAAAAAACCATCACAGCCTCGGTGAGGCGCCTCACTTCTCACCACCTAGACCTCGTCATCACGAACCCGAGCAATGAGACATGGAAATTCAACAATGGCTGAGGCCACTGTTCATTGACTCGAACTCCGGCGATTTCCATCACCTCTGATGTGGGTGAGCTTCAAAACACCCTAAACCTTTTCCTCATTTGTCCTTATATTTCATTTATGATCATATTTGTATGTTTTGGATGACAAAACCACGAAGAAACACCACGAAAAGGCTTTCCCAGATTCTGGCGAGAATGCTGTGATTTTCAGACCTTTTTCCGGCCACCACTCGTCTTGAAATTAGTACGAATCTCTTCCTTGTCCCTTAGTTTTCATTTTGATAGGTAGATCGTAGGCTATGATTGAGAACCGAGGTTGACTGGAGCTTGGGAAGCTCCAGCTTTCTTCTTCGTCGAGATCGGCCAACCCGGCCTGAAAATGGGTCAAAACCCGATCCACCAGCCTATGTCGGCCCAACTAGTTGGGCCATAGAACTTGGCCGAATACTCTCGACCCAAACCCAAGTACCCCGGGCCCAACCTTGAGGCCCAACTCAGAGAACCCAAGCCCAACCCAAATGAGAACTGGCCCACTAACCCTCAGCCCAGCCCAGCTAAACCGGCCCAAACCCGTTGATTGACCCGACTCGACCCGGATGCCGTTAGGGAATATTCTTTGTGTTGACTTTTTGTTGACTTTTACGAAATTTTCCCGGGACCCCTCTTAGGGTAATTCGACGTCCTGAATCTATTTTCGACGTCCATTTTCCCAAATTCAATCATAATAGCAGAGTTTTATTAATGGGACCCTTTATGTGCTTAGGTGTATTTATTGTGGCGTTTCCGTCTTTGCTAGTTTGCATGGCTCTTCGACGGCGAAGTATTTGTGAGTGGACCCCTTCTAAAATGCATGATTTTACTATTAGAAATGCATACATGAAAATCATGATTTATTGGTTACATTTTATGAAACGCTTATTAGTAAATTGGTTTCACGCTTTATGAATTATCATGCTTTATCGACTTTACGTTCCTTGTGGTATATATGATTGATGACTAAATACATACTTGTGAACGTGGTTTTACGATATGACATTTTAGCTACTAAACTCCGATTAAGGTTCTCAATGGTCCTGCCTACAGGCGAACGGTACTGCCTACGGACGAACGGTACTGCCTACGAGCAAATGATACTTATATGGTTTCGGCCGAGCGTTTGGTTGATGCCTACAGGCGGAAGATATTTACATTGGCTTCGACCGGGCGTTTGGTTGGTGCCTATGGGCGGAAGATAATTATATTGGCTTCGGCCGAGAGATGTAGTGCCTTTGAGTGAATGAAGATATATGTTTATATATATACTTATATATATATATATACCATGTACTACCATTACTAAGCACTTTATATATGATATATGTTTTATAAAATTTTATGGCATGCTAGGGTTTTCGGAAAACCTATTACATATTATACTATGAGTTTCTAAACCTGGGGGTTAATACGTTGAAGATTAAATGTTTTAGTATTACTTATATATCAACTTGGTCCACTCATGTTTTGTTTTGCGCCCCCTCAGGACTTAGAATCGAGGCGCACAATCCCAGCATCAAGGCACTCCCACATCGGCATCTTTGAGTCATCTTAGGGTTAATATGTTTTGCTTAATATATCAAGCTTGATCTCTCTCCAAGAGTTAGCAATAGTGGTGCATACCTCAGCCGTGTGAGGAAGAGCAATACGATGATAATATGTTTGCTCATCATTTGAATACTCACAATTTTCTATAATTTGCACAACCTTTTATTCTTTAGCTTTGCAATCATAGCCAAATCCCAATCCTTGAAGGGTAGTTTCAAATTCGAATTTTCCCTTGGGAGGGGAAGGTACAAGAAGGCATGAATGGGGAAGTTTCCTGAATTCCCCCGTTGCAAGATTGCATAAAAGAACATTTTTCCCTACTATTACACAAACAATCCCATTGCAATAGCCGTGAATTTGTACAAATTCATGATCTTCCAATGGAAACGGTATATTTAGGTCCTCAACATCATAATGAAGGTTGTGCTCATCACTATCAATGGAAAGATTAATCATGGACCAGAAAACTTCTCGTTTCCAAGTCTGGTCAGGGAAAAAAGTGTGGCTTAGAACGGTTAAGAAGGATAGAAGAGGAGGATGAGAGTTTGTTGTTCATGGAATTGTTGAGATGTTTGGCCACAAAACTTGGACCATTGATGAGAGTGCACCAAGACTTGTGTATGCATCTGAATCGTATCAGACACCCGGGCGGCAACCTGGACATAATTTCGACCATCCTATCTTCAGAAGTTTCACTTTCATGTGCCTGGAACATTTGGCAATTTACTCCCACAAGAATTCTTCACATGTGTATATACACAGGAAAGAACACCACCAGTTTCAGAGCCAAACTAAATGAAACTACAAGTCCCTAATGCTTGGTAGATCCTTTTTAAGCATATTTACCACATAAGATGCCAAAATTCAATAGTACTAAATAAACTTGAGTTCCACGGCCACAACAAATATAGCTACCAAAAAAAACAGGGGCAATCTAGTTAATTTCAAGATTTGTGGTGAATCATATGTTCAAATTTTATTATTATTTTTATTTGACACAAAACTAACCATTCAAATATTACGTTTAATTCTACATTAAATTGATGAAATAAAAAAAGACGAATGGAACGTAATTCCTCCTTTTGGATATTAGATTAGCGGTAGACATGGTCTAAAATATCGATGATATCGGAAATATCGGTAGTCCAAAAACATGGAAATTTCGATGGAAATATCGGGATATTATCGATATCGATAAAAATTGAATAAAAACCACGGAAATTGTAAGAAAAACTTGGAATTTTTTATTGAAACTTTGGAGAATGTTTATTTAGTTAATTATCTATTGGTTTATCAAAAAAAATTAGAAGGAAATGCATTACATGATGGATTTAACTGATTTAAGTTAATTATACAGCGAGCTGGCAAACACTGTGAGTGTAGAAAATATGTAGTAATTAATGAAAAAAAGATTAAACACACCATAATCATTTATATATAATGATTTACTACAATATTTTACACTTTATACATTGCATGGTAAGATACATGAGTGATTTAGTACCACATAAAGTTCCTATGAGGTTCAAATTTTTCACTATCTTCATCATCTCTATGTGTAGAGTAAGTTTATTGTGAAGAGTATTCATCAAATGATAAATCCCCAAAATAGTTTTGCATGTAATTGTTAACATGCCACTCATATAAATATAAATATTTTAGCATATTATCACTGATGTGAAAATTAATTGACACACAAATTAAACCCTATTTTTGACAATTGTAGTATATGATGCAAGTAGAGATCGTTCTAGACCGGGGATTAACTAGGGATGCTAATCAACACAATTTAGACTTAAAAACACAAAAACAAACTTGAAAACGTTTAAATAGACTCAAGGGACTCAAAACAGGTTTAAAAGACTCAAAACAACTTAAAACAACCAAAAAGACTCAATTTAGACACTTAAGACAACTTTGGACGAAAATTGATTTTAACTTGACTCAAAACACTTAAAAACACACAATTGGACAGATTCTAACTTAAATGACACAAATAAGTAAAGGGGGATTGAGTTTTGACGAATTTAAAACAAATTGAAGACTCTTAGACAGAATGCACGAAATTAAGGTGAATTAGATGGATGATGAAATAGTTAGAGGATCCTTCTCCACACATGACATATGCATATGAACCAATTTCCAATTATTATTCCTTTAGACTATGAATGACAACACCCCAAGTTAACCATGTAAGCATAAATTAACCATCAGATTTTCCTTTTCTCATTGAATTGAATGAAACATGCATTACAACCAAATTATCCTTATCAAGTCCCTAACTATGATAGCATGATAGAAAACATATCAAAGGTCATTACGTTCTTTGAAAATCTTAAGTGTTGACGAGGCAATTATAACTATGAATAACATGAAACTCTTGCCTAGGACTTACTTAACATGATTGTGACTAGCAACCTTTACTACTTGTGAATATAAGTTCATAACGATTAGGTGAAACTCCCTTATACTCTAGCTTCAAGTTAATGCATGCAAATTAAGTGTCGACTCCCAATTAACACACATAAACAAGTTTTAATAACTTAGATAAGCAAATCACATTCAAGTCTTAAGAAACAATAATTGGATGTAATCAATTCATATATAGCATATAATCATGGCTTCAAATTCACCCCCAACTAAAATAAACTTAGTTCCACATAATTGAAAACCAAATTAAAACAAACATTAAACTAAGGATAGAATACACCTAGAAACGCTCCAAGTATCTTCTTTTCCTTCCTTCCTCGCTGCGGCAGATGGTGTTTGAGGGTGGTGGATGGATGTAGGTGAATTATGGTGAAGGGTGGATGATTTTAAGTGCACAGCAGGTATGTGTATTTATAGGGAGAGAAAGGCACGGTTTCAAGGTGTTTTGGAGAAGGATTTGGCATCCCAAACCACCAAGGAAAGGGTGAAATTCGAGCAGATTTCAGGTAGGAAAAGGAGTGAAAGTAAGTGTGGAATTTGGACTCCAAATCCCTCAAAAATTAGGCCAACTTCAATCACAATCCAAAGGGGAAAAGGATATGTTCTCCCAGCAGGTTTTAGTGCTTCTAGAAGTGAGACACAAGGCTGGGATTTAGGGATAAGGTTTGGGACCATCTAGAAGGACCATAGGCACCAGAAATCATGTTTCTAGAAAGGTTGTTGTGGCATAAACTTAGGGAATCCACTTGGGGTTTGGTTGCACGTTTTTAGACTTCTACAACCATAGATTTAGGTGATACAATCTGATAAGAACCCCCTTTTGTGGCTGAAAATATGGAAAGATAAGGTGAGGATGAGATAAGGTAGTTTGGATAAGATAAGGTTTTGGATAATGTTTGAGATAATGCTCCATATTTCTTGCTAACTTCTTATCTTCTTATCTTGACTTTATTTTCTCCATCTCTTTAGCTGATTCCTAGCCTTTAATTCTTCAAATTCGTCCATCCTTCTTGCTTGAATCATAAGCTATCCATCCTTGGCCCAAAATAGCTCCAAAACACTCCAAATTGGCTCTTTTTGCACACTTTGTCATTAGGCCCTGAAATTGCACGAAAATGGCTTAAAACTCTATAATTAACATAATTAAGCTAAGTAAATGCAAGAAAACAAGCTAACTAAGTCGCATAAATATGCTCCTATCAATCACTAAAACATAAGTGATATATGGTTGTTAAGGTGTTGGAGGAGTAAAATGGGAGGGGTTCAAATCCCCTTTGTGTTTTTTTTTCCTCCCTTTTTTCCCTTTTTTTACTTCTTTTTCCTTTTTTTTTTCCTTCCTTTACATCGATATTTTTGATATTTTAGCGATATTACACCGATTTTCGATATTATCGTTGATATTGTCGATATTTGTACGATATGTACATGGATATGTTCCGAAATATCCGTTGTGGATGCAAATTTTCTCCTCTTCGATCTTGGAAGAATTTGCACCTACAAAACAAGTAGCACTTTAGGTTAAGGCCAGGAGCCTCACGCGCCCACGATGAATGGGGGGGGGGGGGCTTTGGCCGAAGAACCTCCGATGCCAAAGTTAGAATTTTAGAGAGAAAAGTGTTTAGTGAATTTGGGATTTTTTCAAGAGAATTGGAATGATCTTTTGGTGAGAATGGGTGCCTATTTATAGGGCTAGGCTTTGCCCAAATTTGAAGAAAGTGACCGGCCACTTTTAGGGTTTTTTGGATTCAACTTTTGGCTTAATTAGCCAATTCAATGGCTAATTAAATATGAAAAGAATAAATGGGTGGTTATGAAAATAAATGATTATTTTAATTTGGGTAATAACTTAGGGAGAAATAGGAAAAGGTGTGGATGGGAATGGTGGAAAAGGATGGCCGGCCCTTTAACCAATTTGTGGTTTAAATTGTACAATTTTAATAGGTAATTAATAGATTAAATGGGTAATTAATCCATTAATTTACCTATTAATATTATTTTGGAGGTTACTTTGCAAGAAAAGGATTTGATGAGATGGATTTGATTTCGTTACCTCTTTTTGGAGCATTTTTTATTTTGTTGAAGGATGATTGTCTGCTGCTCGCACGTAGAAATCCCGGTGCACCTCAGGGGTAGTTTGGTCCCTTTCTGCTAAAATGCCCACGTGTCACCTTGTGATTATTTTTGGCTCCACATCCGTGATTCGAAAAAACCGAAATATCCTCGATATTTCGTCGATATTATCGATATTTCAGACTATGGCGGTAGACACATTTTCAATATTTTCTTTCTTGTAAATCATTTTGAGATTAAATAACTAAAAGCATTATTAAATCATAAAATGAAAAATCTTATTTGTCTTTTTTGTTTTACAAAATAGTTTTTTAAAATGTCACGAAATAGACCCTTAACTTTCGCAAAAAAATATGCATAGGCTTTTCATATTTCATAGAAGGGTTGTTTTATTCACACCCATATATTATGAATACACCTCATATACCTCACTTATACTTTTTAAATTAAAGTTTCACTTAATACATCCCACATACATTCTCATATTGTCCTCACACCTCACATGTAATGACTCGTCCTCAATTATTACAGTGTTTATATTTTTAAAGCGTGAATTTACGAAAATGCCCTTCGAGGCAAAAATGTTGACTTTTGTTGACTGCCTTGTCGTGTCACGTAAGACCCGCTTCCTTGGCGAATACTTGTAGGTCTCGTCGCTACAAACGTGTGGGAGCGAGCGGAATCAAAATAGAAGCTAAAACAAAGATTCTACGGAATTCGGAACGTAAGGGCATTTTGGTAATTTCCAAGTAGAGATATTTTCCACCTTGAACAACCCCGAGCTGACACTTGTCCCCTTCCCTAATCTTCTGGAATCCTCTCCCGGATCTCTCTTCCCCTCTCGAGCTCTCTCTCTTCCCTCGTGATATTTTTCGATTCAGATCCCGCTTTGGAAGTAGAACCGGATCGTGCCCACCCTGGGTAGGTAGTATTAAGTGGCATAAAATGAGGAAAAATGATCTTGTGAAGATCTCGTAATCATGTCCGTTCATCGTGCGGTCAGTTTTCGTTAGATACTATTTATATTTAATTTTAAATTTTAAATAATTTATGATCACACGATATAATGAACGATCATGATTACAAGATATCCGCAAGAAAATGATCCGGCGAGGATCATTTTCCATAAAATGAAATTTAAATTGGCGCTCATCGCCTATTACAAAAGCAGAGAGATTCAAATAGCGGAAAGATCAAAGAGATCGTTAAGCCCGAAACCTCCCTCATCGGCACACCCGCCCCGTTTTCCTCCACCAATAAACGCCACTAGGAAAGATGCTATCTGTATACGTCCCTCTCGCTCTCTCCCCCCTTTCATCACATCCTCTTGCTCTCCCCCTGTTTGGTTCCTCAAATTCCGCAGCTCAGGAACATTTGGACATTCAGTTTCCTACTTTCTGTTTGGATTCTTGAATCAAATCAATGAAGACCATGCGAGAGATTCTGCGTGCCGATTCTTCGGATGATTTCGATATGCAGATGATAGGCAAGTTCTTGAGTTTCGCTTCCAGAGGCGACAGGGTTGGACTGAACCAGATGTTGATCCAGGGCATATCTCCTGATGTCCAAGACTACGACAACAGGACCGCGCTTCATCTCGCCGCGAGCGAAGGTCACACTCCCATTGTTGAGCTTCTTGTGTGTTACAAGGCCAATGTTAATCTCAAAGATCGATGGAAACGGACTGTAAGAAGAACAACTCTTTAATTGTCTGCCTGTTTATTTTGTTTAATATAAAGTGATTTTTGAGAATTTCTGGAATATGTGTCATGGGTAAGACTTGGCACAACGGAAAGGTTGCTCCTTGTGACCAAAAGGTCAAGGGTTGAGTCATGGAACAACCTCGTAAGACTACGTACAATATACGTTCCTCGACCCTCGCAAAGAGGGAGTCTTGTTACCTTGGAGTCGCTCCGAATGCTAATTACTGATTTTCATGCTGAAGTTGTCACACTTTCTGCTGTAGATATATCAATTTTGGGGTGGCCTGCCCAAATCACCAGTTAATTAGAAATTTTTTGGATTGTTAAAATGTTTATACTTTTGGTGACATGTTTCTGGACTTGTTTTCTGATAGTTGTTTAGTGTTAACAATTATGTTCGACAATTCTCTTGGACTAAATTGTTACATTTAATAGCTACTAATTACATTTCATATTCTTCTTTTTTTCTTTTCGTGATGTCAAGCCCCTGACAGATGCGAGACTCTATGGACATCGAGATATATGCAGGATTCTTGAAGTAAATGGTGGCAATGACTTTACCAATGATCAACTAATGGTAATTGAAATATCACTTTACAACATAGATGTAGAGTGAAGCCTAATATCTGATTAACTTCTAGTATCAGGATTCTCGAGTGATTCGTGCCCAAGTTGCTTATCATACATATTATTTTTACATTAGAGGTAATATCAACATTGCACGATTCCTTTGCTGCAAGCTTTGCAGTGCAATACTGGGATTTGAACCGGTCCAGGGTAAACAATCGATAACATTGCACAAGACTGGAACTTGCATCAATAGCTTTTATGTTCAGTTGTGGAACAAGTAGTCTGTTATTGCTACAATTGGTTTCTCTTTACAGGCCTATTTGAGGAAATATCTATCGCAAACAAAAAAAAAAAAAAAAAAAAAAAAAAAAAAAAGCTTCATACTATGAATATTAGCAAATGATAAGGCCTATAGTTGCGTGTTTGAATTGTTTTAAGTCCAAAATTCCTCCGTTGGAGGAGTAAATTGACACCCTATATATGTATAATATTCAGCAGCTGGCTTATCTTCATGCATTTCTACAGACTGTTCGACATGAACAAGATTCAAATGATGTGAAGTTTGACATGTCAGAACTAAACACAGAGCATTCATCAACAATTCGGCAGGTATATACCATAGTATAGGGAAATAAAGACAACCTTTTGTTGAGTTCAATAGATAAGCAACTGTTATGTCAAAATGGGCGTAGTATCAGATGGTTTTGAATGATAACTATTAAAAATCCATTAATCTTGCAGGGTTCATTTGGTGAATCTGAAAAGGTCAAATGGCGTGGAACATGGGTCGTTAAAACTGTTGTCAAGGGACAAATATGCAATCCTGTAAAAATGTATGTTTGATATATGGGCTTTTTCTTTATGAGGTGTATTATTTGTTTCCTTTAATTTAGGACGAAAGTTTGAACAATCTTAGGTAATAGTAGCTTGTTGCTCCAATCTTGATACAGGATCCTCTCAGCTAAGGATAACACTCTCCTGCGAGAACTTAGACATCCCAATATTTTGCAATTTCTTGGTTCGATAGTGCAGCAGGAAGAGATGGTTCTGATTACTGAGTATCTACCAAAAGTACATACCGCTATCAATTATACGCTATTTTTAGATTGTCAGTGGTTTTGTTCTATTTTATATATTGACATACACCATTAAAATCCTGATATTTGCTTCACTGCAATTTTGATTCTTTTGTTTAAGTAAGAGCACTACTAAAAGGAAAAGGACATGCTTATTGTCGTTCAGTTATCTCAATAAATTACGCTTTTTCTAGTATATTTAGAAAGAAAACCATCTACTGAGTTCTATTAACTAAGAAGTGAATTTAAAAAGCGATTTTAGTATATATTGGTTATTTTATATTAGCGAACTCATTGTTCTTGCATATTCTTTTCTAGACCATTTGTTATTCACGTGTCTGTGACTCTGTATTGAAATGTGAAGCTGCTATGGATGGTCAATTTATCTTTCTTATTCGTGTTTTTTTTTCACAATTTATAACTTTGGTGCTATTACAGGGTAACCTGGAAAACATTTTGAGGCAAAAAGCTCGACTTGATTTGCCTACTGCTTTTCGCTATGCACTTGATATTGCTAGGTAATTGATTGTGCTGTTTTTCAGTATATCATGTGAAGGAGTTAATGTCCTTACACACGTTGCAATTCTTTCTATCCATGCAAAGGAGTTAATTGATTGTGCAACATACATGCATAATTGCTTCATTTACACAAGGGGTGCCACGTTTTCTCCATTTAGCAAAGGTTTTAATCACGTCGATCGTCCAAGTGTTTTGATATGCATGCTTTGTTATTCAGTCTCTGCAGCTCAGAAAGCTGTTGCTTTGTAGCTTGCATGCTGTTAAGAGTATATAGTATAGAATTCCAGAATAGCATCCCATCTAGAATCTTCAGGCTTTCTAATTCTGTTTTGTGACAACATTTTTAAAATTTATCATATGAAAAAGCTCCTTTTAGATTTTGATACGTATACGGATTGGCAGGGGAATGAACTATCTTCACGAACACAAGCCCTGCCCAATAGTTCACAACCATTTGGGTACCAGGTATGCCCTTTTCTCAAACTCAACCATTGCTCATGTTGTATTATGCCACCAGTATAATCAAAATATATATCTCCCTTAGTTGTTTAAGATTCCCAATTTTAGAAACAGTTTCCAAGAATCGAATTTACAATGTTGAAGACAAAAATTAGAAAGAAAGAAAAGGTTAATGCCTTCAAAAAGCGCCATGATTTATTTGCCTGGTGTGCTATTATAGGCAATCATATATGATAACGTCACTAATCCTGTTTTGTCTCTTTGGGATAGAAACTTGTTGCAGGACGAAGGTGGACACTTGAAGATCGGCGAGTATTGGGTTCAAATGTTGTACCTGCAAATTAACCCAGATCAAAATGGTTGTACAGGAACGTCAAATTCCATTTTACTTTGTTTAAAGTTTTTTTGTTGTGTTTCTGATCAATTTCAATTCACAGGGAAAAGAAGCAATCCCCGTAACATCGAAAACCTAATAGATGGCACCAAGAAAGATGTTCGTACATTTGGTTTCATATTTTATCAGGTGCGTGTTTTTAATATTTGGACTTGGTATTTATATTGGCATATGTTTATGTTTGGATTTGTTATTTTATTTGGCAAGACATTTTCTTGAAACTGTTTGCACTAGAAGTTTCCCGTAATCCAAACATATCATACTTCAAAGAATATAAGTTGAATCACTGTGCCTAAAAAAATATATAGCATGTTTAGTTTTGACGGGAAATGTAGATAATGTTGTCAGAAAACCAGGCACATCTAATATAAGTACTGGTGCTAAAACTATGTAGCTTTTAGAATTTTAATTATTTCAGAGCAAAATTCAAGATATAAGTGAGGAGTGTTCTCGGCTTGGGGTCGCCTTTTTAGTTATGCTATATGCCAACTCTGACTCACAATTTCTCAGACAATAATACGCTAGTATGATAGTTATATCTCGTCAGTTATCCATTAACTAGTATCTTTACAGCATATGTATTTGTAAATGTAAACCCATTAGTATCTGTGTTTACCAAGCACATAGAGATCAGAAGTTTTTCATTGTACAAATTCAAATAACATTGTTTTAATCCATCGTTACAAAGTTCAATAATGCTTTTTTTTTTTTTTTTTTTTTTTTTTTTATACATTGGCAAGCTTGAGAATGTAAAGTTTCTGTGTAGAGTCTGGACTAATATATCGTGCTTATTGTTTATCAAGTAGTTTCTCAAAAAAATAAAAAATAAAAAAAAATAGAAAAAAATTTAACCCCATTTCGAGTTTGATTCGTAATCTACAGATGCTAGAAGGAAGGCACTTCATGACCAGCACGAACTCTGACACCATAAATGAGGAACCTGTTGATTTTAAGCCGAAATTCCACTTAAGTCGATGTACAAACAGAATTCATCAGTAAGTACTAAGTGTACATTTTCATTATCATTTCCGTCTTTCTAAAATGTGAAGCACCAGTTTTGACATTCAGTCGTCATAACAAGCTTTATTATCTGCGTGTGTACATATGTGAGTTGGCTTTATCTTTGTAATATCTCATCACTATCTGTTTTAGTCTTATATTTAAGCTAAATAATATACATTCAGGTTATGTTCGAGTGAGGGATTTGCGACATTAGGCTATTATTTTTAATATATTTATACGTGACATTGTATCGTTTGACAATACTGGGTATGTAAGTTCTGGTGTATGTTAACGTATGCAGGTTGATAGAGCAGTGTACAAGTAATAATCCTTCGGAAATACCCTCATTTGGTGCTGTCATCGAGATTCTGGAAGAGGAATCGTCATCTTTAGGGAGAGCTGTTTGCCCTTGTTGAGTGCAGTTTCACAACTGAGATGGACAAGAAAATCACTGAATATATACGAACTTATTTATGTAAAATCTGTGTTGTGAAGATGTTCCTTAGACTATTTTAAATAAATAAATAGTCTGTATAATGCAAAACGTAGAACTGCGTTCATCGACAAGCTTATATAATTTGGATTTACAGGACTTGTGATAACGATTGTTTTTGGTCCACAGATTTCGAAAGGGTTAGAAAGAATACAATCTTCTGTTGGCCACAGGAGACATATACCTCATATCTCTATGTATCTGACTTTCTTTAATCTAGATAAGCTATAGAAATGGTGACACATCCCGACCCGGAATGTCCACTAGGACTACATATCGAGCTGTGCTGGCCGACACCTGGAAGGTGACGAAGCCATAAAAAGTAGTGATGTGGAAAATGTGAATAAATTTAAATCTAAAAGTGCCTAAGTATAAGAGTGTGATGTGAGCGAGCATGAATCCATTTCATACGTGATGACAGAGCATAAGTACAGTATAGTAAAATCGGGTGAGAATTATACCCTCGAAGGTAATCGTTTACGCCAAGATTTGCCAAGAATCCTCCTCAATAAGAAAGCTCAACTGCTAAAACCTGGAGGGGCGAAAAACAAGGGTGAGTGGGCCTGAAAATAAAGTTTTATAAAAACCTTTTTGAAAACATTGTAACCCCTCGTCGTAAAACAAGTATAGTTTCCAGAAAATCTTACTATGTATAAGTATGAAATCCAATGTAAATCAACAATAAATCCAAAAATATGCCAATCACAATATCTCAACAGTAACATAATAAAATCAGATGCTCATCGATCTATGCTAGCACACAAGTCGGAGTCATCTAATGCAACCTGTACGACGGAAAGATATAAGCATACCTGTGCATCCCGTAGGATGTAGCATATTTCATAAATTCCGTCATTTCGCTAATTCTTATAAACTTTAGTCTAATCCAAGCGTACGTAAGAAATTCATTTTCATTTATGTTGGATATAACCGACAGGATTTCATTGTTATCCGACACTAACTGAATGATGTGTCGGATATCTTTTATCCTACATAATGGTTTATTAAACAACCACCATCATCCGACACCTAAAGCTAATATTGTAGTATTGCCTCTACCGAGATTGAGATGTAGTCCAGTGAGAGGGAGAGAGGAAAGAATCAATGAAGTGTTTTAATGAGATGGAAAGGAACTTTAATATCATTTTTAAATGCATCATATTTCAACCAATATAAAAATCAGCAAAAAGAAATACAAGATTTAATATCAAATAACCAAAAATTTAAATTAATATTGCATATGACGCTTTACTGTATTTGCGGAACTATTTAACTCATTAACATTATTGCTCTACTAAAAATTGTATAGGATACGACAATTTATTGTATTGGCATAGAATAAATAAATAAATTCGGCAGAGTGAGTGGGAGAGGAGAATTGTGTGAAAGATACTTGGAAATGTGACACCAACGATCCCGTGACGCAGCAGGCAGCAAGCAGCAAGCAGGCAGAGGAAGAATATGATGAGCTGCCCCTCTTCGATTGTGAGTCTTCAACACCATGGACTCGTTCAACGGCTCGCCACCGCCACCGCCAAAAAAGGTAAAATACAAACCCTACTATACATTCATGCATGCATCTCAAAAGGTCACATGCTGTCCTGTTAATTCACACGTAAATGATATGCAAGTCATAAGTGTTTATTTGGTTCCCAAGCTATCACATTCACATACATGCTTCATTGAATTAATCATCCATAAATCATGGAAGAGAAGTAGAAATATGTTTAAGAAGACTAGGGAAGGGATACATGGAAGAAATATTGGTCACCAAATGATGAGACATCGTTTCTTTATTCAACCTTGAATACATACTATGGATTCATTGTATTTCTTCTAACAAATAAGACACTCTAATTGCATCTATCGTTTTTTTTTTTTTTTTTTGTAACAAATCTACACTGGTAGCATTTGTAGATATATGTTTTTGGTAGCCGTATATGAGTTTACTCTAATTTGTTTGGTTGTGCAAATTCACTCCAGACCAATTTTTTTTGTCATTGCAGCAATGTACACAATTAGCACAACCCTATGTATTTATTGTTGATGACCAAACTTTGTGAACTGATGATGATCATCAGCTGGCCGCACCACTGTATCGCTTCTTGTCAAAAAGCAAACAAGACACTGATATGTACATTGGCACATGAGACGTTTAGTGTCTAAACCTAATGACTTTAGCACAATAGTAATAGAAGAACTAAATGATTTGTAAACAGAGTATATTGATACAGATACACAAAACTGACAACATTTACTATGACTCTTTAATACAAGTCAATTATCCTACATAAATAATGGTGTTATAGATAAGCTCCTAATCCCATTTCAAGAACTAAAAAAAAGAATGAGTAAGACAAGGACAATGAAGAAAGGTCCCACACGTTATGTAACAGGGTATATTTGTTCATAGATGATACTATAAGCATAATCATTTTGTTAATTAATTAATTAATAATAAAAAGCCAACCTGAAACGTAGCAACGTACCTTCCAATACATTTTCATGCTTTTTTTCTTATTTTTTTTCTTCCTTTTTGGCCCAACGCGGACTCCACCTATAATGTCAAACCCAGATACATTACAACTGGCTCTACTACTATCTTATTTCAGAATCTTCTAATCCTTTTTCATAGTTTTTTTCATTCAAACAATAGAGAAAAAAGAGAATCGAACTTAATATTTTGGGTGCAGAAGTAAGCACTTTTAATCATATTTTTGGCTGAGAGACATCTTCTTCAATTCCCTTGTATAAATCTTAAACTCCCCTCAAACTTCCAGGCCAAAAGTTTCATCTCAACTCTATATACCACCCTCTCTCTCTAGACAACATGGGCAACTACATTTCTTGCAGCCTAACAACCCCAATATTGAGCAAGCATGGGAAACCTGCAGCCACCAAAGTGATCATCCCAAGCGGCGAAATCAAACAATTCCATGTCCCCATAAAAGCAGCCGAGCTCATGCTCGACACCCCAAACTTCTTCCTCGTAAACGCCAAGTCTCTTCGTGTCGGAAGAAGATTTTCACCTCTCAATGCCGACGAAGACTTAGATATCGGAGACGTATACTTCATGTTCCCCATGATAAGGCTCAACACCACCGTCACAACGGCTGATATGGGGCCACTGTTCCTCAAGGCCACCGCGGTCAGCTCCGCAAGCAAGCGGGCTTCCGGGAGAAACGTGAAGGTGAGGCCGGCTTATGATCACCATCAGGCCACGAAATTTGCTCATGATGACGGCGATGAGGGTAAGATGATTGAGAGTTGGAGGGAAAGTTCGGATAATGAGGCGGCGATGCCGAAGTTGAATTTGGATGATATAGAAGATTTCTCGGCGCCGGAGTTCATGCACAGATTGTCTATGAGTAGGTCAAAGAAGCCATTGCTGGAGACCATAGCAGAAGAGCCTGCAGTTTCTGTTTCTTCAAGGTGATTATTATTCATGGCATGCACAGTAGGGTTATTTATGGAATTTTAGCCAAAGGAAGATTTGTAGGAAAGTGGGGTGGTGGAAGCTTTTTGCGATCGACGTGTGCTTACACCTCTTCCACCACTGGAAAGGTTCGAGTCTTCTATGTATGTTAAGGATGTAATGATGCATACAAACATATGGTTGTGGATTAAATACTAACTCGCCTCTTCTTTTTGTACAATGTGAGCATTCACTCTTCATCCAAAATCTTGTGTTCAATTTTCATTCCCTGGTTCGTCCATAAGAATACAAAACAATAATATATATACTATTGGAATTCTTTTTTAGTTTTCTTTTAGATTTAATATAGGTCAAAATATGTTGCATGCGTTTTTTTTTTTTCAATTTTTTATTCAGACAGATCAATAGTTCAATTTCGGTGTTGTCTTTAATTTAAGATAGGATCAAGGATCCAAAACTGAATTTACAATATGTTAGCCAAGCAAAAGTGAGGTTTATTCTAAAAACTCTTGGTAGAATAAGGAATTGAATTACGTAATTATAAGTGCAAATTGTTTTGCCAAACTCTTGAAGTGAAATTTCAACAGTTCGTTTATAGTTCTTAAACCTTAGACGAAATTATGGTTATGTCTTTCAATATTAATATCAAACGCATAAGTTTGACTATTTGAACTTTTAACTAATAAATTGTTTGGTCTACGCACTGGTACATTCAATTTCCATATAGCCATATACCAAATTGAAATTCGTATTAGCCACATGATAACAGTTCCTGACAATGAGCAGTGTCAATTTCGAAAGGAAACTGATAAGGAACTTACTAATGTCTAAACTAATATAAACTTAGTGATCAATACTATCTACTAACCAAAATATCTAAGTGGAAATATAACAGGCGAAAACAAGATCAAAATATTTTGGATAAGAGACTCACCTGAAGTATAGATTTTTTAAGATTGAAAGTGAATAATTTGACTGAAGCTTTGTAAATACTAAGTTGGTTTTTTTTTTTTTTTTTCAAATGTAGTATTATTCACGTACCTTTTATCTTTTCATTACTGTCGAGCCATATAAATGAATTGGAAAAAAATGAAAGAACAAGAAAGTGATGTCACCATCATTTCCAGAAAATACCCAAAAAGCTTTTGAGGTACACAATAAACTGTTGGTGTTTGCCGCCTTCAACATACATGCTTACGACTTCCACCAGAAAACCTCAAAATTCCAAACAATGCTTTCCTCTTGACATCCATGTCCAATCTCCCATGGCCTCCTCCTCCTCTTCCGTGACCAGAACACCAACCCTTGATTCCACCCATCTCTTCCTCGCCGCCCTCGCCGCCTTCTCCCACCAACCCGACCCTCCCCTTCCCTCTTTCCCTCCAATTCCCTCCACATTCCCTTACTCAAGGGCCGGCCCTGAGAGTAGCCGCAGTAGGCGCCCGTCTAGGGCCCCCACTTTGGGGGCCCGCAAATTTATTATTATTATTATTATTTTTATATATAGGGAAGTGTTATTGACATTTCAAAAATCTCATCCTACACTCTTCACAAGTGTATTTTTCTTTCCAAATATAGAAAGTTTGGAATGTAGAATGAGAATTTTGGAGTGCCAATCATAATTTTCTATATATATTTATATATATAATTTTGTAGATTGAGTAATATATCTAAATATGAAATTATAAATATTTTTTTAGAACTTGCCGTGCAGCGTTTTGGGTGGGGGCCTCAAAATATTTCTTTTTAAATATGTGTGTATATATAATCTATATAAATATATTTTTAGAGTTTCTCAAATGCATGGGTTGCTTATCGTATTTTGTTAACCATATCAGTTACAGTTGCCTCTGCAGAAAGAAGTTTCTCAAAATTAAAGTTGATCAAATCTTATCTTCGATCAACTATGTCACAAGAAAGATTGAATGGGTTAGCTATTTTGTCAATTAAAAAAGAATCGGTTGAAAAGTTATATTATGTAAACTTAATTAATACATTTGCGTTTAAAAACACGAGACGTGTAATATTTAAATAATGTTTGCATATCTTTCTTCTTTGGATAAGAATTCTAATGATTTTTTATGTAAAAATGAACTTTTTTATGCATTTAGCAAAACATTTTCTTATACATATAAATATAAATATACAATGACTTAGTTGTCAAACAACTCTATCCCCCACTCGAAAGGCACGCCTAGAGCCCCAATTTCTCAGGGCCCGCCCTGCCTCACTCCAAACTCATCCCTAAAACCCGTTTCGCCGTCGATGCATTCCGCCACGCCGGCGATCACTCCGTCTCCTACTTCCTCTCCCATTTCCACTCCGATCACTACGGCGGCCTCTCCCCCAATTGGGCTAAAGGCGTCGTCTTTTGTTCTCCGATCACGGCTCGTCTCCTCACTGAGGTGCTCAAGGTCTCTCCTCATTTCGTTGTCGCTCTGCGGCTGGGCGAAGCGGTTGTAATCGATGGGGTGAAGGTTGTGCTGATTGACGCTAATCACTGTCCGGGTGCGGTTCAGTTCTTGTTTAAAATTTCGGATATGACCGGAAAGTTTGAGAGGTATGTTCATACTGGCGATTTTAGGTTTTCGGGTTCGATGAAGTTAGACCCTTTTCTGTGTGAATTTGTGGGTTCCGATGCTGTTTTCTGGGACACTACATATTGTAATCCGAAATTCGTGTTTCCTTCACAACAAGAGTCTGTAGATTATATTGCTAGTGTGATAGAACTAGTTGGGGGTGAATGTAAAAGTGAAATGAAAAATGTTTTGTTTCTTGTAGCTACTTATGTTATTGGAAAAGAGAAGATTTTGCTTGAAATCGCGCATAGGTGTAATCGTAAGGTGCATGTGGATGCTCGTAAAATGGTAGTTTTTCGTGTTTTGGGTTATGGAGAGAATGGGGTATTTACAGAGGATGAATGTGAAAGTGATGTACATGTTGTTGGGTGGAATGTCTTGGGTGAGACTTGGCCATATTTTAAGCCTAATTTTGTGAAAATGAAGGAGATTATGGCCGAAAGAGGATACTCTAAGGTTGTGGGTTTTGTTCCTACTGGTTGGACTTATGAAGTGAAGCGTAATAAGTTTTCGGTTAGGTCGAAGGATTCGTTTGAGATCCATCTATTACCATATAGTGAACATTCAAACTATGAAGAACTTAGAGAATATGTGAGGTTTTTGAAACCAAAGCGTGTCGTTCCTACAGTGGGCTTGGATGTTGAAAAGCTTGATAGTAAGCACGCCAGTAAAATGCAAAAGCATTTTGCTGGGTTAGTTGATGAAATGGCAAACAAGGAGGAGTTCTTGAAGAGCTTTCGTCTTGGGTCTAAAGAAGTAGCTGACAGTGTAGAAAATGAGTCCAACAAGGGCCCCATTTTGGGGCTCGATGAGGAGAAAGAGGCACTGTCATATGATAAGGATATAGTAGGAATTTAGGAAATAGTATTATCAGTTTAGGCATGGAATTATCATCTTCTCTACAAGAACCTGATCCACAAAATCAAGTGGTGTTAAATGATGAGGAAGCAGAAAGAATCGTACCAAGAACTTCTTGATTGTTTGCCCACATGGGTCACCCATGAGCAGATGCTAGTTTTGATTGGTAGCACGGGAGGGGACATCGTTGAAGCAGTTTCTAATTTCTACGAACGCGAGACAGAATTTCATGAGCAAGTAAATGCTTCTAGAATTGCTGATTCTGTGTCCCAGACTACCTCAACTTGTGACTCTGCATCACTTCCGAAAACAGGTTTTGTAATGTTTGTACAAATAGCGTAGTACGAAATATGTTTTGAATGTATAGCTTGAAAAGGTTGGGGCTTAAACAGTCATCCCTTTTTGCTTCTTATCTTTGTTACCTTGTAAAGATTCATAGGGAACTCCACTTGAGCTTTAAATTAAAATGCATCTGCTTCTGCATATTCTACAAAGTTATTTCTCCAAAGGTTTACAATCTTTTTATATTCGGTGCATGAACTTTGATGTCAATTGGTACAGTGGATAAGGGCTTGATTTATCCTTATACATCGTTAAGCGGATCCAACCCTGATCTTCATAATGAAGTTTGCCTAGTTGGTTATGCTGATGTTATTTTTCTAAACAAACCCAGTCTCAAATGGGTTGTTTATATCATTAGAGGTACTACAATATTCTAAAGATATACCAAACTGGACTTGGTTTCTACGTTTTCAAATCACGCTAAGATTCTAGCTCTACATGAAGTATCACGTGAATACTTTCAGTTGAGGGGTGATTGAACACATTACAACCTCATGTTGTTTTTCTTTCATCATTGGCGGTCCAACAACGATTCATGAAGACATCACTGCAAGTGTCAACCTGCTAAAGAAATGATACATCAAAGGCGACAATACCAAGCATATTGCATCGAAGTTTTTCTTCACCCATCAGCAACAAGAGCATTAGAAGATCGAAGTCAAGTAGATCTAATCTCAAGACAATCTTGTCGACCTTTTCATGAAGTCATTGCTGAAATATACTTTTCAAAAACTTGTTCAAGGAATTGGATTACGTAAACTTTCAGATTTGCATCACTAGTAGTTCTCATAGGAAGACATTACTGTACTCTTTACCTACGATCGGGAGCACTTTTTCCTACTTAGTTTTTGCTAGCCTAACGAAGATTTGATGAGGCACCTACTTTAAGTTGGTCATACATGTGTTAATGATCAACTCGAAGACGTGAAACATCAATATCCTTCATTAACTCACTTTTCTTCTTAGATTACGAGTTTGTCCTACTAAGTTACCACATCAAGGTTTTAAAGACCAAATTCTCATAAGCTTTATATTACTTGTAAAGCAAGAAAAACCATAATAATTAATTAAAAAATGTTATTCACATCTTCATTTTTACTTCTCACCTAACATTGATCTTCTATAGTTCATAGCACTACCCAAACTAGTTTCGCAACAAGTTCCCAAATGACTTACATTGACTGGATTAAAAATTTCCAAACTCCGGAACAAGCTCTCAATTATGCTAAGGCATTCATTTTACGGTTTAAAGCAATCTGGAACAATGTGGTATAACCGTCTGAGTGAATATTTGACTAGTCAGGGATATGTAAACAACGAACTATATCCTTGTGTGTTCATTAAGAAGTCACATTCTGGATTTGCGATTGTTGCAGTAAATGTCGACGACATGAATCTCATCGGAACTCCTGAAGAGCTCGCGAGAACTGTCGCGCACCTGAAGTTGAAATTTGAGATGAAAGATCTAGGAAAGAGTCGATATTGTCTCAGCCTCGAGATAGAGCATTGTTCGGATAGGATCTTAGTACATCAATCAAACTATACCTAGAAGGTGTTGCGCCGCTTTAATAAGGATAAAGCGAAGCCTTCGAGTACTCTTATGGTTGTTCGATTGCTAGATGCAAAACGAGATCCCTTCTGTCCGAATGAGGATGATGAAGAGATCTGAAGTTCCATATCTAAGTGTGATAGGCGCTTTATTGTACTTAGCTCAATGCACTAGACCTGAAATCTTCTTCGCTGTAAATCTTTTGGCAAGATACAATAATGCACCAGCCGTTGGGCTTGGCCCACTGACGACATCCTGCTCCAGCCTGTTGGGCTTTGGAGCTCCCCCGGTCCAATTTGTTTCCCCCAGCCCGCAAAGAAGAAAAAAAACAAACAAAATTCTTCTGGGCTCGCCTGAAGCGGCCCACGTATTTTTTTGGCTTTTGGGCTTGCCTGCATCGGCCTATACCATTGGCCGATTCTCTCCCTTTGGGCCTGCACCCCACCCGAGACAAAACTCGCCCAATTTTGGGCCTGGGAGGCGCGACACCCTTTTTTTTTAGCCCACCCGGTGGGCTTAGGCCTTATTTTGGGCCTGCTTTTAGCTAAAGCTGACTAAGTGTACGTGGACTTTTGACTACTAAAGCTGAAAGAAAAAATAGCAAAATCTTTGTCCGTAAGAGCAACTCCAGCGTGGGCTGGTGCTCGGGGGACGGGGGATCAAACAGGGCCAGATGGCCCGGGCTTGAAGCTGCAGCGTGGGCAGCCTGAGGGAGAGTGGAGGCCCAAGCTTCGGGCCTGTGAGGAATTGCTAGCCCGCAAGCCCGAGTGGATGTGACGCCAGGGCTGACGTCAGCCTGGCGTCAAGGCAATTTTAAATTATTTTCTGTCAGGCGTGTGCACCTCACCCGCGCGTGGGGGCGCGTCACCCGACAGTTTTCAGACCCCGGGCCCGCGTCGCAAAGTCTGCAGAGGTTACTGTTGGGAAACTACGTGGCTTCCCACGGTCTGTTCAATCCCAAAGACTCTTTAACTTGGACCGTTCGATGTCAACGGTAAAAAAAATAAAAAAAAATCTTATTTAATATCAATCGTTCGATCTGAGATCAACGGTTGATATTAATCTGCTTTATAAATAAATAAATAAAAAAGAAAAATAGTTTTAAAATTAAGAAAAGTTACCGTTGTGACACGTGGCACAATCTGGAGTGTTGGAATTCAAATTTTTAAATCCAACGGCAGAGATTAATTAGTTGAATAAAAAATCTGATTTTTTTTAAAAAAATTGTTTTTACTTTTCTATAAATACCTTCTCATTATAATCTACCTTACACCACAATTTCATATTTTCTTGAAATCTATCCTCAAAGATTCTGAAAAGATAACGACAAGCGGCACGATGACATTGGATACAAATCTTATCGAAATCCATCACTAAATAATTTTCTTTTTGGATAAAATGACACGTGGCGCAACGAGAACGATTTAAAAAATCTTATCCGAAATTACAAATAATTTTATTTTGTATTATTTAAACAATTTAAACAAAAAAAAAAACTAATATTTTATTGTCTATTGCCAGGGGGAGGGCTCCCACGTTGGAGATGCAAATGATAATTATTGTTCATTAATAACAATTACTGTTCACTGGGTAGATTGAATAGTGAATTGCCTGGGGGAGGGCTCCCACGCTGAAGTTGCTCTAAGCAACAGCTCGGGCAAGACTTTGCCTTGGCACTATGTATGGTATAGTAGGGCCCTAGTGATTGCCCTTCAATTTTTTGGCCCGTGGAGCAATGTTTTCGTTAGTTTTGGGCAATATTTGTGCCTTTGGCTTCCACCGACGGAACAGCTCTACTGAAGTTCTGAAATTGGGGGTGCATGAGAGGCTGCTTTAGGGTGTTTGTGGATGTGGTGTTGATGTTTAATTGCATTTTTGGAAGAAATGTGATGAACTTAGTAAAGGCTTAATTTTTTATTTTTGATGGGGGTGTATATAGAAATTGGGTAAACATAATTGAGAAGTGGTGTTTAAATAGAAAAACTCTTAGTTGTAATAAGGATGCAGTTATGTAATAGGATAAATTACATAGTAGCCCCTCATAAGGTCTATTACAACCCCATACAACATCTTTAAAACATTTCACTTTCATACATTTACTTATCATTTTATTTCAATTTCATACAACCGTTGCATTTTCCATCCATTGATCCGTTAAACGTTGACGTGGCTGCCACATGGCTGCCAAATGTGTGCCACGTGGCAAAATAATAATTTTTTTATTTTTTTAAAAAAAATCTAATCTTCCAAAAAAAAAAATTTCAAAAGCTGAAAGAGAACCCACCCCCGTGACCCCCCCCCCCACGCACGCGCTCACCCTCTCTTCCCCCGACCCACCCACCTCCTCCCCCCGCTGACCCTTCCTCTCCACCGGCGACCCACACCCTCCCCTCTCCACCGGCGACCCAGCTCACCAGGAACCCATGCGACGCACCTCTCCCAGAAACCCACATCCCTCCCTCCTCCCTCCACACGCCCCCCCCCCCCCCCCCCAACTCCTTAAATCTGCACCCATTCCTCCCACCTCACGAACCCAACGATGACGAGATCTGGGTTTTTTTTTTGTTTTTTTCTAGGTTGCAGGTGGGGGTGGTCGGGGGAAGAAGATGAAGATGGGGGAGAAGAAAGGGGAATAGGAGGGGGAAAGACGAACTGAAGGGTTTTTTTTTTTTTTTTTTTTTTTTCGGGTTGCAAGGGGAAGAAGATGAAGATGGGGGAGAAGAGAGGAGAAGAGAGGAGAAAGAGGAAGAGGAGGGGTGGGGAAGACGAACTGAAGTTTTTTTTTTTTTTTTTTTTTTTTTTCTGGGTTGCAGGGGAAGAAGATGAAGATGGGGGAGAAGAGAGGAGGGGGATAAGGTTTATGGGTTTTGGGGTTGCGGGGAGGAGAGGAGAAGAAGGGATTCGAGTTGCATAGGGGAGAAAATGGTGGGTGAAGGGATCGGGTTCTGGGTTGGGGTCACAACAGCTGGGTGCCGTCAGGTTTTGGGGTCGCAGGGGGTGTCGTCAGGTTTCGGGGTCGCGGGGGGGGGGGGGGGGGGGGAGGGTAAGGGGTGAGGGAAGAACATCTAGGTTTTTGTGTGGGGGGGGGGTACGGGGAGACGCATGCGTTTAGGTTTTTTTTTTTTTTTTTAAAAAAAAAAATAAGAAAATTCAGGTTTTTTAAGAAAAAAATTAAAAAAATATTATTTTGCCACGTGGCATACATTTGGAAGCCACGTGGCATAAATGTGGCAGCCACGTCAGCACTTAACGGTCAATGGATGGAAAATGTAACTGTTGTATGAAATTGAAATAAAATGATAAGTAAATGTATGAGAGTGAAATGTTTTAAAGATGTTGTATGAGGTTGTAATAGACCTCAAACCTGAGGGGCTACTATGTAATTTACCCTATGTAATAGTATTTCTAATGTAAAAATTGGCTTAATTAATTAAAACTCATGTGAATATGTGAATATGTGAATTTTCCTTTGTTAACTAAAATCATGTGTTGTTACACGTTGACTCATATATTTTAATCTAGACTGCAAACGTAAAATTTGAATAGTTATTTTTGTACTAATAAAAAAGTTTTAAAATGGTAAAAGTTGAACGTATAGTTCTCCATAAAACTCGAAACTGGTTGGATGGCCCCTGTTTTCTTTGATAGCTAAATATATTGTGGATGTGAAACTCCAAGCTTATGTAGTACTGTTGGATTTTGGCATCTTATTTGCTAATATGTTTAATAATTGAACCTCGATCTACCAGGCCTTAGGGACTTGTATTTTGATTTAGTTAATTTGTCTCTCAAACTGGTGCTGTTCTTTTATGTGTACATACATGTGAAGAATTCTTGTGGAACGATACTGCCAAAATGTCCCAGGTGCATGAAAGTGAAACTCCTGAAGATAAGGTGGTCGAAATCTTGTCCAGGTTGCCGCCCAAGTCCCTGATGAGATTCAAATGCATACACAAATCATGGTGCACTATCATCAATAGTCCAAGTTTTGTGGCCAAACACCTCAGCAATACCGTGGACAACAAATTCTCATCCTTCACTTGCATCCTTTTCAATCGATGTCAGGTTCATGTTTTCCAGGACAGGAGTTGGAAACGAGATGTTTTCTGGTCCTTGATTAATCTTTCCATTGATAGTGATGAGCACAACCTTCATTATGATGTCCACGACCTAAATATACCCTTTCCAATGGAAGTTCAAGACAATGTACAGCTTCACGGTTATTGCAATGGGATTGTCTGTGTAATAGTAGGGGAAAATGTTCTTCTATGCAATCCTGCAACAAGAGAATTCAAGCAACTTCCCGATTCATCGCTTCTTCTACCCCTTCCCACGGGAAAATTCGGATTGGAAACGGTTTTTAAAGGATTGGGATTTGGCTATGATTGCAAAACTAAAGAATATAAGGTTGTGCGAATTATAGAAAATTGTGATTGTGAGTATTCAGATGGTAAAGAATCATATTATGAGCGTATTCTTCTTCCTTACACGGCTGAGGTATACACCACGGCTGCTAACTCTTGGAAAGAGATCAAGATTGATACATCAAGTGATACTGATCCGTATTGCATTCCCTATTATTGTTCAGTGTACTTGAAGGGATTTTGTTATTGGTTTGCAAACGATAACGGGGAATACGTATTTTCATTTGATTTAGGTGATGAGATATTTCATAGAATAGAATTGCCTTTTAGGAGAGAATCCGATTTTAACTTTTATGGTCTTTTTCTGTATAATGAATCCGTCGCTTCTCATTGCTCTCGTTACGAAGAGGATTGTAAATTGCTTGAAATATGGGTAATGGACGATTATGATGGAGTGAAGAGTTCATGGACAAAACTCCTAACCGTTGGACCCTATAAAGACATTGGGTCTCCATTGACATTTTGGAAATGTGACGAGGTTCTTATCCTTTCCTCATATGGAAGAGCCATCTCTTATAATTTTAGTACCGGAAATCTCAAGTATCTTCATATTCCTCCTATTATCAATTGGATGATAGATTATGTGGAAACTATTGTTCCAGTCAAGTGAATTGAGGACAAAGTTCCATTTAATTTGTATGCATGATATAAGGCTTGAGTCTTCTTCTTCTAAGTTTTGTTTGCTAATCATTGGCTGCCTTTAGTTTTTGGACTTTCAGCATTTTGTAACGTTATTCTATTTGAAAGTGTATGATAATTATTATTTTGTTTTTTGTTGAACAAATAATATTATCTACATTAAAAATGAGGAGTTAGGCTTAGCCCTACAATGGGCTAACAACAAAAATTATAGGGTAAATTACATTTTACCCCTCAGGTTTGGATGCAGTTGCAACCTCATACATCTTTAAAACATTTTAATTTCATACATTAATTATTATGTCATCGCAATTTCACACAACTGTTAGTCAAACTAGTAATTTGACCATTAAGTGATGACGTGACAAATATAAAACTCACATGTTTTGATAACGTCACAAGCTAAAATAATTAAATATTAAAACAATTTAAAATAACGAAAAAATGCCTCTTCATCGGCTTCTTCTTCCCTATCGACCCAAATCCCAGAAAAATGTTGTTTTATGCAATCCTGCAATTACGGAATTTAGAACTTCCCGATTCATGCCTTGTTCTATCCCGTCCCAAGGGAAAATTCGAATTGGAAACTGGCAATGATCTAAAACTCTCACTTGACATCATGTGAATAAGTTAATACACACGGGTCAGTCAGTGACATAGGAAGAAGCTATGAATACCGCCATCTTGGTATCCCGGTTACAAGTAATTAACTTTATCACCTTCTAGTTAAAGACTAATCTAGATGTAAGGCTACAGCACAAGTAAAATAACTATACAAAATGGAGATCAATTATTGTTGAGTTCCTTTCAAGTCCAAATATAAGGCACGTGACCACTTCAACAACAAGGTTGCATTTATCTTTTCATTCGCACGAAAAAGAGAGAAGAAAGCTCTACTTTCTCTTTTGATATACATACCACGCCGATAACTCGGTTCAGGAATGAGAATGATTCAGAAAGATGGGCACCCAAATTTCCATTTCAAATTTCATTTCATGGGTTCTTAGCAGGAGCATGGGTTTTGGTTATTGGTCCATTACTTACTGGTGTCAACTGATTTGGGGATTTAGCCACTATCAGATTTATTAGAAGTCGAGTTGGGAGATTGAAATTTCAGTTACTAAGCAACTGGAGAGTCGAAGAAACTGATTGGGAGGCTATGACTGCAGTGAGTAAACCCAGGCGGTACAAGGCAATAATTTGGCTTTAAACCTTTGTCGGTTACAAGAAAAAAAGCTACGGCGAGAAGAGGGAAGACAAAGAAGAAAAACAGAAACGGCTGGGCATTAATCTAGTCAATTGGGGCTTATCATAAATGAAGCGGATGAAGAGAAAACAAAAAGATTAAAAAAGAAAGGCTGATTATCATTGAAGAAGGCATCGGCAGAGCAAGGAGAAGAAGGCAATGGCAGAGCAAGGAGAAGAAGGTAGTGGCAGAGCAAGGGGATTTTCAGGCTTTTTCTGAACTTATTTTTCTTTTAATTTTTTATGAATTCAATAATATTTTCGGTGATGTTTCGGAACTAATTTCTTTTAGCTAGGGCTACGACGTAGCCATGACTATGAATGCTTAAATTTTGAAGTGAATTATTTTCAAGTTTTCAATTTTCAATTTTCATTGAGTATTGTTTGATGTGCTTTTATGCTTGGTTTTAGTCTTGGTGATTAGCTACCATCTTGACTTTTTCTTTGTAAATTTGATGCAAGTTGTGCAGATGCCATGTTTTCAACTTGAGTGACAGCTTCTCGCAAATAGATACCATAAATTACCTAGTAGTAGATGCCATACTCTAGGATTTGTGTAGTCTTTATATAAATTTCTATTGATCGTAATGAGTTTCATTATGTTAAACTAATCTAGGATTTGTGTAGTGGAATATACGTAATAGTCTAGATGCCATAGATATTACATGAATTAGGGAAATTTGACTATCAATGAGATTGAGTACTTATTAATAATTTGTTGCAGAAAATAAGTAGGATTGGTTATGGTGAGTCGAACGCTCTAGTGTTTTACTCGATTGAATTACAACTTGTTTTCTTGCTACCACTTTTTGTATTGTGATCACACGTTCTTGTTTTCATTCGTTTTGTTTTACTTTTAGTATCAATTCTCAAAACGATCATTATTTATTAATCTTTGTTAAATTTCACTACGTTGCAATTGGATTTAAGTTAGTTGCTTAAAATTAGATTAATTTATGTGGGACGATATTAAGTGCTTGCTTTCTATACTATCGAACAATTCGTACGCTTGCGAGCATAAAATTTGGAAGTAAGTTGGACTAATTTCGGTTAGTTTAAATTTCGTGATAAGTTTTTGGCGCCGCTACCCGGAATTGAAATCTAATTCTCTCTCTTTCTTATTTTGATTGCTACGTGTTTTTGTCTTATTTTAATTTTTGTTTTCTTTCATTTTTAGGTGTTCTTGTGAAGTTCATGCATGGTCGTTGTTCTCGAAGTTTTGGGCTTGTGCCATACAATCCCGAAATTGACAGGATGTTTTGGCACCTACTAAGGAAGCAAAAGAAGCAAGAACCAATTGAAAGAATGGCACTTCAAGACCCAAATGAAAATCGTGCCCTTATGGATTATTCGGCTCCTACTGTTGAAGCCACATCGTCTTGCATTGTGCGCCCGGAAATAACAGCTAATCAATTTGAGTTGAAGCCGTCTTTCATCCAGATGTTGCCATCATTTTATGGTCTTACTACTAAAGATCCAAATTTACATATTAGCAACTTTGTCGAGATATGTGAAACTTTGAAGATCCATGGGGCAACTAACGATGTTATCAGATTGCGGTTGTTTCTGTTTTCACTCAAGGACAAGGGAAAGTCTTGGTTTAACTTTCTGGCTGCTAATTCTATAACAACTTGGGATGAGTTGGCAAAGCAATTCCTTCAAAGATTCTTTCCTCCTTTGAAGACCTTTAAGTTGCGGAATGAAATCATGACTTTTGCTCAATTTGATTTTGAAGCTTTTTATGACAGTTGGGAGAGGTTCCGAGATTTATTGATGAAGTGTCCTCATCATGGCTTACCGAAATTGTTGCAGCTGCAATCATTTTATCAAGGATTGACTCCCGAAAAATAAGAGAATGATTGATGCCGTTAGTGAAGGCGCTCTAATGACAAAGACAGTTGCCGAGGCATCCGCACTTTTCAAGACATTAGCTACTCATTCTCAACAGTAGGAAGTGGAAAGAGGACCATCCAAACGTGCTAGAGTGCACAAGTTCGATGCCATGTCTACCATGGCTGCACAAATTTCTAACTTAAACAAAAAGTTTGATAATTTGATGACTATTAAATCTATGAAGTCTTTTGATGTGGTTTGTGAAATATTTGCAGGTATACATATAAGTACTGAGTGTCCAAACATTGGTTCATTTCCGGAGTATATGCAAGAGTAAGCAAATCAAGTGAATGATTTTTCTCGTCATCGGAATAACCCATATTCGAACATTTACAATCCAAGTTGGCGTTTTCATCCAAATCTTCAATGGAATAACAATCTGAATATTATGAATCCTCCAGCTAGGCCGACTCCTACGAATTTCCAGCCACAAGAAAAGAAGACACCAGTGGATGACTTGATAGCTCAACTTGCTACAAACACAAATAACTTCATTCAAGCAACACAGACAACACTCCAAAATCAGCATGCTTCAATTGGGAAAATGGAAGTTCAAGTTGGTCAAATTGCTAGTGCTTTGAATGAAAGAAAGATCGGGAAATTTCCAAGTTAGCCAAAAGTGAATCCGAAGAACCAAGAGCACATTAAGGCTATCACATTAAGGAGTGGCAAGATCATAGAAACCGAGGGTGCAAAGGAAGAAAAGAAGCCCGAAGAACCAGAGAATGATTCACTCACATTGCCAAATGAGGAGTTAGCATAAGAAAAGATTTGTTCGCCATTCATTCCATATCCTCAGCATTTGCAAAGGGCTAAGAAAGACAAGAACTTTTCTGAAATTTTAGATTTATTTAAAAAGGTATATATTAACATTCCTTTGCTTGATGCAGTGAAACAAATTCCGAGTTATGCAAAATTCTTGAAAGACATATGCACCAACAAGAAGAGGTTTATGGAACACAAAAAAGTGATGTTGTTAGAAGAGTGTAGTGCTGTTTTGCAGTAAAAGTTGCCTCCGAAGTTAAAAGATCCAGGGAGTTTTACTATTCCTTGTACAATCGGTAAATTTTCCTTTAAAAAATCTTTGTTTGATTTAGGAGCCAATGTTAATTTGAGGCCATTTACTATTTTTTAACAGCTTGGTCTTGGAGAGATGAAGTAAACTTCAGTATCTTTACAACTCGCTGATCGTTCTGTTACATATCCAAGAGGAATCATTGAATATGTTCCCGTTCGAGTCGATCAATTCATTCTACCGGCTGATTTCTTGGTACTTGACATGGAGGAGGATCGAGAAATTCCAATCATTTTGGGTCGTCCATTTATGGCTACCACTGGAACTTTTATCGACGTCCAAAAATGTCTCCTCACTTTAAGAGTTCAAGAAAAGGAAGTGGTGTTCCAGGTATTTGACGCTATGAAATATCCAAGTGATTCTTAAAGGTGCTTTCAAGTCGAAGCATTGGAAGAGCTAGTGAATTTGAAATATATAGAGCAACATCCGCATGATCCTTTGGAGGCATGCTTGGTTCATTCTGAATTGAACATTGCAACGAATGAAGGTGTAGTTGCTATTTCAGTGATGTTAGATTTTGCCCCTATACACAATCAACATCGGAGACATTTTTTTGAGGCTTTGGGGCCAACTCAGAAAAAAAAAATTCAACCATCTATTGAGGTTGCTCCCAAGTTAGAGTTAAAGCAATTGGGGGAAAATCTGAAGTATGCTTATTTAGGGGATGCCGAGACCCTACCTGTTATAGTTGCTGGAAGTTGAAGTCAAGTTGAAGAGGAAAAATTACTTCAAGTACTAAGAGAGTATAAAATGGCGTTGGGATGGACTATAGCTAATATAAAAGGAATCAACCCAACGGTTTGCATGCATAGAATCTTTCTTGAAGAAAACAGCAAGCCTAGCTACCACTGAGGCTAAAGAGGGACTCAACCCACTTATGAAGGAAGTTGTTCATGAAGAAGTTCTCAAGCTTTTAAACGTTGGGGTCATCTACCCAATATCTGATAGCAGATGGGTAAGTCCACTTCGCGTTGTTCTGAAGAAAGAAGGCACAACTGTGGTCAAAAGTGATACTAATGAGCTGCTGACCACAAGGCAGAAAACGAAGTGAAGAGTCTGTACAGATTACCGGACGATAAATGATTCCACAAGCAAAGACTATTTTCCATTTCTGTTCATTGATCAGATGCTGGAACGACTTGCTAGCCATGCATTTTATTGCTTTCTTGATGGATACTCGGGATATAATCAGATTATTATTGTTCCCGAAGACCAAGAAAAGACCACTTTTACCTGCCCATTCGGTACTTTTGTGTATAGAAGGATGTCGTTCGAATTATGTAATGCACCGGCTACTTTTCAAAAATGTATGATGAGTATATTTTGTGATATGGTAGAGCATTTTATAGAAGTATTCATGGATGACTTCTCTGTTCTTGGGTCTTTGTTTGATAATTGCCTTCACAATTTGGCGCTAGTATTGAAAAGATGCCAATAGACTAATTTGGTGTTGAGTTGGGAAAAATGCCACTTCATGGTGCAAGAAGGCATAGTCTTGGGGCATAAAATTTCAGCAAAGGGTATCGAGGTTGATAGAACGAAGGTTGAGCTGATTGTAAAGCTTCTACCACCAACTTCAGTGAAATGAGTTTGAAGTTTCCTTGGTCATGCGGGGTTCTATCGATGATTTATCATGGATTTCTCGAAAATAGCCAAGCCTCTTAGTGATCTTCTTCATAAAGATGTTGTGTTTAAGTTCGATTTTGAATGCTGGTCAACTTTTAACACCTTGAAGACTCTGCTTACTTCAGCCTCTATTATGACAACACCCGATTTGAGCCTTCCCTTTAAACTGATGTGTGATGCAAGCGATTATGCCATAGGTGTAAGATCCCACATCGCCCAGAGGTGTGGATCCTGTAAGCCTTATATGTATATTCACATCTCTACCTAGCACGAGGCATTTTGGGAGCTCACTGGCTTCGGATTCCATCAGAACTCCGAAGTTAAGCGAGTTCGGTCGAGAGCAATCCCATGATGGGTGACCCATTGGGAAGTTCTCGTGTGAGTTCCCAGAAACAAAACCGTGAGGGCGTGGTCGGGGCCCAAAGCAGACAATATCGTGCTACGCGGAGTTGAGCCCGGGATGTGGTGAGGGCCCGGGCCAGGGTGTGACAATTTGGTATCAGAGCCAGTCCCTGGCCGGAAGTGTAAGATCCCACATCGCCCAGGGGTGTGGATCCTGTAAGCCTTATATGTATATTCCCATCTCTACCTAGCACGAGGCCTTTTGGGAGCTCACTGGCTTCGGGTTCCGTAGGAACTCCGAAGTTAAGCGAGATTGGGCCAGAGCATTCCCATGATGGGTGACCCACTGGGAAGTTCTGCTCGTGTGAGTTCTCAGAAACAAAACCATGAGGGCGTGGTCGGGGACCAAAGCGGACAATATCGTGCTATGGCGGAGTTGAGCCTGGGATATGGTCGGGGCCCGGGTCGGGATGTGATAGGAAGTGTGCCGACAAGGATGTCAGGCCCCTAAGGGGGGTGGATTGTAAGATCCCACATCGCCTAGGGGTGTGGATCATGTAAGCCTTATATGTATATTCTCATCTCTATCTAGCACGAGGCCTTTTGGGAGCTCACTGGCTTCGGATTCCATCGGAACTCCGAAGTTAAGCGAGTTCGGCCGTGAGCAATCCCATGATGGGTGACCCACTGGGAAGTTCTTGTGTGAGTTCCCAAAAACAAAACCGTGAAGGCGTGGTCGGGGCCCAAAGCGGACAACATCGTGCTACGGCGGAGTTGAGCCCGAGATGTGGTGGGGGCCCGGGCCGGGATGTGACAATATAAGCTGTTTTAGGGCAGCGAAATGACAAACTTCCACATTTTATTTACTATGCAAGTCATACCTTAAACAATGCGCAGCTCAATTATTCCACCACAGAGAATGAGATGGTTGCTGTAGTATTTGCACTTGATAAATTTCAGTCCTATCTTATTTGTTCGAAGGTTATTGTATACATAGATCATGTAGCCTTGAGGTACTTGATGTCTAAAAAGGCTGGTCATATGGGTTTTCTTCTTCAAGAGTTTGATCTCGAGATTAAAGACAAAAAGGGGGTCCGAAAATGTGGTGGCAGGCCACTTGTCAAGGCTTATTCAAGATGGTGAGGCGGAATCAACTGTACCGCCCAATGAAACTTTTCCAGATGAACACTTGTTTGCTGCCCAACATGGAGAAGTCCCATGGTTTACTGATTTTGTAAATTATTTGGCTAGTGGATTGATTCCAAAAGATTTGAGTTTTCAACAAAAGAAGAAATTTCTCTCCATGGTCAAGCACTATTTATGGGATGACCCATATTTGTATAAACATTGTCCAGATCAAGTGATTCACCGATATGTACCCGAAGATGAGCAAATCAGCATTCTCAATCATTGCCTTTCTCTTGCGTGTGGGGGACATTTTGGTGCCTCAAAAACAACAGCAAAGGTTCTCCAATCTAGGTTCTTTTGGCCTCTTTATTCAAGGATTCACATGTTTTTGTTGCCTCATGTGATCGCTGTCAAAGGACCGAAAATATTCTGGAAGTTGAACTCTTCGATGTATGGGGAATTAATATTACGGGGCCATTTCCTTCTTCTTTCTTGAACAAGTATATATTGGTAGCAGTTGATTATGTGTCGAAATGGGTCAAAGCTATAGCCATTCCTACTAATGATGCCCGAGTTGTTCTCCGATTTTTTTAGGCAAATATATTCACCCACTTTGGGACCCCTCGTGCTATTATTACTGACAGAGGAACTCACTTTTGTAACAAACAATTTGAAGATCTCTTGGAAAAGTATGGAATCACGCATAAGGATGCTACACCTTATCACCCTCAGACAAGCGGACAAGTGGAAATTTCAAGTCGGGAAATCAAGAAGATTCTGGAGAAGACTGTGAGTGCTTCGAGAAAAGATTGGTTGAAGAAGTTAGACGATGCTTTTATGGGCATATCACACTGCTTTCAAAAGTCCAATTGCCATGTCTCCATGTCGCCTTGTTTTTGGTAAAGCATGTCACTTGCCGGTTAAGCTGGAACACAAGGCTTTCTGGGCAATCAAGACATTGCATTTTGACATGGAAGCGGCTGGGGAGAAAAGATTGTTACAACTCAGTGAGATGGAAGAATTCCGGAGCGATGCATATGAAAATGCCAAGATATATAAGGAAAGAAACAAGAAGTGGCATGATCAGAACATTTTGCGGAAAGAATTCCATGTCGGACAGAAAGTGTTGTTGTACAATTCATGATTAAAGCTGTTTCCTGGAAAGCTTCGTTCTTGGTGGCATGGTCCTTTCATGGTAGTGCAAGTTTATCCATATGGCACAGTGGAAATTCAAAATTTGGAGTCGGGAAGCATATTCAAGGGTAATGGTCAAAGATTGAAGCCGTATGTGGAAACAATTTTTGATACCATGAAGGCGATTACCTCGTTTCGGGATCCAGCATAAACCTCATATAGTATGGCTGAAGACTATAAATTTAGCACTTCATGGGAGGCAACCCTTGCTTTTCTTATATTTTCTGTTTGTTTAATTTCATATTTTTCGTTTTGTTTGTTTTGTTTCTGTCTTCACTTATTTGCTACTCGCTGACTGTTTTCTCTTGGTGTAGGGAAGTGTTTGCTGCCATAAAATGTTGAGTGGAAGACGAAAGTGTTCATGTTTGGGGGTGGCTATTGCATTGAATGCCATGGTTGTCATGTGAAGCATACACCAGGGGAGTTTCTCTATCCAAGTGATATTATGCATTCATCTTCCCTTTCTTCTATTTAAGTGCCTTATTTCTAGACATTGAGGGCAATGTCTCATCTAAGTTTAGGGGTAATATATTAGTCATTTGCAAGCGGTTTTTGTTTGGTTCTAGTGTTATTTAAAATGCATGAACTGATTTCATGTTGCTGGGTCCTCCACTTAGTCAATATTATAGTTAGTTGTCATTGGCTTTTAATTTGCATTGTTTCTTTGTCTTTTGATTAAAAAAATCTATAAAACTCAGAAACTTTGAAAAATCCAAAAAGATTTTTGTTTTTATTTCTTGTTTTCAGTTAGATTTTTGTTAGTTTCCCGACCCAATGATGAAATTGAATTGAATTCGAACTATGGTTATTGAGAAAGTCGTAAGCATGTTTTAGGTGAATCTCTTAATTCTTTTGTTAGCTTTGTACACGTTTGATCATCTTTGGAAAACTGAATGCACATAGCCTTATTGATGTGAAACTAAAGCATGGTTTAACGCTTCATATGTGAATATAGTGACTTAATATAATACTTGTGAGCTTTTGAGCCTATTCTATGGTTGAACTATCATGCATCAATCACATTTATTCTTTTGCGTTTGATCTTATTCTTACATGCATCTCTAGAACTTGCTTTATAACTCTCAATTCATTCATCAATTCATGTAGTAACTTGGAAGTGATATAGGCCATCTTTGGATTGTTTGAGCCTTTTAGGCCTACCTTATATGCTATGCTATGTATCCTTAGTAGTCCGTTGAACCTTTAACTAGGCCATTTTTTTGTTAGCCACATCTCTTTACCACTCTCCAATATTGGAGTTGAGCCCATACACAGAAATCGATCCCTTATTGTTTTGAGAAAATATTACATAGGTTGTGCTTTTGGGATTTTGTTTATATAGAAAAAAAATGGATGGAGCATGTGTATTACAATGAAATGTGAATTTGAGGGGTGATGTAGCTTTGTAGATTTGAGCATGATTAAACAGGTCCATATCCACTGTACCTATTGACATCAAAGGTTCATGCACCGAATATATGAAGATTATAAATCTTATAGTTGAGAAATAAGAATGGGATAAGCTCCTTAGAAAAGTAAAGTACTTTCAGAGTTTACTAGAAAGCACTGTAAGGGAATCGCTTTTTTATCTCTAAAAGTAAGGACGGGATTCCATTGAACGTAAAGCCTTCTTACGCCTTATTATCGAGAGTTTTTACTGGTAGTAGTACCTCTGTGGAGGGCTTTAACAGTACTTCTGCTTAGAGAAAATGGGCCTAGTAAAGAAAAAAAAAGCCTACAAGATTGACTCATAACAGAAAGGATTACCCCCCCTATCGTGCTACACTAGGTCACCCTCGTCCCTACACTAGCTTCTCCCTCTCCCTACGGTCGAGTTGCCCCGCCCATTTCCTCTCAGACAAGCACGTAACCATCCCCAGTCGAGCTAGCGGCTCTATCTTCTACTGATATCGAGCTAGGTCCAGATAGCTAAATTGATTGTATGACCATTTCTGGACGTTTCTACGGTTTATGGCCAGGGATGCTATCCTATCGATCGATTTCCTTATAGCTTTTTGCCCTCTCGGCGAAAGATTTTGATGGAGAACTAACTTTGTAGAATATGCAGAAGCAGATGCATTTCAATTCAAAGCTGAAATGGAGATCCCTATGAATCTTTACAACGTAACAAAGATGAGAAGGGGATGACTGGTTAAGCCCCAACCTTTTCAAGCTATACATTCAAAACATATTTCGTACTATGCTATATGTACAAACATTACAAAACTTTGGACTGAAAGCAGTTCATACACCAAATCGAAGAAAATTCTCAATCTTCAGCTGTCACGTCCATCTTCCTTGTTTGAGAATGAAACATTGCAGCTATATCTTCAGCTGTGCTACATTCATCTGGTTTTCTATCTGCCACAGTGCGAACGTACCTTGGGAATCTGATTGAAATGCCGCGTGATGGATGCACTAAACCTACAGCAGCCTGGTGAACAGGAGAAACTGTAAAGTCTGCACCTCTTATTTCCCACACAAGTTCTGGAGAAAACCACATATCAGGCATCTCAGAGGTTTTATAATACGGTGGTTTTCTGGACAAGATCTTGTCTCCCGAAAAGAAACCTTTCATCTGCAGTTAAAAACAGAAATCAAACCTATAATCAGCAGATTCATGAGATGAGCTCACACGATACATTGACTCTAATAAGAGAATCCATGTGCAACACAGTGAGAAACCAATTGGAAGTATAATTTCCAGAAGGTTTTCTCCATGCAGAAATGAAAAATATACTAATAATTTGTCCAGTAAAAATAGGGTTTTCAAACTCAAGGGTCCTCAACATGAACCTGATTTCTGCCATGAAGCCCTAAAACTAAAAGCCTTAGTCACCATTGCAAAGAGGAAATTGCTTTCCACCACATATCAAATAGCATACAACCCAAAGCTATACCGCACTAACTTTTAACAAGATAAATTTTAGAGAGGACACATTAAAATCTTAGGTCTCTTATATTTTAAGAAATATGAACCCTTCATTGTACTCCGCAATCGGAACTTGGTTTGAACACGAAGTTCGAAACTTTTATCCAGCAGGATAACATTTCTAATATTGGAAACCACTTTACAGCCACAGGTAATCTTCGATCAGTCACAATATCTTCAGCAATATACCGAAAAATAGCATGTACCTTCTTAAGAAAATACTTTGCATATCAGCAATACACATACCTCAGTGTAAAATGAATCTGAGAACCCAGACATGACACGGCAGACGCTTTGGAAATCTTCAGTCTCAGGGTTATAACATGCCATAAGAAATGGACTGTACCTGTAACATAAACAACATGCTATGAGGAATGGACCTTACCTGCACAATTGATACTTATTTCAACCCTTCTCTCTTTTATGGCATGAGTAAGATTCAATATAATACTAAAAACAACAACAGAAAGACCGAATAGAAAGAAAAAACACAAGTTATCGACAAAGACTAAACTAATTAAAGGGTAGTGCTATCCACACCCATTTTTACTTCTGATACACCCCTCTCAATTTTGACTGTCGGATCAAATGAATTGAAGAAGATCAATGCCCAAAAATTAAAAAGGGTGTGTGGGAGGTAAAATTGGGTGTGTGAATACTGAATAGCACTTTCCTATTTAAAACTCTGTATTTGTAAATTCAATGACTTGGAAAACATGTAAAGCAACTTTAACGTTTGTGCATCCGTGTATGTAGTAGGTAATCACACACAGCATAAAAGGTAAGCGGCAATGAAAAATAAATAATTACCAGCCTGCCTTTCTCCCGTTTCCATGCCAAGCTCCAATTGGGACTAAATCAAGAGAGTCATTCAATCCCTCCATGTAGTCTCGCTTGACCTACATAGGAAAGAAAGACTTGATAACAGATCAAATGTTTTTCCTATGATATTTATTATATCAAATCATTTAATAGGAAACTTGAACAGAATTAAACCTTTAGCCATGTGTCTGTACGCTTTGATGGAGAATATCCAGCATCAACATCTAAAGATTTAACCATAATCCCTTCACATGAGGATTGGAATGAATTTTCAAGAAAACAGCTGATCTTTGCTAACGTGGCTTCACTGGTTAAACAAGCATCATCTGCTTCAACCTACAGGCAGACAGATTTTACAAATCAGCAATTAAGGAAAGATCCATTATGCGAAAAGATAAAGCGCTAATTACAAGAAAAGTAAACCATAAGCACTTACTGTGATTTCCTTGGCATGTTCAAAATAACCCAGCTTCTCAACATAAAACATATCTTTCAAATCTGCAGATTATTGAGCACCAAAGTTTACAACATAATTTCATGGTATCAAGACACTCTTAGACACAAATATACTACAAACTAAAGTCTGGACTCTGGAGACATACATTTTCGCCTTTGCCGCAGAGGAAAGCCCAGCAACCTGTGATAAAGTTTGATTAGCTTACTTTAATGATAAGCAACCATATTACAAAAAATAAAAACAGAAATAAATAAAAGCAAAGACAACAATATTATTGTGTAAAATTCTAGCGCGTCAACCCTGGGTCAACACAAAAACGATATACAGGTATTTAAATGTTTGTATCTCCTCTGAGTTTATACTGTTGAATGACACAAATTCTAATAAGGAGCAGTTAACCCAATGCAGAAGCAATGAAATATGTCCAAGCCCTTCCAACCTTGCTCTTTTCGCGTAGTTATAAATATGATTTTATGCCAATTTATCTGTAACTATATGCTTTTTATGAAGTTGCCACACAAGGACGTTTATATGGTGGTATACTATACCCAAGATACTTCCAAGATTAAGATCATTTGATGCCCTTTTGGTAGAGCCTCTGACTAAAATAGGAATATAATCTGCTTTGAATAAAAATAGAAATATAAATGCTAATAGTTTCTGTCATTAATCTGGTTAAGACTAAATTTCTACAGATTAGATGATCAATTCATTAAACCAATGTAGAGCAGGGTTCTCATCCTATTGCTCCATAAAAGTTTACTAAATCAGTAATAAATTTGGGGTCTGAAAGCCTCTCTTTAAACAGAAGGAAAAACCAGATCAAGAAACACTACATAAGGAGTTAAAGATATTTACTGCTTTCCATTGGCAAACATGATATCAAAGACAAATACGCAGATGTCAACCTGCACATGAAAGAAAATGTTTGAAAACAAATTCAATATTTCAGAACAAAAATGAAATCTACCCATTACACAATTTTTTTTTATACGAATTTTGTCTATCACTAGGTGAACCTGTATAAACAGTCTATCAACATTTTTTATTAGAATTGATTTATTATGTAAGGAAGGCTTTAGAATGAACATCTTATGTTTCCCAATTAAGGAGCACACTGGATAACATCCCGATAAGTCATACAACCTTTATGCTATCCAATGTAATTGATGTATCTCTTCCCCCTCTCCCACGTGACGACAATTTTTGAAAAGACATTAGCTTGTGACCATTATTCCTATCAATTGCAACTACCTGAAACCAGAAAATCTCAGAGAACTTAGTTATCCCCCTACCAAAAGAAAGAATTTAACAACTCCAGAAGAGTGTCTTTGTCTGTGCTTGTCCATGAGTACAATACTAAGGAACTTTTACCTCTGCATCTAGTATAAAAGTTTCTGCATCAGGCTTACAAGATGCATTAACTATGTTAATCAGATCTGGAAATCTTGATGTTGACTCCTCCCCATTTCGTGAAAAAACACGCACAGACCCATCAACCAATTTGTGAATTTGGGCGCGCTGACCATCATATCTGAAATTATGGTCATAAGCATAGTAGTTGTTTCAAATCTAAAGGCTAAGCAGACTCTCTTAACTTCACATGAGGCACAGTTTGATGAATGCAAAGAACCACTTCAGCAGATACCAGAGTTACTTTAAAAATTAAAAGAAACAGTTGGAGCTTCTATAGCCAGAAAAAGGAGGAGGGGGAGGAGGGGAGGGAAACAAGAGAGAGAGATCACCACCCATCTAATTCCTTTGGGGAATAAAGTACACCAGAATGTAACCAATATTTAAAATAAATCATCACAGGAATTCTCAGAAGAAAATTCTTGAAGTAAAACCTCGAAAACTTCAGAACCCTGAAATCTTTTCATCTAAATAAGAGTTGTCGGAACAAATTATAGGTGACACGGAACAGAAGTCTCCAACAATTTTGCATTGACATCTTTTGAACCTCTTATTAGCAAATATATTCCCAAACACAAATTTCAGTATAAGGCCAAAGAAATTCAAAATATCTAATCATGAGTTTGAACATAAATAGTTTCAAAGGTCTATATCATAAGCTTGAATTATAAGATGTAGTGAATTTTAAATAGGCAGGACAATTGACCAAGGCAAAACAATGCATCTACAGGTAAGGGAGGACCTTACTTGTATTCACATGTAAAAGCTTTTTTTTCAAAGAGCTTCAGTGCTTGCTGAACACCATTCGTGATCCTACCACAAACAAACATTAAAAACACAAGGAGTTGCAGCAAAAGTTTCTATTCTACTTGCATTCTTTAATACAAAGTAAGAAGCAGTTTCAAAAGCATATACTTTGCAAGCATTGGCTTAATAGGTATTCCTGGAACCATTGCCAAGGTTGACGAAGAAAATCCAATGCCTTTGTCCATGAGGGAAGGAACGACAAAATCCTGCATACAATTAATCATGTGGCACATTCTGAAATCTCGAGTTGATAAAACCAGGACGACAAATTTGAAATTTGCCTTCAAAATAGCATTAACATCTAACTTGAATTAGCTAAGAACAACGTATGATGTTTATGTTTACTATCAAAAGTGAGGCATCAGAAGATGAAAACAATCAGCCCTATATAAAAGACATACAAATCCAATGGAGTGATGATAATGCACAAGGAACTGAGACTGGTAAATCTAAAGTCATTAACATCTAACTTGGTAAATCTTAAATAACTGAGACTGGTCCAAACACAAAAGTTGCACTTCAGGAATCTTTCAAATAAATGACGACCGAAACTCAATACATAATCTAAAGTCATTGACATTTCTGCATAAATTTTAGTTTTATGGTTAACATATAATCAATTAACACAATTTGGAGAAAGTACATCAATAAAAGGCCAAATTGAGAAAAGCCAAACTACACTACACGAAGGCTTGATCTTGCCAACATCACAGCCCATCCAAATTATCCTCATAAAAGTCAACATCCAGTTATACTGAACCACACCAAGTTGAGAATAGATTTTAGAAGATCGTCCTTCATGAAACAAAGACGGAAAATGGTTTTCGAATAAGAAAAATATAAGCATATGATATTTATGAACCTGTGAAACAAAATATTAGATATAGAAACCCTAATTGAAAATGGTTTCCAAAACCTTGTCCAGACCTGTGTCCAGAGTCCAGGCCCAAACTCAACACAGAAATTGTATCAAACCTAACATTATAGCGCTAGATAAGGGTTTAAAATAGTTACAATGACTGGCTGTGAATAAAATAGTCCCAGAAATAGTAAAAATAATTTCAGGCTATGAGAGGATGATGCCACAGTGAACTCCCCTCTTTCACCTAAATATTAGGCAGTTAGGCAGTTGCACATGGTGGATACTAATTATGTACCTCTGAACTGTTTAGGTTTTTATTACCAGTGCCAGGTCATGTAAAAGAAGTCATAACAAACTATAGAATCTTAAAAAACAACATTGGATACACTTGCTTTTGCACTTAAGCAGAATGGTATCAAAAGCAGCATTGTGATTTCATACCCCATTTTTATAGTGGAATACGAGACATGAGTAGAATACAGTCTTCTAAAGGATAAAAATAGAACTCCAACACCAGCATCTTGTTAGGTTTTGGCTCGTCAATTAGTGTCCTTTTCTGTTTAGGATTGTTTTAGGGAAAAAAAGAGTGCACCGATTCTTCTCCTAAAAGGGCTAGGAAAGAATCTTAGTTTCCTTATTCAATTTAGATTAGAAATCCTAGAAGTCTATTTGGAATTGGAAAGGAAGTCTAATTTCCTATTCCACTTAGAAATTAGAATAGGAATTATAATCTATAAAGGACATGTAAACTGCACCCTATGCCTATGAATAGGGTGCGGCAAGGCTTAAATTTCAGAGAGACAAACTGTGACAGCCGAGACAAGTGAGAGAGATTAGTTCTAGGGTTTGCAAAAGTTCTGTAATCTCTATTATTAATCAAAGGAGCGATGATTTCTCTACCTAGAGAAATCACAACTGGACATAGGAAAGAGTTCTGCCGAACCAATATAAGTATTGTGTGTTTCTAAGTTTTCTATATTTGCTAGTTTAGTCTATTGCCGTTGGTTACATTAAAGAACAAGGTCTAGTGTGCGGTTTTTCAACACAACTACCTACACCAAAAAATTTACAAATATATTCATCAGCATTCCCATCTGAAAATAACAGAATCTGCACTCTCCTGAAACTCAGATGACAACTAGGCGCAAAGAGAGGCCCAGCAATGAACCCTCTCACAAATACCCCACTTTCTTCTTCTTCTTTTTTTTTTTTTTGAAACTATTGTATCTCAGTCTTTGCCGACTAATCACTAGGCCCCCCCGCCTGACCCCACAACATTTGGGGAAAAACTCTAGCATTTGCTAGGTGGGTACTGTTGAGAATGAATCCCACATTGATGAGAGGGAACTTGCATGTAGTTGGGCTACTCCCTATATTGTCATTTGGCTTTATGGTGGAACCTCAACTTTCTTCAGGTACTATGGGATAGAGTCAAACCCCAGACCACTTGGGAGAAAACCAAGGACCCGACCGCTAGACTAACAACTCACAAATACCCCACTTTCTCATCCATCAGACCCTCCAAATTCCAATATCTGTCTATATGAATTAAAGCAATAACTGAACATCTTCCCAAAATCAAAACCCCTCTTCCATCCTCACAAATATATTGTCCTCCCAAAATAATGCCATGTGTAGCTGGAACTAGCAAGAACAGATTGCCTTCCTGAATAGCCAAAGATTCAGTTCTGTAAGACAATGCAAAACCAGATGATTCACACTCTCAGCATCTTTCTTGCAGTGCGCACATCAATGTAAAGAGAGAAACATGTACCCAGAACCACCCAGCACATATATTGCCCCCCCTGAATAGCCTTATCCAAAGGACCAAATTAATTTTTCATAAGAATGATCGGAAAACCTTCACCAAGAAATTCTCTAGGGAAACCACCTATATACTAGATTGGGGGTGGTGCAGCCCTTCCAATAAAACAAGAATTTATCTTCTAGAGACACAATAGGCAACTAAAAGTTTGGTGAAAAATTCACAAGTACTCACCAAATTGGGCAGAACATTGTACGCTTCGACTACAGCAGCTGAATGATACTGGAAGTTTACGAGAGCCACGGAAAAAAAAAAAAAAATTAGAATAAACTAGATATTCAAACAAATTATATCTTTGATAATAAAAAAAATTTGTAACTTTTGTAATAAAAAAATCAATAACGTTGTGGAACTATTCAGTTCAAATAGATAACTACTAAAACCTGAAGCTTATCTTTCATATTTTCTATTCTTCCTTCATTATTGAAGTTATACGAGGAGTTAATGACAACAGCTTGAGCCAGAGCAGGTAGAACAGTTTTCATCATTGCTCCAATTCGCAAATTCCTGACCTATACAAAAAATATAGAGAAACTGAGTGGTGATAATCACATAAGACAGTTTCCACTTGAAATGATTCTCACAGTAACTCTATTCCTATTGCACCATAATTCGCTTCCATCCACTCGACAGACGAAGCTTTTGGTTTGTCTATTCAAGTGAGGTCAGAGCTTTTGGTTTTTCATGTCATACTGTATAACAAAGAACTTTCATGTTATGAAAGAGTTGAACAATTAAAACAGAGGGAAGTGGCTGCTCATATTGATCAGTCAACCAAAAAAGGAACCCCCCCCCCCCCCTTTTTTCTTCTCTCTCTCCCAAAAAACAACAACAACAACAACAACAACAAAAACATGATTTCAGTTGTTTTAAGTCTTCCATTCTCCAATTGAAACAGCTGGGTTTGTGTTATATATCTCATGATTTCAGTTGTTTAAGTCTTCCATTCTCCAATTGAAACAGCTGGGTTTGTGTTATATATCTTTGGTTTTTTCTTTTTTTTCTTTTATTCTTTTTTCTTTTTCCCCACTTAGTGGGAAAAGGCTTTGTTGTTGTTGTTGTTGTTGTTGTTGTTGTTGTATTCTTTTTTCTTTTTCTTTTTCTGTTATATATACGGGTCATCTAAATCTAGGCATGTTTATGAGAAAAACACTGAGAGCCAAAAAGCTCTGTAAGAGTGTTACCAAAGTTCTAACAAGAAACTTCATCTCTTTCTCTCTACAAGAGCGCATGAGATTCAAAATGAGGCTTTTCTTTCGAACAGTGCTTCCACTACCTGTTTGTACACTGATGAACAATACATAAGTAAAGTGATGAGGTGCAAGTAATATGAGAAGATAAAATAAATTAACAATTAAAATGAATGATGCACCTGTACAATTTCCATGCTGTAAATAACCATATATTAGAGAAAAGAGAACATATTGGTTATATAAAATGGTAATAAGCAAACTAGTTATGCCAATAGTACCTAAAAGCCATCTTACATTAACATGTTACCATTAAACCTCTACGAGACTCCATAAATGCCCCAGTACTTCAGAACACAACAACACCAACAATGCAATCATCTCCCCATCACCACATATTGTTGTTTTGTTTATGCAGGATATTGAACTTAATTACATTACGAGCAGACTTACAGCCTTAAGACAACAGTGAGTTCAAGGCCCGCACTTTAAAATCTCAGGAAGGAGAAAAAGAACACTATGTAAAGAGAAGAGAATATTTAATCATAAAATGCAAATAGCAGAAAAGCAGCCTCAGTGCCAACAAATCATTAGAGGGTTTTCCAATACAACTCCCTTTGTTTCGCAAATGTTTCTTGGGGAAGCTTTTTTAATTTCTACAAACTTAGTAAAATAAGATAATTAATTATAAGGAAAATAACAGAACAGTTCTGCAGGTACACCGTTAAAACAACTCAAGGAATTCAACTTATTTGGCAAATAAACTTGGAAACCAGATTCAAGTTTTAAGCGGGCTAAAATACAATAAAAGTCTACATTTGGTCAAATTTAAATCTACAAAGCAATTATAAAATGATGATGTAAAATTTATCTCAATCGTTGAGCTCAAGAAATAAGGATTTAACATTTCTTATCTCAAATAGATTGAACATCAGTAGCCAGAAAATCCTGGTTCTTTTTCTCCAGTCACAAACAATCCAGAAAAGTTAAGGGGGTTCATCAGCCAACTTTTTATCTAAACCTCAATTGAACTGAACCAAGATCACTAATATGAAATACATGATGGATTCTGTCAAATCTTCATAAACCAAAAGCATGCACCACTCATCAACATTTCAGGTCATCTGAACATTGTAACTGGACCAAGTTCATATATCTGTCATGAACAAAAACCAATCTGGACTATCCATACCTTATCTTTTGGAGTGCAGAAAATACATCCTTTATTAACAACGGTGAAGGAGGGGCAAGTAACTTTTGTGTCTGCCGGCATGCTTGAGCAACATCACCTTTAAGATATTAGACTGTTATTAAAATTTATTCAGGGACCATGGCAGGACCACACCACCCGATCGCCACCCACCCCCCCCCCCCCCCCCCCCCCCCCCCACCCCCCACCTCTAAACATAAAAAACAAAATGCTTAGAACAGCAAAGAGAGAGCAGTGAGAAAAATGGCCCATTCCTACCTAGATCACCCAGCTCATTGTACATCTCTCTTATTTTGGAACGGCTTGTCCCACATGCTTCTTCCAGTGCTGATGTGACCAAACTTCCACCGATGTTTAGCTCCTGTATAATTCTTATAAATGAGAATTCCTTCTTTTTTTACAGGAGGGGCCCTTAGGCAGCATTTTGTAATTTTTCTTTAAAAAATTCCTTGTGTTTCTTTTTCCTAACTCGATCTATTGGCCAGCCAAATGGAAAGGAAAATAAAAATATATGGGCAGCCAACAGTTGTCAGGGAAAACAAGCACATTGAGCAGAAAAAGTTGACAATACACAAGTAAATCACACTTCTTGCACATAAAAATGCTGAACACAGCACTAAAAAGTCCAAATGCAAACAGAAATCACTTAACCAAATCTCGCAGTTAGAAAGTTAGAAACCATTGCTTTTCTAGTCTAAATAAAAGTATAACCCAGTCTATAATTGTTATTAAGGCATGCTCAAATACAAAAGACAACAGATCTAACTTTGCATGGGTTTAGGGATTCAAAGTGAACATTATAGTCACAGCTGAAACTGATAAAAATTTAACCCATCAACTAATACATGCTCTAGTATGAAAGTTTTCATTCGACTACTACATAGTTTTAGCCAATGTTCTTTAGTGTATAAGAAATCAGTTGCACACGTACATCTAGGCAAGCAAACAAAATAATAAATACAAATAATTAAGAATAAATTCAACTAACCACATTTTCATGGTCAGCAGCGATCTTATTTGTGCACAAATACACTGAAGGCAGCACGTCAGCAGGAGACAAGGCAAGCAAACTGTGTAACAAGAAGCATCACAAGCAATTATGGGCCACTTTTTTCTATTTCTTGTTTTCTTTACAGACCACATAACTAAAGTGGACAGTGGATCCTGAATAATATATAAAAGCCCGAAAACATCACAATGGATCATACACCAAACCTTCTGAACATATTGCAGAGCATGGAAGTAGCTTTTATCTTGCCTTTTTCATTTTCAAGTATGTCAAAAGTTCGTGCAAGATGTAAATATGGCGCATTCTGTCCATTCCTCCAGCAAGCTGCACATGTTATCTCCAAGTTAATCAGGATTCCTATCTAAACAATTACAGCATATAACACAAAAAAGTTCTCTAAATTGAACATCGTGTTCTAAGTGGCACTAACCATGTTCTATAGGATTGTATTTTTCTGGTGGTAGAGACACAAAAGTTATATTTGCATTCTCTGGTAATGAAACCAGCACAGACGAATCAGTTGTTGGTTCCTTTTTCCTTGATTGAGTTTTCTCTTTGTCAGAAGAGCAATTATTTACGTGGCAGTGGAACTGAACTGAATTTTCATTAACCGCCAACTCTTCTTCATTCTCACCGGATCCTTCGCGATTAGAGTAATATATATTCAGCGCTTTATTGATATCTCCATTTGCCTCCTCCAGAATGGTGGCAGCATAGCTCTCTAGCGATTCTTTGCCATCTATTATCTGAAGAAACTGATGTATCTCATCCCTGTATGATGTGGTGTCATTGTTGAGCAAATTTTCATATTTAGGGTTTTGTTCAAGCATTGAACCAGCCACCGCAGTTTCTGGAACATTAGGTAAGACTTTCCTAAAAAACCTTGTTATTGCTAGTTGCTTCGGCCCGCCTGAATCCAATTTCGAATTTAATTTCAATTTTTTGTTTACCTTATTGTTAACTTTCCTTGCCCTTTTTCCAGGAGATATTCCACTTTTAATCATATTCCTTGGCATGAGTGAGATATAATCTTGACTTAAAGGAATGTCAGTACTTCCACATGGACTGCTCTTATCAGAACCTGCTTTTGGAAGTGATGCAGAGTCACAAGTTGAGGTAGTCTGAAATACAGAATCAGCAATTCTAGAAGCATTTACTTGCTCATGAAATTCTGTCTCACGTTCGTAGAAATTAGAAACTGCTTCAACGATGTCCCCTCCAGTGCTACCAATCAAAACTAGCATCTGCTCATGGGTGACCCATGTGGGCAAACAATCACGAAGTTCTTGGACGATTTTTTCTGCTTCCTCATCATTTAACACCACTTGACTTTGTGGATCAGGTCCTTGTAGAGAAGATGATAATTCCATGCCTAAACTGATAATACTATTTCCTACCATATCCTTATCATTTGACAGTGCCTCTTTCTCCTCATCCAGCCCCAAAATGGGGCCCTTGTTGGACTCATTTTCTACACTGTCAGCTACTTCTTTAGACCCAAGACGAAAGCTCTTCAAGAACTCCTTCTTGTTTGCCATTTCATCAACTAACCCAGCAAAATGCTTTTGCATTTTACTGGTGTGCTTACCATCAAGCTTTTCAACATCCAAGCCCACTGTAGGAACGACACGCTTTGGTTTCAAAAACCTCACATATTCTCTAAGTTCTTCATAGTTTGAATGTTCACTATATGGTACAAGATGGATCTCAAACGAATCCTTCGACCTAACTGAAAACTTATTACGCTTCACTTCATAAGTCCAACCAGTAGGAACAAAACCCACAACCTTAGAGTATCCTCTTTCGGCCATAATCTCCTTCATTTTCACAAAATTAGGCTTAAAATATGGCCAAGTCTCACCCAAGACATTCCACCCAACAACATGTACATCACTTTCACATTCATCCTCTGTAAATACCCCATTCTCTCCATAACCTAAAACACGAAAAACCGCCATTTTACGAGCATCCACATGCACCTTACGATTACACCTACGCGCAATTTCAAGCAAAATCTTCTCTTTTCCAATAACATAAGTAGCTACAAGAAACAAAACATTTTTCATTTCACTTTTACATTCACCCCCAACTCTTTCAATCACACTAGCAATATAATCAACAGACTCTTGCTGTGAAGGAAACACGAATTTCGGATTACAATACGTAGTGTCCAAGAAAACAGCATCGGAGCCCACAAATTCACACAGAAAAGGGTCTAACTTCATTGAACCCGAAAACCTAAAATCGCCAGTATGAACATACCTCTCAAACTTTCCGTTCATATCCGGAACTTTAAACAAGAACTGAGCCGCACCCGGACAGTGATTAGCGTCAATCAGCACAACCTCCACCCCATCAATTACAACGGCTTCGCCCAGCGGCAGAGCGACAACGAAATGAGGAGAGACCTTGAGCACCTCAGTGAGAAGACGGGCGGTGATCGGAGAACAAAAGACGACGCCTTTAGCCCAATTGGGGGAGAGGCCGCCATAGTGATCGGAGTGGAAATGGGAGAGGAAGTAGGAGACGGAGTGATCGCCGGCGTGGCGGAATGCGTCGACGGCCAAACGGGTTTTGGGGATGAGTTTGGAGTGAGGGAATGTGGGGGGAACTGGAGGGAAAGAGGGATTGGGAGGGTTGGGCTGGTGGGAGAAGGCGGCGAGGGCGGTGAGGAAGAGGTGGGTGGAATCAAGGGTTGGGGTTCTGGTCACGGAAGAGGAGGAGGAGGAGGCCATGGGAGATTGGACATGGATGTCAAGAGGAAAGCATTGCTTGGAATTTTGAGGTTTTCTGGTGGAAGTCGTAAGCATGTATGTTGAAGGCGGCAAACACCAACAGTTTATTGCATATCTCAAAAGCTTTTTAGGTATTTTCTGGAAATGATGGTGATATCACTTTCTTTTTCTTTAATTTTTTTTTTTCAAGTCATTTACACCGACCGACTATTCGATTAAAATAAAAAAGTGTGTGAACAATACTACATTTAAAAAAAAAAAAAAAGGTTTTTTATATTAGCACCCCACAAAATGTTGAATGCACCCTACATTAAAATTTAATATTAAATGATTTATTTACCCTACTATGCAATGGCTATTTTGACCTTATTAGGTTAAAAAAAAATTCTAAATACACCCCAATTACTTTTAACATATTATTTATCTTCTTCAACTATCAAAATCCCTCCGACCCTCCATTGTTGAACAAAACTCTAACCATTGAAACTACAATCATGTTGATTGAGAAAAATTATTTTTGACGAATGAAACATGAAATTGATGTTTTGGAAGCTTCTCATGAGGTAAGACTTCATATTCTTTATTGTTTTAGTGATTTTGAAGACATCGATAATGATTTTATCTTGCTTTTGCTGCATTATTCAAGCTTCTACGTTCGTATTCATCTTTTAGGGATTACATGAAGAATTAAACACCAAAAATTACCACTAAATATTAAAAGCAGACGACATGGGTTTTAATGGTGGAATTGAAAACAACCCACATATGCTTTAAATCTCGAGCGGTATCTTTTGTCAAAATTTCAGTCGGCACTTTTTGTCCAAATTAAAAGCTTTATAAGATTTAAGAAATGTGGGGTGTATAGAAAATATACGGTGCATGTAGAAAATGTAAGGTGTATATTAAGAATGTGAGGTGTGAGTGTATTATGGGGAAGTATGTGGGGTGTATTAAGATAATTTTTCATTGAAAAAACAAATGTTGGGTGTATTAAGTATGTGGGATTTATTCAACAATTTGTGGGGTGTTAATATAATAAGCCAAAAAAAAAAACTTAGTATTTGCAAAGTTTCAATCAAAATAATCACTTTCAATCTTAAAAAAAATTATACCTCTGATGAGTCTATTGAATGTACCAGCGCGTAGACCAAACAATTTATTGGTTAAAGTTCAAATAGTCAACTTATGTGTTTGATATTGATATTGAAAAACATAACCGTAATTTTGTCTAAGGTTTAAGAATTATAAACGAATTGCTAAAATTTCACTTCAGGAGTTTGGCAAAACAATTTACACTTATAATTATGTAATTCAATTCCTTATTCTACCAAGGGTTTTTAGAATAAACCTCACTTTTGCTTGGCTAAAATATGGTAAATTCGGTGTTGGATCATTGATCCTCTCTTAAATTAAAGACAATATTGATATTGAACCATTGATCTGTCTGAATAAAAATTTGAAAAAAACCGCATGCTACATATTTTTACTTATATTAAAACTAAAAGAAAACTTAAAAAGCATTCCAATAATATATATATATATATATATATATATATATATATATATATATATTATTGTTTTGTGTTCTTATGGACGAACCAGGGAATGAAAATTGAACTCAAGATTTCGGATGAAGAGTTAATACTCACATTGTGCAAAAAGAAGAGGCGAGTTAGTATTTAATCCACAATCATATGTTTGTCTGCATCATTACATCCCTAACATCAGGGCTGGTCTAGAGTTTTTTGAGGCCCGGGACGATGCTACAAAATGTGCCCTCATTTTATGTAAGAAAAATATTTGTTTTCACACTTAAGACATCGATAAAATTATAAAAAAACTAATTTATTTTGTATCGTGAGATGAAAACAAAAAACACTTCGGGTTTGCAAGTAGATAGATATGAGTTTTGTTTTTCATCTGAACTTTTAAAGTGTTTTTGTATGAATCGTGGGGTGTTTTTTTTTATTTACTAACCTTGTCAATATGGAACTAAAAAAAATATTGATGTTTTTGAGTCTTTAGTTGATATGTATAAGTAATAAATAGGTACTAAATTAAACTTTTTTATGACACGTCATATGATTTGTAAATTTGGTCAACACATTACTCTTTGTTGAAGATTAGACTTGAATTGGTACAAATGTTTTAAAAATAACAACCTACATAGCTACTAGCTACTAATTAAAAATAAATTAACAACGGAACAAAAATTCATAAAAATTGTAAAGTAAATAAGCACACATGGTGTTTTGAACCCAAGACCTCCTCATTAATTTTAAACAACAAAGCCACCAATTCTAGTTAATTTTCTTTGTCATTGAACCAAATTTTATAAATTTATACTCTTATGAAAACATATATAAATATACCACCCTAATAATTTTGGTTCCCCCAATTATTTTGGGCCTTGGACGGTCGTCCTGCCCTCACTGGGCCTGGGCCGGCCCTGCCTAACATATATAGAAGACTCGAACCTTTCCAATAGTGAAGAGGTGTAAGCCCACGTTGAGGGCAAAAAGCTTCCACCACCCCCACCTTCCTACAAATCTCCTTACAGCTAAAATTCCATAAATAACCCTAATGTGCATGCCATGAATAATGATCACTTTTAAAGAGAGATTTTTCAGTATGATCGGTACACAGAGTGGTATATCACGTGTCACTATATAAATTGTGGGATATGTGTGCTAAAAAATTAATAACTTAAAAAATAAAATTTCTCACCACTTCTATTAAAATACGTGGTGTACCATTTGTGTTCCAGTCACAGTTAAAAATTTCTCACCTTAAAGAAACAGAAACTGCAGGCTCTTCTGCTATGGTCTCCAGCAATGGCTTCTTTGACCTACTCATAGACAATCTGTGCATGAACTCCGGCGCCAAGAAATCTTCTATATCATCCAAATTCAACTTCGGCATCGCCGCCTCATGCTCCGAACTTTCCCTCCAACTCTCAATCATCTTACTTGCATCGCCGTCATCAGCGAACTTCGTGGGCTGATGGTGATCAGCAGCCGGCCTTACCTTCACGTTTCTCCCGGAAGCCCGCTTGCTTGCGGAGCTGGCCGCAGATCAGCTGTTGTGACGGTGGAGTTGAGCCTTATCATGGGGAACAATGACTTATGCGTCGCCGATATCTAAGTCTTCGTCGGCATTGAGAGGTGAAAATCCTCTTCCGACGCGGAGAGACTTGGTGTTTACAAGGAAGAAGTTTGGGGTGTCGAGCATGAGCTCAGCGGCTTTTATTGGAACATGGAATTGTTTGATTTCGCCGCTTGGGATGATCACTTTGGTGGCTGCAGGTTTCCCATGCTTGCTCAATGTTGGCGTTGCTAGGCTGCAAGAAATGTAGTTGCCCATGGTATCTAGAGAGGGAGGGAGGTATAAAGAGATGAGATGAAACTTTTGGTCTTGGAAGTTTGAGGGAGTTGAAGATTTATATAAGGGAATCGAAGATGTGGTCTTCCAGCTAAAAATATGATTAAAAGCGTTTACTTGTGCACCTGAAATATTAAGTTCGATTCTCCTTTCTCACTATTGTTTGTATGAAAAAACTATTGAAAAGGATTAGAAGATTCTGAAATAAGATAAGAGTACAGCCAGTTATAATGTATCTGGGTTTGACATTGTTGGTGGAGTCCGCGTTGGGCTAAAAAGGAAGAAAACAAAAATAAGAAAACAAAGCAAGAAAATGTATTGGAAGGTACGTTACTACGTTTCAAGTTGGCCTTTTTATAATTTCTTAATTAATTAACAAAATGATTATGCTTATAGCATCATCAATGAACAAATATACTCGGTTAAATAACGTGTGGGACTAGGGATGGGCAAATACCCATTGGTTATGTTATCCGCCCATTTAAATTAAACGGTTATGGTTATGGGTAACCGTTTAGATAAATAAATGGTTATGGGTATAACCGTTTACCCGCGAAATTTAAATGGGCGGTTATGGGTATTAACCGCGGTTATAAACGGGTAACCGTTTACCCATTTATTTTATATATGTAAAATTAACACAAACCATATTCTCTATCGGACAAAACTTAGATCAATGCTATTGACTATAGTGCATGATTTTATGGTCCATTATATATATATATATATATATATATATATATATTATGTTAATACTTTACATTTCGAGTTAAATAATCAAAGAATATTGTCTTTTAACAGTTTTCGTAACCCAAGAATACCTAGTCAATTTTATATTACCTTCATTGTTAACAGTTAAAAATATCGTCCGTAAACTATTATTTCAATTATTAGAATGGTATAAGGACTTAAAAAATTAAAATGCGGAAATGTATGATGAATGTACCTATAACAGTGTTTAATTGTTAGAAAAAGAAAATTATGACAAATTTTTCTTTTTTAATTTTCAAGTTGTTAAAACAACACGTAGACGGGTGAAAAATGAGTAAATGGTAAAAAAAGAAAGGATAAACGGGTTAAAAAATGATAAATGGGTAAACGGGTATTAAACGGTTACGGTTAAATGGGTACGCGGTTATGGGTATGGTTAACCGTTTATAAACGGTTATGGGTATGGGTATAACCGTTTAGGCAATTACCCAACAGGTAAACGGTTATGCGGATATGAGAATAAATGGTTATGGATAAATAACCGCGGTTACACGCCCGCCATAACCGTTGCCCATCCCTATGTGGGACCCTTCTTCATTGCCTTTGACTTATTCTTTTTTTAAGTTCTTGAAATGGGATTAGGAGCTTATCTATAAGCCAATGTTATTTATGTAGGATAATTGACTTGTATTAAAGAGTTATTGTCACGTCCGATCCTGATCTTCTTCAAACTTCAGGGTAGGCACGTACTGGGCGACACCCGAAGGTGACAAAGTCATATTAGGATGCATGAGAAATAATAAACATAAACAATACTTACAAATTTAAATACAATGATTATGCAATTATGGAACGTGTTCAGAGCATACAACTAATCCTAGACACTAGAAAGGAAATAATATAAAATTGAATGAACAAATAAGTGGGTCCTACACTGAGAGGACTCGAAGATGCTAATGCGGGAATGCCTTGATGCCAGGATTGTACGCCTCGATTCTCAGTCCTAAGGGGGCACAAAACAAAACATGAGTGGACCAATTTGATATATAAATAGTACTAACATAATTATTCAACAACGTATTAACCCCCAAAGTTTATGAAAACTCAATAATATAATATATAATAGGTTTTCCGCAAATCCTAGCATGCCATAAAACCTTTCATAAAACATATATCATATATAGTGTGTTTAGTAGTGGTATATATATAAGGCATATACATATATATAATATTTCATTCCCTCGAAGGCATATAGAACACTTCTTCATTCATCTGAAGGTTCTACATCACGGGCCCGTAGGCACTACATCTCCCAGCCCATAGGCACTACAACTAGCGAAGACTGTAATGCCATAAACAATTGCACCTAAGCACATAAAAGGTCCAATTAATAAAACTCTATCAAAACGATTGAATTTGTGAAAACGGACGTCGAAAACGAATTCAATATGTCGAATTATCCTAAGAGGGGTCCCATACAAATTTCGTAAAAGTCAACAAAAATTCAACACAAAGAATATTCCAGGAATATTGACACACCCCGACTGGAGTCGAGGCATGCTGGCTGTCACCCGAAGGTGATGTAACCAAAAGTGTAAGTGATGTAAAAATGTGAATAAATTAAAATTGAAACTAGAACTTATTTAAAGTAATAAAGTGAGTGCGCAGTAATGGGTAGAACCCATAGAATACAAATGTTCAGAGCATAGATGACAAATAGTGCAGTCGAAACTAGTTAAGTACTTAATACACAATGGAACAGTTCCTACATTTATTGGGGTATGTTAGAATCGCTGGCTAATCCTCGTACGTCACAAAGTAATTCAGCTATCTAGTACCTAGAGGGGTGAAAAATAAAAGAGTGAGTGGGCAAAAACAAAAGTTTACAAAAACCATTTATTTTCTGAACATTCTAACCCCTCGCTGTAAAACCTGTATAGTTTCTAGAAAATCATACTACGTATAGGTATGAAATCAAATGCAAATCAATTGTAAATCAAGAAGTATGCCACATCACAATATCTCAACAGTAATGTAAGTAAAATTAGGTGTTCAATCAATCTATACTAGCACACAAGTCAGAGTCGCCTAATGCGACCTGTACGACTGTCCTAATGCTCATCAATCTATGTTAGCACACGAGTTGGAGTCGCCTAATGCGACCTGTATGAAGGACTGGGTGTAATCATAATATACGCTCTAATGATACAATCACATGAAGACTGGCACTAATCGCGGTCACCTACGAGTCGGAGTCACCTAATACTCAGTTTTTTGGAAACTACCAAACTGATAAGGTAGCGAAAAGTAATCACATCCATAACGGGTGAATAAGTTTTGTCATAGTCAATCCCAGGGCGTTGTGAAAAGCCTTATGCCATAAGACGAGCTTTGTAACACATATTTGTTCTTCTCATTACGCTTCCGAACGAAAACCCACTTGCAGCCAACGAGCTTTGCATGTGGAGGAGTAGGAACTGCAGGTCCAAACACCTTACGTTTCGCAAGCGAATCGAGTTCAACTTGGATTGCTTGTTTCCAGTTTGACCAATCAGTTCTACGTCAACATTCATCAATGGAACGTGGTTCAATGTCATCGTTCAACATGATCTCAGTAGCTACTGCAAATGCTAATGCATTGTCAACGATCATCTCATTTCTACACCACACATCATCTAAGCTAGCATAATAGACCGAAATCTCACGATTCTCGAGAGGAGGATTTGTCTCTTCAATGACGCTTCCGTAATCTAGGATTCCCTCATGAGTTGGATAGAATGAGTAAGTGATAGTCGGATTCATGGTTAGCTCTTTAGGGCCTTGTGTCATGGGTTTCTTCTTCTGGGGGTGTGAATCCTTTGAACCAAGTGGTTTACCACGCTTATGTGTAAGGGCAAATGATTGGCTAGCCACTAATGTACTTGAATCGACCAAAGTGGCATCCCGAGCCTCCATGAGGGAAGTCCGTCATACGTTTGGTACATTCATCTTTGCAGGCGTATTCGCAGCTGGAATATGTGATCTTCTCACTGGCGCTAGATTGGTGAAAGCATCTGGCATGCTTTGAACTATGCTCTGGAGATCTAATATGCGTTGCACTTCAGTGTCAGACTGGGCAGTGTGGGGATCTAAATGAGACAAAGTAGGAGTCTTCCACGATAATTCACGTTGTTCTTCAGGAACGTTGGTGTTCTTATCTCCCCTTAACGACGGGAATAATGTCTCATAGAATTGACAATTTGCAAAGTGAGCGGTAAACAGATCGCTTGTCAAAAGGTTCTAAGTAATGAATAATCGAAGAAGAATCATATCCGACATAGATTCCCATCATTCTCTAAGGCCCCATTTTTGTATGTAAGGGCTGCGAAATCTGCATATAGACCGCATAACCAAAAACGCGCAGATGTGATATGTCGGGTTCGTATTCGGTGACCAACTGAAGGGCGCTATATGGTTGTGTCGCAATAGGCAGCTTGATACGTATGACCAATGACCGAGCAATCATTTGTAAGCACTTAATGAATGCCTTTGACAGGCCATTCTGGGTGTAAAAATGGGGTACTAGATGTTCAACTTCAACCCTAACCGACATGCAATCGTCATCAAAAGTTTTAGATGTGAATTCTCCAGCATTATCCAATCTAATAGATTTAATCGGATAATCAGGGAGGTGAGCCTTGAGCTTGACAACCAGAGCCAACAGTTTTGGGAATGCAACGTTCCTTGTGGACAACAAGCACACGTGTGACCAGCATGTGGAAGCGTCAACCAAAACCATAAAACATCTAAATGGTCCACAGGGAGGGTGAATCGGTCTTCAAACGTCCCCTAGAATCTGTTGTAGAAAAATGGGAGGATTCAAACGAATCATATCATAAGAAGGCTTAATGATAAATTTTCCCATTGAACATATTTGACATGCAATTCCTTGAATCGAACCTAAACTTCGGGTTAGTTGATGCCCATGTGATGATTTGAGGATACGGCGAATCGATGTTCGTCCAGGATGTCCTAAACGATCATGCCAAAGTGTAAATGTGTGCACGGTCCTAGATGTAGGGCGACTACATAGCGACTCTATATGGGGCGTATGGTTGTAGTATACAGATCGCTCAGGATACGCTCTATCTTCTCTAGAAATGCTTTTGGCCATATTCGTAGGAAATTATGCATAGAAATTCAACTTCGTTTTCTACGTGGGTTTTAGCATGGTAATTATTATCTCTAATGTCCTTGAAACTCAACAACGTTCTTCTAGAACGTGGAGAATATAGTGCCTCATCAAGGGTCAGAATTGTACCATTGGACAACATTATACGTGTCTTACCGTATCCTTCGATCAGGTTGGATGGGCCTAAGAGGGTTGTCAGAGGTGCATTCTTAGGTATGAAGTTAGTGAAATAGATGGGTTCACGCAAAATGGTGTGTGTGGTCGCACTATCTACTAGACAACACTTCCCCACTAATCATAGCTAGAATGAAAAATTAATTTGAATCGGTCACATGCTTAAAAGTTCTTAAAAACAAATAACAATTCAAAATAATTTCAAGTATTCAAGGATGGTAATTGATTAAAAACTTAATATCCAAAAATAAATCACCAACAAATAATCCAAGCATAAAGGAAAATTGTTCAAAATTCAACCAAAAAACAAAAGGGGGGGGGGGGGGGGGGGGGTTGGGCCACTAGGAGGAATTTGGCCCCATTATGAAATTTCGACTACAAAAATAGTTTATGTCTAAGATTCTAATCTTCCATAGGGATGGCGGCTTCTTCAGAAGTGATCAGATTCGACAAACTTCATAATTATATTCATTCATAGACTTAAAGTCTTGTAAGCGCAAATGTTGCCAGTCATGTCTTGCTTCAGGCAAGAAGATGTCCTTTTGGTGATCAAAACGATCAGCCAAAGCGACCCATAATGGATGTGGATCCTCGTCAGCAACGTATTCGGTTTGCAGGGCGTCATCCATATGCCTTCGGATGAAGATCATAGCAATGGCTTTCTTTGCTTCGCCAACTTGATTGTCCATCTCATCTTCAATGGCGGGATGCAAGTTCTTTGCAGTGAGGTAGAGCTTCACATCTTGGACCCATTTGAGGTAGTTCCTTCCAGAGACCTCCAAAGCGGTGCAGTTGAGTAATAGGCTCTTAGGCTTTCTTGTAGAAACAATGATTTTGTTTAGGCATGCCACTGTTGGCCAAGACCAAGAGATTGGTTTTTTTTTTTTTTTTTTTTTTTTTTTTAAAGTTGTTTAGTATGCCATTTGCATGTGCCGCAAGGTACTAGCCTTTTTTGTTAAAGGATTGTTATCCTGGAAGCGTTAAATCCATACTTAGGATCTTTTATATGCCTTGAAGACAAGGAGTTTATAATTTTCTAGTGTTAAATACCAAAAAAAAAAAAAGAAGAAAACAAGGATCACAATCTGATCAAAAAGAGATTTTGAACCAGTGAACAACCTTTGAGTAAGGGGAAATGCAGGAGAGTAAAGCAAAATGAATAAACAAAGGGATATATCAGCAAATATTCAAGAAACATTGATAACTAAGCGAAACATAAAGACAACAGCATGAAAGTAAGTAACAAATACGAGCCATCGAGAAGTTTTTTACCTAGTCGGGCAAGTTCTTGCAGTTGTGGGCAATGTACTAACAAAGGGGTTTTTTTACAAAGAAAATCGATAAAGCAAAAGGAAAGTAGCAGAACTATAAATACAATCGAATTTCTTAATTACAAAGGGAATATTTGAAAAGTAAGCAGCAAAGCTTTAAAGAAGTCTTTTGATTTGAGTTGAGCGTCTCTTTATCTAATCCCTCCGTCGCCTTTTATAGAAGACTTCTTTCTTCAAAATTAAGTCCTTGTAGCTCAGTTCATTCCTTCTCCTCCAAGTTGTGATGTGATGTTTTTCAGAGGATTAGTACTTATTTGGATACTCGAGCTCGGATCCTCTCCAATTTACAAGTTTTTCCATGGAAATTGAGGAGTTATACCATGCATCCAAATTAAATAGGAGACAATTGTCCCCAACTTACTTGATTGGAATAATAGTTTCCACATAAAATAAGAGCTTTGAAATCTATGACCTCACTGACAGTAAGAGGAATATGAATATACTTGAGATTTCAGGTACTACAATTATAAGAGAGGTGGCTCTTCCATCAGAGGCAAGTATAAGAAGCTCGTCACTTTTTCAAAATGTCAATGGTAGCTTAATGCCTTGTAAGGGTCCAACGGTTAAGAGTTTTGTCCATGAACTCTTAACTCCATCATAGACGTCCATTACCCATATTTCACATGATTCAGAATTCTCACTTGGATCAAAACGAGAGCAAAAGGAAGCAAGGGATTCATTACGAAGAAAACTATAATCAAAACTAAACCCGGAATCTATCCTAGTAGGGAATTGTATTCTATAAAATATCTCATTACCTAAATGAAATGAAAGTATGTATTCCTTGCCATCCGTTGTATACCAATAAAAAAACAGGAAAACTAATGAAAAGGGCTTGAAAACTTTGAGTTTTAACGATAAGGACAAAATCAAGGGTAAAGTGAATAGTACCAGGTTTGACTTTTTAGTGTAAAAATGTGGTTTTTCGTTAAAGTGAACAGTACCGCGGGCTTTTCGTTAAAACTCCCATAAAAAAATCCCTTCAAGTACACTGAACAAGACCAGGAATAGGTTTTACTTGATATATCAATCTTGACTTCTTTCCAAGAGTTAAAAGCCATGGTATATACCTCAGCCGTGTGAGGAAGAGCAATATGATGATAATATGTTTGCTCATCATCTGAATACTCGCAATTTTCTATAATTCGCACAACCTTGTATTGTTTAGCTTTGCAATCATAGCCAAATCCCATTGTTTGAAAGTAGACCTGGCATTTTGGACCCGACCCGTTAATATTAGTATTTGGGTGGATGCATAACGGGTCGGGTCGCTAACGAGTGAACCCGTTAACAACCCGTTAAATAACGGGTCACTTTGGGTCAACCCGTTAGCACCCGTTAGTCGAGGATATTTTAGTACTTTCAGTAAAGTTTTAACAACAAAAAATAAACTTTATGAAAAAAAAAAATAATAATAATAATAATTGTTAACGGGTGAAACGGGTGACCCGTTAGCTTAACGGGTTATGAAAAAAAAAATAATAATAATAATTGTTAACGGGTGAAACGGGTGACCCGTTAACTTAACGGGTCGGATTGAACCCAACCTAAACCCAATAAACCCGACCCGTTTACAGGTCTAGTTTCATGTAGTCTTATGATAATGGGGGACTTAGGTTGCTTTAGGTTTTTTCTTCTTTGTGTAGGTTATTATTTCTAAGCGACTTTTGCTCTCTTTGTACATGTTTAGTTCATCAAACATGTTACTAATGTAATTGCTTCCTTTTGAATTATAAATTGTCATTATGATGTAGTTCATATTATTCATTTGCTTGTTCACTGAAATTAAAGTTTTAATTACAGATTATCAGCCAAAATTATGAAAATAATTAATTGAGAAAAACAATATAAAATTATATTGAATTTAACATAGTATGTGACGAAAGCATAAGTCATCACACATTTCAAGAATAAGTGACGCCCAAAGCGTCACATATTGGTTCAACTATGGAATTTGAGCTGAGAATATGTGAGGAAAGTTGGGTCACATATAGAGATAATAAGTGACGAATGAAAAATTTGTCACGTATACTATCGGTGACGCTGTAAACACGAAAATTTCCTGAAACGAAAGAGACAAGAAACAACGTGTACAAAGTAATATTTGTATTATTTTTTTTTTGATTTGTTTTTGGGTTACAATCTCTTTTAACTTGATCCTCTGATTCGATCTCCGTAAGATGTTGATTTGTGGATGTGTGATTGATCCAAAGGGCCGTCGAGGCTTGATCTTGGATGAACAGTTCTTCAAGGGCCTTTAGAGGGCTTGATCTTGATGAACGAGGATGTGTGGATTTGTTTGATGGGCTGCTGATCCAAAGGGCCGTCGGGGCTTGATCTTTAGGATGAACAGTGGATGATTTCCTCAAGGGCCGTCGGGGCTTGATCTTGAAGGTTGAGGATGAATGGATCTTCGAAGGGCTTTTGGGCTTTTGGGCTTGATCTTCGAGGAATTATGAACGATGAACTGTTCTTCAAGGGCTTTTTGAGGCTTGATCTTGAAGGTGGATGAGCGGATCTTCAAAGGCTTTGGGGCTTTGTGCTTTGATGAAGAACGTGGTTGAACGGATCTTCGAGGGCTTTGGGGCTTGTGCTTTGATGAAGAACGTACAGAACTTCGAGGAGCCTTGGGGCTTGATCTTTGATGAAGAACGGACAGAACTTCGAGGAGCCTTGGGGCTTTGAACTTTGATGAAGAGCGGACAGAACTTCGAGGGAGCCTTGGGGCTTGATCTTTGATGAAGAACGGACAGAACTTCGAGGAGCCTTGGGGCTTGATCTTTGATGAAGAACGGACAGAACTTCGAGGAGCCTTGGGGCTTTGAACTTTGATGAAGAGCGGACAGAACTTCGAGGGAGCCTTGGGGCTTGATCTTTGATGAAGAACGGACAGAACTTCGAGGAGCCTTGGGGCTTGATCTTTGATGAAGAACGGACAGAACTTCGAGGAGCCTTGGGGCTTTGAACTTTGATGAAGAACGGACAGAACTTCGAGGAGCCTTGGGGCTTGATCTTTGATGAAGAACGGACAGAACTTCGTTGATTCTTCGGGATTTGCTTGAGAGCGTTTGGAGTTTCAGAGCTTCAACGCTTTTGTGTAATGTGAATTGGTGTCTTGAAATGAATGAAATGGCTTCCTATTTATAGAATTCCAAAACTTGATTTTTGGGTTTTAATAATCAGATGAAATAAGTCACTTCTGCCAGGCGTTGACACGTGTCCTGTTTAGTGACTTTTCTGAGTTATTTTGATTTTTCGTTGATTCACATGCTATGTATAAAATTTATGTGATACATGAGCGTTGAAATTTTAATTTTTGGTCAACATTTATTTCACGAAATTTCGATGTCTACAAATGCCCCCACTTCAAGGCGCGTCGCATACTTGTGCTTGTCACTTGTAGGCGATGTGTTTTGAAGTTTCTTAATGTAGATGTCAATCCAAGGGCCGTCGGGGCTTGATCTTGAATTGGACTGGAAATTTCTTCAAGGGCCGTAGAGGCTTGAATCTTGATTTTTGTGCTGCAAATTTCTCCAAGGGGCCTGAGGGCTTGACCTTGGACTGCAAATTTCTTCAAGGGCCGTAGAGGCGTGAATCTTGATTTTTTTGTGTTGCAAGTTTCTTCAAGGGGCCTGAGGGCTTGACCTTGGACTGCAAATTTTTGTGGTTTCGGGCTTGGTCAGGTACTACGCAAACCATATAGTAGGAGTTCCTCAAGTCGCCGAGCTAGGAGATCTCGGGTTCCGGTTGATCATTCTCCTTCTACTTGTCTCTCATTTAGCAACGAGGACAAAGAAAAGGAGAGGGAAGAGAGACGATATGAGATACTCTTGCTTTCAACGAAGTGGCCGACGAATCGACACGTGCTTTGTTGTGCTTGTTGACTTTCCACAGCTTTGATCTTGAACTGGGTTTGAAGGATTTTCTGGTTTCCTCCGGATGGATCATGCGATTCTGCAGACGAGGGCGTCATGCTATAGTGATCTGTTCCAGCTCACTATGTTACATTCCTCTCTGCTTGTTTCTTTTGCCTGGCAGAAGTGGTGCGCATCCTTTTGCTTTTAAATGGTCCTTCAGAGCACTTGAAGATGAGTACTTGAGAGCAAGGCTCGGTAAGCAACCAGGCAAAGGTTCCGGGCAATCAGTTCCAGATCGGACGTTTGATTTCAGGTTCTGACTGATTGCTTTCTTTCTCCATATCTTGCAGGTAAGAGCAAGGGTAAAGGAAAGAAAAGGGAAAAGCATGATATGAAATACCTTTGCTTTCGACCTTGATGATATGAGATACGTTTGCTTTTGAAGCAGTAACGGATGAACCAACACATATATATTGGTTGCGCTTGTCTCCACATGCTTCAATGTACTAGCTTCACCTGTCTGCCTTATCTGTTCTTCAGGCAGATGTGGTATCTTCCTGGAGGTTTGAGTGGAGGTTTCGACATATTGCTTTTCTTTATCCTTGTCTTGCAGATAAGAGTAGGGACAAAGGAAAGGACAGGGAGATTGCATGCTATGAGATAGCTTTGCTTTCAACCCTGATGATATGAGATACCTTTGCTTTCGAAGAAGTCGTTTTCCACAGATTTAATCTTGAACTGGGCTAGGAGGCTTCTTCTGGTAGACTTGCTACAAATGTCTGAATTTACTCCTTTTACCTGGAGTTGGGCTCGATTCAAGGGTGGTGGACACTTGATCTTGAATTGGGCTTGTGATTTCTTCAAGGGCCGTTGAGGCTTGATCTTGATGAATGGAAACGGGACCACGAGCGGCTTCAGGATTTGGGCATCCGGCAAGCAGACACGAGATGGAGGTAATGGTCTGTTTCTTTGTTCGATCTCCCCAATTCATGTTGAAGAGGGTTAGAGGATGAATCAGCACGTGCAGTTGTTGCGCTTACTGATGATCCCCAAGATTGATGCTTCATTGTCGCTCGTCTTATCTGTTCTCCAGGCAGATGAGTACTCGAGAGCAAGGCCAGGTAAGCAATCAGGGAAGGATTTCTCAACAATCCGTTCCAACTGGGAAGGTAAACGCCGGCTGATCACTTTGCTTCTCCTTATCCTGTAGTTAGGGGATGAATCAGCAAGGTTGATGCTTCATTGTCGCTCGCCTTGTCTGTTCCCCAAGCCGATGTGGATGAGTACTCGGGAGCAAAGCTAAGTAAGCAATCAGGGACGGATTTCTAGGCAGTCCGTTCCTGACCAAAAACTTGGTTCCTAGCGCCGCCCGATTGCTCTCCTTCTCTTTGTCCTGTAGTGAAGAGGGAGGACAAAGAAAAAGGATAGGGGAAAGCATGATATGAGATACTCTTGCTTTCGACCCTGCTGATATGAGATACTTTTGCTCTGGTGTGATTTGTTCGCAGAGGTATTCTCGGGAGGAAGAGAGCCAAGCATTTTGAGAAAGCTTTGTTGGGGTTTTGCTGGGAGTGTTACCCTCGGAAGTGAGGAAGGGTTGAGCATTTTTTGCAGGTCTGCCCGTCTGTGGAGGATGAAGGTCGACATATGTAGAATTTTTATCGACAAGTGGTAATGCTGTTCTTTTACCCTTCTCGGTCACAGCGATGTAGTGAGAGTGGCGGGGTTCACGCGTTTTAACTTTGTCAGAGGCTTTTGACAAAGTGGTCCGTGATTTCCGGAAAGCTGGTGCTGAATCCGACTCTCGAGGTTTGAAAAGCAGTATGCCTCTTCGATTTCTGAGAAAGGCGTCGTGCTGGCGGTCTGGCTCTCGAGATCAGGAGAGTGGCGACAGATTTGATCCGGAAAATCCGGCTTTTAAAATCTCAGAGAGTGGTGCCTCTTCGATTTTTTGAACAAACGGCCCGACTTTTGATATTCGGGGAGAGGTGCCTCTTCGATTTTTGAACCGGCGCCTCTGTTGCTTCTTCTTTTATGGAGGCGTCGATGGTGCGCCAAAAGCATGTTCAGAGAGTTGGTTGCTTGTAAAGAATTCCCCTCTTTTGTATCTCTGAGAATTTGATTTCACCCGACCTCTCCTTCCTTCATTATTTTCACAAATGGCTTGCCCATCTGATCATCGTCTTGACTTGAATATTAGTGGAGAGGCATCTGCGTCTCCTCAAGACAATATATGGCGTCCATCTCTCTTATCCCCTTCTGGTCCTCTTACCATTGGGGACTCTGTAATGAAGAATGATATGACTGCTGCGGTGGTGGCCAGGAATATGTCCACTCCCAAAGATAACAGATTACTCGCCGGGCGGTCCTGATGAGTTGGCCTGTTAAGGATTCTCTGGCTTTCAGTGTCCAGTGTGCAGGCTTCTGTTTCCAATATGGCCCAGCGCCTATTTGCTCGAACCCGCCAAGTTGAATCATTGGCGGCTGAAGTGATAAGTCTCCAACAAGAGATCAGAGGGCTCAGGCATGAGAATAGACAGTTGCACCGGCTTGTACATAACTATTCTACAAACATGAAGAGAAAACTTGACAAGCTGCAGGACTCCGATGGTCAGTCTTTAAGTGATCATCAGAGGTTTGTGGGTTTGTTTCAAAGGCATTTAAGGCCTTCGTCTTCTGGAGCTTCGCCGAGTGTTGAGGCTCAAAATAATCAACTTCCAGCGCCTCCTGGGGTTCCGCCGAGTAATGAGGCGCCACCTGGCCAATGAAGGCTTGTTTGCACTTCTTTTTTTTTTTTTTTCATGTAAAAATGTATATTTATGTAAATTTTCAGAGATGTCAATAAATAAGATTTATTTTATTTCATTCGATGTCTATATATACACATATATAAGTATACATGCATGCATATACACACCAAACACAAACCTTATTCATGCATATTTTATTTTTTTATTTATTCATATATGCATTGCCGACATCCAACACTCAAAAAAAAAACTGTCATCATCATATTTTTTTTTTTTTTTTTTTTTTTTCTGCTGGTTGGTGCCCACGCACCCATCATTCTTTTTTTGCTTTGTTTTTTCTGTAAGTGGCACAGACACCATCATTTTCTTTTGTTTTTTTATTTTTTTTATTTTTTATTTTTTTCTTTTCTTTTCTTCCAGATGGTGCCAAATGCATCATCATTTTCTTTTGTTTTTTTGTTTTTTTTTTTTTTTTGTTTTTTTTTTTTTTTTTTTTTGTTTTTTTTTTTTTTTTTTTTTTACTTTCCGCCCATCTCTTTTCTTTTGCTTTCTTGGTGCCGTGCATCTCTTTTCCTTTGCTTCTTTTCCTTTGCTTTCCTGTGACGCAACACTGAAGATGGTGGAGCTGTGGCGTCGATCAAACGACTGAGATGCATTGAGGCTCCACCATTTTTTTTTCTTTTATATATGATGCTCTGCAGGACTGGATTTGTGGGTGAAAACCCAGGAGGAGCTGCATGTGCTGTTGAAGCTGTTGAAGCTGACCGGCTAGTCGTTTGACAGCGGTCACTGAGCACAACCGCTGAGCACAACCATCGAGCACAACCGCTGAGCACAACCACTGAGCACAACCACCAAGCACAACCATCGAGCACAACCGCTGAGCACAACCACTGCTGGAGCTGACCGGCTAGTCGTTTGACAGCGGTCACTGAGCACAGCCGCTGAGCACAACCACCAAGCACAGCTACTAATCACAGCCACTGCACTGCATACCCGTTGCACTGCCTACCGTCGCACTGCCTTCCGTCGATGACTGGACCCAACAACCATGGTGTCAAGCTTGAAGTGGAGGAGTTGTCTGCAGTGGTGGAGCAGAAGAGCTTCATGACCGGCTAGTCGTTTGACAGCGGTCGTTGAGGTTGTTGGCAGCGGAGGTGCGGGAGAGGAGGAAGGAGTTGGGTGCCCCGAAGCTCCACAGAGATGGAGGGAGAGGGAGCTGGTGCGCTCGCCGTGATGGATCTTGATGTCCTGGTTATCCATTTGACCATGAAGGTGACGTGCGAACGAGCTGAAATAAAAGACTTCTAATGTCGGACACATCCGCCGTTGATCTGCTTACCTGGTCTGCAGAGCCCTCTCTCTGGGTTTTCATCAAACATTTTCCGCGACGGTGGTGGGCTCGTCAGAGGACTGGTCATGGAGGCTCCGTATACAGACCTGGCTGCGCAGACATTTGTCAATTCCCGGGTGTAACTTGATTGCAGAGCAAAGCCAATGCCAGAGCCTCAATCCCACCCTTTGTTGTCTTCAATCCTTACTGCCAGTGTCACCGCAATCAGGCTGCCGGTGGCAGCTGAGTCTGATTGCTCATGAAAAGCTGCAGGTTCAGAATCTGCGACTCCTCGTCTGGACTGCTCTCGAATTGCTGTCGCCCGTAAACCGTAGGCAAAGAGATCTTCCTATTGCTGCCGATGTTGCCGTCGTTCGAAAACCGTAGGCAAAGAGATCTTCCTATTGCTGCCGATGTTGCCGTCGTTCGAAAACCCCGAACTGGCGAACCTGAAACTCGGGACTGAAACGCCGCTGCTCCCAATTAGATTGAAATTAGGGCCCTGATCGACGATTCCCAACCCGCGAGTTTTGTTGCCGCTGGCCCGAAACCGAATCAGCGACGAGCAGTTTCCGATCGCCGGAGGAATTTCGCCAGAGAAGTTGTTAGATAGCAGCAGCTGCTTCGTGAAATTCTGGAGCTTGAAGAGCCCTCCGGGTATCGAATCGAATGGAATGCGAGGAGAAAGACGAAGATCTCTCAGTTGGAGCCATTGAAGCAGATTCCATGGTTTTAAAGTGACCAGTGCATCTGCTGACTGGTGGAGTCGTAGCCCTTGGTGTGTCCGAGTTCCATGTGTTGCTGCCTCCTACCCTGTTGAGACAGCTCCAGAGTACTGACTGCTTAAGCGGCGGCAAGATTTGACCGAGACCCAGATCTGGAAGCATCTCGTGTGAGCTGCTACCATTTTCATTTCCTTTGATCCGAGGATGGTGTGGAGTCTGATCCCATGGTGGGAATGGCCAGTCCGGCTGTGGAGTCTCGAGAGCTGGGCCTGGGCCCGGGCTTCTGGACCTAGTGGCTGGGAAATGGGTGAAGGCTTCGGGTCTGCTTTGGGAAAGTTGGGTTTATTAGTAAAGCCCTTATTCTTCTTTTTTTTTTATAAAGAAATTGTATTCTCTTTTTTTTTTAATACAATTGACCCTTTCTCTCTTTTTTTTTAGTACACCTATATACACATCCATACATACATACATGCATATATGTATATATATATATATTTTTTTTTTAGGAATTCCCCTTTGCGAAGAAGAAACGGAGAGTTTTGAAATCAAGCTTTGTGACCGGCTAGTCGTTTGACGGCGGTCACTGAAGTTCTTTGCCGACTTTGATCAAGGTGGTGACACTTGCCGTTCCTCTTGCTGACACAGAGAATTGGAGTCAAGTCTTGGTGACCGGCTAGTCGTTTGACGGCGGTCACTTGAAGTTCTTCGCCGATTTTGATCAAGTGTGATGACTTGTTGTCCTTCTTGCCGCTGCTTGCCGAAGGGCGTCACTTGATCGTGCGCGGTTGTGCTTTGTTCACAACTGTCCTCGGCGATGACGTCTCCGTCCCTCTTACCGTTGCTTATCACCACAAGGCTCATAGGTTGCTGTGGGGGAGGCATGCTTGATTTCGACGATTTTATTCTGCTTGTATTTGTAACAGAATTGACTCTTAATAGTCAAATGTTTTAATAAAACCTTAATTTTTATTTTGATGTGACTGAACTCAAAGTTGAATGTTCGAGCTGCCTACGTACCCTTCCAAAAGAAGAGATCAAGTCAAAACGTAGTTCAAATACATATATTTTTTGGTGCCGTTTGCAGTTTCAGCTCGTGCAGGCAAGGAGCGTTGGTGTCGCCTTTTAGGCTCGTGCGAACGAGGAGCATTTTTTGGTTGATTTGTCAAGTGGTGTAGGAAAGGCGATCTTCGCAATCTTCATAGCAAGGAGCCTTGACCGAGTGATTGAAGAAGTCTTTGGGGAAGAGGTCGCCCATTGTGACGGGGATGGACAATCTTTGTGTCGAAGTTTCATTATCTCCAACGCTTTCACTTTTCTCTGGAGGTTGACCAGAGCTGCTTTGCCCCCTTTCCAATTGGCGATCTTGCGGATGAGATGTATGTTTCTTGTCCAATTTCTTTGAACCGATCTTGGAGAGGCGTTCCTCACAATCTTCATAGCAAGGAGCCTTGACCGAGTATTTGAATAAGTTTTCGAGGAAGAACAGATGGCGCATGTATGATCTTTGTGTCGAAATTTCTTTATCTTCAACACTTTCACATTGCTTTGGAGGTTGGCGAAAGCTGCTTTGCCCCATTTCCGATTGGTGCACTTGTGGAGAAGACGTATGCTTCTCGTGCAGTTTCTTCGGAGTCACATGAGTCCATCCTTTAACTTCACTTGACTTGGAGTATGCCCCCAACGGTTGAGGTGAAGACTTTGAGTTGAAAGAGCCAAAAGTGACATCTTCTTTGGGGATTTCATCTTCTTGGATCGTGATGGGGAAGATATCTTTGACCTCCTCCTCAGTGTCGTCCTTTTGGGTTTGTTGGCGTGAAGATTGGCCAGTGTGGACGATGGTGTGCTTTCTTACTTTCAGTGGCCCATTTGTGTCCACCTCCAAGATTACTTGGCGCTTCATCCTTGAAGGAATCAAGCTTTGAACATCGCATTTTTCTACTAGCCCGTCGAACTTTTCTTCCTCTGGCGTTGTCTTCCTCTTCCTAGAAGTTTTCTTGGTTTCTTCAAGTCTGTCCAAAGCCGACCGTCGCGGAGGAGAGCTAGTTGTGCCGCTTTGTTTCTTAGGTTTTGATAACCTTTTGAAGACAGAGCTGTGAGGTGTTGGCGTGCTAAGCCGCTTGAAGACGGAAGTTCGGTCTTGACTACCAATGCGATCAAGTGCCGAAATCCGAGGTTTTGAATGATTCAACCTATCGAAGACCGAAGTTCGAGGGGTGGGTTTAGGCTTTCTTATCTTTTTGGCAGTCACCAAGGTCCATCTTTCATCATTGTCAGTAGGTACATCTTGGTTGTTTGCCCCCAGCGATTGAGGCGAAGATTTTGAGTTGAAAGAGCCAGAAGTAACGGTGATATAGTTTGACTTCACCACATCGTTAAGATCTAGCTCGATGATTCCTTTCTGAGCCAGCTTCATGATGAGATCTTTCAGCACGAAGCATTTTTCCGTCGGATGACTGATGAAGCGATGGAATTTGCAGTACCTTGGACTGTCAGTACGATTCATCTCTTCTGGTCGTCTACACTCAGGTAGGTCGATCACCTTATTGTCAAGCAAGTCTTCCAACATGGCAACCACATCAGAGTCGGGGAATGGATAAGTCTTCTCCTCAAGTTCCTTCAAAGTGCGTTTACGCATCTCTTGATCACGAAAAGCTTCGGTTTGAATCGCCTTGCCTTGTGTGGAGACTTTGAAGGGAGCATATGAGGCTTTGACGGGGGTAGTGTTGATGGTAAGAGCTTCTTTGGCAGGCTCTTTCCCAGTCTTGTCTACCTTCGGAGTAAACACCTTGTCCTTCCTGAAGTCGGAGATTGGCTCCTTCTTTTCATGATGGGCGATGCTTAGCTCCATGTCGTGGGCACGGGTGGCCAGCTCTTCAAAGGAACGTGGTTTGATGCCTTGGAGGATGTAGTGCAAACTCCAGTGCATACCCTGGACGCACATCTCGATTGCCGAAATCTCCAAGAGCCTGTCTTTGCAGTCGAGGCTAAGGTTGCGCCATCGGTTGATGTAGTCCATCACCGGCTCGTCCCTCCACTGCTTTGTGTTCGTCAGCTCCAGCATGCTCACGGTGCGGCGGGTGCTGTAGAAGCGGTTGAGGAATTCCTTCTCCAATTGCTCCCAGCTGTTGATGGATTCGGGCTCCAGGTCTGTGTACCACTCGAATGCATTCCCTTTCAGTGAGCGCACAAACTGCTTGGCGAGGTAGTCACCTTCCGTCCCTGCGTTGTTGCAAGTTTCCACGAAATGGGCGACGTGTTGCTTCGGGTTGCCTTTGCCATCGAACTGCATGAACTTCGGCGGTTGGTAGCCCCTTGGCATCCGCAAGGCGTCGATCGTCTTGGAGTAAGGCTTTGAGTACAACATGGAGGTATAGGAGCTCCCTTCGTACTGCGCCTTGATGGTGTTGGCGATCATCTCCTGCAGCTGCTGGATAGAAAGAGCTCCCAGAAGTGCCGCCGACTGGTCTGGCTCTTGCTTCTCTTCAGGCTTCTCCACCGGAGGCTCCTCTTCTTCTGCATCTTTCTTCAAGCCAGAGTTGTCTCCTTCCTCGTGTTTTGCTCCCAATCTGTTGGTGAGTGCGGTGATCTGCAAGTCTTTCTCTTCCACGGTACGTGTGAGCTTTGCGATCGTTTCGTTCATCTGGGCCAGCTGCTCTTCGACTGAAATCACGCCGATGGTCATGACTTGTGCAACCAACATACGTGGCTTTCCTTCAGCAGCATGCTTAGGTGCTCCTAGCGAGGTCAGGTTGATGACAGGCTCGCGTTTGTGATGTTCACCTTGCTCCCTTGACGGCACAAACTTTGTAGTGGCATGTTGAGGAGTGATTGTGGCGCTAATGGATGCTCCGTTCGTGGCGGAAGTGCTCAGGCTCCTTCCTTCGGCGGTTGCGAGAACGGTGACTTGCAAGTTTTGCTCTTTTGCTTTCTTTGTGAGCCTTGCAACTGTTTCCCTCATTTGAGCCAGCTTTTGTTGAATGGAGGAAGCTTCAATGGTTGTAAGAACGGCTTGGCCTTCTTTTGATGCCATTGATTTCGGAATGTTTAGAAGATAGAGATGAGAGGTAGAGATTGTCCCACTGGGCGTGCCAAATTTGTAAACACGAAAATTTCCTGAAACGAAAGAGACAAGAAACAACGTGTACAAAGTAATATTTGTATTATTTTTTTTTTGATTTGTTTTTGGGTTACAATCTCTTTTAACTTGATCCTCTGATTCGATCTCCGTAAGATGTTGATTTGTGGATGTGTGATTGATCCAAAGGGCCGTCGAGGCTTGATCTTGGATGAACAGTTCTTCAAGGGCCTTTAGAGGGCTTGATCTTGATGAACGAGGATGTGTGGATTTGTTTGATGGGCTGCTGATCCAAAGGGCCGTCGGGGCTTGATCTTTAGGATGAACAGTGGATGATTTCCTCAAGGGCCGTCGGGGCTTGATCTTGAAGGTTGAGGATGAATGGATCTTCGAAGGGCTTTTGGGCTTTTGGGCTTGATCTTCGAGGAATTATGAACGATGAACTGTTCTTCAAGGGCTTTTTGAGGCTTGATCTTGAAGGTGGATGAGCGGATCTTCAAAGGCTTTGGGGCTTTGTGCTTTGATGAAGAACGTGGTTGAACGGATCTTCGAGGGCTTTGGGGCTTGTGCTTTGATGAAGAACGTACAGAACTTCGAGGAGCCTTGGGGCTTGATCTTTGATGAAGAACGGACAGAACTTCGAGGAGCCTTGGGGCTTTGAACTTTGATGAAGAGCGGACAGAACTTCGAGGGAGCCTTGGGGCTTGATCTTTGATGAAGAACGGACAGAACTTCGAGGAGCCTTGGGGCTTGATCTTTGATGAAGAACGGACAGAACTTCGAGGAGCCTTGGGGCTTTGAACTTTGATGAAGAGCGGACAGAACTTCGAGGGAGCCTTGGGGCTTGATCTTTGATGAAGAACGGACAGAACTTCGAGGAGCCTTGGGGCTTGATCTTTGATGAAGAACGGACAGAACTTCGAGGAGCCTTGGGGCTTTGAACTTTGATGAAGAACGGACAGAACTTCGAGGAGCCTTGGGGCTTGATCTTTGATGAAGAACGGACAGAACTTCGTTGATTCTTCGGGATTTGCTTGAGAGCGTTTGGAGTTTCAGAGCTTCAACGCTTTTGTGTAATGTGAATTGGTGTCTTGAAATGAATGAAATGGCTTCCTATTTATAGAATTCCAAAACTTGATTTTTGGGTTTTAATAATCAGATGAAATAAGTCACTTCTGCCAGGCGTTGACACGTGTCCTGTTTAGTGACTTTTCTGAGTTATTTTGATTTTTCGTTGATTCACATGCTATGTATAAAATTTATGTGATACATGAGCGTTGAAATTTTAATTTTTGGTCAACATTTATTTCACGAAATTTCGATGTCTACAGACGCGTCATAGGTGACGTCCGTTGTGATGCACGATATTCGTCACATATAGGTATATGTGACGAAACCCGTTCCTCACATAATCCATGTTTTCTTGTAGTGTTTATACAATTTGATTAGGATTACATGATGGGAAGTAACCTAATCAAATACCACCACTAAGGATATATAATAGAGGTCCCTGCATTCACACTGATTACGCAAAACAGAGAGAGCAAGCCCCATTGTTTGTTAATTGCATATAGTAGTGTTGAGTGTAGAAGAGCTCTAGTTTTTCTGCTGCAATGGTTTCACAAGGTTAGTGGCTAATTGTATTTGTGATTTGCTTATTTCCGCTATTAACTATATTACAGGTGGCAACATATAGGGGCTATACAAATCTTGGTGCATATTATGTAGTTGGAATTCCAATGGCAGTTTTATTGGGGTTTCTTCTACATATAAAGGGAATGGGACTTTGGATCGGAATCATGGCAAGCACCTTTGTACAGGCATTGTTGTATGCTTCCTTTACTTCCTTCATAAATTGGCAAAAAGAGGTTGGTAGTCAAATGCTTTCCCTCTTTTTTCAAGGTGCCTTTGTTTTTTAGGAAAACTAATGAAAAGTCCAAAAAAACTTCCATTTTAACGAAAATCTCTTTTTAAAGGTATAGTGAATAGTGTCAGGTAAAGGTAAAAAAGTGGTTTTTCGTTAAAAGTGAACAGTACCGGGAGTGTTTCGTTAAAACTCCCTTGTTTTTTTCATTGATATAATAAGGGTGAGTATTTGAACTAAAACAATTGTTTAGCAGATGTGTTTCACCTACAACAATAAACAAGTCTTATCCCACTAATTAGAACAAGGCTGTGTGAATCCTAGAACGTCACTGTGGGTGCAAATTTCCGCATTCTCCTTCTCGGACAAAATTGCACCTACAAAACAATTAACACCTTAGGTCAAGGCCAAGAGCCTCACGAGCCCACGATGAATGGGGGGGGCTTTGGCCGAAGAACCTCCGATGCCAAAGTTAGAATTTAAAGAGAGAGTGTTTAGAGAATTTTGGGATTTTTGCCAAAGTGTTAGAATGAGTGTTTGGTGAAAATGGGAGCCTATTTATAGGGTTAGGCCGGTCCACTTTTGAGAGGAAGTGGCCGGCCATAATGTGGTTTTGTGGTTGAATTTTTGGTTTAATTAGCCTATTTATTGGTTAATTAAACCTAAAGGAATAAATTGGTGGTTACAAAATTGATTAATTAGCATAATTGGGGTAATAAAGTGGGAAAAGATAGGAAAAGTAGAGGACAAAGGGGATGGCCGGTTTTGACTAGTTTTTGGGGATACTTTGTGGTTATTTGGGTGACTTGATTGGTATTTAATGGATTAATTGGGTAATTAATCCATTAATTAACCAATTAACATAATAATTTGGAGGTTACTTTGCAAAAGGGAATTTGATGAGATAGACTTTGAATTGTTTACCTCTTTTGGAGCATTTTTGACTTTGTTGAAAATGATTGTCTGCTGCTCGCGAGTAGAAATCCCGGTGTACCTCAAGGGTAGTTTGGTCCTCTTTTGCCAAAATATCCACGTGTCGCCTTGTGATTATTTTTGGCTCCATAAATGCCCCCACACCTGTTGGGCTGCTCGCAGGAAAGGGCAGCAGGTGTAGAGATTTCCTTGCTTTTAGGAAACTTAGGACTGCTTCCTATTTTGATGTAGATTCCCTATTCAATAGGAAATTAGATCCTTCTAGGAAAGGAAAATAAATTTCTCTCAAAGCCTATTTAAGTCCACCTTAAGTGGGTTATTAAATCAACTTTGGAGAGCGATTTATTCTACCCTACAAGAGAGAGAGAGCTTAGAGGATATTTGGTCCCCCTCCTCTAGCAATCTTCTACGTCTTGCCCTTGGAAATGACCGTCTTTCGTTGATTTCTTCGTCTTCTCTGTGCCACACCGATATAAGAAACTTTAATTTTTCTTGTCTTCTTTTTGGATGGTGTTGTCGCGGGGCAGCCGTCGGGGTGGTGCAACACGTCGGCTGGCAGGGGCCAGGAGTCGGCTCGGCATGGGCCGAAGAGGTGTTGTGGCAAAGGCCACTGCTTGGGTTGCTTGGCTTGGCTAGAGCCAAGGATTGGCTCGGCATGGGCTGAGGAAGTGGCATGGCATGGGAAATAGTTTGGGCTGCCACGTCTGGGTTGCTTGCCAAAAATGAGGAAACTGCTTGAGTTTGATTTCTCAGCTGCCGTAGATGGAGCACTCAATGATGGAGCTGTCGAGATCGAAACTGCTAAGATGAAGTGTCAGATAAGCGAACTGTTAAGTGCAAAGTGGCTACTGCCCCCTGACTATTCGCTGCCTAGTTGGTCTTCAAGCATTCGATCTTTTGAGGTATATGACCTTCTCGCACGGAAGAGCTTACCCAGATGGGTGTCAGTGAATTGGTTTACCTTCTCGCACTGGAGAGCAATTAGTTTATCCTCTCGCATTGGAGAGCAGACCCATATGGGTGTCGGGGAATTAGTTTACCCTCTCGCACTGGAGAGCAATTAGTTTATCCTTTCGCACTGGAGAGCAGACCCATATGGGTGTCGGGGAATTGGTTTACCCTCTCGCATTGGAGAGCAATTAGTTTATCCTCTCAAACTGGAGAGCATGGAAGTTTTGCCTTTGTTAAGGTGGCAGAGCTCTCAGCTACCCCCGATTGTGGCCTGCTGGTCTAGGCTGCTCTTCCATGTGTTCGGCTCGTCTATGTCGCGGCTACAGTGGGTGTGGTATATTCCTAGCAGGCGAGTGGGTAACTCGCAGGCTACTGGTTGAACTTGAGCCGGATTGAGTGACTGCTTCTCTCCGTCCATTATGCTGCCTACTCCGATGTGAGGTGGAGGATGCTCCTTGCAGGCCTTGCCGCGAATGAACACTTCACCTGGAAGGTTGCTCATGTTGATTATCGGAATGTGGCCCCAACCGTGAGTGTATGTTTGTCAGTGGGCCTAACTGAGAGTGCACGCTCCTCCACGCGCTAAGACGGAAGTATACGCTATCTCGGGGGCCCAGTTGGGAGTGTACTCCGTTAGAACGCTCGGTTCGTGGCTGGTCGAGTGGCTGCTTGCCGGGAAGCTGCTGGAGAGATTTTTCGTCTGCCCTCGTCCTACTTTGGGACACCTCGTCAGGGGCACGTTGCATCTTAGTGTGCTACAAGAGCTGGTTCACCAAGGTCGTCTGCTGTGCTAGGGCGCTGGTCAACTCTATGACTTGTCGAGACAAGTGTTGTTCGCCATTTAGATTGGAAAAGCTTGGAAGGAATGTGCCTTCTTCAGCAGTGGAAGGGTGGTAGAGTCCGAGCGCGAGATTTGAGTTGGGAAATGCCAAATCCACGGAGAAATATGGTGAGAATGCCCCCGGCTCGATGATATGTCCGGATGGTTGATATAGTCTTGGGCTTACTTGGGTTGCTTGAAAGGCCACGGGAGCAAGATGGGCCACGAGAGCAGGCTAGGCCACGGGAGTGGGCTGCTCGGCGGGAGCAGGCTGGACCACGGGAGTGGGTTGCTCGGCGGGAGCAGGCTGGGCCACGGGAATGGGCTGCTTGGTGTGTGGCACATGTGGGTGCGAGGCTTGGGCTCGGCTTGGCAACGCATTGGGCTAGCGTTGTGCTTGGAGTAACATGGTTTGGGCTGTGGCCTTGGATGGCACGGCTCGGGCCGTGGTGATGGCGCCATGGACCTAGCCGTGGGTGGCTACCGTGGTGGAAACTCGTGGTGGTGGTGCCACCCCTCCTAGGATCACATTCAATCTTGTGGATCGCCGCGGTCCTATTTCTTGGATATTGGAATTTTCACTCGTAGAATTTTCTAAATTTCTAGCCAATTGTATTTTTTTTTTGTACGTTTTATCAAAGAACCTTTGCAAATAAAAAATTCTAATAATAAGAACGTATGAAAAAATACAAGTGGACTAGAAAATAGAGAAAAAACCTTTTTATGCGAGAGTCTTCTACGAGTGTGGATTTCTTTCTCTCAATGAAAGCACCAATTTGTGGGTGCAAATTTCCGCCTTCTCCTTCTTGGACAAAATTGCACCTACAAAACAATTAACACCTTAGGTCAAGGCCAAGAGCCTCACGCGCCCACGATGAATGGGGGGGGGGCTTTGGCCGAAGAACCTCTGATGCCAAAGTTAGAATTTAGAGAGAAAGAATGTTTAGAGAATTTTGGGATTTTTGCCAAAGTGTTGGAATGAGTGTTTGGTGAAAATGGGAGCCTATTTATAGGGCTAGGCCGGTCCACTTTTGAGAGGAAGTGGCCGGCCATAATGTGGTTTTGTGGTTGAATTTTTGGTTTAATTAGCCAATTTATTGGCTAATTAAACCTAAAGGAATAAATTGGTGGTTACAAAATTGATTAATTAGCATAATTGGGGTAATAAAGTGGGAAAAGATAGGAAAAGTAGAGGACAAAGGGGATGGCCGGTTTCGACTAGTTTTTGGGGATACTTTGTGGTTATTTGGGTGACTTGATTGGTATTTAATGGATTAATTGGGTAATTAATCCATTAATTAACCAATTAACATAATAATTTGGAGGTTACTTTGCAAAAGGGAATTTGATGAGATAGACTTTGAATTGTTTACCTCTTTTGGAGCATTTTTGACTTTGTTGAAAACGATTGTCTGCTGCTCGCGAGTAGAAATCCCGGTGTACCTCAGGGTTAGTTTGGTCCTCTTTTGCCAAAATATCCACGTGTCGCCTTGTGATTATTTTTGGCTCCACAGTCACCTTCCAAAACAAAATTGGAAATCCAACAAAATTGGCGTTTACTACAAGCATTTAAAAAATTTAACTTTTTATAAACACGTAAAACTATGATTTATTTGTAAATAAAAATGATTTTGTAGAAGGAGCTAAATATATTTTGATATATTATTTTAAAAGTGGGGCTGAATAAGCTTTAGTTTAGGTGTGCCAACAGCTTCAGTAATTACATTGAGATTTCATCTAGATTGTGCAGTCCACCAAGGCAAGGAAGAGGATATTAAAAAACTTGCCAGCCGAGAATCTTTTGGATTAAAACGTGCACGAGAGAGTGTAGGAAACGATCGATTTTTGGTGTACTCGCTATACCACCATATGCTGCTAGTATTTCATTCAAATTATGTGGAATTTTGTTCATTAAAACACCTTAAAAATCGATTAACTTTGTCGTTCCACCATATTCTATATATAATGCGCTTATTCCAACTTTTGTCACGAGTTGAAAATTTTCAGTTTCGCTAAATGACATATTTGTTATAGTGAGAGATATCAACTATGTGAAGAAAGTTGATGTTTCACCGTAAAACTAATTGACAATATGGGAAAGAGTGATGTTATTCCCACCCCAATTTGTAAGGTGATTTTTTCATTGAACAGGTAGAAGATGACGCTTCTATGGAAGAGGTAGAAGATTATATTTCCATTGAAAACAGTAGAAGAATAATTTGTGTGTAGGTCATTGAATTTGTCCATCATATTTTTAAATTTGTCGTTGTCGAATTCTTTTGAATTTGGATACCTATGTCGTTTCCATTTGAATTTGCAGACCTTAGTGGTTTTCATTTACATATTATTTGTTATATTTTTTAAGAGACAATTTTATAATTTCATATGTATGTATATATTAATTGTTATTTTGGGAATAATAGTGGGTCGGAAAATAACATTTTAGTTTTTTACTTTTTAAGGTGGGTGAGATTATAATGTGGGTGGAAAAATAAGACAATGGGGCGGGTCTAGTAGCCCTAAAAAATAGTCCAACTTACTTATATGCAAATGAGACTCTTGAAGAGGTTATAGAATCCGAAATTCCATATCTAAGTTCAACTTTGCGCTTCGTTGTACTTAGCTCATTGTATTTAGACAGGACATAACTTTCGTTGTTGATCTTGGTAAAGATGCAGCACCGCGTCTACACGCAACCACTGAATTAGTATTAAAGGCGTTCCCTGAAGGTACTACGAATTTGGGCAAATCAAATCCCAACGCATCTCAAGTAGATCCAACCCCCCGATCCTCGAAATGGTGCTTGCCTTGTTTGTTATGCTGACACAGGTTACTTATCAAACCCGCACAAGGAAAAACCCCCCAAATGGTTATGTTTTTACCATTAGAGATATCGCAATATCTTGGAGGTCCACGATATGAACCTAGTTGCGAAACCTTCGAATCATTCCAAGACTCACCTCACTTCATTATGCCACAAGTGAGACATGGTTAGGAGTTCTTGTTGAGCATATTTGAAGTACTTGCTATTTTCATCCATTGTTGAGTCCCAACGACGAGCCATGAAGAATATGCCGCATGTATCAACCCGTCCAAGCCATGATACATCAACGAAGTCAACACCAAGACATATTACGTATACATCTACATCAGCAAAGCATCAGGAGATTGAAGTCATGCAAGTCGATCCCAGACAACCTTACCAACCTCTACAAGACGTCACTGCCAAAGTCAACCTTCCATAAGCTTGTCCGAGGAATTGGTATGCCTAACTATCATATGCAATGCTTGTAGTTCTCATTTGGAAGTTATGTCAAACTCAGGGGGAGTATCCAGAAGTATACTCACTTGATCTTAATGTACTCTTTTTCCTACGATTAGGAGCATTTTTTTTTCCACTAGTGTTTTGCCACCTAACTAGGTTTTAACGAGGCACCTATCCTGGGCTGATCATACCCTTGTGAGCTCTTCTACTTGCGTCCAAAAGACGTATAGTTTTGACTTAATGCAACTTCTCACTTTTCTCCTTAGACTACGGGTTTTTCTCCTACCTTGGGTTTTACCATAGCGAGGTTTTGTGAGTTTTTTTTTTTTTATGCATTCTTCCGTTGATATGAGACTCGCATTCGCTCATTGTGCCGACGACTTCATCAACTGTACTTACTTCATCACTGTAGACTTGATGCGCCATTTACTTGAGTATTTACACACTCAAGGGGGAGTGTTGCAGTCCTATTAGATTAGAAATGTGATTGTGTAAATCCTAACGTTTTACAATAATATTTGTTTTTAAAATGATTTTTTAAAACATAAACGACAAATAGGATTTTATTTATTTATTTTGTAATTTAAGAATGCTTTTGGTTATTTAATCTGAAAATGATTTATGAGAAATAAAACATTGAAAATGTGTCTAATATCAAAATCTAAAAGGAAAGATTAGGTCCCCATTCCTCATTTTTTTTTGTTTTCAATTTAATGTAGAATTAAAAAGTAAATTTTGAATGGTTAGTTTTGTATCAAATAAAATAAAAAATAGTAAAATTTGAACATAAGATCCTCCATAAAACTCGAAACTGACTCGATCGCTCCTATTTTTTATAGCTATATATGTTGTGGTCTTGGAACTCCAAGTTTATTTAGTACTATTTAAATTGAATCTCGATCTACCAGGTCTTAGGGACTTGTAGTTTGATTTAGTCTGGCTCTCAAATTGGTGGTTTTCTTTCCTTTGTATATATACGAGTGAAGAACTCTTGTGGAGCAAATTGCCAAAATGTTCCAGGTGCGTGAAAGTGAAACTCCTGAAGATAGGGTGGTCGAAACACTGTCTAGGTTGCCGCCCAAGTCTCTGATGCGATTCAAATGCATACGCAAGTCTTGGTGCACTCTCATCAATACTCCAAGTTTTGTTGCCAAACACCTCAACAATTCTATGAACAACAAACTATCGTCCTCCACTTGCATCCTTCTCAACCGTTGTCAGAATCATGTTTTCCCGGATAGAAGTTGGAAACCAGAAGTTTTCTGGTCCATAATTAATCTTTCCATTGATAGTGATGATCACAACCTTCATTATGATGTTGAGGACCTCAATATACCGTGTCCATTGGAAGGTCATGATTTTGTAGAGATTGGTGGCTATTGCAATGGGATTGTTTGTGTACTGGCATGGAAAACTCTTCATTGGATATATGTTATTTTATGCAATCCTGCAACTGGGGAATTTAGGCAACTTCCCCATTCATGCCTTCTTCAACCTTCCCGTTCTAGGAGAAAATTTCAATTGAACACGATCTCCACATTATTGGGATTTGGTTATGATTGCAAAGCTAAAGAATACAAGGTCGTGCAAGTTGTTGAAAATTGTGAGTATTCAGATGCTGAGCAATACGATTATCATCGTATTGCTCTTCCTCACACGGCTGAGGTATATGCCACAACTGCTAACTCTTGGAGAGAGATCAAGATTGATATATCAAGTGAAACCTATTGTTATACTTGTTCAGTGTACTTGAATGGATTTTGTTATTGGATTGCAACCGATGAAGAAGATTTCATACTTTCATTTGATTTAGGTGATGAGATATTTCATAGAATACAAATGCCTTCTAGGAGAGAATCTCATTTTCAGTTTTCTAATCTTTTTCTGTGTAATAAATCGATTGCTTCTTTTGGCTCTTGTTGCAATCCAAGTGATGAGGATTCTACATCATATGAAATATGGGTAATGGATGATTATGATGGAGTTAAAAGTTCATGGACAAAACTCCTAACCTTTGGACCCTTAAAGGGCATTGAAAATCTATTTACATTTTGGAAAACAGATGAGCTTCTTATGGAAACCTTTGGTGGAACAGCCAGCTCTTATAATTCCAGTACCGGAAATCTCAACTATCTTCATATTCCTCCTATTCTCAATCAAGTTAGAGCTTTTAAAGCTCTAATTTATGTGGAAAGTATTGTTCCAGTCAAGTGAGTTGAGGGCAAATCAAGTTCCATTTTCTCCTATATATTTGTATGCATAATATAATATATATCGATGGAACATTGTTTTGTTGAGACCACAGTAATAGTACTCATAGCCTAGCGCTGTTCTAAATCTCATCTTGTGTTACATTTGACTTTCATATATGAATTTTTACTGTCCCCTTCCCTTTATGGTTTTATTTCATTTTATTGATCAATTGAATGTCTCTGTTTGGTCTTCTAAACTCAAACCGTATACATAACAATATGTTTTTTATTTTTTTATTTTTATTTATTTATTTTTGTTTTTTGTTAAATTGCTACAACTCATACTTATGGTTTTAAGAATCAATAGCTTAATTAATAGTAGTAATTGATAACAATATCAAAGAACCAGAAATGATGAACTCAGAAAACCAAAAATTGATACTAGCTTACAGAAATGAATAATAAGAGAGAGAGAGAGAGAGAGAGAGAGAGAGAGAGAGAGAGAGAGAAAAATGAAAGAACTATTTGTATTGATTTGTGAATGAATGAGTTACACCGTTTGTGTTTACAGTGCTTTATGATGAGTCGATATTATACTATATATTTTACCGTAATCTTAGTATTAATTTATTGGTTATTTTGTGAGAATTTTGATACTTTGAATTATATTTCCAATGTACGACATTTGATTTCCTCTTGAGCAAAAAATGGCCAAACGGATGAATTTCGGAGTGATTTCAATTGGAAGATGTTCTTTAATCTTTCGACTTATTCATACCATAGTTTCAGATTTTTCTACTAAGCAGATTATTTATGGCGATGGAATAAAAGAGCAGCGTGCAGTGCTATCAAAAAGACGTTTTGGTAACCACCTCATTGAAATCTCATTGAAATCTTTGTGAGTTGGGACTCTCTCGTTGCTCAAAATTATGGTAACCACCTTGAATACCTCGTGCATTTGATGATTCACTATTTATATACATGGCATACATTAACTCAGCAAGACTATTCATCTTTGTTTCAAGAGACCTTTCAACACCAATTAACTGAGCTATAAAATCTTTCAAAGAGATGGATGTTTCCCTTGCAAGAATGATGGTCTTTATGACTTCAAATTCTGGTGGTAATCCTGGCAGCACAACAATCATCAAATCATTCTCAGTGATCTTCTCCCATGTAGATACCAACTCATCCTTAATAACCTTCAATCTCATTAAGAATTTGTCCACTGAATCAGACATTTTTTGTGCAGTGTGAAATTTAGTCTTTAACTGATTTATCCTCACAATAAAAACAGATGCAAATCTTTCTTGTAAACTTTCTCAACCCTCTTTAGTAGTCATGTAGCCTATCATATGATCCCTGCTTCATCAGTTAATGTAGCAATGAACAAACTCAGCAGAACCATGTCTTTCTGAATCCATTGCTTATAGGCCTGTGTAATTTCTTTTGTGACACCACCTTCAGGTGTTAGTACAATACTTTGGTGGACACTGTGATTCCCCATTGAAGTAATCGAACAAATCATACCGTCTAAGAACTGATTGAAACTGGTAACTCCCATATAGTCGCTCTAAGGAGGGTTCTCCAGTGGCGGTTCCGTCTTAAACATTCTTTTGAATTGGTGGCTGTTTGTGCTTGGGAAAGGAAATCCCACTGGCTACTTTACAAAGTTATCTTCTTGCAATTTGACTATGATCATACCAAGTAACCCCTCGATCTTGAGCCATTGTAATGGATACAAAACAAACACTTATGACCTGAATCTTGATTAACAGTGAGTATAATATCACTTTTGGCTTCGGCCTTTTATGAAGTGACAAGAATCAACAATCTTGAACAATTAAGAGCATTTCAACAATCAACAGGAATTGGCATCGGCCTTTTTAATTCCTCATAACAATCAGATACATCATTAAACAGGAATTGGCATCGGCCTTTGTAATTCCTCACAACAATCATATACCTCATTTACACATACAATCAAATAGATCATGTACACAAAATTCAAGAATTTTGATGAATCGAAGAACAAAAATACCAGTAACCCAAAAGAACGAACTTATATGCCAAAAAAACTTCAGCGATCGCGAATTGAACCTTCAATACGAGAAAACTCCAGGGAAAAGCTACGAAAGACTGTCCTAGGCGATTGATATCATGATAACAGTATCAAAGAACCAGAAATGATGAACTCAGAAAACCAGAAATTGATACTAGCTTCCAGAAATGAATATTGAGAGAGAGAAAAGAATAAACTATTTGTATTGATTTGTGAATGAACGAGTTACACAGTCTGTGTTTACAGTGCTATATATCAACCACATAGCTTGGCTAGCAAGCTGTCTAACCAACTAACTTATTGATACATCATTCAATCCTTTGTAACCATAAAGCTGAGCTAGCATATTTTCTGTTAAGTTGAACAGTGAACTGGCAATCCATTTGACAGTGAGCTGGCTGTCAATCAATCCATTATATTCAACAGTAATGTATTCTTGTATGACACCAAGGAGGACGAATCCATTAAGGGACCTGGATGGTCCTGAGACCACCCGAACCTTGGCTAAGTGGTTGCGAGGCCCTCCAAGGACCAGCTAAGTTTGGGCTGCGAAGGAGAAGCCTGCAGCATGATCTGATCATATTTTCATTTGTTTTAATCATATGTGTGGATGCAAATTTTCTCTTCCTTGATCTTGGACAATCTTGCACCTACAAAACAATTAACACCTTAGGTCAAGGCCAAGAGCCTCACGCGCCCACGATGAATGGGGGGCTTTGGCCGAAGAACCTCCGATGCCAAAGTTAGAATTTAGAGAGAAAGAGTGTTTAGAGTATTTTTGCAAGAGGAGTGGAATTAGATTTTGTGAGAAATAGGGTAGTATTTATAGGAGATGGGAGGTGGCCGGCCTAGCTAGGGTTTTTGTGTTTAATTTAGGTTTAATTAGCCCATTTATTGGCTAATTAAACCAAAAGGAAATGTCTTTTGTATTTATGAAAAAGGTTATAATGAGTAATTGGATGATTGGCTTAAGAAAGGAAGGAAAAAAGGGAAGGAAATATTGGGAATAAATGGGAAGTGGCCGGCCCCTCTTTGGAGAGAGAGGACCGGCCCTTTGGGGTAATTGTGAGGCTTTATGGCTAATTTAATTGACAAATTGAGGAAGAATAATCCCATTAATTTGCCAATTATCTCCATTTATGTGGGATAATTGGTAGATTTATGAGATAACTACCTAAAATGTGGATTGATGAAATAATTCGGAATTGTTTACCTTTTATGGGCACCTTTGACTTGACCGAAGATAATTACCCACTGCTCGAGTGTAGGAATCCTGATGCACCTCAAGGGTATTTTTGTCTTCTTAATCCGAAAATCCACGTGTCGCCTTGTGGTTATTTTTGGCTCCACAATATGGTTCCTTGGATTTTGTATATTTGAATGGATTAAATGCAAAATGTCTTGACCTTATTTATTTTTTGTGTAATTTTATATCTTAATTTGCATTGCTTCAACAAAAATATAATCTTAAATGGTGGTTGCGTGATCCGATAATTTTGCTGTTTGGCCGGCCTTCTATCAAACCCAAAGTTGCCTTTAGTGCTTTCATCAATATGGTATACTTCAATTTCTGTGCTCAATCACTTTACTTTCTATTTACATTATGATCGTCAGCTGATGTTCGCAAACTAGTATTCTTTGTGGTTATACAGCCTTACAATCTCTACATTGCACTTCACTATATCATATGGATTCGAAGCTGCTGCAAGGCACCACTCTCATCATATTATTTTTAAGAGCATTTTGTATTTTAGATAAATATACATAGGACTCCTTGAGCAATATTCGAACTCCCCTCAAGACCGCTCGAGTAGCGGTCAAACCTAAACAGGATTGCATATTAATATTGTGTGTTTTAATGCTAGGGGCCTGGAGGTAATAACTGAAGTAAACCTAAACATCAACTTTTTTTATAGTATTTGAGCGTCGAAAGAATTAAGAGCTGGAAATCCATAAGCAGCTCGAGTGGCTATATGTGACAAGCCCAACTCCGATATCCTCCAAACACTAGGGTAGGCATATATTGGCCGACACCCGAAGGTGACGAAGCCATACTAACATGCAAGCGAACTACAAAGAAAGAACAAACATAAATAAAACTCGTAAATTTAACTCTAATGAATATGCAATTGTGGAACGTCAGAGCATACAACTAATCTAGAACATTGTAAAAGGAATATTATAAAACTGTACGAACAAAGGAATGGGTCCTACGCTAAGAGAACTCGAAGATACGATGCGGGAGTGCCTTGACGCCAGGATTGTACGCCTCGATTCTAAGTCTTGTGGGGAGCGCAAAACAAAACATGAGTGGACCGAGTTTATATATAAGTAATACTAAAACAGTTATTCATCAATGTACTAACCCCCAGGTTTAGAAAACTCATACAACATAATAAGTAATAGGTTTTCCGAAAACCTTAGCATGCCATAAAACCTTACATAAAACATATATCATATATAGTGTGCTTAGTAGTTGTATCATCATTCGCCAGAAGGCCCTTAATCACCCGATCAAAGTCATATATAAGTATCGTTCCCCCAAAGGCCTTTCATCACCTGACTGAAGCCATATATATCATTCGCCCGAAGACCCTTCATCACCCGACCGAATCCATATATAAGTATCATTCACCCAAAGGCACATAGTATGAATAACCACTAAGTAAGCACAAAAAATCATGAACATAATCTTTCCAAACTATATCTCATTGGAGCTCAATAGCTCAAACATCATATCATAAATCCATAGGAGAGTTCTGGCTCAAAACATCATCACCATGTTCATAAGTATATATAATCATAAATATTTCAAAGGCGTAAATTCAATAAAGCATGATATTTCATAAAGCGTATATTCGATTTACTCATAAATGTTCCATAAAACATAGTCATAAAATCATGCTTTTCATGTATGCATTTTTAATAATAAAATCATGCATTTTGGAAAGGGTCCACTCACAGATACTCCGCCATCAAAGAGCCGTGCAAACTAGAGAAAACGAAAACGCCATAAACAAATGCACCTAAGTTGTAAACGGTTTCACGACGTCGAAAAACCTAAGGGGGGACATCGGGTACCCCTACACGTCGCCGCACGCGTTGTCATGGGACGCCGCCCGTGAGGCCACGTGCCACCGCACACGCTGAGTGGAGTCCTAGGAAAGTTGATCGAAAAAGTCGTCGGCAACGCCGTGGATGGCGACAGAGCACAGTACTTCTGACGGAGACACGTGTGCTCCATGTGCCCGCCATGGTAGTGCCCACGCGTGGACCTACATGTGGACCCAGGCGCTGACTTGGAAACTGAAAATCAGTTCGGGTCTGGTCAGACCCGGGTCGGATCTAGGTTTTGGGTTGCTGGGTTGGGCCCAGTTACTCAGTTGAGTTTTGGGCTGAGTTCGAATCTGGTTTTAAATTCAGGTTTTTGGATTCAGGTCGGGTCGACCCAATTTCAGGCTGTGGGTCGGCCAAAATCTGGGCAGAGCTTCTAGAGCTTCGTTCGAGCTCATTTCTTCACCATTTTTGATGTACAAGCCATGAAAATAAAGCTTAGAAAGAGAAGAAGACGTTTGTACCAATTTGGAGCCATGTGGTGGCCGAAGTTGGAGGAAAAATGGCCTGGAAGTTTCCAGTTCTCGCCGAAAAATTAGGAAAGTCTTCCCGAGTTGTCTTCTGTCACAAAACGTCAACAAGGCATACCTATAGTTTTTAAAACCAACCAAGAAGTTGAAAAGGAAGAATGAGTGATGGTATTTCAAGTCTGACATAGTCAAGAAAAGGTAGAACTTGTCGGAGTTCGCCATTGCACCATCTCAGTGCCTGTCAAGGAAGAAGGTAGAGATAGAGGTAAGGAGTGAGGGAGAGACCAACATGGCAGTGGTTCGTGACTAGCCTAAGGTTATAGTGGGTGTGCTCGCCGCTCCAGCGAGGGTGGTGTGATCTCAGTTTGTAGAAAATGAGAGAGATAGCTGGGGGAGTTTGAGAGAGAAAGTTGTGAGAATTTTGGGTGGAATACACACAGAGAGGGAGAGGAGAAGAGGGAGGGGGCTAGGAAAAAACCAAAAGGGTAGGCCCCCCTTGAGCATACCAGTTAAGGCCATAAAGCAAACATGACAAAATATCCCCCAATCAAAGTGAATTTACAAAATTGCCCTCGATGTTCCGTAAACTCCAAAATGGGTCTTTCCAATCTACCCCCGTTAAGAAAATTTTGTCCTCGAAATTTGAAATAACTTGCTATACATAAAAAAAAAACTCGAAGATAGGATTGCATCAAAGAGAATATGCCACACCATCGCGATCGGGTTGCAATGATTCCTCTTTCATGCCTCCAAGCTCATACCTTTTCCCCCATCAGTATAAAAATACAATCACACTTTATAAAGATATAAAGTCGAAAATATATAATAACGTAAGGTCAAAAATATGTACGCATAAGAAGATAACGTCAAAATAGATATGTACTAACATAGAAGCTGAAAACTCGTATTGCACTTAAAACTGAAAGTGGAAAAGACTCACCTAAACATTTGTAACGTCAAAAATACAAATATATAACTATAATAAAGTAGGTTAAAATACTTGCAATGAGAATTTAAACCGAAAATGAAAATGGGTCTCACCCAAGCATTCGTAACGCCGTGTACCCCAAAAATAGGTCTTTGTGTCTTTGGGTTGAGCCCAAATAATAACTAATCAGTATCAACTACTGTAGCGGGTTTACCTGCCCACTTGCTTAATGAACCCATCATCTGTTGTATCCATTGATGTGACAAGCCATGTTTAGCTTGCCAAATAGACTTCTCATACACTTTATTTTTATACTATTTTTGTGAGCATAAAGTTGTGGCATGACATTCTTGCATCTTATCTGCTCATTATTAAATGTTTGCACGATGTCTCTTAGTTATTTGTATTGTCCTGGGCTAAGGACCTACTTCACATGTGTGTTCACATGCACTGTTTACATTCACTTTTGATCCATAGTTAGGTGTCAGCATGTATGTGATGCACTTAGCGTCAGCTTCACATGATGTAGTACTAGAATGTAAAACTTACACCCAACATGTTCCATTATTAGGATACATTTGCCATGGACTTGTATGACTACATAGATTAATGAGCAGGGACTTATGCTGTCAGATGACTGTTGTGTACATACCCTGTATTCTTCAACTTACGGTACTTGCTGGGTACCATCCAATATTACGTAGTATTATTATTTCTGGAAACTATATACTTGTTTACAATGAGGGGGTTACACGTTTTCGAAAAAGTTTTCAAAACTTTATTTTAGGCCCACTCACCCTTATTTTTGGCTCCTCTAGGATTTTAGTGGTAGAGTTCTTGTGATGACGAGGATTTCTAGCAAAAGCTGATATGAATGATGTTTCTCATTAAGGTATAAATTCTATTCACCCAGTGATAAAGGCTCGACCCCGCTCATGTACTTACTCTAGTATTAGTTACTTTAGGTTTTAATTTAATCGCACTTTCCACAACACCATCACTTTATGGCCGTTTCACCTTTTAGATCGTATGCTTGCGAATTCCTCCATAGGTCAAATTGGATATGTAATTCTTGGAATAATTGTTGGAGACTCAAATGATGGATATGCAAGCATGATAACTTATTTGTTGTTGTTGATCAACATAGCTCGATATGGGTGTCCAGGTGGACATGGTGGACATTCTGGATCGGGATGTTTCAATATTTATAAGAATATAATTGAAGATAAAAAAAAGTTAATAAATTAAAATTTGTATTGATAAATTCAAAATATTTAGTGGGCGATACTGAATAAAAATATACATTAAATATTAAAACAAGAGTGCTGATAAACCCACCTCATTATCTTATTTCTTCGCCCACATTTTAATGAAAATATTAGAGTCACGTTTATCCTTCTAGAAAAAAAAAGACTTTTAAACCCTACCCATTTTCTCTCCCTCACCGTCTCTCTCTCTTCGTCTCTAGTTTTCTCTCTTTCGTTTCATCTCTCTCCTCGGCTTCAACCGCCACGACCGAGCCACGACTCAAGTTGCTGTTGTTCTAGTACTTTCATTGTAGCCTCATTGTAGGCTTCCTTTACCCTTGTGTCATTTTTTCCCTGAAATTCATTTCATGTTCTAATACTCAGATACAATTAAAACTTGAACATGGGGTGGGTCTGGAATTTTGCCCTTGTATCATTTCAATAGGGATTTTGGGTTGGCGAGGTCAAAAATAGAGGCGGAAGGGGAAGAGGGATGGGATGATAAGGGGGAAGAGGCTTAGTTGTCCTTCAAGGGCTACTCTTTCTTCCCTACTTTGTCCTCTTACTCGCAACCATGGCTACCAATTAACAGATTTTGCTGCTAAAGGAAGTTGAGGGAAGGATTGGGGTGCAAAGAGTACAATGAAGAGGTGGTGATGTGATATAAGTTTATTTTAGGAATAATAGTGGGTGGGGAAATAAGATTTTAGTTTTTAAATTTTTTATAGTGGGTGAAATTATAATGTGGGTGGGAAAATAGGACAATGTGGTGGGTCTATCATCACTCTAAAACAAAAACAGAATTTGAATTTGAATTAAATACACATCAAATGACTAGAATCAAATATGTAATCTAACACATGTTTTAATAAAACTTCAATATTTTTTTAAGTCAATTTTTTCATTGGAAATACGATCACATAATCACTTTTCATATAAGTTTACCCCAATTTTTATCTACACTCCATTAAGAATTTAAATTTAGACCTTTTCTAATCTCACCATGTTTCTTCTAAAATTACCCTCAAAGACCAGCACCACAAACACCCTAACGCTGCCTACCATGAATCGCTAATTTCTGAATTTCACTATAGCCCAACATCTTTTTGTCTCTTCTTATTCAATATAAACCAACATGTTGGTTCTGAATAAAACTCGTCTTTTGTCTTTTGACACAATTAAAAGTTTGTTTGTTTGTTTATTTTTTTTTTGTTCAAGTAAACCTAAGTGAGGGGGTTATATATATAAAATATAGATATATGAAAATGGTCATGTGGGAGGGATGCAATTGATCCTATATATTGTGCTGACTGTTTGAATTGGCGGGGGCAGCCTGGGAACTTCGTTTCGTTGTGATCGCTGCAAAGAGTAACCTCAACCAATTCAGTCATCCCGGCCCAGTCTTAGTTGTATAATAAAAAAGCTACTCTTATCACATTTTCATACCACCTCTCTAATGGAGATGGGACACACGTGTTGGTGGTCCTCCCCCTATTAGAGAGGTGGTACAAATGTGGTATGTGTAGCATGACTCGTTGAATTGGCACTTGAGTTTTGGTACCTTTGTGTATAGCGTTTTTAGTGCAAACCGCCTCAAGGGACAATTGAAGGCCACCAACCAGAAATTAGAGCAAGTCCACCGTTGTGGACTGCTCGGGGGACGGGCGAGAGGAAAGGGACCGAGGGCCGGTGGGTTGCTCTCCAGCGTTGGGGAGCCTGAGTGAGGGTGGAAGCCCGAGGGCCAGGCCAGTGGGCGATTGCCAGCCCTGCAGCCCGAGGGGTGTGACGTCAGGCTGACGCCAGGCTTGGGTGCAGTCCGAGGGTGAGTCCGAGTTCGACGACAGCGTAGGCGATGAGGAGGAGTGATGAGGAGGAGGACGATGACGAGGGAGATCACGAGGACGACGATGGCGAGGGAGATGACGACGACGACGAGCCTGACGACGACGACGAAGGCAGTGACATCAATCCGTTTTTTTGATGGAGAGGACATGGCTGCTGCTGTTCGAGAGAGAGAGAGAGAGAGGACCGAAGATGGGCTTCCATGGCTGCTGCTGTTTGAGAGAGAGAGAGAGAGAGAGAGAGAGAGGGACCGCTCAATTAAAGAAAAATATTAATATTTTATGGATTGGGTGAGAAAAAAAATATTAATATTTTATTACCAATTGCCAGGGGGGAGGGCTCCAAGGATGGAGATGCAAATGTCAATGACTGTTCATTAAAGGCAGTTACTGTTCACTAGGTGGATTGAATAGTGGATTGCCAGGGGGAGGGCTCCAAGGGTGGAGTTGCTCTTACAGTTACTACCAGTGCCAAATGACTGATCTACCATTGCTCAAGCTCATAGAGATGATTAAGGTTGCTTCTTCTGCACTGCCTATAAATAGAGCCAAAGGCCTTCACGCTCGAGGCCGTCGTCAGTTTCAATATCTTCAAATTATACAAAAACTTTTAAGTGATTCCTTAATCAACACTAAATTGCTCTTCAATACAAAATCAATTGCTTTTTATGCAACCAGGCTTTCAGCTCTAAAACTACAAACTGTCAAACACTAAAGTCTTTCTTCGAGGTAAACCTTGAGATTTAAAACTATTTTCGCTCTGCCACCATGTGGTATTATTTGTTGTTGATGTACTATCTATTGGGACACATAATCCTCACACAACCCGCCCCTGAAAGCGAGTGGTGAACTCTTGTTACCACAAGGTGCCTTAGTCAAGCCTTAAATAGGCGCTTAGGCTCTCTTGTAAAAACAATGATTTTGTTTAGGCATGCCACTGTTGGCCAAGATCAACATATTGTTTTTTTTTTTTTCAAGTTGTTTAGTGTGCCATTTGCCTCAGCCGCAAGGAACTGGCCTTCTTCTTAAAGGAATGTTATCCTGGAGGAGTTAAATCCATACTTAGGTTCTTTTATATGCCTTGAAGACAAGGAGTTTATAATTTTCTTGTGTTAAATACCCAAAAAAAAAAAAAAAAAAAATCAAGGATCACAAATTGATCAAAAAGAGATTTTGAGCCAGTGAACAACCTTTGAGTAAGGGGGGAATGCAGGAGAGTAAAGCAAAATGAATAAACAAAAGGATATATCAGCAAATATTCAAGAAACATTGATAACTAAGCGAAACATAAAGACAATAGCGTGAAAGTAAGTAACAAATACGAGCCATCGAGCAACTTTTTTACCTAGTCGGCAAGTTCTTGCAGTTGTGGGCAATGTACTAACAAAGGGCTTTTTCAAAAAAAAAAAACAAAGAAAATCAATAAATCAAAAAGCAAGTAGCAGAACTATAAATACAAGAGAATGTCTTAGTTACAAAGGGAATGTTTGAAAAGTAAGCAGCAAAGCTTTAAAGAAGTCTTTTGATTTGCGTTGAGCGTCTCTTTATCTAATCCCTCCGCCGCCTTTTATAGAAGCCTTCTTTCTTCAAAATTAAGTCCTTGTAACTCGGTTCATTCCCTCTTCTCCAATTATGATGTGATGTTTATCAAAGGATTAGGCCTTATTTGGATACTCGAGCTCAGATCCTCTCCGATTTACAAGTTGTTCCACGGAAACTAAAGTGTTATACCATGCATCCAAATTAAATAGGAGACAATGGAACTTTGTCCTCAACTTACTTGATTGGAACAATAGTTTCCACATAAATAAGAGCTTCGAAATCTATAACCTCACTGACAGTAAGAGGAATATGAATATACTTGAGAGTTCGGGTACTACAATTATAAGAGGTGGCTCTTCCATCGGAGGCAAGCATAAGAAGCTCGTCACTTTTCCAAAATGTCAATGGTTGCTTAATGCTTTGTAAGGGTCCAACGGTTAGGAGTTTTGTCCATGAACTCTTAACTCCGTCATAGTCGTCCATTACCCATATTTCACATGATTGAGAATCCTCACTTGGATCAAAACGAGAGCAAAAGGAAACAAGGGATTCATTACGAAGAAAAATATAATCAAAACTAAACCCGGATTCTCTACTAGTAGGGAATTGTATTATATAAAATATCTCATTACCTAAATCAAATGAAAGTATGTATTCCTTGCCATCCGTTGCATACAAATAAAAAAATCCCTTCAAGTACACTGAACAAGACCAGGAATAAGTTTTACTTGATATATCAATCTTGATCTCTTTCCAAGAGTTAGAAGCCATGGTATACACCTCAGCCGTGTGAGGAAGAGCAATACGATGATAATATGTTTGCTCATCATCTGAATACTCGCAATTTTCTATAATTCGCACAACCTTGTATTGTTTAGCTTTGCAATCATAGCCATATCCCATTGCTTGAAAGGTTGTTTCCAATTCGAATTTTCCCTTGGGATGGGGTAGAAGAAGGCATGAATCGGGAAGTTGCCTGAATTCCCTAATTCCAGGATTGCATAAAACAACATTTCTCCCTGTTATTACACAGACAATCCCATTGCAATAACCGTGAATCAGTACTGGGTGATGGTCTTCCATTGGAAACGGAATGTTTAGGTCCTCAACATCATAATGAAGGTTGTGCTTATCACTATCAATGGAAAGATTAATCATGGACCATAAAATTTCATATTTCCAACTCTCGTCCGGGAAAATGTGAGCCTGAGAACGATTGAGAAGGATAGAAGTTGAGGACGAGAGGTTATTGTCCATGGAATTGCTGAGGTGTTTGGCCACAAAACTTGGACTCTTGATGAGAGTGCACCAAGACTTGCGTATGCATTTGAATCGCATCAGAGACTTAGGCGGCAACCTGGACAGGATTTCGATCACCTTATCTTCAGGAGTTTCATTTTCGTGCACCTGGGACATTTTGGCAGTTTTGCTCCACTGGAATTCTTCACACGTATATATGTACACAGGAAAGAACACCAGTTTCAGTGACAAACTAAATTAAACCCCAAGTCCCTAAGGCCAGGTATATCAATGTTCGATTATTAAACATATTACCACATAACATGCCAAAATCCAATAGTACTAAATAAACTTGGAGTTCCATAACCACAACATATATAGCCATCAAAGAAAACATGGGCGATCCACAGTTGGTGTTTTTTGAGTTTTCCCAAGAAAACAGGGGTGATCCATTTAGTTTCGAGTTTTATGGAGAATCATATGTTCAAATTTTACTATTTTTAATTTTTTTTATTGATACAAAAATAACCATTCGGGTATTACATTTTAATTCTACATTAGATAAACTAAGGAAGTAAAATTCACATGATACCCCTACATGGGCCCGCATGTAACATCACATGAATTTAATAAAGAAAACTCACAAATTCATACACGAGTTTTAGTTAATCAAGAAAAAAAAATTCATTAAAAATACAATCACATAACCACTTTTCATCTAAGTTTACCCCAATTTTCAATTACACCCCCAATTTCTGAACTTCACTATAGACCAACATCTTTTTTTTTCTCTTCTGTATTATTCAATAGAAACCAAAATGTTGGTTTTGATTAAAACTCTTCTTTTGTCTTTTGGCGCAATTAAAAATAAAAAAATAAAAAAACTTATGTGGTTGGATAAACTTAGGTGCGAAGTTGTGTTGATTTAGAACTCACAACTAATTTAATATATATGGAAATGGTCATCTGGAGGTATGCAAGTGACCGTACTGTATATATAAGTAGCAGTACTAGCTAGGCCCGCTCTTAATACTGGATACCTTTGGTGGGGCATAAATATTGTGCTGATTGTTTGTGTGGGCAGGGGCAGAAATATCCTAAACGTTAAAAATTGTACCCATTCATATCCAGTATTATTCTCTATACCAAATGAGGCCTATTTAAGTTCATTAATCTGACCCCTAACTTTTGCGTTCACTACTACATAAAAAACATCTTTCGCGAGACAACAAGTTCGTCGTGCAAAGCCGTCGTGCTAAATTTGGGGCGACGAAACCTTCGTCGCCTAGAACTCGTCACGCAAAGGTTGAGAAGCAAACAATTGCATGACAAAGGAGAAAACTTTGTCACGGAAGACCTTTTCACGACGTGAAGTAGCGACAAAGGTACTCTTCGCTCTAAAGTTTAAGGGAAGAAGGAATGTTGTCGAGTCAAGTTTAAGGTTATGATAGAGCCTCGTTGTATTTAACTTTAGTCGATGACAAGGCTTCTTTAGGTAACACACATTGCGTGGGACGGGGCTTCGTCGGATAAAGGGATGCAACAAATTTGTCCTATCATATTCGGTTTTCAAGTATTTTTAATTTTTTATTTATAAATACGTTGTCGTTCTAACTTTATTGGGACGAAAGAGTTCCAAGCTTTAAATCTTAGATGACGAACGTTGTTCGTTGTGCAAAACTTTTTAAAGGAGTAATTAGATTCTTATCCTTCCTTTTGCTACTTCATTGATTAAAATCCTATTACTTTTCAATTTTTTATCAAGGTCCTTGGGTATTAATAACATCATTAATTATTTCAGTAATAAAATATTTTTTTTATTTCTAAATATATTCATTTAATATTAAAAATTTTACAATTAGTATATTTATATTTATGAATAAATTTTTATCATATATTTTTAGTTTTAGTTTGTACCCATTTTTAATTTGTACCAAATTTCTTTTCAATTTTATTTTGTACCCACATATTAATTTCTTTTTATGCCCATATTTTTTAAAAGTTTATTTGTATTTGTACCCATATATTATATGTACCCATTCATGTAAAACTTTTTAATCTTAAAATGTACTCATTCTTAAATATACCAAATTGTTATATGTAAAATGTACCCTTTTTTTTATATAAAATCTATTCAATGGGTACATTCTTTTTTCTTTGATTTTAAAATGTATCCATGTCAAATTTAATCGAAGAAATTTACTAATGTTATTAAGCCTAATATCTTTTTTATTTTTTATTTTTTTTGTGACCCATGTTTTGATACAATATTTTTTTTGGTTAATTTTGATGAATGTACCCATGTTTATATACACACACACACACACACACAATAGTATATTTATATTTTAATATTTTTAATCCCACAAATTATGGGGTTTTTTATTTAAAATCTCATTTATATAAACAATTAAAATTTCTAATTTTTAATTTAAAAAATATAGTAACGTACATAGAAATCAATTATCATATTAATTTCAGAGACCTTGATCAAAAATTAAAAACCAACAAGGTTTCAATCAAAGAATATGCATGGCTAAGGACCGCATCCAAAGTCTCCCTGTTTTAAATAATCTTTATTAAATTACAGATTAATTAAATTTTTTGTTAAATTACATATTTTAATTAATTTAAAACACAAAAAGAATAATTAGATTCATTATTATTTATATTATATATAAAAATGTACGTACAAGCAAAAAAGGGTCTGTTGAGTCGAATGGCTGGGTATGTGTTGTATGGAATCGCTGGGAACCTGATAACTGAGCTAGCTGGGAAGCTGAGGATGGCATGGGAAACTGAAAGCCGGACAATTGGAGGGTATTAAGAGACGGCCTTTCACATAGCTCAATTATCGTAGGCTTAGGTTCATAATCATCCTTTCTTTAATTGATTAACGCTTTAACTAATTAAACTTGAATGCAACATTGTCATTTGGTTTTTGTATCCATAGAATTGATTTAGATGGAGCTAAATGAAATGAAAATCTAATTCTCATTTAAAGATACAAAACTATATAGTTCTCAACTAATTTGGGCCAAAAAGCAATAACCTCAACCATTGGGCTATATTGCAAAATACAAATTTTTGAGGTCACTTTGTAAAAAAACAAAAGTCCACTACTTCATGTAATTACAACTAGAACCCAAAAATTTCAACAAATACAAAAAACTTCATTAAAGGACCAAAACAATTTGTCCTTCAGTGTTTTTGGGCCTTTACGTAAAAATGTAAACTTTCGGATCAAAGTACAAATACACAAAAGTATCAAAAGTTTATGTAATTACATAAAAGCCCCAAAAGTCCCCCATTATAGGGGTGGCCGGTTTTGGTAGGTGAGAGTGGGGTTTGGTTTTTGTTGAAAATTCAAAATCTTAAAGAGTGTTGAATAAGTGAAAGGTATGGGTTGAAAAGTTGATTGGTATGGTTGAAAAGTTTGATTGGTATGGGTTGAAAGATATAGGTAAGGTGTAGCATTTATCAAATAATACACAAATCATCCATCACCAATCAATAACAAACCAAAACTTTATGAAAAACAACAAACACTTTGAATCAAAAACAAGAACAATGAAGAACATCCATGAAAACCCATAAGAGCTCCATGAACATTTTTCACCCAAAGACACCCCAAAAAACACTCAAACTTAAGAGAAATAACATATTACCATACTAGGGTACTTAGGGGGTTCCAAAAGTCACTTTAAAACACTTTTAACAAGACAAACATGAACCCAAAAATCCACCCTTTGGATTTGGCCGAATTTCCCCATAAACATGGCACCAAATTTTAGCTCCAAAATTCATGCTCATATGAACTACATCTACAACATTTGAGATAACAAATTTGAGATGACAAATTTACATTCAAAGAAGCAAGAATAAAGCTTGTAACCATTACAACATTCAAATCAAAGACTATGAACTACAAAACCCAAAAGGATTCACCAACTACTAGACCTAGGCTCTGATTGACACACCCCGACCGAAATCGAGGCATGCTGGCCGTCACGTCGTGACGTAGCCAGCATGCCTCGATTTCGGTCGGGGTGTGTCACTGATACCACTTGAAGGAAATATTTGTGAAAACTAGTTCATTTGAGCAACATCTATGCATGATATTAATAATTAAAAGGCGGAATCATGCTTGTATGCACTCAAAAACAAAACTTAACCCATGAAATTCAAAGCCTAGTAGTTATGGTGAACCAAGACTCAACTCAAAACAAAGTGAGTTGAGAAATCTTATACCTTTGTTGATTCCTCTTTGCATAAGCAAAGGCTAATCACCCAAGAGAGAGGGCCTTCATTCCTTACTTCTTAGCTCCATGGATTTCTTGGATGAGGATGGTAGAATGGATTCTCCAACTTCCCAAAATAGGGAACCTCTAAGTCTCCACACCAAGGAGGGACTTGAAGAAGAGATGAGTGACATTGGAGGATGGAAGATTACTAGATAATCCCCTCCCAAGGGGGCCGGCCTCCTAGAGAGAAAAGGGAGAGACTGTTCTTTCCAATTTCCTCAAAAGAGAACCCTTATGAATTTTGGCTATAAAGTTCTTTATATAGTCACTTCACTTAAGTGACTAAAAGAACAAAACCCTATTTTTCATCACATGGCAGGCCTACCATAGGCATTGGGCTGTTTGGGCCCTTTTAAATCTTAAGTCTTTTAAGTTGTCATACAACTTAAATTAATGGGCATGACATTCGAAGCCCATTGGGCCTTGAGGCCCAAAACTAACCCCAGGTCTAAAACAAACTTATTCATTTGATTGATTAACATATTAATTAATCCTAGCCATAAACAATTAAACCATTTAATTGTTCTTACTCAACTCCATTGTTTATTCAATCTCTACCTTACACGGTGTACAATCCATTAGGTTCCTTTTAGCGAGGCAGTGGGCGATTGTTACTCTTAACATTCGATTATGAATTGAAACATACTTTCAATTCTCCCTTTAGTGATTACTCACCTTTAGGGCTTCCACAAACCATGAGTGACACCTAGCAGTATGTCATGGCTACTCAAGCTAATCATAAGAGGTGGAGAACCTATTCAGTTTAGGATTACAATGCAATACGGTCTTTCTCTAATACAATACTCTTGACCATATTGTTAGGTTTGATAGTTTATTCATGTATACTATCCAATGTGATTCTTTTACTTATATGATTTGGAACGACTTCCTAAATCTCATTCATACTCTGGCTAGAGATTCTTAATCATATCATAGAGTATTCTCCCTCAAACAGTTTGAAGGTTAGAGATCCCTTGTTGTGCATTCACTTGCCTCCATGGCTAAGTGGCTTAACCCTAACTATGTTGTGGACACCCTCTGATGGAGTGACTTTGACATAGTCAAAGATCAAGGACCTAACCACAAGACAACTATGATGCCTCAGGTCAAAGGACTACTTTGCATTATCCCAACCATGAGTTCTCATGTGACATGAGAATGATAACTCCTTATTGATCGTGTTCAGTGGACTCATTCTCTATTGAGCACCTACATGCTTGTCTTGGTGTCAGTCACACCAATGACTCGACCAGTCACTCTCCCTAAGAGAAGACATAGCACGTACTGATCTTAACGGACTGTCAATGCCCAATTGGCAATCCTATGATCAGGAACGTTTAGGATATGTATATGAAAGAGAATGGTCTCATGAATCCAACTTCTTTAGATCACATTCTCCCAATTGCATATTCCTTGGACTTATCGTTTAAGCATATAACATTTATATGAGACGGCTTGAAAAATAATAATCTTTGCCCTTTATATTAAACTAGATTAGTTTAACATGTGAAATGTCCGTAAAGTATCATCATATGATTGGTTTTAGGGTATATTTCCAACAAGCGTCGGACTCCCTCTCACAATAAAGTGGGACGGAGATCCACATGTAATTCTGGCATCATTGTGAGTGAAGATCCTAACATGACGTGACTCCCAGAACAACTACATTTTGTCCAACAAGTATTTTTTTTCCAATTCCGAATTTTAACGTCCTTGTTTCCTCCATATATAAACCAATAATGTCAATTTATTTTACATATATAATACAGCTAGAGTCAGAGGCCAATAATTTAACTGTTGGTATAATAGTAGATAGAGGAGGAGGGTGGTGCAATTGAACATCATAGAAAGCTTCATGTTGGTAGGAACCATGAAATGTGGCGTAAGTGTGAGTTGGGAAACCCTATAAATCCACGTCCTCCATTGCCATGAATTCTTGCATTATTGCCCATCACAGAAAAAAGTGTTTCCATCAGCTCCAATTGCATTTCCATTTCCATCCACAAACGAATTCAAAATTTTGTCCTTCACTGCGAATCATATTTGGTGGTTAGCGGTGGTGCTTGTTTCTAGACCTGTAAACGGGTCGGGTTTATTGGGTTTGGGTCGGGTTCAATCCGACTCGTTAAGTTAATGGGTCAACCCGAACCCGACCCGTTAAGCTAACGGGTCACCCGTTTCACCCTTTAACACCCATTAAAAAATATTATTATTATTTTTTTTTAGAGAGTTTATTTTTTGTTGTTAAGACTTTAATGAAATTACTAAAATATCCTCAACTAACGGGTGCTAACAGGTCTAACGGGTTGACCCAAAGTGACCCGTTATTTAACGGGTTGTTAACGGGTTCACCCGTTAGCGACCTGACCCGTTAAGCATCCACCCAAATACTAATATTAACGGGTCGGGTCGGGTTGGGTCCAAAATGCCAAGTCTACTTGTTTCTTCTGGGATCTCTGTTGTTGGTTGGAAATTGGAGACCAAGGCTCTACATGTTTTCCAGCTCTCACCAACTTTCTAATTTAAGTAGCGAAGTCTACATTTCCTGTCACAGTGATCTTCTCTTCTGCCTCTATGTTTACGCTATAAACACCTGAATTGAATTAAAATTTAAAAAGTAAGAAGGGTATGATGATAAGTAAACCATTGATGTTTATAACTCAAGAAGAATGTGATGAAATAGTTCATGTTGCAGATGTGATTTAGACCAGTTGGCTAAGGTATTGTGATCTTTTCCTTGCACACAAGTTAAAATTTCCATTGCTGCGAAGTAGATTAGTTAAGAGTATTACCTTGTCCCAAAGCAAAATAAAAAGGAACCTTTTTGTATTTTTTTCACCTTCTTATGTTGTATTGGAAAGGATAGAAGAACCCTTGAAATACCAAGATTCTAGCAAATTTTCGTACACCCTCCCTCAGTGCTAGTTAGGTTTACTAACGGCCTTCTCACACACGCATCTCCCTCCTGCGCAAGTGATGAACTTATGTCAATTTTGAAGGTGCCTTTAGCAAAGCCTTGAGTAGGCTCTCTTACAAAGCTGGTTGTTTTCAGGCGTGTCATTACTGGCTAAGACTAACAGATTGTTTAATTTTAGATGTTTAAAGGTCAATTGCTTGCACCACAATTAAACTAACCTTCTTGATAATTGCTCAAAAGTGCATGTCTAATACGCTTGTTTATAGGTTTTGTTAAGTGTTTTTCTCTAGTAATTTATTGGATTTACATTTTATTATGTATAACTGGTCAAATAGGTTTTAAACCTAATTTGTTTAATTTTGACTTATATTATATTAATTTTAATGTGCAAGACCACGAGAACGATGCAAAGCAAATACATAATGAGGCACAAGAAAATAAATTCGTGATCAAGTCTTTTGTCATTACGGAAAGGAAATGAAGAAGAGAGAAGGCATAAGAAGAACAAAAAGAAATGGCCAGCCGTTGTGCTTGGCATTAACATTTCTTTATGGCATGATCATTGATCATTATTCAAAAGATATAAATGGCAAGATAAGGATTAATCTTTGTTTACTACTTCGAAGTTTTTTAGTTTTCAGCATTTAATACATAAGTTTTTTCTGTTTTAGTCTGATACTTGAAATCATAATTCTGAAACACTTATATATATCCGTTAAATTTTCCTTCAGAACCTCTGTTAATTGATGTCGTGGCATCCACGTAGACAATAACTAGGCGTCACGTGTCAATATGGGTCACGTGGATATTAAAAATTTTAAAAATTAATAATTAATTAAAAAAAATTGAAATTCAATCTGGGTCTCTCATCTCCCTCCACCGCACCTAGTGCCCCCCGTTCCGGGAATCGCAGCCCTGACGCCAGGTTTCAAGCACCTTCCAACCTCCACCGCCAATTTCTTCCACCCAGTCTCCGCCGTCGATTCCGAAGAAAACGGAGACCAGATCAGAAACAGCACTGTCCTGATCCACTCTCAGCTGCAATCCAACAACGTCACTGTGAATCAGGTCGAGGGAGGAATCTCGTCTCTCCAGCTAAATTAAGACGTCGGACGCAATGGTTGCTTAAACAGCAGCAGCGATGACGAAGCAGATGCGGAAGAAGTGGAAAAGGAGGGAGATTCCGATTCGGAGATAATTAGGGCGTTCAGAGTAGACGAGAATCGTAGAAACGCACCGCTGAAGGCGGAGAATGCGACGCGAGTAAAGGAAGCCATGCGTGGAATTTCCTTCGCCGGAACTCCTCCGCATTAGGCAGGTCTGATCGCCGAGAACAACTGGATGGACCGCCTTCGCGGGGTCGGACAATCTTCGTCCCAGAGGTGAAACAGTTTAATCTTTTTATCTCTTTTTCTTGGATTGGAGTGGATTGCAAATGTTCAAATCTATTGGAGTGGTGGATACACTGCAGGCGCTCGGGGCTGCTGTCGGCGAGAGGAGGTTGGGAAGGTGCTTGAAACCTTCGGATTTGACTCTAGGAGCGGGGAGCACTGGGTGCGGAGAGGGAGACGAGAGGAACCAATTGATTTTCAATTTTTACTTTTTTTTTATTTTTTATTTTTTATTTTTATTTATTTTTTAAATTTTAATATCCACGTGGGCCCATATTGATACGTGGCGCCCATTTATTGTCCATATGGGCGCCACGTCATCAATTAACGAATCTTCTGACGGAAAACTTAACGAATGTATGAAAGTGTCCCAACATTATAACTTTAAGTACCAGACTTGGTCGAAAAAAACTTGATATATGAAAAAAAAATTCAGGGTAGTAAACTGAGATTAACCCTTATTTTTAATTTTATTTTTACCTTTTTTTGTCTTCATTCTTAAATTTTCATGCGATATCATGATCAACGTGGCATATTTGCTAAGCGTCCATAACCTAAAATTGAAACATTGTTTGGGGATCTTTTTTATAGTGTTAGTGACCGTGCAGTTATTGGAGGCAAGGAAAACCCTCCCCCCAGAACATTGAAAGACTATTTGCATCCAACTCATGTTACATTTCCTTCATGCATTGTTTTTCCTGCTAATATGCCAAATTATGAATTTAAAAATGAAATGGTTCAACTTTTTCCCATTTTTCATAGTTTGGAAAATGAAGACCCTTACGTGCATGTTAGGAAATCCGAGGATGTGTTAGCACTTTTTATAATATTGCACATAATCAATTGGATGGAGAAAGATTAAATTTTTTATCCATTCTCTTTAAAAGACAAAGCAAAACATTGGTTGTATGCATTAAAGTTAGGTTTATTTGTACGTGGTCTGAAATTACTGATGAATTTTTTCAAAACTTTTTTCCGGATCATAAGACTAAAGCCTTAAAGCAACAAATTTCTACTTTTTCTCAAAAAAAGAGTGAATGATTGTTTCAGACATGGCAAAGATTTAAGAATCTCTTGAATTTGTCCCCACATCATAGTTTTGAAGACTAGCCCCTTGCTAGTTTCATCTACGAAGTTCTCCTCTCTCAAGATCGTCAATTTCTTAAGTCTATGTGTAAATGGGGAATTTATGTCAAAGGGACTTGATGATGCTTTAGAGTTCCTAGATCAAATTGCTAAGAAGACCCTCAATGAAAAGGTCATAATCCACTTGAGAGCATTGATCGCTCTAAGCCTTCCACATCTTTTAGTGGTAAGGGAATTTATCAATTGAGGGAAGAAGATGAATTGAAAGTAAAATATGATAATCTTGCCAAAAAGGTAGCTGCATTAAAATTTGGAAAATCTAATATACCTTAACAAGTTTATCAGTAAGATATTGACCAAGTTTGTGGTGTTTGTTGTGAGATTGGGCACTCCACTAAAAATTGTCAAATGTTGTAGGAAATGAAGGGAGTTTATGAAGAACGGTGTGCTATCATTGGAAGTTATTGAAGCAGTATTCTCCTTTTTCAAAGATATACAATTTGGCAACTAGAAATCGCCCAAATTGACTTTGGAGGAATGACTCGTACCACCAATATTCTGCTTCTAACCACCAATATTCTGCTTCTAATTCGTTTCAGAATCATATGTAGATCCCCTTCAAGTATTAGATCAAAAGTTTGATTCATTATTCAGTCAACTTTCGAAATTAACTAACTCTATGTCAGTTAATGAAAAAGGAAGATTCCCTGCAAACACTCAAGCTAATCCTAAAGATGTTAATTCAATTAAGATCAAATTTGAGCATGCTAAGTCTGTGATTACTCTTAGGACACGACATCTTTACCTGAGGAGGTTGAGAAAACTAAGAGTAATGATAAACTTGACAAGCTCAATGAATCTAAAAATGACAAAGAATATCATGTGCCTATATCTTTTCCGAAAGCTTTACAACTCTTAAACAAAGATGTTTATAACTATGATATTTTTGAGCTTTTTAAGCAAGTTAAGATAAATATTCTTTTGTTAGATGCTATTAAGCAGGTTCCCGCTTATGCTAAATTTTCGAAAGACTTATGCACTTATAAGAGAAAGCATAATGTGAAGAAAACTGCGTTTTTAGCTGCCTATGTGAGTGCAGTATTGCAAAATAAATCCCACCAAAATACAAAGACCCGAGAAGTCCTACTTTGTCTTGCATCATTGGAAATAATTTTGTTGATCGTGCTTTATTTGACTTAGGTGCTAGTGTGAATTTATTGCCTCTTATTCAGTGTATTTGCAGCTAGATCTTGGTGAATTAAAGTTGATACGGGTAAAATTGCAACTGGGTGATCATTCTATTAACTCTAAGACGGGTTATTTAGGAGGTGTTAGTCCAAGCAGACAAGTTTTACTATCCCGTTGATTTTATTGTTTTAGATACTGCACCTGTTTCTAGCCTCTAAAAATCACATTCCCATAATTTCAGGACATCATTTCTTAGCTACCTATGATGCTAACATAAGTTGCAGGACTGGATCATGAAACTTTGTTTTGTACATATAACAATGGAGGTTAACATTTTTAATGTTTTTAGGCAACCACATGGAGATGGCGAATGCGAGGTTGTAAATTTTATTTTGACTGCAGTGAATGAACAGTTTGAGAGGAGTCGAATTGAGGATGATTTAGAAAATTTTCTTTTGAATCACGATGCACAAAATGATCCTAAATTAACTGAAATCGCTGCTATCTTTGATTCTTGTCAGGTATAAGAAGCGAATAGATGGAGACCTAAGATTGAGGAGCTTCCACCACGATCAAAAGTCGTACCATCTAGTGTGGAGGTGCCCAAATTGATCAAAGATGATGCAAGCAATTTTGCAATCTTTGTAAGAAAAAGTAAAGATAGAGAGCAAAGAGTGTAAATGAAAATGAAAGAAAAATGCTTTACGAATACTTATGAAATGTTAACAAAAGGGACACTAAATAACGTGAAATGATAACAAATTTAAATTAAATGATAAGTACAAGCAGCCAGGCAAAGTTTAAACCTATTCGGGCTAGTTCACATGTATGTTAAGCAAGTTCTTGCAAGTATAGGGATTAGTCTGACAATTGAAATTTAGGCCATTAAATCTCCTTTTTCCAAAACTTTGTTCTAAATAATTAGTTGAGATTTGGTTTCGCATAAATTTTTATTAAAATAATCCACGTGGAGAATGACCTTGCTTAGGCCAACTATACTACAATAATCTTGTTTCTCTTCCAAGTATTTCAGGTGTTTTTAACCCTTTTTGAGCAAGTGGTAAAAATCTTATCACTTATTCACCAGTCATAGATGTGATAATGTTTCCTATCATCTATCACTTATTAATACAGCTCATGGATGTGGTAATTGCGTATCTTTATGGGGATCTTGATACAAAAATCTATATACAAGCTCCAGAGGACTTCCATTGACTGGATTAAAATATTCTAGAGGCGTTAACTCTATGAATGGAAGCAATCTAGATGGATGTGGTATAACTGTCTGAGTGAGTATTTGATTCGTCAAGGATACGTGAACAACGTACTACACCCTAGCGTGCTCATGTAGAAGTCACATTCCAGATTTGCGATTGTTGTAGTTTATGTCAAAGACATGAATCTCATTGGGACTCCAGAAGAGCTCGAGAAAACTGCTATGCACTTGAAGTCAGAATTTGAGATGAAGGATCTAGGGAAACCGTCATACTGTCTCAGCCTGGAGATCGAAAATTTTTTGAATGGTATTCTTGTCCATCAGTGGAACTACATTCAGAAGGAGTTCCATCATTTTAATAAGGATAAAGTGAAGCCTTCAAGTACCTATATGGTTGTTCGAATACTAGATGCAAAACAAGATCTTTCTTGTCCTAAGGACGATGAGGAAGAGGGCTTAGAACTAGAAGTTCCTTATCTTAGTGCACATTATTATACATAGCTCAGTGCACTAGACTAAACATCTCCTTTGTCATGGATCTTTTAGTGAGATACAACAATGAACCTACACACAGACACTAGACAAGTCTTAAAGACATCTTCCACTACCTCAAAGGTACGATGGGTTTGAGTTGTTCTATCCCTAGAAATTCTTGAGAAGAGCTGTTGCCTTCTCAGTTCTTGGGTTAATTCTCGCCTTGTTGGTAATGCTGATGCAGGGTACTTGTCTAACCGCATAACACACGTTCTCAAACGGGTAACGAATTTACCATCGGAGACACACCAAACCGACCTTAGTTGCAACCTACTAAGAACCATGTTGAGATAATCACCCTATATGAAGCCAATCGGGAGTGTTTTTGGTTGAGAACATTTATTGAACATATTTGAAGTACCTGTAGACTTTATTCCATCGTTGATATCTCTACAGCGAGCTATGAAGATAACGTAGCATGTATCATATTGCTCAAGAAAGGATACGTCTAAGGAGACAACACCAAGCACATTGCCCTAAAATTCTTTTTCTATCATCTGCAACAAGAGCATAAGAGCATTGAGGTCAAGCAAATCACTGCTGAAGTCTACATTCCACCAAGTCGCTGCTGAAGTTTACTTTCTGCCAAGTCACTACTGAAGTCTACTTTTCCAAAAGGTTGTTCAAGGAATTGGTATGCGTAAACTTTCTAAGCTATAACATTGTTAGCTTCTTTGGAATTATGTCAAACTCAGGGAGACAATCCCGAAGTATACTCACTTGGCCTTAATTTACTGTTGTCTTTACAATTAGGAGCATTTTTTCTTTTAGGCTTATGCTACCTGACTAGGCTTTTACGAGGCACTTATCCTGGGCTCGTGTTACCCTTATGTAAGTCCTATAGGCGTTTAAATTGGCTTTGCATCCAACTCACCATTTTCCTTAGACTATATATGGTTTTTTGGCCATATTGGGTTTTACCATAACAGGATTTTGTGAGACTTATTTCAATAAGGAAGTTCCTTGTTTGAGACTAACGTGTTCTCAGATCAATACTGACAAGTCGACTTCCCCAACTTTGTCGAACCTTATATTACATCTACTTGAATATTTACACATTCACGGGGAAGTGTTATGAATATTATTTAGTACGTGACTGTGTAAATCCTAGTTAGATTTGGATTCTAGATTATCCATTATTCTAGCGATTCTTTCCCTATAGGATTGTACTTACTTGGTGGACAATTTCATCCTCCCACTTGGTTTACTATAAATAAAGGCATTGCCATAAAGAGAATCACAAAATCCCAAAGCATTCTACAATTTATCCACTCTCTCTACTGATGCCGCGCCCTTTCTCTCTCTCGTATAAAATACGCCACAAAACTTTTGAAATTCACAAGGCCTTTTGGCCAAATGATCTTAAGAATGACATAACTTCTCACTTTAATCCCTGATTATAAAAATTGATAGAAGTGGCCTTGAGTTTGACCGCTGTAAATCATTTTAGTCATTCCATGAAAAATTTGTCAATATACTCATCAAGTCGAGTGGTTCATTTGACGAAAATACCCTTAAAATGGTGGTCACATAGTTGTTCACGTGACAATTTAACAAGGATATCGATAGATTTTTCGCGAATGAACCAAAATGATTTATGGTGGATAAACTGAGGGACCAATTTTATCGGTTTTCATTATTAGTGACCAAAATGAGAAGTTATGTTAATCTCATAGATCATTTTTTACTAAAACGGCAATTATAACTATTGCTATTTGCAACAACAATTTCTCATTAAGGCTTTAGGGTGGAGTTTTAATCTAAATATCAATTAGATATAGGAGAATTAGTCCATTGCTAAACATTTCATAGAATTAGTCCATTGCTAAACATTTCATGTGGGTCATTTCTTCGTATTCTCACATCTTACTGCAGTAATACTAGACAGTGGATACACTCATTATTTTCCTTGATGATTTTAAAACTATGAAATCATAAAATGCGTATCACTTCTTGCTGCTCAAAATGATACTTTTCATCAAATCTAGCTTCTTATAATTTTTGTTGTTTTAATGATGAGAGGTTACATACATAGTTAGTAAATTCACATATTATACACGAATTTACGTATTTTGAAAAAAATACTTCCATTTTCTATACACGTTTTAATGTTTTGTTAAATTTCACCTTTTTTAAAAAAAAAAAAAAGTCAAACGTACAATACAAGTTTTAAACATGTAAATACGTATTTTTCATGTTTAATACCAGTTATTGTCACACATTTTTTAATAATACATATAATTCACGTAGTCAACACGTATTCTTAACTTAATATAATTATTTAATTAATTTAAATAAATACATAAATATTAAAATTAAAAAAGTGGCTGAAATTTTCAAAGTAAAGTTTTAGCAAAGTTGTTGAATAATACACGTACGTAACTTTCACATGCCATACCTATTCCGTATTTTACCAAATACGATTAGGGGCTAAAAGGCTATAAATATTCTGTGTATGTTGCAGTCCTATTAGATTAGGAATGCGATTGTGTAAATCCTAGTATATCTTGTAATATCTCTTATATTCGTATTAGGAGTAGATTACCTATTAAATGTTGTAATCCTAAAGAGTAAGGAATTAACCTTCCCTACTACTATAAATAAAAGCACAATGGAGAGAGATAATATACACTCACAATTACACATCTCTCTTTCTTCTTCTCTCTATACCGCACCTCTCTCTCTATGACCTCCATAATTGTTCAGTAAATTATGCCTACAACACGTTATCAGCATGCTCTTGACGCTACGCTAAAGAGAGTTTATTCTTCAATCAGGGGAGTATTGCGTTTTAATCATTATTTTTATGGGTAATTTATTATTTTGAATTGATCTACATGCTATTGATTAAATTTAATTTTTCTGTGTTGAACGTGATAAACACATTGGAGATGCAATTACGGCTTTTCAAGAAGGATTTTCAACAGATTCAAAGGCTTTTATTGTTTTCTGTAAATCAGGTACGCTTAAAATAAAGTAAGATATTTGAAACGACCTTGAAGCATGAAACATTCCCCATGATGCATGAACCCCCCTATGTTTATATTTTCCTTCCGATATATATATATATATATATATATATATATATATATATATATATATATATATATATATATATATATATATATATTGTATATGTTCATATATTTGTCAATATATATATTTGTTTCGTGCATTACACAATTAAATTGTTATGTGGAATATGTGAGTCAAAGAATTGAAAAAAATTAAAAGCAATTTTGAGTTCTTCCAAACCCTAGGAACTTAGGGAAAAAAAAAAGGGAAACAAAAAGGGGATGTTTTGTGGACACGGCCTGAAGCCGCACCTCCACCAAGCCGAGCCGAGCCAGCAACTTCGGCATGTTTCATCTGGACCACAGCAGCTCTGTGCGCTGGGCCTGGGCAGATTTCCTATGGGCTGGGCCTACAGCCTTTAGCACACTTGGGCTTGATTCCCACTCGCTCTGTAGCCAACTTGAAACTGAGCTGGTTTTCCCCTACGCCCATTTGGGATTCCTTTTTTTTGTTTTAGCCCGCACACCAGCCCGTCCTGGGTTGCACTGCCAACAGCCCATTGCTGCTAGGCTAATATTTTTTCCTCGGCCCGTAACACTGCAACAAGCATGCAACTTGCTTTGCACGATTATTGCGCCTAATTTATTTATTTATTTGTGTGGCCTGCAACCAACATTAAATAATTAATAGGCCTTGACAAATTTTATTTTGCTTCTATGATCAATCCCGAATAGTCCCTATCTATTGAATTAATTAAAAGTGACCTGCAATCCATTAATCTAATAATGAATCCAAAATTATTGACCTGAAGATCACTTTTGGACATTAACGATTCAATAATTTATATCTTTTCTTTGAACCGTTGACTCATTTTCGTAGTCCCGAAGCTCTCACACTTGAGTTCCTGAAGAACCTCAAATCCACTACACTTAGTTGTATATTGCATTATGTGTTCTTGTAGGAAAAACTAAACGTTCATAAACTAAATTGAACCTGTAGTTTCAAATTTAGTGCCTTTGAAACCCGAAGTTTTCATAAAACAATACACCCGTGAAAACCGACCTTTTTCATGCAAACCATGTCTTAGAACTCGGATATTCTAACTTTGATGCTTATGGATGATTCATTCCCATAGCACCAATCACAATCTTGTTCCCTCCAATTAAGTGGATTGTTGAATCGTCACAAGTTCGATTTTCCTAATTTGGATGTTTATATTAGAAACCACTTTATGTGGGTATAAGACGTGAATCTCCACTTGACTATCAAGAAGCTGAGAAACCATTTTAGCCAACAATGGCAAGGAAGAGCTGAATAAGCCTCCGCCATGATCTTCATTCGAAGACTTATGGCCAAAGCAGTACAAATGGAAATACCTCTTGATCGAGGATTACATGGCTCTTTGGCTCGCTCCTACGAACTGTCTAATCATGAAAGACATTGCCTGAAGCACACCATGATTACGTCCATGAATGAGTACAATTCTGAAGTTTATAAATCCGATTGAATTTTGACTGGAGAATACTTTTCTCGTCCTTCCATGTTTCTAGCTCGCCCTTGAAGCAGCAATGTAGAAAGCGGAAGTTTACCAAATTCTCGGATCTGAATACTACCACAAACGTGAGAGAACGGTATAGACTCGGTTTGGCTAGAGTCTACCGAATGGCTTAACCCAGTTCGGTCAAAGCCTACTGAACCCAAGTTTGGGTCTATCTCTCTCACAATCCAATTTCGAGTTTGTTTTTACAACATATGGTAGAATCAAGGCCTGCCAAGGTGTGGCATCATGCCCGAAGCATGATCCTTGGTACCTTGGTACCTAAGACCTAAAACTTTAAGAATAAGGGATAGTATTCCCAAACCTTAACACTGCAGAATCTATTTCCGTCCCGATGGAATAGATCATTGGTTATGCACATGTTCGTGCCCCTACCAATGTTGTTAAGGAGTACCATTCTAGTAGTCAATATGTGAAACTAATTTTGCTTCGCCAAACATCGTTGGAAGAACAGAATTTTGACATGGGTGGCCTTGTTGGTCGAATCCCCTTAGTAAACCACTTACTTTGTGAACATTTTTCCATGTTCTTGGATTCAAGTTTGGTGTATGTTTTACTTATGGATAATCTTATTGATATTGTCCTGGAATGTGAGTTAATTGAATCATGTTTCTTAATACATGTGACCAATTCAATTAAACACGTGATTAGGTAGGAATGTGGGAAAGTTAGTCGTCTGGATGAATGCGTACAACGCACACTAACTTTACACCTAAATCACATCTCTAACAACGACTTCAGGTCTATCCAACCTGATTAAGAGCATTGGCACGCTCTTCGTTGTAGGAATGGAACTGAATTACCATTTAAGGGACCTTAAATTCTCCCTGACGTTGAGTTTTTAAGGATATTCGAGATGACAATGATCATAAATGAAACCACTGAAGAAAATAGAGTGAAATATCTTTGCACCACCTCCAAAAATTGAGCTTGAAGCTTTGATTTGGGGCCAATAGGCTGTTCCCCAACTGCGGCACACGCCATATGTGGTCGGCCTGAAGCTAGGTGATTGAGCAGTTTACTTGCTTTGACACGACCTTTTGGGACACTTAGGTCGACCAACGATGCTACGACGCATCTCCTTACCTGAAGTAAGGATCTTGTGCCCACAAGCACACTTGCCAAAGTCTGCTCGTTTGTGAAATTTGATTTTCTAAATCATCCCTTGCAAAGATACGAACTGACTTTCTTTTCACAGTGGATTCAAGGGAATATATGTGGACTAATCCAACCAAAATGCAGACCATATAAAGACTTATGGTTTTGGTTGATGAATCGACAAACTAGGTCACATGTTTGTTCACACACATTACTGCTAAACCTCTTTGCCGATTAAGGGTTCACCACCCTACTTATCCCTTAATGTCCGGGAGACTGGATAATGCCGGAGAGTTTATATAGACGGTTTTCAATAAAGTATTGCATGTCGTTTTGGGTTTCCAATTGAACATCGAATTCCCATGTTCACCCTAAATAGCCTCGCCTAGTGATCATAAAGCGCAATTTAAATGATTGCCCGAATTTTAGTAAATGTACCAAGTTTTCGGTTTCTGCCTAGGGGTATGCAATCCTTGTATGCAGTAATGTTGGTCCGCCTTGAGGCCCATTGCCACTAACCTATATGACGTTACAGTTGGTTACTGGGTACGAACCTAACGATTTTCCTATTTATGCATTTGGGTGTGCATTCCATGTGCCAAGTTGCGCCGCCACAACGTACCACCATGGGTCCTCAAAGAAGGATGTGTATCTTTTGTCGATCATGATTCTCTTTCACACTAGCTCTCTTCGAGCCCTTGCACGCGATCTCTTTACCGTTCATTTGTGGGTTGTCACTTTAATGAGACAGTCTTCCCGCCGTTAGGGGGAGATAAGAATGTCAACGTTCCTGTAGAACGACTCGAATTTGCGTGGACATTGCCCACTATGTCTCATCTCGATCCCCATTCCGCACGTGTGATAAGCAAGTACGATGAATTCTAAGATTTCAGAATGTTGCTCCAGACGCATTCCTCTGATCTAGCTAAAGTGACGAGATCATATACCAGCTGCAAACATGCCTGCAAGGATAGACGTACTTAAAGGACGTCGAGTCAACATCCCTGAAGGGTGTGCCGCCCCTGTTGGAAGGTTTGGATGCCCCTATTGAACGGTTCGGTACACCGGCGGATAGCCAATCAATCTGTCTTGGCCTGGAGCACGACAGATCAATCGGTTCGTAGGATTCACTTCCCTGGAAAAGAAAGATACGGCACAACAATGAATCTAAACTCGATCGCTATCTCAAATCATTTCCATCTCATGAGATTAATCTGGATTACTCCCGAGACTTGAAGTTCTTGGTCCAGTATACTAGTTTGAGTGAGCTAAATGGAATTGAAATGAGATTACCATCGATGATGTTTTCACTTATATGGTAGCTACCGACATAATTGAAAAGCGACGATATCGAACCGCGTTCCTTTGATTAAGTGACAACGTAGAACTGATTGGACAACTAAAGTTACAATTCAGGTCAAATTTCTTACCAAAGTGTGTATTAGACATGTCGTTCCAACACTACCCAAGGTAACCCTGTTAGGTTAAAAGTGGGAAAGGAAGCGTTATGAGATGAATGAAATAGTGCGATATGATGCACGCCTTACAGTGCAAGGTTTCTCTCAAACGTCCTGTGATTGATAACAACATTATGAAATGTGGTTAGTGTTTCTCCATAGGGATATAGATATGAAGATTGACATGTAAGTTCCCGAAGAATTACATGGACTAGTTCAAATAGTTCCAAACCACGAAACACCCTTTTAACTCGTTTTGAGGCGTTCACTTATGGATTGAAAAATCTGACGAATGTGGTATACCCGTCTACGTGATTATTTGATCAGTCAGGGATACGAATTATACATTTGCGTGTTAAACTATGAAGTCTTATTATGAATTGCTAGAGTTACAGTTTATGTTGTTAACACGAATCTCACTAAGACTCCGGAAGAGCTTAAGAAAACTGCCTCGCACCTGAAGATGGAATTTGAGATGAAGGATCTTGGGAAAACTCGTTATGCCTTGACCTGAAGTTGAAGCATTGTTCTGACGGTATTTTGGTCTACCAGTCGAACTACACCCTGAATGTGTCACCTTTGAGTATACCTTTGATCGTTCATACGTTATATGCAAATGAGACCCTTGAAGAGGTTATGGAATCCGAAATTCCATATCTAAGTTCAACTTTGCGCTTCGTTGTACTTAGCTCATTGTGTTTAGACATGACATCTCCTTCGCTGTTGATCTTGGTAAAGATGCAGCACTACGCCTACACACAACCACTGAATTGGTATTAAAGACGTACCCTGAAGGTACTACGAATTTGGGCAAATCAAATCCCATCGCATCTCGAGCGGATCCAACCCCCTTGATCCTCGAAGTGATGCTTGCCTTGTTTATTATGCTGACGCAATTACTTATCAAACCCACACAAGGTAAAATCCCCGAATGGTTATGTCTTTACCATTAAGAATATCGCAATATCTTGGAGGTCCACGATATGACCTTAGTTGTGAAATCTTTGAATCGTTCCAAGACTCACCTCACTTCACTACGCCACATGTTAGAAGTTCTTGTTGAGCATATTCAAAGTATTTGTTGTGTTTTCATCCATCGTTGAGTCCCAATGACGATCCATGAAGACTATGTCGCATGTATCAACCCGACCAAGCCATGATACATCAATGAAGTCAATGCCAAGACATATTGCGTCTACATCTACATTAGTAAAGCATCAGGAGATTGAAGTCATGCAAGCCGATCCCAGACAACCTTGCCGACCTCTACAAGCCGAAGTCAACCTTCCAGAAGCTTGTTCGAGGAATTGGTATGCCTAACTATCATATGCAATGCTTGTAGTTCTCATTTGGAAGTTATGTCAAACTCAAGGGGAGTATCCAGAAGTATGCTCACTTGATCTTAATGTAGTATTTTTCCCTATGATTAGGAGCATTTTTTCCCACTGGGTTTTTGCTATCTAGCTAGGTTTTAACGAGGCACCCATCTTGGGCTGATCATACCCTTGTGAGCTCTTCTACTTGCTTCCAAAAGAAGTATAGTTTTGACTTAATGCAACTTCTCACGTTTCTCCTTAGACTATGGGTTTTTATCTCACCTTGGGTTTTACCATAGCAAGGTTTTGTGAGTTTTACTTTTTTATGCATTCTTCTGTTGATTTGAGACTCGCATTTGCTCATTGTGTCGACGACTTAATCAACTGTACTTACTTCATCGCTGAAGACCTGATGCACCATTTACTTGAGAATTTACACACTTAAGGGGGAGTGTTGCAGTCCTATTAGATTAGGAATGTGATTATGTAAATCTTAGTATATCTTGGAATATCTCTTATATTCCTATTAGGAGTAGATTACCTATTAAATGTTGTAATCCTAAAGGGTAAATAATTAACCTTCCCTTCTACTATAAATAAAGGCACAATGGGGAGAGATAATAGATACACATCCACAATTACACATCTCTCTTTCTTCTTCTCTCTATGCCCCACCTCTCTCTCTCTATGACCTCCATAATTGTTCAGTAAATTATGCCTACAATAGCGTAAATTTTTTTAGAATCCCGAATTTTACTTATAAAAGTTTGCACTTCTACGCTGGAAGGTTTAACTTTATTATGTTGAACGAGTAAAAAAATCTGAATTATTATTACTAATTAACTCTAAAGAAAATAGTTATCATACAAATAGAATAACATTACAAAATGTGAAAAGCACAAAAACTAAAGGCAGCCCTTGATAAGCATACATAGCGCAAATGCCACAAAGCAATAAAATTAAATGATGCAAACGCAAGCCTTATATCATGAATACAAATTAAATATGAGGAAATGGAACTTTGCACTCAACTCATTTGAGTGAAACAATACTTTTCACAAAAATAAGAGCTTGGAAATCTACAACCCTATTGAGAACAGGAGGAATATGAAGATATTTGAGATTTCCAGTACTAGAATTATAAGAGGTGGCTCTTCCATCAGAGGCAAGCATAAGAAGTTCGTCACTTTTCCAAAATGTCAATGGCTTCCCAATGTGTTGTAAGGGTCCGATGATTAGTAGTTTTGTCCATGCACTCTTTACTCCATCATAGTCGTGCATTACCCATATTTCACATGATTCAGACTTCTCACTTTGATCGTAACGAGAGCAAAACGAAGCAACAGATTCATTACAAAGAAAGATATAATAAAACTTAAAACCGGATTCTCTTCTAGAAGGCAATTGTATTCTATGAAATATCTCATCACCTAAATCAAATGAAAGTAAGTATTCCTCACCATCGGTTGCATACCAATAACAAAATCCCTTCAAGTACACTTGACAAGAACAAGAATAAGTTTTAGTTGATATATCAATCTTGATCTCTCTCCAAGAGTTAGCGGCCGTGGTGTATACCTGTTTGGGCCCAAAATTACACCATCGGTCCGTGCAATCAAGGCCGTTGAGTGAACGTAACTCTCAACCGTTGGATGGCAGAATAATTAAGATATATGTTGTGGATTTATTTGGACCCGATTTTACATTATCGGCCTATTACGATGACTCCAAGATTAAACAGATTTTTCTGGATATTACTATTAATTTCAATCATGGTAATTATCTTGAGAGAGATCTTTTAAGTCTAAGGAGATTGGGGATGGATTAAAAAGGATTAATATGGTGCGAGAGTTATAAAGCCATCCCTTTTTGCGTGGGTAAGGGATTAAACTAATCATATCTGACTTGAGAAGTATGCAGCACGTGATGATTGGATTAGTTTACAATCAAATAGGTTGGTGTGTGATGTTCCATTTAATGAGGATTGCATGGAGATTGGCATGCATGCAACATATTAGGCGGAGACAAGCCCACGTGGCTCCTTGACCTAGAGTTCCATTTGAGATGGAATACATCTCATCAAGCATGCGGCCTTATTATGAAATGTTATTTGGTTTTGTGCATGTAAAGGATAAAGATGCGTGCCTTGGAGGGGAGGAAATGAGCAACCAAATGACGGGCGGAAGAAAGAATTACAATTGAATTGCAATTGTTTATAGAATCGAATGGACGCATTTGCGCGTACAACTCGGAAGATGGAGTTCTGGTTGGAAGAAAACACGTCATTCAATGGGTTTACGACCATTATAAATATAAAGCTATAGGCAACATTCAGGGACCTCCAATTCAACACACAAATCTGCCCTGCGCAAACCCTCTCAACCTTGAGATTTTTTTATTTTCTTTTTCGCCGACACATCTTCAGTTTGGATAAACAGCACTGTGAAGGCAACCGGTAAACATCTTCAGTTTGGATAAACAGCACTGTTGCCGTAGAATCAGCCGACCGCGGAGCACCTTCAGTTTGGATAAACAGCACTGCGTCGGGGCCGACTGGTTATCTATCCAAGTCTCGGCCGAGAAGGATTTTCGAATTCTTTTCGACAGAGGTCATCTCACCAGCCTTCTCGACGAAGTGAGGTGTTACAGTTTATTACATTCGGCACATTGAAAGCCGAAATTTGATATTGAACTTCGCAGAACTAGCAGCCTTGTCTTCAGGCTCTAGGACCCAAAGGCCGAGGCGTGTTCCTTACTCGGCCGCAGTCGCAAGATCAAGAAGTCAGCCGCGCAACACAACACCACATCCATATTTTACTCACCGGCCGAGCTCGGCCGTCGAGTTGGCACGCCCCGCATTCAACCGAAGGACTTAGTTAGCTCATAGATTACTCGGCCTGCGCGCCACGTAGGCTTTGTAGTTTTTAGGGTCAACATTTTGGCACGCCCAGTGGGACCCATTGCTAAAACTACGAAGTTCACATGATATATCAAGATCACAATCAGGATGAGATTCGGCGCCTCTTCAAGGAAGTTGTCGAGCAACAAAAACGCCTTGGCCGAATTATTGAAGCAAATGAAGAAAGGCAAAAATCTTTCTCTCAAATGATAAAGGTGAAGGTTCATCACAGCTTACAAGATCAATGGTTAAATGAAGATAGAGCTCGATATTATGAGTGGCTCGATAAGAAAATGCCATTTTGGTTCAAATCAATTCCATTTGAAGAATGGTTGGATCAAAAGGCCGGGGGGCAATTTTTCGCTCCAGCCACAACCAACATTCGGCCTACGAAGATTGTCGAGACGGCCGAAGAAGAACCTAGGCCACCTATTTTTTCGGTCGAGACCGAATTTGTGGTAGGCCTAGAAGAAGAAGTTTACGTTTCTGAGCCACAAATTGACTCAGAAAATGATTCGTCAGAGGAGTACTCCAATGACGAACAAGGCCTAGCCGGAAAAGCTACGCCAATCGATATGATTGTTGGTGATAAGGCCGATATGGAGAAATCTCGTTCGGCTAAGTTTTTCGAGTTACAAGCCGAAATTGGCAAAATTAATATGCCTGGGGGGCATAATAATTGTTCAACACATTCGGCGGCTGAAAATGAAAAATATTTCCCGAAGTCAAAAATATTTGGAGAAATTTTTTTATTCAGCCTAGGGCAAAATCAAGTTGACAATTTTGTTATTACGAGATCTCGGCTTGGAATAAAACATCGTTGGCCTCCTCCACTTTATAATTCGGCCACTTTCGTTTTCTTTTGATAAAAAAAAAAAAAAAAAAAAAAAAAAAAAAAAAACGAACTATGAATAAATTATTTTCTTAATCATTCGGCCGTGCAGGCCGATGTATAAGAAAATAAGGGGGGCAACATTTAGTGCTGTTATTGGCAACCCAAAAGATGGTGTGCTCGGGTCAGGAAGTTGTTCTTTAGTACATTAGCCGAGCCGAGGAAAGAGGTTTTTGATTTCCTCAAGTATCAGAGAGGAATGGGAGTTTGATAGCTGATTTCATCAAAGATATATATATAGATATATATATATATATATATGTATATATAATCACCTCAGTACCTTGCATCAAAAGTAAACGACTATGATGGGCCATTTTTTTTTTTTGCCGAGACCATTCAATGCATGCATGCGGCGTTTTGGGGTACTTCGTGTTCCAATAATCTCGGCAAAGAGAAATTGCAGTAGTGTGTTCGTCGAGCGTAATAATGTTTTCGGTCTGTACGTCTCGACCGAGAAAGGTAGGAAAGCTAACCAACGACCACCACGTTTATTCGGCGAATAACAAGTGAGAATGAGTATATTAAAGGAGCTGCTTGGTGATATTTGATACTCGGTGCCGAATAAAAGGAATTTTGGTTGAATACAATTCTTTGGCCGAATAAGAAAATTTGGCGAACTCGGCCGAATTCCACAATTGCCGACACCTCACCATTTCGATGAACCCCGTTATATATATATATATATATCCTAAACGGTTGATGAGAATGAGGACAATTCGGCTAGGAATGAGGGTTTGGCCGACAAAAAATTGATGACATCTTTGGAATTCGTGCCTACTAAAGCCTGCTTAAAATGGGGGATTGAAGGATTATATACAGGCCGAGCTCAGCCGAAGTTTGATTGTCATGCCAAGCCAATATAAAAAATTAAGATCGGGCCGAGGTCGACGAGTTGGCTGAAATGCAAATTGGCATCTTGTACGAGTTCAACTATGGGTTCTTAATAGCATGGTGTGCTTTTCTTTTGCCGAGAAATTTTTGTCTTCTTCGGCGATACCACAAGATTTTGCTGGGCACAGAGACTTAATTTCCTTAACCAGTCGGCTTACGAGCCGAAGTTCAAGGAAACTGGGGGGCAATGTTTGGGCCCAAAATTACACCATCGGTCCGTGCAATCAAGGCCGTTGAGTGAACGTAACTCTCAACCGTTGGATGGCAGAATAATTAAGATATATGTTGTGGATTTATTTGGACCCGATTTTACATTATCGGCCTATTACGATGACTCCAAGATTAAACAGATTTTTCTGGATATTACTATTAATTTCAATCATGGTAATTATCTTGAGAGAGATCTTTTAAGTCTAAGGAGATTGGGGATGGATTAAAAAGGATTAATATGGTGCGAGAGTTATAAAGCCATCCCTTTTTGCGTGGGTAAGGGATTAAACTAATCATATCTGACTTGAGAAGTATGCAGCACGTGATGATTGGATTAGTTTACAATCAAATAGGTTGGTGTGTGATGTTCCATTTAATGAGGATTGCATGGAGATTGGCATGCATGCAACATATTAGGCGGAGACAAGCCCACGTGGCTCCTTGACCTAGAGTTCCATTTGAGATGGAATACATCTCATCAAGCATGCGGCCTTATTATGAAATGTTATTTGGTTTTGTGCATGTAAAGGATAAAGATGCGTGCCTTGGAGGGGAGGAAATGAGCAACCAAATGACGGGCGGAAGAAAGAATTACAATTGAATTGCAATTGTTTATAGAATCGAATGGACGCATTTGCGCGTACAACTCGGAAGATGGAGTTCTGGTTGGAAGAAAACACGTCATTCAATGGGTTTACGACCATTATAAATATAAAGCTATAGGCAACATTCAGGGACCTCCAATTCAACACACAAATCTGCCCTGCGCAAACCCTCTCAACCTTGAGATTTTTTTATTTTCTTTTTCGCCGACACATCTTCAGTTTGGATAAACAGCACTGTGAAGGCAACCGGTAAACATCTTCAGTTTGGATAAACAGCACTGTTGCCGTAGAATCAGCCGACCGCGGAGCACCTTCAGTTTGGATAAACAGCACTGCGTCGGGGCCGACTGGTTATCTATCCAAGTCTCGGCCGAGAAGGATTTTCAAATTCTTTTCGACAGAGGTCATCTCACCAGCCTTCTCGACGAAGTGAGGTGTTACAGTTTATTACATTCGGCACATTGAAAGCCGAAATTTGATATTGAACTTCGCAGAACTAGCAGCCTTGTCTTCAGGCTCTAGGACCCAAAGGCTGAGGCGTGTTCCTTACTCGGCCGCAGTCGCAAGATCAAGAAGTCAGCCGCGCAACACAACACCACATCCATATTTTACTCACCGGCCGAGCTCGGCCGTCGAGTTGGCACGCCCCGCATTCAACCGAAGGACGTAGTTAGCTCATAGATTACTCGGCCTGCGCGCCACGTAGGTTTTGTAGTTTTTAGGGTCAACAATACCTCAGCCGTGTGAGGAAGAGGAATACGATGATAATATGTTCGCTCATCATCTGAATACTCAGAATTTTCTATAATTTGCACAACCTTGTATTCTTTAGCTTTGCAATCATAGCCAAATCCTAAAGCTCGAAAGACTGTTTCCAATTCGAATTTTCCCTTGGGACGGGAAGGTAGAAGAAGGCATGAACTGGGAAGTCGCATGAATTCCCTCGTTGTAGGATTGCATAAAAGAATATTTTTACCTGCTGTTACACAAACAATCCCATTGCAATAACCGAGAATCAATACGTAATCATGATCTTCCAACGAAAATGGTATATTTAGGTCCTCAACATCATAATGAAGGTTGTGCTCATCACTATCAATAGAAAGATTAATCATGGACCAGAAAACTTCTTGTTTCCAACTATTGTCTGGAAAAACATGAGTCTGAGAACGGTTGAGAAGGATACAAGTGGAGGATGAGAATTTGTTGTCCACAGAATTGCTGAGCTGTTTGGCCACAAAACTTGGACTATTGATGAGAGTGCACCAAGACTTGCGTATGCATTTGAATCGCATTAGAGATTTGGGCGACAAACTGGACAGGATTTCGACCACCCTATCTTCAAGAGTTTCACTTTCATGCACCTGGGACATTTTGGCAGTTTTGTTCCACATGAATTCATCACACGTATATATACACAGGAAAAAACACCGCAAGTTTGAGAAAACTAAATCAAACTCCGAGTCTTTAAGGCCTGGTAGGTCAAGGTTCAATTACTAACATATTACTACTAAGATGCTAATATCCAACAGTACTAAATTAACTTGGAATTCCATGACCACAACCATATAGCTGTCAAAGAAAACAGAAACGATCCAGTAAGTTTCTAGTTTTATGGTGGACCATACGTTTAAATTTTACTATATTTACTTTTTTTTTTAATGATACACAAATAACCATTGAAATTTTACGTTTTAATTCTACAATAAGTTAACTAAGAAAGGAAAATTCACATAATCATACACAAGTTAATAAATTAAGCCATTTTTTCAATAGAAATAAAATCACATAACCCCTTTTCATCTAAATTTACCCCAATTTCTATTTATACTTTGTAAAAAAGAAGAAACCACTATGGAGATTTCAGATTTTCAAGAGGCATCTGTACCAATTTCTATTTATACTATGTAAAAAAGAAGAAACAACTTTGGAGATTTCAGATTTTCAAGAGGCATCTGCACATATGGAACATTAGAACTGCTAAGGCATGGCCGAAGTGTGACCCCCCCCCCTCCCCCCCACCCCACAACAACCTCCTCCTCCTCCTCCTCCTCACCTTTTTAGTTTATATTTTCGCACAATTTTCTATGTAATTTGGATTAATTGTTTGGTGTTTTTGTCTTAAATTTTTGGATGATTATCTTATGGATATTATTTTTTCAAATTATTAATTAAATAAATGAAAGTATATTTTTTCATGTGACCGATTCAATTAATTTATTTCTACGGATGTTTATTGGGGAAGTTAGTTGTAGACATAAAATGCAACTAGGGACACCATATTGTGTGAACGTCATTATTTTACTAATTTCATACCTAAAATTGGACCTCTAAAGGCCTTTTCAGGTCTATCCAACCTAAATAAGGGATACAACACTACCCGTATCATGTTGTCCAATGGTACTAAAATAACCTTTAAAAGCCTTTTTTTCTTTGAATATCAATACAATTTTCCTTGTACTGTAAAGTTTCAATAGAAAAAAAAGAGTTAACTAACACTTAGGCCTCTGATAAGGAAGTTGATCGTGGATTATCAATAAGCCTGGAATTGAATCTTCCTTGGTCGGGTCAGAGCGCAAGCTAATGGTTTTGGCTATTGTACTCTCACCGTCTAAATTTTCTTTCTATTAATGTACTAAAAAATTACACAACTTAATATATGGTATTTGAAACTATCTACTAAAATAACAAGATACATTATTATTATACAGAAATAGATAGAGAGCTAGAGACCCTTTGGTGGCTAGTTCAAAGAGCTTTCCATGGAAGGAGAAAATGAAAACTCCAATCTCAGCATCAGTCAGCACATATAACTTCTTAGCCTTCTTCAAGATCCTCTTCATGTGAACGTACTCTATACCTTTGAGAGTCTTTTGATATTAAGAGTAGGGGCCTTATCGTTCAGGTGCATATATATCCTCCTCCTTGATCAGCTAGTCAATGATATTAAATGAATTTTTTTTTTTAAATTTGTGGTACGGTTCAGTTTCGGTTGGGTTTCAAATGTTCAAAACCAAAGCCAAATTGTTTTTTCATATTGCAATTTGGTTTCAAACCAATACCAATATTTCAGAACCGCAAAAACCGAACCTTTTTCTAATTTCACCACTGCATCGTCCTTATTTAGAAAAAGGTTAAAAAAATTCATTTTTAATGGGGCGTGGATAGAAATTAGGGTAAACTTAAATGCAAAGTGGTATTTAAATAGAAAAGCTCTTAGTTGTAATAAGGAAGCAGTTATGTGATTGTATTTCTACTGAAAAAATAGCTTAACTAATTAAAGCTCATGTGAATATATGAATTTTCCTTTGTTAGTTATTTGAAATCATGTGATGTTACATGTTCGCCCATATAATGAATGAATAGGAAAACTAATGAAAAATGCTTGAAAACTTTGAGTTTTAACGATAAGGATAAAATAAAGGGTAAAGTGAATAGTATCAGGTTTGACTTTTTAGTGTAAAAATGTGGTTTTTCGTTAAAGTGAACAGTACCGTGGGCTTTTCGTTAAAACTAATATCATGCTCACCTCATCTATTTAATGTAGACTTATAAAGTAAAATTTGAAAGGTTTTATATGAATAAAAAAATAAAAAATAAATAGTAAATTGAACGTATAAGTTTCCATAAAAATCGCAACTGACTAAATCGCCCGTGTTTTCTTTAAAAAACTCGCCAACTCTGGATTAATATGTTTAATAATTGAACCTCGATCTACCAGGCTTTAGGGACTTGGAGTTTGATTTGGTTTGTGTCTTAAACTTTGGTGTTCTTTACTGTGTATATATACGTGTGAAGAATTCATGTGGAACAAAACTACAGGAATGTCCCAGATGCGGAAAAGTGAAACTCCTGAAGATAAGGTGGTTGAAATCCTGTCGAGGTTGCCGCCCAAGTCTCTCATGCGATTCAAATGCATACACAAGTCTTGGTGCACTCTCATCAAAACTTCAAGTTTTGTGGCCAAACACCTCAGCAATTCTATGGACAACAAACTCTCAACCTCCACTTGTATCCTTCTCAACCGTTCTGAAATGCCCGTTTTCCCGGACGACAGTTGGAAATATGAAGTTTTATGGTCCATGATTAATCTTTCCATTGATAGTGATGAGCACAACCTTCATTATAATGTTGAGGACCTAAATATACCGTTTCCAATGGAATACCATCATCCTGTATTGATTCACGGTTATTGCGATGGTATTTTCTGTGTAATTACAGGGAAAAATGTTGTTTTATGCAATCCTGCAATTGGGGAATTCAGACAACTTCCCGATTCATGCCTTCTTCTACCTTCCCCTCCTGAGGGAAAATTCGAATTGGAAACGACCTTTCGGGCATCGGGATTTGGCTATGATTGCAAAGCTAAAGAATACAAGGTTGTGCGAATTATAGAAAATTGTGAATATTCTGATGATGAGCAAACATATCATCATCGTATTTCTCTTCCTTACACTGCTGAGGTATACACAACGACTGGTAACTCTTGGAAAGAGATCAATATTGATGTATCAAGTAAAGCCTATCCATCTTCTTGTTCAGTGTACTTGAAGGGATTTTGTTATTGGTTTGCAACAGATGGCGAGGAATACATACTTTCATTTGACTTAGGAGAGGAGATATTTTACAGAATACAATTGCCTTCCAGGAGAGAATCCGGTTTTAAGTTTTATAGTCTTTTTCTGTATAATGAATCAGTCACTTCTTATTGCTCTCATTACGATCCAAGCAAGGATTCTAAATTATTTGAAATATGGGTGATGGACGACTATGACGGAGTTAAGAGTTCATGGAAGAAACTCCTAACCGTTGGACCCCTTAAAGGCATTCGTTATCCATTGACACTTTGGAAAGGTGACGAACTTCTTATGCTTGCCTCCGACAAAAGAGCCACCTCCTATAATTCTAGTACCGGAAATCTCAAGTATCTTCATATTCCTCCTATTATCGATGAGGTCATAGATTTTGAAGCTCTTATTTGTGTGAAAAGTATTGTTCCAATCAAGTGAGTTGAGGTCACAGTTCCATTTTCTCCTATTTAATTTGTATGTATGATATAAGGCTTGAGTTTGCACCTTCTAATTTTGCTTTCCAGCCTTTGTACTATGTTTGCTTATCATGGGCTACCTTTAGTTTTCAGGCTTTCCAAATTTTGTAATATTATTCTATTTCAAAGTGTATATTCTTCTACGGTTAAGTAATTAATAATACCAATTCCATTATGTTCTTTTCCCAAAAAAAAAATGTTCTTCTTTTTCTTTTTTCTTCTGAATTCCCTTTTTAAAAACTTAATAAGTTTTTCAGCATTTAACATAATCAAGTTACAAGCCATTTATGCAAAAGGATTCTCATTTTTTTTTATAAAAATGGGGATTGGGTGTGGGCCCACTTCACATCGAATTTAAACGATCCGAACCGTCTAATTTGTAAGTCTCGATTCATAGATCGTCATTACAAAAATTCAATTCAGTCCGAAACCTTTTGCCTATTTGATTATCAAGATCAAATTTCATTTTTTCTTATTTAACAAAGTATTCGTTCATTTCTTTGAACCCAATTAGATGTCTTAAATATTTCCGATTTGGCTAATATTTTGTAAGGATGATCTATGAGGTATAACTTGAAAAATAGACGGTTCGGATCGTTAAAGTTCAATGTGGTGTGGACGCCACAACTAATCCTCATTTTTTTTAAAAAAAAAAATAGGGATCTCTTCCCTTAAAGGTTTCCTATATAAATTTCAAGGTGCTAAAAGAAATTTAGGCAAAATGAATACTTATAGCCTTTTAGCCCCTAACCATATAGTTAGTAAAACACGAAGCGGATATAGTATGTGAAAATACGTACGTGTATTATTCCGCAATTTTGCTAAAACTTTACTTCGAAAAATTCGGCCACTTTTTTTTAATATTTATTTTTTAAATTATTTATTTATTTTAATGCTACATAAATATGTTGAAAATACGTTTTAACTACGTGAATTTCATATATAGATATATGTGTATATATATACATACATATACGTGCCTGGCTGGAATATCACACGATAGGATAATTTTTTAGAGGTATTCATCAATTACCCCTCTGAATTTGTGACCATTGGCCAATTTTCCCCCTCAACTCTCATAATTAGTCAATTTCCCCCCTCAACTTTAATTTGGCCAATTCCCCCCCCCCCCCTCAACTCTCATAATTAGTCAATTCCCCCCCTCAACTTTAATTGGCCAATTCCTCCCTCAACTCTTATAATTAGTCAATTTGCACCATACTGTTAATTTTTTAATTTGGTCATAATTAAATAAGTGTGTAAGAAACTAAATACGATGTATGTTAATCATTTTCCTATATCTTTATCCTATTACAAATAGATTAAAATTTAGAATTTTACAATTTATCATAGATAGTATTATTAGTCATAATAAATTAGTATGGAGTAATTTTATTTGATTGTTTACTATACAAAATTGATAACGAAAAGGATTGATGTGTAAATTTTTGTATGTGAATACATTTTTCTTTATAAAAGTGAAAGCTAAGTTCAAGTAAATTGCGGAGAATCGAGCTTTAATGCAAAAATGTCTAGTCAATTCATAATTTTCACAACTCCTTATTAAGAATAACCCATTTTATTGAAATATGTCTAATCCATGAGTTTAGGATTATTATTTCTTTTTGTTATTATTTCTTCTTCTACATGCTTTAAACCCAATTCATAACTTTTTCTTATAATCAACCCATATCACATACTAATTGTATTATGTTTTTGTACATTTTACCCTATATTATGAAGTGAGTTTATGTTAATTTTAGTCTTTTGTCGGAAGTTATTAGAAAGATTGATAAAAAAAAAAAAATTAAAAAAAAAACAATAGATGGAAAATTTAAAAAAAAAGTAGGGTGCAAGTTGACTAATTATGAGAGTTGAGGGGGGAAATTGGCCAAATTAAAGTTGAGGGGGGAAATTGACTAATTATGAAAGTTGAGGGGGGAAATTGGCCAAAATTAAAGTTGAGAGGGGAAATTGGCCAATGGTCACAAGTTAAGGGGAGAAATTGATGAATACCTCAATTTTTTAAGACATTGCCGTAAAGTTAGAAAGATGAGAAAATTTTGCCAAATTCTTCTACTGTTCCTCATCAAACTTATTCCAATATATATGCTGGATGGGAATTGCTACTAGGCACCCACTATTTCTTGCTATAAAAAGGCTAATAAAGGGTTACACAACAAATGCAAGAGTGAGTCATTTAGGGTTTTGGCAAAATCTCCCATCTCCGAAGGAATCCTACGACCTCTAATTAATTCATTGTCTTCCTTCTCTTCGAGAATATCCACCGCCCTTCACAACCATAAGAACAATATAGAAAGAAAAAAAAAATTACACTCTCAGAGAATGAATCTCAAACAATCCGTCAGCAAACTAACCGACGTCACACAGCGAATTACAAACCTTCTGCTTACCACTCAAGGCAAGGAGGAGAACAATTCGCTGTTGGCCATTTAGGTTGTGCTGAGTTTGATAGCATCTGGATCAAACAATCCAACCGAGAACTAATTGCTCTTGTCCCTCTGGTTTTGGTCGATGGATCTCCTAGCGGAGGTCCATGCTTGTCCTTTGCCATTGGCCTTTGAGTCGAAAAGCCTGTCACCCCTCAAGCCTTCTTTCAAACAAGTGGTTGACACTGTTTACAAGAAATGTCACAACAAACTCGATTGCTAGAATAGGGCTGAAGAAGTGAATCCCAAAGTCAATTTCTGGTAGTCCTAGCATTCGTGTCGTATTTTTTGTGTTCGTGTCATTTCCATGTTATACCCGATATCTTAACAGATCTTGTCGTGTAACATCCGTTAAAATAAACGGGTAATATGACCCAATTTGAAATCGACCTGTAAATATTATCAGGTAATATGACCCATTACCCATTAAAAAAAATATTTTTTAAATAAAAAATAATGAAAATGAAAAACATAATTTGACATAAAAAATAGAAAATATAATACTAAATTAGTATATGCTTACCACATTGTCACTAAATATTACTCTAAAACATAAAACATAAAAAATAAAAAATTTGTCTTTCAAGTATTATATACTCCAAAATTAGAGCATAATGAAAAAAATATTGGTACATTACTATAAAATAACAAAAATGTTCAAGGATATGCAAAATGAAGGGAGCTGCGTTTCAAGATTGAGGAACCTTGCACGTTTATATATCCTTTCACATTTTTTTAGACTTGTACATTAAGGATTATGAATTTTATTTATTTTGAACTCCTTTAAAAATACTATTCATGAGGATTAGTATGGTTTTAAAATTCAAATGATGTTCTACCCATACTCATAGCGTAGATGATGCAAGCACGAGCCTTTGCATTTTTTTTTCACACTCTTCGCACTTGTAAATTAATTATTATAATTATTTTAATGTGTTTGGTATTTTTAAACTACTTGATACTTTTATTTTAATGTGTTTTATAATTTTTTAATCTCACTTTTGCCTATTGTATACTATAAATAAATACATAAAACTTAATTTTTTAAAATTTATATAGAATAATAATAGAATAATACATATTTAATATTTAATATACAATATGACTATTGTATTTATAGAAAGTTTTTTTAGTAGTTTAAAAAATTAAATCATCAAAATAACTTTTTTCTTAACGTGCCGAAATAGGTTACCCGCGTGTCACTTTTTGTGTAAACCTGTTAAGGACCAGTTATTAATGGGTTCTTATTGTGAGAATCAATAACAACCCAATTAGCTATCGTATTGACCCGAAATCTATTATTTTCGTGTCGTTTACGTGTCGTGTAAGAAATTGTCGGGTCTAAATTGTGGGCCAAAAGAGAATAATGGAGTTATTAAGGAGGCTCTTCCGCCAAATTCAATTGACCATTTAACCAGAGTCATCTTTGCAAATGCATTAAACTTAAAAGGAATTTGGGATCAAGGTCACTGTTTTGATACATCACAAACAAAAAAGTATTACTTTTAGGGCATGACAAGCAATGCGAAGCAATTTGTAAGAGCTGTTCATGTGTTAAAAGACTTAAAGCTTACTCATAAATTGGGGTCAGACCGGACGCGGATTTTCTCAATGTATTTGTTACTTCCAGATGCAATAGATGGACTATGACACACTCCAACCCAAATAACACAAGTTATGAAGTTGTAATGTGTTGGCCGACACTAAATTGACTATATGACCCCATCCAGAGATGACATCACAAGCCAACTCAATGACGAAGTCATAGTAAGATATTTATGATATGTAAGAATTTGAACCAAAAGATGTTCATTAAAATAATAAATTCAAAGCTGCTACATAAGTACTTATCATCCTCCCCACTTGGGGACACAAATTATCTCGGGTTTGACCCCATTATTAATCACATCACATCAGAGCAGCTAGAAGTTTCACACAACAATAAGTACAACAAAGTACAGTGCTATGCATAATCAAAAGTGTGATCATGCAATAATTATTACAACATAGATACAACTGCATTAAAGGAGCCATCACCCAAAATCCAGAGGATGAAAGCTTCACTGCCAAGCCCACTCGTCCCCATCGATGTTCTTCTTAGTCTCGTTGCGTCAGGAAGGTGTCGATAAAACAAAACGTGAGTGGACCAGTTTTATCACAGTTATAAAATCATCATTTAAACATAATAACTAAGGCTGGGTTAGGTACAAAACGGTTCGGTTCATTTTTTTTTCGATTCGTTTTTTTTTTTCAGTTTAGCTTTTTTTGGTTCGGTTTCGGATTGGTTTCAGGTTTTTTTTTTTCAAAGGAAAAAAATTGAAACATATAATCATCCTAACATTAACATACCACAAGTCTACAATGACCTTGTCATGCTAACATGGTAAGCCAAAACTCAGAACAGGGAATCAAAAGACTATCTATTCTGCACAATTTTATCCAATACAGGATTGTTGCTTCAGTTCCCAGCCAAAAGAAGGAAAAGAAAATAGCAAAACCCATGAAGTTGAAAAGCTGCAGAACTCATGAAATTGAAAAGAAAATATGTAGAACATGAGAGAAATTACCATGAGAGTAACCTTGCAAAGGAAGTCGTGGGTCGAGACTCAGAAAGATTGAAAAATCCGGATTAGAATCTTTTGATTTGGAGGGCGTTCCGATTCAAAAAGAGCGAGGGGAAATCACGGTTTGGAAGAAGAAATTCGCGAGGAGAACCAAAGAAGAGGGAGAGAGAGTCTGATTTTGCGGAAGAGAGGAAGAAAATAAGAAAGCAGAGCATGGAGGTGCAGGAATTTGATTGTGGGAGAGAAAGAGGCTGAGAAGTCAGAACAAAAAGGAGATGAAATGGGAGTAAATTGGATGGCTAGGGTTTTGTGTTTAGAAATCTTATCAAGAATTAAATATCCATAATCAGTATATATGTTTTACTAATATGATTATAGCAACACAAAACTTGTTGTCAAGTTGGCTGAAGTAGACACTCTAAACCTGGAGGGTAAAGGGCCAAAAACATCTGGCCTCTAGATTTTGAGTATTTGTATATGATTTATATAATTAATATATATATATATATATTAAATAATTAAATATAAATCGATTCGATTCGGTTCACTTAGCTCGGTTTTGTTTTTTTTTGGTTTTGTTTTTTCAGCTTCGGTGTTTGGCTTGGTTTTTTTCGGTTTTCGATTTTTTAAACGTACCCCTAATAATAACCCTTGTTTTGAAAACATATATAGTGAAAAACTATATAATATAACACTACCATAATAGTAAAGTCTCATTCATCAATATCAACGAAAAACCATCAAGTCAAGTCCAGATATCATACCTTCTGTCAATCAATCATGCTAGCATCCAACATAAGTACAACATACTAGCTCAACTAGTTAATCTCACTATCGGTAATAATCATCAAACCTAGCATCCACTAAGACAAATATAACCTGCAAACAAACCTACGGCCGAAGATAGTTATACGGCACGTCACATGATGATCATGTGGTGAAAATAGATCACGAAAGATTTAAAGATATTATCATTATCATCTTAAGTATTGTTTGAGACTAACATAATGATATGCATCCACATATTAAGCATAAAAGCATATACATATATATAAGGTAAAAACATTTGGTTTTTCGAAAGGGTCCACTCGCAGGTAAGCAGAGTGTCCCTCGCAAATAGGCTCATTGCATGTATCCTTCTTATCCTCAATCAACCCTGTGAATATCAATGTAAGCTAAGATAAGCTTAAATCATCATTTTAATGGAACATTGTCCAATTCAACCATTTAGGCTTCAAATTTGCACAAATAGAGGGCACCACGTGATTTAGAACATAAAAAAACCTAGGGTTAGGTCGCGGATCTGTCACGCGTTGCCACACGCTGCCATACTCCGGCCATGCATCACCACGTGCCGGGAAACGCGTGCCGCCATGGGCTACAGTCTTTGGCGAACTCCCCATGGTTCGGCGAGTAGATGTCGCACTCGTCGGCGACAGTGCAGTAAGGGTTTAAACCAGTTAACGAAATATACCTTGCTGTTAGAAGATTCTGTTAAAACTAACAGAATCTCAATCACTGCAGTCAAGGTTAACGGTGACCGTCACAGGTCACCGATGCTTCACCAAAATCTGCAATGGGAACCCAGAACACGATTAGGGCATCCAAGCACGATTTCAACATATTTCAACGTGAAAATTACCAATTAATGTCCCAAAAATGGTCTAGAAGCTTAGCAAACTCGATTTAGGAGGAAGAGAGGTCGAATCCACCTCGGATTCAACGATTGAGATTTGGCTAGGTTCGCCGGATTCTGGAAATGATGAACAGAGAGCATGCAAGTCAAATATTAATGACTTCAAGCCCAAAACTCACATGCAAGAAGATATTTAAGTACTTGGGGTTATTTCATGGTGGGTCCGTGCACTTCCAGTCAAAAACTCATCGGAGTTTGCCCGGAGAAGAACACCGGAATCTGCACAAGTTGCACAGGGGGATCAAAGGGGTTAAAACCCTTGGTTCGAACAGGAAAACGGCATAAACTTCATCCCAAGACAAATTAAAACTCAACTAACACACATTTGGGTCGAAATCTTATCTGAGATTCACCTTGGAAAGCTCGAGGCTCTCAGAGCCTATGATGCACAGATACTTCTGTTTGGTCCCATATTCCGTATCCGATACATGATCAGATACGATACTTTCGGATACTCATTCGACACGTATCGTGGTTGATGGATACGCGTATCCTACATTTAGGATACACATATCCGGCTTTTAGGATACATTTACACTTTCAAAAAAGGTAATGAGGAGGAGAAAATTAACAGGATACGGGTATCCTACATTTAGGATACACATATCTAGTTTTTAGGATACATTTACACTTTCAAAAAAGGTAATGAGGAGGGGAAAATGAATAGGAGACATCTATAATTGAAAGTTGTTGAATACAAACTTCCCTCTAATTAAAACCATGAATACGACTCTCACACTTCTTTTACTGTATAAAGATGATTAGATTTCAAACTTTTTTTCTCTAACAACTCAAATGTACTTGAATTTGAGTGATGAATTATGTTTTAAAATGTATATTTTTGTTGCTATATACATTTTTATTTGCCGTATCCATAGCGTGTCATATCTTAATTTTTAGAGATTTTATGTATCACCGTGTCGTGTCGTATAGTATCACCGTATCCGTATCCGTATCCATGCTTCATAGCTCAGAGCTCATGAGTTTGAACCCTTCCCCGTCACTGATCACTCATGCAAGGGTATCACCAGACTGCTTAGGCCATGGTGATGCAGGAAATGAAGGTTTTGCGGCACGATTTGGTGATGGAGAGTGGTGAAGGTGATGGTGTTGTCTCACGGAGCAAGAGAGAGAGAGAGAGAGAGAGAGAGCTCGCGACTTAGAGAGAGAATGAAGAGTATCTGAAGGGAAAGAGAGGGACCGAGAGTTGGGTAATCCCACTTAACCCATGTTAAGTGAAATTATGAAGTTGCCCCTCTAACTGTTTTTAATTACAAAATGGACCCTCAAGATCTCGATCCGTAATTCAATTTCAACGTAAAACTCACATACAAAAATAAAGATTATAAAACTTAAGAAAGTATAAGGATATAATGCTCAAATCGAGGCTCGATAAATTAGTTTAGACACCCACCCAAAGACAAAATAGTCATTTCACACATCTTAAGAACAAAATACAATATTTTAAAGTACGGGTTGTAATAGACTACCAGCATTGATTAAGAGAAATTGTTCTAAATCTGGTTTCTTAGATCACCGTAGTCCCTCAAATCATGTTGAAGTCGGTGATTTAGAATCCCAAAGTTCAAGTTTTCCTCTGACTTCGAAGATTCTGTAACTCTAAAGGATTTAGGGTTGTTGCCTTTCGAAGTTGACCTATATAGAGGAGTTAATTTGATAGAGATGGTATAAACCCTTATGTTTCTGCCATATTTTAGGGCATAAATCCAACAATCATAGACTTGCACTAAATCCAATGATCACAATGATGCACACCCATACTGTCTAGATGTCAACCAAGTTGCTTATGTGTCATCGCATTAGTGAATGGGTCCGCTGCGTTTTCTGCAGTGTCAGGTCATTGTACTTGAACCTTCTTCTATTTCGCACATTCTCTAATCTTTTGAAAATGCTTTTCGATGTGTTTGGATGACTTATGAAACATTGGTTCCTTAGCTTGAGCTATTACACCATTGTTGTCACAGTACAAAAGAACCGGTGAAGCAATGGTAGAAACTAGTCAAAACTCTGTAACGAACTTCTTGATCAAAAGAGCCTCACGACTAGCATTTGAAGCATCTTTGGTTGAAAAGCAGAGTGCATTTCTGCTTGTGAGTCCTCCAGCTGCCAGCTCCTCCATTCAAAATGAAGACACATCCAAGTAGGGCTGAAAAAATATCCGAAAAATCCCAAACCAAACCGAAAAAATCCCGATCCCAAACCAAAAAAATCCTGAAATTTTCGGTATGTCATCCCGAACCAAATCGATGCTTTCGGTATGTGATTCGGTTTTGCATCTCTATTTTTTCGGTATTCCCATACCGAACCAAAAATAAATATTATATATATATATTTTTAATTATAAGAGAATTATTTCAACCGTTCATTGTTTTGAATTTAATCTATGCTGTTCATTTGTTTTTAGGTCAGAATCCCATTTCACTTCCGTTCCATTGATTCCATCGAAGTCGAATCGAACTTGAAGTGCATCCCCTGAGCCTCCCTCACCGAGCCCTCATCTCATCTCTCTGTGTCGAATTCCGGCTAGCCACCGGCCCACCACACCTGACTCTCCAACCTTCCTTCACCACACAACCACCTCTACGCCACCGCTCTCTCTCGCGATCTCTCTTTCTGGGGCGATTTTCTCTCACAGACAGAACTCTCGATCCAACACCGAGTCCGAGTCTCACTATCACCCCCAAATTAGGTAATTAATTTAATTTAGTGTTTTGAAATCTAATTTCTATCTTCCTTTTGAAATTTAATTTAGGGTTTGGAATAAATTTTGTTTGCAGAGTTCACTTCTTCCTCGGCCTTTCCTTCCACAACCCACCTCAGGCATCCTCTTCCTTCTTCTCCTTCTTCTTCTTCTTCCACCTTAGGTAAAAAAGTTCGTAACTTTCGTGTTTCTTACTCGTAAATTTATCTGTTTGCTTTCTGGGAATTTAATGGGAAATTGGGTATGCTTACATTGCTTAGAGTTCTTAGAATTCAGAATCTGGGACATAATTATGAGTTGTGAGTTATTGGTTCTTGTGTTAAAGCCCGAAACGGCAATTGGTTATGTTGAGATTGTGTGTTTTGCATATTTCATTGTTTCATTTGATTTTATTCTTTAACATCTGGTAGTTTATAGAAATTGTTCAATAAATGGTACTTTATTAATTATTGAGATCTGAAGTTGTGCTTCAACGACAATTATAGAGAATAGGAGTGTTTCAAGGTTGTTTCCATTGAGGAGTTGGGTTGTTTATAGAATAGAATTGGATTTTAGTCTTCTTTGTGGGCATCTATCTACTACATCAAGATTTAAGTCTAGAGAGTTATCTTTTTCTGTTATTTGTTCCGTTTAAAGAGCAAGTGTTCTGTAATATGCAGGCTTCTCTGTAGTCTTATTTTTTTTCATTAGTTTAAGGCTGGTACTTTAAATTTACCTTAGGTATTTTAATAAGTTTCTGTTTTCTGCACACACATATAAGAAACAAAGTCTATCCAGTTGGCTCTTGAGACTTTCATCCTACTCAGCGCCACATGGAAATTTCTTGCAGGAAAGATTGTCAGGGACTCGGAATGTTTTCAGGATGAGAAGTACATTTGGCCTGAAGGCTATACTGCCTTAAGGAAGTTTACTTCAATTACAGGTGCTACTAGTAGAAATTAAATAGGCAGATCACAAATGCTATTGTGCACAGATTTGCTCACAGATTCAGATTGGTTATATACTTGTATGTCAAATTTTAGTCCAACAGATTGGCAGATTGGCAGCCTGCCCAAAAGCCCAAATTTTCAAATGAAAAGGTTGAATTTTAGCCCAAAAGCATAATGTCAAATTTAGTCCAAAAGCCCAAAAGCCCAAAAGCTCAAAACCATTTCAGGATTCTTGATTTGTCCCCAAATCCCAAAACTATTTCGGGATTCCTGATTTGTCCCGAAATCCCGAAACTATTTTGGAATTCCCGAAAATTGGGATTCTCGAAAAATTGGTTTGGGATCGGTATTGAAATTGGGATTCAGTTTGGAAATCGGGACAAGGATTTTGGTTCGGTATCCCATACCGAACCACCCCTACATCCAAGTGTGGACTTATACTTTGCATATCTTATGTGGTTGAAATCAGCGTATCCATTCACAAGTAATTCCCATTCAACGTTTCCTACATACACCAACATAAAATCCTTAGTTCTTCTTAAGTACTTAAGGATTGCCTTTACGACTTCCTAAGGTGTTTTTATTTTTTATTTTTTATTTTTAATATTTTAATTTTAATTTAATTTATTAATTTTTTGCGCTACGAAGTGAATTGTTTGTGCAACGAAATATTTTGTCATAAAATATTTGGTAGCGCAATATTTTTCAATTTTTACTTTTATAATATAATATAATTGTCTGGCTTTATATTTTTTAATTACTTTGGTTTAAATTGACATATTTAAATAAAATTACAAAATATATATTATATTAAAAATGTACATAGAGATTAACAAAGTACAATGATAAAATCCTATTACAAGTCTATTGTGGTGGTAATGGCTGGAGATATGGTCTAATGGCGTCCTAATCCTCGCCTTCTCAACTTCCACCTCCAAAGTCCTGACAATTCCCTGCGAAAAAACAAACATTGTCAAATAACAAAAAAAAACAACATAAAATAATACCAAAAATCGGCATAACCTCCCCTAAAATCGGCATACTTCAAATATGATCCAAACTCCACTGCTTACCCCATATTCGACCCTAAATCCAAAATCAACTCTAAAAACACATAATAATGAAGGAAAAAAAATGTAAAATTGAGGAAGAAATTAGGGAAAAAAAACTTTTTGGCAAGATTAAGAGTGATTGAGAGATAGAGATGGAGGAGAGAGTGGGAAGAGAGAGTGAGAGAGAGAGAGGAGAGAGTGAGGGAGAGTGAGACAGAGAGGGATAAAGTGAGTGAGAGTGAGAGAGAGAGGGAGAGGAGAGAGGGGGAGAGAGTGAGTGAGAGATAAAGAGGGAGAGCGAACAGATTAAGTGTCAGCGAGAGGAGATAGTATGTATGAGAGAGGGCCAAATTTGGGAAAGGGAAAGATAGAGAAGAGGTAAGAGAATAAAAAGAGACGTTGAGAAAATTGTGGAGTAGTTAATTGGTATAACTTTTTGCTACGAATGATACGATTTGCGCAACGAAGGTTTGGTTGCGCAAAGTCCTTAAAGAATTTTCCTGCATCCCATTTTTGGTGGCCACCCAAAATTTTAGGGTTTTGTGCGACGAAGGATTGGTAGCACATTAAAAAAAAAAAAAAAAAAAACAAAAATCCGCATCCCATTTTTCGGCACCTGCCCAAATTTAAGATTTTGCACAATAAAATATTGGGATCTCATTGCGGAAATTTTATAAACATAAATTTTATTATACAATTTAAATATAAAATTAAATAAAAAATTAGGTTTAGGCGATGAAATATTAAAATTCGTTTGAGCAAATTTAAAAAAAATAAAAAAGAAAATACTCTTATTTTATAATTTAAAATATAAAATAAAATAAAATAAGGTAGGCGGCATAATGTTGATATTCATCACGCAAAGCTTCTAAAAAATATAAAATAAAGAAAATAATTTTCTTCTTCTTCTTCTTCTTTTTTAAACAAGAAGAAAATTATATTAGAGCGAAAATCCTTGAGCACAACCGTCAAAGTTAAGCTTATTATAATTCTGATCTAGTGGATGCCATTTAATAATCGTGGAAATATCATTTGTATTCCTTGTAGAACTCATACAATTGGCTTTAAGATATTGCTCACCCAAAAATATAGCCAGAAACTTTGATCTTGTTGGAATGGGCATGATATTCTTAAAGACATACCATGTTATTATGATCATTCCAAATTTGCCAACCTAAAAGTAATTACAAGCTTAAATTACTAGGAACTTCCTTTTCAAGCCACATTAGCACTTAACAGAAAAATTGACGGAGGTCTGACATTACAACAAATTCGTAAGATGAGGTATGATATTGTAATTTTTAAAACATAAGGTATAAGATTGTGATTCGATCTACAATTAAGGTAGTTTTATGTAATTTACCCATAAAGTTATTAGGTAATTTCTAAGAGTGGAATTTCCGAAGAAAAAAAAAACAGAAAAACATAAGGGAATTGCTAGGGTTAATTAACTCTAAATTAGTAATCATACACTTCCAAATAAAAAAAACATTAAAAATATGGAAAGCCGAAAGCGAATTGCAGCCCATGATAAGCAAACATAGTACAAAGGCCCCAAAGAAAAATTAGAAGATGCAAACTCAAGCCTATACAAATTAAATAGGAGAAATGGAACTTTGCTCTCAACTCAGTTGACTGGAACAATACTTTCCACATAAATAAGAGCTTGTAAATCTATAACCTCATTCATAATAGGAGGAATATGAAGATACTTGAGATTTCCAGTACTTGAATTATAAGAGGTGGCTCTTCTATCTGAGGTAACCATAAGAAACTCGTCATTTTTCCAAAATGTCAATGGATTCTCATTGTGTTTGAAGGGTCCAATGGCTAGGAGTTTCGTCCATGAACTCCTAACTCCATAGTCGTCCATTACCCATATTTCAAATAATCTAGAATTGTCACTTGGACCGTAAAGAGAGCAAAAACAAGCGAGGGATTCATTATACAGAAAAAGATTACAAAACTGCAAACTGGATTCTCTCCCAAGAGGCATTTGTATTCTATGAAATATCTCATCACCTAAATCAAGTGAAAGTATGAATTCCTCGCCATCATTTGCAATCCAATAACAAAATCCCTTCAAGTACACTGGACAAGAATCAAGATAACTTTTACTTGATATATCAATCTTGATCTCTTTCCAAGAGTTAGCAGTCGTGGTGTATACCTGAGCCGTATGAGGAAGATCAATACGATGGTAATATGTTCGTTCAGCATCTGAATACTCACAATTTTCTGTAATTCGCACAACCTTGTATTCTTTAGCTTTGCAATCATAGCCGAATCCCAATCCTCCAAAGCTTGTCTCCAATTGGAATTTTATGTTGGGAAGGGGTAGAAGGAGGCAATCGGGAAGTTGCCTGAATTCCCCAATTGCAGGATTGCATAAAACAACATTTTTCCCTGTTATTACACAGACAATCCCATTGCAATGACCGTGAATCACTACAGGATGATGGTCTTCCATGGGAAACGGTATATTTAGGTCCTCAACATCATAATGAAGGTTGTGCTCATCACTATCAATGGAAAGACTAATCATGGACCAAAAAACTGCATATTTCCAACTGTTGTCTGGGAAAACGGGCATCTGAGAACGGTTGAGAAGGATACAAGTGTTGGATGAGCGTTTGTTGTCCACGGAATTGTTGAGGTGTTTGGCCACAAAACTTGGACTATTGATGAGAGTGCACCAAGACTTGCGTATGCATTTGAATCGCATCAAAGACTTGGGTGGCAACCTGGACAAAATTTCGACCACCTTATCTTCAGGAGTTTCACATTCACGTACCTGGGACATTTCAGCAGTTTGGTTCCACAAGAATTCTTCACATGTATATACACATAGGAAAAGAACACCACCAGTTTGAGAGACAAGCCAAATAAAACACTTAAGTCGTTAAGGCCTGGTAGATCGAGGTCCAATTATTAAACATATTACCACATAAGACGCCAAAATTCAACAGTTCTAAATAAACTTGGAGTTCCACAACCACAACATATTTAGCTATAGAAAACATGGGTGACCCGGTCACTTTCGAGTTTTTTGGAGGATCATATGTTCAAATTTTACTATTGTTAATTTTTTTTATTGATTAAAAATAACCATTCCAATTTTGTCTTTTAGCTTTACATTAAATTGATATCCGTATAGCCAGCATATAACATCACACAATTTTAATTAACCAAGAAAGAAAAATTCACATATTCACACGAATTTTAATTAATTAAGATACAATCACATAACTGTATCCTTATTACAACTAAGACTTCTATTTAAACACCTGTTGAGCCTAAAAACTACCACGCCTACATGGCACGCAGGCCGAGTAACTAATGAGCTAACTACGTCATTCGGTTGTGTGCGGGGCGTGCCAACTCAATGACCGAGCTCCGCCGGTGAGTAAAATATGTGGATGTGGCGTTGAGCGCGCTGCTGACTTCTGAATCTTGCGACTGCGGCCGAGGAAGGAACACGTCTCGGCCTTCAGGTTCTAGAGCCTGAAGACAAGGCTGCTAATCTTGCGAAGTTCACGAATCGTCGGCGCCGGGTTCGGTCATGGTGATTATATTTGTAAATGTATAAGCACGCCGAATCGACACCAAAGTCTAGGGGCACAGATACTCAAAACAGATATATGTCTTGATGGTGAAAATGGTTCGGCCGTCAGAATGCCGAACTCTGAAACTAACTTGTGAGTATCCAATCATAAAACAACTCGGCGTTCAATGTGCCGAGCCCAATAACTTGTAACACCTCACTTCGCCGAGAAGGCCAATGAGATGACCTCTGCCGATAAGGATTCGAAAACCCTTCTCGACCGAGACTTGGATAGATAACCAATCAGCCTCGACGCAATGCTGTTTATCCAAACTGAAGGTGCTCCACGATCGGCTGATTTTATGGCAACAGTGCTGTTTATCCAAACTGAAGATGTCACTGGTTGCCTCCACAGTGCTGTTTATCCAAACTGAAGATGTGTCAGCGAGAAAAAGAAAATAAAAATCTCAAGGTTTTTGAGAGGTTTCGCGTAGAGCTAGGGTTTGCGCAGGGCAGTTTGTGTGTTGAGTTTTAGAGAGCTTGAACGATGCATTGAGTCTTGTATTTATAGTAACAGAATGCTCCTGATCGAATCAAAACCATACTTGGATAGGATTCCTTTCCTTAATCTAACCTTATCTCGGCCGATTCCTAACTCAATCAGGACTTTGAATCCGTCCCAACAGTGGGCTAGATTCACTTCCGTATCATGGCTCGACTAGGATTGCTTCCCTTACCAAGTCTCAGCTATCTAACCCTTATCACTTATTCTTCTGAATCTAATTTTGTATGTTTATCCGTACTTCTTCCAAACGGACCCAGTTGGCTCGACCACGCGGCCCATGGTAACCAGTCGACCCATAACATTTTTGGGGAGGTGTTGGTTCGATAATAATCTCGAGCTCGGCCCAGTATTACTTTGGGCCCAAACATTGCCCCATCGCTTCTGAGGTCGTCGACCTACAACCTTTGGTCGAGACTCGACTTTGAAGAAGCGAAACGACATTTCTCCTTTTCTACAAAAAATATTGGACCATCTCGGAAAACACCACCACGCCCATTTATGAGAAATGATTCTTCTCTTGAATCCCTCCCAATAATCTGCCACATGTCAATCCCCGATTATCTCAGCAGCCTACAATCATAACTCTGAAGCATGCAACCGTCGAACCGTCTCATCCCATTAAATCCGCCACCACACGCAATCGTGCACCCTCAAGCTGTGAGATCTTCGGTCCTTTCATCTGGACTCTCTAAATTCTCATAATGGCGCACAGACACGTTGATTGATTTGTTTCAAAATTTGAAAACCAAACGATTGATCTTCCCACGAAGTGCCTATAAATACCCACTTCTTCCTCTTTCCAACTCCACGCTTCAAACTTTCTGAAATCTCTTTGCTCCATTCTCGTTTTCCAGAAAAACCCAGAATTCCTTTTAGACGAAGAACCCCCATCCCGGAACCTTCATCTCAGAACTTCTTCTCATCAATGGCTTTTTTTTTTTTTATTTCCCAGCTCTCCGATGAGTGCAACAAATGCAAGGATTCCATTGACCATAGCGCCCTAAAAAATCTACGTTTTGAAATCGATTCGAGTGCTACTCACCAGATCCTTGGGCCCCAGTTCAAAACCGTAGTACCATCGTCCATCACCAACCTCCTAAAGGACCATTGCCTGATGCCTCTGCGATGAGGACTTGAATGGTCAAAATAGGACGTGTCAAAACTCCAAGGAGCCTGGCCCTCGACTACTGCAACTCGGCAGCCTGGGTCGACCGGATGGAAAAATTCTTCGGCCAAGAATGGAAAGTCCTCGGTATTTATGACGCTATCAGGCTCTCGACCGTGGAGATGGTCATGGACAAAGAACTTCTTATGGCAGCCTTGAGCTTCTGGTGCTCGGCCACCAATACCATGGTTCTCCCCCTTTGGTATCCTTAAGACCTCTCATTCTGGTCTCCCAATTAACGCTGCTCTCTTTGGATGCTCGTCGAACCTCCACCTTAAGGCACTGTTCGATGCTCGGGCCGTCGAAATGTTGAGCCGAGATGGTCAAGAACCCTCGAAGGAAGAAGTTCAGAAGTTGCATAAGAACTTCTTCAATTACAACACCCTTATCGTCCATTTTACTGGCCGAGGGGAGGCAAGCCTTCGTAAAGGAGAACATGAAGCCTTTCTGTTCTATTGGTACAAAAAGTTCATTTGTTGTAAAAAATCGAACAAGTGCTTGGTCGAGAACATGCATGTGGCTGAAGCCCTGGCCAACGGTCACACATTGGCGCTTAGTCCAACCATTCTTGCCAACCTGCTGTGCTGTCTGGCCAAGGCGACCATCAACAAGATCGACCCACACCAGACCGTGCCTCTCTGGGTATTCCAGCTCTGGTTGCAGACCTACTTCACCACGCTTCGACCAGAAGTCCTTAACTTCTCATCTACCGAAGCAATCGGCCTTTAACTGGCCTCTCAGCCGGTGCCTCCTCACCGAGCCGAAGAAGTCTTCAAATACTTATTTGGTCTTGATGACTTTTTCGACGATGAGTTTCTAATATGTCGTCGTCGAGAGTACCCCTCCTCTATCAAGCTTCTATCCTCGGCCTGGAGTGAGGGTGAAGATGCTGACCTTCGCTAAAACTAGGGGTCTTTCGTGTTGGCACGCGACCTTCCTCTTGGCTGCGATGCTCGCCGGGCAAATTGGGAAGTCTACCACCCCCACTTCACAACCAGACAGCTCGGCTACCTCCAAGGCTGCTCGGTGCCTTTACTCACTTCCCGCTTTTTCCTTAGCAGAGGGAGTGCAGAGACGCCGATAGTGAGTTTCAGGAACGGTGTAGGAAACTCCGCCTTCGACCAACTGTTCCTGAATCCCTCAATACTGACACCTTTGGCGACTGGTGGGAAGCGTACACCCAAGACCTTTTTGGCGTTTTGGTGGAAGATGTTGCCAACAAGATTTTTGGTGACCGACCCAAAAAGGCTTCTGCCTCTCAATCCAAAGAGAAAATCCAAGGTATTTGTCTATCCTTTATTTCCATCCTTCAAACGCCCACTTGACTTTACTAACTTCGATTTTTGCTATCCCAGGTGGTCGAGTACTGAAATGGGCAGAAGTGGTTGCCGCGGTTGCAGCCAGGAAAAAATTACCCCCTCCAAGAGAACTGACATCGCCATACAAACCCCACCGAGCAAGCGGCCTCGCCAGGAAGCCGAGACGGCTCGTGAAGCTCTTCGTCCCTCAAAACACGTCAAGAAATTGGAGAAGAAGGGGGAGCGAGAGATTCATGTCATCTCCAGCCAGACTACGGAAGCAACTATTCTTAATGCCTCTATCACTGCTCCTGTCATCCAGGATCTGACGGAAAGGCGGCCAGCTCCAATCGGCCAAACACCCCAAGTTCGACCCGTTTTCGAGGCGATCGAACTAGTTGCTGCTCCAACCATCCCTGAGGCGGTTGAACCAGTTGTTGCTCCAACTATCTCTGAGGTGGTCGAACCAGCTGTTGCTCCATTGGTCGAGGACCGTGTAGCCCCAGTGCCAGCCGTTGCACCCGTTATGGAGAAAGTGACCCCATTGGTCGAGAAACAACCTCCCAGGCATCCAAAACAATCGGCAATAATCTTGGAGGAGGTATGATCAACTTTTTTGAAAGAGGTCTGATTATGTTGGTAATTTTCCTCCTTTGATTTTAAGACATTTCATTATTTCAGGATGACGCGAGTGAAGAAATTCCAATAGCGCGTCGTACTCGTCCGGCTAAACTCCCGGCCTCCACTCCTCAACCACCAATCGAGGCATCTTAACAAGTTGGTCTTGCTGCGGCCGAGGCGGATACTGCTGCTCTGACCGAGGTAGATGCTACTGCTTCGGCCGAGGCGGATGCCGCTGCTCCGGTCGAGGCCGATGCTGCTCGTGAAATGGTTCCTCTTACAGAGCCTGAAGCGACGGTGGAGACTCCGGTTCACCCACATGATCTCGACCTCGGCATTCCACCCCAAAAAGCTACATCTGTTTTTGTAAGGATCCCTTTTACTTTTTTCTGGTCACACTCTTTCCTTTTGCTAGAATTCTAAAACGAGGAACAAATGCTAGTGCCCACCTATTCATTTCATCGAAAATTCTACGCGCCGAGAGGCGTTATCTATATTTCCTGGCCACCTCAGTAGCCGTCAAACGTAGATAACCTTCATCGGTCGCGTGAATTGATAAGCAGTCTCAAACATTGGGCTTGGCCTTTAAGCTCTCTAGGTTCGAGCAACAAACCAGCAGACATGGCCGAAGTCTCATCTCGTCAGGTCTACAATTTCTTTCTTTCCTCATTTTCTTGCGACTTAACTTGTTCTGACACCGCCCTTTCATGCAGCCTTCATGGGAAGCCGAATTCGACGCCCTTCTTGCAAGCACATCTAAGAGGACAGCTGGGCCCTCAACTACTGTTGCACGGGATTCGGCTGACACAGATTCCGTCGTCAAGCTGCAAGAGCTCTTATCCCTCTCGGCCTCCCAGATCCTTGAGCGTAAAGGCCTCGATTATGTAGGATCGTGCTTGAACGATCTAGCAGCCAACGGTCGTCTGGACAATGCCGTTGTCACTCAAGCGTCCTCCATTCTAGAGCGAGCCGGAGAATACTTCGGTATTTTCAAGAGAGCTCTTTGAGCTGATGATGACTGGAAATCCGTAACGGTCGCTCAAGAAGCTCTTCGTCCAAAAGTCGAAGCGCTGATAGCAAAGAAAGAACTGTTGGCTGACCTCGATCGTCAGATTGCCGAACTGCAGAGTCGAAGGTCTCGCAAGGGAATTTGAGTCGGGTAAATCCTGCCTGACCGAATATGAGGCCAATGGGAAGCGGGTTGAGCAGCTGAAAATGGACAAGAGGAATCGGCAGGCCGAGGTCACAATGGGGGAAGTGAGAAGGCTGGAGTTGAAAGCTTTCCTTGAATATGTCCTTCCTTCATCACCTTAGGGTTATTTCATTGTAAACCGGTCGGCTAATCTTATTTGTACACTATTTTGCGAACTTAATGAAATGACTTTATTCTCGCATTTCATAAGTGACTGGATAGTACTTCTTTAAAAACTTTCCGTTGATTGGAAATTTATGAATTAAACCAGTTTGGTCTTTGAGGCGGTATGCCCCCTTGCCGAGAACCTTGTGAACGATGAACGGCCCTTCCCAATTTGACAACCATTTTCTGAATCTAGGATCTTTAATTCCCACAGGTAAGACGGTTTGCCAAACCAACTCCCCCTCACCGAACGCTTTTTGTCTAATTCGTTGATTATAAGCTCGTTCGGCGATCTTCTTTTGTGCGACTAATTAGTTATAAGCATTAAGCCGAGCTTCTTCTAAATCTTCTAACTCTTGTCTCATGGCTTGACTGTACTCGGCACTGAGCAAATTGCTTTGTTCTATTATTCGCAATGAGTTTATACTTAGCTCGACCGGCAACATTGCGTCATGTCCGTAAGTTAGCGCGTATGGAGTCGTTCCAGTGGCTGACCGGGGTGAGGTTCGGTAAGCCCATAATGCTTCGTTTAGCTTTAGATGCCACATACCAGGCCTCTCCCTTACCATTTTTTCAAGAATACCAATAAGAACCTTGTTACTTGCTTCGGCCTGTCTGTTTGCCTGCGGGTAGTATGGCGTGGACTGCTCCAGTCGAATGTTCAACTTTACCGTATATTCCTTAAACCTGTCGGACGTGAAGATTGTGCCATTATTCGTTATGACCGTCTCTGGTACACCGAATCTAGTCACGATGTTTTCTTCCACGAAACTAGAAACTTCTTTAGACGTTAATTCGGTATATGCTTTTGCTTCGACCCATTTAGTAAAGTAGTCTGTTGCTACCGGTATCCATGCATGTTTTGCTGCCCTGGAGGATGGTGTAATTTTGCCGATCACATCCATCGCCCACCCTCTAAACGGCCATGGTTTAGTCACCGAATGTAGTGTTTCGGTCGAAACCCTTTGTATAGGACCATGGATCTGGCACTGTACACATCCTCGGGCGAACTCGATACAATCCTGCAACACACTCGGCCAGAAATAACCATGGCGACAAAGCAACCATCCCATCTTTTGACCAGATTAATGGGCCCTGCAGATTCCTTCGTGAACTTCTGCCATTGTTCGGGCGGCCTCCCGTGGTCCGAGGCGTAACAACAATAAATCGTCATCACCTTTCCGATATAATTCACTTTGGTACATGACGTAGTTCGTGGCATGAACCCTCGTCTTGCATTCATGTTTGTCATTGGGGTTATCAAGGTATTGCATAATCGGCCTTCTCCAATCGCTTGGTAGTGTTTCGACAGCACAAACATCCACGGGCTCTTCCAGTTCCAATAACGAAGGTAGTCACATTACGCGTGTATGAATTACGTGGTCACGGTGGAGAACTTGTTGATTAACCAAGGCCGAGTATGATTGTCGTAATATGGGTATTATTCGACCAAGTTCGCCCCCCAAGAGTTGTGCTTTGGAGGCTAGTTGAGCGAGTTCATCGACGATAGTGTTTCGAGCATGAAAAATATGACTAAATGTGATATCGTCGAACGACTCGGCCAAGTAGCTGGCAACCATGTGATAGGGTGACAGAGTACAACTCATGCAACGGAAAGTTCCGTTGAGTTGGTTAATCACAAGTTCAGAATCACCGAGGATGAGTACGCGAGATGCCCGTAAATCATGAAGAACACTGAGGCCGATGATAAGAGCTTCGTATTTGGCTTGATTGTTGGTGTAGTCGAAGTCAAGTTTAAGAGAAAAATGCCAACGGTGTTGTAGTGGAGATTGAATGGCGATCCCTACACCGGCCCACGTCGAAGTACTAGAACCATAAAAAAACATCGTCCAATAATTATCGCGTGCTTCCACCATGCCGATCTCGACGTCATTACCCCCGAAACCATATGGAGAAGGGTGGTGAGCTAGAAAATCGGCGAGCGCTTGTCCTTTGACGGCTTTTTGAGGTACGTATTGTAAACTAAATTCAGACAATGCCATTGTCCATTTCCTAATTATGCCTTTGACTATCAGTCGGGTAAGCATATATCGGATGACGTCGGTCTGGGCGATGACCTGAGTGATCGAGGGGAGCATGTAGTGCCGTAGTTTGGACGCGGCAAAAAACAAAGCCAAGCAAAGCTTCTCGACCGGGGAATAATTGATCTCCGATAAGATGAGGTTTCGGCTGAGATAGAAAATGGCTTGTTCTCGTCCGACATCATTATCTTTCGTGAGGAGGCAACCAATGGATTCTTCGGCTACCGATATGTTAAGTTTCAGAGGTTTATCGCGCCTAGGGGGTACGAGGACGGGTGGTGTTGTGAGAGAAACCTTGATTTGCATGAAAGCCGCCTGATGTTCTTCGCGCCATTCAAACTTGTTCGAGTCCTTTAATTTCAAAAGTGTGGAGAACGACTTCATTTTTCCTGCCGAATTAGCTATGAACCGACGGAGAAAATTAATTTGGCCGAGCAAGGATTGAAGTTGTTTTTTGGTCGTCAGGGGTGGAGCGTTAATGATTGCTCGGGCCTTGTTCTCATCTATTTCGATGCCACGGTGATGGATAAGAAAACTCAAGAAATTGCCGGTCGATACACCAAAGGCGCATTTGGCCGGGTTCATCTTGAGCTGATGTCGGCGCATGCAAAGGAAAGTCTGCCGAAGATTATCAAGATGCGTTCGGTGGCTTTTTGACTTTACCACTACGTCGTCGATATATACCTTTACGATCGTGCCAATCAGGTCATGAAAGATAGCGTTCATAGCGCGTTGATATGTGGCACCGGTATTTTTAAGGCCGAATGGCATGACCACCCATTCGTAGGTTTCGAGTGCCCTTGGGCAACGAAAGGCAGTTTTATGAACATCGACCTCGATGATAAAGATCTGGTTATAACCGGCATAACCATCCATGAAGGACAACATGACGTGATTGGCCGCAGCGTCAATCAACAAATCTGAAATTGGCATCGGATATTCATCCTTGGGCGTTGCCAAATTTAGATTACGAAAATCAATGCAAATACGTAAGGCGCCGCTCTTTTTTAGCATCAGAACAATATTCGCTAACCATTTGACGTATCGAGCCGTCTGAATAAACCCGGCATTTAAGAGACGAACGAGTTCATCTTTTATACCGAGTTGTACTTCGGTCGAGAATCGTCGAGGAGGTTGACAAAAAGGCTTGCAACCAGGTTTGATATGTAATTCATGTTCGACAAGTGTTTGGTCGAGACCAGGCATCTCATGATAGCTCCAAGTGAAACAATCTTTAAATTCGCGAAGTAACTTACAAAGCTCAGATTTGATAGGGTGAGGTAACAAAGCACTAATAAATAATGGCCGAGGATTATCGACCGTTCCAACATTCACTTCCTCCAACGGGGTCTTTAACTTGAGGCCGATTGTCTTCGAGCTTGGCCGGAACAGCTTGAATTTTATCAAGAGAGAGAATAGGACCGCTATCTCCTTCGGCAACGAACTCTACGAGGTTGACGCCAGAATGTGACTGTTTGGAAATTGCATACTAATGAGCCAGAAGTCGTTCCATGGTCGATGAAACCGCAACTCGACGTCTGGTTTGACTGATGTCAAACATCAGGATCGGTGACAAAGTCAGCCAACCCGAGTCTCGCCGAATCGTGGTGAACAGCTTCGGCACCAACCTCGATGGCTTTCTTAACCAAAATTCGAGTTGGCCGTCATTCATCATTGAAACCGTGCAAAGTGATGTAGCCGACGTGGTCGTCATAGTATCGTGCTTGGATCATGTTAGCTTCAAAGGGTTGATTGTCGGCTGGATGCACCACGACTGATTTACCGTCCCAAAAAATGAGAACTTGATATAATGATGACGAGATACAGTTTGTCTGATGAATCCAGTCTCGGCCGAGCAATGCATTGTACTCGATCTTTGAGTCGACTATGAAAAAGGCAGTCATGTGATTGCGACCTGCGATGTTCACCTCTAATGGGAGTACCCTTTTAGTTTAGGATTTGTCCCCGACAAAACTGCTCATGGTGATCCATGATGGGATAAGTTCGTCGTTAGAACGACGTAAGGCCTTCATGATGGTCACTAGCATGATATTGACAGTAGCTCCACAGTCAATAAATTTTTCTGAGACCGGATATCTTTCGATATGGGCCGTAACATACAATGGCTTTAGATGATGGAGATTGGCCGATGTCGAGCGAGGGAATAATTCGGCTAAAGCTGCCTTGAGATTATCGTCCATTGTTGTTGGCTCGATGTCAGCTGTAGGGATGAAGTCAACTTGAGTAGCTTCCTCGGCAACTACGTCGCTGTCTAGGAAGCTCGATTGGGACGTGCTTGATTGGAAATCGGTGGGCAAGACGTGGACCATACTGATTTCCATGTTGTCAAGTACCGAAGGGCCCATCAGGTCGCGATCTCCCTCTTCTGCTAGTTCTTCTTCTTCTGGATCCTCTTCTTCTGGACTCTCTTCTTTCGGACTTGTATGGAGGGTGGTTGTGTCGACTGTCTCACCTGCTACTGGAGTATGTTCCTGTGGTGCATCTCCGAGAACTCTCCGTCCTTGTTCATAGGCCTTAGGTTCTTCTGGGGTCGAAATTGGGTCTGGAGCTTGCGTCTCGATACGAGCTTATTCTTGATACATGATACGGGCTTCCCTGATGTCCAGATAGGCATCTAATCGTTCGACACGCTTTGTTTCGTCGGCCATAAGGCCGAAGAGAGAAACGGCGGAAAAGAATTCGAAATGGTATCGTAAATACTGGAGATCTTCAAGAGAAAAGGGGAACTCAGTTGGGTTGATATCAGTGTATGGATCGACATCAAAGCCGAGGATTCAAGCTTCTTGTATGTGTTGGAACCTAGCTTTCAACCCAGGGTCCGAGTTCTTTTGGATGATTCGTTCAACATCCGGACAAGTTAGAACGAGATCAATCGTATCTTGACATGCTTTCGGCAAACCGTATAAATCGCTAGCTGAATGCTATTTATGGAACTCTCGCATGTACTGTAGAGCCTCTCTGAGGAATGGTGGATGTAGGTTTCATCGAACTTTGATTAAAGGTTCCTGTATGGGTAACAGGGAAAACTTGTCCTCGGCCTCCATCCTGAAATGCTCAAGACGTGCCTTCTTCTCCCCTGGCCGAATAAGAAGTTTGATCCACTTTTTGGACTCTTCAAATGTGGTTTCAATAGTATGATCGACCAGTTGCTTGCCTTGGACCAACTCTGTCATAATGGTCGGGGTTTGCCATTCGTCCTCACTGCCGACACTCTCTTTCGGCTGCCACTTGAGGGCCAAAGTCTCCTGAGCTGCTTGTTGGCAGGCCAAGCAATCTATTCTTTGGCGCCCATGCTTCTGTGATTTGGACAGTGCAGTGTACACATCTTTAGGAGAATGATAGGTATACCAACGCTGATCTCATCGCTCAGGGGGTTTGAAGGTTATCTGGCTTGCAGAAGAGGTCGAGCTGCTGGAATTGTGAGCATAATAATCTTCGTTGTAGAATGGTGCATCGAAGTTAAGGCGTCGTCTAGCCGAAGATGTCTTGGCATCTCGTGGACTAAGCCTGTTGAAGATTGTATAACGTGGGCTTGTGTCGAGCGTTTTTTGGGGTGTCGCCGTGGCTGAACACCCTTGCGATGTCTCTGTCCGCCGTGGCCTTTCTTTTGGTTTAACCGAAACGTCAGCTTTGCACCGACTACACAAGGTCGTGGACCCATTGGCTTCTTCGGCGCTAGAATTTTACATAGATTTGACAACTGCTGGTCCAACTGAATCTTGGGGTGGTGCATTCGAGAACAAGTTGATTCTTAGCCGTGGCCGAGAATTTTGTTTTGGGACGTGTTGTATTGAAACGAACTCGGCTTTTCCTTTTCCTTTATCTTTAGGCAAATGAGCATCTACCATGCCTAGGGTCGGTGTAGGGTAAGGGTCAGTGTCAACGCCCATTTTATTTTTTGGGAATTTAATTTTTCCATTGTCGATCCAACTCTGGATGGCATCCCGAAACACGACGCAGTTGTTCGTTGTGTGTTTGTTCGAGTTATGATACTTGCAATATGTCTTTCCTTTAAGTTCTTCGGCCTTTGGGATGTTGTGCCCCGAGCCGAAGTTTAATAATCTTGGCAAGTAACAGTTGGTCGAAGATGGCGTCGGCCTTAGTAATATCGAACGTATATGCCTTTGATGTCTTGACGACTGCTTTTTCAGATGTCAACTGAGCCTTGGTATCCTTAGGACTGGCAGGGGTCAATGCTTTGCATATATATGGTTTATCAATCACTATCTCGGCCGCGTCTATACTGGCGTATTCTTTAGGTTCAGCCTAGGCGTAGCTAACCGTGGGGTTTTTGTAGATGGTTCCTCGGGACGGGACTTCGAGGCTTTTTCTTCGCGGAGCAGATAGTCGTATTGCTCGACGTGTTGAGCTAATTCGTATATGTCACGGAAGTTCGCCCCCAGGAATTTCTTTTTATATTCCACGGCTAGCCCATTCAGTGCGAGCCTAACAAACTCGACTTCAGGCAGAGGTACTCGTCAGATTCCTGTGCCATTCTGGCCAACGAAGAGACCGACATTTCCATCCCTGGCCGATAAAATTGCTCATGGAACTTCTCGACCAGTTCCTCCCAACTTTAAATGGAATTAGGTGGGAGATTGATATACCATGCGAACGCCGAGCCCGTCAGTGCGAAGTTAAATAGTCGCAACTTATGGAAGTCACTATTAACATCTCCACATTGTGCAGTGAAGCGGGCAACATGTTCCAATGAGGATAGAGACGATTCTCCAGCGAAGAGGCTAAAGTCTAGGATTTTGAAGCCCTTAGGATATTCGAACTTTTCCACATAGGCTGGGTATGGATGGATGAACTTTGGGAATTTCAGCCCTTTCTTCAGGGCCGAATCAATCATCCTCTGGACGTCAACTACATCGACGGATGTCGTTTCCGCGCTTTGGTCAAAGTCATTTATCCGGCTACTTGATCCACCTCTTTTGTCTAGATCGATCATTTTAAGCCGAGTAGATCCTGCCTCGGTCGATAACGCTGGTATGGGATTATTTTTTGGAATAGGCTGTTTGAATCAGTCAGAATAGCCAATATTCTGGGTATTGCTAACCAAAGCCTCGAGCAATCTCGTGTGCACGGCATTGTGACCACGTACCTCTTCAAGTATCCCTTTCATTTCTCGACTGAACGTCTGTTCAAACTGCCGAGACTGCTCTTCAAGTCGTCGTCGAAGGAACGACTTGGTTGGTGGGTCGGAAGCATCATCACTGTCTTCCTCACAATCCTCCACTATTCCTTCGATCACATCCCCCATCGTTACTTTAGTGAGGATTCCCGTATCCCGAAGCGGCTCGCCGAAACTTGCCTCCCTTTCTTGTCGCGTCCTTTTTGACATTTCAGGTGTCACGGCGGCAGTAGCATGTGCCTGTGACGAACCCTCTAACCCTGGGCTCGGAATTGTGGAGGTAGTGGCCGATTTTCCCATGGTTGATTTCTTTTTTACTGACCTTGTCTTAATGGTCATAAACTCGGTAGCTTTAGCACTAGGTCCCACCGGGCGTGCCAAAATGTTGACCCTAAAAACTACCAAGCCTACGTGACACGCAGGCTGAGTAACTAATGAGCTAACTACGTCATTCGGTTGTGTGCAGGGCGTGCCAACTCGACGGCCGAGCTCGGCCGGTGAGTAAAATATGTGGATGTGGTGTTGAGCGCGCTGCTGACTTCTGAATCTTGCGACTGTGGCCGAGGAAGGAACACGTCTTGGCCTTCAGGTTCTAGAGCCTGAAGACAAGGCTGCTAATCTTGCGAAGTTCAAGAATCGTTGGCGCCGGGTTCGGTCACAGTGATTATATTTGTAAATGTATAAGCGCGCCGAATCGACACCAAAGTATAGGGGCACAGATACTCAAAACGAATATATGTCTTGATGGTGAAAATGGTTCAGCCGTCAGAATGCCGAATTCTGAAACCTATAACATTTGATTATGCTTTATTACATACACATATACAACAAATTGATGCATTTTGGGTATGACTCTATAACAAATTGATGCATTTTGCGCAAAACAGAATCCATCATTACATCCATCGGAGCATAAAATCCGTATTGTGGCTGATTTATGTGGGATTTTTACATTGTAGCATGTGAAACTCAAATATATATGGTTGTGTGAAAAAAATATACTTTCAACTGTAGTCATTGAATAGGAGCACACTTCTTTTACATCTTTCATGTTCACGTATGTGAAGGCCTCCAAAATTTAAAACAAAAAAACACTCATATATAGCACTAGATTCTCTCTTAATTGCACATCATATCCTGATCATTAATTAGTAATATCCAGTTTCAGATTATCTCATATTCAATGGTCATGGGTGCTTTTTGACTTCAAACTTATTGCTCTTGGATTCTTCTAACTTAAAGACAAATAAGAAGATGATTGAAGGCAAAATAAAAAAATAAAAAAATAAAAAAAATTCTACTTTTCCATCCACGTCTCTCTATTTAAACGACTCAATATGCATCTCATATAAAATTAAGTTGCTAGAAACTAACTAGAAGCACTTCAAATACTTTAACGTAGTTATGGATTTGAATCATTCTATCAATTTCTCATCATCTTCGAGCACTTCTTCCCCATTCGATGATTTCATGCCATTGGATTCTTTCATGCTACCCGATTGCGACCCTCATCTTTCTACCAAAGAGGTGAACCTAGCTAATTTCCTTCTACTAGTTTCTTATGCTAGACATGATCATGTGTTTTTCTTTATTCTTCTATTTATTTAATTTTCTTGATATCGTTTGATCATGCAGGAGGAAGATCATGAGGCGAAACACTCTAGTTTTACTCAACTGCAGAAGGAAAATATAGATCTATTTTGGAATCAACAGTTGTTCGAGATTCAAAATACACCAGGTTCTTATTTTGTTGTTGTCTTATAAGAAAACATGTCATTTACCACATGTCATTTACTACGGTCATGAAGAGCTAATGGTAAAAAAAAATCCAATTCCACTGCGGACATCATGATACACAATTGACGAGCCATCCGTGGTAGATTGTTCGTGATAAATGAACCATTGTCTTGAAATAATGATCATGACTAGTATCTTCTACGCTCTCATGCCTGACTTTCGCCAACATCTTTCATTTTTATGGATTTAAGTTTCTAACGGCCACGTATTGGCTTCTTATAATGTATAATCCACAGTGAGGAAAACCCATCACGAATTTCCTATTGCAAGGGTAAAACGAGTAATGAAATCAGATGGACAAGTTAAGGTTTGAACAAATTTAATGTTTTGATTAGTATATAAGCAAACTCCTTTCTAATTCACTAAACTTTCTAAAATACTAATTAGACTGAATATCTTAATTTCAGTTGATTAGCTCGGAGACTCCCATCTTGTTCTCCAAAGCATGTGAGCTTTTCATCATGGAGCTCACACTTCGTTCATGGTTGCATACCGAAGAAAGCAAGAGGCGTACACTTCAGCATTGTGACATATACAGGGCTATTCGGAATGATCAACTTCTTGACTTCTTGGTGTCTATCGCAAACTTGTTCTGAATTTCGGATATTTGGGGTTTTCAATTTCGAATTCGCGAAAATATTGTTAATCTTTATTTTCCTTAATCGTAGTAATTTTCTTTCTTTTTTTCTTCCATTGCTTGCTAGTTTTCTCTTCAATCTTTCGTTCACCTTCAATGCAATGTTGTACATCTGCATATTTGGTGACTTGTGAGAGCCATATGTATAAAGTTGGCTGAATGAATAGTAATGAAGCTTTACTTAAATTGAACGTTGCGTACAACCATGGACATTTCAAATATATATTAATTAATTAAAAAAATCAATACGAGTAAAATAATGGATCCCGAATTTCTACATTTAAGTTTGGGATCCTAAAGTAACATATCAAAATCCACATTTTCCTCCCTGCAAAGCATGGAGCACGCATGCCACTAAAGTCATTTACTTAATTCCTTCGTTATTACTGTCTCAATTTCTATGGTGGCGGTTTTTTTTTTTTTTTTCGTACAAACAATATATTTACACTAAAGAAAAACGTATTGGTCTTATTTTTTTTTATTATTTTCAAAACGAGTCTGAGACGGCCAACTGCAGCTTCTCCTGCTCAGTAAGCGAGTGACGGAAGTGGCACCGGTGACCGTAAGGACACGCGCCACCAGCTAACACCATCCGGCAGAGCTGAGTCTTGTAGCGCGGGTGCCTCATCACGGGACGGAGCTCCCTAACACCGTGAGCAAACTGGCAATTCTCCCCGTACGGACAGGTCCCCGTCTCCACCCACTTGTTGCAAAGCTCCGTCTTCAGCATGCCCTGATTGAACACCTTCATCTGGCTTTGCTGCACTTTCCCACACACTTTATAATCTTAATTATAATTATTATTTAATCAAAATTCATTTAATTCGGTTTAAGTGATTAAAAGTTTGTAAATTTAATTTAACTCACAGTCATCGGTCTAGAAACGCTCGGGACACGTGGTCGATTCGAGGAGCGAACGGAAATGCTCTTGGGGAGCGAGATCCGGTCCGCGTCGACGAATCTGTTTCGCTCCATGACGCTCGTCGGACTGATATCGGAGGATTCCTCGGAAACAACGCCGTCCTGAGGACCGAGACCGAGTGATCCAAATCCGAGTCGCCGAAAGTCGTCGAGAAACGACGTCGCCGTCGGACTCTGATACGCGGACGATGATGACGACGAGAGGAGGAAGCTCTGGAAGGCGGCCTGCGAAGAAAGGAGCTTAACGAGCTCGGTGTTTGCCGACCGGAGTTGAGCGTTCTCGCGGCGTAGCGAGTCGAGCTCGTTAGCGAGGTTGCGGAGGTGAGAATTGCATAGATCATAGTGGTCGCGGAGCTCCTCGTACTCGAGGACCAGCTGAGCCTGGTTGAGGCGGTGCGACGTCGTACTGTGGTGGTGGTCGTCGGAGTCGGTATCGGAGAAGGAGGAGCGGGTGGACGGAGTTAGAGAGAGGGAGCTCGGAAGTGTGTATATAGGCTGGAAATTTGAGGAGAAATCGGAGCAGAAACCTCGGGAGGAATCGGGTGAGTTGGGCAAGGCGGTGTTGGTGTTGGGTTCCATGCATGTAATATATTATATTGGATGTGGATTAAGGGAAAGAGAATGAGGAGAGTTGAAAGTGGAGGGGGAGCATCAAAACAGTTAGAGGCCAAAACTGAATTTATATGTTATTTGTTGTTGTGCAGTTAGAGAGAGAGAGAGAGAGAGAGAGAGAGAGAGAGAGAGGGGTTTGCTGTTGCTGTTGCTGTTGGTGGAGGTGGTGCAATGCAAGGTAATGTTTGGCTTGGTGTTGAAGTATGTTGTGTGTGAGGTGAAGATAGAAGCTAATAGCTTAATGAGAGAGAGAGAGAGAGAGAGATTAATAGCTTAATGAGAGAGAGAGAGAGAGAGAGATTAATAGCTTAATTAGGTTGGTTGGATTAAGACTGGCGTTGTTAGAAGAAGTTCTATATTCTAAGTAAGGTTTAATAATAATTGTATCTGGATGGTTTGCTTGTATATCACAACTTTAACAAACTCTCTTATATGGCCCCTCCTTTTGGTAATTGGCGCCATCTCAATCAAATATTCAATGTGTCCATTTAGCTTCTTGTGTAACCAACAACCAACCTGTTCTCACTCTCGCAAAGATATTCTTATTTTATTTAGAAGAAATTAGGTTATCATCCATAAATTTTATATTTCATTGATTAAAGCCTTATTTCTTTTTAATTTTTTATCAAGGTCCTTGGGTTTTAATTAACGTCATTTATTTAGTGTTAGAAATGTTACATTTAGTATATTTATATTTATGGCTAAACTTTTTATCATATATTTCTATTTGTAGTTTGTAACCATTTTTAATTTGCAACCCTTTTTTTAAATTGTATCAATTTTCTTTTAAATTTTAATTTGTACCCATATATTAATTTCTTTTTGTCCCTTATTTTTTTAAACTTTTATTTGTACTCATAATTTTTTTAACCTTTCATATGTACTCATAATTTATTTATAATGTGCCCATTTTTCGTTACAAATGTACCATTTTATTATATGCAAAACATATCAGTTTTTTTGTAAGTACCATTTTTTTTATGTAAAATCTATTTATTTTTTTCAGTCTAGAATGTACCATTGTTTTTTTACATAAAATGTACCCATTTTTTTTATATATAAAGCGTGCCCCTTTTTGTATAAAATGTATCAATTTTTTGTATGTAATATGTATAAAATGTATCAATTTTTTGCAAGGTTCTAAAAGGCGCTAGGCGCTAGTCGGGCGGCGGGATAGGGCCTAGCCGGCCTAGGCGGCTAGGCGGAGCCTAGGCGGGCGACTAGGCGGACTAGGCGGATTTAAGTAAATCTATTCTATTTCGTGTAAAAAAGTGTCTGTTTATACTTAAAATATACATAATTTCGTCATAAACTAGAAAATAGAATGACATCTATATTATGAAGTATTGGAACATAATGAAAACATAGGGAGCAAACATATAATGTGTGTTTATTTAAGTATTCAATAAGTCTCTTACAATTTATTGGAAATAATAAAATGCAAAAGGAAAGTTATCTATTTTTTATCTAAGTGAGTTGCAACCTAGGTAGGTGTCTAGGCGGGTCTGGGCGGGCTAGGCGGGTGCCTAGGCGGTCTAGGCGGGCGCCTAGGCAGTCGAGACGAGCGCCTTAGCAGGTCTGGGTGGGCTAGGCGGTCTAGGCATTAATCGGGGCGGTGACCAGCCGCCTAGCGCCTAGGCGGGGATTTTTAGAACAGTGATTTTTTGTATGTAATATGTACCCAATGTACCAATTTTTTAATTGTAAAGTGTAGCCTATATAAATGTACCCATATTTTATAAAAATAAAATAAAATCCCATTTTTTATACCTAGAGTGCACCCATAATCAATTATTATTTTTTTATGAAAGCCCATAAGCAATTTTGAATAATTGAATTGGTAGTGTAAATGAAAGCAAAAAAAAGGGTTGAGTTTTTATTGGTATTATTGCATCTTTTTTATTCTCATGTCATTTATGTGGTAGGGGAGGAACTTCAATTAAAAACTTAAAGGCCTCGTTTGGCAGCTCGGACTGTATTGACTATTTCAGTCGGATAGGATAATCTGTCACCGGATTGTACTGACTAAATTAATCGAGTGTTTGGTGCAGTATCGTACTGATGACCATATTATTTATAATCTATTTGTTACTATATCGTATAAAAGATCGGATTATATTATTTTTACTAAAAAAATTTGATGACTAATGTAAAAAAAGGAAATTTTTTTTGATAAAAATTCACAACAACCAAATGCATCAAATTAAATAAAATAATCTTGACATTTCATTTTCTATTTGTCCTTTATTTAAATCAAATTATAATAATAAAAAATAAAAATAAAAAAAATCCTTTCTTCCCCAGATCTTCTCCACCGCACAGGATTCCCCAAGATTCACCACACCAAATGGGATGGACAACAGAATTAGCATTGACCCTATACCCAATAGCATGAGACTTCTTCACAAATGTTCTATGCATGTGAGATTGCTCCTTGATCTCTCGCATTTCTTTCAACCCAATTCCAACGGTGCTGCGGCGATGTTGGGTTGTAGGTGAATGCAGGTGGTGCTCCGACGACGTGGGTTTCAGTCGGATCTAGTTCAAATCGAGGATCGATGGCACGCGAAACCGTGCGGATCCCGCTACGAGGAACTGCAGAGGAAGACGACAGGCACGACGAGAAGCTGAAGAGGATGGCGACATTTATGGAGTGCAAAAGGAGGAAGAAGATGAAGAAGAAAGGAGAAGGAGGAAGAAGAACCTGGGATTGACGATGGCAACGGAAGTGAGTTTGCAGAACGATGTGAGAGAGCCAGACCGATAGAGCGAAAACACAGGCTCGACTTATAATACATAGGTTTCTGGAAGGATAAATAAGCGGGCATACACTGGATATAAGATGTGGGCCCAGTTTAAGTAATACGAGTACTATTTCGTACATAGTTGCATCAAACATCCGACTCCGGATAACTTATCATATCCGATTCCTTATACGGGCTGCCAAACGAGGCCAAAATGTATAAGATTTGAGTCTATAACAGTTAGGAACCAAGGACCGCAACTAAACTATCCCTTTTATTTTTATAGGCTTTATTTGGAACCTTTTCACTTTTAGATTTTAGTTTTTATCTTTTGCGTTTTAAATACGAGGAAGCTATAAAGGAGAAATGATAGATAAAGAAGGGAGATGAGAGAGAAGAAGAAATTAATGAAGAGGGTGAAATTTCCTCTATCACTAAGACAAACAGTGAAGACCAAAGACAAAAACCGAAATGGTAAATATCAAATAGACCCTTAGATTTTGTCTTTTTGATTCAAGTTTTAGCTTTCAATTTATTCGTACTTTAGAAAATACAAGGACCATCATTTATGTGGATAAGTTTGCAATCATGTATCAATTTGAGTTTTGTGGAAAGATAAATTTACTAAAGCTTTTAGCTAGGAAAGTTAATGTATTACCAATAAGAGGTGAATTGCTCTGGTAATTAAGATATTCTTTTTCATAAGTTGCGCCTTTTCCATCACATGAGTATAATTACTGCCGAATATCATTTCTTATAGAAATAAAATAAAAAATTGGTCAAGTACATATATTTCAAACTCCCTTTTAATAAAATAAAATATGTTTTGTCCAAGTTCTGGTACCTTTATGACGTCATCTCTTAAATGCACGTTCTAGGAATTTTTCAAGGTGTGTGAAACAAATTTCAAAAGAAAAGTCCATTTTTGGTCACCATTATGACATGTGTCTAAAATACTAATCATAGAAGGTTTGCCTGTCAACTCTAAGGCCAAAGGCTGAGGCCGTCTAAAGGGAAAAACAAAAGGAAATCATCTTTTATCTTCGGCCTTAATCTTTGGCTTTCGATCGGCAGGTAAACCTTCTAAAAAAAAATCCTTTGAGGTCTCTTCCTTCTCATCCCTTCTGCTTACTTTTGTATTTTGTGTCAAATTGTCACTGTGAAACGTTGTAGTCACAAGATAGTTATCGTCATTTAGCCCACAAACAAAGCCAACAGATGTTTTGACTCCAATTTGCCCTTTGATATGAGTTTGGAGCCACAGGGTTGCGCGGGTTAAGATTTAGCTAATACAATACTATGGGTCTAGCCAGTAAGGTACTACGATTCTCTTCGGAAAATCGGGATTTGGAGTGGTGACGCTATATTGTCCTTTTAATTTTGATTATGTTCAATAATACCCAAATTCTCACTAGGAGTTTGTTGGTGTTGATTTCTCTCGTTAAGAGATGTGTTTCTTTTTAATTTTTAATTCAGATCTATGTGTGAAATAGTGAAAGAGGTGGACTTGTTTTGATTTATTGGATCTACTTTACTTGGTATCATGGAGTCATGGCAGTGATTAAGTGACACAATTAGACCTATGGGCATCGTAATCCCTATCTCATACTCCCAATACAATTTAGAGTTTTTGTTCTCACGTGATATCCATCAGTGGCGAAGCCAGGGTTTTCAAATAATTGGATCCTAACTTCGACTAAAAAAAACTTCAATGGACCATCTCGTCACGCACCTGGTGCGCACTTGCTGATTCCTGCCGACATTTGCCGAAAACTTACGCCAACGTATGTCAACAACTACTACAATCAGTGGAGGCTTGTCAAAGGCAGCTATAAGAAATTGTCTAGTCATATTGTTAAAATTGTCAAGGCTTGTCAACTGAGGTATTTCATTGCGAACTTCACACAATCGATTTGCACACAAGAAGAGCGAAAGGAAAATAAGAAATGATAAAAGAAAGTAGAATTAGAAGACAGAGGAAGTTACGATTTAGTTTTCCATAACTGTTTATAGGGGTCGACTACAAATACACAATCAAACATTCATAGTGATTTTGAAGTTGTTGGGATCATGGGTAACCAATGACTCCATGTTAATTCCACCTTTGATCTACGTGTAACACAAGATTTTACGACATTGATCTTTGTAATCTTACGATTCTCATAAAATATATATAAATTTGTTATGAACTTTTCTAGTCTAAGAGTGATTGTGTAAATTCTAGATTATATTTTATTCTAGTTATTCTTTCCTATATGGACTTGTATTCCTTGGGCATGAAAGATTTCATCTCCTTTTTTACTACTATAAATAAGGGCACTACGTAGGGGGGATAACATATCCTCAACACATAGTTCCCCTACGATTCTACAAACACATCTCTCCTCTCTCTCTTCCTTTGCCTCCGGCCCTCTCTCCTTTGTTAGATAAAATAGGCTACAACACGTTATCAACATGCTCATACCTCTGCGTGTAGGAATTTGAGGAGGAGATTTTCTGCATCAAACCAGTTCATTCATATCATCACGCAATCAGGTACTTCCAAAACAACAGTTTTTATCTTGATATTTTTTCAGCACTGACAGCATGAACATTCACCATAATGCATGACCCAACTTTACGTTTTTCGAATTTTAGATTTTACATAAATTGTGTATGCATTATATTCATAATTGTTGAATTATGTGAATTTGATATTTTCCCTGAATTGCATCAAATTTATGTACATGCATTAAAATATTTGAATTCAATATGCATTGAATTAATTGAATTGAAAAAAGAAAAAAATGCCATTTGGATTCTTCGAACCCACACAGGTGAGCCAGTCAAGACCATGGAGCCCCACTTGTCTTTAACACCAGAACCCGACGCCACCATCGGTGTCACCACTGATTTTCTAACAAACGCATGGCTTGTAGCCATGCCAAGCCACCACGGCTACTTTTTTCGACGACCTGAAGTTGTCCCATCAAAATTGTGGCCGATATTTTCATAATCTCGTCGGAGTTCAAAAACCCTAACTCGAACCTGAAAAATTTATGGGTTCAACAACGTCGATATTTCACTTTTCGTCACCTGGGAGGAGTTCTACGGTGAACCATAACCCCAGACCGCCGCCAAAAACGACAGGTCTGGTGTTTTTCCCCGAAGAAACACACCAAGCACACAACTGGGCTATTCTTTTGGTCAAACAACATAGCCCTTTGGGCTTTGGTTCGTCTAGGCCTAACCTAAAACCCATCATTGGTTTTGGGCTTGCATGCTGCAGCCCATCCCAGCTCCCCTTTGGCCTGCTCACGACACCAGCCCATATGGCTTCGGTGTCCTCATGTGCACGATGCCGCATCAGATCCCAGCCTACAACTAGAGAACAGATGCACTGCACCGCGTCCTACTTGATCCACGCCCGTCTTGGGCCTCTGATATATTGGGCCTGAAGCCCCCTCGGCCTGATCAACCAAACCCGCCCAGTTTTGGACTGGGATTCAAAGCACCATTTTATTAAGCCCACATGTGGGCTTAGGCCTCATTTTGGGCCCTGAGTTCAATTGCTAATTATTTTTAGGCCCAATGAGTTTTATATTTTTTTTTACCCACACTTTAAATTGGCCCAAAGTCCAAATAATTAATTCAATTATAAATATAGACCCGAACTTGTATTTGCATATTTCCTTGTTGCATTTTTTTTTTGTATATATTTGTGTTTGCCTGTAGGAACATATGAACATGAAGTTCATAGTTATTTTGAAACCTGAAGTTTCTAAAAACATGCCTTATTTGAAAACCTGAAGTTTTTCACTTAAAAACATCACCTATGAGAACCTGAAGTTTTTTCATGCGAATTTAACCAATACATGTCTATTAGAACCTGAATGTTCTACTTCTATGTGAATGGATTGATTTTTCTCCATTACACTAACCACATCTTATCCATCTACTTTGTGATAGGAACAGGTCGAATTTGAACAAACTGGACTTCATCACTTTGGAGGTCTCTGGAATGAACTACCTCAAGTGGGTCCAAGATGTAAAGCTCCACCTCATTGCAAAGAATTTACATCCTATCATTGAAGATGAGATAGACAACCTTGTTGGCCAAGCTGAGAAAGCCACTGCTATGATCTTCATCTGAAGACATATTCATGACGCTCTGCAAACTAAATACCATGCTGAGGAAGATCCACGTGCCCTATGGGTCGCTTTGGCTGGTCACTTCGATCACCAAAATGACATTTTCTTGCCTAAAGCAAGACACGACTGGCAGCATTTGCACTTCCAAGACTTTAAGTCTATGAATGAATATAATTCTGAAGTTTGTTGAATCCGATCACTTCTCAAGTTTTGTAACGAAACTTTGACCGAAGAGGATCTCCTGGAGAAGACTTATTCAACCTTCTCTGGTACTAATATTGTCCTGCAGCAATAATATAGAGTTCATAAGTTCACTAAGTTCTCAGATTTGATCTCTGTTTTACTTCTCGCTGAAAAACATAATCAGTTGTTGATGAAAAATTATCAAGCTCAACCTACTAGGGTGACTGTTGTGCCTGAAGCACACTATAGCATAAACCAACGCACCAAATGCCAAAAAAGGCGTGGTAGGGGTGGCCAGAAGCCATCCCGCCAAGGTCAACAGAGTCAAGGCACATCTAAAGGAGGAAACAAAGCCCAGAAGCGCCAAACCCTCGCTCCCAAGGCCCCAAACTTCAAGAATAAAGGCAAAACACCTGAAACCATAGATGTAGATATGTGTTATTGTTGTGGTTCAAAAGACCATTGGTCCTGTATTTTCCGAGCTCCCCAGAAAGTTGTAGCTGAATATCATTCTCGTCGTCAGCAGTTTGAATCAAATTTTATGCAAGTGGATGAATCAGAGAGTCCGAAGATGGAGGTTTCTGACTTTCAGGAGGCTATCACACCTATGGAAGATTAGAATTTTAGACATAGACTTATTTTTAAGTTGAAATAAGACATTGGGCCCGAATTCCACAGACTTGGTTGGTGATTTCTTTTTGGATATTAAGTTTTAATTAATTTCCGTCCTTGAATACTTAAAATTATTTTGAATGAATATTTGTTTTTAGAACTTTTATGCATGTGACCGATTCAAATTGATTTTTTTCTTTCTAGGTATGACTGGTAGGGAAGTTAGTTGTCTGGCAGATAGTGCAACCACACACACCATTTTGCGTGAACGCATCTATTTCACTAACTTCACACCTAAGAATGCACCTTTGACAACCCTCTCAGGTCCATCCAACTTGATCGAATGATACAGTAAGGCACGTATAATGTTATCCAATGGTACAATTTTGACCATTGATGAGGCTCTTTATTCTTCACATTCCGGAAGAACGTTGTTGAGCTTTAAGGACATTAGAGATTACAATTACCACACTGAAACCCACGTAGAAAACGAAGTTGAATTTCTATGCATAACTTCTTACGAATATGGCCATAAGCGTATTCTAGAGAAGATGAAGCGTATCTCGAGTGGTCTGTATACTACGACCATACGCCTCATAGAAAGCCACTATGTGGGCGGCCCTACCTCTTGGACCGCGTATGAAATTACACTTTGGCAAGATCGTTTAGGACATCCTGGACGAATAACAATGTGCCGTATCCTCAAATCATCACACGGGCATCCACTAACCCGAAGTTTAGGTTCGATTCAAGGAATCGAATGTCAATCATGTTCTATGGGAAAACTTATTACTAAGCCTTCTTATGACAAGATTTGTTCGAATCCTCCTATTTTTCTATAACGAATTCAAGGGAACATTTATGGAACGATTCACCCTCCATGCAGACCATTTAGATACTTTATGGTTTTGGTTGACGCTTCCACACGTTGGTCACACATATGCTTGTTGTCCACAAGGAATGTTGTATTCTCCAAACTGTTGGCTCAGGTTATCAAACTCAGGGCTCACCACCCTGATTATCCGATCAAATCTATTCGATTAGATAATGTTGGTGAATTCACATCTAAAACTTTTGTTGGCTATTGCATGTCGGTTGGGGTTGAAGTTGAACATCCATTACCCTATGTTCACACCCTGAACGGCCTGGCAGAGGCATTCATTAAGAGCTTACAAATGATTGCTCGATCATTGGTCATACGTACCAAGCTCTCAATCGTTGCTTAGGGCTATGCAATATTGCACGCAACCATGTTGGTCCGTCTGAGGCCTGTTGCAACCCTACCATATAGCGCCCTTCAATTGGTTACCGGATACAAACCTGACATATCGCATATGTGCGTTTTTGGTTGTGCGGTCTATGTGCTGATTTTGTCGAATATGATTCTCCTTTAATTATTCATTACTTAGAACCTTTGATATGTGATATGTTTACCGCTCGTTTCATGGATTGTCACTTCTATGTGACAGTCTTCCCGTCGTTAGTGGGAGATAAGAACGTCAACGTTCCTAAATAACGACGCGAATTATCGTGGATGACTCCCACTTTGTCTCATTTAGAATCATGCACCACTTAGTTTGAAACTGAAGTGCAGCGCATATTAGATCTCCAGAGCATAGCTCAAAGCATGCCAGATGCTTTCACCGATCTAGCGCAAGCGACAAGATCACATATTCCAACTGGAATGTGCTTGCAAAGATGGATGTATCAAATGTACGATGGACTTCCCTTATGGAGGCCTAGGATGCCAATCTTGGTGATCCACGTACATTAGCTGCTAGCCAATCATCTGCCCCTATACAAAAGCGTGGCAGACTTTTTGGTTCAAATGATTCACACCCCCGGAAAAGGAAACCCACGGCATAAGCTTCAGAAGAGCCTACGATGAATCCGACTGTCGCTTACTCATTTTATCAAATTCATGAGGAAATTCAAGATTATAGAAGCATCCTTGAAAAGATGAATCCTCCTTCCAACAATCATGAGATTTCAATCTATTATGCTAGTTTAGATGATGTGTGGCGTAGAAATGAGATGATCGTCAACGATGCATTTGCATATGCAGTAGCTACTGAGATCATGTTGAGAGATGACATTGAACCTCGTTCCATTGATGAATGTTGATGTAGAACCAATTGGTCAAATTGGAAACAAACAATCCAAGTCAAACTCGAATCGCTTGCGAAACGTAAGGTGTTTAGACCTATAGCTCCTACTCCTCCACATGTGAAGCATGTTGGCTACAAGTGGGTTTTCATTTGGAAGTGTAATGAGAAGAACGAAATTATGCGTTACAAAGCTTGTCTTGTTGCACCAGGCTTCTCACAACGCCCCAGGATTGCCTATGACTGGATCAAATATTTCCAAATCCCAGAATACGCTCTCAATTCGGCTGAGGCGTTCACTCTACGGTTTAAAGCAGTCCAGAAGAATGTGGTACAGCCGTCTGAGTGAGTATTTGACTAGTCAGGGATATGTGAACAATGAACTATACCCTTGTGTGTTCATTAAGAAGTCACATTCCAGTTTTGCGATAGTTGCAGTATATGTCGATGACATAAACCTCATTGGAATTATTCAAGAGCTCGCGAGAACTACTGCACACCTGTAATCAAAATTTGAGATGAAAGATCTAAAGTAATACTTGATACTATCTCGGTCTCGAGATAGAGCACCATTTGTTTGAAATCTTAGTACATCAAACAAACTACACCCATAAGGTGTTGTGCCGCTTTAATAAGGATAAAACGAAGCCTTCGCGTACTCATATGGTTATTCGATCGCTAGATGCAAAACGAGTTCCCTTCCATCTGAAGATTTTGGAGCTTGAAGTTCCTTATCTAAGTGTGATAGGCGCTTTATTGTACTTAGCTCAATGCACTAGACCCAACATCTCCTTCGCTGTTAATCTTTTGACAAGATACAGTAATGCACCAGCATAAACACTGGACTGGCGTTAAAGACATCTTTGTTACCTTAAGGGTACTACGAATTTGGGCTCGTTCTATCCTTACGAATCCTCGAGTGATGCCGCACCCCCTTCTTCTCGAGTCAATTCTCGCCTTGTTGGTTATGCCAATGCAGGATACTTATCTGATCCGCACAAGGTGCGTTCTCAAATGAGTTATGTCTTTACCGTTAGAGGCACTGCAATCTCTTGGAGGTCAACTAAACAGACATTAGTTGCCACTTCGTCTAACCATGCTAAAATTTTGCCGTAAGATGGAGCCTTTACTTGAGCATTATATTAGTGAAGCGCGCCATATATATTGAGGGAAGGGAAAAGGGGCCTCTTTCCTCGCGTGATGGTAGAGGTCGATCCCCTATCACCTTCAGTGCCTCCTTGTGGTCCTTCTCTTTAGCCTTTCCTCGGCCTTTAGAGTGGAACCTTTGGAACAAGCTTTGGGCCTAATCGGAGGGTAGAAATTTATCCCGCAACCTCGATCGCATATTGTCTCATGTACTTCCCTTTGCCTTTCTGCTCACGCCTTGCTTGGACTTGATCATGTCTCTTTTTGAAAGAAGATTGTCTACCCCGCCTAATTATGAAGAGCTTCGAGGGTAGGCTACAACTTCGTCTAGTCTAGAGCCGGGCGCCGTGTAGGAAGACTCGCCCTAGCCGCTATAGCGACCCCACCCCCAACTATAGCTGAGAAGCACCCTCCATCCACGGGGTTTCAGTTATTACACTTCTGTAGATAGGCAACCGAAAAGCCGCTCATATGCATAGCTTTCTCAGTAACTGCCCGGCAATCCGTATTTAGGGATTAGATGGAAGTGGCATCTCCCTTTCGACCGCGATGGGGGGTTGTGATTGGCTGGAACTTGAACAAGGCTTGGGCTATGAGGACCATATGAAGGGCGTGGGCCAAGAAAACCTTGTGGGCCACGAGGAGCATGAGGCTCATAAGGCATCATGGCTCGGGATCAAAGACCTTCATATTAAAGTATGGCTTTTAACCACACGGCCTGTATGAGTCACTGCGTGGCAGACAATGTGATTCCCAACAATCACATTGTTCAGTGATTTCAACACATAATCCAACAGACCTGTATCTCCAATATGTAACCGAGCTGCATCTCGCACATCTTGCCGGGTCATCCCACCACGAAGCAACTCGGGAATACTTTTGGTTTAGAGTAGTTGTGGACCATATTCAAAGCTCCTACGATCTTTTACGCCGCCGTTGATGTCCTGACGATGATCTATGAAGACAACGCAACATGCATCGAACAGCTTAAGAAGGGTTACATCAAAGAAGACAACACCAAGCACATTGCGCCGAAGTTCTTCTTCTCACATCAACAACAATAGCATCAGAAGATTGAAGTCAGGCAAATCCGATCACAAGACAATCTGGCCGACCTCTTCACCAAATCACTGCTGAAGACAACGTTTCAAAAGCTTGTTCAAGGAATTGGTATGCGTAAACTTTCTGAGTTGTAACATTGCTAGTTTTCTTTGGAATTGTGTCAAACTCAGGGGGAGTATCCTGAAGAATACTTGCTTGATCTTAATGTACTCTTTTTCCCTATGATTAGGAGCATTTTCCCCATTGGGTTTTTGCTACCTAACTAGGTTTTAACGAGGCACTCACCTTGGGGTGGTCATATCCCTGATGACATCCCATAGACGTTTCTTTTGACTTTGTATTTCTCACGCATTTTTCCTTAGACTATGGATTTTGTCCCTACTCGGGTTTTTTCCTTAGCCTTAGGGTTTTTTAGTGAGACTTACTACTTTATGCAAGTTCTTACCTTATTAAGAATAAGCGTTGTTCCTTAGAATCAGTGCAGACAAGTCGACTTCCTCAACTTCTACATGATGCTTATGAACTTTCCTAGTTTAAGTGTGATTGTGTAAATCCTAGATTGGATTTGATTCTAGTTATTATTTCCTATTTGGACTTGTATTTCTTAGAGATGAAGGATTTCTTTTCCTTTTTTAACAACTATAAATAAATGCACTACATAAGGGTGAGGAAGGATTTCTTCTCCCTTTTTACAAACACATCTCTCCTCTCTCTCTTCCCTTGCCGTCGGCTCTCTCTCCTTTGTCAGATAAAATAAGCTACAACAAAATTAAATTAATAAAATAATAAACTTTACCATTAATTATACTTTAATATCCTTTCACTAAGTAATGGATTACAGCCATTAACACCCCATTCTGCTGCTCTTTGGCAAACGAAAAAATGAACTGCACCCACACCCTAGCAACTACAGCGCACCTCTGCACCATAGAAAAATTAAATAAATAAAAAGTTGATGGCAGATTCGAAGGAGCATCTCCCACACCATAGTAACTTTTGTTTTTTTTAATATACAACAATATTTAACTTTAAGGAAGGGGAGGATTTGACTATGCCACTCAATACAATGGACTATCTACTAAATAGGTATTAGATTAAACAAAAATATAACACGCTCTCTCAATTCATGTGAGTCGAACTTAAGAATTTTAGTAAATATGAATATATTACTAGTTGATAGTAAACCTTTTATTCTCTCCTCATGGACAATTTTTTTTTTTTTTTTGTACAATTAGGGATACCATATTAAATCAGATTCTGCAGGAGGTTTAATCAAATTGTGCAATTCAATTTTTTAGCTGCTAAAGTGCACTTCCTGTTTTTGTTGTTCTGTGGACCTATTGTGCAGGAGGTCTGATTAATGAGGGAAATTATAGAGTTTTTTTTTTTTTATTTTTTTTTTATTTTTTTTAACTTTATTAGATTCTAACTGAAACGTTTACATCTTGAGCAAGAATATTAAATAAAAACTCCGGACTAATCGCATCCTAACGAAAAGCACCTCCACGTGAGGTTACATATGAGGCGATAGTATGTGCAACGGCATTTCCACTCCGCTTAACAAACCCAAATGTCACCCTTCCTAATTGAGATACCAAAAGACCAATGTCATGAATAAAGCATTCCAAAGTAGCATCGATCACATATTCTCCTGTAAGCATTCGAATAAGCACCTAAGAATCCAATTCAAGCTCCACTTCCACACAACCCAACTCGATACAAACCCTTAAAGCTGCTCAGATCGCAGCAGCTTCAGCCATTGCTTCCGAGTTGTAAAACCCACCTCCTTCCCCACCAGCCGCTTAAAACAAACCAGCAAAATCCCTTAAAACCCATCCATAACCACCTTTGCAAGTCTTCCCACACCAAGCCTATTAACAATTAATCTTCATCACACCAAAAGGTGGCCTCTTCCATCGAACCCGTTGACCCGCGAAGCTTGCTTCAATCCCCTCCTCACCACAGCCACCATCTCTCCTCTTCCTGCATTGCCCAACACGAAACTCCAGGAGGTGCGCACTAAATTCACCATCTCCATGGGATTAAATAGTGATAACCAAACCAAAGGAACTAGAGTGATTTACTAAGACTACAGAGAAGTAAGCAGAGAAAGATGAATACGAGAGAGAGAGAGAGAGAGAGAGAGAGAGAGAGAGAGAGAGAGAGAGAGAGAGAGAGAGAAAAGTCTGATCTTTGTATTATTTCAGAATATGTCAAATGAATACAATCTGTTCTTTTTATAAGCCAAGTTAGTCGGCTACAAAGCTAACTAATTCTTTAACAACCTTCTAACAAACAATGCTGACATGGCTGTGCTGATGTGTCATCCTAACATCCCCCCTCAATCTCAACTGGGAGTTCCAAGCTTGAGATTGTAACAATGTCGAATAAACGTAGGGCTGTGAAGTCCTTTTGTTAAAATGTCAGCAGTTTGCTCATCAGTAGGAATGTATACCACTTCCAAATCTCCTTTTTGAACTCGCTCGCGAACAAAATGATGGTCTGTGTCCAAGTGTTTAATTCTTGAATGAAAGACCGGATTGGCACTTAAAGCTATGGCGGACATGTTATCACAATGAATAACTGGAGATGTAAGCAAACCAACACCTAAATCTTTCAAAATATTGCGCACCCAAGCAACATCTGCTGCAGTGTGAGCTAATGCTTTATACTCAGCTTCTGTAGAGCTTCTGGAGACTGAGTTCTGTCGCTTTGACTGCCAAGATATTGGATTGTTTCCCAAGTATACAACATAGCCAGTAACTGATCGTCGAGTATTAAGATCAGCAGCCCAGTCCGAGTCTGAAAATGCATTAAGATCAAGCACCGTGTCTGAAGAATATAGAATGCCATAGTTAAGTGTTCCCTGAAGATATCGCAGTATTCGTTTGACAGATGCAAAGTGTAGTTCAGTTGGTGAAGACATAAACTGATAGACTGAGTTAACTGCATACGCAATATCCGGCCTTGTGAAAGTCAAATACTGTAATGAACCAACCAAGCTTCTATAGAATGTGGGATCAGCCAAAACAGTCCCTTCTGCATTAAGTAACTGCTGATGTGGCTTACAAGGAGTTGTTGCAGGTTTACAAGAGTCCATTCCTGCCTTGTGAATCAAATCTTTAATGTATTTAGACTGATTCACAAATATGTCCCCATTGGTTTTGTAGTGAACTTGCAATCCCAAGAAATAGGTCAGTTTGCCCATATCTTTGAGCTCAAATACGGCAGACAATTCTTGAATAACTTCCTGAACTTTTGATGGATTTGACCCTGTGAGAATTATGTCATCCACATAGAGTAATAGGATTATCATATCTGTGCCATCTGTTTTTACAAACAAACTTGTATCAGATGCTGAAGCACCAAACTGTAGAGTTGTCAAGTAACTGGTAAACTTGGAATTCCATGCCCGTGGGGCTTGCTTTAATCCATACAAGGATTTAATTAGCTTGCACACATATGTAGGATGAGTTGGATCTACAAATCCTTGGGGTTGTTTCATAAACACCTCCTCTTGTAAATCACCATGCAGAAATGCATTTTTGATATCAAGTTGTCTAAGATCCCAATGATTTATTGCTGCCAAAGCTAGAATCATGCGAACAGTTGTATGTCTTACCACAGGGCTAAAAGTGTCTAAATAATCAACACCATGTTCTTGTGAGAATCCTTGAGCCACTAAGCGTGCCTTATATCTTGCAATACTCCCATCTGAATTCTTTTTAACCTTGTATACCCATTTACTCCCAACTATTGCCCTATCAGCTGGAGGAGGTACCAACGTCCAGGTTACTTGTCCTCGAAGTGAGTTATACTCTTCTTGCATTGCCACCTGCCACTGAGGCAATGATGCAGCTTTTCTAAACGAAGAGGGCTCTGAGGTATCAACAATGTCAGACACAAAGGAAAATCCCCCAACAAATGGTTCATCCTCAGTTAACTGAAGAGAATGTAGTTCAGGACAAGATGCAATTAAAGCTGCATAATTCTTTCGAGTCATAGTACCACTCTTTAATCTTGTCGTCATAGAGTGTGTAGATAACCCATTATCCATAGATGAATCAGATTGTAGAGAGATAGGAAGAATTACCTCAAGTTGTGTAGGGGAATGGACAGGCAACATTGATGATGTACCAGAGTGATGATGGAGTGAGTGATGATGCTGTTGTACTTCTGGAAATGATGCACTACCATTTGCATTATGCTGCTGTGAATCTGAACTCCCTTTAGTATTATTTGAACAGACAGGTGTATTGGTAAAATCAGTAGGGACCACTGTATAAACCTCCTGTGAATTTGGAGTAGTGTTGGCTGAGTTTGCAAGTGTATCAGACAAGTGAAGGACAACATGAGACTGCTGTGCTGATTTATGATCTGATATATTCCTGGAAACAGACTGATGTATAACTTGAAAAGGATACACCTCTTCATCATGTATGACATGCCTAGATATAATAAACTTTCTGGATTTAACATCATAACAGATGACCCCCTTATATCCTATAGCAAACCCCAGAAACACACATTGAACAGCTCTAGGTTGCAGTTTATTTGTATTAAATGGCCTCAATAAGGGATACACAGCAGTTCCAAAAATTTTGAGATTATGCACTTCTAGATCCTGTCTAAACAGAAGTTGATAGGTGATTTCATCTCCAAACTTTTACAAGACATTCTGTTAATCAGAAAGGCTGCATGTGCACATGAATGGTACCAAAAAGACATTGGAATGTTTGCTTCTGTCATCAAAGTCAGAGCTGTCTCAACTAAGTGTCTATGTTTCCTCTCAGCAACTCCATTTTGCTGAGGAGTATGAGGACAAGACACTTGATGAATTACTCCTTTATCTGCCAGAAAATTCTTGAACATATTACTCATATATTCCCCTCCACCATCAGATTGAAGACATTTAATAGTGACATTAAACTGAGTCAACACAAAATTATAGAACTTGACAAATACTGAAAAAGTATCTGATTTATTCATCATAGGGTAAATCCATACAAATCTAGAGAAATCATCTATAAAGCTAATGTAATACCTATAGCCTTCTATAGAGTTCTGAGGTGCAGGACCCCAAACATCTGAATGTATCTTTTGGAATACAGATTGTGATCTCTCTTGATTTACATGAAAAGGCAGTTTACTCATCTTGCCTTGAATACATGCTGAACATATAGAAGGGGATGAATCTACACTAACTGGTAATTGTGCATTCTTCAACATGGAACTTAGTACTTCTTCTGCAGGATGTCCCAGTCTCTTATGCCATACTGATGTCTTTATTTTCTTCCCTAAGAACGCAGCACACTTTCCCAACTTTGCAGCAAAGGAATGAGAAAACACACTGACTGGTATCTTGAACAGCTCACCATCATCACTCTTTCCTTGGTACAAAATCACTCTTGTTGCCTTGTCCTGTATAAAAAATATCAAATCATCACAGATAAACCAACAACCATTATCTCGGCATAACTTCTTAACTGATAACAAATTCATAGTTATTTGAGGAACATGTAAAACATTATGCAAAATAAGATCATTGGATGATGTTCGTATAATTGAAGAGCCAGTATGTTGAACTTGCAAACCTTCACCATTACCAACAGTGATCTTTGCATCATCAGTATAAGGAGTAGCCTGATTGATGATGTCAAGATTAGCTGTCATGTGGTGAGTGGCTCCTGTGTCCACTACCCATGTATCAGCTGCAGAAAAATTATGAACACTTGAATTGGAACCAATATCAGTCGATCCGTGAGCAGTCATACCAGCAAGTGATGGAGGTGGTGGAGGATTGCCTTGATATGAGTAGTTGTTTCTGTGATAGCAGTCCAGTGCTATATGCCCTCTTTTTCCACAAATCTGACATATATTCCCATTGCCAAACGATTGATTCTGATGTGAAGTACTTCTGTAATAGCAGTTATAAGCAGTGTGCCCTCTTCTAGAGCAAATCTGACATTCTGGTGATACTGGTGACCTGTAATTTGTATTACCCTGCCAACTGCTGCCTTGTCTTGAGCTATTTCCAGAAAAAGATCCACTTGAACCATTCCCACCAAAACTGGTTGGAGAGCCTTTAGTATAATTCTCACCTTTGTCAAAAGTAGAGCTTCCTGTCTTATCCCCAAAATTATAGCGAAAACTGTTGTTGTGATTGTTGTTGTACCTCCTAGTATTGTAGTTGTGATTATTTCGCTGCTGTGGCTGAAAAGATTTTCCCCCATTTCCAACATATCCAGATCCGCCACCAAAGTAGACTTCTCCTTGTGATCTATTAGTGTTAGAGCTCTCTCCCCGTTCATACCCTTGAGAACCTCCTTGATATCGCAAAGAATTGTTAGACTCATCTTGAACACACATAGCTGACATAGTTGATGACAGGCTTGTAATCTTGGATTCTATGTAAGCCTCAGCACCAAGAAGCTGAGCTCGAAAATCTTTTAGAGAAATTGAAGTATCCCTAGCCAACAATACTGTTTTAATAACCTCAAAATCTGTTGGTAAACCAGTCAACACTGCAATCATAAAATCATTCTCTGTTATCCTCTCTCCAGCCGATACTAATTGATCTCGGAGCCCTTTCATTCTGAGTAGAAACTTATCCACAGAGTCAGTTCCTTTTTGTGCAGTATGAAATTCTGTCTTCAATTGGTTCACTCGCACCATTGAAACAGATGCAAACCTGTCTTGAAGGCACTCCCAAGCTTCTTGAGATGTCTTACAGCCAATAACATGATCCATGGCATCATCCGAGAGTGTTGCAATGAGGAGACTTAACAGAGCTAAATCCTTCTTGACCCATTCCTTATAGGCAGTAGTAACTTCTTTTGTGACACCACATTCAGATGTAATGCAAAACTTAGGTGGACATGGAGATTCTCCAGTAAAGAAATCGAACAAGTCATATCCTCTGAGAACCGATTGAAATTGATAACTCCACTTGACAAAATTATCATCTTGGAGCTTTACAGTTATCATTCCCAGCAAACCTTCTATCTTGACAGTATTGGACGCCATAGTAACTCAAGAATTGCACCTTATCACTCTTTACAGAAAACAATCTTCAGAAAAAACCACTTCAAGAAAGCAATCTTTAACACAATTTCGACAGCAACAATCTTATCATCAAGCAATCTGCAAGTCACTAACTTTTATTTCACAATCTTCAATTCACAATCTTCATTTCACAATCTTCAATTCACAATCTTCATTTCACAATCGACAGTTCACTATCTTTATTTCACAATCGTCATTTCACAATATTCAATTTGCAATCTTTAACTCACAATCTTCAATTCACAATTTTATCAAAATTTCATCGACTTGCACGCAATTTCTCAGAGAATTTGACAGAAACTCACTGCAGCAATTTATCAAACACCAACGATGCATAAAAGTTCAAGAATCACTTGAGAAAGATCAAGAAAACCCCAGAAAAAGATATGCTTCAGCGGAAGATAACGGCACCAAGGATCGTCCGGGCGATTGATACCATGATAACCAAACCAAAGGAACTAGAGTGATTTACTAAGACTACAGAGAAGTAAGCAGAGAAAGATGAATACGAGAGAGAGTGAGAGAGTGAGAGAGAGAGAGAGAGAGAGAGAGAGAGAGAGAGAGAGAGAGAGAAAAGTCTGATCTTTGTATTATTTCAGAATATGTCAAATGAATACAATCTGTTCTTTTTATAAGCCAAGTTAGTCGGCTACAAAGCTAACTAATTCTTTAACAACCTTCTAACAAACAATGCTGACATGGCTGTGCTGATGTGTCATCCTAACAACTAGCACTCCTTTAAAGACCATTTCATTCCGGCTCTTCCATATTCTCCACATAACAAACACACACTCCTGCATCAACTCCTCTTGTCTTTCATTGTCGCAGAAACGAACACATAGTCCCTGCACTCACGAAAATCCCTACCTGCCATAAATTGTCATGTCCAGCTACAAAGAGCAACAGTACCATAGCACACGACTAAATGCACATTGGAAAAACAAGTGATGCTCCGTCTCCTCCGCTGCTCCACATAACACAATTACTATCCACTTACATTCGGCGTTTAAGGAGGTTGATCCGCACAGCCAAGGAATGGTTACAACACCGCCATATAAAAAACAGCCAAGGGAGATTATAGAGTTTACGTAGGAGGAGAATGAAATATTAAAGATTACAGTCAATTACTCAAGGAGGGCATATCAAATAAAGAGTAAATGGTAAGTTACTTAATTTATTAATTTAACTATTTTTTTTTCAAAAAAGATTATTTAAATGCATAAACTAACTATGGTTAAACTTTTAGACACATGCCAGATGACACTTTACTGCAATGATGAAAAGTAATCGTGCCTATGCACCATGGTGTGAGTTTGATTCTCAATGATTCCCTCCCCATAACACTATCGTTTGTCCACAAAATAATAATAATAATAATAATAATTCTTTAGACACATGGCATAGTTCTAAAAGAGGGTAGCGCCACACCAAGATAATTTTTTCCGTGTGTATCTGGACCACAAGATGATACATCCTCAGGATTTATAGGAGTGAGCAAACACATATGGACTAAACTAGAGACATTAAACTTCATAATAAAAACCACTTATTACTACGATTTATTTGTATTTCTCTTCCCTTGTAAATAAGAAGTATTCGGTTGGAATATCATGGATGGGGCATTAATGCTTGCCTAAGGTCCGCTTTTTGAGGTCATGTGAGGGACAAACTTATTGCAACCGCCAAATTAATCCAACGGTTGAAACTCTTATAATAACTCATTTTAATGCGTTACACCCGATTGAAAACAAACAAACAAACAATTCGCCCACAGAAAACAAACAAAGTAATCCGATGACTCCCATCTTATTTCATTGGTCAGACGAGGCAGAAGATTTGGTGGAGGTGAGGGTGGCGGGGTGTTGATGAGCAGCCATAACCATATCTTAAAGCTTCATGACGGAAATAGCTAGATAAAGTAAATGGGTGTTGAATGTTGAGCACAAATCGTGGACTACTGAGAAATGAAACCACGGTTTTATTTATTTGATTAATATCCGTCCAAAATCAGATTGGATTCATGGAGCCATCTTGGAGTGATTGAACTATTCAAATCAGAGTTTCAGAATATGGGTTTTTAAACCTTAGTTTTAGGGCTTCAAGGCTTAATCATCTATATTTTTTGCAAAATCCCTCGAAGAAAGAAACCACTTAAAATTATAATTTTGTATATATCTAAAATATGTTAGCAGGGTAGTTAAAGAAAGGTAGGGATGGAGAAACGCAAGAGGATTTTTTTTTTTTTTTTTTTTTTTTTTTTTTTAGTACAACGATATATTTTACACTAAAGAGAGAGAGAGAGAGAGAGAGAGAGAGAGAGAGAGTTTGGCTAGAGTTTTGCCATGAAATAGAACTCATCAAGTTATTGTTCTTAATTTATTCAAATAAGTTATTATAAGCTTCAACCGCTAGATTAATTTGACCGTAATAATATTTGTCCCTCACAGGACTTCAAAAGGTGGACCTTAAATGAAAAGCATCGTGGACAGCGAGTTTGATACCAACTTATTTCTTAACTCTTAATATAAAAATATCATTATACTCCAGCAAAACAAAATTTAGAAAATAAAATATAGTAGTACTGTCCAAAAAGTAGCTTACAATTTCGTCAAAAGTGAAACAACGAAAACTGCCAAAGTAGACTTCTAACTCAGCACGGTTTACAAATAAAATTAGATTGATTAACTACAATAAACATATTTTGAGAACTAATGAATGTTTATTATGTCATCATTATAATTATTATTGTGTCATCAATATATGATTAATCATTACTGAAAAATAATCACTTCTACAAACCAAATGTCAAAATTGTTGTAGGCATAATTTACTGAAACAATTATGGAGGCCAAAAGAGAGAGAGGGTGCGGCAAGATTGAGAGAGAAGAGAGAGATGTGTAATTGTGGGTGTGTGTTATCTCACCCCATTGTGCCTTTATTTATAGTAGTAGGGAAGGGTAATTACTTACCCTTTAGGATTACAACATTTAATAGATAATCTACTCCTAATAGGCCTAATAGGAATATAAGATACATTCCCATATTTACTAGGATTTACACAATCACATTCCTATTCTAATAGGACTGCAACACTCCCCCTTGAGTGTGTAAATACTCAAGTGAATGGCGCATCAGGTCTTCAGTGATGAAGTAAGTACAGTTGAGGAAGTCATCGGCACAACGGGTGATCGCGAGTCTCAAATTTACTTTGAAGTATGCATGTGTAAAAACTCACAAAAACCTCGCTATGGTAAAACCCAAGGAATGGGGAAAACCCATAGACTAAGGGAAAAGTAAGAAAATATGCATAATGTCTTAAACAAACGTCAAACTGGACGAGTGTAGTGAACTCAACGGAGTATGATCATCCCAGGATGGGTGCCTCATTAAAACCTCGTTAGGTAGCAAAAACCCAGTGGGAAAAATGCTCCTAATCGTAGGAAAAAGAGTACATTAAGATCATGTGAGTATGCTTCTGGATACTCCCCCTGAGTTAGACATAACTTCTAAATAAGAGAACTACAAGCGATTCAATTCAGATAATTTGCGCATACCGATTCCTTGGACAAACTTCTGGAAGGTTGACTTCGGCAGTGACGTCGTGTAGAGGTCGGCAAGGTTGTCTGGGATCGGCTTGCATGACTTCAAATCTCCTGATGCTTTGCTGATGTAGATGTAGACGCAATATGTCTTGGCGTTGGCTTCGTTGATGTATCATGGCTTGGTCGGGTTGATACATATGGCATAGTCTTCATGGATCGTCGTTGGGACTCAACGATGGATGAAAACACAGCAAGTACTTCGAATATGCTCAACAAGAACTCCTAACCATGTCTCACGTGTGGCGTAGTGAAGTGAGGTGAGTCTTGGAACGATTCGAAGATTTCGCAACTAAGGTCATATCGTGGACCTCCAAGATATTGCGATATCCCTAATGGTAAAGACATAACCATTCGGGGATTTTGCCTTGTGCAGGTTTGATAAGTAACTTGCGTCAGCATAACAAACAAGGCAAGCATCATTTCGAGGATCAGGGGGGTTGGATCCGCTCGAGATGCGTTGGGATTTGCTTTGCCCAAATTCGTAGTACCTTCAGGGAACGTCTTTAATACCAATTCAATGGTTGCGTGTAGGCGCGGTGCTGCATCTTTACCAAGATCAACAGCGAATGAGATGTCCTGTCTAAATACAATGAGCTAAGTACAACGAAACGCAAAGTTGAACTTAGATATGGAATTTCGGATTCCACAGCCTCTTCTAGAGTCTCATTTGCATATAACGTATGGACGATCAAAGGTATACTCAAAGGTGACACATTCAGGGTGTAGTTCGACTGGTAGACCAAAATACCGTCAGACCAATGCTTGAACTTCAGGTCAAGGCATAAACGAGTTTTCCTAAGATCCTTCATCTCAAATTCCATCTTCAGGTGCGAGGCAGTTTTCTCATGCTCTTCCAGAGTCTTAGTGAGATTCGTGTTAACGACATAAACTGTAACTCTAGCAATTTGGAATAAGACTTCATAGTTTAACACGCAAGGGCATTCATTCATATCCCTGACTGATCAAATTATCACGTAGACGGGTATACCACATCCGTCGGATTTTTCAATCCATAAGTGAACGCCTCAAAACGAGTTAAGAGGGTGTTCCGTGGTTCTGGAACTATTTGAGTCAGTCCATGTAATTATTCGGGAACTTACATGTTAATCTCCGTATCTTATATCCCCATGGAGAAATACTAACCACTTTTCATAATGCTGCTATCAATCACAGGACGTTTGAGAGAAACCTTGCGCCGTAAGGCGTGCATCATATCGCACTATTTCATTCATCTCATAACGCTTCCTTTCCCACTTGTAACATAATAAGGTTACCTTGGGCAGTGTAGGAACTACGGGTCCAATACACACTTTGGTAAGGAATTTGACCTAGATTGTAGTTTCAGTTGTCCAATCAGTTCTACGTTGTCACTTAATCAACGGAACACGGTTCGATATCGTCGCTTTTCATTTATGTCGGTAGCTACCATATAAGTGAAAACATCATCGATGATAATCTCATTTCAATTCCATTTAGCTCACCCAAACTAGTATACTGGACCAAGAACTTCATGTCTTGGGAGTAATCCGGATTAATCTCATGAGATGGAAATGATTTGAGACAGCGATCGAGTTTAGATTCAATGTTGTGCCTTGTCTTCCTCTTCCAGGGAAGTGAATCCTACGAACCGAATGATCTGTCGTGCTCCAGGCCAAGACAGATTGATTGGCTATCCGCCGGTGTACCGGACCGTCCAACAGGGGCGTCCAAACCGTCCAACAGGGGCGGCACACCCTCCAGGGATGTTGACTCGACGTCCGTTAAGTACGTCTATCCTTGCAGGCATGTTTGCAGCTGGTATATGATCTCGTCACTTTAGCTAGATCAGAGGAATGCGTCTGGAGCAACATTCTGAAATCTAGAATTCATCGCACTTGCTTATCACACTTGTGCGGTATGGGGATCGAGATGAGACATAGTGGGCAACGTCCACGTAAATTCGCGTCGTTCTACAGGAACGTTGACGTTCTTATCTCCCCCTAACGGCGGGAAGACTGTCTCATTAAAGTGACAACCCGCAAATGAGCGGTAAAGAGATTGCGTGCAAGGGCTCGAAAAGAGCTAGTGTGAAGGAGAATCATGATCGACAAAAGATACACATCCTTCTTTGAGGACCCATGGTGGTACGTTGCGGCGGCGCAACTTGGCACATGGAATGCACACCCAAATGCGTAAATACGAAAATCGTCAGGTTCGTACCCAGTAACCAACTGTAACGTCATATAGGTTGGGTGGCAATGGGCCTCAAGGCGGACCAATTCATCACTGCGTACAAGGATTGCATAGCCCTAGGCAGAAACTGAAAACTTGGTACGTTTACCAAAATTCAGGCGATCATTTAAATTGCGCTTTATGATCACTTAGGCGAGGCTATTTGGGGTGAACATGGGAATTCGATGTTCAATTATAAACCCAAAACGACATGCAATACTTTATCGAAAACTGTCGATGTAAACTCTCCGACATTATCCAGTCTCCCGGACCTTAAGGGATAAGTAGGGTGGTGAGCCCTTAATCGGCCAGAGGGTTTAGCAGTAATGTGTGTGGACAAACATGTGACCAGTTTGTCGATTCATCAACCAAAACCATAAGTCTTTATATGGTCCGCATTTTGGTTGGATTAGTCCACGTATATTCCCTTGAATCCACTGTGAAAAGAGAGTCGTTTCGTATCTTTGCAAGGGATGATTTATAAAATCGAATTTCCCTAATGAGCATGCTTGGCAAAGTGTGCTTGTAGGCACAATATCCTTACTTTGGGTAAGGAGATGCATCAGAGCATCGTTGGTCGACCTAAGTGTCCCAAAAGGTCGTGCCAAAGCAAGTAAACTGCTCAATCACCTAGCCCTAGGCCGGCCACATATGGCATGTGCCCCAGTTGGGGGACAACCCATTGGCCCCAAATCAAAGCTTCAGGCTCATTTTTGGTGGTGGTGCAAAGATATTTCACTCTATTTTCTTCAGTGGTTTCATTTATGATCATTGTCAACTCGAATATCCTTAAAAACTCAACGTCAGGGAGAATTTAAGTTCCCTTAAATGGTGATTCAGTACCATTCATACAACGAGGAGCGTGCCATTGCTCTTAATCAGGTTGGATAGACCTGAAGTCGTTGTTAGAGATGTGATTTAGGTGTAAAGTTAGTGTGCGTAGTACGCATTCATCCAGACAACTAACTTTCCCACATTCCAACCTAATCACGTGTTTAATTGAATCGGTCACATGTACTAAGAAACATGATTCAATTAACTCATATTCGAGGACAATATCAATAAGATTATCCATAAGTAAAACATACACCAAACTTGAATCCAAGAACATGGAAAAATGTTCACAAAGTAAGCAAAGCTACTAGGTGGATTCGGCCAAAAAGGCCATCCATGTCAAAATTTTGGTCTTCCAACGATGTTTGGTGGAGCAAAATCAGTCTCACATATTGACTACTAGAATGGTACTCCTTAACAATATTGGTAGGGGCACGAACAAGTGCATAACCAATAATCTATTCCATCGGGACGGAAATAGATTCTGCATGGTTAAGGTTGGGAATACTATCCCTTATTCTTGAAGTTTTAGGTCTTAGGTACCAAGGATCATGCTTCGGGCATGATGCCACACCTTGGCAGGCCCTGATTCTACCATATGTTTGTAAAAACAAACTCAAAATTGGATTATGAGATGGACAGACCCAAACTTGGGTTCAGTAGGCTTTGACCGAACTGGGTTGAGCTATATGGTAGACTCCAGCCGAACTGGGTCCATACCTTTCTCTCATGTTTGTGGTAGTAATCAGATCCAAGAATTTGGTAAACTTCCGCTTTCTACACTGCTATTTCAAGAGCGAGTTAGAAACATGGAAGGATGAGAAAAGTATTCTCCAGTCAAAATTCAATCGAATTTATAAACTTCAGAATTGTACTCATTCATGGACGTAATCATGGTGTGCTTCAGGCAATGTCTTTCATGATTAGACAGTCCGTAGGAGCGAGCCAAAGAGCCATGGAATCCTCGATCGGGAGGTCTTTCCATTTGTAATGCTTCGGGCATAAGTCTTTGAGTGAAGATCATGGCGGAGGCTTATTCAGCTCTTCCATGCCATTGTTGGCTTCAATGGTTTCTCAGCTTCTTGATAGTCAATGGGAGATTAACGTCTTGTACCCCACATTAAGTGGTTTCTACGGGAAACATCCAAATCAGGAAAATCGAACTTGTGACAGTTCAACAATCCACTGAATTGGAGGGAACAAGATTGTGATGGGTGCTATGGGAATGAAACATCCATAGGCATCAACATTCGATGTCTAAGACATGGTTTTCATGAAAATCGTCGGGTTTTCATGGGTGTATTGTTTTATGAAAACTTCGGGTTTCAAAGGCACTAAATTCGAAACTACAGGTTCGATTTAGTTTATGAACATTTAGTTCATAAAATAGAGGTTCCTGCAAGAAACACAGAATGCAATATACTAACTTAGTGTAGTGGATTTGAGTTGTCTTCGGGAACTCAAGTGTGAGAGCTTCGTTACTACGAAAGTATGTGACGGTTCAAAGTATAAAGAGAAATTATTGAATCGTTAATGTCCAAAAGTGATCTTCAGGTCAATAATTTTGGATTCATTATCAGATTAATGGACTGTAGGTCACTTTTAATTAATTCAATAAATCGGGACCATACAGGGTCGATTGTAGAAGCAAAATAATATTAGCATAATATTATTGGATCGAAATTGGAGCCCCAAAATAATTTGGGCTTGTGCCGTGGGGTGTGGGAAGGCACGGGGTGCCTTAAGGGTCACGGCAGGGCCTGGGAAAGGGCCAGGAACCATGGCAGCAGGTCACGGGGGAAGAAGGGCTTCCAGCCGAAGCTGGGTTGGGTCCATATGGACCGAGGGGATTGCACGGGGGAGCCCAAGATAGTGGGCTGGCGTGTGGAGGCTGTGGGCCTCGCGTGAATGAGCCCAGCCAAAAAAAGGCTGGCGTTTGTGCGAGCAGTGCCCAGCCGAAGGCTGGCAAATGGATGCGGGCCAGGTGTGGCCGAGGGCTGCAGGCCCAAGTCCAGAAACAAAGCAGGCGAGGCCTGATGTTTCTTGCTGCGCAGGGAGGGTGCAGTGCACCCAATCCCGATCCCTTGGTTTCCCATTTTTTTTTTTTTTTTCAATTCCCTTAGGGTTTTAGGAAAACCCTAACTTGCTTCTAATTTATTTTTATACTTTGACTCACAAATTCCACATAACAATTTAATTGTGCGATGCATGAAACAAATATATATATGAATTTGTGAATATATATATCGGAAGGAAAATGTAAACATAGGGGGTTCATGCATCATGGGGAATGTTTTCATGCTTCATGGGTCGTTTCAAATATCTTACTTTATTTTAAGCGTACCTGAGTAGCAGAAAACAACAAAAGCCTTTGAATTTGTAGAAGTTCCTTCGCAGAAAGCCGGAATAGCATCTCCAATGCGTTGTATCACGTTCAACATAGAAAAATTAAATTGAATCAATAGCATGTAGATCAATTTAAAATAATAATAAATTAATCATGAAAAGAATGATTAAAACGTAATACTCCCCTGATTGAAGAATAAACTCTCTTTAGCGCAGCGTCAAGAGCGTGCTGATAACGTGTTGTAGGCATAATTTACTGAAACAATTATGGAGGCCAAAAGAGAGAGGGTGCGGCAAGATTGAGAGAGAAGAGAGAGATGTGTAATTGTGGGTGTGTGTTATCTCACCCCATTGTGCCTTTATTTATAGTAGTAGGGAAGGGTAATTACTTACCCTTTAGGATTACAACATTTAATAGATAATCTACTCCTAATAGGAATATAAGATACATTCCCATATTACTAGGATTTACACAATCACATTCCTATTCTAATAGGACTGCAACAAAAATATGTTTATTGAAGCTTTTTTAAGTATTATTATAAATTACCTAAAAAAATAAAATTATTATAAAAAAATACGCATCCAATAAACACGTAAGAAAATCTCCACGGACTCAAAGACAAAAGTCTAATGGTGCTGGCTAAATAATCATTGTACCTTTTTTTTTTAACAATACGTAAAATTAATTGAAACACGAAAGAATTAAGGAAGACAAATGAAATTTGAATAAGAGCTAATTGATTTGATGGGATCAAGATCTATTTATGGCTTGTAATATTTATATTTTATTTACCTTGACCAAAACAATCAGAAATTATGATTGAGTTTATAATTAATAATTAGATTCTTGAGTAAACGGCAAGCGAATTCCTGTGCTATATTATTATTAGGTCAAGCCAACTCAAAAGGAGGCTTTTAAGAAGCCAGCCATTTTCTAAACGGAACATTTTCTTGGAGAAGGTACGTTGTTGAATTACTTTTCTAATTATCTATGCTCTTCTCTTTACGTAATTGTACGCATTCATAGCAGTTTCCTAGCTAGTTTCACTGCCTATGGCTTTATGGTTGCACTTTTAAGTTAAATCCCCTCAAAAGCTTTTGATATTCATTGCAGTACTGGTAAAATCATTTGAAGTGTCTCCTAGATGCTGTATTTACCTTTAATTTCTTTCTTTTTTTATTATTTTTTTCTGTTTCGTTTAGCACATGTCATATATATGTTCATACGTGAAATCATTTGTTCTTCTCTTTTAGGGTTTAGTTTTGAAGGTGGAGAATCTAGTTATTCTTATTGCACAGCACAAAAGTAAAAACAACCAAAGATTAAACCGATCCCATATTCTCCCAAAGATTAAACACAGTTATTTCTTTTTTTATTCTTACAGCAGATGAATATGGGCCGCGGAAGGCTAAACATGGAACTAATTGCAAACGAGAGGTCTCGGAAAACAACATTTCAAAAGAGAAGGAAGGGAATAATGAAGAAGGCTTATGAGTTTTCAACTCTTTGCGAAGTAGATGTGTGCATGATAATCTACGGACCAAAACTGACTGATCGGCCTCCAGAGCTCCAGACTTGGCCCAAAAATCCGAAAGAGGTAAATCGGATAATCAACAAATACAAGGCAAGCACCATGTGCAAACCGGCCAAGAAAACCTTCGATTTGTCTGATCTATTGATGGACCGAAAGAACAAGGTATATGCTGATATATACAGAAAGCGTAAGGAGATGTATGAGACCAAGTACCCAGCATGGGATGAACGCATCAACACTTTTTCAGAAAGTCAACTGGAGGCACTTCTTAATGCGTTGGCTGCTAAGCTCGAGTCTGGCAAGAGAACATTACTCAATAGAAAGAAAGAAGCTGCCGGGCATCAAATACTTGTCATGAAGAAAGAAGCACCAACACTATTGATGGGTGGAAACCATGATGTTGGTGAATCATCGAGCCGAAAGCATTCTTGTAACTATGAGGAGGACCAAAACTATATGAGCTCTTTCAGTAACAACATGGTAGATCATATGCTCCAGCAGTTTCCACATCAGCCTTGTGATCAAATGCTTCAATTTGATAATTCAAATGAATACTTGAGCAATCTTTTGGCTCCAAATCCGGGTCCAACAGCAATGTGGATGTTGAGGGAGAGCAACTATAGTCTTCAATTCGGCACAGGTGCCAACGGCAGTAATTCTCAATTTCCAGTGGCGGGGAATCAATGCAATTTCAGTGATCCAATGATGATTCATTCTACAGTGGAGAATACGAATATGAATATGGTGATGGTGAATAATAATCTTAATCCTCCAAGATCGTCATACATGAGCCAGCAGTACTATGCTCGACTAATGCAGCCGGCTGTGCCCTACATGCAGTATCCAGTAATGCGAGCAAGTATTTCATCTCATCCGGTTCAATTGCGTGCATCTCAGGCCAAAGATGATCAGTACCAGGATGTCAACCATTATCTCTGGTCATGAATAGCAAGATGGTTTAACGACTATTACTGTTTAATTAGTTACTTTATCTTTCTGTGTGAATTCAGTCAATACTTTTGGGTCAATTCTTTCAGATCGTTAAGGTTTATGTGATATGCTAACTAGTACCGGGTACTAAAATAAAATAATCCTCCAGAAAAGCCATGTGTTATTATTGTCATTATACATCTGATAAAATAAAATTGCAAGTTTTAGTGTTTTCTCAGATAAAATGAAACTTTATTAACAACGAACAAGAATGTACATACGGCGGGCATTGCTAAATGTAATGAAGTGGTCACACGACTCACACAAGCCAAAAAAACACCAACTTAACAATTACAAATTTAATCAGAATACGATACAATTTTTTATCCACGACATCCAATTAACAAAAAAAAATAACACTCATGAAGACTAAACTTTCACTACAAAAATATTGAATCACTCTTATTGTTAATGACCTTAAGAGAGTCAAATTGTACATTTCAATTGTTGACTAACATATATAAATCCTTATAAGTTTGTTATTTGTGACCATTAAATAAAAAGGAAAACTAATGAAAAGGACTTCAAAACTTCGAATTTTAATCAAAAACCATATACTAACTTTATTTAATGATAAGAACAAAAGATACAAAACAAAAAAAACAAAAAATAATCCAACCTAAGCGCTTGTAAGTGCACGCCAACCTATTCAAATATCAGATCAAATTAAACTTTTACATTGGGCAATTAGAACTGAAAAGAAAACCCGCAGTGCGAAAAAAAAAGAAAGTAGTGGGAGTAGTACAATAAATGATCATGAGATGGAATGGATTAGATGAAATAAAATTATTTTTTAAATATTTCATTGGGAATGAAAAGGCTCAGAGAGAGAGAGAGAGAGAGAGAGAGAGAGAGAGAGAGAGAGAGAGAGAGAGAGAGAGAGAGAGAGAGAGTACTGTTTATGTGAGGAAAAGAAAAGTAACCATTTTACGACCAAATAAAAAAACAGAAGTAGCAATTTCCTAGGGATGTCCAAATTAATCTGTCAAGTATCAATTTTTAATTTTATAGATAGACAGATAGGTAATATCTGTCATGTAAATTTTGATTGACTGGTAGTGTACACAAAGATTGTCAACGCCATTAAATATCATGCAATGAAATAGTGGTAATACTAATGTTCGATTTAAGAAACAGTTAGTATTTAGTTTACGAAATAGTAATAGTACTAGTGTTCAGTTTAAGAAATAGTCAGTGTTTAATTTACGAAATAATGATAGTACTAGTTTACGAATTAGTGATAGTACTAGTGTTCGTATAAGAAATAGTCAATGTTTAGTTTACGAAACAGTAATAATACTAGTGTTCAGTTTAAGAAATAATCAGTTTTAGTTTACGAAATTTTCAATGTCCAATTTAGGAAATAGTGATAATACTAGTGTTCGGTTTAAGAAATAGTCAGTGTTTAATTTACGAAATAATGATAGTACTAGTTTACGAATTAATGATAGTACTAGTGTTCGTATAAGAAATAGTCAGTGTTTAGTTTACGAAACAGTAATAATACTAATGTTCAATTTAAGAAATAATTTGTTTTAGTTTACGAAATAGTCAATGTCCAACTTAGGAAATAGTGATAGTACTAGTATTCGGTTTAAGATATAATCAGTGTTTTATTTACGAAATAATGATAGTACTAGTTTACGAAATAATGATAGTATTAGTTTACGAATTAATGATAGTACTAGTTTACGAATTAATGATAGTACTAGTGTTTGTATAAGAAATAGTCAGTGTTTAGTTTACGAAACAGTAATAATACTAGTGTTCAGTTTAAGAAATAATCAGTTTTAGTTTACAAAATAGTCAATGTCCAATTTAAGAAATAATGATAGTACTAGTGTTCGGTTTAAGATATAGTCATTGTTCATAAAACTGAGAAATTAAAATTTTCTTCATTTTTGGTCTTGTAATATTATTATTACTTAGTTTGTTCTAAAAAAATTATGAAACAATGGTCAAATAAACAAACAAACAATAAAATAAGAAAGAATGTATTGTTTATGGAGTGAGAGTAGTGTGACATGAGAGAATGAGGAGAGGTGAAATGAGAGAGGAAAAAGAAGAAAAAAAGTTGATGTGGATGGGTGAGGTGAGAAGAGAGAAATTTGATGGGAGTATGTGAAAAAAGGGAGAGGGAGAGAGGAGATAAGAACGATGGAGGGAGAGGGAGGAAAGGTAAGTGTGTTTGTGTGATATGACGCGCGGGACTATCGAGTCAGCTTTTGCTTTTGTTTTTATTTTTTATTATTATGTTAAATTTTGTCCTTTTTATTGAAGTTTAAGTTCTTTTTATTAAAATTTAACTCTTTTTTATTAAATAAAGTTAGTAGATGATTTTTGGTTAATAAAAAGTTTAGAGAAGTCATTTTCATTAAAGCTCCCTAAATAAAATGTGTTGTATTTGATAAGTGGCTTCCTTGGTTAAACAACTAATTAATTTTATTGTTCATATAGAAACTATGTGGCTTTAAAGATAGAAGGCTACCAAATTTTTTAAACCAAATTTGTAAACTATTAACCTATGAAGTTATGAAGGAATAGAAAGAACAATGGAAGCAGAAAGGTTGAACATCAAGAAAGATGGAGAGAAAACTCAGTGTATTTCGATAGAGCAAATATTACAATATGCAGTGAATGAATCTTACAACAACCTTTTGTAGTAACTAATCTTCAGTGCAAATGACTCAATTACCCCTTTTAACAACATTACTCTAACTAACTCAATCATTTTAGCAACCATAAATACTTAACCAATAATACAATGCCACATGGATTAATGACATGTACATATGGTTATTAGTACCCCCTCAAACAAAGTTGAGTTACTGAAGCTGAGTTTCTTGTTAATGCAGAATTAGCTCCTAATCCAAGACCTCTGCAATGCGTGAGAAAAACTGGACCATGAAGTCCTTTTGTAAACACATCTGCCACTTGATCATCAGTAGGGATATAGTGAACCATAAGATCTCTTTTTTGGACCTTTTCACACACAAAATGGTAGTCAGTATCTAGATGTTTTATTTTGGAGTGAAAAACAAGATTTGAACTCAGTGCCAAAGCTGACAAGTTTTCACAATATAGAGAGGGTGGTATTGATAGATATTGATGAATGTCCTTGAATACTGAACGAATCCAAAAATATCAGTTGCACAGTGAGCTAAGGCTTTGTATTCAACCTCTGTTGAACTTCTTGATACAGCATATTGTTTCTTTGACTGCCATGAGATTGTATTTGCTCCCAAATAAACAACAAACCATGTGATTGATCTTCTGGTATTAATGTATGCTACCTAATCCGAGTCTAAATAGGCAGTGAGATTAAAATCCTTGCTCTTTGTATACTGTAAACCATACCCAATAGTGCCTTGTATATATCTCAATATTCTCGTGACTAAAAACATATGTATATTTGTTGGTTGTGTCATGAATTGACAAACCATGTTCACATAATGGGCAATGTCTGACCTAGTAAAGGTTAGATATTAGAGAGCCCCAACTATGCTTCTGTAGTGACTTGGATCAGATAATAAGGTTCCTTTTCTTGCAAGAATATGAGTATGAGGCTTAGATGGTGTTGATGTCGATTTACAATTGTCCATACCTGTTTTTTGCAATAAATCTTTGGCATATTTAGTCTGAGCTATAAACAAAGACCTATCTTCTTTAAACTGAATATGTAACCCTAAGAAATATGTTAGCTTATCCATATCCTTGAGATCAAACACACCTGCAAGATCGTCAATGACATCTTGTATTTTCATTGAGTTTGAACCAATAAGAATTATATCATCAATATAGAGCAAGAGAAGGATTATATCTCCATCATCTACTTTGACAAATAAACTTGTATATGAAATAGATGATTGAAAGCCAATAGATGGAAGGTAACTTGTAAATTTAGAGTTCCAAGCTTGAAGAGCCCTTTTCAATCCATAAAGTGATGTAACCAATCTGCAAACATGATCAGGACTTGTAGCATCAACAAAACCTTGTGGTTGTTTCATGTAAATCTCTTCTAGCAGGTCTCCATAGAGGAAAGCATTCTTGATATCGATTTGTCTTAATTGCCAATTGAATTTAGTAGCCAAAGCTAGAATGATTCTAACAGTATTATGCCTCACCACTGGACTGAAGGTCTCTGAATAATCTAAACATTGTTCTTGACTGTATCCTTGTGCAACCAAGCTAGCTTTAAATCTTGACACAGTGCCATTTGGATTTTTCTTCACCTTGTACACTCATTTACTTCCAATGATTGACCTATTTAATGGTGGTGGAACTAATACCCAGGCTCCTTGAGCTTTTAATGCATTGAATTCTTCTTGCATTGAATTCTTCTTGCATTGCAATTTTCCATTCTTGCTTGCTTGAAGCAACTTTAAATGTTTTTGGTTCCTCCCTGTCTGTTATGTCAGCTAAGAAAGAAATCCTCCAGAGAAATTGTCATTGAGATTGCTAGAAGTATTATCACTATAAGAGTCTTCAAGTTGTAAAGAAGATAATTGAGATAATGAAGCAAGATATCCAACATAACTCTTTCTTGTAATGGCACCAGTTTGTAATCTGGTTTGAATACAATTTATTTGTAACTGTAGTGGCTGAATCATTGATAATAGGAGATGAGGTAAAATCGATATCAAGAAGCAAATGAGTAGTGTTTGGTGAAGATGAAAAAGTATAGCCAGATGTATTTGATGTTCCAGATCCAAATCCCTGAAACACTAATTATGTTGACACATTACCCTCTGATAAATGCATTGAATTACTGTTATTCATATTAGTAGTCTAAGATGTTACTTGACTCTCAACCCTGATTCTAGACAATGAATTCTGTGAAGCTGCATGGTATTGATTTTGTTGTCTATTTAAAACTGGTATAGGTACAATGATTGGTGAAGACCTTTGTTCATATTATCTAAATACCATTCCATTACTTCTGCAACTTACTAATTTTACAGGAAACAAAGATTCATCAAAACATACATGTCTCAATATAAGGCACTTCTTGGTTTGCGTATTATAGCAGATAACTCCTTTATAGCCTAATAAGTATCCCAAAAACTCACACATGACTGATATTGGTTGTAATTTATTCACATTGTATGGTCTTAACCAGGGAAAGACAACTGAACCAAAGATCTTTAATAACTGTATATCAAGTGTCTTCTTATACAAAACCAAAAGAGGAGAACTGAAAGACAAGCTTTTGCAAGGCATTTTGTTTATCAAAAACACTGAATGGCACATACAAAGTACCATAACTCATAAGGCAAACCAACTACAGTAAGGAGAGTGATTGCAGTTTCCAAAATGTGCCTGTGTTTCATTTCTGCAACTCCATTATGTTGTGGAGTGTAAGGACAAGACACTAACTGTAGGATACCTTTATCAACCAAAAAATTAGTAAAACATTTGCTTGTATATTCACTCCCCCCATCTGTTTGTAAAGATTTGATTGATACTCCAAATTGAGTAAGAATAAACTTGTAGAACTTGACAAATATTGTAAACACATCAGATTTATTACTCATAGGAAAAATCCAAACATACTTTGTATATTCATCCACAAATGTTACATAGTACTTATATCCCTGTAGAGATTTTACAGATGATGGACACCAGATATCAGTGTGCACTTTTTCAAAGGGAAATGTACACCTATAAGTTTGAACTGGAAATGGAGTCCTAGACATCTTGCCTTGAATGCAAGAAATACAATTACTATGTATATCAATTGCGTGAACTGAAATATTAGACTGTTTCAACATTGAAGCCATTATTTCATGAGCTGGATGTCCTAGCCATCGATGCCAGACATTATACCTCACTATTTTATCCAAATATGCTACTAGATCTTTTGTAATAAGCTGTGAACCTATTGAATTTGTAACCACAGGGATTTGGAACAATTCCTCAGGCCTACTCTTTTCTTGGTACACAATCTCCCTTGTCTTCTTATCTTACACAAAAAATTTAGATTCATCATATATAACTTTTGTTGTCAGCACACAATTGTTTCACATAGAGTAAACTTTTAGCAACATTAGGTACAGGCAAAACTTTATTAAGAATCAAATAGTATAGGAGTTAATTGGTAGACATGTACCATTCCCAATTGTTATCTTCTTAGATCCCTCAAAAGGTGTTATTTGATTTAGGACATTGATATATGAAGTTACGTGATGTGAAGCACCAAAATCTACAATCCAGGCATTTGGAGGAAGAAATTGTGTAGTTTGTTGTGCATTCATTGCAGACAATGATGATGGTGGAGGTTGACCTTGATATGATAAGCAATCCAATGCAGAGTGACCTCTCTTCACACATATTTGACATTCAACTACATACCCAGTGGTTGGTGCATTTGTGTTCCTGTGAAAACAATTAACTACAGTGTGTCCCCTTTTGTTGTATATCTGACATTCAATTACCACTATAGTTCTAGTATCAACATTTCCAGACCAAGTACCATTCCCATTACTGCTTGTCTTGAACCACCTGAGTAATAATTGGTTGAATTCCCAAAATTATAACCCATGCCTCTAAAGCCATTGTTATTTCTATAGTTGTTTCCACCTCTGTAGTTGTTATTCCTTCTGTAGTTGTTCCCATTAGAAGAAAACTGACCATTTGAAGACTATGATCTAGGTGCATTTTGACCATTAGAGTTGGTAGAAAAACCATAACCATATGATTCACTTAGAGATTGAGATGGTGGATAGTATGGTTGTTGAAATTGAGGAGGTGGTGGTGTTGAATCATAAGGTACAGTAATGATAGTACCAACAGTTATAGCAGGAATATGATCATGGCTATGATGATTTGAAGTTGATGCAAAAGAAACCAGAACTTGAACTTGAACTGGACAACATACAATGCTGACAAATTCTGAGTAATGGCATTCATTTCTCCTTCAATTTCTCTCTCGGCACTAAGTAATAATGCTCTTAATTCTTTCAATGTGAGTATAGATTCCCTAGCCAATATAACAGTACTAATCACAACATACTTCTTAGGCAACCCAGCAAGACCAGCAATCATGATATCATTATCTAAAACAAATTCTCCTACAGCACTAAGTTGTTCCTTTATGTGTTTGAGCCTCAACAAATACTTATCTATTGTATTTGACCCTTTCTGAATAGTGTGCAGTTCAGTTTTCAAATGGTTAATCTTGGACTTAGAAACTGAGGCATATCAATATACAAGATTAGTCCATGCTTCATGTGCATTTCTACAGCTAAGAACATACTTCATTGCCTCATCAGTTAAAATGGCAAGTAACAAACTCAATAAGACCATATCAGTTGTTTCCCATTCAATATATGCTACTGTAGTTTCCTTAGTAACCCTAGTATCTAAACTTTTTACATACTTTGGTGGCCAAGCAGTTGTATCATCAAAGTGTCCAAACAGTGTATATCTTATTAGCATAGACTAAAACTGAAAAGCCCATTTGGCAAAATTATCATCCCTTAGCTTTATGGTAAGCATACCCAAGACACCTTCAACTTTGAAAGATGATGTAGTCATGATAGATAGATTGACGCTCTGACAATTACAGATTAAGAAACTATAAAGATTAACACTCTAGACAGAACAAGAAAGATTGACACTTCCTTGCAACCAAATCTTGAAAGATTGGCACTTTCTGGAAAACAAATCTTGAAAGATTGACACTTTCTTGAAACTTTTATATCCAAACAACAATTCGAAGATCACTGTAACCAATTATCTCATCCTACATCTCAGACTTCAATCACCAAATCATGAGAAACATAACAGAATCCCAAATTAAGAAACATGAAAAAAATCCCAAATCAACCATTTTTGTAGATATCAATTCAGCGTTCTACAAATTCACAGAGAAACCCAGATCAAAATCGCAAGAGATATTACATGATATGAATCAATGTACCAGCAGAAATCCAACAAACTCAACATGACGCTTCAGTAGCCAAATCGTCCAAGAACAACCAGACCGTCGAGAACCAGCACCAGAGCAACAAAAGAACACCTGGGATCAGAAACAACGATGAGCCTTTTCCGGCGATAATACCATATTAACCTATGAAGCTATGAAGGAATAGAAAGAATAATGGAAGCAGAAAAGTTGAACAACAAGAAAGATGGAGAGAAAGCTCAGTGTATTTCAATAGAGCAAATATTACAATACACAGTGAATGAATTTTACAACAACCTTTTGTAGTAACTAATCTTCAGTGCAAATGACTCAATTACCCATTCTAACAACATTACTCTACCTAACTTAATCCTTTTAACAACCCTAACTACTTAACCAATAATACAATGCCACATGGATTAATGACATGTAATCAAATGATGTGATTGTTAATAATTAGATTATCACTTAAGCGTTGATTAACGTACTTATATCCTATTAGTGATCGATCATTTGGTTTGCAAATTTGGTTTAAAATTTTGGTCTCCCTAACATTACCCTTTATATTGTCAGGTCGGATTGTAGAGACAACATATCTTATACCAATTGCCTCAATTAAAAGAGTGGCCTTGGGAAGCAACTAGTCGCAGTGGTCGAACTCTTGTACCAACAAAAGCCAACACAATTACAAGGTGTTTAAGTTTGTTGTTACATCGATTATATTTATGCTTTAAATATAGTTGGAATTTGATTAATAATTATATTAAAAAATTATACAGTGTAGAATAAGCCAGATTATTTGGTGGTGCAAGAACCACCTTTATAAATTCAATCATAATTAATTCATGATTTTTGTTGTTAAGGTAGACAGAAAACAAATATATATATATATATATATATATATATATATATATATATATATATATTATAGCACATGCTTATCTCCATTAGTCTTTGTTTGAAAAGAAAATGAATCAATTAGCCATTATTTCAATTCTATTTGTCGTATTTTTAGATTTTGTTTAAATTGCTGCAAACAAATTTCATTTCTACATGTAATTACGTAACCATTTGATCAAATACTTATTATATTCCATTGCATTTGATTTGATCGTGTTCTCTAGGGGTGCCGTAAGTAGGGGCAGGTACAGAGCGGTACAGAATTTCTAAACACAAAACGGAGTGAAGCGGTTCGGGTCTACAAAATTAGCAGGGTAGGGTGGATCTTAAAGTGAGAGGGAAAAGGCTCATCTTTACTCCAAGCAAATTCAGTTGCTTCAGTCACCAATAGCTCGAGCTCTTGCCTCAATGATATAAAGGTCCATCTCATACCTAGGTGCTTATTATTCCATTTCCAGATTTCTTTTTTGTATGCCTTTCTTCCCCTAAATACCACAGACCTCTGCACTCACGGCCCTCTTGGACCCGACGCCCAAAGGTAAATTTTAGTCTCATCCTTCTTCGATTTTGTTTCTGTGTTTAGATTAAGGAAAAATTAAAGGACAATGTCTCTTGCATGTTGTTGTCTGTGTAGGGATCCTGCAATCGAAGGGTATAAACCCAGATCCCTTTTGTTGATTTTGAAAAGGAACTAGAGACAAAGTGGAACCCATTGATTTTGAGTCTAATATTGAAATGGTATAAACCTAGATCCCTTTGTTGATTTTGGATAAATGGTGCCATGATTTTATATGTATGGATCCACGGGTCCAGAAATTTGTTGTCTCAAAAAATTTGTTGAATCAAATGATGGCTGAATCATTTTGGTCCCCAAAAACTTTGGTCTCACTGAGAAATGCTTGAAAAATGTTGGATTTCTTCTGGGAAGCCTGGTCTTTGATCCCCTGCATAACCCAGATCACAAATTTTTCAGAAGATCAGAAGAGTTGCAGTTGCAAACCAAATTAGCTGGGAGTTAAATAATTTACTTGCATTTATAGAGAGAGAGTAGAAGATGAATCCCAGGTTATGGAAATCTGGGAGTTAAATAATTTACTTGCAGTCGACATATTTGCTTAGAAACGATCCTCTACATCCCAAATATCAACAGAATTTAAAAATTATACTGTGCTGTGCATGCATAGAGAAATGCCGTAGCCCAATTTATAGAGTTTACCCAGTGTTTTTCCTCCCAATTTTTCATCGATAAATTAAAATTAAATTTCGTCAAATACATTTTTTTTCTAGTAAAAGATACATATCAACTGTAAAAGAAACTTCTTCATTGATTTTGAAGCCATTTCAGATGGACAACTTCTGCTAAATTATAAACATTTAATCCATTGATCGTGCCTGCCGGCTGGGGCACATACAATATAAACAGAAACCACACGATTCTGTAAAAACAAACTTGGAAGCGAAGGTACTGTTCCTATCAGTTTAAGCTGTGGCATTTCTCTACACATAGGTACACCAGCAGGATCTATCACGAGCTCTAAACAAATGCACAAAACTATCTCCTCCCAGATTCTAAATCTTCCAACGCTGAACCAGAACCACGTGCTAATGTTAACCCCATACATCCATGGTTGCTTGTTTCGTCTACTTGATTCTCAACCCGATCCTCTGTGACCTGCGCGTTGCTCCCATTTATTGTGCTGGTTACTTGCGCCCCTGAACGCGACTCCTCCAACACTTGGAAGTAAGCATAAGGGCCCCAACCTACAAATGGATGTATTGAAAATCAGATGAGTATAAAAACGCACCTTGAAACATTACTAAAACAATTTGATCGAACAAAGGCCTTTGTTAATTAGCAGACAGGCATGTCCAACCAAGGAAGATCGAAACACTTATTAGTGAATCAAGATCTATGTTAATTTCGTAGATAAGGATGGAAATTCTCTTAAACCATCGAGCCAAATTAAAAAATTATCTTGTAAAAATTGGATTGTTGATTCCAAGTTATACACTTTTAGTTTGTGTTACCAACTGTATTCTTTGACAGACCTGCACGCGCGCAAGCGCACACACATCAAAACAAATGCAATAGAGCAAAATTATGTGCAAAATATTTCATGAGTCGTCGCTAACACTGAAGAGACCCGCCATTGATAAGCACCACAAATATGATTCTACGAAAATGTAACTGACATAATGTCAAAGCACCAACAAAACATCTCTAGGAAATATTTCCCCATAAGAAAAACACCCCATATCGAATTTTCTTGGTAGCATACCTTGAGCATGGTATGGGGGCGGAAAGAAATGCAAATAGCAAAAGGTGGCAACCGTAAGGCCTGCAAAAAATGATTCCCTGATTGTTATTGACAAATATGGTTCAGCAAGTAGCTTAGTTACCATTCATTAAAGCACAAACCTAGGAGACCTCCAGCAAACACATCTTGCCAGTGGTGCCAGTAGTCATCTATTAGAGAAACTCCAACAAGTGATGCAACAAGTAGTGGAAGAATAACAATGCAAAGTTTTGCAACATGGCCTTTGCGATCAAATACTTGCATTTTTCCTGACAAATACAGTGAGAGAAATCCAAGACCAGCAAAGGACCCTGCATATTGAATACAAATTTCCTCGATGTTAACAAGTGTGCAAGAGATTCAGATAAATATAGTGCTTGTATGACATGATCAACCAAGTTGTTTGCATGTAAACTATATTCAGTGAATACCAGACACTACGGTGCTACTTACATGAAGTATGGCCACTTAGAAAACTCTTGTGCCCCTCCTTGATAACACTCTTCACACCATGGCATACAACATTTCCCCATTTATCATACACCTGAGGAAAAACTAGTTATTAACGTCGACTACCAATGGTATCATGTATGAATAAGCTAAAAGCCCTCCAATTACAATCTAAATAACTATGAATCTAGAATGCCGTACATCCTTCCCATCTGGAAAACAGCGCCAAAAGAAGTCGGGTCGGGGTCGACCAACTGCATCTTTTATAGCATCTGTAAGAACCCCTGTTATCAGAACAGAGAACAATATACCTGCATTAGCAAATTTTAACCGTCAGATCCCATCGTTCTATTGTATTTCTTCAGTAAATGTGGTAAGATATTTGAACATTCTTCGTAAAATCAACAGTCGGCAAAATAATCACCTAGTATGGCATGGTGAAGGTCATAGATATCTCTCCTGCGGAAATAGACAACAACAAAAATTGCTATGGGCAGTGCAACTGCATACATCTAAGCATCCAAAGAGGGGACAAGAGGGCAGGCATCACAAATCACATCAATTCAGAATTCAAGTAATGTACATATAAACATGGTCTCATTAGAATACAACAGAACGGTAACAACTTACAGGGACAGCCCAAAAAGGTACTGTGCTACTTTTCAAGGGATATTTAAGATCAGTCATCATATCTTTTCCTACGAAGCGATAAAATGGATGAATCACATTAAGGATGATCTCTATCAACCCAAGAAGCATCAGTATCACCCAATCATGCATGTGTGTCCTTGCAACTGTCACTCCATGGGACCTTACAGTGTGCGAACCAAACTGAACTTCCTGCATTTTGTTCTGCTAATGAAAATAGACAGCAGATGTGTACTCCTTACAGTGCGTCAGCGTAACTAAAAGACTTAAGAGAGAAGATTCCAAAGAAAATGCTTTGTATCGGTTTTTATATTACAGAACTACCAAATACTTTTATCAATAACCGAACATACACAACCAAATAGTAATAGTGGTACTAGATATGTACATTATAGAAATGTTTTCACAAGATAATAGCATTGCAAGAAAAAATTGTAATAAGCTACGATAAAAGGCAAGTTAAAGAAAATAATTACAGCACCCCCAAAAAAACAAAAAGAAAATGACACTGATACAGATACAGAAGAGAAGACAAATCAAGAAGGTGAGCTCTGCATGCAATAAAGGAGAATGGTAATTAGGAATAACAGCCATGGGAAATGACCAAAACGTTATCAATAACCAGGGAATGAGCTCTGTTGCATAAGCTGGTAATTCTTGAACAAATGCAATTTTTGACCCACAATCGCGGCAAGCAATCTCTATGTAAGCAACGACCAGCTGGATAGATCTGTCAGAATCCAGACAGAACTGCATGCTTGCCTTGTTAAATAGTATGGACTGCTATCGCTGCTTTTACATCCAATAAGCTTAAGAAATTATTAGATCAATAACCAATACCACACATAGGAAGGAAAATTCTCTTCACCGTTGGATACAAATTGATGTCTGATTATTGTTTCGTTCAACTTTTCATGAGTGACAAGAAAAGTACTAGCCTATTAGAAGGACATTTCCTGTACTGGACGCCTTAGATCGCGAAACGTTACAAAGACATCAACTTCATTCATCTAGAAAAAGTGCAGAATTATCATACTGCACATTTTCCATTTTCTCAAGAAAATAACACACTGCTATTATTATATACTCAAACAGAGAAGTATTTACTTAATTTTCTTTCGGTTACAACAGGTTTGTTACGGAAGAAGTTTATATAACAACTATCCTATGGCTTTATACCAGCCATACAGATTTCATAATTTCAAAAAGTACACATATAAAGTGGCATGCCCTTGTGTTTGAACATTTAGATTTATGAACCCTATGTCTGTGCCAGGGCATGATATTTACATCTGTCTGCATAATTGATGAGGTCCCAAAAACAACTTTTTTGCTTGCATCTAGTAACAGTTATATAATACAAAGATGGCACAAACCCATCACCGCATATAAATACATACATATACATATACATATAATTATATAAAATATAAAAATGAAATGGGTTTTGTGGTGTTGGATCAGTATCACACAGTAACTTGAGCCAAAACAAGAAATCATCCAAAACCACAATGAATTGCAACAAAAAGGGCCACAACCCCCATGGAAATTACCCATATGCTTCCGAAACATGCATCGGATTACAATCTTACATCAAGTAAAACACGCAGAAAGAAGAGAAAGTCACTGACCTGAAAGACGATGCCACTCAAGTTTTTGAGTCGAGAAAGCAATCCAAGATCCCACCAAGGCATTGTACGAACCTTAACCAAGAGCTACGATACAATACCAACTGTTTCTGGTTTCAGAATTTATTCTCGAGGGATGAAATGTGAACGCTGTAGTGACAGTGGCCGTATTGAGTTGCATGGGCGGTGGAAAACTTCGTATTTGTCTACACTGAAAGGCGGTTCATCTCAAAACCGGGAGGAAACGACTAAATAAAAGTGACGGGCAATATAGTAAATTACATAAAATACTTTTCTTTCTCAAGATTATCTTTGTTTTTCGGAAAAGGATACATAAAATACTTTTCTTTCTCAAGATTATCTTTGTTTTTCGGAAAAGGATCATCAGATCCTTTTACTAGGAATCCTGTGATCGTTTTTATTCATCGTTTGTCAGAAATTATTTAAAATTTAAAATTAAATATAAATGGTACCTCTGACTGCACGATGTACGATGAACGGTCATGATTACTTAAAAAAAAAGATCCGACGAGGATTCTTTTCCTTGTTTTTCAATCCACTTCCCTTTCTCTTCCACATTTTTCTCTCTCACTTTCTGTAACTTCCAACCCGTTAAAAATATATTGGTACTTTTATTTAAAAAAAAATCAAAAATAAATTTCTCTCACACACTAAATATATAGCCTTTGCTGTTATTATAAATGTTTTTACTATTAGAATGCTAGAACTCTATTTTAGGGTCACAAGATTAAAGACTTCATCAAAACAAGTTAGACTCAAAGCCTTTGAAACAAGAAAATCCGAAATTGGCCGAAAAGTTTTATCTATATATATGAAGGGAGCACCTTAAAATAATAAAACTTACAATATACCAAAATACCTCTTTTTAATTAAAATTCTAAAATAAAACAATTTAAATTAAAAAAAAATTAAAACCTAAACATAAATAAATAATAAAGAATAAGATGCCAAAGAACAACTTATCATACAAGTGTGTGGTAACAGACTAGTTATTAGAAAGCTAAACCTGACTTTGGGGTCACAAGACTTCACTAAAATAAACGGACTCAAACGACTTATTGCTACGGTTTAGCGGTGATGTTCTTTTCATTTAGTATATAGTGGTATTCATGTTCACTTATGAGGGAAAAGTCTTTGATTCAATTCTAGCTAAAGGCGAATTTGAACTACATTATTATTAGCTCATTGTGAGATTTATCCACTTTCCCACCCTTTAGTTTAGATAATACTGGAAAATGTATCTGCGCTTTGCTATGAGATTGAATGCATCAAACGCAACATGCATGCATAATTTTCACAAAAAAGACGAAATTGGCAGCATGAATCAAATGATATCCTCAAATGTAGCGATTCACATAAAACACATTTGACTTGACCAAATTCAACAAAATTTACGAATGAACATAGGATCCAAAATATGGACCACCAAAGGAAAACATAAAGAAGCCCATAAAAACACCGAAACAACCTTGCAGCTTCCAACCGACGCCGCTGTCAGACGCTGCATTCCACCAAACGGAAACCAACGTCCCTTACAAACCTCTGAAATCCAGCCATACACAGCGCCATACATGGTTGAAAAGAAGACTCCAAATTCCATCAGAGAGCACAACATCGTTCGCCACCACACAACGAAAGAAACCCACTAGCATCGGTGCCATCAAAGACACCTTAAAGGAAGGAGGTGGATTAAACACCTGAATCGGAGCTCTACACAACTTCGGAGAGATCCATGAGAAATCGCATTGTAATTGCAATGAGAAAAAACGGATGACGAACCGAATTGTTGGATCAATGAAGGATGGAGTCGATTGAAACGATATGGAGTGGATTAGTGGAAATCGTGGAGGTGGAAAGAAGGGGGGAATGAAAATAGGGACTGGGGACAATGAAATCAGATGCAGAAGAGGTTGGGGGAAAGAACGATTGAACCAAAAGGCAGGGGAAAACATAAGTTGTGGAAGAAGAAAAGAAAAAGGAAGAAGAAAAAGGAGGAGAATAGGACTGCCACCAACCTTAGCCATAGCTAAGGCTGACGGCTAGAAGGAAGATAAGGTGAAGGAGGTCACTCACGCAGAGATGAGAAAAAACACTCACACAGGGAGGCTCTCTCACAAGACGGAGAGAAAAAACATTCAATAATTCAATGTTATTTCTTGTACTTCTTCAATAAATCAACCACTAAAAAACATCCATTCTAGTTCCGGATCAAAAGATGAGCAATTAAATAAGGACAAAAATAGTTCAAACCGGACACTGATCTTTTGAATGAAGCCAAACCGCAACATGAGGAGAAAAGCAGAGAGATTGTTGAGGGGAGGACTTCCTGTTGGAACAAAAATTCTAGACCAACCCTACCCCCCTACTTTCTGTTGGTGCAACGACGTCAGGCCCTCAGTACCCACCACCCCACTCTTCTTTTTTCCCTCCTCCCCTAGCAAGCGCAACCATGGACAGAGCCAATGAAGGCTCACTACAGGCAGATACCCCCACTCAAGTAATTCATTTGTTAAGTTGCAGACTGCAGTTATATAATATACATGTCTTATCTTTGAAGAAAATATATGTATCTAATATTTATACTATATAGGGTGAAGTGTCAATTTAGTCTCTAAACTATCACCTCAGTGAAAATTAGGTTCCTAAATTATTTTTTTGGTAAAATAAGTCCCTAAATTCATTAAAAATTGTTAATTCAATCTCTACTATTATATTCAAAGCTCTTTTATCAAATTTTTTGTCAACTTAAATCACTTCACATACTTTAGAGTGTAATACCGTCATTTTTCTCGCATATAAACTCTTAACATTTCATATATGTTGCGAATCTAACGTCTAATTTAATATCCAAAGTTAACTTACACTATTTCTTATGAAAAACTACTAATTTACCATCCAAAGTTAACTACATATACTATTTCTTTATGAAAAACTATCCAATGTATATTACATGCAAGTACCGTGGCTTAAATTGATGGAAAATTGAATATAGTAGTTTTGACTATAATATTAGGGATGTAATTGGCAGATTTTTATAATTCAATGACTGATTGTTCTGAAAAAATAGTTTAGGGACCTAATTTTCACTGAGGTGATAATTCAGGGACTAAATTGGCAGTTCACCCTACTATATATACTCCATATTAAATATTATATAAGTAAAAGTGTTCTTGTTTTGTCATTTAAACAGAAAAATCCATCTCCCCCATTTCCCGCCTATCATGTATTAATATTTTTTTTACTTGCTTTGCCACCTTCCACTACTACAATGAAATTTTTAACATTAGAATTATAATACATCATCATTCGAAATCATCACTATTATCATATTATGTATAAGCCATACTATAATAAAATTTTCTTAATTATTTTTCGGATTGTCTCTTAGAATAAATTTCTAGCTTCGTTCCTAAACCCAACCCCTCCTTTATCTCGCTACAGCCACCTCACCCCCTCCCATCGATCGAACGCAATCGCAGTCCCTCCTTTCCAAATTGAAATCTGGCAAGCGGAAAGCAGGGCCGACTGAGCCAAAACAAAAGGGCCACACGGAGCCCAAAGCCACAAAGCCCGGTCTCTAAACCAATGACCGAATTATAAATAAAGCGGAATCCATCCCAAAACACTGTTTCTCCTCTACTTTAGACTAAGTAATTATTTGTTAAAAAAAAAAAAACAATTGTTTATTGGTTGCCAACGGTCCTACCATGCTTTCACCTTCACCTCTCTGGTATCCTCTGTATCTATGAACTTCCGTTGCCTTCGCGAACTCATTGTTGAGATGATGGGCGTCGGCGGTGCCTGTCCAATCAAACCGTTGCTTGAGATTTTGAGCAGCCTCCATATCTGAGAGGGTTTCGACCCACAGTAAGCCACTGGCAGACGCCTTCGAGTGCTTGAAGAAACTGTGGCTTGATTGGCTTTAACATGTCCACAGCTTTTATGAACGCTTTCATATCAGTGTTAACTTGCAGCTATTTCATGTTTTCTCTGTTTTTTTTCCTCTGGCAAATGATTGTGATGATTTGAGAGAAGGAGAGGTGGGGGATTTTATAGATAGGGAGAAGGGTTGGGGGAGGGGGAGTAGGATTTGCAACAATTTGGAGGGAGATTGGAAATTTCCACAGCTCTGTTAGATTGAGCGGGTGTGGAATTTGGCGGTTGAAGTTCTGTTTTTCTTGTTTTTCAAAATTTTATTTCACCCCAGGTGTTCACAGATCAGTCCACTCAGAAATTACACAATGTGTAGGGGCACCACTTATCCATGTACCATATAACGAAAGTCAGCAATAACCATTGGCTTGTTCTGAAATGCAGCGCGAACCTACAGCTATTGCTTCCAGGAATCTCCTAAGTCCGGTAATCCGCCTGAGAACAATATTGTGCCTGGCCGGATATACAAATCTCAGCCTCCGCTCGGTTCAATGTACCAAAGCATGACCAAAGATACAACAGTACATTTATCAGAAACGTCGACTCAGTTGCATATAGACAACCATGAGCACCAGAACGGAAACTTGGATCCACAAAAGTTATACTCTCGAAAAGACTAATAGAAATGATTTTGATAGATGACTGATGGTAACTTCACCTTTCTTTTTTGGCTCTCATTTTGGCATGTGAATGTGTTATCTGTATGTTATAGAAACAGAGAATTTCTTTTTCTTCTTCGTTCGTGTTTTTCTTTGTGTGTTTTATGTTGTATGTTGATAGCATATTTGAGTATTTACTAACTTTGTACTCACATATATGAAATGTAATTTTCGTGTCATTTGTTGAAGGTATCTACATATTTATACGGATGTGTCGGTCTCTTTTCAATACTGATCTATTGCGTTTGTGTCTGTATCGCCAGTTCTATATTGTGAATAAATCAACTGTTGTTTTGAAGTATAGTCTCTAATGGAAAATACTTCTGAGATGTAAACTTCGGGTAGGGATTTTGATGTATGATTTCCTGATACGGTTCATTTTAAAGTCATTTCTTTTAAAAGCTTCAAACTTGTCATAAATGAGGACCATCAATTGAAGGTCTCCTTTTGGTAATCCCCGATAGTTGGCCTTTGACAGTGATCATCATTTGTGTGGTTTCCTGAGCCCCTTTGGTGTAAGAAAGGAGTCCAAGAGTGTGATGATCAGCAATTAGGAACTAAGTCACTCCCCTTTCACATCGGAATCACATTCTTCTTCCTCTGTTACTACCACTGATAGAACTCTCAAATTGTTACACGAATTTCTTATTTTCGTAATTCAGTTTTTGCTGAATCTGGCCCTAGATCTAGTGTTCTAATGATTATACAATTGTCGTTAGTATACCTCCTTAGATATGTTTTGAGGTGCTGCAAATTGATGCTTGTCATTTGAACCGTTTTCTGGTTTGTTCTCTGTCTTGCCACTTTAATCTCATATGTTGATAGCCATTAAGATTTAAGATGCATTCACACCCAGAATCTATATAAGAAACCAAAGCAAAGTGGGAAAAAAATTCATCCATTCAGGTGGACGTATGTTTGAGGAAAACGAAACAGTAATGCAGTTTTTGCTTAAGGCGTTTACCGTGGTTAGTTATTCCCTTTGTGCCCTACCAGTTACTTTGAATGTGCATTCACATATAAGTTAGGCATGTCTGCTAAGTTTTCATGTTAGTGCTTGACAATCGATGCAATATAAGTTAGTCGTTGGTGACTTGCTTCTGAAGATGGGGAATAAATGCAATATATGATATTATGATGTACAATAACCCATAGAACCACAAATATTATGTTTCTAACCTTGAACTAGTCCACAATACTAGGCCAACCTGGCCAAATTATCACAGACAAACCTCATAGAAGGTCTCTTTTCAGGGCTTTTATGAACACAAGCAAGAGCGATTTTCAGCACCGCAACAATCTCCTCTTTCATGTCTACATCAGGAGCTAGGAATGGGTCTAACAGATTGCAGAGTGGCTTCCTTTCCTCAATGTGGAGCTGAAACTGTTGTATCAAATCCATTTCCAAAGAACCAATTCTCATAAATGGCATCTTGGCAGAAATCATCTCCAGTATAACTACCCCAAATGAGTAAACATCCCATTTCTGTGATGGCTTGGTTACTTTTGATGCTTCAGGAGCTTTATAGCAAGGTCCGGGTGCTGCTAGTGAGCTCGATGTCCTTTGCACAAATGGAGAATTCTGAGGTGGTGTTTCAGCCATTATTTGTTCCAGTTGAAATGACGATGATGACAAGGACTCTTCAGTTAAGTTAGCAAGGCGGCCTAGTCCGAAGTCGGAGATATGGGGTTCCATGTTTTGTCCAAGCAGTATGTTTCTAGGCCTCAAGTTTCCATGCACATATCTTCTGGGACTAAATTCATGAATATAAGCCAATCCTTTTGCCAAGCCATTCATGATTTTCAGACGTGCAGGCCAAGAAAGAGGCGTGAAGGATACCATTCCAGGTTTTCCTAGCAAAAGTCATATCAGATTCATTAGTGTGTCAAAAAAAAAAAATAAATAACTTAAGAACAAGATGAAGAAAATACATATGATAAGTTGAAGAGTATTTCGCTGATTTCTGCCATGAACTTGTATTCCACCGCCAAATTCTCCCTTCGAACTTCTACAAACATTTCATCTGAAGAATATAAGATGACATTGGCCGTTTGTAGCAGTTGAAGAGGGGAATTGGCCAAATTTAGGAGGAAAATTGGCATTGAGGTACAAGGTCCGGGGTAAATCGGCGAAAACATTATAAGTTAAACTATAATACTAATTACCATGAATTGCAGTAGCAAGGTCACCATTTGGGATATAATCATAGATAAGCAGTTTCTCATCAACAGACCAGCAATATGCTAAAAGATTCACAATATTTGGATGCCTCATCTTTCCTATTGCTTCAATTTGAGTTTGGAATACCTTGAACCTTTGGGAACCTCCATCTCCCAATCTTCTCACTGCTAAAGTTCTTCCGTCTTCAAGAACAACTCTGTACACAATCCCGATCCCACTATTACCCAGAAGAAAAGCAGATGATTTCAGCAGTTTGTCAAGATCTAAATTCACCTGCAGATCCACTTGCACAAAATGGTAATGCTCCAAATTCTCTGGTACGGTATCCATGCCATGTCTTTTGAAGCAGAATAGGTCATTTCCGACCTTCAATTTTTGTTCAAATTTGCAGCCAGCAAAATGTTCACGTATTTTGCAGGTACAAACCTTCTTGTAACAGTTGGAGAACAAAAACCCAGCAATAAAAATTCCAGCGATGACGCCTGCAGCAACAGTAATAACAAAAATACCTCTGCTTGAGTTGTTGTGTTTCCCATTCGTACCAGAGCTGCCGCCTGAATTTTGAGAATTTAAGCTTTGACTGCTTGAAGAGCATGAAATCTTCAACGGCAGTCCGCAGAGTAAACGATTGCCTACGAAAGCCGTTGGTCCTATATTGATCAGAGCACCATTCAGTGGAATCGGTCCACTGAGATTGTTGTAACTGAGATCAATGTATACTGTCTCAGGCAAGCTTCCTAGGGATGGTGGAATAGAACCGTTGAACAAGTTATGAGACATATCAAGGGTTGATCTCAAACTTGACAAGTTGCTCATTTCCTCAGGAATGGAACCGCTGAGAATATTGAAGGAAATATTGAGCTTTTGAAGATGAACAAAACTGATTCCCATACCTTGTGGAAGGGAGCCAGAGAAATGGTTTTGAGCGAGGACAAGGATCTTTAGTCTCTTGCACTGAACTAAAGATGAAGGTATCGAACCATTGAATGAATTTTGCGAAAGATCTAATGTTTGCAGGCAACTGAGCTTCCCTATCTCAGCTGGAACAGAACCAGATAATGAATTTCCGGACAGCACCAAGCTCTGGAGCTCTTTTGCATTGAAAAGCTCAGACGGCAAGCTTCCAGAGAGTTTGTTTTCCCGGAGATTCAGATGGCGCAGGGCGGAGAGGTTCCCAAGAGCACGAGGGAAAATCCCAGAAAGCTGTTTGTTTGGAATGCTGAGAGATACAACCTTTTCTTCTCTGCATGTAACTCCAACCCATGAACATGGGGTTTGGTCTGATGAGTTCCAGGTCCTCAGAGAGCTTTCGGGGTTTTTCGTCAAGGATTCCTTGAACGAAAGTAGAGCCAATCCTTCTTCATTTATACAACTGACAAGTGAGAGAGAGTTGCATACAAGGAAAGCCAAGCAAAGAACTTGCAAAACCATCCTGGAAAAAGCAAATTTCTTGTCCAAAAGAAATTATGCAGAACAAAGAAAATGGGTTTTAGGAGTACTTGTGATGGAATGCCATTAAAGAAAAAGGCGTAAAGTTCTCCTTAATGGTGCTTTTGTGGGTCCTTGTTGCAACTAATTAGATATAAGCACAATGTCTTTTTGTCTCTTTTTTCTAGGAAGATACGAATTCATTGTTAATGATTGTGGTGCGGTGAAAAGAGAAAATTTTGTCCGAAATTTCAATTAGATCGAAGAAAAACAAAAAACACCACGCACCAGGAAAAATTAAAAAAAAAATAGTGCTCTTCTTCAAACTCAAGCCTGTGTGCATTATTATCAACAGGAGTGATTAACGGTCATATGTCAAGGCAATTATGCAAGCCTTGATTATTTGCTTCAACTTGTTGATATGGGAGAAATCTGATTTACACTAGGTTACATTTGGGTGATACGTTTTCAAGTTCCAAGAAATTGAGGCCAGGTTAATAAGAAAGGAAACACAAAATGTTAAGCAGAAGGGATCATATTTGCACTATACAATCATGTGAATGTGTTATCTGTATGGCATTGTATCAAGTGGAGTTACCGTATCAAATAAGAATGGCATTGTATCACCTCTTTTCCATGCTGATACGAGAGCCTGCATGCGAATAAATCCCCGGATCAGTTTGTATGGCATAGGAATGCTAACTAGCTTAAACCAGAGTAGGACGACTTGCTCAATCTTAGATCGGTTCACGTTTTCTTGAGAAAACCATGTGAAGCACTAGTCTAGAACTCACACTACCATAGCACAGCTCACAATAGGTACTTACCCGACACTTTAATCTATGAGGAGATTCATAAACCAAAAAACTTGAAAACAGCATCTAGATTGTGCTTTTACCAAACCATAGGCCAAAATCACATAATTACGACTAAGTAAAGGTGGAAAAATATACATACATCTTGGTAAGTGGAGATATTTCTGGCACGTTCGCCATGGTAGCGGGAATCAATGGCATTGTATCACCTCTTTTCCAGAAATTGAGGCCAGGTTAGTAAGAAAGGAAACACAAAATGCACAAAATGTTAAGCAGAAGGGATCATATTTGCACTATACAATCATGCGTTTGTAATGCTTGTATGGTGCAAATCTAATCCCTCTTATCTAACATTTTATGATCAATTTCTTACTAGGTTGACCTCAATCTTCCGGGATTTAGAAAATCCGTCACCCATACATAGGCTAAAAGGAAAACAACCGGGCAGTTTACTGTTTACTAGTGGTTGTAGGTGTGGTCCATCCTTTGGTTTAAGCGTAATTGGAGGCGTTGTTTGTGTACTGAATTGCCGCTGAAAGTGCAAGCAAATGGAGATTTGGTGTGGTCAATTTGATTGTATGATCCTCCTTGGCCCAACAAATTGACTCATGCAAATGCAGTTTGATTTGATGAAAATGCAAGGCTAATCATGTTTCTTTTTTTCTTTTTTTCCCTAAACGATTATTTCTTTTAATTTATCTACTCCATTGGTTATTTTTCCTTTCAATATGTTTTCTTTTCAGTTTTACTGACCAACCAATATAATTAACTAGCACGGTCTGACTCTCACCTTAAAATTTACATTTTGGTATTCTTGGGTCTCGTTTGGTAGAGATGATTGCTTGAATATGATTATTCACATTTTTTTTTAACAATCGATATTTACATTAAGGAAGAGGGGGTGAGCTTAGCCTCACACGGGCTAGCAATAATGTGGTTCAAATTTGCCTTTGGCGAGAATCGAACTTAAGACCTCTCACTTACAAGTGAAAGTGGAATACCACAAGATCGTAGTCCTAAGTGGCATTCACTATGTTGAATGTATTTCCAAGAAGATATGTTATTTGTGCACTCTTTTACCTCCTCCTATGCACTAAGTTATTATATTGAACAAAGCAAAAGAGAATCATTGATCAAAATTTATACGAGGTGTGTAAAAAATGAAAAAGAACGTGCAAAAATCACTTCCCTTGGTTATTTTATTTGACCTCTTCATTTGTTTCTTTATACCCATATCTATCTTTGGGTGCATCGAAGCAAGCCATTAAAATCGTTGTTGATCCGGCGAACAACACATGAGCCTCATTAAAACAGATCGGTCGACTTCCTATCCTGCCATAACCAACACCTATCCTGGAAAAATAAAATTTTTGTTTAAACAAATTCAACTCCAAATTTTGTGTTTCAAGTTAAATATTTGAGAGATGGTGCGTGCTTTTCGACAATAGTAGGACAATTAGATGGTATTTAACACACTACTTCATCGCTTACACCACAAGTAATCTTTGAAACACCATCACGAGTTGAAAATTCAAGTTCTCCGATTGTGCTTGGCATACAGGAGATTGGTTAGATCGTTCTCCAAAACAGCAGAGGTGCGCGCTTCTTCTCTTCTCTTTTGTTGCTGATGGCATGGAGTTGCAGGCAGTGTTTTCACCATGATTTCTGCTGAGGTTGTTAACATTGGAGATGAGGCTTGTGAAGTTGTTGCCGGTACAATTTCTACCAGACTGTTTGGCACGCCAACACCAAAAGGTAGAAATTACACTGACCCTTCTGGAACAAGGAGGAACCGCTGGAAGGTATGGTCTTAATGTATTCTTTGGAATTCAATTCATACAGAAAGCTCTTGGCTGGTTGTTGCATTCAACATGTATGGATTGGAGATCGCTTTGCCGCCCTTGAACATATTTGATGCCCCCTCAGAAACCGCCACACAAGACAAGCAGCAATGGCCCGAGCTCAAAATATGGCTGAACAGCAATATAGGCAATATAGGATGGTAGTGATTGCATGAAGAGATAAGCAAGCTTGTTTGCTTTGATTCAAGTGAATGCACGAAGGTGCAATCACATCCTGCACAAGGTAACAAGAAGTACAGAATGGGGATTGGACGTTTTGAAACACCCTGTGAATTACCAAAGGCTGTGATACCATCTTAGACAACAATTGGACTCCAAAAAGCTCTTACGAGAAGGAGCGAAAATGTATACAAAGCATGTTTGAAATTGAGATACAAAACAAAAAACAGCCGTCTCTTCTACTTATTGATACGAAAACATTCCAAATTACAGTTACAGCATGAATGATCCACACTCTCAGCCCAAAGCTCACTTGATCCAGAGTTCCATGTTTTTTCGGTAAATTAAAAGCTTTAGGAGCTGCACTTATTGGAGAAAAAGCAAAGCTATAAGCTCCCAAGGAAAAATACGACAGTGCGATTTATTTAATTGATGGACTGGATTCAGTTTGCCATATTAAGATTTAAGATGTAGTAAACTTCAAACAGCTCCCTCATCTTTGGCAGTTTTCTTACCACTGAATAACTTAGTCAGATTAGGCATCACCTTCTTTTTCTTTTGAATGGGGAAATTATTCCGAGCTCCAGGAGAAGCAGATTTTCTATACCTCGCCCGCCTGCATGGAGTCTGGTATCCATTACTTTTCATAGCCTTTCTAGGTGTGGCTTGTTGCCAGTTTCCAGATACTACAATTCTTTCCCCTTTTTGTCCCCAATTTTGTACTTCTCCTTGCTCTTCGTCCACTCTCATCTTTTTAAGATCTCTCATAGTTAAGTATGTCCTTATCAGTATTTCCTTCTCACTGGCCTTTAGAGCTTCAACCCATGCCTGAGCTGCTGCTACCTTTTTATCTGCAATTCCTTCAGCTGCGACTGCACATCCAGTCAGGTACTCGTGTTCAAACTTGGATATGGTAATTGAAGAACTACTCTGTGACTCATAAGCTCTAGCTCGTACGGTGTTCTCAATCAGAGTTTTGAGATTTTCAAGCGCTATAGCTTCGGATGATTTGACTGTTTCGAGCTCCTGCATTGTAGCCTGTAACTTTTCCTCGGTTGATTCTATCTCCAATTCCATTTTCAGAATTTCGGACTTGATGCTAGCAGTCTCTTCGCAGACAAGCTCCTTTTCTTTCTTTGCAGCTTCTGCTTCTACCTTGAGCTTGTGAAGAGTGAGAGATAGATTGGATGTAATCGATTTTTCTTTCTCTTCGGATGCAGATACATCTTCCAACTTGGCTTTTGCTCGGAGAAGCTTTGAGTTAAGATTTTGAACCCTCGAATTTGATTTCTCTTCTGTCTTCCTTAACCGAGCTGTCTTGTTTGTTAAATGCTTATGCTCATTTCTTATAACATCCATGGAGGCCATGTACTGAAAACCTTCTTCTTTTACTGCAGCCAATTCTGTCTTTGCCGCCTCAAGTTCTTCCGTAACTGACTGTAACAGCTCTGAGCCTTCCAAGTCTTCCTCTTTCCGAAAACTGGGTTTTAAACGACTCAAGCTGTCAATCCTTTGAATCCTTTTGTCCATTTCTTTAACTACCTTTAGTTCATTCTGCAACACATGCACATCAGACATTGTGACAGCTAACTTGGTTTCGAGGTCTTTTGAGTAATCAACCTGTTTAACAATATCTTCCATTTTCTTCCTGGTTTTGTCCACTGCCGATGAGAATTGATTGGCTTCCCTTTCCCTCTCAGCTTCTATATCTCCAAATTCTTTTGCAGCTTCAATCCGGGCCAACTCAGCTAGCACTTGCTCTTCAGTTGCTTCCTCAATCTCGTCCCTGATTGCCTCCACTGAACTTGTATAAAACAATGTCTTTGCATTTGAGGCCTCAGTTTGCTTCTCTGCCCGCGATTTCTCTTCTAAAATCAACGCCATATCAAGCTTAAGCATGCTTAATTCCTGTCTCACAAGTTCCAGTTCTCTCATCACTTCTGCATATTTTTTATTGTCCACATCCCCAATAGCCAATACCTGGTCTTCACGCCTACCTACGTGCCCTTGCGATTTCTTTAGTACTTCAATCTCTTGTGTATGTGATTTCGCCTTGGAGCTTGATTCCTCAATTACAGAAGACAAATCTTTAGCTCTCTTCATCACATCAAGCATCTCGGATTGCGCTTGTGCTCTTAAGGCGTCTGTGTCTGTTCTGTTTTCTTTGAATCGACCTATTTCCCTGCGTGCCATATGGAGTTCCCTCACTATTGCAGAAGACTTGACTTGAAATTGGTAGACAGACGAGAAAGGGAGATCAGAAGCAATGCAGATGGTTTTTGCTTACAAAGTGAATAAAACTAAGATTATGAAATGAGATTTTTCCGTAGTTTCAAAAGTTGGTTAAAAACATTCAACTCTTAGCACCTGAGGTCCCAAGTTTGATTCTCTCACTCACCAACACCAGTTGTACAAAAAATTAAAAATTAAAAAATTTCGGGGTTATATATGTACCTCGGAGATATCTATCAGGGATTTCTTGAGGGAAGGACTAGCTTCAAGAATCCTATCTTCTTCATATACATTGTTGGCTTTTCTAATCTTCTTCTGTTATCAAACTCTCCTACATTCACCTGTTTACCACTCTATTCATCATGCACCACAATCTCTGTCAATTTCTTCAAAATTCCATACAACTTTATTCTTCAAATCTGAACAAAAATTCTAAGCAAAAACTAGAATCTAATTACACACACTTCATCAATTGCAAGAATTTCAATTATTAGCACATGCAAGGTCCATTCTGACTCTGATGTGGGATTCAGACTCTCAACAAAATGCAAGTAATTTCAGCAGCTAAAATTAACATCTTCATATAGAAATATATATGTATATGTATATGTACATGTATATTTAATATAATTATATACATATATTCTTAGAGACAGAAAGCATGAGATTAAGAATTAAAAATCTTACAAATAATTGAGATGCATGGCTCGGCTGCGATTTTTGGAAGAGTCAAATTTTTGCTTGGAAGGCACAGAGAGAGAGCAAACTTTGATATTTGTCAGACAGTTTTAAATTTATTCCGATTTAAAGAGGGAATAAAGATAAAAGAGGAAGGACTGGCGAGGCTTCGGTTCTGTCCACAATCCAACTCCTGATGATTGGTTGATATTGAAACTACCGCCATCCGCCACCCATCTGCTTTATTCTTTTCTTCCCGCATTTTGAATGTTGCTTTCAAATATTCTTTACTTCACACCTTCGTTTTAATTTCATTTAAACTGAAATAAGACGTACGTCGGATAGAGATGGGCAAATACCCATTGGTTATGGGTAACCGCGGTTACCCGCCCGTTTAAATTAAACGGTTACGGTTATGGGTAACCGTTTAGATAAATAAACGGTTATGGGTATAACCGTTTACCCGCGAAATTTAAATGGGCGGTTATGGGTATTAACCGCGGTTATAAACGGGTAACCGTTTACCCATTTATTTTATGTATATAAAATTAACACAAACCATATTCCATATCGGACAAAACTTAAGATCAATGTTATTGACTATAGTGAATGATTTCATGGTCCATTATATATATATATATATATATATATATATATATATATTATATTAATACTTTACATTCCGAGTTAAATAATCAAATAATACTGTCTTTCAACAGTTTTCGTAACCCAAGAATACCTAGCCAATTTTATATTACCTTCATTATTAACAGTTAAAACTATTGTCCGTAAACTATTATTTCAATTATTGGAATGGTATAAGGACTTAAAAAATTAAAATGAGGAAATGTATAATGAATGTACCTATAACGGTGTTTAATTGTTAGAAAAAGAAAATTGTGACAAATTTTTCTTTTTTAATTTTCAAGTTGTTAAAAAAACACGTAGACGGGTGAAAAATGAGTAAATGTTAAAAAAAAGAAAGGATAAACTGGTTAAAAATGATAAATGGGTAAACGGATATTAAACGGTTACGGTTAAATGAGTATGCGGTTATGAGTATGGTTAACCGTTTATAAACGGTTATGGGTATGGGTATAACCATTTAGGCAATTACCCAACGGGTAAACGGTTATGTGGGTATGAGAATAAACGGTTATGGATAAATAACCGCGGTTACCCGCCCGCCATAACCGTTGCCCATTCCTAACGTCGGATCTTGAAACCATATTAAACAATTTTTTATATATTTTAGGAATAATATGAAGGAGAAATTCCTAATTCAGATACCAGATTGACTATTTTTGTAGAAGTATTAAGAAGGGGAAATCGAACTTAAAATCTTCAGTGTATAAGTCAATGCTCTAACTGACTAAGTTACAAGCCTCTTAAAACATTCATCGTAAAATGCTAAATGATCAGTTAAGTTATGCAACACTTTTAATGTTTTTGTGAGGAGAAATTGCAAAATCAATTCATGAAATATCATTTCAAGTGCTGAAAAAACTTGAATTTCTTTGATACAATATATATTTATACTAAGGGATAAAAATTTGAGTTAAGCTTGATGAGTCGATTTTATATTATATATTATTTCCCTATTCTTGGTATATTTTGGTTATTATTTTGGTGAGATTTTGATGTTTTGTTATGTATTTTTAATGTAGGACATGCAAACTTGTTTGGAGCATAAAGTAATCAAACGGTGGAATTTTTGAGTGATTCCAATTGGAGCGGGTTCGTGAATCTGTCAAGAAGGTTGTCTCAAAATTTCATAATTTTATCCCGAAGCATCTGATCGTGACGAGTTAATTTATGCTCAGCGTGCAGTGCTGGCAGATTGGGCTGCAGAACTTATTTGCAACTTTTGGGCTGGAAGATGATGGATTTTGGACTTGGGCTCTTCTTAGAACCTGAACAGGAGGTTCTAATCTTTAATTTGTGTTGTTTTGGGCCTGTTTTGGATCTCTGAAGGTCCATAGACGTGGTTATCTATGTGCTGGGCAGATTTCCTTGTCGTACTAGGAATGTAATTCCTAGTTATCATTTTATTATTTTATTTCCTAGTTTTTAGAAAACCTTTTCCATGAGGGTTTTAATTTGGAGTAGAGGGTTTTAATTTGGAGTAGTATAAATAAGGTTTTTTAGCCATTAGGGTTTGGGGAGAAGGCACACATTATTTTAGAGAACTTCAGACTTTTTACTTACAAGGTGTTTTCAATCCTTTTTCTAGTTAATATATTTTCTTTAGTTTTTATAGTTGTTCGTAACTAATTTCCATTTGTTAGGGCGAAGCCATGAGCCTTAGCATGAATATGTGATTTTATTAATTTGCTTATGAATGGATGCATGCTTGCTTTGAATTATTAATCACCGTGATTAAACTATCTAATTGTCTTAGTGATTCGCGACCATTAGGGTTTTTAGACAAGTAATTTGATGCAATTTCTGTTGGAACATCACCCTGAAATTGAAGAGGGCTTCTTGTAATTAGTAATTGTAAGTTCACTTAAGGCGAACATCACGCTCTTAAGGGTTGCATGGTTTTTCAAAGGGTTTTCACAAAGCTTAATGAGTCTTGCATGTTTATATTTGATCTGAACATCACAGACAGGTCGCATGTTAGATATACGTTTTCGCTTGAACATCACGAGGAAAATATGCATTAGGAAAACCTAAACTTCAAAGCATGTATGTAGAAATTCATAAGTAATTGGTAAAATTGTATAGGATTGTTAAGGGGACGGCGGAACCCTAGGCGTTTACAATTTGGTTTTCAAAACATTTTCCTTTGTTTTCTTTACTTTGCTAATTTCTTTAATCTTTTTAATTAAATTCGTCTTTATTATTTTTAAATTCAAAATCAACTTTTTCCAAACTTTGTACTCTTGCAAGTATTTTTAAGTGTTTTCATCCCTACTTTTGCAGGTAGTAAAAATCTTTATCAAAGCCACATAATAAGGTAGTCGCAATAATTTGGTATTGAACTTTTTATTTACGAGAATTGAATTAAGACCTCCTATATATAAGTGAAAATAAGTATCAATAAACTGGAACGCTAAATGGATTGAAATTTCGATACGCTTCTCACAAAAGTATTCCCACATAAAAAAAAAAGTGTTGACTACAAAAACATTCAAACATAATAGGCCAGTTAAAATCTTTCAAGTGATTAGAAAATTAGGGATAATGGTACCATAGGTTTTCCAAGATGTTCTTATTTGGTGGAGAATTCATTACTTCTTCTTGCCCGACTCTGTTAAACACATACTCACAGATTTTCTTGGTTGGACCAGACTTGGAACACTCATTTGGATAAGGAAAGTGTACACACTTAGTTTTACCTCTCATATACTCTTGTTATTTTTTGTCATTGATCTTCTTCAATTCATTCAATCCGATGATCAAAAATTGAGAGAGATGTGTGATAAGTAAAAAAGGTGTACGGATAGCACCCTTAGATAATAATGCCAAAATCCGACCATCTAATTAAAAAAATTTGGTCATACGATTCTTCAAAAAATTTCGCCAAATGATAGAATAATTTACACTAAATTCGTCTAAACTAAAGAGTAAGAGAGTTTAAATCCATAAAGCAATAAATTGAAGAAAAATGCTCATCTATTAAGACAATTTGCGACTTGACTTCAATCACGTGAAGACTATGCGAGTGATCGCGGGTCACCTACGAGTCGAACCCACTGAAAGTGATCTATACGACAGGCCTATGCACCTGACTTGGATCTAAGATGAGTGTGTGGTGCGGGAGGTGAACATCACGTGAAAGACTATGCCCCTAACCCTGGGCGGGAGCACTAACACCGAGGTGCAAGTTAATGAGCTTTCGAGGCCTCTCATCATATCATCATAACATAACTCGTCAACATTAAACATAAACTTACCTGGAACTTACCTGAGCGCCCACAGCGTCGACAATCATATATAAACATTTCATAATGCATAATCAAAAGTATGTATGCATTGGCATGGCAATTCATTAATAAAAGCATTTAAAATGCAATTTCTGGGAAAAATACTTTGTATATAGGTATATACGGAAAACCAAAAGCCCACTCACCTGGAGTCCGCGCTACGACTTCCTAACACAATCATCGAGGCGTCCCAAAACAATCGACGCCTAAAACAATTATCAAACTACAACTTAGAATTCTTAACCATAGAATACGTAAATCGTTTAAAACATATCATGAAGGATATTCTAGAATCTCTTGAGACCCTTAATCAAAGGTTAACCGTCGATCAAAGATCGACGGTAGGGTCCACATCCCTACATACACAATCCGGAAGATCCGTAACTCCAATCTCCGATCCGTAACTTCCCAAGATGCACATTATGCTCCTAGAGCAACATACTAAAATTTCGTTACGATCCAACGGTTGGATCAAATTGCCAAAACCAAGTGGTGGTTCACATTTTATTTTATGAACTTACAAACTCAATTCGGGAAGATCTGTACGTCGGATTTCCGATACGTAAGTTCATACATTCATCAAATATTACGTACTACTACGTACCAAAGTTTGGTGACGATCCAACGGTCGGATCGTCGGTTCATATTTTCACCTAACCACGAATCGTAACGAACTTAAGTTCAAATGACCAATCTACGACAATCAAATAACAAAACTGAACCTAGAAAGTTAAACACAGCCTCAGAATGACATTGGAGGCCCACTGGCCACGCTCCGCCGCACGGGCCGCCCTGGGTGGCGGTCGGCCGCCCCGACTCGCCGAAAAATTCAACTATTTTTAAAAATTCTCAAAAAATACAGAAATGAAGATCTCAAAGAGAGGAACAACTTTCATACCATTGGTCAAGGCCAATTCGGCCTAGAAGGGCTCCAATTTCACCAAAACCGTACGAAACCCTTGTTTTTGGGTGTTTTCGATCCGTCTCCAAAATAGCTCCGCCGCTCCAAAACTTGTTTGGGATTTGTTCCAGACCTCAAGAGGAAGCTAGGGGTGATGGTAATTGGAAGAAATCATTTTCACAATCGATGGAACTCACACAAGGAAGCCGCGCACCCACGTGTGCGGGTTTGATGAAACCACCACCAATTTCCCTAATTTTTGGGGTGAAACATGAAGAGGGAAGGTCAATATGAGGATTGGGAGTGGTTGTTTGGCTCAATTCGCCAGAAAAAGGGTGTAAAATCGTCGGAAATGTGTGTGTATGCTGACCGGGTCAGATCCGGGTCACGGATCCCCCGTGTCTCACTCTCTCTCCTTTCCTTCCTTCTTCTTCTTCTGATTGGTCTGCTTTCTTTCTCTCTTCACCCCACTAGGCAGTGCCCATTCCCTTTTAATTTTCTTTCCTTTCAATCTGTGCCATCCATTTCTGTTATTCCTTTAATCTGGGCCGTCCACTTCCATAAAAAAAATTCCAGATTTTCTAATATAAAAAAAATTCTAAAATGCCCAAACTTCCAACGTTAATAACTTCTTCGATATAGCTCCAAATCACGAACCGTCTGCGCTAACGCGTCCGTAGCGACGAGTACTACGAGGATATGCCAAGAAAACAAATCTTAGGTGACACAACACTGCAATTAACCTCAGTCAATACACGTGCCTCAAGGGCATTTTTGTAAAATCCTTTATTAAAAATTTAAAAACTCTTAAAATCAGGGACGGGCTGTCACATGTACTATGGAAGACGAACATGGGACAAATTGGGCAATAATAATCTATCAGACAAAATGTACACCACGAAATCAAGATTCAATATGACACAAAAGCAACCATACTTATTCGTAATCAGTGCATTAAAAAATGAGAATGCCCCAAAAGTGAGACAACTTTGTACAAGAGCCTGGGGTTCACCTGCAAATTAAATAAGGTATTCTAAATAAAGATACAATAGACTGTATAGAAATTGCTCTATTGATTAACGAGGAAAAGACTTGCTCGTTATAACAACCAAAAATGAGAGAGAATAAAAATCGGGAGTTCTATAGATATTAAGAATTTAAATTTTAATAGCACAGTCAATTTGTTTATTGCTAATTTATAAATTATCGAACTCTGTAATACGATGGATACCTGGAAAACTAAGAGCAAGACAAATGCAACATCCTGCTACTCCAGCATTAATGACTGCAGAGGAAGAAAAAGTGAACACGATATAAAGAATGAATAACGTAAAAGTACTATTTCTGCATTCAAGTTCCCATACCATCATCCTTTCCTCGCAGCCTTTTCAACATGCAGACAACCAAATGGTGCACTCCAGACAAAACTGCAAATGTCTAAAAAGGGGAAAACATAAAAAGAAACCTTAACAACTGAATTCAAAGAAACATTTTGAAATTGTAAATAGCATTTCACAATAAAAAAAAAATCTAATTACACTCAGAGAATGGAAAAAGTGTTGTTTTCTTTCTTTGGTTGCGGGAAGTCTCTCTCATGTCGTGCTATTGCTCCTGATGCGGTACTGGACTTTACTTTAAAGGGCTTCCGTATACATCCTAATGTTGAACAAAGAACCAAAATAGTTTACAAACATGGTACTTGCCCCTCAATATGCAGAGCACATTCCCCATCTTCATTCCGCAAAAAAAAATTCATTAGTGAATTTGTTCATTTTTTCTATACCGAAATGAAAACCATTCTTACTTGATGATTATAGAGATATATCTGCACATCATAACAGCATTCATATCTCCGGTAATTGGAAGTGCAATGATCTGTTGCAATTGTTAAGTAATACTTAATCACTCAACAATTACCAAATGGACCAAATAATAAAGAACAAACAATCTTGGTTAATTCATTTAACTAAGAAGAAAGGCTGTGAAGTTCTGAAATGAATATGCAGCCATCTTTTGGAATTTCAAAACTTATTTCTCATATTTAACCATGATATACAGATTCTCCGTGTTTTCATCTTCTGGATTACATAGTGATTACTACTTTTCTCCCTTACCAAACCAGGAAGCAGAAACATGGGACCCCTCATAATCCCTAGCCCAATGTCCGTCATGTGCCTAGATTGTTGAATAGAAACTCAGAGACCTTCGTAATGTGGTTGTCACTGCCTCTTCTGTCACCTCTTCTTGATCTCTAACGTTTGAGTTGGGGTAAATTAGTGGCAAATGGATTCTCCTTTGCAAACTACATTTCAGAAATAAGAAGAAAACATGTTCATACAAATTGGAAAGTAGTGTTACAAAATATGTTAAAACGTCAAATCACGATTTGGCCTGAAACCACTAAAATTCTTCGCTTATATTGGAAAGGATTTAACAAATTAGGCATGCTTGAGGACACTAATTCTAAGGATGGATAGAACACCTCGACAACTATAAGTTCTATACAAAAACACTCAAAGAGCTCGAGTGGAGAACACAGTATCTTAAACACAGATCACACGAACGGAAAACATCATTCAGACTTACAATGCCTTATACTACATCATCCTACAATACTATGTGAAAAACCTGACCACATTGTTCAACAGCATTATCAAATTGAGCACATTTCTAACTAATTTTTTACATAATTCAATGATCCAGAACACTGCAACCATAATTTGAACAGTTTGTATTCAAATATCAGTAAGTAAATAAATAAATACCCTTTTTCCACCCATATGCAGTATATTCACTATCTTGAGAAAAAGTACCAATGAATTGAAAAATTAAGAAAGACCAAAATGAAAGAACCTGAATTCTCATAAAGAGGCCCAAGCTGTGCCGCTTTTCTAGAACAAAGAAGTGTCGTTCTTGCGATTCTTCAAGGAATTGAAAATGAAGGTGAAACCTGCTTTTAGTTCTCCTGGGAGTGAAAGTTGAAGGGGGAGCACCAAGGTACGAACTTGCACTTTTCTTTCTCACAGAAAATGGTTGTGCCAAAGCCGGCTACTGCTTGTTTAGGCCTTCAATAACAAATGAGAATGCCCTAAAAGTAAGACAGCTTTGTATAAGGGCCTGGGGTGCACCTGCAAATTAAATAAGGTATTCTAAATTAAAGATACAATAGACTGTATAGAAACTGCTTTATTGATTAGCGAGGAAAAAACTTGCTCGTTATAACAATCCAAAAATGAGAGAGAATAAAAATCGGGAGTTCTATAGATATTAAGAATTTAAATTTTAATAGCACATTCAATTTATTGCTAATTTATAAATTATCGAACTCTGTAATACGATGGATACCTGGAAAACTAAGAGCAAGACCATTGCAACATCCAGCTACCCCAACATTAATGACTGCAGAGGAAAAACGATTGAACACGATATAATGAATGAATAACGTAAAAGTACTATTTCTGCATTTAATTTCCCATACCATCATCCTTTCCTCGTAGCCTCTTCAACATGCAGACAATCAAACTGTGCACTCCGAACAAAACTGCAAATGTCTAAAAAAGGAAAAATATAAAAATAAACCTTAACTGAATTCAAAGAAACATTCTGACATTGTAAATAGCATTTCACATAAAAAAAAAAAAAAAAAACAAACAAACTAAACTAATTACACTCAGATTGCAATGCTATCATTTAATAATATGAATTCTCATACCTTAGCAGAAGATCCTGCATCTGCAAAGGATCCTTTAAAACCTTTTTTCTTGAACAACCCCGCACCTGCAACACATCCAGGCAAGGTAAACCAACAACACCCTCATGCTGAGCTCTCCTCGGCATATATACCCCTTGTAAGTAATCTTAATCAGTCAGTTATCATGAATATACAACTTATATTAATTTTCTACAATATCCAACACACAAATATAACAGAAGAGGAAACTTTTACTTAAGCAGCACAAAATGATATCCTCTGCATTTCATTCCAAAATCCATCACTCTTATGTTTGTGCCTGCATAGTTTTTCCTCCAACGTAGCATGCTAGGATGATAGCACTATCAATAATTAAGACATAAAGAAAGGCTATCCAATCCACTTGGCTTCCCACCAGGTAGAGAAAATCGAAGTACATTCGAAGTTGAGGGCTAAAGACTTTCAGGCAACTTGGCTCATAACCTCAAGGCTACGACGAGCAACTCGGAAAGTGACCTCATCAGGGGAATGAAGGCGGTAAGAAGTACCACAGTGAACAGAGTCAAAAAATAGGACTGGAATAGCTTGCCTAAAGCCTAGTTGTCTGGCGCATAAGTTGGGGTGATAAACCTCTAGCCCACGGTCATAACGATTGATGCGAACCCCCTGGCTAAATCCCGCGATTGAATACAACTGATAATTTCTCTCTGTAAAAGAGGGCAGTGTCTTCTCCAAAAGCATCTTGAAAGGCTTGATCAGGAAACTAGGGGTATCTTCTAAAAGTAGACGCCCCCGACTTCAAATTTGTCCGAGTCTTGCAAACTCTAATGAAATAAAAGCAGGCAAACGTGGAATGATCTGTTGGGGGAGCCTTGGCTAGAATTCGGGTAGGAGCTACACCCTTTGGGAACTCCAGATTAGCTGCCCGAAACTCTGAAAAGTACCATTGTAACCATAATTGGATCATCCAGATTGTTTCATTAAGGTTAGTCTCAAAAGGTTCGTCTCGAGTCATCTCGAAACGGAGATGGTAGAAGTGAGAAATGAGGAATGGACCCGTAGCAACGTCATCAAAATTATGAAGAGCTTCAACAAGTGGAATCCATTCAACCTTCACTCATTTGGATTTGTTAGGAAAAACAAACTTGTTAAGCCAGTACAGGAGGAAGTACATGTGCTCTTGATCTAGGCTAGCATTGGAGGAACCCGTGCTAAAATTGTCCTTCACAAAGGGGATGAAACCCTTGAACGATGTACCATAACTCTTAAAAGTTGCGGAGTTGTACCCCAACTGAAGAAGAAGAGCTGAAGTACCCGAACTCTCAACAATTGGGCGAGAAGGGGGAGCCCAGTCATGAGTCACATCCACAATCCTGCCCGACGGACTTTGACCAAAAACTTGTGCCATATCCAAGATAGTCAGAGACATGGGGCCCATCCTGAAGTTAAAAGTATTAGTACCCGAATTCCAGAAGAGGAGAGCAGTGGCTAATAATTTGGGTTTAGCCACTAGTTGGTCTTTGAAAGCATTATTAGTTCATAAATACCATTGTTCATCGATTTCTTTTTTAACAAGGGATCGAGATCATCTATCCACCTTATCCAGGCTTCATCATTCATAAGAGGAAAACCGCGACGGTAGTTGGACCAATGGGTTTGGGGTAAACCAATTGGCTTTAGGCAGATTGGCTTCTACTGCAGTTGGGATTTGAGAAATCCATGCAGGTACTAGTAAATGCACCCCGCCTTCCTCAAAGAAAAGTTCAGTACGCAAAGCTACCCGATGACGATGAAAGGCATTAAGCAAACGGCGCCAGGTAGTAATACCCTCGCTAGATTCATAAGAAGACTGAGTTTGAGAGGAATTTAAGGCCATTTCTCAAACTTGGTGTAAAACGAAAGGAAGCAAAAGTACAGGGAAAAGGCAGAAAGAGGCGAAGTTTCTGGAAAAATTCTGGGGATTTTAGGAAATTCCAAAGTTTGAGGAACTGGAGCTGCTTAAGATATGTAACCTATAGTTTAAGAAGACCGATTGAAGAACGGTTAATGAAAGGCAGAAGTCGTGGGTTAGTGCAAATAGCCTCGGCTAACCAATGGTTGCTTTTGGGCAGTGCAAATTCCAAGGAAGGCGTGTAACGGCAATTAATGAAGGACGACTGTTCAATCATTATTAACGCCTTGGTGTGCAGGCTTAACAACAATTGAATGGGGCACTGTTTGGGCTGATATTTGGACTTTGAGCATAAAAGAAGAAAGGCCCATAAAGGAGAAGAAAGCGAGTTTTGCCCGAAGCCCAGTGACAAGCCCAGACCAATTATCTCAAGACAAAATGGCGGCTCCCCATTAATACATAGGCTATATGCCTATAATCAGAAAAGATAAGTGATATAGACCAGCCAGCTATCAGCCAGAAAGCACTTTACAGTGGCAATTCAAGTAAATAGCCAGCGATTTACTGCCCTCCAGTGACTTTTGAGCAAGAACAAACTGCAAGCAGTCGGGCTAATTCGTCTATAAAATGAGGAAGAGGGCCCAAAGAAATAGACACTCAACCAATCAAACAAACACTCAACCAATCAAACAAACACTCAACCAATTAAACAAACATACAACTTGTCTTTCAATCAAGCCAAAATACCTAGAAAGTTGCGCCTTGTCCAGATTCTGCACCATTTTAGCATTAGATTTCTCGTAATAGAATCCCTTGTGTCTGTGTAAAAGCTCTGCTACCTTTCTCCGAATGTTGTAGTATCGATCCTCTTATGTAAACTTGTTTGCCTTCACTCCTCTTAACTCCTAAAACCTTTGTAATCATAAAGAGAAGAAGCTGCACAAGATTCAACCTTGTCCGACAAGGTTAAATCTTGCTCGACTCTCTTTATGTTATCTTTTAATTAGTAGATCTAGCATTTTAATGTATTCCTCAGCATATATTCAAGTCATTTCTGATCCCTTATGGATTCATACCATCATTAGATCTCAGATCTAGTTTGTTTAAAGGTTTTCATTATCATAAGAAGATAAAAATGAACTATAACTGACAATCCGATTAGATCTGGATCTTCATCCTTCAAGCATACAAGATAGATAAAAGTCCTTGATCTCAAGGCATAGAAAAGAACTTAATGTAGACTTAACCCATCTACGATAATCCTTTGATAAACAAGAAGTCAGAATAACTTGGGGCGCAAGTAATCTACTTAAACAAACTTGTTCTACATCTGCCATACAAAGATGACAGTAGCACGCCTCTGCACATAAGGCCCCATAAAGGCACATTTCAGAATTGACTATAAACTTCTATTGCAGCCTCTTAACAAGCAGGAGCCCGACAACCAACCAAAGTGCCAACTCCCCGGGGAGCTGTGTGCTCGAGCCAGGAACGCCCACCATCCGAGATTTCCTGCTCGAACAAGTGGTCTCCCTCTTTATAAGTCATTGCAAAGTTTGATCTTTCTCTATCGGTGACCTTACCCTTCACATACTCATAGATTTCCCTTCATGCTTCATGCTTGTTTCAAGAAGCATCCCTGCTCAAAGGGTTTTAGTTATAAGACCAAATAGTTTTTAATTGGGTACAATACAACTACTGCATTATGCATATGTTAGTTCATGCGTTTCAGAGCTGAACTCTACTCTACTGCAACAACAACAACACATCCCCACCCCCCCCCCCCCCCAAAAAAAAAAAAAAAATCCTTTTCCATTGAGTTTTGGTTATATTTTTTTATACAACGATATATTTATTTACATTAAGTAGTATCGAACTCGCCGTTAAAAATAATTTTAATCTAAGACTTATTTTTCATGAAAAATATTCTAACCTAAAACTTATCGAACTCGCCAATAAGTTAGTCTTGAACTAACCATTAAAAAGTTTTTTGGGTCTTTTGTCATGAAAAACAAAAAATTTTGTGACTTGTGAGGTTTAATGACAAATACATACAGAGAGTCTTGGGTTTTATTTTTGGTCAGATTGTGCTTTTTCTTCCTCAAAATAGTATGAAAATAGAAAGATTCCAGATGAAAAACAAACATTTTTGTGACTTGTGAGGTTTATTGACAAATATGTACAAAGACAGTCTTGGCATGAAATGCAAAATAAAACAGATTTGTAAGTTTGGATCTACTGCATGTGTCTTAGAAATCGAAGGGGATTATAAGCTTCCACGTCTTTGCATGCCAACCCATACGACCGCATAAAACATAATCAACATTTTCTTCTTATTTTATTGCATAGTATATATGTTGAAATATTCCATATTGACCGTATCACTGAGAAAATAAGAGTTTAAATATTCTAATTCCACTCCAACTAATACTAATGCTTTTTGTGATAAAATCATTACCTGACAAATTGTGCAGGTGGTACTTACCAAGTAGAGAACAATTAATGTTGTTGGTAGTGGACCTTCTCCGTCTTTATGATAATTCTACAATATTTGCATGTTACAAAAGCAATATCATGAAGGTTTGAGAGGAACGAGTTAGCAGCTCATTAATAAGCGGGCGCGCGCGCGCGCGCACACACACACATATATATATATATATATATATATATATATATATATGTTATGCAAAGGGATCTCTATTTTTTTTTAAATGGGGATTAAGTGTGGGGTCCATTCCACATCAAACTTCAATAATCCGAATCATCTATTTTGTACGTATCGATTCATAGATCATCCTTGTAAAAATTCAATTCAATCCGAAATCATTTGCCTATTTAATTATGAAGATAAAATTTCGTTGTTTCTTATATAATAAAGTATTCATTAATTTTTTTGAACCCAATTAGATGTCTTAAATATTTTTGATTCGGCTAATATTTTGTAAGGATGATCTATAAGGTGCAACTTAAAAAATAGACAGTTCGGATCATCAAAGTTCGATGTGGTGTGAACCCTACAACTAATTTCTAGTTTTACAAAAAAAAAATGGAGATCCTTTCTCTTAAAAACTATATATATATATATATATATATATATACTAGCAAGGAATGCCCGCGCGATGCTGCGGGATTGAAACAAAGTGCAATATCTTGAAATAAAAGTAACTGCAAAGGTAATTAACAGTTTGCATCACTGAATCGAACAAAAACATAGTAATGCCATTAAATCTCTCTTTTCAGAATTACATATCATTGTTTAGATGTTTCGCTATAAATAGTAGAATTCAACTAAATACTTTCAATAACAACTGAAGACATCTACATGGTAATACAGTTAATTACCAGTCAATTCCTTCGCATTTATTATCTAATGCAGATGCATCATCATAACACCTCTGTTGCTGCATATATCCTCATCACCAGCAAACTGATTTCCTCCTGAAAACAAAACCCCCCAAATCACTAAAACAAAATTTGCACAGAAAACCAGTTACAATTCTAAAGCCATAATATAAAAACCAAATAATGACCACCACAAAATCAGCCAAAAACTAACCAAGAAACCCAACCTTTTCTGGGATTAAGATTTTCTTTGAATGTGCACCAGATTTGCAGTTTTTCAGAAGATGTTCTCGTTAGTAGTTTCTGTGAGAGAACTGAGCAGCTGTTCAACAGAAGGTTGCAATTCGAAATGGAAGGTGAGGTTTCTGTTTTTGTCATGGCCATCTTAATAGTTGGTGCAAAAGATGTAGGTCATGCAGTAAGGAACAAAAAAGATACAGATTAACCCTTACGGTGGCTAGAGACTGCAGCACCTGCAAGTCAAAGATGGGGAAAGATGTTTCCATATCGTGTCAATACTTCTTCGAATCCATTACAATGTTGCTCGTCCTCATAGAAGCTAAAGACGTCCTGATCATGTGTAGATGCTACAAAAATATACATGAAAGTTGTCATCACATCATCCAAATGGTAGTTCTACATAGACATAATGTAGAAGACAAAACAGAAGCAAACGAATATTGTAGCGGCATAAGTTCAATAACTGAGGCAAGCAAACAAACAGAAACTTTACTCACTTTCAAAATCCAAATCAGAAAATGAAACAAATTGAATTAACTATGAAGGAAAATTTATTCACCGAATTAGAATCAAACTAATGAAATTGAATTGAACAAAACCCTAACTCAAATTTATTGAATGGTGTTTATGAAATGTAAAAAGAGTGTTACTCACAGGCAAATCGCCATCTGATTCCACAGATGTCAACACATTGGTATTATCCATATCCCATAACTTAATTTGATAGCCCTCTTGGGGTATATCCAACAAATTGGTAGTAAAGCATTCATTGCAAAAATGATAACAATTTAGTGCACAGCCTAACTTGATACCAACTCATGGGTGTAACCGTATATGATAAGAACGATACAAAAAGCAAAAGCATATCGATCTATTGAATAGCTTGATACAATGATCGAAAAAAAAAGATATTTGAACAACGTAAAAACCACAATGATTACTAAGATGGAACCCAAATGCCTCAAAATTATTGGAAAAACCTGGCATGATATCTAACTTGACTGAACAACATCTAAATATCGTTTTCTAAAACCATAATATGTCCTTGACTGTAGCTAATTGCATATGTATACGTGTGTAAATAATACGAAATTGCATGCTACCTCCTCTATTAGACAAATACAATTGATCCAAGGAAATAAGTAACCACTAAGCAATAAAACATTATAAAAAACAAAAGTAATGTGGAAAATGAAGTTATAAAAAAAAAACCAGGCATCCATAAATTTACCCCAATAAAACTTCAGCACACAGCAGCTTTTTTAATTTTATGAAATTCATAAAACAAAAAGCCAAACTAAAGCACACACCACCTCAATGATCAAATATAGAAAAGAGGTCATGAGAAAATGAAACAAATCAAAGATGGGTGTTTATGCAAATCAGTTCCAAAACAACTGGAGAGAGATACAAAAGTTGACTTTTTTCCCTCTATCAAGAACTTACTAGTAGATAGATTGATAGCAGGTGCTCAGATTTCCAATCAGCAAGTGAACCTACAAATCAAAAGAACATCATAAATGCATTAGTTTTGAGCAGTTGCGTCTACATAAAAACTGCAAAAGCTTCAACCTTTATGAACCCAGAAGATTAAAATCTTACTCAATAAACTATTGAATAACCTAAATCCAAGATAAACCCAGCAGAAACCACTAAAATAGAAAAATTATGCACCTAAATTCGAGAACAGACGCATGAGGACTCATGACACCAGAAAACTCATGAACTTACCCACAAATTAAAGCCAAATGGAAGAGTACATAAACTTTTATGTGGTGAAAGCGATAAGAATTTTTTTTTGGTTTTAGGGGCTGCAATTCTCATGATTTCAGCAGAGTATAGCAAAATAAGCAATCCTAAACTGAAATTCAAGCTACACTAAATGAGAAAGTGAAAAACCTTGAAGGTCTCATATTACCTCATTGTCCTAAGCCTGATCATTAATTCGACACCGACCTACAACTCTTCCATTCTACTCGCCACATCATAATCATCATCCTCGTAATGGGCATCATCCTCGTAATGGGCTTTGCTGGACTCCGACGACCCAACGTCTTCCCCCGCAACACCAAAACAACCGCCAACAGCGATTCTCTCTTCTTCTTTTCTTCATGTTCTTGTTGCTGCCCAGTTGCTGTCTCGACAATACGCACAGAGACCACTTGATCGTTGGAAGAACCCATCTCAGATTTCTTCGCATACTGCAGTTTGACCAGCGGGCCACCCCGATTCCGTGAAACCAAATTGGGATTTCAGGGCTTCTTTTGGTTTGGGATAATAAAATTTGGGGGCACGCCTCTCTCCCTGAAATCCGTCCACAAATCCTCCCATATATCTCTCTCTCAGCCTAATCCGTGAGCTTTACTGAAGCACAGCCACACCAAATTTAGATCAAACCCTAATTTCCAGAATAATGAATAAAATCGAGAAAAAATATATACAATTGACACGTTACCATTGATTCGAGTTCTGGTAAGGAGTGCGACGGCGATGGGAAGGCGAGGTGTGCTGAGGCACCGAATCGACTTTGTCGTTGAAGAGCTCTGGAGCAAAATGGGTTTGTCGTCGAAAAGATCTCTGGAACAAAATCGGGCTTGTCGTTCAAGACCTCCCACTCCTCTCTCTCTGTCTCTTTGAGGCGGCATGTGCTCCCATCCCCGAAACCCTCACCGAATGACAACAAACCTGAGCCATCCCAATCCGTCCAAAATCCTACGGACAAAATTACCCTTCGACCTTTTGATAATTACCCTCCAACCAGCCCCATTTAGCTGTGGCATTGTGGTAAATAGCGTGAAATCGAGTGGCAAAGGTTTCACTGTAGATAAGCTACAGTCACATTGCTCCTCAATTTTAGAATAGATAATATGTATGTAGCCTCTCAAACTTCATTTTATCACGTACACAATACAATAAGGGGTGAGGGTTTTATCAATTGAAAATGAAACTACATAATATACACCAAACCAGTATGACCAGGTGTAATTTATCATTTAATTCTTGATTGCAAGGGTGTTCAAGTAATTCTACATGAGAGACAATTACCCTCTTTAATGAAGTGAAAAATATCAAAAAGTCTATGTAGAATTTTAATGCTAAAAAAATTTAAACAAAATTAGATAAAAATGTAAATAGGGTATGAATAATATGCACTAAATTTGCAGACCAAGTCTCACACCGACTAAGTTATTATTTACTTATTTTTATTTTTTTAAAACGATATTATCTATACTAAAAGGGAAGGAGTTGGTTTAGCCTCATAATAAGCTAGCAATAATGTGGTTCAAATTCGCCTTTGGCGAAAATCGAAGGTAAGACCTCCAACTGACAAGTAAAGAAAAATACTATTAGACCGTAGTATTAAATGACACTATTTAAAAATGAATGGGATGAGGAAAATCCAAGCTGACAATTCAAGCCTTCTAGTGCTTGTTCCATCTCCTTCACAGTCAGCCCGGCCCGTCTACCACGCTACAAGCCTACACACATGGCGCAATCTCAGCCATCTGTGTGGCTTGTTTGTCAAAATTCAGAATCATGCGACTACTAACCAACCTTCTAATTGATCTCTCACTGCATTTTTCCAATTCTGTTATCCTGGCTTCGCCATTACTCATATAGGATGCGTAATTTATGGATCATGTTGATTAACTAATAGGCATGTACTGCCAATCAAACAGCAGTAACAACGATATATTCTACTCAAATGGAAATTGGTATTGGGCTAAGTTACATAATGAAACAATCATTAATTAAGTATTGAACTCAAACAAATATATACGTCCATGTCATCCATATGATTTGAATATGAGACCTCTCAATTGGAGAGAAATATCATTAAATTGTAGCACTAGTTGGTTGGTAAATCAAAATGTATGACCAATCAACTCAACTCATATATAACACTATTTTGTTCATTCACTTTATCATCGTATATGAAAATGTGTCCGCAAACCATTTATATAATATGGGATTAGTGATTAAAACTGCGTGACAGTACGTTATAATCCCATTAATTAGAATGTCTCTCACCATCCCCTTCTTTCTATATACATCCCCTTCTTTCTATATCCCACATTTTTTCTATGTTTTTTCCTATTTTTTAACACAAAAATAAAAATCGAAAAACGAAATAATTACTAAACGGTGGTTAGTTTTACATAGACCCGGCAGTTTCTGACACGACACGAAAATAACAGGTTTCGGGTCAACACGATAACTTATCGGGTCATTATCGGGTGACCCGTTTCGACCCGTTAAGAAAAAAATTATTATAAAATACAATATCCATATTAATATATACAATAGATTCTATATTAAATATATAGTTTTGTATTATTATGCTATATAAGTTTAAAAAAAAGTTTTAGTCATTATTTATTTTTATTGTGAGAGTTCTTTATTATCATTACTAGGATAATAAATTTTACTTAACATGTTCTTGTCCAAAATTAAAATAACCTAGTATAGTATTTGTATAGTCAAGAACTAAGAAGACATACATACAAGTATGAAAAATGTGAAAGAATATATAAACACTTGTAATTCATCATTATTCCTCTACGAGTAGATAATGGTTACACTTACATTATCGTTTAGATTTTTAAAATCTTCCAAACCCTCATGAATAATGTTTTTTATTTGAGGGCAAAATTAATAAAATTAATAATAATTATTATAGAAGTGTAAAAAATGTAAAAAAAAAATATCCAATCACTCATAATGACAAGCTTTACAACTTTCATGAAGGGGTTAGCTTCGAAATCCAACACTATAATCCATAAACCTTAAATTTATATTTAACCGTCGATTGTCATTTACGTTTTATTCTTATTACTGAATTTTATTTTTTAAATTTTCTTTTTGAAAACATGATCATCTGACGGATGTAAGAAGATGAACAGTTCAGATCTTTGATATTTACGGTTAACTGAAATATTAGTCGATGTCATATAGTTTGTAGAAACTTTATAAACATCAAGCAATATTTTCACTAATCGTAAAACTCTGAACATAATATCAACGATCCAAACCATTCATCTTCTTGCATCCTCTAATAGATCATGTTTTCAAAAAAGAAAATCTGAAAAAACAAAATTTGATGAGAAAAATAAAGCGTAAATGTAAACAATAATCAACGGTTAAATTTTGATATATGATTTATATGATTATAGTGATAATTTCAAAGTTAAGCTCTTCACGAAAGTTGTAAAGCTTGTTATTACGAGCGTTTATATATTTTTTATACTTCTACATTGAAGGGTTTGATTGGAAGAAAATGTGCAAGATGTTCTAATGTTCCAATGTCCTTAATTTTGCAAATCTTTTGAACATTTGATATTTTGTAATGTTTTAATGTTTTTTTATTATGATCTTATTTTGGATATGTAAATATACACTTAAAAGAAAAATGCATTTTTATGTTTTGGATGTGACAATACTTAAAAGAAAAATGTGTTTTCACTCAAAAAAAGTATTATGTTTTTTATTTAATTATTTATTGGTTTAAAATATATTTTCCTTAACGGGTAACGGGTCGGGTCATATTACCCGTTAATATTATCGGGTCGGGTCATTTTACCCATTTATTTTAACGAGTGTTACACGGCACGACCCTTTAAGATATCAGGTATGACACGAACACGAGAAACACGACACGAATATGCATGCAATTGCTACTCATGCAAAAGATCCAACAGGTTAGGTACGCTATTGTATGTCAAGGATGATACCTAAACCAGTCCAAGACCAAATACTATTCCTTGTCTATTTATTAGTTTTACGAGTGACCGTTGAACATAGGCCCGCAATTACTACTCATGCAAAAGATCTAGCAGGTTAGGTACGCTATAAGCCTATATAAAGCCCCCCTTGGTTCCTAAGTTTATCATCAAATCATAAGTTCAAGTTAATTAGCAACAAGCAGGCAAGTAAGATATATCCAATGACGATGATGAAGAGCCAAGTAGCTTCCCTCCTCGGCCTCACCTTGGCCATCGTCTTCTTCTCAGGTATTATTATACAAACTTCTTATTTATTTTTTTTCTATTTTGTTTCGTGTTAGTTCCAATATGCATGCCTGCCGGATGCAAATATTAGAGAGGGGTTGGTCCACATTATATTGTAACAACGTTAAAAGTGACGGTAGAGAGTGCAAAAAAGAATAACGATCGATGATGAGTAATGCGGATACATAGAAGTGAGCCGGCCAATGTGTTGATGAATCATCAGCAAAGTATATTTATAATAAAATTACTGATTAGTTATGAAAAAGTTCTTAAAATGAATTCAAATCATTTATTTATTTTATTTTATTAATTTGATATATTTTACAATTGTATGTAAGATTTTCTGTATCAATATTCTTAGCATCTAGTCTGTTGAATATAAATGCAGGTGCATATGCAGCGAAAATCACTTTCACAAACAACTGCCCCGACACTGTCTGGCCAGCAACCCTAACTGGTGGCCAAAAACCTCAATTACCATCCACCGGGTTCGAACTAGCATCCAAAGCTAGCCAGTCAGTGGACGCTCCATCCCCATGGTCTGGTCGCTTTTGGGCTCGAACTAGATGCTCCACAGACGCCGCTGGAAAATTCTCTTGTGAAACTGCAGACTGTGGCTCTGGCCAGGTTCCATGCAACGGCGCAGGCGGAGCTACACCAGCAACTTTAGTGGAAATCACAATTGCAGAAAACGGGGGTCAAGATTTTTACGATGTCAGCCTTGTTGACGGCTTCAACTTGCCCATGTCCGTCGCCCCACAAGGCGGCACCAGCGAGTGCAAGGCCTCGACTTGCCCTGTGAATGTTAACGCGGTGTGCCCAACTCAATTCCAAGCAAAAGCGGGTGATGGGAGTGTTATCAGTTGCAAAAGCGCTTGTGTGGCGTACGGCGAGCCGAAGTACTGCTGCTCTCCGCCTAATGATCAGCCGGGGACATGTCCTCCCACTGAGTACTCTAAGATCTTTAAGGATCAGTGCCCTCTAGCTTATAGCTACGCTTTTGATGATAAAACCGGCACATTCACCTGCAATGGCGGACCTAACTACGTCATTACATTCTGCCCATAAGCATGTAATGAAATGGGATTTACATATAGATGATATCTCTCTCTTTACGTAGCAAATAATGGAGAAGAATAAATACCGTGAATATCTTGACACATTGATGATGTCAAGAATTTGTAATATGAATACAAGATCAAATAAAGGAATATATATATATATATATATGTTATTATTTTATTTCGCTCAATGTTCTTTGTTAAAAAAGACAATATATTTCATTTATGAAAAGAGTAAATACAAGATTTAATACAAACGAAGAATCTGAACCCAATATATATAAGAGGATGCTTGCAAACAAAAATATGAAATTATAACATAATAAACCCAAGTTGCAAAAACTGAAAGAAACGAAGGTTCCTTGAAGCCAGTGAATCTAAAAGAACTTTGAACTTGTCGTCAATCACCTTGAGCCTAAATTGTAATTAACACATCTCGTTCACCTTAATCTCCTGCGTATTAAGGAACTTGATCCTAATATGCATGCAATGATGAGATTGAAAAGATAACCAAATACAATAAAATATTTCACACAAAAACAACTAAGGGTGAAGTGACAAGTATACACTTTTACGTTAACGAAGTTTAATTAATCACTTAATAATCATTGGTAATCAAGGTTAAAAAAATGAAGTTTTAACGAAACACTTCCGGTACTGTTCACTTTTAACGAAAAATCACATTTTTACCTTTACTTGACACTATTCATTATACCTTTAAAAATGGCTTTTCATTAAAAAGGAAGTTTTTTTTTAGACTTTTCATTAGTTTTCCTTAAAAAAAATGCTAAGCACTAGTCGGACGGTAGGTTGGGTTAGGGCATATAGCCTAAGCGGGGGACGAGCGGACTAGGCAGATTTAGTAAATTTATTACATATGTATAAACAGTGTTCTAAAAATCGGCCTAGGCGTTGGGCGGTGGCCAGCCACCGCATAATCGGGAACAAAATCGAGACAGAAATTAGGCGGGCGCCGAGGCGGCCTAGGCGGGCGCCGAGGCGGCCTAGGCGGGCGCCGAGGCGGCCTAGGCGGGCGACTGGGTGGCCTAGGCGGTCTTGGAATTTCAATTTCTTCTGTTTTCAAACTTGAGAAAGGATGAATGCAGATAAGCTTTATTTTGATTTTTCTGGACTTCCTGAGCTTCTAGTCTGTGTTATTGCGAAGAGGAAGAAGATGAGAGAAAATTAGTTTCTCTCTCTTCATTCCACACCCACGTGACCACTCTCAAACTATTTGATTTAATTTATTTTTTTGGTTTCCGTCCCCTCAAGTTTGGACAGATAGTATAAGTTGCTTGACTTTTCTGAAAGAAAAAGAGGCTCCATAGTATCAAGTGCTATTGATTTTTTATCATTAAAAAAAAAAAAAAAAGATTGTCAAGCTGATGTTGACCATCTTTTATGTGTCCCAATGTTCCACTTTTCTTTTCATACCCACATATTTGACACTTTCATGTCTCTTTAAATTCAAAATAAATTAATATGATCTCTAAAAGATATTTTATAAATTAATACATACTTGTGATTATTTGAACTTCTATTTTACCACCAAATTCACTAAGATACAAAAGATATATATTAAATTTACTTAAATTCGCCTAGTCTGCCTAGACTCCCGCCTAGGCCCTGCCTAGCCGCCCGACTAGCGCCTAGCGTCTTTTAGAACCTTGCGTATAAATAAGTGCCTATTTATATGTATAAAAAATAAAATAAAAAACTAAATGTATTGTAATACATAAATTGCCAAATGAAATGACATGTAGATGATAAAGTGTTTGTACCATACTTGACCAATCCCGAAACTACTAAATACCGGTCAATATCATACCTTCAAGGACCCATTGAGGGATTCATGCTAAGGCACCCGTGCCGAAACACAAGAGTTTCCCTTCAACAAGGAGGCCAATTACAGCACGACACATGTCAACGTCAAAATAAAGCTTGTAAATTCCCACATCAATCGCGGACAAAAGTTGGATACCCTCTTCAACTATAAAAGAAGACCATTCTCCTACAATTAATTTGTAATGTCATTATTGTGCTTAAACTAGTAATTAGAACCTACTAATGCTAATTATGCTTAAACTTAGGTATTTGTATAAACCCTTCACTATTAATGAGAACTCATCTACTCCGTGGACGTAGACAAACTTAGGGTAAACCACGTACATCTTTTGTTTGCTTCCATATCCCTATCTCTTTACATATTATCCTAACTAGTGATCGGAGCAACCAAGCAAAGGTCACAAACTTGACACTTTACGTTGTTCCACAATCTCATCGATTTTGTGCATCACATTTGACACCGTTTGTGGGAACGACACTTATTCCTACTTTATCCAGCTTTATCAAGCTAGTTTCCATCTTTCATATCTCCTTTGATCAGGCATCCCTCTCCAACATAGGAAGCGAAGGAAGCCACATCACCCATAACGACAACCCCTCGTGCCTAGTGTGAGACAACGAAAGAAGAAAAGAAAGAAGTTTGTTCTTCAGGCTAGGGTTGAAGAGCTTGAGGCTCAGAACAACAAGATAGCAATGAAGAATGAGATCCTCCAAGAACAATATGAGGAACTCTTCAAGATGCTCCACAAGGCTAGGCATACTCAATCTTACGAGCCCATCGTCCCTATGGATGTTAACCATCACCTGGGTGCCCCCCAACTTAGAGGGTCACCGGTCTTCAACATGGATAATCCTAATAAGGAGCGACTTACCTATCAATGTGTTAATCAACGTGAGACTTCTCTTAACCCAGCTACTTCTGCCCGAAGCAGGAAAAATGGAGGGCTCCTTGCAAAAGGAGTAGAAGAATTGAAGGCTGTTTATCGCGACTATCGAGATTTCTTGAGGCAACGTCGAGAAAACTCCATCCACATAAGCTCAAGGATTAAAGACCCAAAGGTCATTGAAGGGCTCAATCCCCTACCACAACATAGGCCATCCTCTAATTCAAGAAAGGAACAACAAGCCTTGGAGGGACAAGAAGGTGAAGGAGACTTAGGGGACTTCTAACAGGCACGTCCCAGAAAATGAGTACAGTGTTTCCAGGGAAAGGCCACATGCCTTTGACCAAACTTTCCTACTTCCAACAGATGAGGGAAACTTATGAAGAAGAGTTCTAATGATGCCTGACTCTACTCAAGACCCCCTTGTCATGCAGCTCCTCGAAGAAGTGAACCGGCTGAAGGCCGAATGTCAGGCTAAAATACCTGACTGGAATAAGCCAAGATCAGGCCCTTTAACAAGGAGGATCATTTGCACTCCTCTATAAGGAAAAATTAAACAGAAGCTTAGCTTACAATCGTATGCTATGAGGGAATATCCAATTGTGCATATGCACGTCTTGGAATCTATCATGGCATACTGAAGACACAATGGTGAGGAACGATGTCTCATATTCCCCTTCACTCTCTCTGGTGGAGCTCTCAATTGGTATTGTCGTCTTCAACTTAATACTGTGGATTCCTTCGCTGAGCTAAGAAGACTCTTCGTCGCTCAACACATCTTCCAAGCTGATCGCTTACACTTATCTGATGAGTTATACACCATTTGTTAGAAGTTGGATGAGTCATTGCGTGAATATGTCGGTCACTTCAATCACGAGTACTCTCGTTGCGCTAAGGCAGATGATAAAACAGAACTCAAGGCTTTCACGATAGGCATGCGTGAATGCTTCTTCAAGTACATGATCAATGAAAGACTTATTCTGAAGTGATGATGCAAGCTTACAATCATGCCTTTGTCGAGGCAAGGACATACCAAAGGAAGCCTCATATGATTAACCCCTATCAACAAGTAGGAAGTGAAAGTCAGGTTCTACTAAGTGAGAAGGTTTTGGCCATTCAGGCACCCATTGCATCCTCTCCGACCTCACTTAGCTACTTGCTAAGTCACCAAACGTATTCATTTTTTGGCAAGAGGAAATATTTTTACTCTCAGCAAGCCCATTACAACAAGAGGGATAAATGTTCGTATCAAGAGAAACAGTGGGGGACTAGGTGCTGAAAGAAATGCTTTTACAAGAAAGCATACATATTACAAATGTCTTGACCTTCAACCGTTTGAGAACATTTGTAACATAAGTCATTCGACAAATATTTAATGAAGAAGGATTTCTAACAACTTCATTTGAATTTTTTACCTTCCCTAGCATTGGAACACTTGGTATACGCTGACCTACCTCTATACTTTAACTCAGAGCTTCAGCATGAGTATTTGACATAAAGTAAGTGAAACTAAGCGTTACAACCAACATGGAATCTAAACAATGGATTCCTTCATGCATAGAAAAACATTCATAAGCATCACTCATGTCAATCAACATAAACATCATACATTTCAACATATTCATACATAAGCCAACTGAGCTTCGAAGGGGTGTTAATATACATTTTACCATTCGGCACTTGGTACAATGTATCTCGGCAACTTGCCACTCTTACCACCAACTAGGTGATGAAGGAACTCACCTTTGTATCACCAACCAAGTGATGAAGAGTACAACTAGTACTATTAATAAACATTTTTGCCTCGGCAACTCACCATTCTTCCCACCAACTAGGTGAGGAACGGTACAACTTGTACATGCGAACTCTTAGCATTCACAAATAATCAAAAACCCTCATTCCTTACAAGTCAAAAAGGGGATAAGCAAGCTTAACTCAACCCAACTAGGGGAGCACTTAAGCCCAACAAGGGTTATAGTCACCAACAAAGTCATAGTACAAGCTAATAAAGGCTTCAATGCATGGTGTACAAAGATCAAACTCTTCAGCCCTCTTGCATCTGCTCTAGACATTATGCAAACACTACAAGCAAAATCAATTTATGTGGTTCCTCCAAACCTTCAACTACTACAATATGTAGTTTGCCTCACACACTCTTGCTCAAAAGTATGGAAGCAAAATCCATATATGTGGTTTCTCCCACATTTTCTTATCCCTAGTTAAAAAAAATATAAAAAATTATGCCTGGAAAAAAAAACTAAATTAATTAATTAATATTTATTTTTTCTAATCATTAATTATTAATTAAGCAATTAATTAATTATTAATTATGACATGTGAAGAAGCCCAACAAAGCTTCAACACATAGGAGGCAACTACAAATGTAAAAAGCTTCACATACTCTTGATCAAGATAGTGTGAAGCAAAATCAATTTATGCGGTTCCTCCAAACCTTCAACTACTACAATATGTGGTTTGCCTCACACACTCTTACTCAAAAGTGTGGAAGCAAAATCTATATATGTGGTTTCTCCCACATTTTCTTGTCCCTAGTTAAAAAAAATATAAAAAAATTATGCCTGGAAAAAAAAATTCAAAATTAATTAATATTTATTTTTATAATTATTAATTATTAATTAAGCAATTAATTAATTATTAATTATGACATGTGAAGAAGCCCAACAAAGCTTCAACACATAGGAGACAACTACAAATGTAAAAAGCTTCACACACTCTTGATCAAGATAGTGTGAATCAAAATCAATTTATGTGGTTCCTCCAAACCTACAACTACTACAATATGTGGTTTGCCTCGCGCAGTCTTGCTTAAAAGTGTGGAAGCAAAATCTATATATGTGGTATCTCCCACATTTTCTTGTCCCTAGTTCAAAAAAATAAAATAAAATTCTTAAAATCTGCCCAAAAAAAATTCTGCCTAAAAAAATAAAAAGATCCAAAATTAATTATTTAATAATTATTAATTATTTAATAATTTGTTAATTATTAATTAAGAAAATAATTATTTATTAATTATGACATGTGGAGAAGCCCAACAAAGCTTCAACACATAGGAGGCAAAATCAATTTATGGTGCCCTAGGAATAGCTTCAACTATTCAAGCTATGTGCCTAAGCAAAAAACTTCACCTATAAAGCATCAACCTAAAAGCTTCAACCCAAAAGCTTTACCTACAAAACTTCAACCAAAAAGCTTCACCTACAAAGCTTCAACGTAAAAGCTTCATCTACAAAACTTCAACAAAAAGCTTCACCTACAAAACTTCAACCTAAAAGCTTCAACCAAAAAACTTCACCTACAAAGCTTCAACCAAAAAGTTTCACCTACAAAACTTCAACCAAAAAGCTTCACCTACAAAGCTTCAACTTAAAAGCTTCACCTACAAAACTTCAACTAAAAGCTTCACCTACAAAGCTTCAACCTAAAAGCTTCACCAACAAAGCTTCAACCAAAAAGTTTCACCTACAAAGCTTCAACCAAAAAGCTTCACCTACAAAACTTCAACCAAAAAGCTTCACCTACAAAGCTTCAACTTAAAAGATTCACCTACAAAACTTCAACAAAAAGCTTCAAACTTCAACTTAAAAGCTTCACCTACAAAGCTTCAACCAAAAAGCCTCACCTACAAAGCTTCAACCAAAAAGCCTCAACACTAGAAAGCTTCACACACTTTTGATCAAGATAGTGTGAAGCAAAATCAATTTATGGTGCCCTACGATTAGCTTCAACTATCTAAGCTATGTGCCTAAACAAAAAGTTTTACCTACAAAGCTTCAACAAAAAAACTTCACCTACAAAACTTTAACCAAAAAGCTACAACACTACAACATGTAGAAAGCTTCACACACTCTTGATCAAGATAGTGTGAAGCAAAATCAATTTATGATGCCCTACGATTAGCTTCAACTATCCAAGCTATGTGCCTAAGCAAAAAGCTTCACCTACAAAACTTCAACCAAAAAACTTCTCCTACAAAATTTTAACCAATAAGCTTTACACTACAACATGTAGAAAGCTTCACACTCTTGATCAAGATAGTGTGAAGCAAAATCAATTTATGGTGCCCTACGATTAGCTTCAACTATTCAAGCTATATGCCTAAGCAAAAAGCTTCACTTACAAAGCTTCAACCAAAAAACTTCTCCTACAAAATTTTAACCAAAAAGCTTCAACACTACAACATGTAGAAAGCTTCACACACTCTTGATCAAGATAGTGTGAAGCAAAATTAATTTATGGTGCCCTAGGAATAGCTTCCACTATTCAAACTATGTGCCCAAAGGAAAAGGCTTCAACCACTCAAGCTATGTGCCCAAAGGAAAAAAACTTTAACAATTCAAGCCATATATACAAAGGAAAAAGTTTCAATTACATATTCTTTTCGCACCAAAAAGAAAGAAGATATTGGGCTTAAGAAGAAAAATATATATACTTGGGCCACAACAACAACAACCAAAAAAAAAAAAAAAAAGAGGAGAATTTTTTAACATCTTTTTTCTTCAATGACTCAAGAATATCAAGCCACCTTTTTCAGCTGTCCTCTTAGCTTGGAAACTCAGGGGACTCCCACTATATCCTACTACACTTCCGCACTCGGAAGTTTCGTGATTGCTCAGTGACTTGTAGGGGTAGGCGCAGTTCTGTTTGGTGCAGTTTTGAGTGAAACAAAAACCAAAACTGCAAGTTTTTGCAGTTTGGTTCGGTGCGGTTTTGAGGCTAAAATCGAAATGAAACCAAACCATTTAGTTCAGTTCAGTTTGGTTTTAAACAGTTTTGGTTTGGTTTCACTGTTTGAAAAAGCTATTATGGTTACCTAGTTGTATCTCATTTCATTTTTCTTTGATTTATTGTTTGTTTCTCTTCTATGGTTATCCTGGCTGTGTTGCCTTGTACCAGAAATTATGTGTAGCTTTTTCTACATCATGTCATCTGATAAATTTTTCTTATTCTTTTCTTTACTTTTATTTGCTTTACATCGTGTCAGCAACCAAGCATGCAATACACATTCAATCTTAAGTTCAAGAGAGTTCACAACATTATGCAGGGATTGAAATCAACATGCATAAATGCGGAAACATTTCTCTAAACAGTGAACTCATGAATGAACGATTTTCTTTTACTGTTAAAAAATAAGATAAAACTCACATGATCCCAATACTACATGAGTTAAACTACCATTCACAACCTCACTTCCTTACCCAGATGCTTTATCTTTCTTAAAACTACAAAATAGAGTCTTATCTACAAAATCTGTAGAAGTTTGTCCTCCCATGGGCAACCCATCCCCCATTCAATCTCTCCTTAATCAAGGGGGCAGATTCAATTCGTGTAGGTGTGTGTATACAGTTTACTGGGTGGAAACCTATCTACCCATTATTCCCATGTCACCATTATGCAAATATCATATATGCATTCAATTGACATTCTGATGTTCATGAACGATGAAAAATCGAAGACTAACCAATGAAAAACCAAATCCCCTTTTGATTCAAAACTCAACCCTAAACCTAACCCTAAAATTAATCTCAAATATATAAGTAAATTTAACTAAAACAAGTTATAAATCATAGTTCTTACCATATTAGCACTCTGTACTCTAGAGGCTAGGAGCTGGAATGAAGAGGAGAAAAGGTCGGATGGGAGACCGAGAGAGAGAGAGAGCATCTGGAGAGTGGAGACTGAGAGGGAAAGAGAGTCAGATGAATACAGTTGAGAAAGAGTACATACTAGAAGAAAGAAAAGAAAGAAAGATATTATGCGGCCATGTTATGATGTGGTTTAGTCCATACTAAATGTATAGACTCAATGAAATAACCAATTAGAATTTAACATTTAATAAAGTTATGCCGAAACCTAAACCGAAACCAAACCTTCGGTTCGGTTTCAAACCGAAGCCGTTTTGAAACTGCAAAACCAAACCGTTCGGTGCGGTTCGATTTGGTTCATGTTTCGGTTTCGATTTTCGGGTTCAAGTGCCTACCCCTAGTGACTTAGATTTTACAAGTCCCTAACCGAGAAGCATTCCTCACTCGGGAACTTAGGGGAGCACTGTTTGTACCATACTTGACCAATCCCAAAACTACCAAGCATCGGTCAACATCATACTTTCAAGGACCCACTGAGGGATTCATGTTGAGGCACTCCTGCAGAAGCACAAGAGTTTCCCTCCAACAAGGAGGCCAATCATAGCACGACACATGTCATCATCAGAATAAAGCTTATAGAGTCCCACATCGATCGCGGACAAAAGCTGGAGACTCTCTTCAACTATAAAAGAAGATCATTCTCCTACAATTAATCTCTAATGTCATTATTGTACTTAAACTAGTAATTAGAAGCCACTAATGATAATTATGTTTAAACTTATGTATTTGTGTAAACCCTTCATTATTAATGAGAACTCCTCTACTCCGTGGACGTAGCCAAACTTAGGGTGAACCATGTACATTTTCTGTTTGCTTCCCTATCCCTGTCTCTTTACATATTATCCTCACTAGTGATCAGAGCAACCGAGCGAACGTCACAAACTTGACACTTTACGTTGTTCCAAAGTCTCATCGATTTTGTGCATCAACATAAAGTATAGAACGTTGAAAACATGGGGCACAAGCATATAATGCGCATCCATCCAAGCATTTAACAAGCCCCATATAATTTATTGAAGAAATAAAATGTAAAATGAAAGTTATTGATTTTCCATCTAAGTAAGAGTCACGACTTATGCAGAAATTTTTAGAACAATGTTGGTAATATGATAATTAAATATAAGTTTAATTTACCCCACCTTTTGCTTTACACGTGCATAACAACTATATTCTAGTTTCTATACAGGTGCGGAAGATGTGAGCTAAGTCACATAAAGGGTCTATAAGAATAATTTAGTAGCGAACTCGTTATTTATTAGGTTGAACCCATGACTTCTCACTTACGAGTAATTATAACAATGAGTCTAGTCTTAAGCCTTGAAATAGACATTTTACATTTCTCATTGGCCGAAAAAACTCTCCAATAAAAAGACGTAAAATATTAATCTTCGTTGAAAAATACAAAAATGCATCTTTAGAAAGTGGGTTTTGTAACTAATGTTAATACAAGATTCTTTTCAGATCCATTATAAATCAATAGCAACCCATTATCTATATCTACACCCAAATAGATAATCACAAAAAAGAATATCGAGGCTCTAGGATGAGATCATATGAAATCTCTGTCTCACAGTTTAATGTTAGTTATGGTGCAAAGTTATAAAATATTTTGCAAAAACATAAAGTAGCAGAGAATCAAGAGTTCTACTTTTGTGAATTTCCTTAGCATTCCTTTAATTTGTGGAGATATTTTTCAATGTGTTCGGAATAAAAGTGATAAACCACATGTTATTATACAAGTTACGGGACATTTAAAAAATAAAATTTTTCTTCACTTATATAATAACATGTTGTATATTATCATGTGTTCTGTGTACATTAAAAAATTTCTCAAATTTGAGAGTCAACAGTTGACCTCCTTGACGGTGCACCAGTTTTCCATGCAACTTCACACGTAGCAAACGTACTAATGAAAGTGCAGGCAGATCTACCAACAACAATCATAAGATCGATAGTAAAAAACACAAACAAGCACGGATCAATTTTACTGAAACACTCGGTTGGAGAGAGTAGGGAGTTTTAATGAAACACTTCCAGTACTGTTTATTTTTAACGAAAAACCAATTTTACCTTTACTGGTATTATTCACTATACCTTTAAAAATGATTTTTCGTTAAAAGGGAAGTTTTTTTAGACTTTTCGTTAGTTTTCCTTTTTTGGTATGATCAAAACATGAGATAAAATATTATATATCATTATATAATTAATATGATATATATGTTAAAATGTTAATAAGGTGAAACATAAAATTTTCCACTACTTAGTCCTTCCTTTCTCTCTCCCAACTTAACGACTCAATCCGGAGGAGCTCCTGAAGAAAATAGGCAGAGAGAAAGACAGAGAGAGAGAGAGATCTGCATTGGTTCTCTGGTTCTTCAATGGCGTCGCGCTAAGGTTGCGGAGGAGATAGTGAGCTCCGATGGACGTGTAGAGGTCGTCATTGTGCAATTGCGTCGTGAATTTTCTGCTGGAGGAGAACTACCTGCTCACGGCGTTCGAGCTGCTCGACGATGGCAGAGACGACCAGGCCATTCGACTCAAGGACTTCTTCGCCGACTCCTCTCAGTTCCCTCCCGATCAGATCTCTCACTTCAACTCTCTCCGAGGTTCGTACGAACAATTCACACTCGCACGCGCACTTCTGAATCTGTTTGAATTCGGTTAATTTGAAATTCTCTTGTTTTCTATTTGGTTGCTGCGAAAGTGTTGGGGAATGTGGTGAGCTAATAGATTTTGAATTCTGGTTTTCTAATCTGTTTTTTTTGGCATTGTTAATGGCACGAATTGGCGCGCTTGTTATCGTTTACTTTGCCTAATTTTGAAGGATCCTTTATCTCCTTAGCGGCTTCTTGTTAATGCTAACTGAAATTTTTTGCATTTGAAACCTCGTTGCCGATGGGAATTATAGCGAAAGTCGAATTACAATTTGTGTTTTTTTGAGGCACAAGTTATACTTGAAACTAGTCGCAGAACTCAAAAGTGTCTAAAATTATTTTAGTTATGTGCCCAAATGGGCTACCTCGACCATCAGATAGAAGCATTGTATAAAGGAATGGCGATAGGTGGGACTTCAGTTGGTTGGACGAAAACACCGGTTTATTCTAGGAATTAGCCTGAACTGAGAAAAGCAATTAGTTTAGAACATATCGATTTTATGAAACTGTTACTTTCTGCGGACGAGTTACTTAACATATTTAGAGAATGCAACTGAAAGTGTGAGTACGTGGTGGCTGCATATCTGTATTGCCTGTGCTTTAGGCTGCCAGGGTGAGATCTGATATCGCTTCTTTGATGGCTTTGTTCTGAAGTTCTGTGTAGCTTTCTCATTCTTTAGTTGTGTTTTCTGTTAAGAGGAACTGTGTTTGCTCCTTTGGTTCCCTTTTTTCTTTTTTTCTGGTACATTTTGGCTGTCATTCATTAAAAAAAAACAGTAAATTTTCAGAAATTAAGTTTGTCAAAATTAGTGCAACGAGCTTGATGGTCAGTTCAAAAAACTCAACAAAGAACATCGTGTTGTATGTTTAATTTTTTTCTTTCCTTTTTATTTTTTTTTATTTTTTATTTTATAAATAAAATGAAGCTCCCACTACCAGCCCAACCCATAAATGTTTAATTTTTATTGAAAAGGGAAATAAAATACTAGCCGAGGGAAGGAATTCCATTAGTATTGTATGTTGCAGCCTGTAAGTGCAACTAGTAACTACAAGGGGCGTTTCTGGTGGTGGTGATTGACTGAGTGTGTGTTGGGGTGTGGCCAAGAAATCCTAACAAGCCCACTAAACAGAAGCCGAGCTAACAAAAAATAACTTTAATTGAACTTTTCTCAGTAAAGTGACAGAACTGATTTACAAATGGTTTATATCTCTGCTTGATGAACTGATAATTGGAGCTTGAAAAGGAAAACTTCTTGTACCTCATTAATCTTGATACTAATATTTTCTTTTGGAGCATTACTAATGCTTTATTTTTCTACTGCTTTCATTTTTGGAATGCAGTTGCAGACCCTGAATGTTTGCTAGAGGAAAAAGAAGCAGTAGAAGAAAAATTAGCAATTAGTGAATATGAGCTTCGCTTAGCCCAAGAGGACATTTTCAAACTGAAGGCCGAATTTGCAGAAGAAAGCTGAATCACCTTCAAATGACTTGAGAGGTAAGTTTCCCTTCTTTCCAGAATTTCAAATTCTGTTCTTATGCTTGTTTTAGCTTCTAGTCTGATATATCTTTTCGAACGGTAGTAACTGTGATATTGTTTGCTGCAGAACTTTGCATTTTTATAGAGTTTGGTTATTAAATCTCTGGACGTATCTTGTCATAAAGTGCAACCCTAATGCCATAGGCACATCTATGGTGAGGTTATTAGGTAAAATAACGAGGCAAGCTTTGTTGGGTTTGTTATGCTGGATATTGACATCCATGCCTGTTCCTAGATGTACTGGAATTGTTTTCTAGAAAACCTTATAACAAATGAATGTCAATGCCGGAGACTCACACCACTTTTTCCTCTTCTTGTTACTGTTCATTGCATTTATATTTTCGGGAATCAGTATTGCACCTGTATACAGTGGAAAAATGCGAGATTCACCATATGTGCAATATTCTCCAATACTAATAAACCACAAACATTTCTGTTCCGTGACTTTCTACTCATATTTGTATTCAGATTCAAATGCCAATGTTTCCTTAAATAATGGACCAAAATTTCAGCGGCGAAAGAGGGATGTTTCCTTTTCTGATTTGGGTCCATTGAAAGATAATGAGCGCAGAGATCTTAACTGTACCGTAAAAGAATATTTGCTTATAGCGGGGTACCGGCTTACTGCAATGACGTTTTTTGAGGAGGTATGGATCACCATGAAAGCTTGTCTTTTTCTCTTCTTGCATCTATCTTCTCTTATTTCTCTCGTTATCTTTCTTTCCTTGTTTCTCCCCAGTATTCTTATATGTGAAAGGACGAGTCCTTTCTTTTCTGTGGCTCACATATTGTTTATTGGATTCAACTTCCAATAGACTATAGTAACTACATAACACATCTTAACAAAATGTACCAGTTTTTATGCTATTGCAGTGTAAAATTATGCATGCCTGCCGGATGCAAATATTAGAGAGGGGATTGTATTAAAACCAATGGTAGGGAGCCTAAAAGAGAATAACAATCAATGACGAGTAATGCGTATACATAGAAGTGAGCCGGCCAATGTGGTGATGAGAGCATGAGATTAGATGAATCATCATAAAATTACTGATTATGTCAAGCTTATGGTGACGCTTGTGATGATAAAAACAGCAACTTTAACGCGGCATGCCCGACTCAGTTACAAGTGAAAGCGGCTGATGGGAGTGTCATCGGTTGCAAAAGCGCTTGTGTGGCATTTGGCAAGCCGAATTACCGCTGCACTCCGCCGAATGATCAGTCGGGGACATGTCCTCCCATAGAGTACTCTCAGGTCTTCGAGCAACAATGCCCTCAAGCTTATAGCTACGCTTATGATGATAAAACGAGCACATTTACCTGCAACAGCGGACCTAACTACGTCTTTACATTCTGCCCATGAGCATGTAATGAAATTGGATTTATAGACTTAAATAATATCTCTTTCTATATGTAGCAAATAAAGGAAAAGAATAAATTCCGTGGATATCTTGACACACTGATGATGTCAAGAATTTGTAGTATGAATTACAAGATCAAAAGAAGGAATATATATGTTATTATTTTATTTCACTCGAAGTTCTTTGTTAAAAAAGACGACATATTTCATTGAAAAGGGTAAATGCAATATTTAATACAAACGAAGAATATGACCCCAATATATAAGAGGATGCTTGCACACAAAGATATGAAATTATAGTTGAAAGTAAAAGACGAACAAACGAAATATGAATATTATTTTAATGATGGAAAAATGAATAAATGAAATTGCAGAAAGGGCTACATCTTCACTAACTTACTTACTACTGAATAATAAAGTTCCCTATTTATATAAAATAATCATAATATCTAATATATAAAGAAACGAAAACTTAATTCTAATAGGCTGGGCCTAAAACCAAAACAATAAAAATAAACACCTAATTTTCAAACAATTATAACATAATAAACCCAACGAAAGTTCCCTTGAAGCCAATGAATCTAGAACTTTGAGTTTGAACGCGTCGTCAATCACCTTGATCTCCTGCGTACGTAAGGAACTCGATCCTAGTATAATAATCACACGGAACATTCTCATATATATTTCAAACAAAAAGAACTAACACGGATAGAAAATTTAAGATTACTAAAGAATTTTAAAATGATAAAATTTTATTTTCTTGCATTTGTAAATTTTCTTATTTGGTTAACCTAAAATAAATTTAAAACGACATATATTTAAATGGAATTTGAACTTAAAGATTGAAGGTCACAAATTTCAAGTTTTTTTTTTCTACGAGAAAATTTAAATTTCTATGTTTCTGAATCCAAATAAGAGAATTGGTGTATGTCAATTTATAAATTCTGACTGTTTCGAGCTCTTGCGTTGTAGACTCTAACTTTTCCTTGGCTGATTCTATCTCCGATTCCATTTTCAGAATTTCGGACTTGATGTTTGCTGTCTCTTCGCAGACAAGCTCCTTTTCATTCTTTGCAGCTTCTTCTTCTGTCTTTAATGACAAATACATACAAAGACAGTCTTGGCATGAAATGCAAAATAAAACAGATTTTGTAAGTTTGGATCCACTGGACGTGTCTTAGAAATCGAAGGGGATTATAAGCTTCCACGTCTTTGCATGCCAAACCATATGACCGCATAAAACATAATTAACATTTGCTTCTTATTTTATTGCTTAGTATATATATTGAAATATTTCACATTGATTGTATCTTTGAGAAAATAAGAGTTTAAATATTCTAACTTCACTCCAACTAATATACCAATGCATTATGTGATAAAACCCTCACCTGACGGATTGTGCAGGTGATAATTACCAAGTAGAGGACAATATTAAAGTTGTTGGCAGTGTACCTTCTGTTAGGTTTGGCTCGTCAAATTAGTGTCCTTTTCTGTTTAGGTGCACCGATTCCTTTCCTAAAAGGGCTAGGAAAGAATCTTAGTTTCCTTATTCAAGTTAGATTAGGAATCCTAGAAGTCTATTTGGAATTGGAAAGGAAGTCTAATTTCCTATTCCACTTAGAATAGGAATTATAATCTGTAAAGGACATGTAAATCTGCACCCTATGCCTATAAATAGGGTGCGGCAAGCTTTAGAATTTAAGGGAGAAAACAGCCAGAGACAGCCGAGAGGTTTGGGATTAGTTCTAGGGTTTGCAAAAGTTCTGTAATCTCTATTATTAATCAAAGAAGCGGTGATTTCTCTACCTAGAGAAATCACAACTGGACGTAGGCAAAAGTTCTGCCGAACCAGTATAATTCTTGTGTGTTTCTAAGTTTTCTAATATTTGCCAAAGTTTAGTCTATTACCGTTGGTTACATCAAAGAACAAGATCTAGGAGTGTTTTTCAACAATTGGTATCGGAGCTAAGTTCAAGGTGTTCTACGATGTCAAAAGGGAAGATGAATGCGGATCAAGGACCTGCGTTAAAGCCCTTTGACGGCAAGGATGATTTTACGGATTGGCAAAGGATGATGAAGAACGTACTGATACAGCAGGATTTGGATGATGCACTCAATGGTGAGAAGCCGGCAAACATGACAGAAGCAGCATGGATTAAGGTTCTCAAGAAAGCCAAGAGTTCCATCGAGATCCATCTCACAAGATCAGTTCGGTCACACATCACCGAAAAGATGACTGCCCAAGAAGCATGGGAAAAGTTGGAGAATGTTTATATGGGCAAAACCGTGTCCAATAAACTTTTTCTAAAGGATGAACTATTCGGACTTCGACTGGAAGAAGGAGGTGATATTGAAGATCACGTATGCAGATTCCAGAATTGCATAGCTAATCTTCAAAAGGTCGAAGAAACTTACAAAGATGATGATATGGCTATCATCCTGCTGAGGTCTCTACCTTCATCTTTCAAGCATTTTCGAACAACTCTAATGTTTGGAAAAGAGTCCCTGAAGCTTGAAGACGTAATTCAAGCTCTTCAGTCATATGCTAAACTGGATGATATAACTGAAAGCTCTCAAGGCCTTTATGTCAAAGGCAAGGAGAGGGGGCGGGAAAAGACAAGGGAAGAGAAAAACAGCAACAGAGGTAGGTCAAAATCCAAGAAGAAAAAGGAAAAGAAGGAAGGTTGCTTCGAATGTGGTTCAGCCGATCATTGGAAGAGGAACTGCAAGATTTGGAAAGAGAAGAAAGCTAAGATGGAAGGAAGCTCAGGATCAGCTAGTGCAGTCACCGAGCATGAGAGTGACGGGGAACTTCTTTCAGTAACATCAGGCTCCAAAGCTTTCGCAAATTGGATTTTGGATACCGGATGCACCTTTCATATGTGTGCAGTAAGAGAATGGTTCGATACTTACAAAGAAGTCAGCAGCGGGGAAGTTTTAATGGGAGACGATTCTTCATGTCCTGTAAGAGGAATCGGCACTGTTCGAATCAGAATGTTCGATGGGATGATACGAGCTTTGGGGAACGTCAGGTATGTCCCTAGACTAAGAAAGAATTTGATTTCCTTGGGTACTTTAGATGAGGCCGGTTATGGGTACAAGTCTAAAAAAGGAAGACTCAGGGTAACCAAAGGATCGCTAGTGGTAATGCGGGGTGACCTACAACCCAATAAGTTGTATAAGTTGATTGGGACCACTATAGTCGGGAGAGCAGCTGTTTCTGTAAATCAAAGTACAGAAGACAAGACAGAACTATGGCATCATAGGCTCGGTCACATAAGCCAGAAGGGATTGCAAGAATTACACAAGCAAGGCCTGTTGGAAGGCGTGTCATCTTGCAAACTGGACTTTTGTGAATACTGTGTTCTCGGGAAGCAAAGAAAGGTATCATTCGCAAGTAGCAGTGCAGATAACCGAAGCAAGGAGCAACTCAGCTATATTCACTCAGATGTTTGGGGCCCTGCACCAACAAAATCAAATGGTGGAGCCAGGTATTTTGTTACTTTCATGGATGATTTTTCTAGGAAGGTTTGGGTTTATTTCATGAAGCAGAAATCCGAGGTTTTTGCAAAGTTCAAGGAATGGAAAACAGAAACCGAGAATCAAACTGGAAGGAAAATCAAGTACCTAAGAAGTGACAATGGAGGTGAATATACAAGTAATGAGTTCACCAATTACTGCAAGCAGGAAGGCATCACAAGGCACTTCACAGTAAAGAAGAATCCCCAGCAAAATGGAGCTGCTGAGAGAATGAACCGAACTCTCATGGAGAGAGAGAGGAGCATGCGATTTCATGCAGGATTGCCCGATAGTTTTTGGGCAGAGGCTGTTAATCATGCAAGTTATTTGATTAACAGGTCACCATCTACAGTTCTCGGTTTTAAGAGTGCAGAAGAGGTATGGTCTGAGAAGCCAGTGGATTATTCCAAGCTCAGGGTATTCGGCTGTAGTGCTTTTGCACATATTCCAAGTGATGAAAGGTCCAAGCTCAAACCAAAGTCTATACATTGCATATTCTTAGGTTTTGAGAAAGGAGTTAAAGGTTTCAAGCTTTGGGATTTCAACAACAAGAAAAAGGTTGTCAGCCGAGATGTTGTCTTTGATGAGACAACCATGCCTCTGAATAAAGTCGAGAGCAGTAGGGAGAAGAAGGACGATGCTGAAATTGAAGCAACAAAGATTCCGTTAATCAGTTCAGATGAAGAAGAAGCTCAGGTGGAGCAAATTGAGCAAGAGGCCGAATCTGATGGTTTTGAGGAAGAAGAAGAGCATCAGCATTGTTCACCAGTTAGGAATCAGGTGGAGCAAGAAACAGGGCAGATTGAAGGCACTCTCATCGGCCAGACATCCCAAAGGGTTCGAACTCCAACCAACAATCCACCTGCATTCCAGAGATGCATAGCACTGGACAAACCTAAGCGAAACAAGAAGAAACCTGACAAATTTGGGTTTGACCAAGACGAAGTTAATTATGCTCTTAACATTAGTCAAGGAGATCCAACTACTTATCGAGAAGCTATAGCAAGTGATGAGCGAGATAGTTGGATAAGTGCTATGACAGAAGAAATGGAGTCTCTTTACAAGAACTCTGTTTGGGAGTTGGTTCCTAAACCCAAAGATAGAAAGCTAGTTGGATGCAAGTGGGTATTTAGGAAAAAGGAAGGACTACATGAACAAGATGCCGTGAGATTCAAAGCGAGGCTCGTGGCTAAGGGGTACTCACAAAAAGAAGGGGTGGATTACGATGAGATTTTTTCACCTGTAGTCAAGCATACTTCTATCAGATTGCTTTTAGCAATGGCAGCTCAGCATGACATGGAGATTGAGCAGATGGATGTGAAGACAGCGTTTCTTCACGGGGATCTAGAGGAGATGATTTTCATGGCTCAACCAGAAGGGTTTGTTGAATATGGGAAAGAGAACCTAGTATGTCAGCTAAAGAAGTCCCTATATGGCCTGAAACAGTCTCCAAGACAGTGGTACAAGAGGTTTGATTCATTCATGCTGAAAATCAATTTTAGAAGATGTTTATATGATTGTTGCGTGTACTATCATGTGTTCCAAGATGGGATGATCATATTGCTATTACTATATGTGGATGACATGCTAATTGCTTGTCAAGACAAGTCTAGAATTCAAGACTTGAAGAAGATGTTGAGCGAGGAGTTCGACATGAAGGATCTAGGTGCTGCACAGAAGATCCTTGGCATGGAAATTCAAAGAGATAGGACCGCTGGAAGGATCTGGATATCACAAGCCAAGTATATTCAGAAGGTTCTTGAGAAGTTCAACATGCAAGAAGCAAAGGTAGTTACGACTCCTTTGGCGACTCATTTTAAGTTAAGTGGGCAACAGTGGCCTAAGTCCGAGGAAGAGCAACAAGTAATGGAGAAGGTGCCTTATGCTAATGCCGTGGGCTGCCTCATGTATGCAATGGTATGCACACGTCCCGACATAGCTCAAGCAATCAGTGTCGTTTCCAGATACATGGCAAATCCAGGAAAGCAACATTGGGATGCAGTCAAGTGGATTTTGCGTTATTTGAAGGGTTCTTGGCGACAGAGGATTATGTTTGAGAAGCAAAAAGAAAATGCAGGTGTGTTAGGATATGTGGATGCCGATTATGCAGGGGACTTGGACAAGAGAAGATCAACTTCTGGTTATGTGTTTACATGCGCAGGAGGACCAATCAGTTGGAGGGCACTACTGCAACCAATTACAGCTTTGTCGACCACAGAGGCAGAGTATATTGCATTGGCCGAAGCTGGAAAGGAAGCAATTTGGCTTAGTGGCTTGGTAAGTCAAATGGGAATCACTCAAGATTGTGTGAAGCTTAAGTGTGATAGTCAAAGTGCCATTCACTTGGCGAAGAATCAGGTTTTTTCTGGAAGATCAAAGCACATTGAAGCAAGGTATCACAGAATCAGAGATTGGGTGGAGTCTAAGGAAATTTGGATTGAAAAGGTTCATACGGATGATAATGCCGCAGATTTCCTTACAAAGACAGTGCCGGCCAAGAAGTTCAAGCATTGCTTGAACTTGATCAATCTCGTTGATTGATTAAAGATGAGCACCTCCTCACTTGAGGTGCAATAAGGCAAGAAGAAGATTGCCAAGGTGAAGACTCTTGAAGATTTCCAGAGCTGCTTCAAGAAGGTTCAAAGATACTCTGGGGTGCAACGATCAAGACTTGGTTTGACTCACCAAGGTGGAGATTGTTAGGTTTGGCTCGTCAAATTAGTGTCCTTTTCTGTTTAGGTGCACCGATTCCTTTCCTAAAAGGGCTAGGAAAGAATCTTAGTTTCCTTATTCAAGTTAGATTAGGAATCCTAGAAGTCTATTTGGAATTGGAAAGGAAGTCTAATTTCCTATTCCACTTAGAATAGGAATTATAATCTGTAAAGGACATGTAAATCTGCACCCTATGCCTATAAATAGGGTGCGGCAAGCTTTAGAATTTAAGGGAGAAAACAGCCAGAGACAGCCGAGAGGTTTGGGATTAGTTCTAGGGTTTGCAAAAGTTCTGTAATCTCTATTATTAATCAAAGAAGCGGTGATTTCTCTACCTAGAGAAATCACAACTGGACGTAGGCAAAAGTTCTGCCGAACCAGTATAATTCTTGTGTGTTTCTAAGTTTTCTAATATTTGCCAAAGTTTAGTCTATTACCGTTGGTTACATCAAAGAACAAGATCTAGGAGTGTTTTTCAACACCTTCTGTCCGTCTCTTTAATAATTCCACAATATATGCATGTTACAAAAGCAATATCATGAAGGTTTGAGAGGAACGAGTTAACGGCTCACTAATAACTACACTCACATACATATATATATATATATATATATATATATATATATATATATATATATATATATATATATATATATATATATATACATATATACACACATATATATATATACATATATACATATACAGAACCCTTATGCAAAGGGATCCTCATTTTTTTATAAAAATGGGGATTAGGTGTGGGGTCCACACCACATCGAACTTTAACGATCCGAACCGTCTATTTTTCAAGTTGCCCCTCATAGATCATCCTTGCAAAATATTAGGCAAATTGGAAATGTTTAAGGCATCTAATTGGGTTCAAAGAAATTAACGAATACTTTGTTATATAAGAAACAACGAAATTTGATCTTGATAATTAAATAGGCAAATGGTTTCAGATTGAATTGAATTTTTGTAAGGATGATCTATGAATCGAGACTTACAATATAGACGGTTCGGATCGTTGAAATTCGATGTGGAGTGGGTCCCACACCTAATCCCCATTTTTAGAAAAAAATGGGGATCCCTTTGCATAAGGGTTCTGTATACATATATACATATACATATATATATATATATATATATATATATATATATATATATGAAATCCCTTCCCAAGAGGGATCCCCATTTTTCTAAAAAAATGGGGACACCCTCTTGACCGTTGGATTTGACTTTAATGAAATTGTGTGGTTGAGATTGTGTGGCCTGTGTTTTAATCTTAACCACACAATTTCATTAAAGCTAATCCAACGGTTAAGAGGGTGTCCCCATTTTTTAGAAAAATGGGGATCCCTCTTGGTAAGGGGCCTGATATATATATATATATATATATATATATATATATATATATATATATATTGTCTTTCAATCTTCATTTTATCACGTACACAATAAGACATAGGGTGAGGATTTTATCATTAAAAAAAACTTAAGTGTAATTAAAAGTGAAACTACATAATATAAGTCTATCAGTCTACCTTCATATAGAATCACAAATCCATTAACACCCAACCGGTGTGACCAGGTCTAATTTATCATTTTTTTTAACAAACGATATTATTTATACTAAGGGGAAGAGAGTGTGCTTAACCTCACAATGGGCTAGCAATAATTTAGTTCAAATTCGTCTTTGACGAAAATTGAACTTAAGGCATTGCACTTATTTGTGAAGAGGAATATCACTCGACCGTAGTACTAAGTGGCCTAATTTATCATTTCTTGATTGCAAGGATATGTTCAAGTAATTCTAGGGACATGTGGAATTTGTTCCTTACAATTTGAAATTTGATATACTTTTTATATGCGATAGATAATTACCGTTTTAATGAAGTGAAAATATCAAAAAGTCAAAAAAAAAAAAAAAAAATTTAGGCAAAAAAGTCAAATTAAATTGTAGAATGAGAAAGACTTGATATGTCATCTCTAAAACCTTCAATCTTAAAAATCTTAATACTAAACAAAATTAGATAAAAATGTAAGGATACTATGAATAATATAATATGTACTAACTTTGCAGACCGTTCGAAAAAAAAAAAAGAAAAAAAAAAAAATTCTAAGACCTTTCACTGACAAATGAAGATGAATATTAATAGACCGTAGTACTAAATGATATTATTAAAAATTGATGAGATGAGGAAAATCAAAGCTGACAATTCAAGCCTTCTAGTGCTTGTTCCAAAAATGGATGAGATGAGGAAAATCAAAGCTGACAATTCAAGCCTTCTAGTGCTTGTTCCATCTCATTCACGAGAAATTTTTCATTGTGATCGGAACACAGATGGTACATCATATGTTTTTATATAAATAGTGAAATTTTTTATTTTTTAAGTTATTAATTTTTTAACACACATATCCAATCATTTATATCGTGACACATGATGTGTCTTTTCGTATTCTTGTCATGTTGAAAAATCTCTCCTCCTTCATTGTAGCGTGCCCAGTCTATCACGCTACAAGCCTGCACACATGGCGCGACCTCAGTTATCTGCGTGGGTTGTTTGTCAAAGTTCAAAATCATACGACTACTAATTAACCTTTCTAATTGATCTCATGGCATTTTTTCAATTCTCTTCTTTTGGCTTTGCCATCACTCCTATAGGATGCGGAATTTATGGATCATGTTGATTAACTAATAGGCATGTACAGCCAATTAAAAAGCTGTAACAACGATATATCTTACTCATTCGAAATTGGTATTGGGATAATATCACACAATGGATCAGCTACTAATTACGTATTGAACTCAAAAAAATATAATACATCATTGTCGTGATTTGAATATGAGGCATTTCAATTGAGAGAAATATTATTAAACCGTAGTACTAATTGGTTGGTTAATCAAACTGTATTATCAATCATATAACACTATTTTGAAAATGTGTCCACAACTCATTTGTATAAATATGGACTTAATGATTAGAAATGCGTGACAGTACGTTATAATCCCATTAATAAAAGTATGTCTCTCACCATCCCCTTCTTTCTATATCCCTCATTTTTTCTATGTTTATTTTCCTATTTTTAACACAAAGATAAAAATAAAAATAAAAGCGAAAAACAAAGTAATTATTAAACGGTGGTTAGTTTTACGGATTAAAACTGAATTTGTTAAGAGTCCAAGACCAAAAATTCCTTATCTATTTGTCAGTTTGCGTGTTCGTTTTACTAGTCACCGTTGAACTTAGACCCGCAATTACAATTCATGCAAAAGATCAACACAAGTTAGGCACGCTGTAAGCCTATATAAAGACCCGTTGGTTCCTAAGTTTATCATCAAATCATAAGTTCCAGTTAATTAGCAACAAGCAGGCAATTAAGATATATTCAATGATGATGATGAAGTGCCAAGTAGCTTCCCTCCTCGGCCTCACCTTGGCCATCCTCTTCTTCTCAGGTATTATTATACAAACTTCTTATTAATTTCGTTTCTATTTTGTTTCGTATTAGTCTCTAATATGCATGCCTGCCGGATGCAAACATTAGAGATGGGTTGGTCCGCGTTATATTGCAACAATGTTAAAAGTGACGGTAGGGAGTGTAAAAGACAATAATGATCTATGATGAGGAATGCGAACACATAGAAGTGAGCCGGCCAATGCGGTGATGAGAGCATGAGATTAGATGAATCATCATCAAAGTATATTTATAATAAAATTTTATTGATTAGTTATGAAAAAGTTCTTAAAATGATTTCAAATCGTTTATTTATTTATTTATTTAATTTGATATATTTTACAATTGTATGTAAGATTTTGTGTATCAATATTCTTAGCATCTAGTTTTATGTTGAATATAAATGCAGGTGCACATGCAGCGAAAATCACTTTCACAAACAACTGCCCCAACACAGTCTGGCCAGCAACCCTAACCGGTGACCAAAAACCTCAATTATCACTCACCGGGTTTGAACTAGCATCCAAAGCTAGCCAGTCAGTGGACGCTCCATCCCCATGGTCTGGTCGCTTCTGGGCTAGAACTAGATGCTCCACAGATTCCGCTGGAAAATTCTCTTGTGAAACTGCAGATTGTGGCTCTGGCCAGGTTGCATGCAACGGAGCAGGCGGAGCTCCACCAGCAACTTTAGTAGAAATCACAATCGCAGCAAACGGGGGTCAAGATTTTTACGATGTTAGCCTTGTTGACGGCTTCAACTTGCCCATGTCCGTGGCCCCACAAGGCGGCACCGGCGAGTGCAAGGCCTCGACTTGCCCTGCGAATGTTAACGCAGCATGCCGGGCTGAGTTACAACTGAAAGCGGCTGATGGGAGTGTCATCGGTTGCAAAAGTGCTTGTTTGGCTTTCGGTGAGTCGAAGTATTGCTGCACTCCACCAAATGATAAGCCGGAGACATGTCCTCCCACAGAGTACTCTCAGTTCTTTGAGGAGCAGTGCCCTCAAGCTTATAGCTACGCTTATGATGATAAAAACAGCACATTCACTTGCAATGGTGGACCTGACTACATCATTACATTCTGCCCATGAGCATGTAATGAAATGAGATTTACATATAGATGACATCTCTCCCTTTACGTAGCAAATAAAGGAGAAGAATAAATACCGTGGATATCTTGACACATTGATGATGTCAAGAATTTGTAATATGAACTACAAGATCAAATAAATGAATATACATATATATATGTTATTATTTTATTTCGCTCAAAGTTCTTTGTTAAAAAAGACAATATATTTCATTGTGAGGCTAAGACCACCCCTTTTTTAGTATAGATAATATCGTTTGTTAAAAAAAAAAACAATATATTTCATTTATGAAAAGAGTAAATACAAGATTTAGTTCAAACGAAGAATATGAATCCAATATATATGAGGATGCTTGCAAACAAAAATATGAAATTATAACATAATAAACCCAAGTTGCAAAAATTGAAAGAAACGAAGGTTCCTTGAAGCCAATGAATCAAAAGAACTTTGAACGCGTCGTCGTTCACCTTGAGCCTGAATTGTAATTACCACAATCTCGTTCACCATGATCTCCTGCGTATTAAGGAACTTGATCCTAATAGGCGTGCAATGATGAGATTGAAAAGATAACCAAATGTAATAAAATACGGAACACTATTTAACACAAAAACAACTAAGGGTGAAATGACAAATATACACTTTTTATGTTAATTAAGTTTAATTAATCACTTCTTAATCATTGGTAATCAAAGTTCAAAAAAAAGCTAAATGCGAGTCGGACGGTAGGATGGGGCATAGCGCCTAGGCGGGGCCTAAACGAGGGTCAAGGCGGACTAGACGGATTTAGTAAATTTATTACATATAATATAAATAAGTGTCTCTTTATACTTAAAAAAACATAACTGTACTATAATACATAAATTACAAAATGAAATGACATATTTCAATTATAAAGTATAGAACATTGAAAACATGAGGCACAAGTACATAATGAGTGTTCATCGAAGTATATAATGAGTGCTTATCCAAGTATTCAATAAGTCTCTTACAATTGATTGAAAAAATAAAATGCAAAATGAAAGTTAATGATTTTTTATCTAAGTGAGAGTCACGACTTAAGCTGAAATTTTTATAACAGTGTTGGTAATATGACAATTAAATATAAGTTTAATTTACCCCACTTTTTGCTTTACACATGCATAATAACTATATTCTAGTTTGCATTAAGGCGCATGAGATATGGGTTAAGTCACATAAAGGATCTACAATAATAGTGTAGTATTGAACTCGTCATTTATTGGGTTGAATTCTAGGTCTTTTATTTATAAGTAATTATAACAATGAGTCTAGTATTCTGTAACGCTTTGAAATTGACATTTTACATTTCTCATTGGCCGAAAAGCTCTCCAATAAAAGATGTAAAATATTCATCTTCGTCAAAAAAAATGTGAAAATACATTTTTAGAAAGTAGACTTTGTAACTTATGTTAATACAAGATTCTTTTCAGATCCATTATAAATCAATAGGAACCCATTATCTGTATCTAGACCCGAATAGATAATCACACACACACACAAAAAAAAAAAAAAAAAAAAAAATAGAGGCTCTAGGATGACACATTCTAAACAAAGTAGCGGTCGGTGACTTTAAATCTGAAGCTATAACAGGATTTGGATCCCATCGGATCCGGATCTAAATTGTGAGAATTCTATTTATCGTATATCGTACGATTAAAAATTATTTAATTTTTTATTTATAATTAAACATAAATAATACTTGACGAAAACTGACCGCACGATATACGTTAAACGCCTAAAATATGAAGATTCATAGAATCCCTTCACAGTGAACCCTCTCTACATACTTTTCTCTAGACCCCAAATATACAGACAAAAGCATCAAAGTGGTTAGGCCGGTACCACACTGGTACGCCACTTAATTAGAGGAGAAATGGTTTATAGAGAAACTGTTTCAAAGTAGAACTCTTTATAAATTCTGCAATCTCATTAATTAATGTTAATTTTGGTGCAAAATTATAAAATATTGTGCGGAAAAACATTAAATAGCAGATAATATATGGGGAGTTCTATTTTTGAGAGAGTCTATTTAGGATTTCTATAATAGAGTGTGCTATCTACACATCTCTTTTATTTCTCACACATCTCATGGTAATTTTTGTTCTTTAATCTTTTTTAATTCATTTGATCCAACGGTTGCAAATTAAGGGGGTATGGAAAAAGTAAAAAGGGTGTGCGGGTAACAATTCCTTCTCAAATTTGTGGATATATTTTTCAATGTGCTCAGAATAAATTATGGTAGACCACATGTTATTATATAAGCGATGGATCATTTGAAAAATAAAACTTCTCTTTACTAATATAATGACGTGTAATATATCATCATGTATTCTGAGTCCACTAAAAAATTCTAATTTACGAGTCAACAGTTGACCTTCTAGGCGGTGCACCAGTTTTCCATGCAAAAATCACACGTGGAAAACGTACCAATGAAAAGTGCAGGCAGATCTACCAACAACAATCATAAGATCGACGGTCGAAAACACAAAGAAGCACGGATCAAAAGAACGACACGTCGCATCGAACATCCCACGTTCCCTCGGTCTGTCCTTCCCTACTCTCTCCCAACTCAACGACTCGATCCGGATGAGCTCCTGAAGAAAATAGGCAGAGAGAAAGACAGAGATATCTGCTTTGGTTCTCTGGTTCTTCAATGGCGTCGCGCTAAGGTTGCGGAGGAGATGGTGAGCTCCGATGACGTGGAGAGGTCGTCGTTGTACAATTGCGTCGTGAATTTTCTGCTTGAGGAGAACTACCTGCTCACGGCGTTCGAGCTGCTCGACGATGGCAGAGACGACCAGGCTATTCGACTCAAGGACTTCTTCGCCGACTCCTTTCAATTCCCTCCCGATCAGATCTCTCGCTTCAACTCGCTCCGAGGTTCGTACGATCAATTCACGCTCGCACGCGCACTTCTGAATCTGTTTGAATTCGGTTAATTTCAAATTATCTTGTTTTCTGTTTGGTTGCTGAGAAAGTGTGGGGAATGTGGTGAGCTAATAGATTTGGAATTCTGGTTTTCTACTCTGTTTTGTTTGGCATTGTTAATGGCATCGAATTGGCGCGCTTGTGATCGTTTACTTTGCCTAATTTTGAAGGATCCTCTATCTCCTTAGCGGCTTCTAGTTAATGATAACTGAAATTTTTCGCATTTGAAACCTCGTTGCCGATGGCAATTATGGCGAAAGTCGAATTACAATTTGTTTGTTTGAGGCACAAGTTATACTTTGAAACTAGTTGCAGAACTGAAAAGTGTCTGAAATTGTTTTAGTTATGTGCCCAAATGGGCTACCTCGACCATCAGATAGAAGCACTGTATAAAAATTGGCGATAGGCGGGACTTCAGTTGGTTGGACGAACATTTGGATTTTATGAAACTGTTACTTCTGCAGAGGAGTTACTTAACATATTTAGAGAATGCAACTGAAAGTGTGGGAACGTGGTGGCTGCCTAACTGTATTGCCTGTGCTTTCTGCTGCCAGGGTGAGATCTGATATCAGATATCAGCTCCTTGATGGCTTTGTTGTGGAGTTCTGTATAGCTTTCTCATTCTTTAATCTTTAGTTGTGTTTTCTGTTAAGAGGAACTGTGTTTGCTTCTTTGGTTCCCTTTTCTCTGGTACATTTTGGCTGTCATTCATTAAAACCTTAGGGCCTGTTTGGTATCCTATTTGAAAATTTTTATCATTTCTCAAAATATTTCTGAAGAACATTTCTTGAAAACAAATTTCTTTAATACTCAAAAACTTGATTGGTTTGTGATTTAGAATTTTTAAATCTTACGACTTAAACTTGATTGGATTGGAGTAGAGACGAAAGAATAAAAAAAAAGAGAAGAAAGAAAGAAGAAAAGAGAGATATATATTTGGAGTGAGAGGGAATGAGGGGAAGAAAAAAAATGAGTAAGTTTAAGTTTAAAAACTCTAAAAACTCATTTTTTATGTTTTTAAATAATAGACTATATTTTTTAGTTAGTCTTGAATTCTGTTTTCGAAAATAGTCATACCAAACAAGTTTTTAAGGCATAAAACTTAAAAACTGTTTTTGAGTTTAAAAAATTGGATTCAAGTCCACTACCAAACAAGCCCTTAAATTTCCAGAAATTAAGTTTGTCAAAACTAGTGCAACGAGCTTGATGGTCAATTTGAAAAACACAACTAAGAACATCCCAGTATGTTTTTTTTTTCTTTTTTTTCTTTTTTTTTTAACTAGGTTACCATTACCAGCCCAACCCATAAACGTTTTATTTTTAATGAAATGAGAAATAAAATACTAGCCAAGGGAAGTGATTCCATTAGTATTGTATGTTGCAGCCTGTAAGTGCAACTACAAAGGGCGTTTCTGGAGGTGGTGATTGACTGAGTGTGTGTTGGGGTGGGGTGTGGGCAAGAAAGCCTAACAAGCCCACTAAACCGGAGCCGAGCTAACAAAAAATAACTTTAATTGAACTTTTCTCGGTAAAGTGACAGAACTGATTTACAAATGGTTTATGTCTTTGCTTGATGAACTGATAATTGGAGCTTGAAAAGGAAAACTTCTTGTACCTCATAAATCTTGATACTAATATTTTCTTTCGGAACATTACTATGCTTTATTTTCCTACTGCTTTCATTATTCGAATGCAGTTGCAGACCCCCAATGTTTGCTAGAGGAGAAAGAAGCAGTAGAAGAAAAATTAGCAATTAGTGAATATGAGCTTCGCTTTAGCCCAAGAGGACATTTCGAAACTGAAGGCCGAATTGCAGAAGAAAGCAGAATCACCTTCAAATGACTTGAGAGGTAAGTTTCACTTTATCATTCTTGCAGTGAATGAAAAATTGAGCAAGAATGATGGAAGTGAAGCTGCAATTGAGGGAGAATATAGACAGCTTGTGGGGAGTTTACTCTATTTAACAGCAACCAAGACTGATATAATGTTTGCAACAAGTTTGTTGGCAAGGTTCATGCATAATCCCACCAAGAAACACATGGGAACATCAATAAGGGTGCTGAGATACATTCAAGTGACAATTGATTTTGGAGTTGTCTTTGAGAAGGGGAAGGTAACTACCCTAATTGGTTACTATGATAGTGATTGGGCAGGAAGTGAGGATGATATGAGGAGCACTTCAGGGTATGCATTTACACTAGGATCTGGTGTGTTCTCATGGGCATCGATCAAGCAAAGCACAATGACATTGTCCACAGCAGAAGCAGAATATGTAAGTGCTGCAGAAGCTACTTCTCAAGCAAAATGGCTGAGATTTGTGGTTGAAGACTTTGGAGAAGAACAAGTGGAAGGAACTCAGATTATGTGTGATAATACATCAGCCATTGCTATGGCAAAGAATCCTGTTTTTCACCAAAAGACGAGACACATCAGAAGAAAATTCCATTTCATCCGAGAAACAATTCAAGCCAAGGAGATTGAGCTGGTGTATTGTAAGACTGAGGAGCAAATTGTAGACATCCTTACTAAATCCTTGCCTAAAGATCGATTTACCTACCTAAGCGAGAATCTGGGGGTTAAATCAACTAAAGGGTTATAAGGGAGTGTTGGTTTGTAACCTTTCAGCCGAAACGTGGAGCTAAAGAAACAACTCAAATGCTTTATTTTCATAGTCCATGTGGCAGCTCTCATTTGTATCTAGCTTAAGTGATAGATTAAGACAAGTGACATCATCTCATAGGGTGATAGCAATTAAAGGCCGAGATTGTATTTCAATTTGATGAGTGAAGGATCTCCCATCCTCTTCCATGTATAAAGGTAACAAACCACTCATGCTTTGTGTGAGGAATTCCATAAATTAATTCCATCATCATTCTCTGCAATTCTCTGTCACTTTCTGGTATCTTTTCAGATTTGTACCAGGTCTCCATCGAAGCATATCCAATACACACACACATTAACAAATAAAACTAAAATTATGAAATGGGATATTTCCATTGTTTCAAGAGTTGGTTAATAGTATTCACTCTTACTGGAAGTCCCAAGTTCAATTCTCTCTCTCACCTAACATCATTTTATAAATAAAAAATAAAAATAAAATTAGGGGTCTATCTAGGATTTCTTGAGGGAAGGACTAGCCTTAAGAATCCTATCTTCTTCACACAAATTGTTGGCTTTTCTAAATCTTCTATTATCAAACTCTCCTCTACTCATATTCACCTGTTTACCGCTCAATTCATTATCCACCACAATCTCTGTCAATTTCTTCATAAATCCGTACAACTTTATTCTTCAAATTTGAATACAAATTCTAAGAAAAAACTAGAATCTTATTAAACCCGCTTCATTAAATGTAAGAATTTCGACTACTTATAACCACATGCAACTTTCCTCTTTTCTTCGACATGGGATTCAAACTCTCAACAAAATGCATGTAAATTCAGCAATTAAAATTAACAATCTTCATATATATATATATATATATATATATATACACACACACACATATACATACATACATACATACATACATATATATATGGAGTAATTAGGTTCCCATCCTTTTTTTTCCTACTCCATTGATCAAAACCTTATTCATTTTCAACTTTTGATTAAGGTCCAAGGTTTTAATGAATATCATTATTTCAATAATAAAATATTTACATGTCAAGATAATTTAATGTTATTACGTAGTATATTCATGTAGTAATATATTCATTTAGTGTTAGAAACGTTACATTTGGTATATTTATATTTATGACTAAACTTTGTATCATATATTTCTATTTTTAGTTTGTACCCATTTTTAATTTGCAACCTTTTATTAATTTATACCATTTAAATTGTACCCATATATTAATTTTTTTGTTCCCATATTTTTAAAATTTTTATTTGTACTCATAATTTTTTTTCCCATTTTATTTGTGCCCATAATTTATTTATAATGTACCCATGTATCTTTAAAAATGTACCACTTGTTATATGTAAAATGTGAGATCCCACATCGCCCAGGGGAGTGATCCTTATATGTATATTCTCATCCCTACCTAGAACGAGGCCTTTTGGGAGCTCACTGGCTTCGGGTTCCATGGGAACTCCGAAGTTAAGCGAGTAGCGCGCGAGAGCACTCCCATGATGGGTGACCCACTAGGAAGTTCTCGTGTGAGTTCCCAGAAACAAAACCGTGAGGGCGTAGTCGGGGCCCAAAGCGGACAATATCGTGCTACGGTGGTGGAGTGGGCCCGGGATGTGGTGGACCCCGGGCCGGGATGTGACATAAAATTTACCCATATTTTAATGTAAAACTATTTTTTTTTTTATCTAAAATGTATCCATTGTTGTTTATATAAATGTACGCATTGTTTTCTGTGAGATCCCACATCGCCCAGGGGAGTGATCCTTATATGTATATTCCCATCCCTACCTAGCGCGAGGCCTTTTGGGAGCTCACTGGCTTCGGGTTCCGTAGGAACTCCGAAGTTAAGCGAGTAGCGCGCGAGAGCACTCCCATGATGGGTGACCCACTGGGAAGTTCTCGTGTGAGTTCCCAGAAACAAAACCGTGAGGGCGTAGTCGGGGCCCAAAGCGGACAATATTGTGCTACAGTGGTGGAGCGGGCCCGGGATGTGACAATTTGGTATCAGAGCCTAACCCTAGTCGTGGTGTGCCGACGAGGACGTCGGGCCCCTAAGAGGGGTGGATTGTGAGATCCCACATCGCCCAGGGGAGTGATCCTTATATGTATATTCCCATCCCTACCTAGCGAGAGGCCTTTTGGGAGCTCACTGGCTTCGGGTTCCGTAGGAACTCCGAAGTTAAGCGAGTAGCGCGCGAGAGCACTCCCATGATGGGTGACCCACTGGGAAGTTCTTGTGTGAGTTCCTAGAAACAAAACCGTGAGGGCGTAGTCGGGGCCCAAAGCGGACAATATCGTGCTACGGTGGTGGAGCGGGGACAATATCGTGCTACGGTGGTGGAGCGGGCCCGGGATGTGGTGGACCCCGGGTCAGGATGTGACATTTTCTGTATAAAATGTACCCTTTTTTAATATAAAACGTCCCCATTTTTTGTATAAAATGAACCCACATTTTTTAATTTATAATTACGTGCATCATTATATTTCATATAATTATAGGAAAAATTACACATAGAGTGTACTTTTAGTACTTAACTTTAAATTGAGACAACACTTTTTAATTATTTCAAGGAGAGACAAATTTTAATAAAGCCTAAAAGGACTTCATGGACATTTTCTCTAGTCGTGCGTAAGTGACCAAATTGCCCTTCTATGCATGACTGACTCTTGTTCTGTCTCCGTTTGATTTCGTTCCAATTTCTTTCTCTTTATTACATTTGATTCGAGGACCTGAGTTCATGTTTGATTGCGTTATGAAGGGAGGTATTCCGACTAAAACCCCTGTTTGAATTAAGATTTCACTGGGCGAGTCATAGTCGATTCCGACGATTTAGATTTAACGACTTCAAATGGCGAGTTGGCGTCTTCAATGAAAGCAAGAAACGTGAGTTTGATCGTGAAGTTTATCTGCAAAAAAATCTTGAACAGTCATGGACTCATGGCCAACACTGGTTTTGTTCTCTTTGTTTCTCAATTTCAGACCTACGGAGGAAGAAAAACGAAGAATGAGAAGTCAAAAGTGTTTCTCAATCCTTCTAATAATTCTTCAATTGCGCCAATGAAAATTCGAATGTCAAAAACAAACCCAAGAAAACTAGGAAACATGAGAATTTGAGCCTAATTAGTCAAAGAATCTCAAACCTCAGGGTTTTCAAAATCAGAATGCATGTTTCTAAAAATTACCTTAGCTAGTTAGGTTAGATTCACTGATTCCATAGCAAAAAACCGTTTGTCAAACCGACTTGTAGATTGGAAGTTCTTAAATTTGTCCAAAGAAGAAGAAAAAAATTGGAGAATATGAAGTTGTGAATCATGAGGGATTGTGAGTTTAAGGGTGGCGAAGAGGAATGAGAGGTCAAAAGGTGGGATGGTATCCGCTTCCCACTTAATTTTTTAAGTTAATTTTTATTTTTAAATTATTTTCTTTTGAAAAAAAATGTAAACTGATTATACTATGGAGCTTTATATATAAAGAAATTATATAAATTGATTTTACTAAAAGAAATATACAAAAATTATTTTACATATATTTAAAACTGATTTACAAAAATCATCGAATGTGGGCTGAACTGATTCTGCAAAAATAGGCAAAGACTGATTGAACTAATTCTGCAAAAATGGTCGAGGACGGGTTGAACTGATTTTTCAAAAATGATCGATGACTGATTAAACTAATTCTGCAAAAATAATCGATGACTGATTAAACTGATTCTGCAAAAATGGTTGAAGACAGATTGAATTTATTTTGCAAAAATGATCAAGGACGGGTTGAATTGATTCTGCAAAAATGGTTGATAACTAATTGAATTGATTTTGCAAAAATGGTCTAGAACAAGTTGAATTGATTTTGCAAAAATGGTCGAGGATGAGTTGAACTTATTCTGCAAAAAGGTCGATGACTTATTGAACTGGTTCTGTAAATATGGTCGAAAAGGAGTTGAACTGATTCTGCAAAAATGGTCGAAGACGAGTTGAACTGATTCTGCAAAAATAGTCAATAACGAGTTGAACTGATTCTACAAATATGGTCAATGGCAGATTGAACTGATTTTATAATATATGAAACAAACTGATTCTGCATATAGTTTCAAAACTGATTCTACATAAATAGTCGATGATGAGTTGAGCTTATGGAACATATTAATTTTGTTGGAGTTGTGAGGGTTGAGTTCTGTTTAAGCTAAAGCCTTAGGGGTATAACTGGTATTTTAAAAAACATTGTCTTCATATTTGGGGCTGAGTTTTAATTGTTTTTATGTTTTTGTCTCTCCTTGACAAGTTTAAAAACTAGTAGAATTCCTTGAAATATAGTGAAAGTTTTTGTCTCTATATATAAAGCTCCCATAATTATACGGGCACATTCTTGTTAAACATTTTTATGGGTTACATATTAAAACATTTTACTTTTGGAATAATGTTGAAATTGTACCCCATAAATAATTATATATGGCGAATGTACTGATACATTCTTTTGACATGTGACAACTATTTTATCATTCACAACAATGTTTTCTTTTGGTCAAATTCATAACAATATTGGATACATTCTTTTGACACTTTTTTAACACTATTTCCAATTGATTGATACATATGTATACGTACATGTACCTAACGTCTATTAATATACATTTTCAAAAGGAATTATATTGTTATATTGATTTTTTATTCAATCAAAATTTTGAAAGAAAATTCCTTATTTTTTGTTGGTCCTTACTTTTTATATCTTAGTAGAAGTGAGATTTTAAATACTATAAAATCTCAAGTTTTATTGTTGATATGGAAATATATTAATATTAATATGTTGAGGTGTACAAAGTCAAATGATTTTGATCAAAAATTGAAAACCACTAAAGTTTTAATCAATGCGTATTAGTGGTTAGGGACCACATCCAAAATCTCGCTATATATATATATATATTCTCCTTCTAATTCTAATCCTTGTCCTTCCTTTTTTTTTTTTTTTTTTTTTGGACAAAGGCTTCTTCATTACTAATAAAGATTAAACATACACATAAGCACACCAAACAAAACAAATAAACAAGCAAAACACAGGCCCAAAAAACAAAGTACACCGAGCCAACCAAAGTACACAAGTTCTTCCTTGTCCTTCATCATTCCGACATTTTATATTAGAGCTCAGTTTATATGTCTCTGTTTCATCATAATTACCTTTTCATAAAAAACAACTACAACTTGTCTAGAAATTAGATTGGTTTCTGAAATAGTTGAGAAATGCAAAGGAAACTCTCAAATTTGAACCACATCGGCATGGCATGATTGTATTATCTACTGCTACCCCAAATGGCATTAGAATAAAACCAGAGTGCCTTTTTTCAGTACTGAAACTTTTTTGTAGCAAATACAGTATCCATATACAAGAACAAACCAAAATTCGAAATTTGAACTCACTCATTTTCAACATTTACAATTCACAGATAGTTGGTGTACAGATTAATTGAATCACAGATGGTAATAACTTCCATATTAGTTAGGGCTGGAAAAAAAAAAAAAAAACCGAAAATCCCAAATCATACCGAAACCCTACCAAAACTGAACCAAAAAATCCCGAATTGTTTGGTATGGGATTCGGTCTCACACTTTGAAATAATCGGTATTTTAGTCCCGAACCGATTTTGACCGTGAATCGTTGCGGTCCCCAATTGAGAAGATGTGTAGAGTTCCGGTTTGCTTTGGTGGTCTTGTTTGACAAGAAGCCGTCATTTGGAAGCACTGTTCTAAAAATCCCCGCCTAACGCCGCCTAGGCGCTAGGCGAATGACCATCGCGCCGATTAATGCCTAGACGTTTGGAAATTAAGAAAATGCGCCTAGACCTGCTGAGGCACCCGCCTATCCACCCCAGACCCGCCTAGGTTGCAACTCACTTAGATAGAAAACAGATAACTTTCATTTTGCATTTATTTTTTCCAATAAATTGTAAGAGACTTGTTGAATACTTAAATGAATACACATTATATGCATGTTCTCCATGTTTTCATTATGTTCCAATACCTCATAATATATATGTCATTCTATTTTGTAGTTTATAATGAAATTATATATTTTTTAAATATAAATAGACACTTATTTATACAAAATATAATAGATTTACTTAAATCTGCCTAGGCCTAGCTGCCTAGGCGCTAGGTCATAGCTCACCGCTCGACTAGCGCCTAGCATCTTTTAGAACCTTGTTTGGAAGCTGGAATCCATCTTCTTTCCACCTCTGAGATGATGGTTCCTGGTAATAGTTGGTGATGGCAGTTCGAGATCATCGGGGGTGATGCTGTGTCGGCGATTTCGACAGAAGATCTCGAAGAAAAGCTTTTAGGTTTAGGTTTCTGTCTTTTGTTGTGGACCATACTTTGTTTTGGGCTTTGGGCTTTTGAGGTCCATACTTTTGTTTATGTGGATATTGTTCTCGGACCTCTAACTTTGTAATATGTTTGTTTTGTTAATATAGTAATCTTTGTCAAAATATATATATGTATGTATGTATATATATATATATATATATATATATATATATATATATATATATATATATATATATATATATATATATATATATATTGGAATGTGTAATAGGTTATTATTATATTATTAAAATGATTAAAGTTTGTGGTGTGCTGACAAAAGTCTTATCAAACACATGAGAATGAGATAGGTCGCAGGTGTTTTTGCTTTCTAAAGACAGAAGAACTCTGTCTGTCCCTCTCTCTCTTATTTTCTGTCTCTCTTATATTATCTCTCTCTCTACAACCTAGAAACCAGCATACTTTCCTTCCACTTAATCCAAAACCACCTAACCCAGAAACATCCTTACTCACTCTCTCATTTCATTTTGCCTTTCTTATATTCCTTCACGCAGTCTCAGACGCTCTCTCTCTTTCTTGGATTCGAAGCTCAGCAGCGACCCACCATCTGACAATCTCACTCCGACGAACTCTCTCCACTTCAGCCACTACCACACCTCAGAGCTTCATCTTCACCTTTGGTTCTCTCCATTGATTCTCTGTGTGGGGGGATTTCGAATTAAAGTTAGGGTTTCGAATTGGGGGCTCGGGTCTATCTCTTCACTCTGTCTCTCTCTCTTTCGACCATCAATCTTCACTGATTCACTGTCACTCTGTCTCTGATTTCAATTTGGATTTTTAATGCAGGTTCGGATGATTTCAGTTTCAATCTAGATGATTTGGATTCTGATGCAGGTTCGGTTTCGGGAAATTCCAAAATACCGAAAATATTTCAGGAATCCCGAAATTTCGATTCGGGATGAGTCATGAGATTTTCGTCCTGGAAAATTTTCAGATCGAGATTTGATATGCCTTTTTTAGTTCGGTATCAATTCTTAGATAATAACTACACCATAAATTCACAGATAGAAACAGATTCTAATTTTAAAACCCTAAAGTCCCTACACCAGAAATTCACATTAATAACAAAACTCTAATTCAAAATTACCTAAATTTTAGAGGGATGATGGCTGGTAGTAGTTTCCTCGACGGCAGTGATAGGGTGATGGTGGTTATGATGACTGTGATGTTGTCGAATAGGAGAGAATTGAGCCATCATGGTTTTGGGATCTGGGTTCTCTGGGATCTCATCGAGGAGGATGGTTGGATGGGTGGTGTCGTTGTGTTGGTCGCGACGGCGATGTTGGGCTAGTTGATTTATGTGAGGTGAGGCTGGTGAGCAGCACTGTCGTTGAGGATGAGATGTTGGAGTCGAAGGAGGGGCGGATGGTAGAGGAGAGGCGAAGTGAGACTGTTCTAGAACCTGGACTCGGGATGACTAGGGTAGAAACTAACGGTTGAGATTGGATTATAGGTTATCATTCAATCTCGGCAGTTCATTATAATTAGAAACGGGTTGGTCCGGGGCCCCGTTTCTCTAAGTATATGAACTCGGCCCACCCTGTAAATGACATTGGCCCGCCCCGGCCCACCCTGTTTATTCTTTAAAATATTTTGAACCGGCCCATTCCTGCCCCGACGCACGGTTCCTATACCCGTTTGCCCACTCTGAGGAGGGATTGTGATTTTGGAAAAGTGAAACTTTTGCTTGAGAGAGAGAGAGAGAGAGAGAGAGAGAGAGAGAGAGAGAGAGAGAGAGAGAGAGCAAACTTTGATATTTGTCACAGTTTTAATTTTATTCCCATTTTACGCGGTCGGTTCTGTCCTCAATCCTTCTCCTGATGATTGGCTGGTATTGGAACAACCGCCATCCGCCACCCATTTTTTTCTTTTCTTCCCGCATTTTGAATGTTGCTTTCAAATATTCTTTACTTCACATCTTCTTTTTTATTTTATTTAAACTGAAATAAGATATGCATCGGATATTGAAAACATATATATTAAATTTTTTATTTATTTTAAGAATAATACAAAGGAGAAATTTCTAAATCAGATACAAGATTGACTATTTTTTGTAGAAATAGTATAGAGGTGAATGGTTTTAACTAACCAAGTTTCTTAGAACATTCCACCTAAAATGCTAAAATTATTAGTTAAGTTATACAACACTTTTAATGTTTTTTGTGTGGAGAAATTGCAAAATAATTCGTGAAATAGTGATTTTGTCACATCCCGACCCGGGGTGGACCACTTCCCGGGCCCGCTCCACTACCGTAGCACGATATTGTCCGCTTTGAGCCCCGACTACGCCCTCACGGTTTTGTTTCTGGGAACTCACACGAGAACTTCCCAGTGGGTCACCCATCATGGGAGTGCTCTCGCGCGCTACTCGCTTAACTTCGGAGTTCCCATGGAACCCGAAGCCAGTGAGCTCCCAAAAGGCCTCGCGCTAGGTAGGGATGGGAATATACATATAAGGATCACTCCCCTGGGTGATGTGGGATCTCACAGATTTCAAGTGTTGAAAAAATTTGAATTTCTTTGATACAATAATATATTTATATTAAGGGATAAAAATTTGAGTTAAGCCACATAATAAGTCAGTCGTAATAATTTGGTACTAAATTTATTATTCACGAGAATTGACATAAGACTTCATATTTGTAAGTGAAAAGAAATACTACTAAACTATAATGCCAAGTGGTTTGAAATTTCGATATGCTTCTCACAAAAGTATTCCCACATATAGAAATTGAAAAGAAAAGTGTTTTCTACAAAAGCATTCATACCTAGTAGGCCTGTTAAAATCGTTCAAATGATTAGAAAATTAGGGATAAAGGTAACATATAGGGCTTCTTCTTTTTTTTCTTTTTTTTTTTTTTTTTTTGTCAAACGATAGATTTTGTAAGATTAGATGTCAGATTAATCACCGATGGGGTTTGAACCCACGCTGTCATGTAAATGCTTAACACCTTTCCACCATTGTGTAACATAGGTTTTTCCAAGATATTCTTTTTATTTGTGGGAGAATTCATTACTTCTTCATGCCCGACTCCATTAAATACTCACAGATTTTCTTAACTGGACCAGACTTGGAACAATCATTTGGATTAGGAAAGTGCAATTTACACACTCAGTATTACCTCTCATACACCTTTATATTAATTTTTTGTTATAGATCATCTTCAATTCATTCAATCTAACGACCGAAAATTGAGAGGAATGTTGAGAAGTTAAAAAGGGTGTACATATAGCACTACCCTTGGATAATAATGTCAAAATCCGACCATCTAATTAAATCATATGCTTCTTCAAAAAAATTTGATAAATGATTGAATAATTTACACTAAATTTAGCTAAACTAAAAGGAGAGAAAGTTTAAATCCGGAACATAGTAAATTGAAGGGAAATGCTCTATCCATAAATACAATCTGCCACTTGCCTTCAAAGTTAACTCTTGGTTTTCTTTGACCTACTGAATAGTAGTTCTAACTTACTTTGGGCCATATAGATGAATTAACATGAGTAGTGCTTTATATGTCTTGCAGGCATCTGTATTCTATTTTGTCATCAGCATATGTGTTCATTCTACATATAATGCGTTTGTATGGTGAAGCGAGCTTAACTACGAATGTGTTAGCTAATTTTGGCTTTTAAGACTGGCTCTAGAGCTTAGATTGATTCTTTCGGCTCTGGTGCTTTCAAACGTTCCATTCATCTGCTTCTTTGGCCATGCTTTTGAGATTCTGGAAGAAGTTGAGATTCTATCACAAAATCAATTCAGAATAAGTGTGGTATATCTCTTTATAAGTCATTGCCAAGTTTGATCGTCCTCTATCGTGTGACCTTACCGTTCACATCCTCATAGATTTCCCTTCCTGCTTCATGCTTGTTTCAAGAAGCACCTCTGCTCAAAGAGTTTTAGTTCTAAGACCATTGCCAAATAGTTTTTAATTGGGTATAATACAGCATTATCCATAAGTTAGTACGCAAACGATATAAGAAAACTAAATTAGTATCGAACTTGCCATTAAAAAGAGTCTAACATAAAACTTATCTATCATTTAAAAAGATTATAACCTAAGACTTACTGAAGTCGTCAATAAATTAGTATCGAACTCGCCATTAAAAAGTTTTTGGAGTCTTTTATCATGTTTTATTTTTGGTCATAATGTGTTTTATCCTTCCCCCGAAATAGTGTGAAAATGGAAAGATTCCGGATGAAAAACAAGCATTTTTGTGACTTGTTAGGTTTAATGACAAATACATTATTACAACCTAAGACTTATTGAACTCGCCAATAAATTAGTATCAAACTCGCCATTAAAAAGTTTTTGGAGTCTTTTATCATGTTTTATTTTTGGTCATAATGTGTTTTATCCTTCCCCCGAAATAGTGTGAAAATAGAAAGATTCCGGATGAAAAACAAACATTTTTTTGACTTGTGAGGTTTAATGACAAATACATACAAAGACAGTCTTGGGTTTTATTTTTGGTCAGAATGTGTTTTTTCCTCCTCCAAAATAGTGTGAAAATAGAAAGATTCCGGATGAAAAATAAGCGTTTTTGTGACTTGTAAGGTTTAATGACAAATACATACAAAGACTGTCTTGGCATGAAATGCAAAATAAAACAGATTTTGTAAGTTTGGATCCACTGGACGTGTCTTAGAAATCGAAGGGGATTATAAGCTTCCACGTCTTTGCATGCCAAACCATATGACCGCATAAAACATAATTAACATTTGCTTCTTATTTTATTGCTTATTATATATATTGAAATATTTCACATTGATTGTATCTTTGAGAAAATAAGGGTTTAAATATTCTAACTTCACTCCAACTAATATACCAATGCATTCTGTGATAAAACCTTCACCTGACGGATTGTGCAGGTGGTAATTATCAAGTAAAAGACAATATTAATGTTGTTGGCAGTGTACCTTATGTCCGTCTCTTTAATAATTCCACAATATATGCATGTTACAAAAGCAATATCATGAAGGTTTGAGAGGAACGAGTTAACGGCTCACTAATAACTATACATATACATACATACATATACATATATACATACATATATATACATATATATATTGTCTTTCAATCTTCATTTTATCACGTACACAATACGACATAGGGTGAGGATTTTATCATTAAAAAAAACTTAAGTGTAATTAAAAATGAAACTACATAATATAAGTCTATCAGTCTACCTTCAATAGAATCACAAATCCATTAACACCCAACCAGTGTGACCAGGTCTAATTTATCATTTTTTTTAACAAACGATATTATTTATACTAAGGGGAAGAGAGTGGGCTTAACCTCACAATGGACTAGCAATAATTTAGTTCAAATTCGTCTTTGGTGAAAATTGAACTTAAGACATTGCACTTATTTGTGAAGAGAAATATCACTCAACCGTAGTACAAAGTGGCCTAATTTATCATTTCTTGATTGCAAGGATATGTTCAAGTAATTCTAGGGACATGTGGAATTTATTCCTTACAATTTGAAATTTGATATACTTTTTATCTGCGATAGATAATTACCGTTTTAATGAAGTGAAAATATCAAAAAGTCAAAAAAAAAAAAAAAAGGCAAAAAAGTCAAATTAAATTGTAGAATGAGAAAGACTTGATATGTCATCTCTAAAACCTTCAATCTTAAAAATCTTAATACTAAACAAAATTAGATAAAAATGTAAGGGTACTATGAATAATATAATATGTACTAACTTTGCAGACAGTTCGAAGAAAAAAAAAAAAAAAAAAAAAAAAAAAAACTTTTCTAAGATCTTTCATTGACAAATGAAGAGGAATATCAATAGACCGTAGTACAAAATGATATTATTAAAAATGGATGAGATGAGGAAAATCAAAGCTGACAATTCAAGCCTTCTAGTGCTTGTTCCATCTCCTTCACGAGAACTTTTTCATTGTGATCGGAACACGGATGGTACATCATATGTCTTTATATAAATAGTGAAATTTTTTATTTTTTAAGTTATTAATTTTTTAACACACATATACAATCATTTATATCGTGACACATGATGTGTCTTTTCGTATTCTTATCATGTTGAAAAATCTCTCCTCCTTCATGGTAGCGTGCCCAGTCTATCACGCTACAAGCCTGCACACATGGCGCGACCTCAGTTATCTGTGTGGCTTGTTTGTCAAAGTTCAAAATCATACGACTACTAATCAACCTTCTAATTGATCTCATGGCATTTTTTCAATTCTCTTATTTTGGCTTTGCCATCACTCATATAGGATGCGGAATTTATGGATCATGTTGATTAACTAATAGGCATGTACAGCCAATTAAAAAGCTGTAACAACGATATATCTTACTCATTCGAAATTGGTATTGGGATAATATCACATAATGGATCAGCTACTAATTACGTATTGAACTCAAAAAAATATAATACATCATTGTCGTGATTTGAATATGAGGCATTTCAATTGAGAGAAATATTATTAAAACCTTAGTACTAATTGATTGGTTAATCAGACTGTATTATCAATCAACTCAACTCATATAACACTATTTTGTTCATTCACTTTATCATTATTATATTATATGAAAATGTGTCCACAACTCATTTGTATAAATATGGACTTAGTGATTAGAAATGCGTGACGGTACGTTATAATCCCATTAATAAAAGTATGTCTCTCACCATCCCCTTCTTTCTATATCCCTCATTTTTTCTATGTTTATTTTCCTATTTTTAACACAAAGATAAAAATAAAAATAAAAGCAAAAAACAAAGTAATTATTAAACGGTGGAACATTTAAAAAATAAATTTTCTCTTCATTTATATAATGATATGTGGGGTACTATTATGTATTCTGTGTACACTGCAAAATTTCTCTAATTTGAGAGTCAACAGTTGATCTTCTTGGCGGTGCACCAGTTTCCCATGCAAAATCACACGTGCTAATGAAAAATGCAACAGTTGATCTTCTTGAGAGTCAACGTACTAATGAAAAATGCAGGCAGATCTACCAACAAACAATCATAAGATCGACGGTCGAAAACACAAAGAAGTACGGATCAAAAGAACGACACGTCGCACCGAATATCCCACGTTCCCTCGGTCGTTCCTTCCCTCTCCCCCCCAACTCAACGACTAGATCCGGAGGAGCTGTTGAAGAAAATAGGCAGAGAGAGAACTGCTTTGTTCTCTGGTTCTTCAATGGCGTCGCGCTAAGGTTGCGGATGAGATAGTGAGCTCCGATGGACGTGGAGAGGTCGTCGTTGTGCAATTGCGTCGTGAATTTTCTGCTCGAGGAGAACTACCTGCTCACGGCGTTCGAGCTGCTCCACGAGCTGCTCGACGATGGCAGAGACGACCAGGCCATTCGACTCAAGGACTTCTTCGCCGACTCCTCTCAATTCCCTCCCGATCAGATCTCTCGCTTCAACTCTTTCCGTGGTTCGTACGATCAATTCACACTCGCACGCGCACTTCTGAATCTGTTTGAATTCGGTTAATTTCAAATTCTCTTGTTTTCTGTTTGGTTGCTGAGAAAGTGTGGGGAATGTGGTGAGCTAATAGATTTGGAATTCTGGTTTTCTACTCTGTTTTGTTTGGCATTGTTAATGGCATCGAATTGGCGCGCTTGTGATCGTTTACTTTGCCTAATTTTGAAGGATCCTTTATCTCCTTAGCGGCTTCTTGTTAATGATAACTGAAATTTTTCGCATTTGAAACCTTATTGCCGATGACAATTATAGCAGAAGTCGAATTACATTTTGTTTGTTTGGGGCACAAGTTATACTTGAAACTAGTTGCAAAACTCAAAAAGTGTTTGAATTATTTTAGTTATGTGCCAAATGGGGTACCTCGACCATCAGATAGAAGCACTGTATAAAGGATTGGAGATAGGCGGGACTTCAGTTGGTTGGACGAAAACACCGGTGTATTCTAGGAATTAGCCTGAACTGAGAAAAGCAATTAGTTTAGTTTAGAACATATCGGTTTTATGAAACTGTTACTTTCTGCGGATGAGTTACTTAACATATTTAGAGAATGCAACTGAAAGTGTCAGTACGTGGTGGGTGCATAACTGTATTGCCTGTGCTTTCGGCTGCCAGGGTGAGATCTGATATCAGTTCCTTGATGGCTTTGTTCTGGAGTTCTGTATAGCTTTCTCATTCTTTAGTTGTGTTTTCTGTTAAGAGGAACCGTGTTTGCTTCTTTGGTTCCCTTTTCTGTGGTACATTTTTGGCTATCATTCATTAAAACCTTAAATTTTCAGAAAGTAAGTTTGTCAAAATTAGTACAACGAGCTTGATGGTCAGTTCAAAATACTCAACTAAGAAGATCCTAGTATGCTTTTTTTTTCTTTTTTTTCTTTTCCAATGAGGTTACCATTACCAGCCTTACCCATAGACGTTTTATTTTTTATGGACGAGGAAAGGAATTCCTTTATTATTGTATGTAGCAGCCTGTACAAGCAACTACAAATGGCGTTTCTGGTGGTGGTGATTGATTGAGTGTGTTGGGGTGGGGTGTGGCCAAGAAATCCTAACAAGCCCACTAAACAGAAGCCGAGCTAACAAAAAATAACTTTAATTGAACTTTTCTCAGTAAAGTGACAGAACTGATTTACAATGGTTTATGTCTCTGCTTGATGAACTGATAATTGGAGCTTGAAAAGGAAAACTTCATGTACCTCATTAATCTTGATACTAATATTTTCTTTTGGAACATTACTAATGTTTTATTTTTCTACCGCTTTCATTTTTGGAATGCAGTTGCAGACCCTCAATGTTTGCAAGAGCAGAAAGAGGCAGTAGAAGAAAAATTAGCAATTAGTGAATATGAGCTTCGCTTAGCCCAAGAGGACATTTTCAAACTGAAGACCAAATTGCAGAAGAAAGCAGAATCACCTTCAAATGACTTGAGAGGTAAGTTTCCCTTCTTTCCAGAATTTCAAATTCTATTCTTATGCTTGTTTTAGCTTCTAGTCTGACATATCTTTTTCGAACGGTAGTCACTGTGATATTTTTTGCTGCAGAACTTTGCATTAAGTAACTTTGCATTTTTGTAGAGTTTGGTTATTAAATCTCTGGACATATCTTGTCATAAAGTGCGACCATAATGCCATACGCACATCTATAGTGAGGTTTTAGGTAAAATAACGAGCCAAGCTTTGTTGGTTTTGTTATACTGGATATGGACATCCATGCCTGTTCCTAGATGTACTGGAATTGTTTTCTAGAAAACCTTCTAACAAATGAATGTCAATGCTGGAGTATCACGCCATTTTTTTTCCCTCTTCTTGTTACTGTTCATTGCATTTATATTTTCGGGAGTCAGTTTTGCAGCTGTATACAGTGGAAAAATGCGAGACTCACCATATGTGCAATATTCTCCATTACTAATAAACCACAAACGTTTCTGTGCCGTGACTTTCTACTCATATTTGTATTCAGATTCAAATGCCAATGTTTACTTAAATAATGGACCAGAATTTCAGCAGCAAAAGAGAGATGTTTCCTTTTCTGATTTGGGTCCATTGAAAGATAATGAGCGCAGAGATCTTAACTGTGCCGTAAAACAATATTTTCTTATAGCGGGGTACCGGCTTACTGCAATGACGTTTTTTGAGGAGGTATGGAGCACCATGAATGCTTGTCTTTTTCTCTTCTTGCATCTATCTTCTATTATTTCTCTTGTTATCTTTCTTTCCTTTTTTCTCCCCAGTATTTTTATATGTCAAAGGACGAGTCCTTTCTTTTCTGTGGCTCACATATTGTTTATTGGATTCAACCTCCAATAGACTATAGTAGATTACTGTTACTGGATTGTAAACAGGTGCTAGGTTAACTACACAACACATCTTAAAAAATATACCAGTTTTTATGCATATGCAGTGTAAAATTATGTTGTAATTAGAATTCTATGTTAGTTAGAATTTTTATTTGCTAGTAGTTTGGTTGGGTTTGTGGTTTGTTGGGTTATTGATACTTCTTTCTAGAGATTATTTTATTTTATGTTTTATGGCCCATCTTTGGGGAGGCTATGATGCACTGAAACGCGAATTCATCCAGTTTGTATGCAAGTTACGTTGGAAAGTTTAAAATTTTATATCAAAAGTGAGTATATTATATTTCTAGCCATTCTTGAGGGGAACTTCTCCATCCAAACATTAGAAGTTTTGCTTCAAACATATGTGACAAATTCACCACCTATAAATTGATATGGGAGCGTTGAGAGTTTTGGAGATGACTTTTAATTTTAATTCTACAAGTTATAAAATTTATTACAAATATTCAACAAATGTAGTACAATAGCAAGAGGGCCACCAAAAAGATGATGCAACTCTCATAAAAAAAACAAATCCATATTGAAGATGACTAACTAGTTTTATCCCTTCTGATCACTTGGTGTAATACCTTCTCCATCTCTCTCTTTGCTATAAGGATGATGACTAACTAGTTATACCTTGATCTCTCTTTGTATTTCTTTACTCCACTCTCAAATGTTTCCAGACCAAAAAACAAGTTATTTTGTTTTTTGTTTTTATGTTGATCAAGCTTAAAACTAGTCTCATGGGAGAAGAACCCCGTTGCGGTCATGGTTCAAACTTCCATGCCGATGAGTTGTTTAATGTTAGTTTGATTTACTTGTTATTTAAGTAATGGAAGCTTTCTAACGATGTAACAACAACAGGCTGAATTTGTTTTATCAACAAAAGAAGGAAAATGGTTTGAGGAACACAAATATTAAAAATAAAGATAAAAAGATGTTTTACAAGATTGGGATTGATCTGTTTGTTGCAGTAATAAGTAGCATTGAACAACTTTTTTAGGAACTATTGTACTAGTTTGATCTCTTGGAAGGCCCACTAGGTTTCTAAACCTTTGCATCAGGTGAATGCGGTGCTATTGTCACTTTGTTTGTGTGGAAAATCTTGGTATATTAACATACCCAGTTCGACTAATCTTCAAATATTCTAATAACCTGTCAGTGCATTCTCCCCAGGTCACAGATCAAAATCTAAGTGTTTGGAAGAAAACACCTGCATGTGTACCAGATGCAGTGCGCCATTATTATTATCTGTATCTTTCATCCACTACAGAGGCTGCTGAGGTATTTCCTAGAATATGTGATGTTGGCAAGTTTCTGAAGTTCTCTATACAGAATGTCTTTTACAATGTTTCCCTGACCTTGTTAGGCAAGGGCTTCAAAGCTTTTCACTTGTTTCTGCTTTTGTGAATGTGGCCTGTCTCCTGTGTCCTGTAGCATATTTGTTGTATGTTTATTACTTAGGTATCACAAACAAGCTTAGCCATTGGAAATTAACTAAATCAGAAATTAATGTTTCATTAGTTTCTGGCTATTGGTAATTCTATCTAGTAATCCGTGTTTAGCACTTTGGAAGTCTGAGGTAACACAATTACAACTAAACCCATCTCTTTTACTTTCTGATGTGCTGAAAACATTCGTTATTTAAGTTTGCTATTATTTTCTTCTCAAACCATGGCTATGAAGCATATCGATCTGTAGGTCTGTGGTTGCGAAATTTTCATTAAGTTTTGCTCTTGAATTATTTCTCAATATACACTGTGCTTTTCCTTAGTTTCTTCTTTTCTTTTTTTTTGGCAACAACACTTGTTATGGATGAGTACTGTCTCGGCTTAAGACCTTGAAGTTAATTATTTAATTACTGAAACCTTGCAAGTTCTACTACAATGTAGGATTTTTATTTTTCTTTTTCTAAACTCAACATAAATACTTTGCTATATTCAGGAGAAAATTTCCATGCTCCGAGAAAATGAGTCTTTATCGAAAGAAAAGGAGAGTCTATATGTTGAAAATCTATCCTTACTTAAAAACAAAGATTTGGCTGAAGGCCAAATAAGTACACTAAGCAAATCATTGGAAGCTCTTCAGAAGGACCTTAAAGACAAAGAAAACCTTGTAAGTCCCTTTACTACACTGCATTGAGATGGTATCTAATGAAAATTCATATGTTAGAAAATAATACCCTTTATTTCAGGTACAAGATTTGAAGCAGTCCTTGGAACACCAGAGAAAGGAACTCAATGATTGTAGAGCTGAAGTCACTGCATTGAAAATGCACATTGAAGGATATCGTTCTGGAAGGAATATGGGAGCTGCTGATGCTGATAAAATCCTACCTCTATCCTTGGAAAGATACAAGGAAGAAATTAAATCATTGCAGATGGAACTAGAAAGTTTAAAATCCAAAAACACAAAAGCTCATGATTTTTCAGAGACCACCAATTTTGAAAAAGAGTCTGCGCAAATGGAAGAAAAGGTTGTTGTCATCGATGAAGATAAAAGTGTAATCCCACCAGTTGTTGTAGAATCGAGAGTTGTAGAAAAGGTAGAAGATCAGTCTCTGGCTGCTCAAAGTTTCCATGATAACACAGTTAAACAGAAGGAAGTTTCACTTGAGGTCTCTGTCGGTGTTTTAAGTGATAGTAGTACCTTGGTGAATGGTGATAACATCTCCAAACAAAATGATGAACCATCATTAGGCAGCAGCCTACATCTAACGTCAGAGAATCTTAGTCCTGAAAATGTTTCTGAGAAAAGGGCAAGTTTCTTTTACATTTCTTTTATTGCATCAATGCCTTTATAGGAGGACAGGATCAGAAATGTTTTTCTTCTTCCAGGGTTGGCTCTTCTTTTGATATCTACCCTGGCACATCCCTTTTTCTTTTCTTTTTGGATGGGACACCCATCTAAATTTTGAATAATAGAACATAGAATGATTTTTTAGAAGCTTTGGAACTGCCCTTCCCTTCTATTCCTTTTCTAAAGTTATGCTTATATTTTACAGGGCCTAGAGACCATTCAGATCCTTGCTGATGCTTTGCCGAAGATTGTTCCTTTTGTTTTGATCAACCATCGGGAGGTTTAATCTAATCAAACGCCCAGATGAGCAGCAGAGAAGAATTATAATGGATGTAGGCTAATATTCAAAGTCCCAGATTATTTGTAATATAGCTACATTGTTTTGGAGTTGCTCCTGAATCTTTTAACTGCATTTCAGGCATGTGTTAACCTTGCTAAAAATGTAGGAGAGATGAGAACAGAAACAGAATTGCTTCCCCAGTGTTGGGAACAAGTAAGTTTGAGCCCCACCTTGAGGAAAGAGGATCATGTCTAACCTTTTCGTATTTCTGATAAGTTTTTCTTATGTTTCTCCTGTTTGTGGGTTGCAGATAAATCATATGTATGAGGAACGTAGGCTGCTAGTTGCTCAATCATGTGGAGAGCTTGCAGAGTTTGTCCGGCCTGAGATTCATGATTCTCTTTATTGTCCATTGTTCAACAACTCATAGAAGATTCTGCAACTGTTGTCCGGGAGGCTGCTGCACATAATCTCGCATTGCTGCTTCCACTCTTCCCGACCATGGACAAATATTTCAAGGTCAGCCTCACTAATATGCTTCAGAGGCTCTCATGGAGAGGAATTCTGACATGACAGAAATGGCAACAATGTAAGCTCTAGAACAGGTTGATGCCACATGGTCTAGGGAACGGAGAATTTTCTCCTCATAATATGATGACTGACAAGAAATAAATGGATAAAGTAGTCAAGGATATGTTTCTCCAATTGTTACTGTATTTTTATTTATAGGTTGAGGAGTTGATGTTCCAATTGGTCTGTGATCCCTCTGGAGTGGTGGTGGAAACGACGCTTAAGCAATTAGTCCCTGCAGTAAACAAGTGGGGAAACAAATTAGACCATATCTTAAGAGTTCTACTCTCTAATATATCAAGCTCTGTTCAGGTCAGTTTGTGTTTAATTATATTTTCCACTTATGACTAAGGTCTCTCTAATAATACTTTCTTTAATTTGCATCCTTGTGACATTGCAGCGCTGTCCTCCTCTTTCGGGTGTTGAAGGTTCTGTGGAGTCACATCTTCGTGTTTTAGGTGAAATGGAACGCTGGAATGTTGATGTTTTACTACGAATGCTTCCAGAAATTCTTCCGTATGTGCACCAGAAAGCAATTGAGATGTGCCCAGTTTCTTCTGATCCCGAAACAACTGGAACAATATTTTCCAAATCTTTCCTTGAATTGTATGCAGGGTAGGCTGTATTCTCTTTTTCCTTTTTTTTTTTCCTTTTAATTTTACTTTGTTATATATTCTTTTTTCAGTCCTGTCTACAATTTTCTGACAGAACATAGCCGTTTGACTTTTGTCTTTAGGTAGTGATATTGTTAAATTGGTTTATTATAACTGCTTATGAGAATTTTGTTATCTCGGTAGTGGACATGTTCAATTGCCTGCATTTGAGTGGCTACATGTCGACTGCTTCCTGCTTTAATACAGCTCGCATGCTTGTTTCCTCCAAAAGAGGATAATTTGCGAAACCAAATCACCACGGTATATGTCTCTATCTTTGGTGTCTTTTTCGTATTACATCATCCCCAATACTTTATTAATTGTTTCTGATCTAAATGTTGGTAATGCAGTTTCTCTTGGCTGTATCAGAACTCTACGGGGATTCTTATTTGACACACATAATGCTGCCTGTATTCTTGTTAGCTGTTGGGGAAGATGCTGAATTGACATTTTTCCCATCTGCAACCCATTCCGGAATCAAAGGTAATAAGTTTAAAGTTATTTGAAATCTTTTCACACCAGTGTTGTGTGTGCTCTTAATTGTGGATATTATCTACATAACAGGTTTGAGGCCAAGAACGACTGTGGCTAAGAGATTGGCTACTATGTGTGTCCTACCTCTTCTCTTGGCTGGTGTTTTGGGTGGGCCAAGCAAGCATGAACAATTAGTGGAGTACCTGAGAAAGTTATTAGTTGAAGGTTTTGTAAATCAATCTACGAAGTGCAATGCTGAGATTGTTGATGCTGTTCGCTTCCTTTGGTTAGTAAAGCAATAAAGACCCTTTACGACTAACTATTTATTACTTAATTTTTACTGAAGGGCTTTCTATAATGCAGCACGTTTGAAGATCACAACAGTATGATATTTAATTTACTCTGGGAAATGGTTGTCAGCTTCAACATAGATATGAAAATAAATGCCGCCAATCTGTTGAAAGTCATTGTAAGTATAGCCATTCTTGGAGTCCTAAGCTCTTTATGTGTCTGATTAAGCAATACTTAATTGGTTTCCTTCGTTTATACGTTCCATATATTGATGCGAAAGTTGCTTCTACTCATATATTACCTGCCCTAGTTACTCTGGGTTCTGACCAAAACCTGAGTGTGAAGTATGCAAGCATAGATGCCTTTGGAGCAGTGGCCCAACATTTTAGAAATGACATGGTATGAGTTCTCTTCCTTCTGCAATTAAGATATTAGCTATCTTAATCGAACAATTTTCGTACATCTGGCTGACCAAAATAAAACCTCCCAGATTGTTGATAAGATATGTGTTCAAATGGATGCTTTTCTTGAAGATGGATCTCATGAAGCCGCCATTGCTGTGGTTCGTGCATTGGTGGTTGCTGTACCACATACAACAGATAGACTTAAAGATTATATCCTCTACATGTTTACTCAAAATTACTAGTAGCACATTTTCAGCTACGTGTTCATAAGCGCACACACCTTATTTAGTTGGTTGGGAAATTTTCTGTTGGATTCATTATTGACTAGTCATTGGGTTACTTTGTTTCTTTGACATCATGTACATCTTTTGTCCAAGATTTTTCTACTGACAGCCACTCCACCTTCAAGTGACGTGATGCGCCGGCGTGAGAGAGCCAATGCATTTTGTGAAGCAATCCGTGCTCTGGATGCAACAGGTTTTCTTTTTCCTATGACCCAGATGTTCTATTTATTGTTAGTTTATTAATTTCTCTTCCCTTTCTAAACCGTTACACTGTCATTCACTTCCTTCGTATATATAGGACATGACACTTGTCCACTTCTTGGGAACACGTAAATGAAATTTGGTTTGATTACCTAGATTATTTTCAGACTTAAATACGTTATGCATTTTATCAAAGAGAATGACATTCATTTTTATCCCTAATTTTACTCTAAAAGAGGTTATGTTTCTTTAGCATGCAAACAAACATCAAATATTAAACGACTATAATGGTTAATATAATACACGGATCACCAGTCTCTAAATTTTTGAGCAGCCATGCTTGAAACCTTGTGTTCATGTGAAAACTAGATGCTTGAATCAATATCCCTAGATCATATCAGTTTTCACTTTAATGACCTTATGTACATAGTTGGAACTTTATAATCATGTGTCGAAACTAGTTTTTGGTGGCGCCCTAACAAATCGTGCCATGCCAAACTGTAGCTTCATAGGATTCTTAACTGATTGGCAATCTGTGTGCGAACTTTTGATGACCTACTATTATGTTAAAACAATGACCTACAGTTAAAGTTTATATTCGCAACCCTATGTTCCAAATTTTTCAGCTTTTGTAATGTGCTGCTGATATTGATTTCAAATGTACGTAATTAATCCAGATATTTCAGTAACTAGTGTTTGGGACTTTCTTATGCCCGCGATACAGAACTTATTTAGAGACTCTGATGCGCTTGACCCTGCACACAAAGAAGCCCTTGAAATCATAATGAAGGAGAGATCTGGTGGAACTTTCGATACTATCAGTAAGGTGATGGGGGCTGGGCTTGCATCCTCCGTGAGTAGTTTCTTTGGTGAGGGTGGTCTACTGGGAAAGAAAGAAAGTCCTGAGCCACCACCAGAGCCCGTTGAGTCCCCAAAGGCCCCACCATCACCGCCTGCAGAAGACACTAGATTAAGGCGAATAATGCGGGGAAACTTCACTGACATGCTCAGAGGCAAACCAAAGGGACCAGAGGAAATTCAGAACCAATAAAATTTGATTTGTCTCTGTAAGGGGTGCCAAAGAGTTTTACTTTGCGTCTCACTATCTCGGGTGAGGATAATCCAGTTAATACAAACAATTTTTTCATTTTTTGGTGCACTTGTTATGAAAAGGGTTTTCAAGAAAGGAAGAGCAATACTTTGCTGCATTTTTTGTGACAGTTTCATTACATGATCGGATGGACGGCGGATTTGGTTCGAGTCCCGTCCAAAATCCAATTTGTTGTTTCTTCCTTTTCTTTCTTCTTACAGGCAGTTAAAATTGTACAAGTTATGAACAATATATAGGTAATTTGATGGCACTGTGTTTAAATTATAGAACCAAAACATTTTCCTTCATTTTTTAGTTTAGATTTAGAGTAAATTGTAGCTATGATCCCTCAACTTTAACTCAATTGGAGCAATGGTTCCTCAACTAAAAATCCATTACCATTGGTTCCTCAACTCATCAAAACGTACAACTATGGTCCCTTAACTAAAAATCTATTACCATTGGTCCCTCAACTTTAATTCAACTGGAGAAATAGTCCCTTAATTCATTTAAAAATATTGTGCTACATACTTCTGAGAGAGAAGGATTTGGTATGCATTTTCTTCTTCTTCATTTGTTCTTTGTTTGAGTGAGAGCTATTAGATGTACATGAGTTTTGGGATCTAAGAGTTCAACTCTATTTGTAATTTTCCTTTTGATATTAGTGGAATTTCTTCAAAGTCTCTGAACTGGACGTAGGCTTACGTCGAACCAGTATAAATCCTTGTCTCATTTGGATTATTTGTCTTGTCATATTTTACCATATTAGCTTATTGGTTTCATATTCGACGCTTTTGCACAACAAGCGGTATCAAAGCTCCGGGTTTCGATTTGGGGCTTTGTACAAATATGTCTATAAAACATTCGAATATGTCAGTGAAATACGATATTGAAAAATTCAATAGGAGAAATGATTTTAGCCTTTGGCGTTTTAAGATGCGAGCTATGCTAATTCAACAAAGGTTGCTTAAGGCACTAAAGGGTGTGGAAGCTTTGCCACAAGATTGGTCTGCTGAAGAAAAAGAAGATGTGTTGGATTGAGCATATATTGCAATTATGTTGTCACTATCTGATAAGTTCTTCGTGAGGTGGATGATGAGACCACTGCAGCTAGTTTGTGGCTTAAGTTGGAGAGTATATATATGACCAAATCCCTCACCAATCGGTTGTATTTGAAGCAACGTTTGTACACTCTCCGTATGAAGGCAGGGCCAGCCCTGAGGGTAGCCCAGTAGGTGCCCGCCTAGGGCCCCCACTTCAGAAAGGTCCCCAAAAAATTTTTATATCCTGTAATTAACATATAAATACAAAAAAAAATATCTTAAGTGGAAATGTTGGCTTCATTTTTCTTTGGGGTGTTGAGTTCGAAACAGGAAGCTGCCTTTTAGTCACTAGATTTTTCTTGTTTTTCAAATTTATTGCCAATTTATCTGTCCAACTCCCAATTCATCTGTCCAAATGCATATAAAGTTATAAAACTCAAGTCTCTTTGCAATCTCTTTTCTTTCAACTTCTCATTCTCTCAATTTCTATCGAATGTTTAAACCAATTTCTCATTCTCTCCATTTCTATTGAATGTTGAAACCAACTATCATATGGTCTTAAAAATTGTACTTTAAGTTAATCAAAACTTTGAATTTTATATTTTTCTTTTCAATAACTTTTTATTCAATGGATTATTTTAATATTCAATTCGTTAGTGTGATGTTGATTTTAGAAGAAAAAAAAAACACAAGAGAAACAATTGATGTTGAATTTATTATACTCGTCAATCAAGTTTTATTGTTATTTACTCTCTTGGCCATCAAGTTTTATTGTTCTTTACTCTCAATCTTAAACTCTTGATTGCAAATATTTAGTACATTTGTGTTTAAAAACGTGAATCGTGTAATGTGTAAATAATGTTTGTATATTTATCTTATTTTGATAGTAATTTTTAATGATATTTGATGTGAAAATAGAACTTTTTATGTATTTAGCGAATTTTTTTTATACAAAGAACCGGAGATCAGAGAATTTTAGGGCCCCACTTCGAAGGCTCGCCTAGGGCCCTCAAATTCTCAGGATCGGCCTTGATTGAAGGTATGTCTATTCAAAACCATCTTGATGAGTTCATAAGGTTATTATGGATTTGATAAGTATGGATAGTAAAATTGATGATGAAGATCAAGCTTTGATTTTGTTGTGTTTTTACCTCCTTCATATGCGAATTTTGTTGAAACTTTGTTATATGGAAGAGATTATATTTATATGGAGGATGCAAAAACCGCTTTGAATTCAAGAGAGTTAAAGAACAAAGTATTTGGAAATTTGAATGATTCGCACTCTGAGGCTTTGGTAGCAAGAGGTAAAGTAAGAGAATATGATTCAGGTAGTGATAGTGGAAAATTGAGATCGAAATCTAGGACCAGAAACAATACATGCAACTATTGTCCCAAGGAAGGGCATTGGAAAGTTGATTGCCCAAAATTGAAAGATAAATTTGATGGTTCCTCTAATACTGGTGCTAGTGCAAATGTCGTCGACAACGACTTCGACTTTGTTCTATGACGACAGTTGGCTACACCATATTTGAAAATGGAAATTGATGTTGTCGGTACTCTTGAATCTCTCCACTACATATGGAGATTTAAGAGTTTGTAAGGATTATTTTGTTATGTTGTGTTTGTGTGATGTCAGTTGCCTCTTCATTGTTTTTTGTTTTGGATATTGGTATGGTTTTGCATTTTGATAGAGTTGTATTCAGTGAGGGCCAATTTGTTGAGTTCTGCAAAGTTTGGATAGTGAGACACCACACTATTTTGGATACACCACGTGCAATGTGGAACATTTGTGTGGAACCCTCTTGTAGAAGGCAAGTTATAAGTTTTCTAACTTTGTTTAGTCTATGGACATTTGGTTGGATTTGTTTGTCATTGCTATTTGGTTTGTTGGTCTCCATCATCTGCAATAAGTTTTCTTGAAGACTCCAGTTGAGGTATGGTTTTGGATCTCCTGCTGATTATTTGAATTTGAAATATTTGATTGTCCTATTGGTCCACATGTGATGATGGTAAACTTGAGTGGAAGGCACAATATTAGTATTCCTAGGATAAGAATTTGGGTGAAAGGCTTTGTATGTGATATGTTAGACCTTGTTGCCAAATTTGTAATCAGTTTTGACTTGGAGAATGTGCCATGCTATGTGAATGAGTTTATTGGTGCAGTTTTAGACCATGGTGTTTGTGAGTAGGTGGAGTTCGTTGCGTGTCCAACTTTGTTATGGTGTGCTTGATCTTTTGTTGGTGATATTGAAGAATTTTAGTTCTTCATTTGAGTCACTTTTGTTTTGATCGAGGCACTTATAGTTTGCAATTTTGGAGAAGACGGTAGAGAAATGTTCTACTTTTGTTAGCTTTGGTACAATTTGAGTCGAGGTGGAGATCATTATGAGTATCGAGAGTTTGTGAAATTTGATTTAGTTTCTGTTGTCTCTAGTTCGTACTTTGGGTGCTTATGGTGATTGTTGATTTGACTCTTTGTGATGCTATGTGAATTTCACCAAGATAGAGATTGTTGGCTTTGTGGCTCAATTAATTTGGGCCTTTGTCGTTTATAAGCCCAACAGCCCATTTAAAGGGCCTTACTTTTATGGTCTATGTGAAAGGCTATAGGTGTGGCTAGGGTTTTTTTTATAAGGCAGCAGCAGCTGCCATTTGTTTTTGGGAAGCAGAAAAGTAGCGGCAACATATTGGAGAGAAGAGAGAGCAATCGAAAAAAAATGAAAAGGAGGTTTGCTGTTTTTTTGTTCTCCATTTGTGCAATCATTCATTCAAAAATATTGTGCTACATTTTTTGGTTTCTAGGAGAGAAAGATTTGGTATGCATTTTCTTCTTCTTTGTTTGTTCTTTGTTTGAGTGAAAGCTATTGGGTGTATATGAGTTTTGGGATTTGAGAGTTAAACTCTATTTGTAATTTTCCTTTTGATATTAGTAGAATTTCCTCACCGTCTCTGAACTAGACGTAGGCTTATGCCGAACCAGTATAAATCCTTGTGTCATTTGGATTATTTGTCTTGTCATATTTTGCCATATTAACTTATTGGTTTCATATTTGACGCTTCCGCACAACAATATCTTCGTCATACATATTGTTGGCTTTTCTATATCTTCTTCTGTTATCAAACTCTACTCACATTCACCTGTTTGCCACTATATCCATCATGCACCACAATTTCTATTAAATTCTTCAAAAATCCATACAACTTTATTCTTCGAATTTGTACAAAATTTCTAAGCAAAAGCTATAATCTAATTAAACACACTTCATCAATTGCAAGAATTTTAACTATTTATAAGCACATGCAAGATCTCTTCTTTCTCCGATGTAGGATTCAGACTCTCAACAAAATGCAAGTAATAAAACTAACATCTTCATATATTATATATATGGGTGAACTGCCAATTTAGTCCCTAACTTATCACCTCAGTGAAAATTAGGTCCCTAAACTATTTTTTTAGAAAACTCAGTCCTTGAATTATAAAAATCTGCCAATTATATCCCTAATATTATATTCGAGGCAACAATATTCAATTTTCCATCAATTTAAATCAAGTTACTTGCATGTGATACACATTTGAAGGTAGATTGATAGTTTTTCATAAAGAAATAGTGTATGAAGTTAACTTTGGAGGGTAAATTGGTAGTTTTTCATAAGAAATAGTGTAAGTTAGCTTCAGATGGTAAATTAGACGTTAGATTCGCAACCTGTATGAAATGTTAAGGGCTTATAGGCAAGAAAATAATGGTATTACATTCTAAAATGTGTCAAGTGACTTAAGTTGATGAAAAATTAGATAAAATAGCTTTGAACATATGTATATAGGGTGAAGTGCCGATTTAGTCCATGAACTATCACCTTAGTGAAAATTAGGTCCTTGAATTATTTTTTCGGTAAAATAAGTCCTTATATTCATTAAAAATTGCTAATTTCATCCCTACTATTATATTCAAAGCTATTTTATCAACTTAAGTCACTTGACACATTTTAGAGTGTAATACCATTATTTTCTTGCCTATAAGCCCTTAACATTTCATATAGGTTGCAAATCTAACGTCTAATTTACTATTCGAAGCTAATTTACACTATTTCTTATGAAAAACTACCAATTTACCCTCCAAAGTTAACTTCATACACTATTTCTTTATGAAAAACTATCAATCTACCCTCAAATGTGTATCACATGCAAGTAACATGATTTAAATTGACAGAAAATTGAATATAGTAGCTTCGAATATAATATTAGGGATGTATTGACAAATTTTTATAATTCAAGGACGAATTTTTCTGAAAAAAATAGTTTAGGGACCTAATTTTCACTGAAACGATAATTCAATGACTTAATTGGCAGTTCACCCATATATATAATGTATATATATATATATATATATATTTATATTTCTTTTATTCTTAGAGACAGAAAGCATGAGATTAGGAATTAAAAAACTTACAAATAATTGAGGTGCATGGAAGGTGCTGCGGTTTGTGGAAGAGTGAGATTTTTGCTTGGAAGGCTGAGAGAGAGAGAGAGAGAGAGAAGTTTGATATTTGTCAGACAGTTAATTTTATTCCGATTTAGAGAGGGAAGAAAGATGGAAGAGGAAGGACTGGCTTTGGTTCTGTCTTCAATCCAACTCCTGATGATTGGCTGATATTGGTATTACCACCATCCGCCACCCATCTGTTCTATTCTTTTCTTGCCCCATTTTGAATGTTGCTTTCAAATATTCTTTACTTCACAACTTCTTTTTAATTTTATTTAAACTAAATTGAAACATACGTCGGATTTTGAAATCATACATATTAATAAATTTTTTATTTTAGGAATAATATAATGTAGAAATTCCTAAATAAGATACAAGATTGACTATTTTTTGTAGAAGTATTGAGAAGGGAAAATCATACTTCAGATCTCTAGTGTAGAGATGAATGCTTTTAACTAACTAAGTTACAAGCCTCTTAGAACATTGAACCTAAAATGCTAAAATGATTAGTTAACTCGGTTGCGAACCATTTGGCTTTTCAATGTTGCCGCTGGTCTTGGGTTCCAAGACTGACCAACTCGGTTGCGAACCATTTGGCTTTGCGAAAATGTAGAGAAGTATGTGACCATATTTGGGTCGACAGACCCCCATCTTCCCTGGTTCATGTTTTATGCAACGATGGTCTACCATGTCCCCCTTAGTTGTATCTGGTAGTGTGAGAAGGGACGCTATAGCATTAAATGCGGCGTCCTGGTTTCCTTGAACCTTCTTGCATTATCTTTCTTTGGTTGTTGTTTCTGTTTGATTGCCTCTTTGTAGGCCTTCTTGTAACCTTTTGGCATCTTTGCCCAGAAAATGCACATCTAGTTACCAAAAAAAAAATGATTAGTTAAGTTAACTCTTTTAATGTTTTTGTGAGAAATTGCAAAATAAATTTGTGAAATAGTGATTTTAAGTGCTGAAAAAAACTTGAATTTCTTTTATACAATAATATATTTATATTAAGGGATAAAAATTTGAGTTAAGCTACATAATAAGACTTTCATATTAATTTGGTACTGAACTTATTATTCACGAGAATCGAATTAAGAAAATTAGGGATAACTATACCATAGGTTTTTCCAACATGTTCTTTTTATTCGGCGGAGAATTCATTACTTCTTCTTGTCCGACTACGTTAAATACTCACGGATTTTTTTAGTTGGATCAGACTAGGACCACTCATTTGGATAAGGAAAGTGCAATCTATACACTCAATTTTATCTCTCACACACCCTTGTTGTCATTGATCTTCTTAATTTCATTCAATCCAACAAAAGAAAGTTGAGAGATGTGTGTGTGAGAAGTAAAATGGGATCTACATATAGCACTACCCATGAATAATAATGACAAAATCCAACAATCTAATTAAAAAAAAGAGTAAATTACATTTTACCCCCTCAGGTTTGAAGTAGATTTCAATTTCTTACAACATCTTTAAAACATTTCACTTTCATACCTCACGTACTATTTTATTTCAATTTCATATAACCGTTAAATTTTCCATCCAAACATTTCACCGTCATATGCTTCTTAAAAAAATTTCGCCAAATGATGGAATAATTTACACTAAATTTATCTAAACTAAAGAATGAGAGAGTTTAAATCCAAAATGTAGTAAATTGAAGAGAAATGCTATAAGACAATGCTATAAGACAATCTGCCACTTGCCTTCAAAGTTAATTCTTGGTTTAGTAGTTCTCACTTAGGGCCATATAGATTAATTAATATGAGTAGTGTTTTATGTGCATTGCAGGCATCTGTATTCTATTTTGTCATCAGCATATGTGTTCATTCTACATACAATGCGTCTATATGGTGAAGCGAACTTAACTACGAATGTGGTAGCTAATTTTGGCTTTTAAGACTCTGGCTCTAGAGCTTAGATTGATTCTTTCGGCTCTGGTGTTGATTCTTTCGGCTCTGGTGCCTTCAAATGTTCCATTCATATGCTTGTTTGGCCGTGCTTTAGAGATTCTAGACGATGTTAAAATTGTACTGGTAAATCAATTTAGAATAAGAGGTATGATCTAACTCTTTATAAATCAATGCAAAATTTGATCTTTCTCTATCGTGTGACCTTTCCTTTCACATCCTCATTGATTTCCCTTCATGCTTCATGCTTGTTTGAAGATGCTTAAAGAGTTTTAGTTCTAAGACCATTGTCAAATAGTTTTTACTAGAATTTGTACCCGCGCGTTGCTGCGGGATTGAAAACTATATGAAAGAAATGATTACATAATGGAAATAAAATATTGGAGTTAACATTAAACAATTTAAAGATTAAACCGGTTGAATATAGATTGGGTAATCAAATATATGCAATGAAAGATTAGAAACTGAGGATTATGGGTTGCAAAAAAGATTGTAGGTCTCAACTCAAAGTATACTCAGGAGCATGTCCAGAAGATGTAAAAATAACATCACAAAATATAAACACCATTGAAAACACACAGGTTGCAATAGGCTTACAAACGAAATCTTTAATTTGTACAATGTAGATAAAAAAGGTTAACAATTGGTTGTTTACATACACAAAAAATATTCCTGGCATATGTTGGATCTTAGTACCTGGAATTGCTTTTCGACCATAACCAGCATTGGGATACAAAAAATGGGGAAATGCTGGTCTATGTACAGGCAAAAAATGTTATGAAGTTCATATTAGAACCATATTTACATGACAGGGATATAACATAGATATTGTTTTATACATGTCAACAAAAAACTATCATCATTTTTTAGCGGTGGAGGTCAACTTATGTTGCTGTATTGTTCCCTTTCAAGAAACCAACCTAGGGAAAAAAAATTGAAATTAAGAGAGTTAGATGGCAGTTAAATCCGTGTTGTAAAAAAAATTTAGCAAAAAAATAAAAAGCTAAGGTTAAAATATAATGACCTAGGTTTTTTTTTTAGGGGTACCATCTGGTTTTCCTGCAGTTGGGGGATGACTTCTTCTTGAGGTGAACAAAACCTGAGTTTCATGCGGCACCACCCTGTACTGCCCCCTACTTTTAACAGTTTGAAATTCTGTGATTTCATAGCATGCACTAGCTTCAATTTTTGAAGCCATGACATCATAATCAACATCCAATGTAGAGGCCTCAACTGCATGTTGCTTCACATCGTATTAAAAAAGAGGGAAAAAAAGTCAAAAAATAAATTAACAAATAGATGAAAACACAAATTATACACTCGACAACACATACAATATGAGATGAATCAAATTATTACCATGAGTAAATACAATGTGTGAACGCAATTAAATTATTTCAAACAAAATTTTAAAAAAAATTCCATCAACACATAAAAGTTTACGACAGAAAACACCACATGGCAAATATAAGGAAAGAAAGGCAAAAATTGAGGAAAACACAGGTGATGCACACATTTTGCTGATCATAACATATGTAAGTCTATCCTTCTAACATGTAAAAAATCGTGGCACCATAAACATTATCCAATGAGTTAATAGTCATTGATTTGAGCTTTGGGTAAAATAATTAGAGAGTTATTTCTCACCGTTTCGTCAACCAATATACAGTGCAGGTTTGTGTACTTTTGAACAGTCCCTGGAATCGTCGATTTCCAAATCCTGCATATCCGAATTCTGATTTTGTCCTCCTTTGTGTATGCTCTTAATTGATTAAGAGGAGTTGGGCGCATGCTTTCCATTTATCCTATCAAAAGGGAATTTCAATGACACATAAGAAACTCCCACAAAACCACAAAAAGAAAAAAATGACAAAAACTATAAACGATCCACAATTTATTCACTCATGGTCTGAAGGGAAGACATGGAGACTTTAACACCAAGAAGTCAAAAAGACAACACACATAAACACAGACAAACACAGAAAGCATATTGAATACACTGGCCCTGCATCACACACAAACACATATGACTTTAATAATGACGATTACAAAGCAAGAAGAAAACATATTCGCATAAGAAATGAAACAAACAAAAAATTCAAAGCAGAAATCATAAATAACAAAAAAGGAACAAATGGAAAAGCAGGGAAAGAACAAACTAATGGACCAAAAATTACTCCAAAAAAAAGAAGGGAAAAAAAATCCAAACCTCGAGAGTTTGATTCTACCGCAGCACCTTGAGGATGTCCTTAAAGTCCTGTTAAAAAAAATTAAAAATGAAAGCCCAACATAAGCACCAAAACTGATGATGACAGAGGAGATAAACACCAAAAATGACGAATAAGAAATTTCACAACCCAGAAGCTAATTAGCATAGAAAATTATAATCAAATCCAACTTAAAGTCTAAGCCCAAAATCTGATTTCAATATAATCAAACAACAAAAAAGCAAATTCAAGTCCAATTTGATAAAAAACAAAACAAAACTCTGAAATTTTGAAATTGGTCATAATATTCTCTTAATCTGTTGGTTTCCATCAGAGAAGCTTGGTTGCATGCAAACCCAAAATGATTTTGCACCTGCAAATATTATACCATCTCTCGATGAACAGGAGGTACCAATTCAATACCTTTTTAATTTATGTATGTACTTGATAAGAACTACAAAATCGAATAACAATAAGAATCAAATCCAATGAATTCAAAGATACAAAGAAACTAAACAAAATCTATACCTTTGTCTTTTCTCGGATATGAAATTTTCCAGAGCCCCATCCTCCTTTTCTTCAGTCCAGACAACAGATTGAGAAACCCCTTTACAGAATACACACATGCATGAGAAACCCCATCGTAGAAGATGCAGCAGAGACGTTTGCAGGAGGAGTGCTCGGGGTGAAAAAAGATGAAAGCAGAGGTATGCGAGAGAAGAAAGTGGAAAGACAAAGAAATGTCTAGAACAACCAAAAGCCAAAGCACCTACTGATGAAACACACGATGAAAAAGAGAAGCCAAAAGAACCAATCGATGATGATCAACACGTGGATGGGACAATCCCGTCCTTCTCGGTCCAAATACAGCATGCATAGACGTGTGGCAAAAACATGCACGTATGATGGACGCGTGGAATCAAAAGGGCAAAACAGCCCTTTCACTGTATAGAAGCGGAGAGAAACCCAGCCGAGACAAAAATTTAGAGAGCATTTTCGCCACTCCACTGTCCGTGAACAGTAAACCTTAGTTTGGGTTTTAGTATAGAAATAATTTGGGTACAGTACAACTACGGCATTATGCATAAGTTAGTACATGTGTTTCAGAGCTGAACTCTACTCTACTCTACTGTTGACGCCCCCAACACCCAACCCCCTGGTGCCCCTTCGCGCACAGGAGGAGGGGGGACATCACCACACAAAATAATAATAATAATAAAAAATAAATAAAAAAAATAAAAATCCATTGAGTTTTTTGTTATATTTTTTTATACAATGATATGTTTATATACGCTAAGAAAAGTAAATTACTATCAAACTGGCCATTAAAAAGATTCTAATCTAAAACATACTTTTCATTAAAAAATTCTAATTAACTTAAAACTTATCGAACTCGGCAATAAAAACATTTTGAAGTCTTTTGTCATGTTTTATTTTTGATCAGAATGTGTTTTTTCCTTCCCCGAAATAGTTTGAAAATAGAAAGATTCCGGATGAAAAACAAACATTTTTGTGACTTGTGAGGTTTACTGACAAAAACATACAAAGACAGTCTTGGCATGAAATGCAAAATTATAAAGATTTTGTAAGTTTGGATCTACGGATGTGTCTAGAAATCGAAGGGGATTATAAGCTCTTTGCATGCCAAACCATACGACCGCATGCATAAAACATAATCAACACTTGTTTGTATATATGTTGAAATATTCCACATGGATCGTATCTCTAAAACCAATAAAAGTTTAAATATTCTAACTCCACTCCAATTAATACCGACGTCTTTTGTGATAAAACATACACCTGATGGATTGTGCATGTGATAATTACCAAGTAAGGGACAATATCAGTGTTGTTAGTAGTGGAGCCCATCTCTCTAATAATTCTACAATATATGCATGTTACAAAAGCAATACAATGAAGGTTTGAGAGGGACGAGTTAGTGGCTTACTAATAACTACACACATATATATATAGTCTCTCAAACTTCATTTTATCACGTACACAATACGATAGGGGTGAGGGTTTTATCATTAAAATAAAAAAATAAAAAAACAAAAAAAAACTCAGTGTAATTAAAAATGAAACTACATAATATAAGTATATCTTCAATTGAATCACAAATCCATTGACACCAAACCGGTATATCTTCAATTTAATTCTTGATTGCAAGAATGTTCAAGTAATTCTACGGACATGTGGAATTTGTTCCCTACAAATTGAAATTAATGAAGTGAAAAATATCAAAAAGTCAAATTAATTTGTAGAATTTTTGAGAAATACTTGATATGTCATCTCTAAAAACTTCAATCTTAAAAATTTTAATACTAAACAAATTTAACCAAAAATTAGATCAAAATGTAATAGGGTATGAATAATATGTACTAACTCTGCAGACGGTTTGGCAAAAAAAAAAAAGGGAGTTTTAACGAAAAGCCCACGGTACTGTTCACTTTAACGAAAAACCACATTTTTACACTAAAAAGTCAAACCTGGTACTATTCACTTTACCCTTTATTTTGTCCTTATCGTTAAAACTCAAAGTTTTCAAGCCCTTTCGTTAGTTTTCCTAAAAAAAAAAGAACGAAAAAAAAGCAAACTTTGCAGACTAAGTCACACAGCGACTAAGTTACTATGAAAAATGGATGGGATGGGAAAATCAAAGCTGACAATTCAAGCCTTCTTGTGCTTCCATCTCCTTCAAAGCTACTAATTACATATTCAACTCAAAACAAATATAATACATCCTCTTCATCTATATGATTTGAATCTGAGGCCTCTCAACTGAAGAGATATTATTAAACCGTAGTACTAATTGGTTGGTTAATCTGAATGTATGATCAATCAACTCAACTCATATATAACTCTATTTTGTTCATTCACTTTATCATTATATGAAAATGTGTCCACAAACCATTTACATGGTATGGGATTAGTGATTAAAACTACATGACAACACGTTATAATTCCATTAAAGAAAGTATGTCTCTCACCATCCCCTTCTTTGTATATCCCTCATTTTTTTATATGTTTTTTTCTTCTTATTTTTGACACAAAAATAAAAATAAAAATCCAAAAACAGAATAATTATTAAATGATGGTTAGTTTTACGGATTAAAACTGAATTTTTTAGTTATTGTAGGTCAATGATGATACCTAAACCGGTCCAAGACCAAATACTATTCCTTTTCTATTTATTAGTTTGCGCGTTCGTTTTACTAGTCAGCGTTGAACTTAGACCCGCAATTACCGCTGATGCAAAAGATCAAACAGGTTAGACACGCTATGAGCATACGTACAGCTCCCCCTTGGCTCCTATAATCATAAGTTCAAGCTAATTAGCAACAAGCAGGCAATTAAGATATCTTCAACGACGATGATGAAGAGCCAAGTCCTCGACCTCACCATGGCCATCCTCTTCTTCTCAGGTATTATTATACAAAACTTCTTATTATTTTCTTTTCTATTTTGTTTCGTATCAGTCTATAATATGCATGCCTGCCGCATGCAAATATTAGAGAGGGGTTGACTCCAACAGTGTATGGGATGCGAGAATTTGAGAGTGTAGAATTGATCCAGATCAGAATGTTATGATCATTTTCAAACTATGTCACATACTGAGGATTCAGAATAGCGGTGCGATTTCCAGACGAATCAAGAAGAAATTTGGACGGAGCAGTCATCGCGCCATCAATAATTCTGATGAGATTGTATCGATGGAAGATTGAAGCACGCGGCACACTTCAGGTGAGATAGTTAGTTGTGGTGAGCTTAATTGGAACCATAGATCCAATATTATATGGATCGTAATCGAAGAAATTATCGAAGGAGTTGAGGAATTAGGCCAAGAATTCATAGGAGCAGGATGAATTTGAGAAGCAGATTCAAAGGAGGGAGATCTAGAGGTCGCCATGGTTGGATTTTTGGGGTTTGGAGCTTCAAAGAGGAAGACATGCGGGAAGTGGAAGAAAGGAGGATTGAAAGGTCGTTAAACACGGGCGAGAGATACCATAATAGGAAAATTATGCTTTCATTTCATAAGGAATAAGATCACATGTTGGTGTATATATACTAGTGACTAATTCACTTGTATTAACAACTATTTACATCTTGTCTGACTAATTACAAAACTGTTACAACTGCCTTATAACAAACTCAATGGTCTTGAGTAGACTTGCTTACAATATTACCCTTATTACGTTTTACATTGTAACAACGTCAAAAGCGACGGTAAGGAGTTTAAAAGAGAATAACGATTGATGATGAGTAATGCGAATACATTAAAGTGAGCCGGCCAATGCTGTGATGAGGGCATGAGATTAGATGAATCATCATCTAAGTATATTTATAATAAAATTACTAATTAGTTATGAAAATGTTCTTAATATGATTTCAAATCGTTTATTTATCTATAGGTAATGCTAGGGAGACTAAATTTGTACCAAAATTTTGAAAACTAAAGGACATAGAGTTGATGATTGATTTATTACTTAAGCATTAATAAGCATGCTCATTCCTATTGGTGTCACATCATTTAGTATATAAAATCTTGTCTACGAATTTTGTCTCCCTAGCGTTACCCTATATTTATTTTTAATTTGATATATTTTACAATTGTATTTAGATTTAGCATCTATTTTTATGTTGAATATAAATGTAGGTGCACATGCAGCGAAAGTCACTTTAACAAACAATTGCCCTAACACTGTCTGGCCAGCAACCCTAACCAGTGGCCAAAAAAGTCAATTATCACTCACCGGGGTCAAACTAGCATCCAAAGCTAGCCAATCAGTGGACGCTCCATCCCCTTGGTCTGGTCGCTTCTGGGCCCGAACCAAATGCTCCACAAACGCCACTGGAAAATTCTCCTGTGAAACTGCAGACTGTGGCTCTGGTTTCGTCGCATGCAACGGCGCAGGCGCAGTTCCACCAACAACTTACGTAGAAATCACAATCGCAGCAAACGGGAGTCAAGATTTTTACGATGTTAGCGTTGTTGACGGCTTCAACTTGGCCATGTCCGTGGCCCCACAAGGCGGCACCGGCGAGTGCAAGGCCTCGACTTGCTCTGCGAATGTTAACGCGGCATGCCGGGCCGAGTTACAAGTGAAAGCGGCTGATGGGAGTGTCATCGGTTGCAAAAGTGCTTGTGTGGCTTTCGGTGAGCCGAAATATTGCTGCACTCCGCCGAATGATAAGCCGGGGACATGTCCTTCCACAGAGTACTCTCAGTTCTTTGAGGAGCAGTGCCCTCAAGCTTATACCTACACTTTTGATGATATAACGAGCACATTCACGTGCAATGGCGGACCTGACTACGTCATTACATTCTGCCCATATGGTATGTCCACTCGCAGTCACAATATAAAGAATGTGACAATTGTGGAGCATGTGGACCTTTTGGAGTTTGCAAAGCTTCTCGATCACCAATCTGCAAGTGCTTGAAAGGGGTTTGTTCAATTTTTCAGGTCGACGGGCCGAGGGCCTCATTCCACCAACACCGTCTCCACTTTACCAAGTGCCCAATCCATCACCAACACCGTCTCCACTTTACCAAGTGCCCAATCCATCAGGTGCAAAGTTTTATCACAAAAAAATCTAGGTATTAGTTAGAGTGGGGTAACTCTATTTAAATTGCTTTTCTTATTTCCCTCTAGCCGATGTGGGATTCAACGGGTTTGTACCCAAGTCAGACGGGAAATGGAGCAGAGGAATTTGGACGGGAGGGTGTGTGAGGGAAACCAAATTGTTTTGTGAGAGAGACAAATAAGTCAGTCACATTGAGAGGAAAAGAAGATGATGATGATGGGTTTCTGAAGCTGGTAGGGTTCAAAGTACCAGATTCTCATGAGTTTGTGTCTTTGGATTCTGACAGCACATCCGCCGACTGCAAGACAGTGCACCTAAATACTTGTTCTTACCAAGCGTATGCACTCGTTTATAAAACACGGTGTTTGGTCTTGTCCAAACACCTCATTCATATGGAGGAGTTTCCCTCTGACGGCGTAGATGTTTATAGTCGCCAAGCACGCTCAGAACTAGCAGATGAACTAAGGATACTAGTGCTTGAAGCCTTTTTTTTCTGTTCAACTGTGCTTGAAGCCTTGAACAACTCTAATTATCAAGCCCTAACTTTTTCTATATATCTCATCTTGTTTTTGTTTTGTAAATTTTTCAGGTAAAGGAATGCCAATTAAGTTAATTGTGAGCCTTACAGTTGTTTGTTTTATCGGTGTATTGGGTGCCATAGTGTTCGGTTTGTGCAGGATGAGAGCTAAGCAAAAAGGTAATTAAGTGAAAGAGATCGAGGTATTGGATTAATATAATGCATTAGCATATTATCTCTCAGAACTTTGTTGGTTGGTTCACTTGAATTCAGTGTTCGACATTTATATTTGCAAAATCAGGACACATCAAATTAACAAGGGAACGCATCAAGTTAACAAGGGACACCCTACAAGAATATATAGGAGGAAAACACGATCTGTCTGAGCTACGGATCTACGATTTTGATAGCATATTAGTTGCTACGGACAATTTCAGCACAGAAAACAAACTTGGGCAAGGAGGATTTGGTCCAGTTTATAGGGTAATTACTATTATTATTTTTACGATAGATACAGAGACAGACATGAATGCAGTGATTTATTTGACTTTGTATAGGGTAAGCTGGCAGAAGGGAAGGAAATAGCAGTAAAAAGACTATCCAGTACCTCAGGGCAAGGTGTAGTAGAGTTCAAGAATGAAATGTTGTTGATCTCCAATCTCCAACACAAAAATCTGGTCAGAATCATGGGTTGCTGTGTTAAAGAGGATGAGAAGTTACTGATTTATGAGTTCATGCCAAACAAAAGCTTGGATACTTTTCTTTTCGGTTAGTTTCACTTGCACTTTACTGCAGTTGCTTATCTTTACATTCTAGTCGGTGATTGATCGATTATTTGATGAACAGATTCGACGAGAAGAGCAGTGCTTGATTGGGGTACACGTTTCAATATTATTCAAGGTGTTGCTAGAGGGCTTGTTTATCTCCATCATGATTCCTATTTGAAGGTAATACATAGAGATCTAAAAGTGAGCAACATTCTCTTGGATGAGAAAATGAACCCAAAAATTTCAGATTTTGGATTGGCACGTTCGGTTGAAGGGACACAAAGTTTAGAAAATACTCAGAGAGTTGTGGGAACGCGGTAAGATTCATGCCTTTCCTGTATATTCGTGAACATGTCATACGCAACCAAAGTTCTAATGGTTAGCATTGCATCATGATTCATGAACTCTTAACCGACTCCTGTTTTGGATAAAAACTGCTAATTAGTTGCATCGTTCACATTGGATATATTTTTGGTAACGTTGTTCTTAAAAGGCAGAAACCAAGCACTTATTTCAGCGACATATATACTAATGAGTTTCATGTTCGCGCAGTGGATATATATCTCCAGAGTATGCCATGGGTGGAATATTTTCTCAAAAATCTGATGTCTACAGCTTCGGGGTCTTGGTATTGGAGATTATTAGCAGCAAGAAGAATACCGCCTTCTATATCTATGAACAACAGCTAGGCTTACTAGCCTATGCATGGCAGTTATGGAAGGAAGGCAGGGAATTGGAGTTGGTAGATGAAATGTTGGCGGCTGATTCATATTCGGCTCCAGAAGTAATGAAATGTGTGCATATTGGGCTGCTTTGTGTACAGGATAATCCGGCGGATAGGCCGAGCATGCCTGATGTAATTTTTATGCTAAATGGTTCCACAAATGTAATTGGTGGTCCACAACCTAAGCAGCCTCTATTCACAATCCAAAACTCAATCTCTCATCCTCAACCACAGTCTTCGAATAATGAAGCTACAATCACAACGATTGACGGACGCTAAATGTATGCTCCCAACGGTGGTGGAGGTTGGGATTTGCTGATCTATGTGAATTTGGGTTGTGTTTGCTAGGATTTGTAGTCACTTCGTATAATTTGTTGTTTGCTTTCTTTGGATGGTGCTGAGCTAAGCTTGGCCAATCCTGCTTGCTTATGCGGCAAGATGCTGAAACTGTAGTTATATTTTTTATTTGGAGGGAATTAGAGAGGATTAGTTACGAAGGAAATTCATCTTTGTAATCCTACATTATGGAGAGATTGAAACTCATAAGTTTTCTTTATGAGTAATTGATCTTTAACATTTTAGGTGGACATAAATTTTTACCTTAATTTAGCGGTGTATCTATTTCAATCTAATTTTAGATATCAAACGAGGCTTTAATATAGCGACTATTGAACTAAACCTAAATAGCTTCGTACGTGATCGGTTTGGTGGAAGTTGGATGAACCGACACGATCTAGTTTTTGAGGCCATTAAAATCTGTATGTCTTTTCTTGTTGGGAAACGCTTGTACTTTAATTAATTTGGCTAGTTGTAGCAGATAACCCCAAACAACAAAAATCACACGTGGAGCTAGAGGAGAAGAAAAATCACACGTGCATATTTCTCAATATGCACCGTGCTTTTCCTTGGTTTCTGTTTTTTTTGCAACAACACTTGTAAGTCCCTTTACTACACTGCATTGAGATGCTATGTAATGAAAATTCATATATAAGAAAATAATACACCTTTTATTTCAGGTACAAGATTTGAAGCAGTCTTTGGAACTCCAGAGAAAGGAACTCAATGATTGTAGAGCTGAAGTCACTGCATTGAAAATGCACATTGAAGGATATCGTTCTGGAAGGAATATGGGAGCTGCTGATGCTGATAAAATCCAACCTCTGTCCTTGGAAAGATACAAGGAAGAAGTTAAATCATTGCAGATGGAACTAGATAGTTTAAAATCCAAAACCACAAAAGCTCATGATTTTTCAGAGACCACCAATTTTGAAAAAGAGTGTGCAAATGGAAGAAAAGGTCGTTGTCATCAATGAAGATAAAAGTGTAGTCCCACCAGTTGGTGTAGAATCGAGAGTTGTGGAAAAGGAAGAAGATCAGTCTCTGGCTGCTCAAAGTTTTCATGATAACACAGTTGAACTGAAGGAAGTTTCACATGAGGTCTCTGTCGGTGTTTTAAGTGATAGTAGTACCTTGGTGAATTGTGATAGCGTCTCCAAACAAAATGATGAACCATCATTAGCCAGCAGCCTACATCTAACGTCAGAGAATCTTAGTCCTGAAAATGTTTCCGAAAAAAAGGGCAAGTTTCTTTTACATTCCTTTTATTGCATCATTGCCTTTATAGGAGGACCGGATCAGACATGTTTTTTTTCTTCCAGGGTTGGCTCTTCTTTTGATATCTACCTGGCACATCCCTTTTTCTTTTCGTTTTGGATGGGACACCCATCTAAATTTTGGATAATAGAACATTGAATGATTTTTCAGAAGCTTTGGAACTGCCCTTCCCTTCTTTTCCTTTTCTAAAGTTATGCTTATATTTTACAGGGCCTAGAGATCATTCAGATCCTTGCTGATGCTTTGCCGAAGATTGTTCCTTATGTTTTGATCAACCATCGGGAGGGTTGCTTCTTTTACTTATTCATATGTACACATATATTATATATTTGTGTATAAATATATTATTATTGGTATGATCATTGTATGATGGATCTTTAAATTGATCCTTTAATAGAAAGATATATATTTTTTTTTTTTATTTGTTATGCATTCACAGGAGCTTCTTCCCCTAATCATGTATGCGATTGAACGCCATCCAGATAGCAGCACTCGGGATTCCTTAACCCACATATTGTTTAACCTAATCAAACGCCCAGATGAGCAGCAGAGAAGAATTATAATGGATGTAGGCTAATATTCAAAGTACCACATTATTTGTAATATAGCTGCATTGTTTTGGACTTGTTTCTGAATCTTTAACTACATTATTTGTAATCAAACGCCCTGTGTTAACCTTGCTAAGAATGTAGGAGAGATGAGAACAGAAACAGAATTGCTTCCCCAGTGTTGGGAACTAGTAAGTTTGAGCCCCACCTTGAGAGGATCTTGTCTAACCTTTTCGTATTTCTGATTAGTTTTTCTTATGTTTCTCCGGTTGGTGGGTTGCTGATAAATCATGTATATGAGGAACGCAGGCTGCTAGTTGCTCAATCATGTGGAGAGCTTGCAGAGTTTGTCCGGCCTGAGATTCGTGATTCTCTTATATTGTCCATTATTCAACTTATAGAAGATTCTGCAACTGTTGTCCGGGAGGCTGCTGCACATAATCTTGCATTGCTGCTTCCACTCTTCCCGACCATGGACAAATATTTCAAGGTCAGCCTCACTAATATGCTTCAGAGGCTCTCATGGAGAGGAATTCTGACTTGACAGAAATGGCTACAATGTAAGCTCTAGAACAGGTTGATGTCACATGGTCTAGGGAATGGAGAAATTTCTCCTCATAATATGATGACTGACAAGAAATAAATGGATAACGTAGTCAAGGATATGTTTCTCCAATATTTTACTGTAATTTTATTTATAGGTCGAGGAGTTGATGTTCCAATTGGTCTGTAATCCCTCTGGAGTGGTGGTTGAAACGACGCTTAAGCAATTAGTCCCTGCAGAAAACAAATGGGGAAACAAATTCGACCATATCTTAAGAGTTCTACTCTCTCATATATCAAGCTCTGTTCAGGTCATTTTCAGCTTGATTATATTTTCCACTTATGACCAAGGTCTTTCTGATGATACTTTCTTTAATTTGCATCCTTGTGACATTGCAGCGCTGTCCTCCTCTTTCGGGCGTTGAAGGTTCTGTGGAATCACATCTTTGTGTTTTAGGTGAACGCGAACGCTGGAATGTTGATGTTTTACTGCGAATGCTAGAGGAAATTCTTCCGTATGTGCACCAGAAAGCAATTGAGAAGTGCCAAGTTTCTTCTGATCCCGAAACAACTGGAACAATATTTTCCAAATCTTTCCTTGAATTGTATGCAGGTTAAGCTCTTTTCTCTTTTTTTTCCTTTTTTATTTATTTTACTTCGTTATATATTCTTTTTTCAGGCCTGTCTACTATTTTCTGACAGAACATAGCCGTTTGAGTTTTGTGTTTAGGTAGTGATATTGTTAAATTGATTTACTATAACTGCTTATTAGAATTTTGTTATCTCGGTAGTGGACATGTTCAATTGCCTGCATTCGAGTGGCTACATGTCGACTGCTTTCCTGCTTTAATACAGCTCGCATGCTTGTTACCTCCAAAAGAGGACAATTTGCGAAACCAAATCGCCAAGGTATCTTTTTTATATTACATCATCAAAAATACTTTATTAATTGTTTCTGATCTAAATGTTGGTAATGCAGTTTCTATTGCCTGTATCAGAACTCTACCGGGATTCTTATTTGACACACATACTATGTGTGTCCTACGTCTTCTCTTGGCTGGTGTTTTGGGTGGTCCAAGTAAGCATGAACAATTGGTCGAGTATCTGAGAAAGTTATTAGTTGAAGGTGTTGCAAATCAATTTACAGAGTGCAATGCTGAGATTGTTGACGATGTTCGCTTCCTTTGGTTAGTAAAGCAATAAATACCCTTTAAGACTAACTTTTTTATACTTAATTTTGACTGAAGGGTTTTCCATAATGCAGCACATTTGAAGATCACCACAGTATGACATTCTTATAGGGAGTTAAAATTGTGGAAATTATGAACAGTATATAGGTAATTTGATGGAACTATGTCTGATAAATTTTAAAACCAAAACAGTTTCCTACATTCTTTAGTTTAAACTTAATAAGGTGTGGCTTTAATTTTACATATTATCCAATGCTACGGTGTTTAACCGTTAAATTTGATTTACACAACTGTTTTGATTATTCCTTCTCGTATCATTAACTATTACATTATGATATTATGAATATTTGTAATCACACACACACACACACATATATATATATATATACATTTTTTTTTTTTTTTACTTTCTCTTCTATTTATATTGAGTGGAAAAAATTGGTATTCCTTCAGTCCAAGTATATTGTAGATCTGGAATTTTTTGACCCATTTATCCTACACGAACCGACACTAGTATAACAGATTTCGGGTCACTATGTTAATGAGTCGGGCTGTTAGCCGTACTCCTTAAGAGCTAACTAACAAGTCCAGTCGTTAGCGTGTCATCGTTAAAATAACGGGTATGACTCAAAACGACATGAATACAACCGGTTTGTCAGGCCTAATATATTGTGCATCCACTTTCTCGAAATAATTAATGCTAGTTGTTCTCGACTCAAACGCACCAAATTTTCCCAAGTTTAATTTCCCAATTAATCATCTCATAATCATATAGTTGGGAATTATTCCTTCTCCATCGTAATATTCTAATCCACCAAAATCATTGAAATTTTTAGAAAGCCTTGTAATTTTGTAAATATAGTCCATTTGTAACGAACATATAGTGCATCCACCTACTTGAAATAATTAATGCTAGTTGTTCTCGACTCAAACGCACCAAATTTTCCCAAGTTTAGTTTCCCAATCGATCATCTCATCTATACTATTATTAAGAGAATCCTCCTTGTCAACTTTTTGCCACTTTTTTCCTATTTTCCCCTCACTTTTGATACACAATACTTACATAATGAGGGCAAAATAGTAATTTTGTATCTTTTGCCCCCCTTTTTTCCTATTTTGCCCTCACATTTGATACACAATACTTACATAAGGAGGGCAAAATAGTAATTTTGTATCTTTTGAGAAAATGACAATCATATTCCTATTTTTCCTATTTTATACTCACTTTTGATACACAATATTTACATAAGGAGGACAAAGCAGTAATTAATTATGTAATATTAAGATAAAATATGCACTTATTAAGAGAAATTGTTCCACCATCATTTTTTCATACTCTTTTTAAAATTTTAAAAGCTAATCATACTCCTTAATAAAAAACAAAAAATAAAATGAAATTGTTCATACACACAGAGTGTGTGCTCATCGACTAGTAATCATATAATTGGGAATTCTTACTTCTCCATCATAATATTCTAATCCGCCAAAATCATTGAAATTTAGAAAGCTAAATATAGTCCATTTGCAACGAACATATAGTTTTGGAAATTCTTTCTCGATCATCATATTATTTAATCCGCTAAATCATCAAAACTTAGAAAGCCTTTCAAAATATAGAGCATTTCTATTAATATAGAGAGTATCCATATTTTTATTACTAAAATGGGCTAAACCCCATACATAAGGAATAATATTTATCATAATTTAATAAAAAGATTATAAAAAAAAAACTGATGTGAATAATTAGCGAATGAACCTAACATGTTAAAATGGACTAAACCCCGTAATGACTCACAAAACATTCAAATTAAGAAGGTTTCAATCTAAAATTTTGGTCTATCAAGGACGGAATCCAAAGTTTCCCAAAATAAAAAAAAATAGTCATGACAAGAGTCTTCTCATCCACCACGGCATTGCCTACTCCCTTGTATAAATTTGCAGTGAGCGACCTTGCCTAAGTGCACCATATACAATACTGTCTCTCGCTCTACCTGTCTCTCACATTATAAATCTACCAATTTACCAAGATGAAGCTGTCATCAGGTAGTTTGGTGTTCTGTTTGATGGTGGCGGTGGTGGTGGCGTTATGCGACGAGGCGAGGACGGCAGAGGCAGTGACATGCAGTCCATTGGAGTTGAGCCCATGCCTGGAGGCCATAAGGTCAGGGACACCACCTTCAGCCACATGCTGTGAGAAGCTGAAGGAGCAGCAACCTTGCTTCTGTGAATACATCAAGAACCCAGCCCTCAAGCCATACATCAACAACCCCAACGCCAAAAAAGTTGCTTCTGCCTGCGGCGTTCCCTTCCCACAATGCTAGTCACTCATCTTCTGAGATCATGAAAAAAGTAATAATACATCTTACTTAAATGTTTTAATAAAAAGAATGATGAACTAATGTCCTTGTTCATGTTTGGCTACCATGTGTACCATCAATCATTGTACTATGATGAGAAAAAATGGTACTCAGTGAATGAAAAATGTTTGATTGCATCAATTACAGGTGATGAATTGTTCTGGTGGTTAGGATATTTCTCTTTAGTTTACTGTGTCTTTGGTTCAAATTCTCTCCTTCCTATAATGTAAATTAAAATAGTAAAATTCTTTGTATTTAAAAAACGTCTGTGTCTAACTAAAAAATATTTATTTATGATTTAACATAAAAAGGGATACCACGTAGAAAAAGATTTATGTTTCATTCATTTCCAAATATAACATTTATAGACGGTACAAATACACAATCTAATTACAATACAATGAACCTAATTCTTACAATGATCCTAATCCATACAATGCATTTAATCTAAAAGATTACGAAGAGATTTTAAGAAGTGAGACAATCTCGCTAATATATAAATATATATATATATATAATTTAATTATAACTTGGCATTTTATATAATCAACCATAATCCTCAAAATTCATGATCTTTGGATCTGAATGTGGAAGAGCTTGCTGCCTTTGGGTGAGGCGCCGGTGGAGCTTAGTCTTTTGCTTTCATTGAGTGGCATTTGCGTTGGGGGTATTGGGCATGATATTGCCATGATGAAACTCATAAAGGTCAATCAAATTTAAGACTTTTGTACGTAAAAATGGATGCTTTTAATCAACTGAATTATAATCTCTTTGCAATATTTTAGTTACCAACTCATGAGGTTAGAATAGCTACTTGATCAGTTGACGCTAGGACTTGATCATATTAATGGCTTGTGTTTGTGAGTGCAAAATATGGTTAATTATTACTCATCCCATTTAATTAGTCATTTCGAGCAACGGTTAGCTCAAAGATCCTACAAAATTCTTGTTCATTTCTGGTTGTGTTGTCCTTAGTGTATGTTAACTAGACTGAGATAGTACATATTGAATGAAGAATATTTTACTAACAAATCCCACAGCTCACCTAGTAGAACAACACAACGTTTTTTTTTTTTTTTTTTTTTTTAATATTAATTTTTTTATATATATATAAATTTTTTGTCGTTCCTTACACTCTACACAAAAATTTACTTTACCTTTCGATACGCTCTTAAATGTTGTGCTTTTTGCCGTTAATAATTATATTCTTTGCTGCCAATTCTTGACACGGGTGCAACTCGGACAGGTTGGAAGGTAAACCCAATCTTGACTCAACTTTTACAATTTGGGCTTGGGTTCGAGTTGGGTTTCATTCGGTTAGGGTTTACTTGGGTTGGGTTCGGGTTGCCCAACTTTTTCAAGTTTGATTTTGTAACAACTTAGTTTCTAAGAATTCCTTAAAAAAATCAAGCCAAATGCAAATAGCATTAAAGCTAGCTAACTTTAATTTCATAAATCCATCTACCATAAAGCTTTAGGATTTAGAGACTACAAATATGGGCTGACTAATCAAAAACTCTTATTCCCTAAAAGCTTAAGTAATTATAAAGGGTAATTTATTAAAAAAAATATTAGAAAGCGCCTTGGTTTTTGGACTTAGCTCACTTGGGTGTAGTACGAGCATTAATTTATATGGGTTACAATCATGTTAGATTGAGTTTGGTTAGTCGGTTGGGTTGGATTGGGGATGGACTGTAACATCCCACATCGGCCAAGGGAGTGGATCATCTAAGCCTTATATGTACATTCTCATTTCTATCTAGCACGAGGCTTTTTGGGAGCTCATTGGCTTCGGTTTCCGTAGGAACTCCGAAGTTAAGCGAGTATGAGGCCGGAAGTGTGCAGACGAGGACGTTGGGCCCCTAAGGGGGGTGGATTGTAACATCCCACATCACCCAGGGGAGTAGATCCTCTAAGCCTTATATGTACATTCCCATCTCTACCTAGCACGAGGCTTTTTGGGAGCTCATTGGCTTCGGGTTTCGTAGGAACTCTGAAGTTAAGCAAGTACGGGGCTAGAGCATTCCCAGCATGGGTGACCCACTGGGAAGTTTTGCTCGCGTGAGTTCCCAGAAACAAAACCGTGAGGACGTGGTCGGGGCCCAAAACGGACAATATCGTCCTACGGTGGAGTCGGGGATGTGGTGGGGGCCCAGGCCGGGATGTGACATGGACGGGCAAATGATCAACCCAACTCAACCCAATCAATGAACGGGTTGAAATTGGATTGGGTTTGGACGGATTATAACTATAAAAAAACCCACTTGTTCGGGTTTAAAATCGAATTTGACATGGACAAGTTCGGATTGGCCAACCCAAGTTTCACCCCTAATTCTTTATGCATTCAGAGGGTATCTTCTTTCGTTTATGTTAATGGTAGGTTTTCCTTTAAGTAATTGCAGATTAAGCGAAACTTGATGATGACTTAACGATAATGTTTAATGGCGAGTAAAATAATATTAAATGTGGAAAACTGTACAAACCAGTCTGGGAGGTGCAGTCGGTTATCACGCTAGTCTCACACACTAGAGGTCCCAGGTTCGAACCCGGGCTCAGACATCCATATTATTTCTTACTTTGTTTTTACCCAACCTAATGACTTACTGTTGGGGATGCAGATGTTTCATCTAACTTCTCACATTTTTCAAGTAACCATTTGTAGTTTGCTTGCATTATATTCACTTTATATCGCTCAATTTTACTATCTACTTTCAAATTTATGGAGTCAAGATTTCCTTTTATGTGCTTGTACACTTGAGTGATTAAGACATTTTCAAAATCATTGTCAAACGAGCCCAAACGTTTAACCTGATTATTTAGTCCGATTCAAGTTTTTTTGCATTGATATACTAGGTTAGTAAAGTATGATCCTCTACACTGTCTTATTTTTTTTGGTAATGTTTTGGAAACCATATATTTATAATATTGTACTATTTCATGTGACAAATAATGCATACAATCAAAATCTGACAAATAAATTTATCAATTGACATAGGATGTACAGTTCACTTGCCATACCAATACGGTACAAATGCGTGGTCTCCTTATATTATCATTCTCGTAAATTCGTAATGGTAGATTTGTTCATTTTTGTAGTTTCTTCTTTTGGGCCGTAGCCCGTCCAATCCAATGTTCCAAAACAATAACAAAATATGGCCCGGCCCACACAGAACTTTTTTTTTGGCGGGAAGAGAAGCCCTCCATCTGAAATTTCCAAATTCCGAATGCCCTCCTCCCCAAAACCTCAGAACCTCATATGCTGTATACATTCCGATCTCTCTGAATCTCTCAGACCAAGGAGAGAAACGAAATGCCACGGGAGGATTCTCAGCTGACAGCAACGAAGAAGGCTTACCGGAAACCGAAGGCGGTGGGGAACCACGAGGAGGCTCGATGGGCAAACGCAATCGGCGACATGTTGAAGACGAGAGGGGAGTACGTGGCGGCCCTGGAGTGGCTCCGAATCGACTACGACGTCTCCGTCAAGTACTTGCCCCAAAAGCATTGCCTTCCCACCTGTCAGTCTATGGGGGAGCTATATCTTCGCCTTGAGTGCTTCAAAGAGGTTCTTGTTTATCAGGTAACTTCTCGATTTGGGTTCGATTGGTGCGAATTTCAATTCGATTGGAGTGTTCAGTGTTGTTTCCCCTAATTTTATTTATTTATTTATTTTGTCGACAATGGGGAAGTTTTTTGGTTGCTGAGAAATTTGGGGAAAACAAAATAAGGGATTTGGATGAAACAGTAACCAACTTCTTATCTTGATAGAAAAAATGAGTTGGGTGGAGGGTTTTGTTAGTGAGAAAATGCATGAAAGTGAAAGGGGTGAAGATATCTGGTTAGTAGGTGAGCTCAAGTTTTTTCGGTTTGTTGTAATGTTTTAGCAAAGAGCCAAAGACCCATTGAGATTTTCATATGGTTCTGTCCTCTGTGTAGTCTTACCATCAGGGGAATTGAGGCATTTCTTATTTTGTTTATATTGGAATGGTTGTATGGTTTGTACTTTTGAAAGAAAAAAAAATTGAGACTTTATCTGTTTTTGCTGCAGAAAAAACATTTACAGCTTGCTGAGGATGAGAATAATCTTGTTGAGCAGCGAAGGGCCAATATCCAACTAGGTCGTACCTACCATGAAAAGTTTTTAAGGTCTATTGATGATGAGCATTGCTCTGCTCGGAATGCCAAAAAGTATTTCAAGTCTGCTATGAAGCTTGCGCAGATGATCAAGGAGAACCCACCTACTAATAATTCTTTCGTCGAGGAATATATTGATGCCCATAACAATATAGGAGGGCTTGAATATGATCTTGACAATTGGGAAGAGGCTCGGAAAGTCTTAACTAAAGGATTAGAGATTTGTGATGAAGAAGAGGTAATGGAAGACGATGCTGGGCGCAGCAGACTCCATCACAACCTTGGAAACGTTTACCTAAAGCTGAGGATGTGGGATAATGCTTGAGAACACATTGAGAAGGACATTATGATGCGTAAAAGAATTGAGCATTGTCAAGGAGTGGCAAAGGGGTACATTAATCTTGGTGAATTGCATTACCTAATTCAGAAGTATGAGGAAGCTATCCATTGCTACCAAAAAGCGCTTGAACTGGCAAAATCAATGGAAGATGAGGATGCTTTACTCAGGCAAATTGATCAAATATTGAAACGGTAGAAGATGCCAGGAAAGTAATGGATGAGCTGAAGAAAGAAGAGCAGAATCTCAAAAAGCTAACAAGAGACATGGCCATCGCAAGAGGCACACCACGTGAGAGGAAGTGTCTGCTGCAGCAAATTGCTTCTCTTGATTGTCTGATTAAGAATCAAGGATGATATTTGCCTGGCCAAAGGTACGTACTTGACTCAATATTTTTTCCTCACTCTCTACTCTTTTGAACTGTATGTTGTTCTTTTACTCTCTTGTTTCTATCTTAAATGTAATTTTGTTGGTAGAAAAGAATTTCTGTTATATTTTAGTGCTGCATATGAGGTTGCATGTTGCATTGTGAGATAGTTATGCTCCATCAAGCATATATACATGTATGTATATATTTTCTTCCGCATTCCTAAATTCTCTTTCAGTAGACCATTGGCGTTGGGATATGGTCTTCAAGGGTGTTTTTTTTTTTTTTTTTCATCAAATTTATTTCCAATTCCAATTCGCTGGATAAATTTGCTTTGTTGGGTGTTTTCTGGGCCATGTGTTTTGCACAATTAGTTATATCTCTCTAAAACTGTAATAACTCATTTACATCCTGCTTTTTTCTTTGGTTGGAAGGATATGGTGGTGACAAATCTTGTTGGTATAATATGCTGTCAGGGAGGTCCGTGGGACGATTATGTAGATAGCGGTAATTTCATGGACATCATTGTTTTTATATACAGCAGTTGTCTTCTGTTACCAAAAGAAAAATACATTTATAATCATCTCACAAAAATCCCTTATTCTTGAAAGTGGAATGCGGTAATGGATAAGTTAACTGCAAATTCATAGCCAGGAAGTAAAGATTTATTATTCTTCTGTGAACAAAAACAATGCTTTTCACTATTGTAAAATTTTATTTTTCAGCTCCTTGAATTTGCAAAAAAGAAGAAAATTGTAGCAAGTGAGCTTTATGACCAAGAATAGATCAGTGATTCACTTTTGGTTATTGGAGAATCATATCAGAACCTACGAGAGTTCAAGAAAGCCCTTAAATGGTGCACGAAGAGTTTGGAGAAATACAAGTCAATTGGCAATTTGGAGGTAAGTTGGTGTTTGTTCTATAACGTTATACATTATGATGAATAGTTGTGTCCTTGGAAAAGAAGTAATGTTGATATGAAACATGCTGAAATTAATTGCTAGTAGACTTCGGCAAGCTTGGTGTAGGTATCTTCAAAGTAGAAATCGTGTTGGTCCTGCTAGGCAACATCGGGATTTCATTAATGTATTTTGATCAAGTTGATGTTTGTACTGTACATCCACTGTTACTAGATGCTTACTCAAAACTGGTAATTTGGAAGGAGCACTAGATGCATTTGAAGAGGGCTACAGGTATGGTTTCTCTAGTGGACATTTCTTTTTGGAATTGGAAGTTAACGAAGAAGCTTTCTAGTCACCATGCTGAGCAGAAAACCCTCTTGGTTGCATGCATAGGAAATATTGTAATACAAACTTTTGATATCATAAACACATATGAGTAATTAGCTCACATTGCTTTTAATGTTCTGTTTCATTTATTATTGCAGTCTAATAATGTTGATTGACAAGAAAATTCAAAATGCATTTTCACATGACGAAGAAGTTGTAGGTTTTGTTGTAGGGTGTGGTCCGTGTGGAGAGTATACTTATAATCAACATATTAAAAATAAATTCCAGAAAATAAGAGGAATATCATCTTTTCATAGTTCATCAATAGAGTAGATAGGTGTTTAAATAGAAAGCGAGACACCAGTTTTCCTAGTATTATTCTCTAAATCATCCTTATTTGAGAAATGTACATGATTAGTAGTTTACCAAACCAGAACCAGCTTGTTTCTCAGACTTAACAGAGTCAATTCTAGAGGGCTTGAGTTAAAAACTGTGTTTCTAGGCCCTTTAATTTTCGCATTAAGTAATTGTCATTAAGAACCTTAAGGATAGTAATTGGTCTCAATGCACATTTTAGTTCAATTCAAGTTTCCCTTCACTTTTATAAACTGCTGCATTTATTTATTAACATCATCATCACAACTCACATGGTTTATGATATCTTGCTATGATTTTCAAATATTTAAGAATCATTTTATTCATCTGAAAAGTTCAATAGTCCCATGTAATACATGTGGCTTAATGGTTTTCAGGGAGTTTACAACCGAGAGAAAAAGAAAAAAAATTCAAATGAATTGATTGAAATTTATTTGTGAGCTAGGATTTATATTAGAGGCTTATATGAAAGAAAGTTCATTTTGACTCTTGAGTTCCCCAAGGTGTTTGTGAAAGAGTCATGTAACCAATCCCAGTATTTGGGTTGGGTTGAGTTTGTTTCCGTATAGGAGCTGTTAGTAAATACCCTAGCTCTTAAGGTACACTACCATTCATTTGTAAATTTGTGTATAATTGTATAATTTCTTTTAACTTTTATGACCTCCAAAAGAAGCTTACTTCTTTTCTGACCTAAAAAGAAATTTACTTGCTTTCAAGGTTGTGTTGTGTTGAATTCATATTAATGTCCTGCAGGCTTGCTGTTGAGGCTAAACCTTCCTTTGGTGCAGCTAACGGCGCTAGAAAATATGCACTATAGTCACATGATAAGATTTGACAATGTCGTAGAGGCCAGGTAATTTGTGCGAGCCCCTTTCCCAAATAGGGTGAAGTGGAGTTCTTGATATGGAAAATAATTATCGAGTCGTTTATGTTTAGATTTTTTGTTGCATCATTATTTGGATGGAGTTTTCTTTAAGTTTTTTTTTTTTTAAAGGTAGATAACTCTTTGTAGGAGATTGCAGCTTCGTATTGAAGAATTGAAGAAATCAGATCATAAAGATCTTGAAAAATAGAATGTGTCAGAGGATTGCTGCTCTGAATCTGATACAGAAGGGAGTGGTCATCCATCAGATCGTACGTATAATGCATGCTGTTCTTCAGAGATTAGAAATCTAGTTCCAGCAGATCAGTCTTTATCCAGTGTGGAAAAGTTAAATGATGATGAACCTTTAATTTCTCTCAAATGTTCCACCAAAGCTTCAGTCAAGGTGAAATCAACTCCTTTAGGAAAACAAAATATCACCATCCAGACTAATGTTTCATCAAAAAGTTTGTCTAAGACAGATACCAATGAGCAGACAGTACATTGGGCATAAACGCGTTCGTGTAGTCCTTTCTGATGATGAAGATGAAATGCAAGATGAGGTACTGCTCAAAAAGTTTTATCCTTAAAGAGTTTGGCACCACTGTGTTTTACTGCTCTCTCTCTCTCTCACTGTGTCATGTTAAAATCTGTTTTCTTCAAAACTTCTTGTGATCATACTAAGATTGTGCATTTTCAGGGCTGCTTCCAAAAATAAAGAATATAAAATGGGGTGAGAGAGTTATAGAATCCCTGGAAACATTTGAAACGCTTAAGCAGCATACGGGAAAAGCCTTGGTTGAAACTCTCATTGATGGTATGTGCTCCAACAGTTTGAAGCACATTTCATATGCTCTAATCTTCATTTAAATGACATGTCTATTTGAACTTTTCTTTTATTTTACTATGTACTATGTACTATGTTCTATTTAGTGAGATAAGGCTTGGTGGTTGTTATTGTTGTTGTACTATGTCCTATTTGTTTTGTTGGAAATGTGACTATCATTCAAAATGCAGGACGGCATTTATGATTTAACTAATTGAAGGCACTATTCAACAACAACAACAAAAAAGTCTTTTCCCACTAGGTGGTGTCGGCTATATGAATCCTAGAACGCTATTGCGCTCGGTCCTATGTCACATCTTCTGTTAGATCCAAGTACTCTAAGGGCGTGTTTGATTGGCTTCCCTAAGTTTCATTGGACTGGCTAGGATACTTAGACAATGTTTGTTGCAAGCAGGGATTGTGTTTAATGAGACTAAGCCGGACTCGTTGGGATTAAATGCTTCGCTAAGGGGTCTTAGCGAGACCCCTCGAAAAGGAGAGGATTGCTAATACCGTCTCCTACACTTGTTTTGCTTCGTCTCAGGCTCGTCTATGGTTCACATCGTCCTCGTAGCCGTTCGACGATCGACGATTAACATGCATTGCTGTTGAAACCCAAATCCCCAAAAGACGAGATATTTGAAAGAACGCTGTCGGAAGAGCATTGCTGCAAGCGCAACGACGGCCAGAAGTGTCCCAATCCCCACTTCAACGATGGTACTACAAGCACAAACCACCACTTCAAGAGGTCAGACCAAAAATCGAACGAATGTAGGCCAACCAAGCTCGCCCATTTAGGATTCCACGCCCCCTGAACAAAAGCCCGAAAAATAAAGCTCAATTCTTCGTTTTGTAGAAAAAAAATCTGGCAATTAATCGAAAAAAAGAAGGAAGGGAAGGAGAGCGTGGGACGGAGAGAACGAGGGAGGTAAAGAGGGAGAAAATGATGGAGGCTTCCAGAGAGAGGGAGAGTTTTTTTTAGAATAAAAAAGGCATGTTTACAAGAGAGCAAGAGAGCTAGAGAGTAATACGAGAACAAAAGACTTGCAAGTTTTTCATGTGTTTACAACTGAATAAAATGCTCTTTATATTATAATGAAAACTAATGAAAAGAGCTTGAAAATTTTGAGTTTTAACGATAAGGACAAAATAAAGGGTAAAATGAATAGTATCATGTTTGACTTTTTAATGTAAAAATGTGATTTTTCGTTAAAGTGAAGAGTACCGTGAGCTTTTTGTTAAAACTCCCATTATACAATTGAAGCTTCCTTCAAGACAAAACTGCTATGGTGGAAAATGAGTCACATATGACACTTTTTATAGAGACAAACTGTTTATGCAAAATGGAAACTGATTATGCGGGACATATTTTTTAATTTATTGAGTGCTTGGTTGGAAAAGTTGGGACCATCCTTGGATCGTTGGGACTATCATGCAGATGCTCATTTGTAGCTTTCCCAAGACGAGTCTTCTCATTTAAAAAATCATACTCTTATTATATATTTGTATAATTTCTCTGATAGAGATGTGATCTACATATATTGGTAAACCCTATCTGTGGAGCAAAAAATTATGGAGATGACATGTAGACTTTTTGGTAAGAAGACAAAATTACTCTCAAGACATACCAGAATTCCCAAGCGCATGCAAGGGATAATAATGGCTCAATCAAGGAAGAGTCAACGATGATCAATATGGTATTTATTCAAATACCTATCATCACTCATTATCAGTCTTATATTGATTTTATTCAAAAGATAACTCCCAAAACTTCCAATTTAATTAGGAATAATTGTCATGTTAATTAAAAGATATTATTTCACATAATATCTTGCAATTATCATCCAATTACATCATATATGGCCAGTCACTCTCCAGCAATAGGGCTAGCCACCCTCCTATAAATACTCATTTTCATCCCACTAGAATGCTAAGCCATTTACTACCAACAAACTCCTAAACATACTTTTTTTAGCATTCTAATTTTGTCATCGAAGATTTTTCAGCCAAACTCCTAAACACATTCTTTTTAGAATTCTAATTTTGTCATCAGAGATTTTTCGGTCAAAACCCTCTCATTCATTGTGAGCGCGTGAGGCTTTTGACTTTAATCTTAGATGTTATTATTTTGCATTTTCGTCAAATAAAAATATGACAAAAATTTGCTTTCACACTACCTGTACTAGAGAAATAATACAAATATATAGTAAATATAGCATTAGTCCTTTGCGATGAAGAAAATTTGTTATCCCTCCGTAAAATGTTGTCCAAAAGTGACTCTCCATGTAATTTTACCTTTTTATACTGGCGTTTTCTTTACATTTGTGCAATTATAAAGAAAATTAAATATTTTCTCCTTTTGGTGGTACCTTTCATTGACTCCATCATCCCTTGAGTTTGCTAGGTAGCTTCTAGATTGGGTCATTATTATCCCTTGACTTTGGTACATATTTCCCATACCAGAAATAATATTGAACTTGTACGTGGCTTCTTCGTATTGGCCGGTGTACAAGAAATTCAAATATCATTTTTTGGTCGAAATTCAAATATGAATGACGGAAAAATGAGAAAAAAAAAACATAGCAGAAAAAAGAGAGGCTACTGTTTCGTATCTTTGAAATTTGAATATTTCAAAGGGCCTACATTTCAAGAGTTGGAAGTTGGAACAAATTATACATTAAAACGAAGCAAGAGACCTGACTCTTATTCCTTGTACTAGTTCCCCCATTTCATTTGATGCTCCAGTCTCTTTGCTGAGCCTTTTCCTCCCCACATCCATCATGCATTTCGTTCTGCTCCAATCCTTGTTTCCATTTCTTTTGATCGCTTCCTTCCTTTCGATCAACGTCGAGTTAAGTCTATGCCAGAATGATCAATTCACAAACTGCAGCAGCAATATCAATTGTGGTAGCGCCGGAGGCATATCCTATCCCTTTTGGGGGGTAAACCGAGCTAGTTACGGTGGTCAACCCGGATTTGAGGTCCAATGCCTAGACAACATCCCTGTGTTCAACATGACGGGTGCGAGCTATAGAATTCTGCAAACGAACACTACAAATTCTCGGACCGTTAAGGTTGCTAGGCAGGATTACTGGGGTAGTATCTGTAATCCGACTTTCGTCAACACCACCCTCAACTTCTCTCTGTTTGATTATGTTTCTACTTATAGAAACATGACGTTTTACTACCAATGCTCCACCTCCTTAACGTTTCCTAATTCGGCGCCCTGCAACATAAGCAATGTTGTTTACTATTTGACAAGTGCGGCGACAGTTGGTCAGTCATCTTCTGTGAACTGTACACATGAGGTTATTGTTCCCGTTTATACAGAAGCTGCTCTTGCTATAGAGGCCGATCAACCAACTGTGATCACCGATGCGGTGGACGGGGGTTTCTCACTGCAAGTGAAGATTGACAACGATCAATGCAACAAATGTTTGGAATCAGGAGGACAGTGTGGGCTTGACACGACTACTAATTCTGGATTCAGTTGCTTTTGCGCAGATCAAGCCTATGCATCCAGATGTAATGAAACTAGTAATTCAAGTCAAGGCGGAGGTACGTCTGTCCCTTGTCATTCTCTTGTAAATTACGCATTTGAAATTCCTAGCTTGCTCTTTGTTTTAGATGATTAGTCGTAAAATGTGAGCTATCTGATCCCATGCTAAAATTAGGAAGCAGAGGGAAGGAATCTAAACCCAGATCCCCTCTAGCAACTCTGCCCTGCTTCTCCCCTCTCATCTACCATTTACAAACCTAAATCCCGCAAAAATCGAAACAAAAAAGGCAAAAAATTCTACAGTCTTTCCATTTTCATAACCAGAGCCAAACCCAAAATTCGAAACAAAATTACAAAATTGCTGTGAGTTTCATTACGCACAGCAGTTGTCCAATCACACATGCACAACAGTCGTTCTAATCACACATAAACTCCAGACTCCCTGATCGCAGACCTTCGCCGTTGATGCCGGAGAAGCAGGCCGATGAATACCCAGATGTCCCAGACTCTGATCTGGGTTCTGATTTGCCAATTGGGTCCTAGAAAAATTAGAATAAAAAAAAAAAAAAAAAAAGGGAGATGAACGGAGAATAATTGGGAAGAAACAGAGGGAGAGGAGAGAAAAAGAGGGCGAGGAAAGAGCAAAATTATGAAGGATGAGGGAGATGAACGAAAAAGAAGTAGGAAGGGACTAGGAGGTTTCTAGAACGGAAAAAAAGAAGATAAAAGTAAGAATAAAATAATAATAAATTATTATTATTATTAATTAAATTATATAATATTAGATTTTGTTATTAATCGGTTCTTTAATCCGACACTACATCAAACGTTTCACTAAATCAGTCCAATTTAGTCTAGTCTAAGCCATTCTAATTTAGTCCCTGAAACTAATCCAATCCGAGATAGTCCAGTGTAACAAACGCACCCTTAAAGATTGTTCATGTTTTGGTCAGCTTGTGTTGATGTATAAGGGTATATGCAAAATTAGATTAATGTTTGTTAGTTTTTTATAATCTGGGTTCTTGGATCACAGTCCAAGTGTATAATTAAATCTTGAGTTATTTTACTCAAAAAAAAAGGGGGAGTTTAACTTTAATCCTTAAAGAAGATTGAAATTTAAAATAAATATAGCGTTAGATTAAATATTGATTATAATCCTTTGATATATCCTTCATTCAAAATAATTAATGTGCATTTTATTTAATGTGTTCCCATTAAATATTTAAATTTATTAATATACAAATTTTAATTTATTAATTTTATTTAACATTCTTCAAACTTGAAAATGCTCAATTAATGTACCTAAATGTTAGTACCGAAATGTATTATGTTGAACTAATGTATTTAAATGTTAGTGCTGAAATGTATGTACCGAAATATATGCATCGAAATGTATCATATTAAATTTATGTACCTAAATGTGTGCACCGAAATGTATTATATTGAATTAATGTACCTAAATGTTTGTATCGAAATATATGTACCGAAATGTGTATACCTAAATGTATGCATCAAAATATATTATAATGAATTTAATGTACCTAAATGAAGAAGACAAGGTATATCGAAATATAATGTATAACAAAAATTAGTTTATCTAAATGTTTAAAACAAAATATATTACGATAAATGAAATGAAAATTATAATTATAATGAAATAAAATTAATACATTAAAAATTAAAAAGAAAAAGAGAAATAATTAAAAAATCAAAATATAATTAATAAATGAGGTTATTAATTTGTTAAAAGATTAAAATTAGATTTTGATCTTACTCATGATTTTAATCTAAAAGTCATATTTGTCAAGAATTAAAATAAAGATTTCTAAAAAAAATTATATTCAGTTACAGATATTGCCACTTGTAATCATCTCATAAGATAGATTACTTAGATGATTAGACATTGTGCTGATGTAAGAAAGAGAAACTGATCTCTCCCATCATGTTGCAACGGTTATATTCCCTCGCATTTTTGTGTGAGCTGATGAATGAATCACCATCGCGTTTGCTTCTCTGATTGTCTCTGCAATTTTTTTCCATTCCCAGAATTCCAAAACACAAACTCTAACAGTTTGAGCCTTTGTTGGTGTCTTTCTACTCAACCCTTTTTGTTGCTCCTCACATTGCAAAATTTTTCTTTTGAATTCCAGTTTTACATATTACAAGTAGTGAAATAAAAAATTCTGCATACATGTCAAACGGTGTATTTCTGTCGAAATATACACATAACCTACCATACAACTATACCCATTCCACCGACAACGTGTCAGCCTTTGTTGACTTTGATGATTGTAATATAAGTGCAGAGCGATTTAGGTATACAAATCCAAGAATAAGCCAATTATTCTATTAAGGTGGCTTATCCGTTAGCTATGCAAAGGTGACCATAGAAATAGTTACAAACTTGGCCACCAAAACTTTCCATTGGCTATAAGCACTAGTAATTAAATTAACGTTCCAAATGAAACTATCATCTTCTCTTTTTTCTTCGACTTTGAATAGTTATCTCTCTCTCTCTCGCCATTTGAATAGTTCTCTCTCTCTCTCGCCATGGAAATACATCACTATCCCTTCCAAAACATCTCTTGGCTCCTTGTGATCTCAACTACCATATGCCTTTTTCATGTCTGAAAATCTTCGGCTGTGGATGACAATCGATACTTCAACTGCAGCGCATCGTTTCAATGAGCAAATTTTCGGAATGATGGTGGGTGGAGGAATGAGGGTGGAATGTGGAAGTAATCTATATGGAATTGATTGGATGGAGAGAAAAGAGACGAACTGTGAGATCCCACATCGTCCAGGGGAGTGATCCTTATATGTATATTCTCATCCTTACCTAGCGCGAGGCCTTTTGGGAGCTTACTGGCTTCGGGTTCCATGGGAACTCCAAAGTTAAGCGAGTAGCGTGCGAGAGCACTCCCATGATGGGTGACCCACTGGGAAGTTCTCGTGTGAGTTCCCAAAAACAAAACCATGAGGGCGTAGTCGAGGCCCAAAGCGGACAATATCGTGCTACGGTGATGGAGCAGGCCCGGGATGTGGTGGACCCCGGGCGGGGATGTGACAATTTGGTATCAGAGCCTAACCCTGGCCGTGGTGTGCCGACGAGGACGTCGGGCCCCTAAGGGGGGTGGATTGTGAGATCCCACATCGCCCAGGGGAGTGATCCTTATATGTATATTCTCATCCCTACCTAGCACGAGGCCTTTTGGGAGCTCACTGGCTTCGGGTTCTATTGGAACTTCGAAGTTAAGCGAGTAGCGCGCGAGAGCACTCCCATGATGGGTGACCCACTGGGAAGTTCTCGTCTGAATTCCCAGAAACAAATCCGTGAGGGCGTAGTCGGGGCCCAAAGCGGACAATATCGTGCTACGGTGGTGGAGTGAGCCCGGGATGTGGTGGACCCCGGGTCGGGATGTGACAATTTGGTATCAGAGCCTAACCCTGGCCGTGGTGTGCCGACGAGGACGTCGGGCCCTTAAGGGGGGTGGATTGTAAGATCCCACATCGCCCAGGGGAGTGATCCTTATATGTATATTCCCATCCCTACCTAGCACGAGGCCTTTTGGGAGCTCACTAGCTTCGGGTTCCATTGGAACTCCGAAGTTAAGCGAGTAGCGCGCGAGAGCACTCCCATGATGGGTGACCCACTGGGAAGTTCTTGTGTGAGTTCCCAGAAACAAATCTGTGAGGGCGTAGTCAGGGCCCAAAGCAGACAATATCGTGCTAAGGTGGTGGAGCGAGCCCGAGATGTGGTGGACCCCGGGCCGGGATGTGACAATGATTGTGAGATCCCACATCGCCCAGGGGAGTGATCCTTATATGTATATTCTCATCCCTACCTAGCGCGAGGCCTTTTGGGAGCTTACTGGCTTCGGGTTCTATGGGAACTCCGAAGTTAAGCGAGTAGCGCGCGAGAGCACTCCCATGATGGGTGACCCACTTGGAAGTTCTCGTGTGAGTTCCCAAAAACAAAACCGTGAGGACGTAGTCAGGGCCCAAAGCGGACAATATCGTGCTATGGTGGTGAAGCGGGCCCGGGATGTGGTGGACCCCGGGCCGGGTTGTGACACGAACTCTAAGAGTATGCGACACACATAATGTGCTCCCCTGTCCTAAATTTTTGTTAAGCTAGCAATCTAACTATGCATTATTCTTAACTTTTTTCTATTTTTAAAGGAGAAGTGATTTTCTTACACTTTTTTTTCTCCTTCTATGCTATGCTAAATATTCTCCTATTTTCTGTTCTTAAACTACTAATCTAACTATGGGCACTTTTAAATTTTATCTTATTTTCTAGAAAGTAAGAAATTTCCACACACCATTTTCTCCAAGTGCGTTATTTATTTCCACACACCATTTTCTCCAAGTGGGTTCTTCTAAGTTTGCTCCCCTTCTTTGTTTTCTTAAACTAGAGCTGTAACCATGCTCACTACCAAATAACTGTCTCACTCTTATTGTGGGCGCTCACAATTCCATCCAATTTCTTTCATATTACCATGACAAAACCCATGTGGCTTTCCATGGGAAACGAAACTTCAAATTGGGTGCCCTCTTTTTTCTGATTTCCTAGTATCATCTCCAAGTTGTGCTTTTCGATTTGGTAACCAATTATCTCTTCATAATATTCAAAGCTGGGAGAAAATGGTGTGTGGAAATAAATAACCAATCATCTCCAAGTCATGACAAAACCCATGTGTTCTGTTTTTATTCTAAAAAACAAATAAAGCTTCAGAAGAGGTAGACCCAAAAGCGCTGTACAGGGACAATGGACAATGGAAACTTTGTTTTCAAAGATGATATAGGAGCTGATCAATTGTTCTAGCAGAGCTTTGATCATCTTTGTGGTACCCTGCTACCAAGCCAGCTCCTGGGATACGGTACTAATTCTGGAACGAGGACTGCCATGGCTTCCTGGAAAAGTTAAAAGTGATCCGTCAACTGGGATATTCTTGCTTGGAATTTCCCAAGAGACGCCGTCCCAAATATTCACCAATCTGCCAGTGCTTGAAAGGGTCCGTACCCAAGTCAGACAGGAAATGGAGCAGTGGAAACTGGATGGGAGGGTGTGTGAGGAAAACCAAATTGTTTTGTGAGAGATACACAAATAAGTCATTCACATTGAGAGGAAAAGAAGATGATGATGGGGGGTTTCTGAAGCTGGTAGGGTTCAAAGTACCAGATTCTCATGAGTTTGTGTCTTTGGATTCTGACAGCACATCCGCCGACTGCAAGACAGTGCGCCTAAATAATTGTTCTTATCAAGCGTATGCACTTGTTTATAAAACACGGTGTTTGGTCTGGTCCAAACACCTCATTCATATGCAGTAGTTTCCCTCTGATGGCGTAGATGTTTATATTCGCCTAGCACGCGCAGAACTGGCAGATGAACTAATGACACTATTGCTTGAAGCCTTTTTTTTGGTTCAAAAGTGCTTGAAGCCTTGAACAACTCTAATTATCAAACCATAACTTTTCTTTTTCTATATATCTCATCTTGTTTTTGTTTTGTAAATTTTTCAGGTAAAGGAATGCCAATAAAGTTAATTGTGAGCCTTACAGTTGTTTCTTTTATCGGTGTATTGGGTGCCATAGTGTTCGGTTTGTGCAGGATGAGAGCTAAGCAAAAAGGTAATTAAGTGAGAGATCGAGGTGTTGGATTAATATAATGCATTAGCAGATTATCTCTCAAAACTTTGTAAGTTGTTTTGCTTTGATTCAGTGTTCGATGTGTATATTTGCAAAATCAGGACACATCAAATTAACAAGGAAACACATCAAAATAACAAGGGACACCCTTCAAGAATATATAGGTGGAAAACATGATCTGTCTGAGTTACTGATCTATGATTTTGATAGCATATTAGTTGCTACGGACAATTTCAGCATAGAAAACAAACTCGGGCAAGGAGGCTTTGGTCCAGTTTATTGGGTAATTATTATTATTTTTATGATAGGTACAGAGAGACAGACATGAATGCAATGATTTATTTGTCGACTTTGTGTAGGGTAAGCTAGCAGAAGGGAAGGAAATAGCAGTAAAAAGACTATCCAGTACCTCAGGGCAAGGTGTAGTGGAGTTCAAGAATGAAATGTTATTGATCTCCAATCTCCAACACAAAAATCTGGTCAGAATCATGGGTTGCTGCGTTAAAGAGGATGAGAAGTTACTGATTTATGAGTTCATGCCAAACAAAAGCTTGGATACTTTTCTTTTCGGTTAGTTTTAATTGCACTTTACTGCAATTTCTTATCTTTAGATTCTAATCTGTGTATTGATCGATTATTTGATGATCAGATTCGACGAGAAGAGCAGTGCTTGATTGGGGTACACGTTTTAATATTATTCAAGGTGTTGCCAGAGGGCTTATTTATCTCCATCACGATTCGTATTTGAAGGTAATAAATACATAGAGATCTAAAAGTGAGCAACATTCTTTTGGATGAGAAAATGAACCCAAAAATTTCAGATTTTGGATTGGCACGTTCAGTTGAAGGGACACAGAATATAGAAAATACTCAGAGAGTTGCGGGAACGCGGTAAGAGTCATGCCTTTCTATATATTGTTGAACATGTCATTCGCAACCAAAAGTTCTAATGGTTAGCATTGGATCATGAAATCTTAACCGACTCCTCCTGTTTGGATAAAAAAACTGCTAATTAGTTGCGTCGATCACATTACATAAGTATTTTTTGGTAACATTGTTCTTAAAAGGAAGAAACCAAACACTTATGTCAGCTACATATATACTAACGAGTTTCATGTTCGCGCAGTGGATATATGTCCCCGGAGTATGCCATGGGTGGAATATTTTCTCAAAAATCTGATGTCTACAGCTTTGGGGTCTTGGTATTGGAGATTATCAGCAGCAAGAAGAATACCGCCTTCTATATCTATGATCGACAGCTAGGCTTACTAGCCTATGCATGGCAGCTATGGAAGGAAGGCAGGGAATTGGAGTTGGTAGATGAAATGCTGGCGGCTGATTCATATTCGGCTTCAGAAGTAATGAAATGTGTGCATATTGGGCTGCTTTGTGTACAGGACAATGTGATGGATAGGCCGAGCATGCCGGATGTAGTTTTTATGCTAAATGGTTCCACAACTGTAATTGGTGGTGCACAACCTAAGCAGCCTCTATTCACTATCCAAAACACAGTCTCTCATCCTCAACCACAGCCTTCGAATACTTTCCTCACAAATGAAGCTACAATGACACTGATTGAAGGACGCTAAATGTATGCTCCTGACAGTGGTGGAGGTTGGCCAATCCTGCTTGCTTATGTGGCATATCTGTAATGCCCTTTATGTTTGTGACCGAAGACAGACTATTTCCTAGATGTTTTTGAGGCACCCTTCTGGACCTATATGTATATTTCCATTGTGGATGGATTTTTTGAATGCAATTTCTACTCAGATAATAAATAAAAAAATGAGACTATAGTTATACTTTTTATTTGGAAGGAATTAGAGAGGATTAGATACGAAGTAAATTCACCCCTTGTAATTCTACATTATTGAGAAATTGAAACTCATAAGTTTTCTTTATGATTAATTGATCTTCTACGTTTTTAGGCGAACATAATTTTTATCTTAATTTAACGGCCTATCTATTTCAATTTAATTTTAGATATCAAACGAGACTTTAATATAGCGACGGTTGAACTATAAACTATGGTTGTTAGTGCAACAGCATGGTTGTCTAAACTATGGTTGTTAGGCCCTTTTTCAACTACTACTTAATTAAAAGTAAACAACCCTTACAGAGAGCTTTCGAGACCGTAGGTGAAAGGTAGGTGGGAGTTGGATGAACGGGCACGATCTAGTTTTTGGGGCCATTAAAATCTGTATGCCTTTTCTTCTTGTTGGGAAGCGCTTATACGTAAACTAATTTGGCTTGACTTGTAGCAGATAACCCCAAACAATAAAAATCACCCGTAGAGCCAGAGGAGAAGAAAATTCTAGATCTGCCTTAAATAAAATCTTTTGATCAAGTCAACAAAATTTTATGAGGCATTAAGACAGTCTGTGGTATTATTTTTCTTTAGTATTTTTTAGTGTGTTCAAAACACAAGTAGTACGTCACATGTTATTATATAATTAGAAAAATACTTGAAAAAAAAAATCTCTTCAAATTATATGATGACTTGTAGTGTACGACTCGTATTTCCGGCACATTGAAAATCTTTGCGTAAAAGTTGAAGGTTAAAAATTAGATTAGATGGGTAGATCAATACTAAATTGTGGTTTCTTCATTTTGTGTCTTAATCCAGATTCTCACCTTATTATTACAGTCTAGTAGTATTCTTCTTAAGAGATTCTAACACATTCCCTTTATCTTGTCACAAACTCCTCTTAAATAATGGTTGTTATATTGGATAAATCAAACCGAAACAAACAAATAAGATTTAACAGGAGTATGTGAGAAACTAGAATGGTGTGTGTGTGCTTGTTTATCACTTCCCTCCCTCTTTAGTTGTAAATGAAAGATATTAAGTTCAAATAACTTGAATGGTATGTTCAATATCAAATTATAAGTGACCTATCATGTATCTTAATCCAAGTACCCAACTCCCAATATCTTTATATAAACACTAAAAGAAGCAAGTGATGGTTTGCCTTTAGTACTTAACGTTTTTTTAATGTACTATATTCCGAGTTCAAGCATTTTTCTTTTTCTTAGTGTAAATTAATTTAAAATGTTGCAGGTAATAAAAATAAATAAATAGAAAGATAAATAGTCAACAAAACGTAAGTACTCATAATTTGTCCCATCCCTTTCTTTGAATAAGCTTTTCCTGTAAAATCACTAGCTCCTCTCATTCTAGTTCCTTCCTTTTACATGGTGTCACTCCAACTCCAACCCACAACAACCAAACCAAACTTAATTCATTTCATTTCTACCAAACACTTCCACTTTCCCAAAATATGAATTCCTGGCTTTTCTTCTCATCCTATGTCGCCTTCTTTGTTTTCATCAACTTTCCTTTGTCCGCAAGCTTCGATTCTTACACAGATTGTAGTAACGCGTTTAACTGTGGAGACATCACAGAAGTGGGATTTCCCTTTTGGGGAGATGGAAGGCCGGAGAGTTGCGGCTATCCGGAACTGAAGCTAACATGCTCGAGCGATGTTACCGCCATTGAGATTATGGGGGTCAAATACAGATTGCTGAAGATTAACCAAGGTGACCAGACACTCAAAATTGTAAGAGATGACTACTGTGACAAAGTTTGTTCGCCGAAGTTTGGGGATACCAAACTCAATTCCAAACTTTTTGATTATGTTGTCGGGTCTTCGGACGTCACTTTACTCTATGATTGTACTTCTAGCTCAACAGCTGAAGATTTCAGCTGCCCCGATGACGAAGCTTATGAGGATGTGGCCGCTATACCTGCAGATGTCCCGGGATCTCCGATATGCAAGTCAAAAGTGGTTGTTCGGATTAGTGATGCAACGGGTTTCGGAATCTGGAGTATACAGAACGCGACGGCGCTTGAAGCTGTAGTGAGGGAAGGGTTTGAGGTGAAGTATAAGGTGGATAGTGAAAAATGCGGTGAGTGTGTTAGTTCAAAGGGTGTTTGTGGCTATGATTGGAATTTGAATGAAACTGTTTGTCATTGCGCAAATCAAGCTTCTGAGTCCCGGACTTGTTCCGCTGCCACAGCAGAGACCATAGACAATCCAGCAGTAGTGCCACCACCAGCTAAAGGTATGAACTAACAACCCAATTAGCTATGCTTGGTTTGCACTTAAGCTAAATCTTTTTCTAACTAAAAACTTGAATCCCTAACTCACACTATAATTAGAGGGAAAGGAAATACCAGTTGGCTAAAAACTTTTGGCACTTACGTTCCATACATCAACTTTTTCTCTTTTGGTATTGTGATCGGCCATTTTTCGACTTACATTACTTGAATGGAATCGGTATTGAACTTATTCTGATTCATGACTTCGTACGTGTTTACCAACACGTATGGAATCAAAACACATGTGAGTTCCACATTACAATACGCAATTCAATACCTGAAAACCAAGAATTACACTGATCAGGCGAAGGTAGTTGATCCTACCTCGTCTTCTCTTCCTATTCCGGACTTCCTATTCGAAGTCGGTAAACATTCATCAGTACAATAACCACCTACATTACTTTGTTTTATCTATGGATTATGTGACTTCATTAAACATGCGCCAAATTGAGGGAATGAGTGATGAAATTGAGGTTCCACCATAAAACCAATTGGCAATATGGGGAGTAGCCCAAGACCATATAAGCACATAGCAAACCTTGTCCCTCACCAATGTGGGACAACTCTCAAAACGCCCCCGCACGTGTGGCAGATTTTCAAGCCTACACGTGGACAACAACTGGGTGACGTGAAGTGCGTGTGGCCGTCGGGCTTCACACGTGGACAACCTTGCTCTGATACCATGATGAAATTGAGGTTCCACCATAAAACCAATTGGCAATATGGGGAGTAGCCCAAGACTATATAAGCACATAGCAAATCTTGTCCCTCACCAATGTGGGACAACTCTCAACAATGGGAGCAAACATGGTTAGGAATTGCTTGAACAACTAACTGATGTAGGAGCCTTAGAGAGTTGCCAGGAGAGTTCAGTACCCTCAACCGAGTGTCGAAAGTACTAATTTTTGGGAGACTGCATAATTTTTTAGGAATACTTCAGTCCTTTGTTAATTTCAAGAATATTTTAGTCTGTTACTAGCCCCCACTCATATGCGGATGGAGTAATTTGTGTTAGAGAAATGGTTAGCAATGTGACCATCAACTAATAAGGTATTTGAAAACAAATGAAACAGCAGTAGAGAGAAAGAGAGATGTGTAGCTGTGAGATGTGTGTTATTTCATTTTATTGTGCTTTTATTTTGGGGTGTGCTATTCACACATCTTATTTTATTTCTCACACACCCCTTGATAATTTATGTTCGTTGATCTTCTTCAATTCATCCGATCCGATGACCGAAAATTAAAAAGGTGTGTGAGAAGTAAAATGGGGTGTGTGGATATCACAACCTTTTATTTATAGTAGTATGGAAGATAAATTTCTTACCCTAAATACGATTATAACTCTAATAAAGTAATATCTAGTCTAAGAGATATTACAGATATGATACATTTACATGATTACATTCATAATTTAATAGAAATGCAACAAAAGGCAGATTATGGACGGACCAAAATATAGCTAGGCAGATAATTAATATTAACCTCCCATCACAATTAGGGGGACATATACTTCAGTGGTTAAATTAATGCTTAAATTTGTCCAAGTTTGATGGCTTGCCCCTTTCAAAATATAATGAAGCTAGTTCAAGTTGGAAAGTCAAGTCTTAATCATGAATTGTTTTGTCAATATATTATAGGAACTATTGAAAATTTTCAAGAGTTTTAATAACAGTTTGATAATTGTTTCGTTTTTAATTTTTAAATCTAATTATACATAGTCAAATATACAAATAAGGGTTTTATTAGTGGTGAATTACTCTAGCGGTTATGGTATTTTCTTCAAATTACTGGGTCCTATGTTCAAGTCCTCTCCCTTTTCTTTAATGTAAATTAAGGTAAAATATCGTTTGTATTAATATATATGTATGTATGTATGTATGTATGTACGTACGTACGTAAGCTCTACTATCAGACTCCTGCCAAAATTACATATGTATGTATGTAAGCTTTTACTATCAGACTCCTGCCAAAATTGACTCAAGCCAATAGTACTGAAACAAAGCACGTAAATTCTTACAAACATAGCTTGAGTCAGCAGATAGAGAAGTCTCACAAGTAGGATTAACTCCTTTTCTATTTTAATCCTCTTTTCTCTTCTTCTTTCACAAATTATTTTTTGTTTTATTATCTTTATAAAAAAAAATCAATATAAAATATTAATATGACTTAACCGTAACCGTTCAAGTAGAAAGAAAGGAAAGAGAAGAAAGATTAGAAGGAGAGAGAATCTTCCTCCCTCAACTCACGCCAATATCTAAGTTCCTAAACAAAACCCTTTAGCCAGCGTGATGAAGCTCACTTGTGCCACTTACATATGACAAGGTAGGTGGGCTGTTGTCCTCCCCATTTGTGGAAGAAAAAAGAAAGAAAGAAAGAGTACCAGAGTAATGAATTTAATATTTTGAATAATTCCCTCTCTTTTTCTGTGGGGTTGGTATCCCTCGCAAACCAACAATTAGAGGAATCTTGTCTTTATTATATTTCGTTGGCTCCATCATCCCTTGACTTTGGCACATAGCTTCTGGAACAATATATAAATTTTTTAACAAGTTGATGTTCAATCCTAAAATCAATTAGTAGTATATTGGAGTAACCTAACTTCTTATAAGCACATGCAATGTCCTCTCCTATTATCAATGTGAAATTTTTCTCAACATGCACGTGGACAACACAAATGAGTTGACATTTATTCTCAACACACTTCCTCACATGTGACGAATTTTCATGCCTAACGCGTGGGCAACACAAACAGGGTGACATGGAGAACATGTGGTCGTTGACTTCACATGTGGGTCAACCTGCTATGATACCATATAGAAAGATGAGATTCCACCGTGAAACCAATTGGAATATGGGGAATAGCCTAATTTCTTATAAGCACATGTAAGGTCCCTCCTCTTATCAATGTGAGATTTATTCTCAACACGCCCTCTTACGTGTGGTAAATTTTCAAGCTTAACGGGTGGACAACACAAACAGAGTGACATCAAATTAAATCATTTTAGATGGAAATAATATTAAATTAGTACGTGGCTTCTTCGGATTGCCGGTGGGCAAGAAATTCAAATATGAATGATGAAAAAAATGAGAAAAAAACATAGCACAAACAAGAGAGGGAGGCTACTGTTTCATTGAATTTGTCAAAGGGCCTATATTTCAAAACTTGGAAGTAGGAACAACTTGTATATTTGCTGACTCTTGTTCCTTGTACTACTTCCCCCCCATTTCATTTGACTCTCCAGTCTCTTTGCTGAGCTTTTTCCTCCAACATCCATTATGCATTCCTTTCTTCTCCAATCGTTGTTTCCATTTCTTTTGATCGCTTCCTTCCTTTCGATCAACGTCGAGTTAAGTCTATGCCAGGAGGATGATGCACAATTCACAAACTGCAGCAGCTCTATCAATTGTGGTGGCGTCAGAAACATCTCCTACCCCTTTTATGGGGTAAACAGAGCTAGTTACTGTGGTCAGCCAGGGTACGAGGTACAATGTCTAAACAAAGTCCCTGTGATCAACATGAAAGGTCTGAGCTTTAGAATTCTTGAAATGAATTCTACTGCTACTCCTCGGACTGTTAAGGTTGCTAGGCTGGATTACTGGGGTACTATCTGTCCTCCGACTTTCACCAACACCACTCTCGACTTCTCTCTGTTTGATTATGGCTCTGGTTATACAAACATGACGTTTTACTACCAATGCAATATCAACAACATAGTGCCTCCTAGCACGCTGTGCAACATAAGCAATACCGCGAGCCCTGTTTTCTATGTGACATTTCCAACGGTTAATCAGCCATCTTACGTGAGCTGTACAGATGAGGTTATTGTTCCAGTTTATACAGCAGCTGCTCGGGCTATTGAGGCCAGTCAAACAACCGTCAGCGATGCGATAAACGGGGGCTTCCCATTGGAATTGGAGATTGACACCGATCAATGCAACAAATGTGAGGAATCAGGAGGACAGTGTGGGCTGAACGCTACTACTAATTCTGGATTCAGCTGCTTTTGCCGAGATCAGGCCCATGCAACCATATGTAAAGGAACTGGTAATTCAACACAACCTGGAGGCGGAGGTGAAAGCGGAGGTACGTCTGTCCCTTGTCATTCTCTTACAAATTACGCATTTGGAACTCCTAGCTAGCTATCTAAGTCTTTGTTTTAGATGATTAGTCGTAAACTGTGTTTAATTAGGCTTGTGTGCTAGAAAACCCAAGTCGAAAATTCGAATGCAAGCAGAGGGAAGGAACCTAGTACAGCTAGAGCCAATTGTTTGCAAAAACAGCAAACAATTGATGGATTTGTTTGGTATCCATGTTGGATTCAATTCTTTTGGTTTTGGAAACCAATTATTACTAAATAATGTAGTTACCTTAATCATTTTCGAAAACTATGTGTTAATTTTCGAATTGAATACCAAACAACTCCTTATATTCCTCCCAAATGTTGCTCGAGCCAACCCTAAAACCGATTGTTCATGTTTTGGTCATTTTGATACCTTCTTGTTGCCATTCTAGTTAACCAAATTTGTTGCTCTTCCCACACCGCAAAATTATTCTTCTAAATTTTAGTTTTACACACTACAAGTGGCTAAATAAAAGTTCCTTTACATAAGTCAAACGCTTTAGTTCCATTGAAAAATACACCTAACCTACCATACAACTATACGGATTTGGATCCTCTTCTGAGCAAATGGTCTGAACCTGCTGACCAAGCACCATGAACCGTTTGATCAAAATCCAACAGTTACAATTATTTTAACTTTTAAAGAGTTTCTCTGTTTATAATCGTTGAATTTTAATTCAAAAGTCCGTGTTGCTTGATCATTAGATTTCGGACCCTGCTCGGGATAGGATCCAAATCCCACCTATCCTAATACAACTCCCCCGAAAACGTGAGTCGGGCTTTGTTGACTTTGATGGTTGTAATCTAAGTGTAGAGGGGTTAGGTATACAAAAATCCAAAATTAAGCCAATTTTTCTATTAAGGCGGCTCATCTGTTCGACAACCAATACCTATTTCCTGACGAGGCCACTACGCAAAGTTGACCATAAAATTGGTTACAGACTTGGCTACCAAAGCTTTCCACTAACTTTAAGCACTCCTAATTAAATTAAAGTTCCAAATAGAACCTTTTTTTTTTTAATATTAAAAAAATAAAATAAAATATCAGAGATTTAACATAACGTTGTTTACTTCGTCACGTCCCCCAACCTTTTTGTCTTCTCACTCGTCCTCTGCGGATGACGATGATTCCACATTCATCTTCTCCTTTTTTTTCAACGACTTTGAATCGTACTCTCTCTCTCTCTCTCTCTCTCTCTCTCTCTCTCTCCATGGAAATACATCTCTATCCCTTCCAGAACATCTCTTTACTCCTTGTGATCACAACTACCATATGCCTTTTTCATGTCCGAAAATCTTCGGCTGCGGATGACGATCGATACCTCAACTGTAGCGCATCGTTCCAATGCGTAAATTTTCGGGATGTTCATTACCCTTTTTGGGGATCAAGCCGGCCAGATTATTGTGGCTACCCCGAGTTCAAGCTCAACTGCAGCGGAGATGTTCCCTTGATCTTATTTGACGGCCAAGATTATCGAGTCCTCGATATAAATCAATCTACAAGTACTCTACGGGTTGCTAGAACGGACTTTTGGAACAACGTTTGTCCGGTGTCACTTGCCAATACAACCATAAAATCAAGCCGTGTCAAAAATACTTCGGATGTTCAACAAGTACTGCTGTTCTACAATTGTCCCCCGCTTAACATTCCTCTTCCAATTCAGCCCACAAGTCGGTTCAATTGCAGCATAAACAGTAGTGCCACTTCCATTAATTACTTTGTCACAAATTTAGGGCTGCCGAATATTAGTGGTAACTGCAAAACGACTGTCACTGCCAGCATTTCTCAATCTGCAGCTGCAAATCTGGTGTTGAATTCGTCCAAGGATAATCTGGTTGCTGCACTTGATTCCGGGTTTGGGTTGAAGTGGGATGCAAGTAATACCTTGTGTGACCAATGTCAACGGTCAGGGGGTCAGTGCGGGTACAATATATCTTCAGCTGAATTCACCTGCTTCTGTAAGGACGGGCATACTCCCTCAAACTGTGAAGGTATGCGCCTAAACATCTTTCCACTGTGTATGATAGAATTAGACAATCGGTCTAACCCAAAACCAATTAGCAATATGCGGAATAAACTTTAAATTCCCGACTAGGATTGATGCGCTCAACAATCTGGGTCTTAGACAATACGCTAGTGTTTGAAGGGTTAGATTGACGCCCCTTTTTAGTTTCTGTCGTCCAATTTTAGTACTTGTACTATGGCAAAGCTTTCCAGCAACCAATGCGCTGCCTCAAATTAGAGAACCATCTACATTTGTTAGAATAAGTACATATTCTACTCTAACAAGTTAATAGAGTGCACGGATATGAAATTAGAGTTTGATAAGAGTGCATAAATTGTCGTGCGGGATTTTCTTAGATAGCTAAGAAAATTTAAATTACCAATTTAGGATGGTTTTATATCCATTTGTTTTAGGCTTTAGCACGTATTCATTTGTTTTTTGTTAGAGACAAAGGAAAATGCATGAGAGAAATGATAGATGAAAGAGGGCGGAGGAAGGATGGTGGAATGTGGAAGTAATCTATACGGAATTAATAGAAAGACCAACTTTAAGAGCATGTAACACACATTATGTGCTCGTGCGTCAATTCTCTGTCTTTAAATTAGTGATCTAACTATGCGCTCTTCTTAACTTTCATCTTTTCCTAAACTGGTGATCTAACTTGGTGCTATGCTAAATTTTCTCCTATTCTCTGTTCTCAAACTACTTTTTAAAATTTTGTCTTATTTTCTAGAAAGAAAGGAATTTCCGCACACCATTTTCTCCTTGTGCATTCTTCCAAGTTTGCTCCCATTCTTTGTGTTTTTTTTTAAACAAACGATATTATTTATACTAAAGGGGAGAAAGTAGGCTTAGCCTTACAATGGGCTAGCAATAATGTAGTTCAAATTCGCCTTTGGTGAGAATCGAACTTAAGATATTTCACTTACAAGTGAAGAGAAATACAACTAGATCGTCGTACTAAGTGGTTGCTCCCATTCTTTGTTCTTAAACTAGTGTTATAACCATGCTCACTACTAAATAACTTTCTTACTCTTATTGTGGGCTCTCACAATCCCATCCATTTTCTTTCACATTGCCATGACCATGACAAAAGCCATGTGGCATTCGATGGGAAACTTCAAGTTGGGTGGGTTCCCCCTTTTTTCTGATTTCTTAATAAAAGCATTTCCAAATTATGCTTCTAGATTCCAATCTCCGATTAGGGTGGCCATTTTCCATGCCAAAACAAAACCAACTCACTCATATCACATGTGTGTCATATGTAGGTGCATTTTTAGGCCAATGCAAATAACCTTGGCAGAATGTTGAGATATATTGCTATTAAAAAACTATTTTTTGTGTTTGATAACTTGTTAGTTTCGCAGCAATATTAACACAAGAATTGTGATTATGTGATATAATTTGCATCCATTAATCAAGAGAATGCATTATACTATTTGCATAATTTTTTTTTGTATTTGTTTTTTTTCGTGTTTTATTATTTTTGGGGTTTGATAGGGTATTTTAGTGCAATTTTTTTTATTAGTGTGGTATGTGTCGGGGATAGATTTATGAGAAATATTAAGGAAATTTTCTTAAAAGTGAGACTCTTCGTGAACTTTCTATCATCTCATATTTTTTGCGAAAATATTTTATTAATGTTAGCACGAGAATTTATATTAAACTAGGAGGTCATAGAGAGTCCATAAAGAATCTCACTTTTGAGAGAGTTTCTTTAGCAGTTCTCTAGATTTAAAGTAGGATGATATTTGGCAATGGCTCCTAATACAAACAACATAATTCGCACAGTTAATTCTGTTTTCTTGTCATCTCCAAAATTAAATAAATCAACCCAAAAAAAAGTCTAAACAAATTCTAACGTTGAAATAAAAATTTAAGAATATATGAAGATTTTTGTGTGTAATTCAGTTCAGGGAAAATTTCTTCGATGTTTTGATGTTTGTTGAAGAAAGCACATGCATCACATCATCCCACATGTTTAATGCATTAAACTATTAAGGAAAAGGATCCGGCTAGGATCATTTTCATGGGGATCTGGAGGATTGTGTAATCATGTTCGTTCATCGTATATCGTACGGTCAGTTTTTGTTAGGTAGTATTTATATATACTTTTAAATTTTAAATTTCTAATGATTTTTTACTGCACGATATACGATGAACAGACATTATTACAAAATCTCCAGATCTCGGAAAATGATCCTCCTTCGGATCTTTTTCCAACTATTAAAAGGTAGGTCCAATTAATCAAATTCTTTATGGAGATTGTTCTTATTTAATGACATAATATGCTTTAATAATACATATACTTGGTCAATCAAACATGGCTTCATGTGCGCACTCGTTCACTTTTAGGAAAAATCTTCAGCACACTTCTTTTTACTTAGATATAGTGATATACTCTTTGTTTAAGTATTATTTTTTTCATTTAATTAGGACTAACTCAGTTTACTGTTCTAAAATTTCTTAGTTTTTAACATTTCATACATTAAGTTTTTTCGTCCTAATCTAGTACCTTAAGCCATAATTCTGAGATGAAAAAAACTTGATATATGAAATGTTGAAAACCAAGAAGTTTTGGGATAGTAAACTGAGATAGGACGAAAAAATTTGTTTTTTTTAGTATAAGAGATATTTTACACTAAAGAAAAAAAAAAGAATTTCAACACAAAACGCAGTAAGTTGAATATAAAATTCCTAACTACCAGAACAATCTACCATTTGCTATTCAATTTAAAATCTAAAAACAAACAACACACGATTAAAATAAGTATGAAAATCTCATCGCGGATACGTAGGTAGTAGAAGTCTTCTACCTAGAAAATCAAGTCTAAAGATTGTATGACTTTCTCTTAATCCACTTGGGTTTCATCCACATTGCTTGACTCAAACCTTTTAATAGTTAACCAAGAGTCATACTAATTCACAAATACATAACAAGAATTATAGAATTTAAAGGACAAATAACACTAAAATAGTTTCTAAATTACCAAAATGCCCATCAATTATTGAACAAATATAATACCATACCAATATTAATATTTTTTTTAACAAACGATAATATCTACACTAAAAAGGTAGAGAGTGAACTAAACCTTATAATGAACTTGCTATAATAATGTGGTTCAATTTTATTTTTGATGAAAATTAAACATAATACCTCTTATATATAAATAAAGAATAATATCACTTAATCGTATTAATACCAACATTAACTAAAACAAGGACAATACATTTTTGTTAGCAGCCTCGAAACCTATTCAAAAGCGGCGTGCAATCCGCTACCCCCACATAAAAGTCCAACAGTCCCAAGTCAACAAACCACAGCCCACCACGTCATCACAAAACCTCCATTCTTATTAAATTTCATCACTTCCCGCCTCTTCTGCCCAGCAGTCGTTTCATTCCCCCTTCCCTCAATGCTCCCACTCCTCCTCCTCCTCTTCCTTTTTCTTTTCTTCTGCTCCGTCGACGTTACGACGTCATTCCCCGCCGATGCCGACCTTTCCAACTGCATCCAAACCTTCGACTGCGGGCCCTTCCGGAACCTCACCTACCCCTTCACTGGCGGGGTCCGACCCTCCTACTGCGGCCCGCCGGAGTTCCACCTCAGCTGCGTCGACGACTTGCCCGAGTTGACCATCGCGGCGCTGAGCTACCGGGTTCTCAAACTCGACCCGGTTCACCAGAACCTCACCCTCGCCCGCTCCGACCTCTGGAACTCGACCTGCACCGACAAACTCGCGAACTCGACTCTCGAGTCCAAGTTCTTCTCCTACGATGAGGACGACGACATGGACGTCACCATTTTCTACGGCTGTAATTCCACCTTAATCACTCCTAAACCTAAGAATTGGTTTTTCTGCGACCTGAACTTGACTTTCGACGACGCTTATTACGTGATCGGGCCGGTGCCGCTCGATCCCATCATGAGCGGGTTCAAGTGCTCTGTCGGGATTACGGTGCCGATTCTCAAAACCACGGCGGCGGTGCTGGTCGCCAACCGGTCTCTGTTTGGAGAGGCGATCATGACTGGCTTCAATGTCAATTACACCAACCCGTACGAGAAGCAGTGTGCTAAGTGTCTCAATGTCAATGGGCTTTGCGGGTTTGACTCGGATAAGAACCGACCCATTTGCATTTGCGACAATCGAGTCTGTAACCCAGCAGGTATTTCTTTTTCTGGGTGTTGTAGAGTTACTTCTAGTAGTTTTGGGCAAGTTTTAGGTTGTGCTTGGAGTGCCCAAATTTGAAAATTTACTGTGTTTTGGTATATTCCCCGACCTCGCAAAACGAGGAGCCTTCTTGACTTGGTATCACCCTTTAGAGTGTGTTTTGGTATCGTTCTTGGATCCAATTTCTTGTCTTTTCATTTTTAGAAGTCAAATATTGACACAAGTTGTATCTACAGTTTGTTAAATTCCTGCATGTATTCCTAACTTCCAATTCAAGTTTGGATAAGATGATGTTCTTTCTATTAACATTTTGAATCTGTTTGGCTATTTCAGGAAGTAAGCCGGAAATCAAAATAGGTAATATATCACTTCATTAACAACTTATTGTAATGTTTCCAATGGCATCATGGGACGGAGATGAAAATCTAAACAAGATTTTGTTTCATCTTCAGGTCTTGCTGTAGGAGGTGCTATTCTTTTCGGCGTTTTCGTAGGGTTCTATGTATATTATTTCATCCAACGCAAGAAGAAGAAATTTGCTGCACAGACTCAAAGCAAAGAGCTTCCTACACCCTTTACTAGCAATGGTGTTGCTACTCCCTCGACTGATCTTTCACAATTTCAGAGCATCCCGTCTTATCCCTCTTTTACCTCCAAGTCTGACTACGATAATAAGGGGAGTACTTACTTTGGAGTTCAGGTCTTCACCTATAATGAATTAGAGGAAGCCACTGAAAATTTCAACCCCGCTAAAGAGCTTGGAGATGGAGGCTTTGGCACTGTTTACTATGGTTCGAAAATACTTCCTTTTCCATCTTTACAAGCAATTTAGCTCACAAACAGATATTGTTGGTTTTGTTTGGTTAAATGTTCTTGTAATTGTTTGTCCAGGTAAGCTACATGATGGCCGCGTAGTTGCAGTGAAACGCCTTTATGAAAACAATTTCAAACGTGTGGAGCAGTTTATGAACGAGGTCGAGATCTTGACTCGTCTTGAACACCGGAACCTTGTCAAGCTGTATGGATGCACCTCAAGACGCAGCCGAGAACTCCTCCTTGTTTATGAGTATATTCCTAATGGAACAGTGGCTGACCATCTCCATGGGAAACGAGTGGAATCTGGCTGTCTTAGTTGGCCTGTTCGATTGAGTATCGCAATAGAGACAGCTGATGCACTGGCTTTCCTCCATCGCAATGATGTAATACACCGTGATGTCAAGACCAACAATATTCTCATAGACAACGACTTTTGCGTGAAAGTGGCTGATTTCGGCCTGTCGAGATTGTTCCCCAACGATGTCACCCATGTGTCAACCGCTCCGCAAGGGACCCCCGGCTATGTTGATCCTGAGTATTACCAGTGCTATCAACTGACAGACAAGAGTGACGTATATAGCTTTGGGGTGGTCTTGATCGAGCTTTTATCGTCTTTACAAGCCGTGGACACCAACAGGCACCGGCATGACATAAATTTGGCCAGCCTGGCTGTCAACAAAATCCAAAACCATTTAGTGAATGAGCTGGTGGATCCTCATCTCGGGTATGAAACAAAGTACTCTGTTAGGCGAATGACAACAGCTGTGGCAGAATTGGCGTTCCGGTGTTTGCAACAGGAGAGGGATATGCGACCAACCATGGACGAAGTGTTGGAGGGTTTGAAAGCAGTCCAAAACGAAGATCTTGGTTCAGAAAACGGCGAAGCAGTGGTGCTGGATATCCGATCAGACGAGGTTGGACTTTTGAGGAATATGCCACCCCCACTTTCACCGGACTCGAATGGAGCTGATAAATTGGTTAGCGGCTCTACCACACCTAGTTCCTTTTAGCAGTAGAGAATATCCTCCTTCCTGTTTTTTAAGTGAGCTTCAGCCTTCAGTTCTAAAATAGATAGTAAAAAGTATTGTATACACTCATAAGCAGATGTTCAAACTTAGTGTCTTTCCATATTGCTGGTTGGTTTTCATTTGATGTTAGATACCAAATACTTTGGAGAAGCATCATCACTATTTGGTGCATGCTAGGCGGGCATTGTACATAAACATATGAAACCGTCAGTGGAATTTGTTTTTGTTCTATTTTCTTATTAGCCTTGCGGACCTAAGTTTAGTTAAGTTTACTGAAGCAGCGTGCTCTATCTTCTGCACTCAAATTTGAATCTCCTTTTCTATAGTTTAGATGAATTTTGTGTAATATATTTGTTAAAAAAACAAATTACATGGTTTTTTTTGGTAATTCACTCCTTTAAAAATGAATTTTTTGTCAGTAATTCTTGTTGTATAAGATTAAATGTTAATTTTGGCACCCAAAATCCAATTTTAACCTTTTTCTTTTCTTTTTTTGCGTCAACAGGTTTTTAAGAGATGGGACAGAACTATTTAATCCAAGTCATGCTGGTAAGAGCAATCTAGTTGCTTCTATCCTCCAGATCGTGGGATTGATTGGGTAACTTGTAACTCTAGGATGCCACAACACAAAGTGTTACTGCCGGATTGGGGACTGACTTGGTATAACGATGACACGGTACAATACTTTCTTCATTACACGGTACGACATGGATGAACTTGAACGGTAGGGTATTTTGGGCTGCGGTTAGTTTTGAAGCTTTAATTTGAGTCATTTTAATGTACTATACAATTATGTTAGATTTTTATATACACGATGAACTAATATTTATTTTCAATTCATATATAAATAATTCAACAAAAAAAAATCATATAATTGAACATTCATATCTTATTGTGTAATAGATATAGGCAAGTTTGGTAACTAAAAATATCACCAAATGAGAATATTACATGTGGACGGTAAACACCCAAATAGACGAGATTGCCCCTTGCTTACACGCGAGAAAGAAGCCACTCTTAAGACCACTCTAAGGGCTAGCTTCTGCTGGGCTTTAAGAATAATCTGTTATATACTAAAATATTTGAGCGTTTGGTAAATTGTTTGCTAAAAGTTTTGTAAGTATAAAAAAATAGTGTAAAAGCGTTTGGTAAATTTTAATGTAAAAGCGATAGTTATATATAATAACAAAAATAGACATAGTAATGGAGGTGGTGGCAACGGTAGCTGTGGTAGGGGCAATGGTGACAATGACAGTGGAATTGGTGGGAGTATGCTGGTGGTGCCAATAGGATGTGGTAGCAGTGGTGGTAGCAATAGTGATGGCGATTGTGTTGGTCGTGGCAATGATAGTTGTGGCGATGGCAGCAGTGATATAAGGTTAGTGGTCACAGTCGTAGGTTGTGCATGTCGCTTTGTTCTCCATTTTTATGAGAATTAAAATAATTCATTAAAAGCTCTACTCCATTTTTTACGAGAACAACTTTAAAAGCAACCTGCAACCATCTTTTAAAAATTCGTTACTTAAAAAATAAGTAAGATATTTTATTTTCACCTAATGTTTTTCTTTTATCTTTTGGAAGACGGAGACAATGAGGGTTTATTGTATTGCTAACCAGTTTTGCCCTCCCATTCTCAAGTGAAGGACACGTGAAAGCAAAAGAGGGGAACAAGTTATGGAAAATGCGTACCCAAATACGAGACTGACTAGCAATTCAAGGAGAACGTCAAACTTACCTTCGAAGATCACATCACGTGGTGAAGTTTGAGGCTTCACAACATAAGGAAGTAAGCAATTACTTCCATCAGGCCCTTAAAGCCTGTTGTGCACCAAAGCAAGACCAAAGTGGCAAATGGTATTGAGGATAAAATAGTCAAAGATAAATCTTAGTTTGCTTTGTAATTCGTTAGATTAGTTACAACTGTCAATAGTTGGTTAGTTGTTAGAATCTTCTTTGTACAAGTGTGTACAGCAAGCTTTGTGTATATATACACTCTGTAATCTTATTATTTTTTCAATCAATATAGAAAATACTTTACCCATTATGGTATCAACTGCCTTTGTCTAACGACCTTCTCTTGATCCCCTTTTCTTTCTCGCTTCCTCTGATTTCCTTCTCAAAACCCTAGTTATGGCGGCTCAACCTTCTCCGTCCTTAGAATCTGGCTCTCAAGTTCATTCTCTTCCTACTGAGGTTTCGTGCCCTAATTCCTCTGGGACTTCTTCGATCTCATCCATCATGATTCAGAATATTGGATCGCTTGTTCTGATTAAGCTTACTACAACAAATTACCTCACTTGGAGTGCTCTTTTTGCTCTGATCTTTCGCTGATACAATCTTACTGGTATTATTGATGGATTCATGGCTGCTCCACCGAAGTTTCTTCGTGATTCCACTAGAAATTTCACCACTACACTGAATCCAGATTATGTCGCCTGGTTTGAGAATGATCAAAACATTCTCATTTGGATCAATTCTACTTTCTCTAAGTCCCTGATTCCATATACGGTGGGAGTCACATCTGCTCGTGATCTTTGGTCCAAGCTTGAATCGCGCCTTGCAGCAGCTTCTCAATCGCACATTCATGAACTTCGTTCTCGACTTCGCAATATTACAAAAGGCCATTCTTCTGTTGCAGTTTACCTTCAGCAAATTGAAGCCATTGATGATGCTCTTGCGAATGCCGGTGCTCCGATTGGGGATTTTGAATTGATTTTGGTGACTCTTCATGGTCTTCCTCCTGAATTTGATTCCTTCATCGATGCGATTCAATTTCGCCTTAGATCTACCACGCTTAATAAGCTTCATGGACTGTTGTTGAGTAAAGAAATCCAATTGGCAAATAGAAAACAATCAGTGCCTTCATCTTCATTTCAGGCATTTTATTCGGCTTCTGAATCATCTTCTTCTAGTCTTCTGCCTACCCCATTGCCAAACCCTAATTCTCAGGTGTTTGTTGCTCAGAATTTCAACACTGTCAACTCGTACTAAGGGCGTGGCATGGTTCGTGCTTTTTCCAACCCTAAGCAGTTTCAATCTCGTGGAATGGATCGACATTTCTCCAATTATCGATTTACCGATCAGCGCCAGAATTACACTTGTCCAAACAATTCACGTTAGACCTACAATCGTGGAGGCCGGTCTGGTTGAAGAATTTACTGTCAACTCTGTCGAGAATATGATCATGAAGTTATTCAATGTCCTCAGCGCATGAATCCTAATTTTGGCATCAAATCTTCTCAGTCTGCTATGTGCGCCAGTGCCAAGTTTTCTCAATCTAGTACTCCTACTTGGCTTTTTGATTCCGGTGATAGTTCTCACATGATAAATTCATATGCTAATCTCCAAAATCCAAAAGCATACACTGATCCAGAACAAGTTTATATTGGCAATGGCAAAGGTTTGCCTATTCTTAATTCTGGATCTTCTAAAATTCATACACCTGCTCATACATTTAATATCAATAGTGTATTGCATGTTCTTGATTTGAAACAAGACTTACTATCTGCAAATCAGTTTACCATTGATAATTGGTGCTCTATTCACCTTTATCCATTTCACTTTACTGTGAATGATCTTTCTTCGGAGAGGATGCTTTTTAAAGGTCCTGTGAGGAATGGCTTTTATCCTTTCACTGCATCTCACCCTGTTACTCGAAATCAACATATGTTTGTTGCATCTATCAATGCATCTCAGGATGTTTGGCACCAACGCTTGGGACATTCATCTGTCAAAGTGTTGAATAAGTTGTCTTAATCATCCAATATTCTTATCTCTACTAGTATAACAAGTCTTTTTGTTCCAATTGTAGGCAAGAGTTCTAAACTCTCGTTTGGGTATATAACTAGTACTACTTGTAAGCCTTTGGAATTGTTGTATACAGATGTATGGGGACCTTCACCAGTTCCTTATGTTACAAGCTATAGGTACTACATCATTTTTGTTGATGTTTTCACTAAATACACTTGGTTCTTTCCTCTCAAGTGTAAATCTGAAGTGTTTTCTACATTTGTACATTTTAAGCTTCTTATTGAAAATTTGTTGGGAATATCTCAGTTCTATTTTTTATCTTTTATCTCAAGGATAATGGTATTCATCATTAGCTGAGTTGCCCTCACACCCCAGAACATAATGGGTGTGCTGAGCACAAACATAGACATTTAGTTGAAACTGTCAGAACCCTTTTAGCTGCTTCCTTGGTTTCACATGTCTACTAGGTTGAGGTTTTCTCCATAGCTATTTATCTCATTAATCGATTGCCCACTGTGCATCACTCTTCACCTTGGGAATTATAGTTTCAAAAGCCCCTAGATTATACTTCACTAAGAGTATTTGGTTGCAGCTATTTTCCCTAGTTAAAACAATACACTTCATCTAAATTGGAGCCTAAGAGTAAAGCTTGTGTCTTCATTGGTTATAGTCTTAATCATAAAGGCTATAGATGTCTTGGCTTGCATACTAAGAAAGTCTACATCTCTAGACATGTTCAGTTTGATGAGTCTACATTTCCCTTTCATTCTAAGGATCCAGCTTCACCATCTCATCATAGTTCTACACCATTATCTCCACATACTATTCCTACTACCCTCACTGTTCCTCAATACATGTTTCTCATCCTACACACTTCACTCCCATTCATTCTCAGTCTCTCATACCTTCATCATTGCCATCTCAATGTCCTTCTCCTTCCATATCAAATAACCTTCTCCCACCCTTAATTACTCAACCTATTATCTCCAACCCTCCATCCAACATTCATCCTATGCAAACTAGATCCAAAGCAGGGATTTATAAACCCACCTTCACATATATCTCCAGATTACTTGCCTTCTACCTATCTACAAGCTTCCAAATTCCCACATTGGAGACAAGCTATGCAAGAAGAATTCAATGCTCTTCTTCAAACTGGAACTTGGAACTTGGTTCATTCTCATCCATCTCAAAATGTTTTGGGCTGTAAATGGGTATTTAGAGTAAAAAGGAAGGCTGATGGTTCAATAGATCGTTATAAAGCTCGGTTGGTGGCCAAAGGATTTCACCAACAAGAAGGTTTGGATTACACAGATACTTTCAGTCCAGTTGCAAAGCCTGTTACCATTAGGCATCTATTGACCATGGCAGTTCAGTTTGACTGGTTTTTAAACCAACTTGATGTTAGTAATGCTTTTCTCCATGGTACTCTCTCTAAAGATGTGGTCATGAAGCAGCCCTCAGGTTTTGAAGATCCTACTAAACCTACTCATGTATGTCACTTACAAAAGTCTTTATATGGGTTGAAACAAGCTCTAAGAGCTTGGTATGACAAGCTGCACAGTGCTCTATATTCTCTGGGTTTTATTGGTTCTCAAAATGATCACTCACTATTTATTAAAAGAGATCCTGCATTGGTGTTTGTGTTGGTGTATGTTGATGATATATTGGTGGCATGACCCTTTTCTCAAGCTTGTCAAGCTACTATTACTCATCTTAGTTCCTTGTTTCCTATCAAGGATCTTGGTCCCTTGCATTATTTCCTTGGACTTGAAGTCAAGAGGTCATCCAAAGGAATTTTTCTATCTCAAATAAAATATATTCTTGATTTATTGCAAAAAGCTAAGATGGATAGTGCTAAGCCCTCTGCCACACCTTTGAGTGCTTCCAAATTGGATCACTCATCTCCTTTACTCTCTGATCCTACGGAGTATCAAGCTTTAGTTGGTGGTTTACAATACTTAACTTGGACTAGGCCTGATCTTTCTTTTGTAGTCAACCTTGTGTGTCAATTTATGCATAGTCCCAGACAATCATATCTTCAAGCAATTAAAAGGATCCTGAGATATCTCAAGGGTTCTATTGATTTAGGTCTCTGGTTTCCTAAATATGTTAAAACTCTCAGTATTCATGCTTATTCTGATGCTGACTGGGCAGGGTGTTCTATTGATAGAAGAAGCACTGGTGGTTTTTGTATATATTTGAGTGATTCTCTCATTGGTTGGAGTGCTAAAAAGCAACCAACAGTTGCCAGATCTTCTACAGAAGCAGAGTATAGATCCTTGGCTAACACAGCTGCAGAACTCAACTGGATTTGTAAGTTGTTAGTTGATATTGGTCTCATACTTCCAACACCTCCCCAATTATGGTGTGACATCTCTGCAATTTCATTAGCTAAAAATCCAGTCTTTCATGCAAGAACCAAGCATGTTGAAATTGACTATCATTATATCCGAGAATAGGTCATTTCCAAAGCTCTTTCTGTGCATTTTATCTGCTCTCAGGATCAAATTGCTGATGTTTGCACCAAATCCTTGTCAAAGCCTCGTTTTCTTCTACTCAGAAGCAAACTTTCTCTTCAGATCCCTCAATTCAGTTTGAGGGGGCATATTAAAGATTAAATAGTCAAAGACAAATCTTAGTTTGTTGTGTAGTTGGTTAGATTAGTTACAACTATCAATAGTTGGTTAGTTAGAATCTTCTTTGTACAACTGTGTACAACAAGCTTTGTGTATATATACACTCTGTAATCTTATTATTTTTTCAATCAATATAGAAAATACTTTTCCCATTAAATGGTAAATATTGTACCAAGACTTCAAGTCCTCCCTTCAAGAATGGCAAACCTGGCTCATCCTTGGCCCAACGGCAACAGCTCTCCAAGCTACTATTTTTCTTTAGTTTTATCTCTATGTACACTCTTTTTTATATGCATGCGTGAGTCCTCCACCATCTTTTATACTCTTAAATGATTTTTCTATGAAGTAGAATCATCAGAGGCTTAAAGCACCTGCACAAAAATGTGTGTTCTCGGATCTTAAATATATATATAATAGGAACTTGGCTCCTTAAGATTGAGGAAGAGTTCTTTGTTCGATTAACAGAATTTCATGTTTATAATCAAAACCATTTATATTAACAATCACTTGGTAAAAATCGTTTCTACAAAAAATCAATTAAAATTAAGTTCGTTTAGTCAACCAGCTGTAACAAATAGATAGATGATTCATAATGCTTTTAAGGAATCCATCCAATTTTTTTTTTTATTGTTTGATGACTATGATCTCATATTTTATAGATTTTTTTGCAATATGATCTCTATAGAATGATTTATAAAGGTATTGCACAAAACTATCTCAAGTATAGGTCGAATCACAATCTTATACCTCATATTTTAAACATTACAATGTCATATCTCATCTTATGAATTTGTTGTTATGTTATATCCTCATTAATTTTTTTTGTTAATTTGACTTCTAACTGCTGACGTGGCAAGTAGAGGACCCACTATCTTGCCCAATTAAATTAAAAATTAATTAAATATTTAAAAATTTCTTCCAATTCTCTCTTTCCCTCTCCCTCTCCCTACCAATCCGTGCTATTCCCCAGAGCCGCGGAGTGGAACTCGACCAGCTTCGAGCCCCGGGATCGAGTCAGGCACACGCGACTCTTGCAACGGAAGCAAGTTCAAATAGCGGCTACAGATTGCAGACAGCAGGTGGTCAGGCAGGCGCGGGTTTGCGATGGGTCGAGCAGCAGCAGGTGCGGATCATGGTGGTTCGGGATTGGTTGGGTTCTGGCGACGGTGCATGTTCTGGGTGGCACAGATCAGGTGCGGCGACAGTGGGTCATGCAGGTGATGGGGGGGGATGCAAGTGGTTCGGCAGTGAGCAGGTGCGACGGTTGTAGTGGCGGATCAGCATGTTCTGGGGGTCGGGTTGCGTGGTGTAAGTACTGGGTTGATCAGAGCAACGACAAATAGGTTTCAATTTGGGCGTGCCTGACTTGGTCCCGAGCTCGGAGCTGGTCAAGATCCACTCGGTGGCTCCAGGGAATAGCACGGATTAGGAGGGAGAAGGAGAGAGAGAATTGGAAGAAGCTTTTTAATATTTAATTATTTTTTTAATTCAATTGGGCAAGAGAGTCGGTTCTCTGTTTACCACGTGAACGGTTAACAGATAAATTAAACGGATTTTTTAACGAATATGTCTAATATTGCAACAATTTCGTAAGATGAAGTACGAAATTGTAATTTTAAAAGCATGAAGTACAAGATTCTGGATCGACTTATAGTTGAAATATTTTTATGTAATTTACCTTTTGTAATATTGACAATTCAGATCATAAATTCAAAATCTTGTGAATCCACCCCACGAACTAAATTGAGAAGGAACTCCTCCTCAACAGTTAAGGAGCTAAGTTAGTTTCTACATACATGATAAAGTGGAGAAGATAAATAAATACGCCACATACAGCAAAACTAAAATATAGTTGAAACCCTAACAAAAGCCAAATTTGGGGTTCAACTCTCCTTTCAATTTTCATCATCATCCAATAGGCAATAACAGAATTACAATGAAAACAATATCAAATTCAAATTTCATCAAATCCGGCAATCAAATAACAACAAACCTCATTTCCCGATCCCTTCTCTTCTTGACTTCACTCGTCTCGTACCTATCGTGAAGCCGAATATTTCATCACAGCCTGCCACGTGTAAGCACAGCTGGCCTGCAGCCCAAAGGACTCCTTCCGCCGAACAAGCCCAAACAAAGAAAAAGTTTTTGCTTAAATGTTAAAATGATCATATGTTTTAGTCATTGAGTCAATTTAGTCCATGTGTCTTCTATTTGATTAATTTAGTTCTTGTGTTTATCTTCGTTAGCCAATTAAGAACATTTCAATCTAATTTTTGTAAAAAAACTTATTTATAAAATTATAACTATTTGATTTAAAATATTTAAAATAAAATAAAATTAAAAACTAAAAGAAGTTTTATTTTTCTATGTCACAACCTTAATTATTTTTCAGATTAGAAGTTTTATTTCTTATATGTGTTTTTTTCTTATTAATTTGCATTTTTCTATAAAGAGAAAGGGTAATTATTTCTCATATGATTTTTCTTATGAATTTTTTAAAAGAGATTGAATGAAATGTTCTTAATTGGCTAACATAGATAATCACGATGATTAAATTATTCAAATAAAAAATACAGAGACTAAATTGACTATATGATTATAACACAGAGAATATTTTGACATTTAAGCCAAAAGTTTTTATAAAGTCAGGGGCTGAGTTTGGTGAAGGATTTGACAAAGCAATTGGACTAGAACACCCCTCAAACATGAAAAGTCATAACTAACTTGAAAAAGTAGATTTATGATGTACAAGGGTATTTTTGTAAGAAAAACAGAGAAAATAAAAAATAATTTAAGCTACCTATCAACAAAATTCTCTTTATTAATTAAAAGACAATGAAATTACAATTTTGTATTTTATCAACAAATAAAAATACATTAGTTGTGCATTCAAACAAATTAGTAAAAGACACACGTCCTATACTTTAACATTTGCACCATTTTTATTACTCATTTATTAAAGCTTTATAAAAAATCTTTAAAAAAACACGTAGCGCCTGTGAATAAAAAGGCCGTTTAAACAAATGTATGCACGTGCAGAAATGTCAATTTTTTTTTTTTTACTAAATGGATAAATTTACATTAAGGTGTTTGATATACGTGCAAACTGTTAAGTTGAAAATATAATATTTGCCATCAAACTCGTCGTCTATAAAATTAAAATTTTATAATTACTTATTTACTTCCAAGTAAAGTCTAAAGAAAAAGTTAGGGAAGGCATCCATAAAGCCGTTTTCGTCACTTGTTTTTTAAAAGCCGCACCCCACATTCCACTTCATCCCCGTCCTTATTCTACCTTCTCTTCTCTCCACCAAAAACAAATAAATAAAAACAAAGGAAAAATGCATTTTTCAGCATCATTTGCTCACTCTAAATAGTGAATAAAGCAATCCCAACCCTCCCACACCACTCCCCAGATCAGATCTCACCTTCTCTCCACTCCACCACCACCCAATGATTTCTATCCACTGAATCATCCATCGTGAATTTTGTACACCACCGACTGATCGTTTCCCATGGCGACGCTGCAGAAATTCAAGCTCTTGGCGACTCAATGCGCCGTCGCCGGAAGCCCAACGCGGAGCCCATCGGCCAGCCCAGTCATCCACCTCCGCCGCCGCAAGACGCTAAGAATGTTCCTCACCCGCCAGGATCGCCGCCGATTGCCTCGCCAAACCAATTCCTCGGAATCTCCACCCATTGACGGTGACAATCGCGACCGTGATTCGCCGCAGAAGAGCAAGGAGGTTGCTCGAGTTCGGCGCAAGCTGAAGGACCTCTTCGTGTCGTCGCCGCCGCTCGAAGATAGGATTTCGGATAGGAGGAGTGGAGGAATTGGGGACGAAGAAGAAGGGCGAGGGTTGTTATCGGCAACCGGAAGTGGTGATGGTGCCGGTGAGATTCCGACTCAGCGAGGCGCAGGCTTGTCGCTTCGGCCAATAACGGCGTCGTTTCGAAATAGGTTACTGAAACGAGCTTGGCGGCCTGTTCTGGTTACCATCCCCGAGTAGCTCAATTTTCTGTGAACGTACGGATAATGCCATTTTTTTTCTTTTCGAAAATATGAATTTTTGGTACTCTGGAGTGTGATCTTATTATGTTAGTTTTTTTTTATTTATTATATATAAATAGTAAATAAGAAATTAAATTTGTTTTCCGAAATAAGAAATTTAGATTCATTTAGAATGTTTGGTGGCAACGGACATATTTTGGCGCCGCCCAAGGCTAATATGCGCCGGGAGTTGCTACTGTTAACGAGAAGCGTACCGACCACGATACGTCGGGCCTGGCCTTTGCGGCGGAACCAGCGGAACGTGCCGCGCATATTAGCGTCATCTGCGCATCTTATCAGTTAGATTTAGATGTACGTCAGGATCTTATCATTAAAAGCATGGTGGGTTTGTGGAATTTTCTTGTGGAGTAATAATATTTTTATTTCAAAGGGGTTAGGCCAATTTGTCGAAGTGTCTTTTTTCACTTAAAATTGAATTATTTTATAAGAGAATAATTTATATAAAATGAGTTTATTAAAATGCGATGTACGGTCCAACAATGTATTTTTATGTCTAATTTCTCATCGAGTGACAATGCGTTATTAGACCAAAACGTCTCTGTGACGGTGAATGCATTTTACACATAAAGCTAAATTATAAGATTATATTCACCAAAGGCGAATTTGAATTACATTATTGCTAGCCCATTGTGAGACTAAGCTCATCCTTCTCCTCCTTAGTGTTGATAATATCGTTTGTTCAATTTTTTATATATAAGATTATAAGCACGTGCAAGGTCCATTCTTTCCTCGATGTGGATTTATATTCTCAACAAGAGGGTTTGAATGGTGGACGTAATGGGTTGAACAATAAGACTCTAACTACCAGGAGAATTCACAACTTGCATAATGAAACAATGTTCTTATTTATTTTGTAATTAAATGAGGGGTAAGTCTTAGTTCTTGACTTTATATCCATTAGATTAACAAGTAAGTATAAATAATATTTTCTTAATTCAATCGTAACTATTTATTTTTAATAACTATTGAATAAAAATGGTTAAAGTGAGATTTAGTAGTGGGTAGGGTTGGATCATTGAAGAAGCAAGGACAAGGTTTGGACGAAGAAATCAGGGGAGTAAATAATTTTTAATTAAAAGTAGACCTGTAAACGGGTCGGGTTTATTGGGTTTTAGGTCAGGTTCAATCCGATCCGTTAAGTTAACGGGTCACCCGAACTCGACCCGTTTAGATAACGGGTCACCCGAACCCGACCCGTTAAGATAACGGGTCACCTGTTTCACCCATTAAGACCCGTTAACAATTATTTTTTGTTTTTTTTTTGCATAAAGTCTATTTTTTGTTGTTAAGATTTTTATTGAAATTACTAAAATATCCTCCACTAACGGGTGCTAACGGCTCTAACGGGTTTAACGGGTTGACCCAAAGTGACCCGTTATTTAACGGGTCCACCCGTTAGCGACCCGACCCGTTAAACACCCACCCAAATACTAATATTAAAGGGTCGGGTCGGGTTAACGGGTCGGGTCCAAAATGCCAGGTCTAATTAAAAGACCGTCTCCTTCGGCTTGCATGTGGTGATGTTCAGAGAGGTTCAATTATCAGTGTATAGACTATTGGGCCCGACACATCTTTAGTGGGCAAATTTGCCTGCATTTTTTCACGTTTGTGCTTCAAATCCTTGCAAACTTAATCATGATTTGGAGCACAATATGCACAGGATAATCATTTGAATCATGTCCTTAATTATAAATTAAGAAACAATGGTGAGGAGCTACTCGGCTTGTTAAGATTTGAAAGGACCCAACCTTTTCTTTCTGGCCTGAGAAAGGACACGTGGGCCTAGTAGTAACCTTCGTAAATTTGGGCCTTACCTATTATTGGGCTGTGTATGGCCCTTTTCCAAGAGGTCAGGCTCATGTGGCTGAACTGAACCAGTATTCGTTGACAGCAATACAACACAGTAAAGATTCAGATCGATTCATGCTCCCTTCATATAGTTTTGATCGCACGTTTGACATTATCACCATAACCTTGTATTGTGATTCTTGGACCATTAGATTTTCAACACATACGTTTAGATTTCGGGTTCAGAACTTTTCTTCTTTTAAATTATTATAATAATTTCGAATTCTCTTTTCCTCTTAACAATAATATATAATTGATCAATTATATAGTTTGCGTATAAGTTGTTTTAAATTATTGTAAATCAAAATTTGTACAAAAATTATATAATTGATCAAACTTATACGCAAAAATATATTTTTGTACAAAAATTATATAATTGATTAAACTCTATATCAATTATAGAGTTTGATCAAAATTATTATATATTTTTGTACAAAAATATATAATTGATCAAACTCTTCGCTATTTTCTTTACAACTGATTATTTTACAAAAACAACTTATACGCAAACTAACAACAATACCAAATTGGCTGTTAGTCCAATTAACTTTTGGTAGGGTCTTTGTCTCTTTAGAGCAAGGATTAATTCATCTCATATTTCGACATAATATTTTATAATATTAACATATGAATTGACGTTAAACGAATTGATAGAAATTTATGAAAAACCTCCTTTTAAAAAAGAATCTCTTCTAACATTTGCTTGTAAATAGTAATAGACGTGACAAATAGTATTCAGTATGCACAATGATTACGAGCGAGTACAAATCCTGTTGTAGTAAAAATTAGAGTGATTTACAATTTTGCCCAAAGATCCCTCTAACATAACGACATACCACATGCAGTCAGCGATCCCCCTCTATACTTTTGATGTCGTTGAGAAGAGATTTTTTAATATGATTGAAACACGAGTGATACAGTATATGTTATTATATCAATGATGAGTAATGCGCGCTAAAAAAATAATAACTTAAAAAATATAATTTTTCACTGCTTATATAAAAACAGGTAATGTACCATCTATGTTTTCGTCACAATGAAAAATTTCTTGTCGGCCAGCACAGCAAAAGCGTCCACGTGACTTTTCCACTCAACGACACGTCCCGGGACCAAACTCCACGTCAGCCATACAAATCATCGAACACTCGGTAGACCCCACACAGCAATAAACAACGATTCGGCCCTCCCATTTAGGCCCCACCTCCCTACCCTCATTATCTTATCCCATTCTGTCAGACTAGACATTCATATAAAGTCGCCGTCCGAAAAACCATAAAATTCAAAAGTTAAAAGGAAAATTCAAAAGACTCCGAGCACTTCAAAAGACGACCATGTGATTTCCTCGGCCAATTTTCAGGCGTTCTCTCTCCCTCCAATTTCCCACGCGCTACCGCCTTCAACCTCCACGCGGCGCCACTGGTCAGCAATCACGTCCTTCTATCGCGCTCTTGTGTATATGTCTGTTTGAGGCGAGATCGATCCAAGGGTGTGCGTTAGGGGCCTCTGAAATTTCGGTTGCCACCTGGCGTCTCTGATGAGAAGAACAATAAGATGGGCGGAGTGACCTCTTCAATCGCAGCAAAGTTCGCGTTTTTCCCGCCAAGTCCGCCGTCGTACACAGTCGTCGCCGACGAGTCGTGTGGAGGGAGGCTCCACATTCCGGAGGTGCCGAGGAGGGACGACGTGGATGTGCTGAAGCTCAGGAATCGCCGGGGGAATGAAATCGTGGCCGTACACGTCAAGCACCCCAAGGCCTCTGCAACTATGCTTTACTCCCATGGAAATGCTGCTGATTTGGGGCAGATGTTCGAGCTTTTCGTCGAATTGAGTGCTCGCCTTCGGATTAATTTGATGGGGTAAGTACGTGCTTTTGACTGTGGATTTTGGTTTCTTGGTTTTTTAATTTGATTACTTTCAATTGGGTTGGTAATAATTCTTATGGGATTTCAAAGCTGAAGTTTTTTTTGGTAGTGTTTGTTAGTTAATTCGGTTTATTTATTGCTAATTAATTCAGCTTAGAGTTATAAATGTGAAAATATATTATGAAGTAAATCTAGTAAAATTTGGAAGCATCACTACAAAATTGGTTGGCTGAGCTCAATTATTTCCTTATACAAATATTCCAAGAAATGCAAAATTGCAAATCAATGTCACAATAATGGAAAATGAAAGCAAAAGTGTAAACTTTAACGAAGTAGTTATATTTCTTTTAACACACGAAGCAAATTGGGCCTAATTGGTGGCACATTATGATCTTTCGAGCTAGTTAGAAGTGAAATTTTCCCTTCCACGCGGACATAGACTTGCGGTTTTGGTGTTTATATGTTATTTTTATGTTCATGTCAAGTTTCTATATTCCCAACAGTGTAGCATAGGAGGTGAATAATGTAACCATAAAGCTCATGTTCGTTTTAAATTGATTATTTGCCCTTATGAAAGTTAAAATTTTACGCGAGCAATTGAAGATAAACAATAATGGTGAAGTTATAATCTTATGTTGCCTAGACTAAAACCTTATGCATTGTTAGATATTAGAATTTTGTTCAGCTGCGTGCAATCTGTATGCGTGCTTGCAAGCACAAATAGTGTAGACTAATTTGGAGAGTAATATGTATTTGAAATTATGTGGTTTTAGTGAGTAGCGATTTTATGCTAGTGTGCATGCACTTCTAGTTCTACATGCAGTTTGCAAACAATGACAGGAATAGTAGACAATAATGCATACCGTTTCCTTTTATTTACTAAACATCCGGATGAAAAACAAATAGGGTTTTATATACACCCATAAAAAGCCCACATATCTGAACGCTATTGACAAGTCTGACTGGTTCACCAGTGATCATATTGGTCCTGTAGTTCAATTATCGGTGGATTCAGATATTAAGTACGTTGATCCCATTGGTTTTTCCTCAGTGATATTGCATCTTCTTGGTTTGCTTTACGTTCATATACACATGAGAGACAAATATCAAAAAAGAAAATGGGTCCATTTTAACGGTCATGCAAGGAAAAATATTCAGAGGTTATAACATTGATTTCAGGAAGATTTTAATTCATCTTGCTGAACAAACAGGTGTTAGCAAAGTCCATTTAAAGTTATACCATGAGTATTTAGTAATCCGCTAAGCAATAGAGAAGTACCCTATCTGAAACCAAGCAACCAAAGCAAAAATAAAAATAGACTAACGAAACACTTCACATGTAGAAACGCTGGTGAAGAGTCATCTTCCACGATTCACACAAAAATACCAATCAGATAATGTCTCAAGAATTTTACTTAAACAGAGGAACATGACAAGATGTTCAACTATGTACACAGGTCAATCAGATTATCAAACACATTATGTTTGGTACTGAGATTAAAGAACTCAAAAACAAGATTCTTTTCTAAATAATTATAGCAACCAACAAGCATTCAGTCAAGACATATGACCAGTCCAGTAAAGGAGTGCCGGCAGGCGTTGTAACTCTCACCAATTTTTGAAATATCACCAAAAGATACAAGCACATATTAGATACTTCTGCTCACCTGACAGCTGTATAATGTGGTGGTCACAGTGGTTGCACTGGCAGGCCCTCTTTTTTTTTTATTGGCTCCTTTCTTTAACTGATTATAATATGTTTTCTATCGGTGACTTAATTTAAGTGTTTGTTTACATGGATTTTGCAGGTATGATTACTCTGGTTATGGACAGTCAACTGGAAAGGTTAGAAGCCTAGTCTCAATTATGCTGTCATAAGATGCTAGCTTCTTAATGTGTTTATCCAACTTAAATGGTGTAACGTATAATATCAGCTATGTCTCTGTGTATCTTTTGATTCATTTGTTTTTCTTTTTTTATTGGAGGGTGTTAGATCATGGTTTCTGTTTATTTCTTGTTCAAGATATTAAGCTTCTGATCCAACTTTTTAAATCAAATAAATTCATTATACTTTTCTTAGGCTGGGAACTATATGGTTAAATGGGCATTTGAGTGTAGAAAATGTGAATGCAGATATATCGTGCAAAGATGGAATCTGACTAGGAAACTAAGGTTGGAGATTCTTTAGCATGTTAGTATCCTGGTGTTTTGGTGGTTGATTTTCCAAGAGAAAAATGGACTGTAGCTTGATGCATCTGAATATATGTTTGTTTCCTTTTGTTATTATACGCAAGTGATAAATATGGGCTTTGCATACCATTCATGGATGTCCAATGCTTGCCAAATTATTTTGTGAATGCGTCTAAACAGTTAGGTTTGATAGCAGTTCATGCTTAATGAGTAACAGTCACCCTTTCCTCTTGAATCAGGCAACTGAATGTAATACGTATGCGGACATTGATGCAGCTTATAAATGCCTCAAGGAGAAATACGGGGTCAAAGATGAACAACTAATATTATATGGTCAGTCTGTTGGTAGTGGTCCCACTGTGGATCTTGCATCACGTCTACCAACCTTGAGAGGTGTGGTATTACACAGTCCCATTTTGTCTGGGCTGAGGGTGTTGTACCCTGTCAAGCGGACATACTGGTTTGATATTTACAAGGTAATTTTGTACCAGTGATTTTACACTGCCTGCCTGTTTCATCCTCCAAATGGGACTTATATATATTTTTCCAGATTGACCAAAAAATATTCTCTTTTTCAGAATATCGACAAAATTTCAATGGTGAACTGTCCTGTCCTGGTTATACATGTAAGTTTATCTCCTCTCTTCGAGTTCGTATTCTTCTCTATGCGCGCGCACACACGTCTGAATGCAGACAGAGTTTGAAGTGTAACCACATGGAGTTTTTAGTAAATTTTCAATAGATTACAAGTCTGTAGATTAATGCATGGTAGTAGAGTTTTCAACATATTATCAAAGTTTGTGGTAGAATTGGTAACTTTCTCCTGCTGTTATGTTACCGCCAGTCATTCACATTCCCTTTCCATCTTTTCTCATATCAGAAACTGTTGTTTGTTTTGTGTGGAAAGTAGTAATAAAATGTTCTATGCCCAGGGGACAGCAGACGAGGTTGTAGATTCGTCTCATGGGAAGCAACTTTGGGTGCTTTGCAAGGAAAAGTATGACCCTTTATGGCTCAGTGGAGGTGGGCACGGCAATCTTGAGCTTTACCCAGAATTTATCAAACATCTAAAGAAATTTGTACACAGCCTTGGCAAGTCAAAATCGACCACAAATGGTTCTAGAACAAGTAGAGTAGATTCTGAGAACGAGAACAAACCATCTGAAACCGGTACTTCAGATTCATGTGAAGCAGGTTCTGATCTTCCAGAAGTTTCTAGAAACAGTTTAGATAGTCGACTAGAGAAGTCTAAGAAGTCGAACAAGCCCGAAAAGTCTCGGATGAGCACTGACCGAGCCGACACGTTTAGGAGAAAGAAGGGTTTAGCTTGGTGACTTGTTATTACATGGAGAGCAGCTGAAATAAGGTTATGTTATTTAAATGATGTATCAAAATTCCAAATGGAATGGATCTGATTTGGGCGTGGTGTGCACATAAATTATATGTTTCATTTTGTTTGTATATTCTGCAACTTGGGAAAATCCTGCTTTGTATTTCTAATGGAAAATCAGCCTCATTTAAACACGCCAGAGATCTTCGCCATCAGCAGCATTTCGTGCATTTTCCTACTTTTAAGGGAAGTGATTTTCTCACGCCTTGTTAGCATTTGAATTGAATAACTCAGGAGAACTAAGGGACATAAAAGGGTGTTCTGAAATTAATTCACATTTCTACCGTCTTTGGGTTTAGAGAAATTGACCTCATACAAGAATCAGATGACAAAAATCAATACACGTGTGCAGAAATGGTGTACAAATATAAATATACATTTTTAATGAATAATGGTTAGAGAATGGCGCACAGAAAGGTTGTTCGTTCGTGACCGAAAGGTCACTGGTTCGAGTCGTGAAAGCAACCTATTTGCAAAGTATGGCTGAAGCTGTGTACGATAGATGTTTTCCCCCTCTTTCAACTTTCGTAAAGTGAAAAGTCTTATTAGCTTGGAGTCGGCCTTTTAATGGTTTAGAGAAATTGGGAGTTTAGTGGTGGTAACATCATAAACTTCCACATCCAGTGAACTAGGCATGCTAATGGGAAAATCATCATATGATCAGAATTTTATACTCTTCTAAAACCCCGTGGATGACTACGGTTCGTTAACAGTGCGTCGTTGGTTTTGTCCCTCATTTTATTCATGGTTCTTAATTTTAGTGGGATTGTGGCTATTTTGCCCTTTGATTCCTTTCTATTCTGAACTCATGTCAATATTTTATATTGATTTTGCTTTTTGTCTTATTACTTCTATAAAAAAAAATCAATATAAAATGTTAAGATGGTTTAACCGTGACCATAGAACATAGGAGGGCATGAAATGAGGAGGGCAGACAATCCAAGTCCACGACTTACCACCACCCGCTACATCATTGGTCACATTAGCAACCTGTTTCACTAGGTTAGCGCCAACATCCTTTGACTTTATCCTTGAACTCTATGCTTTTTGCAAGTGTTACACCATCTTTTGTCACTTTGGGTGCCCCAAAGCATTTTTAAATAACCATAGCAGCAAATAGTGGCCATGACAACTTTTTTAAAGAAGAGAAAAAAATACAAGAACTCAATATACAAATTCATGCAAACTATAAAACATAGCAAGACAATTAAAACGAAGCACATGTATAATCTATATCTTACTGACTATGAGAAAACAAAGAAAAGCAACAATCAAAAAGCCTTTTAGCACTTAGATTCTCAATGTTCGATTTCCAATTATTTGATTGTAGTTTACTAACATGTTTTAATCCAAACATCTGGCTATTACACTTCTTTCCATGAGTCATGTGAAATAGCTCCCTTAATAACAGCAATAAAAAATGTTAAGCCTTTTGCAGTCTCTTGACATTAACACACACATTTACAAAGACCAATATTAATAAGGAGTTACAAATATTCTCGAAGGAGGATTGTCTGCCCTCCCACTTCCGGTGCCCTCTTGTTTGTGTGATCACGGTTAAACCACGTCAATATTTTTATATTACTATTCATTTTTGTCTTATTATCTCTATAAAAAAATCAATATAAAATGTTGACGTGGTTTAACCGTGACCACACAAAACAAGAGAGCACGGAAGGGGGAGGGCTCTCCTAACAAACCAAGAAGAAATTCTTGAGAGATCCTTTTACAAGACAAGAACTCCACCAACAAACCAAGAAGAAATTCAACTAACCTTTGCAATAGGTCTTGGTAAACTCAGGCAGATGCATCAATTGGAAGGGAACTGCAGGGCTACAAATATATATAATATCTCTGGTAGCATTAACCATTTCTCTCTTGTTCTCCCGAATAGCCTCACGATTAAAAGTGCGAATCCATATGAACAAATTAAGAAAATACGAATTCAACCCATAATTCAGATTTCGTACGAAAATTAAGAGTGCTTGAATAATTGAATTTCAGCTTAATACCTCAACAAGATTAATCAAAAAACAAAAACTCATGATTTTTCTTTCAAATTTCGCTTCTTTCTAGTTTTCCATTAACCAAACACAAGAACAGGATTCACATTTTTATTTCCCCATCTTAATCTCAATTTTCTCATCAAACCAAACAAAAGATTGAAATCAAGTCGCATACCGGTCCACTTAAGCTCAGGTATTGGAGCAGCCACCGGTACCCAAAAGTATCCCAGAAATTGATGGGGTCGGGATGGAGGTCCTTGCAGTGTTATCTGCCGTACAATACGCAAGTCAGCATCTGAATGCCAGCAGCCGCCCTTTGCAATGCTATAAATTAAGGAACCAAAACACAGATTTATGCATGCATAGAAAACTAGCTAGCACTTGATGAAAATCAAGTTGTATACCTATCAGCTTAGCCACGGGTACCCAAAAGTATCTTGGAAATTGATGGGGTCGGGAAGGAGGTCCTTGCAATTTTTACACCTCAGGTACAGCAGCCATGATCCAATTCCACTAGGTTTCTTCGACGAAAGCTAGATTCGGTAAGGGCGTGTCGTCTGGGTCGTACATGCATCAGGATTTCCATGGCCATTTTTCAGAGTTGGTGGTTGTACTTGTCGATGCGTGTGTTGGAATTCTGATGAAATGAAATGATCTGAATTCCTGTTCCGACTTTACTAATTGTGATGAAACGAAAAGATCGTTGGAGAGGGACGACGGAGAGGAGTTGTATCTTAATTTAGTTGGAGGAGAAAAATTACCTGGTCAGTCGGAGAACCAGAGAGAGAGTCAAAATGGGAGCTCGTTGATTTAACGGAGAAGAAGATCGGAATGGCTGATGAAATGACAAAATTGCAGACATGAATCTGAGCTCTATACGCCTTTCCTAAGCTAAACGGACCAAATAAACGGAAAAGATTTGACGTCGGGGGTAAAATCAGAAGCTCAATAAATTACATTTTTTGGGCTGGTTTTTTATTGGATTTTGTCCTAATCATTAAATAAAATTATTACATGATTTTTTTGTCAAGATTCAAAGTTTTCAAACCATTTTCATTAATTTTCTCACATAAAATGATGGTATCATTTTGCCACAACGTAAAGGGGAGTTTATATAGGACAATGAGTAATTAAGTATTAGATATATATGTTAACACGAAAATTTCCTGAAACGAAAGAGACAAGAAACAAACGTGGTACAAAATAATATTTGTATTTTGATTTGATTTTGTTTTGTTTTTTGGGTTACAATCTCTTTTACAATTTGCCTCTGATTCTATCTCCGTAATGTGTTGATTTTGTGGTTTGGTTGTTGATCCGAAGGGCCGTCGGGGCTTGATCTTTGGATGAACAGTTCTTCAAGGGCCTTTGGAGGGCTTGATCTTGATGAACGAGGATGTGTGGATTTGTTGATGGGGTGTTGATCCAAAAGGCCGTCGGGGCTTGATCTTTAGGATGAACAGTTGATGATTTCTTCAAGGGCTTTTGGGCTTGATCTTGGAGGTTGAGGATGAATGGATCTTCGAAGGGCTTTTGGGCTTGATCTTCGAAGAACGATGAACGATGAACGAATCTTCAAAGGCTTTTGAGGCTTGATCTTTGAAGATGATGAACGACGCTTCGAAGGGCTTTTGTGGCTTGATCTTCGAGGATGATGAATGGATCTTCAAGGGCTTTTGAGGCTTGATCTTGAAGGTGGATGTGCGGATCTTCGAAGGGCTTTTGAGGCTTGATCTTCGAGGATGGATGAACGATGCTTCCAAGGGCTTTTGAGGCTTGATCTTGAAGAACGATGAACGATGCTTCGAAGGGCTTTTGAGGCTTGATCTTCGAGGTGGATGAACGCTTGCTTCAAGGGCCGTCGGGGCTTGATCTTTGAAGGGATGAACGATGAACGCTTGAACGGATCTTCAAAGGGCGTTGGGCTTGATCTTTGAAGGTGGATGAACGCTTGCTTCAAGGGCCGTCGGGGCTTGATCTTGAAGTAGGATTTGGCGAAGAACGAAGAGAGCTTCCTTGATTCTTCGGGATTTGCTTGAGAGCGTTTGGAACTTCAAAGCTTCAAGGCTTCTTTGCTATGTTTTTTGGTGTGTGAAATGTATGAAATGGATTCCTATTTATAGAATTCCAAAACTTGATTTTTGGGTTTTAATAATCAGATGAAATAAGTCACTTCTGCCAGGCGTTGACACGTGTCCTGTTTAGTGACTTTTCTGAGTTATTTTGATTTTTCGTTGACTCACACGCCACGTATAAAATTTATGTGACACGTGAGCGTTGAAGTTTTAATTTTTGGTCAACATTTATTTCACGAAATTTCGATGTCTACAATATAATTACTAATTGAATGAGGAAATTTTACTATATAATTGCCCACTAATGGGTTAATCAAGATCGAATCTTCAAAGACAAAATGTGGTTAAAGCACCAACATTATAACCCCTTTAATTTGTCAGTTTTGTTTGAAAACAAAACTGAAATTAAGATTAAAAGAAATCATTAAGAATGATCAACATGATCAATGAGGAGTTGTATTTTGAAATACGCAATAAAAAAGTTCCAACAATATCCCACATATTTCAAAATACAATTCGAAACACCCACATATTTCAAAATAGGAGAAATTAAGTTCTCATCCCTATTTTTTCTACTCCATTGATTAAAACCTTATTCCTTTTCAATTTTTTATCCAGGTCATTGGGTTTTAATAACGTCATTAATTATTTTAAAAATAAAATATTTACATGTCAAGATAATTAAATTTTATTTCTAAATATATTCATTTAGTGTTAGAAACATTACATTTTGTATATTTATTTTTAAAGCTAAACTTTTTTTTATCATATATTTCTATTTCTAGTTTGTACCCATTTTTAATTTGCAACCTTTTTTTTTAAATTGTACCAATTTTCTTTTAAATTTTAATTTGTACCCATATATTAATTTTTGTTTGTCCCTTATTTTTTAAACTTTTATTTGCACTCTTAATTATTTTAACCTTTTATTTATACCCATAAATTATTTATAATGTACCCATTTTTTCTTTACAAATGTACCACTTTATTATATGCAAAATGTATCCTTTTTCTTTTTTTTTTTGTAAGTACCATTTTTTATGTAAAATCTATTTAACCTAAAATATGCCATTGTTTTTTATATATAAAATGTACTCATTTTTTGTTATATAAAACGTGCCCCTTTTTTATAAAATGTATACATTTTTTGTATGTAAAATGTACCCACATTTTATATAAATGTACCAATTTTTTATATGTAAAATGTAGCCAAATTTTATTGTTTAAATGTACTCATATTATATAAAAATAAAATCCAATTTTTTTTATAATCTAAGCAATTTTTGAATAATTGAATTGGTATTGTATAAAAACGGTTGAGTCTTTATTGGTATTATTGCATCTCATTTATTATTATGTCATTTATGTGGCAAGAGAGAGACTTTAATCAAAAACCTAAAATGATAAGGTTTGAGTCTATAGCACATAGAGACCAAGGACCGCAACTAAACTATACAATTCAAATCACCAAAAATGAATTTGAGTAACACAAGTTTAAAGAGGACAAAGAAGTACCAAAGGAAAGTGAGAATCCAACGCATTAGAACTGATGTCTTTTAGACTTGAACCAACCTTAGGACTGACCATCCACATTGAAATTTGGTGAATATTAAATTTTCTATGAACCAATATTTCTTTGTGTGAATCATAGGACTAACTATCCACATTGTATTCTTGGAATCCATCTTGTTCGAGCATGTTGGCGTGAATAGGCCATGCACCCACCTGAATATTCATGAGTGCTTTAGAGATCCTACCTAAACTTTCATAGCGAGTGGCCCCACTCCCACACTTGTACAGGTGAATCCATCAATTGTGCACTACAGTCAAGCACACCACCCATAGAAAGGCTATAGTATTCATTGAGAACATAAGTTCAACCTTGGACATTGTAGTAGTTGCAATCTCTACACCATAGGGATAAACTCTCAATAATATAAATTTGATAGGGCACACCCGATCAACAAGTGACATGTCTTTTACCCATGCGAACCTACTTCCTAGGATCTCCATTCACATAGTTTGGGTTACCATCACTCTTAATCAATGTTACAGGCATAAGTCTCATCGCCCTCAATGTAATAATCATCACTAGTATTTAGCTTAGTAGATTTGTTAGAGGATAGCTAGATCCAATTCTGACCTCAAAGTAGTTATGTCAAATACATATGCATAAGTCGTTCAGCTTAAGCTATCATAGCTATGACATCACACACGATGACCTAGCTGATTTCTTCCACAAATAGTGGGATATCTAAAACCAAATACATTAGTCTTTTTCACAAAACACAGTGATCTCTTCCACAAATAGTGGGATCTCTACCACAATATTAGCTTTAGGTGGCGGATATTAGAAAAATCTTGTAGGATAAATTATATCTGACACATCATTTAATTAGTGGCGGATATTAGAAAAATTATGTCGGTTATATCCGATATAAATTCCTGGTGGATATTTAGTGGCGGATATCAAAAAAATATTGTCAGTTATATCCGACAGTATTTTTGAATCCTTTTTTAAAATATTTTTGACAGATTCTGGCGGTTTTTAAGTTAATGGTGGCGGTTATAACCGGCAGAAATTGACTATTTTATTATTTTACTTTCTGGCGGTTATTATTTTAGTATTCTGGCGGTTATAACCGACAAAAATGAAAATTTTATTATTTTAAAATGTTATATTGATTATAAATAAATAAATAAACACATATTTTAAATTTTTTTTTTTCACTCATGACCCTAAAGTCTAATGAACCCAATTCCCACGAGCCATAAATTTTCTGAGAGAATAATAACAACAGACTACAATCTGAAGCTCTAACATTTTTGTAATAAGGATTATCCTCCCTCACATGCAAGCAACAAGATACAAAGAAATTCAAACAATTTTTTTCAATGGATCACAAAGCACATTATCTGGCACATAAACACACATGAACATCTGGTGTACTCTATCATGTCTGATTTTATTATTTTAAAATGTTATATTGATTAAAAATAAATAAATAAACACATGTTTTATTTTTATTTTTTTTTTTGCGATTTTTTACACATGCTATCCCGGAGTATATACAAACATATTTGATAGTTGGATCGTTGAAACTAGTTTCGTAGAATGCATATCCTATCAAGTTGATAGATTTAACAAACACTTAAGAGTTAAGGTTATACTTCCATTAAGTATAAAATAAGATTTATCCACTAGTGTAAATATTTTAAATTGAAGATTGAATTCATTCATTGCATTCTTATAGGATCGAGAAGTGTAGCTGCAAAAAAATCATCAAAATCGAAGGTAGAATAACCGTTAAATTGTGATTTTTCGTTTATAACCATCGAAAACTTTTGTTCCGTTACCTAATCTCTGAATGTTTGTTTTTTGCGATTTTTTACGTATGCGATCTTGGAGTGTGTACAAACAAGTTTGCTGGTTGGATCGTTGAAAAACGTTTCTTAGAATGCGTATCGCATCAAAACGGCAGATTAAACCAACACTTAAGAGTTAATGTTATACTTCCCCATCAAGTGGTATCCACTAGTGTAAATATTTTAAATTGAAGATTACATTCGTTCAATGCATTCTTATAGGGTCAAGAAGTGTAGCTGTAAAAAAATCATCAAAATCGGAGGTAAAATAACCGTTAAATTGTGATTTTTCGTTTATATCCGTCGAAAACTTTTGTTTTGTTACCTAATCTCTTAATGTTGTTTTTTGTGATTTTTACGTATGTGATCTTGGTGTGTGTACAAACAAGTTTGACGGTTAGATCATTGAAAAAAAATTCGTAGAATGTGTATCGCGTCAAAACGGTAGATTAAATAAACACTTAAGAGTTAATGTTATACTTCCATTAAGTATAAAATAAGATTTTGTGGTATCCACTAGTGTAAATATTTTAAATTGAAGATCAAATTTATTCATTGCATTCTTATAGGGTCGAGGAGTGTAGCTGTAAAATCATTAAAATCAGAACTAAAATAACCGTTAAATTGTGATTTTTCGTTTATAATCGTAAAAAACTTTTGCTTCGTTACGTAATATCTGAATGTTTGTTTTTTAAGATTTTTTACGTATGCAATCTCGGAGTGTGTACAAATAAGTTTGACGGTTGGATCATTGAAAAAAGTTTCGTATAATGCATATCGAGTCAAAACGGTAGATTAAACAAACACTTAGAGTTAATGTTATACTTCCCCATCAAGTATAAAATAAGATTTTGTGGTATCCACTCGTGTAAATATTTTAAATTGAAGATCGAATTCATTCAAAGCATTATTATAGGGTCGAGGAGTGTAGCTGTAAAAAATCATCAAAATCAGAGCTAAAGTAACCGTTAAATTGTGATTTTTCGTTTATAACCGTCGAAAACTTTTGTTCTGTTACCTAATCTCTTAATGTTTGTTTTTTGTGATTTTTTACGTATGCGATCTCGGAGTGTGTACAAACAAGTCTGACGGTTGGATTGTTGAAAAACACTTCATAGAATGCGTATCGCATCAAAACGTTAGATTAAACAAACACTTAGAGTTAATGTTATACTTCCATTAAGTATAAAATAAGATTTTGTGGTATCCACTAGTGTAAATATTTTAATTTGAAGATCAAATTTATTCATTACATTCTTATAGGGTTGAGGAGTGTAGCTGTAAAAAATCATTAAAATCGAAACTAAAATAACCGTTACATTGTGAATTTTCGTTTATAATCGTCGAAAACTTTTGTTCCATTACGTAATCTCTGAATGTTTGTTTTTTACGAGTTTTTGCGTATGCGATCTTGTAGTATTTACAAACATGTTTGACGGTTAGATTATGGAAACTAGTTTCGAAGAATGCATATCTCCGTTAAATTTGCCTAAATTTTGAAGTGGGAAATGTAATTTGTGCTAAATTTTTATTTATGTTTTTCAAGTATTGATTAGACAATATTTAGTTCGTGTGATGACATTTTCATTGTACAATTCTCTTTTTGTTTCTTTATCGCATATTTTACATGAATTATTATCTATTAAACCAAAAGTGTAAAAATTATCCATTAAACCAAACAATTATTTATTTAATTTTTAAAAACATATTCTATTTAAATATATATTATTTATTTATTTATTAAACCAAACAATTATTATCTTATTTTTTAAAATCATAACAAAATTTTGGGGGAGAATTTAAAATTTTCAGAGGGAGTTTTGGGGGAATTTGTGCCGCCATTTTCTTTCTGTCAGTTATAACCGACAGTAATGAAAATTTTCCAAAATAAAAGCCCTCCATCTCTTCCTTGCGCCAGTGCTTCTCCTTTTCCCATTTTCTCCTCTCCTAATTTCCTTCTCTCCTCATTTACTTCCAGTTCGAACACTTGTAACCAGAGTTCATAAACCCTAGCTTTAGCTATCTCGAATATGGCGAAGCGCTCTGATGACTCCAATTCTTACTGTTGTCGGACAAGAAGAAGGTAACACTCTTGCTCTCGCTCTCTCTCTCCCCCCCCCTCTGTCTCTGTCTCTCTCTGTGTCTCTCATATGGGGAGCTGTGGGTTTGAATTTAAACTTGCTAAAATTTGTTAGTAGTTAGTAGTTACCTAGCCGATAGGTGATTGAAAAACTTGAATAATTTTGTGTTGTTTGTTTCAGTGGGTTGGATGTTGTTGGTGGTGGTGCTACGAGCGGATGTCATCGCTCAAAAAGGTTAGCACATCATTATGGTGTTGATGCTGCTCGAGACACCTCAAATACGGGGCAATAAGGGACAACCCATCCCATGAACTCGTCGGACTCGAACTACCCCATGATGGAGGGTAGAAACGGGTAAGGGTTCGGGTTGGATAGTCTGGTCAAGACCTGGATTTCCCAACGGGCGCGGTGCTCGGCGTCGACTTTGAGAGCGAACGGGCTACGGACGGAGGGGTTGGATGACGGGTCGTAGACTAAGAAAACGGTGCCCATTGCTCCCTTGCCTAAGACTTTAAGGGCCCTGAGGTTTTCGAGATCGAGCTTCGGCGAGGTTTCAGATGGTGAATGCAGGGGATACGAAAAATGCAGAAAGTTCAGGGGATGTGGAAAATGCAGAAAGTGATTTATATTTTTTTTTATTATTAATATATTTTATGTCGGTTTTATCCGACAAGAATGCTTTTATTTATTCTTATTAATAAATTTTCTGTCGATTATATCCGACAGAAGTTCTGGCGGTTTTAGTATTTTCTGTCGGTTTTATCCGACACAAATTCTCTTATTTATTTATTATAAATATATATATCTTGTCGGTTATATCCGACACAATTTCTGTCGGTTTTAGAGTATTTTCTGTCGGAAAATTCATTTCCTGACGCTGGCAATTCTGTCGCTTATTATATCCTCCACTAACAGTAATATACGTTTCTTGTCGGTTATCATAGCGATACTAATAAATGGTTTTGTAGTAGTGGATATCTCAAACCAAACACAATGATCTCTTCCACAATTAGTTGGATATAAACCTTGATAAGAGGCTTTTAAGTCATTTAGCATGTACTGAAGCATTTGTACAGGCTAATAACTTAGGTTTCATAAATTAGCATATCTATTCAGACATCTCCGAAATATGACATTAACATGTATAACATCTATCACAAGTATCGTCATACTTATTAGTATCTTAAAAATATTCAGTACTTAGACTATACCTTTCTAATGATCCATGCGATTTTGGTGCATATACTTAAATATACATAACATACCCCACATTTTAAAGTAGGTTTTTTTTAGCTAAAATGGGCCCTGAGATTTGCATAACACTTTGATCCCTTAGATTTGAAATCAATAGAATTGGTCCCTGATTTTGTCCATTATCAACAAGGTTATAAAAATCACTAGGCGCTAGTCGGGTGGCAGGCAGGGGCCTAGGCGGATTTTTGTAAATTTATTATATATCTTGTAAATAATTATCTTTTTACACCTAAAAAAAAACTATACTTGTATGGATAATAAAATAATGATAAAATGCAAATTAGGTACACCATTTCCATAAGTATTGGATGAACTTATAGTAAATCCATCATTTGCAAATTAGGTATACTATTTCCATAAGTATACCACCATGAAACCAAAAAAGAAAAAAGCACACAATTAATAAAAAAAATATCTAAAAAAACCCACCTAGGACCGCCTAGGTGCCGCCTAGCTTCCAGTCGATTTTTTCAAACGCCTTGCCCAAAATCGGGGTGAGGCTCCACCGCCTAGGCCGATTTTTAGAACAGTGATCATCAATCATATTGGTCCTTCATTGAAAAATCTCCATTAAATAAGAATAGAATGACCAAAATACCCTTAATTTTTGTCAAATCATTTTGGCCCATTGTTTATTAAATTGAAGGTACATTTGTTATTTTGATCCTTATTTAACATAATTTTGTACGGAATGACCAAAATGATTGATGGTAGACAATCTCAGAGACCATTTATATTGATTTCAAATCTCAGGGACCAAAGTGATGTGTTATGCAAATCTCAAGGATCATTTTGGCTGAAAAGCCTTTAAAGTATGTCATCTCCAATAATAAAGTTTTTCCAATACATTAGGCTTCTCCAACCCCACCATTTTAAGAGCAAGTCTAGCCCATGCGGGCTTCAGCGTTGGAGGGGGCCTGAGCGACAGGCTTGGCACGAATCGCTGGCCTGAGAGCCCGAGGGCCAGGTGATGCAAAGATAACATCGGGGCGACGTTAACCACGTTTATGTTTTTTTTTTACGTTAGGCGCATGCACTTCAAGCGCGCGTGGTGGCGCGTCTCCGACAATTTTTTTCAGACGTGGGGCCCGCAGTGCAAATTCTGAAAGGTTACCGTTGGGCTTGGACATGTGGCATCTTTGTGGCCGTTGGATTTCAACTGTTACTTTTTGTGGACTGTTGGATTTCCAACGGTAAAAAAAAAAAAAAAACTCAAACCTCCTTTAATTTTAGCCATTGAATTTGAGATCAACGGTTCACATTATTCGCCTTTATAAATTAAAAAAACAGTAAAAAATCTGAAATTTTACCGTTGTGCCACGTGGCACAATCTGGAGGGTTGGATTTCAATTTTTTTTAATCCAATGGCAGAGATTAATTATGTGAATAAAAATTTTTTAAAAATGTATAAAATTAATAAAAAATTCGAAAAAAAAATTTGATTTTACTTTTCTGTAAATACTTTCTCATTATCTTCTACCTTACACCACAATTTCATATTTTCTCAACTACTTTCAACCACGTTCCTATCTTTCTCTCAAAGTTTCAATCCAATTTTTTTTCCAAAAAAATGACTAATGATGCAGGTACGAATTGGACGCTTATTGAAGATGTTACATTGTGTTCTAGCTGGGTTGAAGTTATTCATGATCCGATTACGAGTAATGAGATGCAGTTACATGAAATGTGGAGTCTTATTCATACCAATTATCTTGAGAAAATTGGTGGGAAAAGAACCAAAGAATCGATGTCCAATCGTTGGATAATACTCAGCCAATCGTTTAGTATGTGGAGAGACACCTTGGCACAAGCTAGTAGTAATCTTCGAAGTGGGGAAAATTTAGCGGATCAGGTAACAATATATTATTTATTTGTTTGTACTATACCCAAATTTACATTAGCTACATTGATTATAATTATTTCTTCTCCTGCATTGTGTAGACACTTCAAGCACAAGCTTGGTATAATGCCAAAACCAAAAGCAAAAACAAATCATTCAACCGGTGGGAATGTTGGAATATTGTCAAAGATTGTCCTAAATTCAGAGTTGTGCATGTTGGTCCAAAATTTATCATGAACAACACCCCTCTACACTTTACGCCCGATCATGCCTCGCATGTTCATGAAGATGACGCAGAAGAAGTGTCGGAAATGCCCCCCTGAACAAGCTTCAGGGTCGACCCGTTATCCAATTAGGCCTTAAGGTAAGAAGGATTCAAAGAGAAAAGGGAGTGCTTCCAAGAATGATTATGCAAAATATATGGAAGAACTTGCTCGCCAAGGTGAATTGACTTTGGCATGGGAAATTGCTAAATTTGAGGCTGATAAGGCTAGAAAGGAGGCAAAAGCTGCAGCTGTTGAGAAATTATTTCAAGCTAATGAGAGAGAAAGAGAGCTACTTAGGCAAGAAAGGGAAGAGATTGGAGAAGAAAGAAGGGCTCAATGAGATCGTGACATTATGAACACGCCTTTAGAAGGGAAGTCTCTATTCTAAATATTTTTGGAATTCGGAGAAAGCAGACGTGGTGCGAAGGAGGCGTGCAAGAGAAGCGAGAGCAAGAGGAGATGGTCCTAGCACGACAAGAGAAGATGATCCTAATCACTTTGTTTGTGATCGGAGCCCATAATTTTCCAATCACTTTGGGTTGTAATTTCTTATTTATTGAATAGAGTACTTTATGTTGTTTCCAATTTATTGAATTTAGTATTTTATTTAAACTAAGAGTATATTTATTTAATTTGGTAATTTATTTAAGGGTAAATATCAATTTACTACTCTCATGTTTCGTGGTTTTCAACATTTAGTACATCAAGTTTTCTTTCATCCCAGAGTCATACCTAAAGTGTAAATTTTGGGACAGTCTCATACATCCGTTAGTCAAACTGTTAAGTATTCTGTTAATTGATGACGTGACGCCCACGTGGACAATGACTAAGCATCACGTGTCAATAAGGGTCCCACGTGGATATTAAAAAATTAAAAAATTATAAATTAAAAAATTAAAAAAAATTACAAAATTACAAAAAAAAAAAAAAAAAAAAAAAACCTGTTATTCTCCTTCGAACATCTTCTTCTCCCTCCCTTCTTTATCCATCTTATCTCTCCTCTTCTGCACACCCTCTCTGCACACCATCTCCACTTCTTTCTCTAACCCTCATCTCTCTCCTCCTCTGCACACCCTCTCTGCACACCATCTCCACTTCACAGCTTCTGGGCAACTCTGCTTTGCCAAAGAGTTACTGAGTCGGAACCCCGAACTTGCCGCCGAGCTGGACTCCCACGGCTCTTCGCCTCTTCACCTGGCGGCGACAAAATGGTCAATGGAAATGGTGAAAATCTGGTGCGGGTCAACCCAGATCTGGGTTTGGTGTTGAATCACGATGAGCTCACTCCCCTACATCTGGGTGTGATCAAGGGGCGAGCTGGCCGAGTTGGCCCGAGTCAGACTGGCGGCGAGGGTGTGCGGAGGAGAAAATGGAGGAAGAGGGTCGGGGGTTGAGGTAGGGTGCCCAAATTTTTTTATTTTTTTTTAAATTGAGTGGGTCGGGGGTTGGATTTGCACATATAGGTGGAGGCCGAGAAGGGAGGGACAGTCGGGGTTGAGGAAAAACAACCTTTTTTTTGTAATTTTATAATTTTTCTACTTTGTAATTTTTAATATCCACGTGGGACCCTTATTGACACGTGGCGCCCAGTCATTGTCCACATGGGCGCCACGTAATTAGTTAACGAAAGACTTAACAATTTGACTAACGGATGTATGAGACTGTCCCAAAATTTACACTTTAGGTATGATTTTTGATTTTGGGACAAAAAAAACTTGATGTACTAAATGTTGAAAACCACGAAACATGAAGGTAGTAAACTGATATTTACCATTTATTTAGAGTAAGAGAATCTTTATTTAAAGGACATAAACACACCAAATAAAAGTACATAAACATACCAAATAATAAAAAACTCACTAAATGAACTTAAAAAACACACCAAATAAAATTACATAAACATACCAAATAATAAAAAATAAAAAACTCACTAAATGAACTTAAAAAACACACCAAATAAAATTACATAAACATACCAAATAATAAAAAAACTCACTAAATGAACTAAAAAAACACACAAAAAAAATTAAATAAACACACCAAATAAAAACAAACACAGTAAATGAACTTAAGTATCTTGAGCTTGTTTCATTTCCCACTGGTGCTCTATCAAGTCAATTTGCCGGGCATTGTGCATATAAGGGTCCTGAAGTGCAGTATATCGTTGAATGAGCCTTTCATTGTAAAGTCCATCCCTTTCTAATATATTCCAAAACACAAATTTGCCGGGCTTGTGTTGCACGGGTTATTCGGTGACATCATGAGCACAATATATTTGTGTTCTGGAATTGTTCATCGTGTCTGGCTCATATTCATCAACGGCATCATAACCGTACTCATCTTCCACAATCATGTTGTGAAGAATGATGTACGTCATCATGATGGATCAAAGCGACTCTAAATCAAACATTCTGGCAGCACCCTTAACAATCGCCCAACAAGCTTGGAGGATATCAAAACAACGCTCCACATCCTTCTTACACCCCTCTTGATAGCTTACAAAGTGTTTTTCCTTTGCACTTCGCGGGCGTGGCACTGTTTTGACAAACGATGACCACCTTGGGTAAATGTCATTTGCTAGGTAATATGGCCCGTGGTACTTATGTCTGTTGACCCAGTACGTGACTCTTGGTGCTTTTCTTTGCAGGACATCGTTGAACGCTAGGGATTAGGCAAAGACATTGAGGTTATTTTGAGCTCCCAGAATCCCGAAAAAGGCGTGCCAAATCTATGTATCAAATGATGCCACCGCCTCCAAAATGATACTTTTTTATCCTTTTCGGTCCCCATAAGCTCCTTGCCATGCACTTGGATAGTTTTTCCAAGTCTAGTGCATACAGTCGATGCGTCCAATCATCCCAAGAAAACCTCGCATCTCGCCCTTCTTCATAAGCCTTTGCAAGTCCATCTTAGTAGGTCTCCGGAGGTACTCTGTGGTGTAGATAGATTCGATTGCAGAGCAAAACCTCATCAGGGACTCAAGAATGGTTGATTTCCCCATCATCGCTATCTCATCCACTTGGTATGAAGATGCTCCATATGCAAGCATTCGCAAGGCAGCAGTAATTTTTTGCTAAGGAATGAGACCCATAACACCAAAAACATCTTTCTTTTGCACAAAGTAAGAATCAAGGTTGCAAACAGCAATCATGATTTTGTTGAACAAATGTCATTCCATTCTAAAATGATGTCTAAAGTACGTATCAGGGAATGCACTGTTACGGACAAAATAATCGTCCAAGAGATCTATACCTCATCGTTGCCTGCTTCTATCAATGTTTGCAGAACGATTGGGCCTGGGGATCTGAGCCACAGCTTGGATGACTCGACAGGAATGTGAGGCTCTTGCCATTCTTGCTTCGTCATCTCTCCTTCTACGCTCCTCATCCTCTTCCTCTTCCATCTCATTTTGGGCCACCTGGAGATTGAACATTTCTTCCCTTTGCTTAAACAATTCTTCCTCTTGCTGATCGATTTCCCACATCATCCTTGAAGAAGAAGACATTGTAAGAAGGAAGCAGAAACTATGAATAATGATAGAGATTTTGATTTTGGTGTGTGATTTCTTAGGATGGATGGTGGGTTATATGGAGGATTCAGAAAGGGTTAGGTTGTAGATAATGCCACGTGGCATGCTGTCATTCGTTAAAATCTGATCGAAATATATCCTTAAAGATTGTAAACAGCTTTTGACACGTGGCGCGACGTGATTGGTTAAAAATCTTATCGGAAATCTATCCTCAATGATTCTAAAAAGATAACGACACAAGGCACGACGGTATTGGATAAAAATCTTATTGAAATCCATCACCAATAATTGTCTTTTCAGATAATGACACGTGGCGCAACGAGAACGATTAAAAATCTTATCTGAAATTACAAATAAAATTATTTTGTATTATTTTATAAAAAAAAATGGTAATATTTTATTGCATATTGTCAGGGTTATTCAATGTAGGGGTGGAGATGCAAAAGACAGTTACTGTTCATTAAGGGTAGTTACTATTCACTAGGTGGATTCAATAGTGCGTAGCCCTACGGGGCCTTTGCAGCGCTAGAGTTGCTCTAAATGATGTCCTAAAATTTACTTAAACAGACTCATTAGTGTCAACATCTAAAAGATGTAGGCCTCGTTTGGCAGATCGGGCTGTACTGACTATTTTAGTTGGATAGGATAAATAGTTATCGGATAGTACTGACTAAATTAGTCGGACGTTTGGTGCAATCTCAGACTAAGAATCGTATTATTTATACTGTATTAGGTACTCTACCGGATAAGAGACTTCAAACTAGTTTTAAGGGAAATTTTGAGGATTCAAATAGCAGATCACAAAATATACCAGTGCATAAGATAACATATATCCAATCGAACATCAAATTTAGATAGCAAATCCAAAAGATATACCAAACCTACGAACACACCATTGATCAAAACCTAGTAGGAGTTAAAGGCAGTAAAATGGAATTCGAGATCGAAAAATGGCAAAAACCCAAGAGCAATCAAACCATGCAAATCATGCAAATCGAAAAAAATAGTCTGTTTCTCGGATCTAGAATTCTCTCGGTGCGAGTCTGCTCCCCTGAATCAAACCCCACCACCAAGGCAGCAACAAGAAACCCAGCAAAACCCACCTTCAAAATTCTCATCGTTTTTTCCCAATCCTTCTCTTTTTCTTAGCTACAAATCATCCCAACAAAGTGGTAGAATGGTTCTGAAGGATATGACCCATAGGAGGCAAATGGGTTCTTTAGCAATTGAAAATTTATAAAAGCAATTGCAAAATTAGAGAGAAAAACAATAAATCAAATTCAATTTGATTGAAAAAAAAAAATTGGAAGAAAAATTGCAAGAAAAATAGGAGAAGGGAGGAACAGAGAGGAGGAAGAAGAACCTCGGATTCAGAAGAGGAGGAAGAACCATGGATTCAGAGGAGAGAGCAAGCGATGTGAGAGGAGTAGAGCACGCGACGAGAGGAACGGACAGGGCGAGAGACTACGCAACTAATAATACAGAGCTTTTTGGTTGGATAACTTAGAAGGTCTACACCGTATAAAAGGTGTGGGGTCAGTATAATTAGTCCAGGTATTATTTAGTACAAAACTGCACCAAATATCTGGAACTGTATTAGTTATCCTATCCGGTCTGTTATACGGACTACCAAACAAGGCCGTATAGTAATACTCATAATCACACAGGACAAACCATCTAATTTAATTCCTCCAAGCAAATTCAGATGGAGAGAACCCCACAGCGTAAAGATGCTATAGAATTGATATGCCAATATTGTCTCTTAATTAAATTGTATTAACATTGTGAAAAGACAATATAGCAGCCATAAAGACCAATAAAGAAAAGCGAGTTAATCAATTTAAAAGGCAACCGTCTTATTCTCTTAGCCCCGTTACCAGGAAATAAGAAAGAAGGAAGAATCAAATTAATTATATAATTGCTAAACAATACATTAAGAATAAAGTAACAATATGGGTCTTACTTGTCAAAGCCGCTTCGTTTCTAGTGATAGACAATGGCCATTAAACTAGACCTGGCATTCGTGTCGTGTTTATCGTGTTTGTGTCGTTTTCGTGTCATACCCGATAGCTTAACGGGTCGTGTCGTGTAATACCCGTTAAAGTAAATGGGTAATATGACCCGACCCAAAATCAACCCATTAATACTATCAAGTAATATGACCTGTAACAGCTCGTCCCTAAAAATTATGATTTTTATAATTTTAATACGTGGAATTTCGAAAATGCCCTTCGAGGCATATGCATTGATTTGTGTTGACCATCTTGTCATGACATGTAAGGTTCGTTTTCTTGGTGTATCCTCGTAGTACTCATCGCTACGGACACGTGGGCGCAAACGGAACGTGATTTGGAGTTATAACGAAGGCGATATTAACGTTTAAAGTTGGGGACATTTTAGTAAATTAATTAATTTTAGGAAAATTTCAGATTTTTTTTAGAAAAATCTGGAGTGCCACGTGTGTGGCCCAGATTAAAAGAAAAGAGTGATGATCGGTTGGGAGAAAAGATAAAGGAGAGAAAGGAGGTGGGTGCTGCCCAATCAGAAAATGAGGGAGTGAGGGTGACCAATGGGAGAAGAAAGAAAGGAGGGAAACGAGGGAGGAGAAGAATAAGGGGATCGGCCGGATCCCCCTTGACCCGCGCTAACCCTTTCGACCCGATTCTAATTCTAGTTAAATTATGTCATTTTTCAGGCAAAATTCACCCATCCAATACCTGTAAACTACTCCATAACCTCCCCTCTACCATTTACACCAAAAATTAAAGGAAATTTAGGTGTAGTTTGGTGAAAAATCCACCATGGGTGCCGTAGGGAAACCTTGTCGAGATTCAGCATTCGTGAAACGATTTCATTCAATTACCACCACCATTAGACTTCCCTTGTGACCTAGAACAAAGACCAATCAGTGGTTGGAGCGTCGGAGTTGTTTTGGAGTCAAATCAAGAACACCCAAATTCAAGGGTTCCAGCGAGTTTTCGTGAAATTGGGGATTTTTTCCGGCCAAATTGGCCTTAGTCACAGGTATGAAAGTTGCTCTACTCATTGAGATCTTCATTCCTGTAAACTTTGAGAATTTTTGGAAATAGTTGAATTTTCTGGCGGGTCAGGGCGGCCGACCGCCATCGGCGGTGGCGCGAGGCCAGTGGGCCGTCGATGCTATTTTACACTAAATTGATATCTTTATCTCATATTTGATACACGTATGTTGTGATTTGATTATTATGAACCTAGTTCCATTAAGGTTCGCCGCTTGATTATTATAGCAATCGACGATCCGACCATTGGATCATCACCAAACTTTAATACGTCATAATACGTAATATTTGAGGATATTAAAAACTTACGGATCAGGAATTCGACATACGGATCTTTCTGAATAGGATTTGTAAGTTACGTGTTTTATTGATACGAATTCTAAGACATGATTTGATAATTGTTCTAGGCGCCAATCGTTCGTGACGTCTTAATGTTTGAGCAAGGGAATTGTAGCGTGGACTCCAGGTGAGTGGGCTTTTGGTTTTCTATATATATATGTGTATATGTTTTACGTTTTCCCATAAACTGTTTTAAATAAACGTATATTTTTTAAGTGCCATGTCATACTTGCATTTCATTTTAATATGAGCATTAGTATGTGTATGCATGATATCGTACGACGCTGCGGAGCCCAAGTAAGCTTCAGGTGAGTACATATTGATGATAGTGATTACAGTGTGTATAGTTATGTTTAGATGCATTTAGTGCTCATTATCCTGCACCCCGGTGTTAGTGCTCCGCCCGAGGACAGGGCCTAGCCTTCATGTGATCGTTCACCTCCCGCACAACACGCTCACCTTGGAACCAAGGCAGGTGCCAGCCTGTCTTACAAACCACATCAGGTGGTTTCGACTTGTAGGTGACTCGCGATACTTCTTACAGCCTTCACGTGATCGTAGCACTTGAGCGTATTTATTTACACCCAGCCTATCGTACAGACCACCTTGGGTGGTTCCGACTCGTGTGCAGGAATTAGTTATGAGCTATAATTCTGCCGTACAGGTCACGTTAAGTGACTCCGGTTGATATATCATTTTATATTGATTTACATCACCTGGCTTACATATTTATTATTGAGATACTTGACATGGCACATACTTTGGTTTTCATTGCTCTTAAGCCTGATTTCTATCAACGTATGTATTATTATTTTCTGGGAAATTATACGGGTTTTACGGTGAGGGGTTATGATTATTTTTCTGGAAAGAGAAATGGTTTTAAAAAGCTTTGTTTTGCCCACTCACGTTTTCTGTTTTGTGCCCCTCCAGGTTTAACGACTGAAAGTTCGTATCGACGAGGATTCTTAGCGAGTCCCAGTATAGGTGGCTTACTATGATGGTATAATCCTTATCTTACCTTATTGTACTTTACTTATGCTTTGTAATCACGCGTGAAATGGGTCTATACCCGCTCACTGCGCACTCGTGTACTTAGGCACTTTAGGTTTAAATTTATTCACATTTTACACATCAACACACTTTATGGCTTTGGATTCGGAGTTCTAGTGGACATTTCGGGTCGGGGTGTGTCAGTTTGGTATCAGAGCATAAGTTGGGCAGTATCGCATCCATCACACGCGTGATGTGAGCATTCTAGGTTCTTGAGCCTAATTTTTTAATCTTTCCACCTCGTCGAATATGAAAAATGTATTAGCTTTTTCTAAGTCTTGAATGACTTAGTCGACTTATCAACCTTTTAGAAAATTATTTTGGCGAATGCCTCTAAATTATAAGTAAAGGATTTTCCCTGTCAAGGAAAGAGGTAGATTTGAGATAAGTTGATGACCCTGAAGCAGGGCTACTATATCGACAGTTATGCATCACGAGAGAATTACCTATCAATTCCTCTACCATCTAGTCATTTCTACCAACCATTTCGAGAATGGAAGCTAAGAACAATTTTGATCCCTTGGCAGTATCCTTTATCAGAATTATCTAGTCTTTCGGCATAATTCTTCATTTTTGAAATTGTTCGATTCTTTGATATTCTAGTCTGCATCAGCTCTGTTTGTACCCTCAGCCTCACCTCATGGTATTAAAGATAATTTAGTTGATTTTGAGTCACTCGTCTGTTCCCCATATCATTTCTGATGTTGGCAGACTGTTTAGGAAGACCACTTAGACGTCGAAACTTTCAGTTTAGACCATCAGCCCTAGACTAACCCAGTCAGTAATCTATTGAGCAAATCGTCATCATTGGTGATTTATTATTCCTAGAGCTATCATTGTAACAAACTATTGTGAATTTTGGGTCAAAGAAAATCTAAGTTCCCGTTCGTTAACCTTCCTTAAACTATCGTTCGAGTTGAGTTATCTTTCAACCCTTTCGTTGTTAGCACATGATTATGTTAGATATTTACACATGTTTAGACATCGAAATTGTACATACAATCCAGATATCTTGTACTCTAGATTTCATGGATTTGTTTTGACCCTTAAATTCTTGAGTGTTCTTTTAGCATTCTCGACATGATTTCTCGCTCAGTCAGTGAGGAATTCACGATAGATCAACTTGGCGGATGAGTGCACCAGTTTCATATCGATGCTAGCAGGAACCATCGGAGTATAATCTTCTCACGAGTTTACCAAACTTACCAAGAAGAGTTTCAAGTGGTTTTGAGGATTGAGCAGTCTTTCAGCATAATATTGGTAAAGGTATAAAGCTCGGCGATTATGGCGTCAATCTCCATATGTGGCTCGAGACTGCAATTGTCATTCGAAGGATGTCGTCAGAGATATGGTTTTCTCTAATCTAGGATTTTAGAAGTTATACCCCTTTGATTTAGAGAGCAACTCTAGTGATTAGTCACGAAGGAAATATTTTACGACATGTGTTTGCCTCTACGCATCTTTTACGGATTTCACTCTAGGGTTTTATTGTTGCAGTAACATGGAAATTGAAACACCTCTGGTAGCTGGATTGGTGCGCTCTGAGCTAGTACGGCATCGCTATCGAGGCATGAATCGGACGATTTAGGCATATTCGCACATGAGGAGCAAAACGATATTTTGACATCCTCGCAAACTTCTCACTCGCCTATCGAGACAACAATGAGTTATTGGCATTACATGCTGCAGACTGTAATATCGACAACTTATTTGTTGGGTTCGCTAAGCAAGGGAGTAAGTTAGCTCGTCTACGGAAACATTTGCTAATTAATGATGGCTTGGACTTGACTTATGACATGCACGCTCATTCTCGAAGGTCATGACACACCAAAGGTTTGGCAAAGTCCATTTTCATTTTGGGTTTTGATTTTTCGTATAAATATTTTCTTACTACATTATTTTATTTATACGGGTAGTATACTACTATATTATCGAGGAAGGAAGAAGGTATGAGCTTGGAGGCATGAAAGAGGAATAATTGCAATCCGATCACGACGGAATGACATTCTCTTTTATGCAGCCACTCTAACTCGATTTCTTCCTTGTGTACGTATTTACATACATATTTTCTCCCTATTTTTGAGTATTCTACATTTAACCAGTTATTTTAAAATTTTGGGTCGGGGTGTGTCATGACCCAACCCGTTACCTGTTAAGAAAAATATATTTTAAGTCAATAAAAATGAAAATGAAAAACATAATTTGACCCCAAAAAATGTAAAACATAATACTAAATTAGTATATACATACTAAATTTCGGAGTTAACCCCTTCATGAAAGTTGTAAAGCTTTTCATTACGAGTGATTACATTTTTCACACTTCTACAACAATTATTATTAATTTTATTAATTTTGCACTCAAATAAAAAACATTGTTCATGAGATTTGGAGGGTTTTAAAAATCTAAACGACCATGTAACGATCGTCTAAGCGTTGAGGATGCAATTATGAACGTTTATTATGCTTTCACATCTTTCAGACTTATACATTAATGATTATGAATTTTGTTTATTTTGAACTCCCTTAAAAATACTATTCATGAGAGTTTGTATGGTTTTAAAAATTCAAACGATCATATACCCATCCTCAAAGCGTAGAGGATGCGATTATGAGCGTTTGCATATTTTTTTCATATTTTTCACACATGTAAATTAATTATTATAATTTTTTAATGTGTTTGGTATTTTTAAATTACTTGATATTTTATTTTTTAATGTGTTTTATGATTTTTAATCTCAATCTTTGCCTATAATATACTATAAAAATAAATAAATAAATAAAACTTAAATTTTAAAATTTATATAGAATAATAATTAATAAACAATATATACATATTCATTATATCTATTGTATTTTATATAAGTTTTTTTTAGTAGTTTAAAAAATTAAAATCATCAAAATAACTTTTTTCTTATCGTGTCGAAACAGGTTAACCGCGTGTCACTCTCGTGTAAACCTGTTAAGGATCCGTTATTAACGGGTTATTATCGTGTGACCCGATAATGACCGGATTAGTTATCGTGTTGACCCGAAACCCGTTATTTTCGTGTTGTTTACGTGTCGTGTTAACGAGTCGTGTAAGAAATTACCGAGTCTACACTAAACGAACATTGTCTATGTAAAAGGTTTGTTGCGTCGACCTCCAGAAGAAACACATAATCCTAAGCAAATGAACATTAGTACTTGGAAGTAATTATTTCCAACACTATACAACTTCCAACATATATAATATAAATCACTGATTATAGTTAAACACTACAAATTTCCCCGCATTTTCATGGTATTCGTCTCTTTAAAATATAAAAGCATGAAATATCATCTCTCAAAATAATTTGAATACTAAATGCTCAAGAAATTTAAGATATGTTTGGTACTTTATTTGAATCCAACTTTTTAAATTCAAAAACACTTGATCACGCGGACAACATGACAACTGTATATGGGCAACAAGAATGGAAAATTGGATGGATAAAAATTGGATGAAATTTTAAAACCTAATGCTAGGGGAAGATTGGCTATTTATAAAAATTTTGAGGGGTAATCGACTAAAGTTAAAGTTCAGTGGGGAAATTGCCTAATTATAAAAATTCAGGGTGTAATCGGCTAAAATTAAAGCTCAGGAGGAAATTGGCACCTCTATACAAGTTCAGGGGCAAACCGACAAATACCCTTAAGAAAAAAATAGTCTATTCTCCAAAAAACACCAAAAGTGAGTTTTTAGAGCTTTTAAACTTAAAGCTCACTCCTATTGTTTCTCTCTCCCTTCCATCTCACTCTGAATCTATCTCTCTTTTTTCTTCTCTCTCTTCCTTCTCTCTCTTCCTTCTCACTCATTTTTCTTCTTTCTCTCTCCTTCTATCTCTACCCATTCCGTTCTCTTCCCTCTCTCTTCTTTCTTCTTTCTCTCTCCTCCTTCTCTCTACCTCATTTGATCCTCTCTCCTCTTTCTCTCCTCCGTTCCTCTCTTTCTTTCTTTTCTCCTCTTTCCTCTTTCTCCCTCTCATGCGACTCCTTCTCTTTAGATCTCTTTATCTAGTTTAAGTTTTAAGATTTAAAAGAAATTTTAAATCTCATAGTAAACAAGTTTTTGGGTCTTAAAGAATAGTGTTTTCAAGAGATGTTCTTAAGAAAAGTGTTTTCAAGATATAATCTGATATATATACAGTATGAAAAACAATCAGTATAATAATGTAATGCATGCAAACTGCAAGTGTCTAATTATCACTTTTTAATAACTATTATTATTCCTACGAAGAGCTAATTAGGGAAATACATAAGCATCAATATGCATGAGCATTCTTAAAATGATGAATAAACACAAACTCAAATTACCACGCCACTTTGGTGGAGCATTTTGATGTGATGGACAACCTCACTTATTGGGAAAACAAAACCCGAAAGAATGTTCCTGATCAGGACCATAACAAACGGCCTAATCAAAAGAGGGAAGATCGCGATACTCGACCTCCATGTCCTCATCCATACGACAAGAGAGGACAAAAGGATAAATCAGCTCCTCCCAAGCCAAGGCAATACACCGCCTTGAACACTACCATCAACATGCATCCTCCATAGCATCAAGGACAAACCTTTCCAGAAGCGGCCAAAACCCCTCCCTAAGCATTTGGACAAGACAAGGTTGAACAAATACTGCTTCATCCACCAATGCACTGGTCACACCACTCGAACTGCTATATGCGTAGAGACCACATTGAGGAGCTCTTCAATCATAGGCATTGTTGGGAGTTTTTCAGGAGAAAAGCTAGGAAAGAGGGATTCGCTTGAGGAAAAGACCAAGGTAAGGTAGATCACCACGAGCTTAGTGATAATGAGGCTGACTAGCGTCCAACAAAGAAACCCACCTTTATCTCAATTACATCTATGGATTATAGGGGATGCAGCAGGAAAGAAAAGATGGCAAATATGAGCAAAAAAAGGGAACTTCGACTACTTTGAGGTGAACTGCCCTCAAGCACCACCAGACTGACTAAGAGAACCCTTAATTCTGAATCGTACCTCAGAATTTCGACCATGGACTCAACAACTTCTCCAAATGAGCTGCACAAATGGAGCAGTGATGCCACCATCATCCTGTCCCGAAGCAATGGGCGAAGTCCAACGACTTTGCTGAGAAATACCATGTTTGTTCCACAAGACACGGAAACCTAATTCAGAAATGAATCAATAGGTTTCCTATATTCTTGGAGTCCTTACAATCTAAGGATTGGCGTGCGCTGCAAGTAATCACACTCCTACGATTATTTCATATCTACTTCCTAGATATCCTCTGGGATTCTTCAGATTCAATACATATTTCATATCCTGAAAGGTCTATATCGACTAGTATAAATACACTGTTTTATGTTTCATCTCTGGTAATGCAATTGTCACACACTTATTTCATTTGCCTATTGCTTGAGTCTCATAATATTGCTTACTTACTTGCCGTCGGAGAGCCTTTGTTTGATACACCCTTGTTCTGTACTCGGGGTGCTTGGCTACTTACCGTTGTTTGTTATTTTACAAGTTACTCGGGTGTGCATATCCACCCTTCACGTTGGTGCATGAATTTGGTTCCAACAACACACAATGAAATTAGGACTGCAACATGAACTATATTGTCTAAAACAGTTGATAAGTTTGAAATAACCCCGCACATAAGTCATGTGCAAGGCACACGAATTATTTTGGAGGGAAATTTAACATTATTTTTTAAGCTATTAACTTTTTAATTCATTCCCATCATCATATCAGAATTCTCGTAATGATAAGATATATATCACATGCATACTTCTCTCTATATTCCTCATTTTATGTGTGTGTATAATTGAATTGACTCTACCTCTTTCTAAGATGTCTCTAAGCTCAATTTCCCGCACTCATAACACAATGTAAAAACTTTGTTGTACGAAGTACTTCGAGAAAAATGCGCTCATTTTTGCTGGTTGAATCAAATGTTCGACGTTAATGCATGTTCTTTTATTCTGGTTGGTACTTTACATTACTAATTTTGTGGGTGAAATATTAGGTAGCTGGTTGCCAAAAAAAAAAATATTAGGTAGCTGCCTCAAAGTGCGGCGACGCGGCATCTATTGACTTGAGAATATATATTTATAAGTCAGCAATTTGACTTGAGATTTTTTGCATAGGCATGTATAGTTGTGTATATAATTCGTAATAGCAGAAATGAAATTGGTCACCTACCACCTCATTGGTTGAAATTACAAACCTGATAAAATTAGGGGGGAATTATATATTGGGGGAAAAAAATTGTGAAAATGATTTAGACAATTGGCCATCTCAAAGAAAGATTTTTCAGTGTGACTGGAACACGGGGTAGTACACCACGTGTCACTATGCAAATGGTAGGATATGTGTATTAAAAAGTTAATAACTTAAAAATAAAATTTTCCACCACTTATATAAAAACACGTGGTATACCACTCGTGTTCTTGTCACAATGAAAAATTTCTTCTATCTCAAAAGGCTAATCAATCTTGCTTGAATCATAGGCATGAGGCACCATTTTATAAGGAACTGACCAAGTCCACAAAATATTATTCTGAATTTATATTAATCGATATAATTTTAAATGATATACCACAAATATTCTTTTTATTTGTTCTTATCTATCCTAATTAATAATATGCTCGTTATTGTTTATATCTTTTTCTGAAGTTGTAGTACTTTTCTAATGAATTTCCTAGCAATTGGTTAGCCATTGACGACTTACTCTGTAACGTGTTGAGCTTAAGTCAAACTGAAGGTAAATGTGGTTTGGAGCACTCTAAATGTCACATCCCGGCTCGGGGTCTACCATATCCCGGACCCGCTCCACCACCGTAGCACGATATTGTCCGCTTTGGGCCCCGACTACGCCCTCACGGTTTTGTTTCTGGGAACTCACACGAGAACTTCCCAGTGGGTCACCCATCATGGGAGTGCTCTCTCGCGCTACTCGCTTAACTTCGGAGTTCCCATGGAACCCGAAGCCAGTGAGCTCCCAAAAGGCCTTGTGCTAGGTAGGGATGGGAATATACATATAAGGATCACTTCTCTGGGCGATGTGGGATCTCACAATAATTGTCACATCCCGACCCGGGGTCCACCACATCCTAGGCCCGCTCCACTACCGTAGCACGATATTGTCCGCTTTGAGCCCCGACTACGCCCTCACGGTTTTGTTTCTGGGAGCTCACACGAGAACTTCCCAGTGGGTCACCCATCATGGGAGTGCTCTCGCGCGCTACTCGCTTAACTTCGGAGTTCCCATGGAACTCGAGGCCAGTGAGCTCCCAAAAGGCCTCGCGCTAGGTAGGGATGAGAATATACATATAAAGATCACTTCCCTGGGCGATGTGGGATCTCACACTAAATACGTATATGAGGTTAAGGTGCGTGCGTTTATTTATATAAAGAATAAGAGTTGGACACTTAGTAGGGAGATAAACTTATATGGTACCAGGGTACACCGCGCGCTATTTTTTATCAACAAAACAAGAATATGTGGACGAAAATTTACACATGTCTTTATTTCATTGGCACAAAAAATAACTATGACAGTATACCTATGTCATATATAGGTTATTCTCATCAAGAAGATAGGTTATTCTCATCAAGAAGATGTGCTAGTAAATACTCGACCACATGACACATAAATTTTATGAGTTATTTTGCTATTACTAGATAACAAAAAAAAAAGAACAAAAATTTATATGAAGTGTTAATGACTTCAAAAAACTCATGTAGGAAAAATTGCTCTTTGAATAGTGCAAGGTAACATTTTAGAGTGAGAATCACTACTTAGGACTTACGCAAACTTGAACTTTTTTATTCCCTTTTAATTGTGATATACAGCAAGCGAATATTTAAGTGTCTTCATTCATTTGCATGGTTAAGTAATGTCAAAGTCAAGGTAAACCCAGATAGGTGACTTGCATGCAACTGTGCATAAATGAAGTGATGATCATGGCAGGAGCATTAAATTTACTAGTTCTGTGTACGTACCAATTAGGGTTAGACAAAGACAATAGACTAAGTCTCTAATTATAATTATACACTAGTACAAAAAACACTTTGCGCGACGCAGGTCCTTCGTCACGCAAAGTCAAAAAATCGTCGCGCAAACATAAGCGCAACGAACCTTCATCGCGCGCCAACCGTCGCGCCAAGGCAGTGACAGAATGGTTTGCGCGACGAAGAAGTAACCTACGTTGCGCAAAACCACTTTGCGCGACGTAGAGAGTGCGTCTTCGTCGCGCAAAGTCTTTTTTTTCTTTTTTTTTTTGGCCAAAATATTTTTTATTTAATTTTTTTTTATAAATATTGTAATTAAATTATAAACAATAATTAATAAACCAAGAAAAAGTATTTAATTATAAAATATATAAAAATGTTCATACAAGATATTCAAATATAAAAGAAAAAACTACAAGAAGTAGTCTTCTAGGCTTGATGCATCAGGCTACTAAGTATCGGCTGGTGGTGTAGCCTTGCCACGCTGATGGAAACCATTGCCTCTCGGTTTGTTGTAATCTTCATCCTGGTAACTACCCCTGCTTGAACTCCGGCTACTAAACGCCCCCTTGTGGCGTCAGTTTGGTAACCTCCTCTGCCTCTGCCCCTTCCTCCTGGTTGAAAAATTCAAAATCCACGTAAGGAGACCAAAAGTTGAGCAAATTAAATGTTATCTCTAATGAAAACAGATGCATAGATGCTTAATAGTTTGGTAGATCACATTCTAAATGCTGGCTATGCCAATAGACTCAGTAAGCTCATGAACAGGACAAATGATTTGGTTCCATGAAAAACCTTGACGCTAGTAATGCACATCGTACTGACATATACAGATTAGAGTAATGCACATCTAAACGGCATCTTAGAAGAAGGAAGATTGCAATGCAAATTTGATTCCGAGACTGATTGGGAAAAAGCATGTTCTCTATCTCTACCACAAAAAATTCTAAGATTTATGAAGGCAACACCACTTCCTTGCAGCAGCTGCCAACATTAGGACAAACACAACCAGAAGGGCCACTAGAGAACTCCACACAACATCCCTGATACATCCCCTTACCCTCATGTTTTTCCAATAGATACAGAATTTAAGAATTACATCATGCATGCATAAGTCTGACAATTTTGCCACCTCAAAGATGTTAAGAAAAAAATAATGAAATTAAGCACATACTTCCTCAAGCTGCTAATCCAGTGCTGTTTGGTCTCCGCTCCTCAATGTAAATTTGCCTTCCAGCTAAATGAACTGGAGATGCCTACAGGGAAAAACACACTTTAGGCCATGCACAATATATACAGATCACTTTACAAAAATAATGCTTTTTGTAGAAGATTGATAAATTTTACTAAAATGTGCTAAACAACAAAATACAACAAGCAATGGACTAGCAATACAAGAGATATACCCCAAAATAAAAACCCTACAATCAAAACTACATTGTAGAATGACACCAGGCCCCAAAGACATCATAACCTCCTGAAAAAGGGAACCGACTGAAGATACGGCAGCATATCAATCCACATTAACAGAAAAGAACTGATAGAGATTGCCCAATCATTGACCATATCCCACAAGAAATCTAGTTAACACTTTGCACTGAAAAATTCAACCATTTATCTGCAATTAAATGACCTTAAAACATCAAAACGCCAAACCCCACACATTTAACTATAGAAGTACAAATTACAGACACAACCCAAAACATATATAACAAAGCAAATACACAGGCAGATAGATCATCAATGGTGACAAGAGTGCAAGAGTAAGTACGGTAACCCTAAATAATTGAATGCCCAAAGACAAATGCGATATGCCCTAAGAATTCGCAATAGATGCATAACCACATACGAGAACTGAGAGGACTAAATCAAATAACAGGAAATTTTCCTTAATCCATGAGCATTTTGAAGCGAAAGCCAAAAACTCAACAACTTAAATCACAAGTTTTAAACGTAAACTGAATCCTTCCAATTCAAAGCAGGCAGACGTAAACTGAATCCTTCCAATTCAAAGTAAGTCAACTTATTCCCTAGTTTAAATGTAAACTGAATCCTTCCAATTCAAAGCAGGCAGACAAGTTTTGAATTTTAAAGTAGGTGATGATCTACAATTCATGGTCAAATGGAATTTGACACTAAAAGCTACTGGACCTCAAGATTGAAGCAAAGACGGGCATGCCAAGCTTTACATGTATAATATGATAAAGTGCTATTAACCCGCTAGGAAACATTATAACAGAATTGAAAATCTGGCAAAGGCAAAAAGAAAAAGATGTAAATCTGAAACAAACCTGACAACAAGGAAACATTATAACAGAATTTGACACTAAAATTTGAAATAAGTGATCATAAGCTTGGCTAAATTTATGATACATTTCTACACCTGAACTTCAGACAAATAACCCCATTGCTCAAAACGCCACTTGACATTCCTTTAAATGTAAACACATTACACTTTGAGATTCCTTTAAATGCAAATTCATTACACTGATTTTAGGAAGCAAAAAAAGCAGAAATTGTACCTTCCAGCAGAGACATATCGATCCGCGTAATCAGTTGGGAACGGCAGATCCTCGGCATCCCCTTCAATTTTCCTGCATTCTTTCAAGGGCTCCTTCTCCTTAGCGTTGGAAAGTTGGTGCGGCGATTGGTCAAGAATGGTCATATTCTTGGCATCCACATGCTTAACAATGCCAAGAGTCGTACACCCAGTTCCACCTCCAATATCCACCACCACCATATTCCTATCGTAAAGTTTAGAGGGCTCAAGCTCATCGTTCCGCATATCCTCAGTCCAATGCCCAGGGTTTATAACATGATCATACATTATAGACAAAAACCTATAGAACCAGGAAGCCTCCTGCTTGTGCTGTATGAACCTAGGCTGGGAAGCAGGCCTTGAGGATGACACACTGCATATCGGTCCCACTAAAGTTCTGGTTTTTCGACTCCTACCGCCATAGCTCACTAAACCCTTCTGGGAAAAACCCCATAAGGATAATTTTTCCCACCAGAACCTAACCCATTTGGTGTTACTGCTATTATTCCATTAACAAGTTTGAGATTCTGAGCTCCATAAAGCATAGAAATCGCCATTATACGATAAAAGAACGAAAACCCACAAATTTAAACAGGTAAATTTACACTTTTTCTCACTGATTACTGGAAACTAAGGTGAAAAATGGCAGTGAGGATTGAAATTTACAGTGAAATGGGAACGCAAGCAGCAAACACTGCGAATTCCTGGTAATTGGAATAGTGAGAATTCATATATGTGAAAATTGAGAAAGGAAGTGATTGGGAAATTGGAAGGGCTTACCGACCCACTTATGTGTGTTGTGCGGAGACGAAGATTACCGGCAAAGAGTGTACTTGTGTCAGTGTGTGACTCTCGGTTCAATGCGCACCACACATCGCGGCTCTACTGGTGGTGCACATCCCTATCAGGTAAAACGGCCAAAACACCGACGGAGGGTGGAGCGGAGGAGAAGCAGATGGGTGGGTAGTGGCTGCTGTCTTCCTCGTCTAACGGAGTGGGAGAGAAGAGTGAGAAAGAGGGCGAGATGAGCGAGAAGGAAAAGAGAGATCGAGTGAGAGCAATTATATAAGTAATTTGGGAAAAATTTTAAAAAGCGCCGATTTTTTTCAATCGTACCGCCAAAATTTTAACAACTTGTGCGGTGCACCAACGAATGCATCTCTCAAAGTGGTGCGTCGCGCAAGTTAATTTTTTTTTTAATTATTATAAAATTTACTGAAAATTTTACTTTATTTCTTTCAAATCAAGGTCTAAAATATCGATGATATCGGAAATATCGGTAGTTTAAAAACACGGAAATATCGGGATATTATTGATATCGATAAAAATTGAATAAAAACCACGGAAATTGTAAGAAAAACTTGGAAATTTTTATTGAAACTTTGCAAGATGTTTATTTAGTCAATTATCTATTAGTTTATCACAAAAATTGGAAGGAAATGCATTGCATGATGGATTTAACTGATTTAAGTTGATTATATAGCGAGCTGGCAAACATTGTGAGTGTAGAAAATATGTAGTAATTAATGAAAGAAATTTAAACACACCATAATCATTTATATATAATGAATTAGTACAATATTTTACACTTTATACATTGCATGGTAAGATACATGAGTGACTTAGCAAGGTCTAAAATATCGATGATATCGGAAATATCGGTAGTCCAAAAAAATATCGGTAGTCCAAAAACACGGAAATTTCGATGGAAATATCGGGATATTATGGATATTTTAGACCTTGCTTCAAATTCAATTTTTTTTTCATAACCCACAATAATATATTTTTCTAACAAAAATCCGATCCGAACTCCAATAATAAATTTAAAACTACTTAATAAATATATATACTATTCAATTTCTTAAGTGTTATACGTACAAAATAAATAAATTTAAAGTTACTTAATAAATATATATATACCATTCAACTTGATGGGATACGCATTCTACGAAACTAGTTTCAAAGATCCAACCGTCAAACTTGTTTTTGTATGCTTCAAGATCGTATACGCCAAAAATCAAAAAAAAAACATGCAAAGATAAAGTAACGGGACAAAACTTTTCGACGGTTGTAAACAAAAAAATCATGATTTAACTGCTATTTTGACTCCAATTTTGATGATTTTTTTACAGATACACTCCTTGACCTTATATGAATACAATAAATAAATTCGATCTTCAATTTAAACTATTTACACAAGTGGATACCACAAAATCTTATGTTATACTTAATAAAAGTAAAATTAAACTCAAGTGTTAGTAAATCTATCATTTTGATGGGAAACGCATTGTATGAAACTAGTTTCAACGATCCAACCGTCAAACTTGTTTTTGTATGCTTCGAGATCGTATACACCAAAAATCGCAAAAAAAAACATGCAGAGATCAAGTAATGGGAAAAAAATTTTCGACGGTTGTAAACAAAAAAATCACGATTTAATAGTTATTTTGACTCCGATTTTGATGATTTTTTACAGATACACTCCTTGACCTCATATGAATACAATGAATGAATTCGATCTTCAATTTAAACTATTTACACAAGTGGATACCACAAAATCTTATGTTATACTTAATAAAAGTAGAATTAAACTCAAGTGTTAGTAAATCTATCATTTTGATGGGAAACGCATTGTACGAAAACTAGTTTCAACGATCTAACCGTCAAACTTGTTTTTGTATGCTTCGAGATTGTATACGCCAAAAATCGCAAAAAACAAACATGCAAAGATCAAGTAACGGAACAAAACTTTTCGACGGTTGTATACAAAAAAAATCACGATTTAACGGTTATTTTGACTCCGATTTTGATGATTTTTACATATACACTCCTTGACCTTATATGAATACAATGAATGAATTCAATCTTCAATTGAAACTATATACACAAGTGGATACCACAAAATCTTATGTTATACTTAATAAAAATAGAATTAAACTCAAGTGTTAGTAAATCTATCGTTTTGATGGGAAACGCATTATACGAAACTAGTTTCAACGATCCAACCGTCAAACTTGTTTTTGTATGCTTCGAGATCGTGTACGCCAAAAATCGCAAAAAACAAACATGCAGAGATGAAGTAACGGGACAAAACTTTTCGACGGTTGTAAACAAAAAAATCACAATTTAACGGTTATTTTAACTCCGATTTTGATGATTTTTTACAGATACACTCCTTGACCTCATATGAATACAATGAATGAATTCGATCTTCAATTTAAACTATTTACACAAGTGGATACCACAAAATCTTATGTTATACTTAATAAAAGTAGAATTAAACTCCAAGTGTTAGTAAATCTATCGTTTTGATGGGAAACGCATTGTAAAAAACTAGTTTCAACGATCCAACTGTCAAACTTGTTTTTGTATACTTCGAGATCGTATACGCCAAAAATCCCAAAAAACAAACATGCGGAGATCAACTAACGGGACAAAACTTTTGGACGGTTGTAAACAAAAAAATCACGATTTAACGATTATTTTAACTTCGATTTTGATGATTTTTTACAGATACACTCCTTGACCACATATGAATACAATGAATGAATTCGATCTTCAATTTAAACTATTTACGCAAGTAGTTACCACAAAATCTTATGTTATACTTAATAAAAGTAGAATTAAACTCCAAGTGTTAGTAAATCTATCGTTTTGATGGGAAACGCATTGTACAAAATTAGTTTCAACGATCAAACCGTCAAACTAGTTTTTGTATGCTTCGAGATCGTATACGCCAAAAATCGCAAAAAACAAACATGCAGATATCAACTAACGGGACAAAACTTTTCGACGATTGTAAAAAAAAAAAATCACGAATTAACGGTTATTTTAACTCCGATTTTGATGATTTTTTACAGATACACTCCTTGACCTTATATGAATACAATGAATGAATTCGATCTTCAATTTAAACTATTTACACAAGTGGATACTACAAAATAATAACACTTTGCGTGACGCTCGTGACGTCACAGAAAGACACTTTGCGTGACTCACTACCTACCTCACGCAAAGTTGGCTTGCGCGATGCATATCTATACGTCACGCAAACCATCTTTACGTGACGCACGTCCCTACGTCATGCAAAGACACTTTGCGTGACGCATTGGCCCATTCTGGCGTTGCGTAAAGTTATATTTTTAAACACTCAAAAGGTTTAACCAAAACTCAAAAGAAAAAGATAGCCAAGTTGAATTGGTCAACAACAAATCACTCATACTTCAATTACTTGGTGACTAAATATGAAAAATAGAAAGTAATTGAATCCTCAAATCCATAAAATCTTCAAATCCACTAAAAAAAAGCTATCAAAGAGTTATATATGTTCTCCCCCTTTTATTTCCATTTTCGAGCTCATAGAATTGTGTTCCCAAGCCGAGATGAGTCATCAGTAACCAAGTGAAAGTCAGAAGTTCTCCACCCCTACTTGGTTGCTGAGCATGTACAATTGGTATACATTTGATGGAAGCATAGGACAACAATTCCACCCACACTCTGCTTATTAGCTCCCACTTGTCACCGCCCAACTTTTCAAGCTCTTCTGCCAGGAAACCCTTTGCATCAAACAATACAGATTTGCTTTTACTTCCCTTCACAACTGCTGATCTGAATTGGGCCTTCACATCAATAATCTCGCCACAGGCGTTTCGATGGTCACTAAAGGGCATAGCAAGTAGGGATGGGCAACGGTTATGGCGGGAGGGTAACCGTGGTTATTTATCCATAACCGTTTATTCTCATACCCGCATAACTGTTTACCCGTTGGGTAATTGCCTAAACGGTTATACCCATACCCATAACCGTTTATAAACGGTTAACCATACCCATAACCGCGTACCCATTTAATCGTAACCGTTTAATACCCGTTTACCCATTTATCATTTTTTAACCCGTTTATCCTTTCTTTTTTTACAATTTACTCATTTTTCACCCGTCTCCGTGTTTTTTTAACAACTTGAAAATTTAAAAAGAAAAATTTGTCATAATTTTCTTTTTCTAACAATTAAATACTGTTATAGGTACATTCATCATACATTTCCGCATTTTAATTTTTTAAGTCCTTATATCATTCCAATAATTGAAATAATAGTTTATGGACGATATTTTTAACTGTTAACAATGAAGGTAATATAAAATTGGCTAAGTATTCTTGGGTTACGAAAACTGTTAAAAGACAATATTTTTTGGTTATATTAACTCGGAATGTAAAGTATTAACATAATATATATATATATATATATATATATATATATATAATGGACCATGAAATCATGCACTATAGTCAATAGCATTGATCTAAGTTTTGTCCGATAGGGAATATGGTTTGTGTTAATTTTACATATATAAAATAAATGGGTAAACGGTTACCCGTTTATAACCGCGGTTAATACCCATAACCGCCCATTTAAATTTCACGGGTAAACGGTTATACCCATAACCGTTTAATTTAAACGGACGGGTAACCGCGGTTACCCATAACCAATGGGTATTGCCCATCCCTAATAGCAAGTAGGCAAAGGTACCTAATAGGTAAAATTAATAAAGACTACTTCAAAATTCAATCTCACAAAACTCCACCATTACCAAAAAAGGGCATAGCAAGTAGGCAAAGGTACATATACAAAAATCCCATATACAAAAATCCCACATGCAATATGAAGAAAATACCTTCAAATTCGTTCTTCAATGATAATTGTATACAAAAATCTTGTACAAAACAAATTTAGTAGTTTTAGTTTGAATTCTCAATTCAAAGTTACATATACAAAATCAAATCACTTACCAGATAGAAAAAGATTAAGGAAGGGAGAGAATTGGAGAAGGTTTTAAAGAGAGATGGGGGAGGGAGGTAGCTGCTGCAACTAAGTTGCAGTTTCTACCTCCCAAACTGATTAAATAATGGGGAAAAATTCGTTGACTTTGCGCGACGCCACCTATGTCACGCAAAACAGCTTTGCGTGACGTAGGTGGACATGCGTCACACAAAGATGTTTTGCGTGACGTAGGTGGCCTGGCGTCGCGCAAAGTCAACGAAAAAAGCAGCAAAGCCATCTTGGTCTTACGTCGCGCAAAACAGTTTTGCGTGATGTCGGTCTTCGTCGCGCAAAACAGTTTTGCGTGATGTCGGTCTTCGTCGCGCAAAGTGTCGTCGAGCAAAGGCTGTTTGTGTGACGTTTTGTGTTTAGCGTCGCGCAAACATACTTTGCATGACGAATTTGGCTGCATCGCGCAAGTTTCCATCGCACAAGCATGTTTTTGTACTAGTGATATTTCTCATTTCATTGTTTTGGCAATATATATACACACAAGAAGTTGATTTCCATGGAAATTATCAACATGCAAACGATTCTTTTTTCAAACACAAACAAATTTGACTAGGTATCCAATAATATCTCTTTTTTTTGTACAATTATTCTACTACTTTGGCAATATACAACAAACGAACATTTAAGTGTCCTTGTTCATTTGTATGGTTAAGTAATGTCAAAGTCAAGGTAAACCCAGGTAGGTGACTTGCATACACACAACAAGTTGATTTCCATGGAAATTATCCACATGAAAAAGATTCTTTTTTCAAACACAAACAAATTTGATTAGGTATCCAATAATATCTCTTTTCTTTTTCTTTTCTTTTTTTTTTACAAGTATTCTACTACTTTGGCAATATACAGCAAGCGAACATTTAAGTGTCCTTGTTCATTTGTATGGTTAAGTAATGTCAAAGTCAAGGTAAACCCTGATAGGTGACTTGCATGCAAGTGTGCATAAATGAAGTGCTTATCATGGCAAGAGCATTGGATTTACTAGTTATGTGTACTTACCAATTAGGGTTAGACAAAGAAAAGAGACTAAGTCTCTAATTATAATTATATTTCTCATTTCACTGCTTTGACAATATATATACACACAACAAGTTGATTTCCATGGAAATTATACACATGCAAATGATTCTTTTTTCAAACACAAACAAATTTGGCTAGGTATCCAATATTATCTCTCTTTTTTTCTTTTTTTTTTATTTACAATTATTCTACTACTTTGGCAATATACAGCAAGCGAACATTTAAGTGTCCTCATTCATTTGTATGGTTAAGTAATGTCAAGTCAAGGTAAACCCTGATAGGTGACTTGCATGCAAGTGTGCATAAATGAAGTGTTGATCATTGCAAGAACATTGAATTTACTAATTCTGTGTACTTACCAATTAGGGTTAGACAAAGAAAATAGACTAAGTCTTTAATTCTAATTCTATTTCTCATTTCACTGCATTGGCAGTATAGACACACAACAAGTTGATTTCCATGTAAATTATTAACATGCAAAAGATTCTTTTTTCAAACACAAACAAATTTGACTAGAAATTCAATAATATATCTTCTTTTTTTTTGCAATTATTCTACTACTTTGGCAATATATATGTTTGTTTTTTGCGATTTTTTATGTATGCTATCTCGGAGTATATATAAATAAGTCTGACAGTTGGATCGTTGAAACTAGTTTTGTAGAATGAGTGTGCCATCAAAACGATAGATTCAACATGAAAAATTATATATTGGGGGAAAAAAAGTGTGAAAATGATTTGGACAATTGCCATCTCAAAGAGAGATTTTTCAATGTGACTGGAACACAAGGTAGTACACCACGTGTCACTATGCAAATAGTAGGATATGTGTGTTAAAAAGTTAATAACTTAAAAATAAAATTTTCCACCACTTATATAAAAGCACATGGTATACCACTCGTGTTCCTGTCATAATGAAAATTTTCTTCTATCTCAAAAGGCTAATCAATCTTGCTTGAATCACAGGCATTAGGCACCATTTTATAAGGAACTAACCAAGTCCACAAAATATTATTCTGAATTTATATTAATCGATATAATTTTAAGTAATATATCACAAATATTCTTTTTATTTGTTCTTATCTATCCTAATTAATAATATGCTCGTTATTGTTTATATCTTTTTCTGAAGGTGCAGTACTTTTCTAATGAATTTACTAGCAATTGGTTAGCCATTGACGGCTTACTCTCTAACAGGTTGAGCTTAAGTCAAACTGAAGGTAAATGTGGTTTGGAGCACTCTAAATACGTATATGAGGTCAAGGTGCGTGCATTTATTTATATAAAGAATACGAGTTGGACACTTAATAGGGAGATAAACTTATATGGTACCGGGATACACCGTCGCGCACTATTTTTTCTCAACAAAATAAGAATATGTGGACAAAAATTTACACATATCTTTATTTCATTGGCACGGAAAATAACTATGACAGTATACCTATGTCATATATAGGTTATTCTCATCAAGAAGATGTGCTGGTAAATACTCGACCACATGACACATAAATTTTATGAGTTATTTTGCTATTACTAGATAACAAAAAAAAAAGAACAAAAATTTATATAAAGTGTTAATGACTTCAAAAAACTCATGTAGGAAAAATTGCACTTTGAATAGTGCAAGCTAACATTTTAGAGTGATAATCACTACTTAGGACTTACGCAAACTTGAACTTTTTGATTCCCTTTTAATTGTGATATACAGGAAGCGAATATTTAAGTGTCTTCATTCATTTGCATGGTTAAGTAAAATATCAAAGTCAAGGTAAACCCAGATAGGTGACTTGCATGCAAGTGTGCATAAATGAAGTGATGATCGCGTCATGAGCATTAAATTTACTAGTTCTGTGTACGTACCAATTAGGGTTAGACAAAGAAAATAGACTAAGTCTCTAATTATAATTATATTTCTCATTTCATTGCTTTGGCAATATATATACACACAAGAAGTTGATTTCCATAGAAATTATCAACATGCAAAAGATTCTTTTTTCAAACACAAACAAATTTGACTAGGTATCCAATAATATCTCTTTTTTTTTTGTATAATTATTCTACTACTTTGGCAATATACAACAAACGAACATTTAAGTGTCCTTGTTCATTTGTATGGTTAAGTAATGTCAAAGTCAAGGTAAACCCAAATAGGTGACTTGCATACACACAACAAGTTGATTTCCATGGAAATTATGCACATGCAAAAGATTCTTTTTTCAAACACAAACAAATTTGATTAGGTATCCAATAAAATCTTCTTTTTTTTTTTTTTTTTTTTTTTACAATTATCCTACTACTTTGGCAATATACAGCAAGCGAACATTTAAGTGTCCTCGTTCATTTGTATGGTTAAGTAATGTCTAAGTCAAGGTATACCCACCCAGATAGGTGACTTGCATGCAAGTGTGCATAAATGAAGTGCTTATCATGGCAAGAGCATTGGATTTACTAGTTCTGTGTACTTACCAATTAGAGTTAGACAAAGAAGAGAGACTAAGTCTCTAATTCTAATTATATTTCTCATTGCACTGCTTTGACAGTATATATACACACAACAAGTTGATTTCCATGGAAAAGATTCTTTTTTCAAACACAAACAAATTTGGCTAGGTATCCAATATTATCTCTCTTTTTTTTTTTACAATTATTCTACTACTTTGGCAATATACAACAAGCGAACATTTAAGTGTCCTCGTTCATTTGTATGGTTAAGTAATGTCAAGTCAAGGTAAACCCTGATAGGTGACTTGCATGCAAGTGTGCATAAATGAAGTGTTGATCATAGCAGGAGCATTGAATTTACTAATTCTGTGTACTTACCAATTAGGGTTAGACAAAGAAAAGAGACTAAGTCTCTAATTCTAATTATATTTCTCATTTCACTTCTTTGACACACACAACAAGTTGATTTCCATGGAAATTATCCACATGCAAAAGATTCTTTTTTCAAACACAAACAAATTTGGCTAGGTATCCAATATTATCTCTCTTTTTTTTTCTTTTTTTTCTTTTTTTTTTTACAATTATTCTACTACTTTGGCAATATACAGCAAGCGAACATTTAAGTGTCCTCGTTCATTTGTATGGTTAAGTAATGTCAAGTCAAGGTAAACCCTGATAGGTGACTTGCATGCAAGTGTGCATAAATGAAGTGCTGATCATTGCAAGAGCCTTGAATTTACTAATTCTGTGTCCTTACCAATTAGGGTTAGACAAAGAAAATAGACTATGTCTTTAATTCTAATTCTATTTCTCATTTCACTGCATTGGCAGTATATATACACACAACAAGTTGATTTCCATGGAAATTATTAACATGCAAAAGATTCTTTTTTCAAACACAAACAAATTTGACTAGAAATCCAATAATATATCTTCTTTTTTTTTTGCAATTATTCTACTACGTTGGCAATATATATGTTTGTTTTTTGCGATTTTTTATGTACGCTATCTCGGAGTATATATAAACAAATCTAACAGTTGGATCGTTGAAACTAGTTTTGTAGAATGAGTGTGCCATCAAAACGATAGATTCAACATGAAAAATTATATATTGGGGGAAAAAAGTGTGAAAATGATTTGGACAATTGGCCATCTCAAAGAGAGATTTTTCAGTGTGACTGGAACACGGGGTAGTACACCACGTGTCACTATGCAAATGATAGGATATGTGTGTTAAAAAGTTAATAACTTAAAAATAAAATTTTCCACCACTTATATAAAAGCATGTGGTATACTACTCATGTTCCTATCACAATGAAAAATTTCTTCTATCTCAAATGGCTAATCAATCTTGCTTGAATCATAGGGATTAGGCACCATTTTATAAGGAACACACCAAGTCCACAAAATATTATTCTGAATTTATGTTAATCGATATAATTTTAAATGATATACCACAAATATTCATTTTATTTGTTCTTATCTATCCTAATTAATAATATGCTCGTTATTGTTTATATCTTTTTCTGAAGTTGTAGTACTTTTCTAATGAATTTCCTAGCAATTGGTTAGCCATTGACGACTTACTCTCTAACGTGTTAAGCTTAAGTCAAACTGAAGGTAAATGTGGTTTGGAGCACTCTAAATACGTATAAAACTAAGAGTTAGACACAGGGACGGAGCTAGAAATTTCTTCCAGTGGGGGCAACCTGAAAAACACTAAGAAGACCTTGTTACAGTATGGTTTATAACCAAATGATAATGGGGATGATTTCAAATGACGATGTTCACAATTGCAATGTTACAAAAATTTCAGTAGTACTGGAAAGTGACAAATTGATGAGAAAAATATTAACACATGAGAGACGAAGGAGGGGTTTTTCAGTTTGAATGTCATAACAAGACTACTTTTGCTCATATTATATTTGATATAGAGTAGAAGTAGTATGAAGGTATGCTTGATATTAGACACATATTTTCTTCAAGGATAAATATCTATAATTGCAGTATGCAGCTTAACCAACAAATTACTCGAGTCGGGGTATCTGCCCCCAGTGGGCCTTCATTGGCTCCGTCCATGGTTGGACACTTAGTAGGGATATAAACTTATATAGTACCGGGATACACCGTCGCGCCTATTTTTTCTCAACAAAGCAAGAATATGTGGACGAAAATTTACACATGTCTTTATTTCATTGGCACGAAAAATAACTATGACAGTATACCTATGTCATATATAGGTTATTCTCATCAAGAAGATGTGCTGGTAAATACTCGACCACATGACACATAAATTTTATGAGTTATTTTGCTATTACTAGATAACAAAAAAAAAAGAACAAAAATTTATATGAAGTGTTAATGACTTCAAAAAACTCATGTAGGAAAAATTGCTCTTTGAATAGTGCAAGGTAACATTTTAGAGTGAGAATCACTACTTAGGACTTACGCAAACTTGAACTTTTTGATTCCCTTTTAATTGTGATATAAAGCAAGCGAATATTTAAGTGTCTTCATTCATTTGCATGGTTAAGTAATGTCAAAGTCAAGGGAAACCCAGATAGGTGACTTGCATGCAAGTGTGCATAAATGAAGTGATGATCACGGCAGGAGCATTAAATTTACTAGTTCTGTGTACGTACCAATTAGGGTTAGAAAAAGAAAATAGACTAAGTCTCTAATTATAATTATATTTCTCATTTCATTGCTTTGGCAATATATACACACAAGAAGTTGATTTCCATGGAAATTATCAACATGCAAAAGATTCTTTTTTCAAACACAAACAAATTTGACTAGGTATCCAATAATATCTCTTTTTTTTGTACAATTATTCTACTACTTTGGCAATATACAGCAAACGAACATTTAAGTGTCCTTGTTCATTTGTATGGTTAAGTATTGTCAAAGTCAAGGTAAACCTAGATAGGTGACTTGCATACACACAACAAGTTGATTTCCATGGAAATTATCCACATGCAAAAGATTCTTTTTTCAAACACAAACAAATTTGATTAGGTATCCAATAATATCTCTTCTTCTTTTTTCTTTTTTTTTTTCTTTTTTTTTTTTTACAATTATTCTACTACTTTGGCAATATACAGCAAGCGAACATTTAATTGTCCTCGTTCATTTGTATGGTTAAGTAATGTCAAAGTCAAGGTAAACCCAGATAGGTGACTTGCATGCAAGTGTGCATAAATGAAGTGCTTATCATGGCAAGAGCATTGGATTTACTAGTTCTGTGTACTTACCAATTAGGGTTAGACAAAGAAAATAGACTAAGTCTCTATTTCTAATTATATTTCTCATTTCACTGCTTTGACCGTATATATACACACAAGTTGATTTCCATGGAAATTATCCACATGCAAAAGATTCTTTTTTCAAACACAACCAAATTTGGCTAGGTATCCAATATTATCTCTCTTTTTTTTTTTTTCTTTTTTTTTATTACAATTATTCTACTACTTTGGCAATATACAGCAAGCGAACATTTAAGTGTCCTCGTTCATTTGTATGGTTAAGTATTGTCAAAGTCAAGGTAAACCCTGATAGGTGACTTGCATGCAAGTGTGCATAAATGAAGTGCTGATCATAGCAGGAGCATTGAATTTACTAATTCTGTGTACTTACCAATTAGGGCTAGACAAAGAAAATAGACTAAGTCTTTAATTCTAATTATATTTCTCATTTCACTGCATTGGAAGTATATATACACACAACAAGTTGATTTCCATGGAAATTATCTACATGCAAAAGATTCTTTTTTCAAACACAAACAAATTTGACTAGGTACTACTTTGGCAATATATATGTTTATTTTTTGCTATTTTTTATGTATGCTATCTCGAAGTATATACAAACAAGTTTGAAAGTTGGATCGTTGAAACTAGTTTTGTAGAATGAGTGTGCCATCAAAACGATAGATTCAACATATACTTAGAGTTTATTTTATACTTCCATTAAGTATAACATAAGATTTTGTGGTATCCACTAGTGTAAATATTTTAAATGGAAGATCAAATTCATTCATTGTATACTTATAGGGCCGAGGAGTGTAACTACAAAAAATTATCAAAATCGGAGCTAAAATAACCGTTAAATCCTGATTTTTCGTTTATAATCATTTGTCCCGTTACCTAATCTCATAATTTTCTTTGTTTGCAATTTTTGACGTATGCAATCTTGAAGTATGTACAAAAAAGTTTGAAGGATAGATCGTTGAATCTAGTTTCATAGAAAACGTATCTCATCAAAATAATAGATTCAACAAACATTGAAAATATATTTTATACTTCCATTAAGTATAACATAAGATTTTATGGTATCCACTTGTGTAAATATTTCAAATTGTAGATTGAATTCGTTCATTGTATTCTTATAGGGTCGAGGAGTGTAGTTGTAAAAAATCATCAAAATCAAAACTAAAATAATCGTTAAATCGTGATTTGTCATTTATAACTGTCAAAAAGTTTTATCTCATTACATAGTCTCTAAATATTTATTTCTTGTGATTTTTGACGTATGTGATATCGGAGTATACATAAACAATTTTTACAATTGAATCGTTGAAATTAGTTTTGTAGAACACATATCCCCTAAAAACTCAACTCCCTGTTCCCAAAGAGAGCACTCAGCGCCCTTTAGCTGTATCTCGTCCTTTTCACTTTTGGCATGAACCTCTGAAAACTCAACTCTCTATTTCAAAAGAGAGCACTCTTTTAGCTCTATCTCGTCCTTTTCACTTCTCTCAAGCAGCTTCTCTGCCTTTCCTTTTCAGAAACAAAACCCTAGCCTCCAGCCTTCATTTTGTTCATCCAAATCAACACCATCTTCTCCGTTGCTCTCTATCTTTGCCTTCATCCAAAAATTTCCACACGCCCCCACCTCTGCAAACCCGAGCCCAATTCCACCTTTTTCGAAATCAAAAGCAAAACCATCTCTGATTGCAAACCCGGCGAGTTCCTCGCGAACTCGTCCTCCCTTCTACTCTGCAACAACAAACCCCTCAAAATTCGCTGATCTGAACTTAACTCCAGAAGGGAAAACCATGGGTTCCTTTGCTACACACCACAGCTGCGCCGAGTTTCCGTCGACTGCGCACCCAAGTCCGCGGCTTCTTCTGTAACAGTGAGCACCTGTTTTTTCTTGTATTTTTTCGTTAAGCGTAGGATGACCACCAATTGTTTGACGAAATGTCTCAAAGAGTTATGACATTTTGGAACGCGTTTGGAAACTGGGTTATTTGCTACTTTACTTGTAAATCCAAGTTTTTCCTTGAAAATTGTATTTATCAGGAATTCGATGAGACCACTTGCTTATTTTAGGAAATGGGGCTGTTTCTTATGCTATAAGATTTGATGTGAGTGTGATGTTAATCAGCCATTGAAATACCACAAATTTTGGTTGTAATGTTGTTTGTTGTTGGCTCTGCAGGGGATATCTGGTTTAATTTGAAATGGGTTAGAAAGACAAGGGTGGGTGTCAACAAGCGAGGGTGGGTGTTAATAGTTTTCTATTCTGTTATTTATTAATTAATAGTTTTCTAATCTCATTTGCAGGTAATGATAACAAGAGGCAAAGACAAGGGTGGGTGTCATCAAGCGAGTCATTCCCTCTCAGAAGCATGCCATCGTGGAAGGCAAAAATCTGGTATTAGTCCAGCCCTATTATTTGTAATTTGGTATATTGTTCTCGTTTAACTAATTTTGTCTTGCAATTCTTTAAGCAACTTTATATACGGTTTCATTCAATATTATAGCATCTTTCTTCATGAGAGAACTTGTTACAAATCCGTTCTGTTGTGGTCACTCCAATCCGGTTGAGATTGTAGATGATCTGTATGATTATCTCAACAAAAATGTTCGATCATGTTTTTGGGCTTATGCTTTTTTCTCACGACTACCATTGAGCAATTGGAATTGGCCAGTTTAATGTGGTTGATAGTCTGTAGACAGTATGCTTATTTATTAAAAGTATCTTTGATGGTTGGAAGCTCTTCTAATGGTCATGTTAGTATTCAAGTTCCCTGTATTGTGTAATGCATATTGGATGAGTTCTATTGTGTTGAAAAAAATAATTGCATTTGAAGGATACCATTCAGACGCGAATGTAGTATATGATGTTCAAGGCTTTTTGCTATTCGATCCTTAATAGTCTCAATCTAATTTCTTTCAACGCTCAAGGCTTTTGGTCATTCGGTTCCAATGAATTACATGGATTTTGGTTGCTGCTAAACAGCTACTCTGTCATTGCAGGTGAAGAAACATCTCAAGCACGGCCAAGGTCATGAAGGTGGGATTTTCATTGTTGAAGCGCTTCTACATTCGAACGCCTCAATGGTTGGTTAAAGCGGACATGGAAAACTAGCGTTACAAGAAGTATCATAGGATTGTAACAAGTGCTTTAAATTTTTTACATTGACTTTTGGTGTATGTAGTTGAATATATGGTTTCATTAATATAAAACAATTCATTCAATAAAAATTGCCATTGAAAATATTATTGAACTTAAAGAAAAAAAATTGTATTTGTATCCTTTTGTTTTTTACCGACAAAATAGGATAATCGCCCATATATAATTCCAACGCCTATTGACCCTCACAAATATGTTTTTCTGCACATTTTTGACAATTCTTAATTGTCAGTAATGGTAATTGCGACAATTATATACTCTTGTAAATAACATTTTACTGTTGGAAAAACATTTTTTGACACAATGTTTTGGTCATAAGAAAATCATCGGAAAAAAGAGATGTGGTTTATAAAGTATATTCACGTGAAGGACTGTGACCTGGGCACGGGCGGGAGCACTAGCACCGGGGTGCAGGATAATGAGCTCTAAATGCGTCTCAACATAATCATACGCGCTACAATCCCTACTACAAATATATACTCACCTAAAGCTTACCTGAGCGTCCGCACCGTCAAGCAATAATATGCATAACTATACTAATGCATATTTTAAAGTGTAATGCAATTGACATGGCATTTAAAACATAAAACCATTTAAAACAGTTTCTGGGAAAACGTAAAGCATATATATGCGTATATATAGAAAAACCAAAAGCCCACTCATTGGTATGTAGCTGGGTTGTAACCCCCGAGTCTCGCCTGACTGTGCTCGTCCTCCGGAAACGTCTCACCTATATGTGAAACAACTATTTTAACGTTAATTTTAAGCATATAACCAAAACTGTGCAATAACATCTCATATGTTGCTCAATTGTGGTGTTTGAATATACCATCATGACCTACACAACACCATGAGCATCCCACGCGCCCTCACGTGCCGGCCACGAGCAGGCACATGCCTGGCACACGGACGAAATCCTTAACGGCGTTAGAGAATATTTCGTTAAATAATAGAATATTCTGTTTAAAATCTAACGGAGTTACCTGACGCCGTTAGTATATTCCGTCAAAGTTGATGGAATATTCCTTGTCTTCTTCGATGGTTCGTCGGACTCCGACGCCGGCCACCACTGCGTCACCGAAAACTGGAAAATTGTAAAACTTCAATATCTCCTTCATTTTTCAACCAAATTTCACAAACTTTGTATCAATTTGAAGCCCTGAACGAGTAGAACATGTTCTTACCTCTTAGAGGTCCTAAAACCGACGGAAACGGTCTGAATATTTCTTGAATATTTTGGTCAAACCTGCAACTCGAGGAACTGACCTATCCCAAAGTCCAAATCCTTCCAAAATTGTTCCTAGGTCTCTATGGAGTAGTTTTAAGACTCCCTTAAGCTTTAAAACTCCGAGAAATAACTACGATCACGACAGAGCAACAGAGCAACAGAGCATCATGCTGGAGCTTTTGGGTTCCCATGATCCGCTCTTTGATCCAATGGTATGGATGGGTTCGTGAAGTCACCAGGAATACGTTGGTGCAAAGTTTCAGCTCGATCAATGAAGTTTCGATGGTGTTTGAGAGTTGAAGTTTCGATGGTGTTCCAAAACTTATTCATTTACACCTATTTGTTCGTAACATTTTCGTTACAAACTCAATTTGGTCATAATTCGCGTCGATGAGCTCGTGACGACTCGTACAATTTAATTACATCAGCGAGAAAAATTAATTTAAAACTATGTATGTACATCGACGTCACTAAGCCTCGAGGGCATAATCGTCACTTTACATATTCGGGGATAAATATATACAATAATTTGGGATGGGTTGTCACATATCCAATAATATCTTCTTCTTTTTTTTTTAATTTACAATTATTCTACTACTTTTGCAATATACAGCAAGCGAACATTTGAGTGTCCTCGTTCATTTGTTTGGTTAAGTAATGTCAAAGTCAAGGTAAACCCAGATAGGTGACTTGCATGGAAGTGTGCATAAATGAAGTGCTTATCACGGCATGAGCATTGAATTTACTAGTTCTGTGTACTTACAATTAGGGTTAGACAAAGAAAATAGACTATGTCTCTAATTCTAATTATATTTCTCATTTCCCTGCTTTGGTAGTATATATATACACACAAGAAGTCGATTTCTATGGAAATTATCAACATGCAAAAGATTCTTTTTTCAAACACAAACAAATTTGACTAGGTATCCAATAATATCTCTTTTTTTTTTGTTTTTTTCTTTTTTTTTTTTTACAATTATTCTACTACTTTGGCTATATATATTGCTAGACTATATTTTTGGAGAACATGCTTGAAGCTCAACTTAAAGAGAAATGGGAATGCTGAAAAACCTTCGATTTGTATTCCTTTGTTGTTTTTCTCTTATACTTGTAGTTCATGCACAAGATGATAAATCAGGTAAAACATTTAATCATTTAAAACTTGAAAATTATTAATTTTGTTCATAACTGCCCACAAATTTTGTTGTTGCTAACTTACCGTCTCCGATCACTCAGATTTTATCAGTTTGGACTGTGGAGGGCAATCAAATTCTGGCTACTACGAGTCAACAACTCGTATTTACTACATTTCAGATGCGTCCCTCATAAGCACTGGTGAGAGCAAAAGCGTAGCACCTGAATACAAAGCTTAGCCCCTTACCCTCAACCGGAGGCAATTATACTCTCTCACTTGTTCCAACGTCGGATTCAACTCTCCCACCAATTCTCAACGCCCTGGAGGTCTACACATTGATAGATTTATCACAATCTGAAACCGACACAGATGATGGTACATCAATCATTTCAACATCTTCTTGTCAATTTCTTCCCCTAAAATTCGTGCATTTGCTTTATTAAATTGACTGCTACATGAATATGCCTGTGAAAATACTAGTGTCTGCCATCACAAACATAAAGTCAACATATGGAGCGGACAAAGATTGGCAAGGAGACCCATGTACTCCTGAAGGCTATATGTGGGAAGGTCTAAATTGTACCTTCAACGGTACCCCCAGAATTATATCCTTGTAAGTTTAAGCAGGTCCTTCTTGTTTTAGAAACCGTCGTTTTTTATCGTAACTTGGTTAATAAAATTATCCAACTTTTATTTAGGAACCTGTCCTCGAGTGGATTGACCGGGGAGATAACTTCAAATATATCTCACCTCGCCGCGTTACAATCTTTGTAAGTATCACAGCATCACAAGCTCAATGGTTCATATATTTATCATAATGGGCACTAAAAGTGTGAATCTTTCTTAACTCAGGGATTTATCAAACAACAGCTTAACCGGATCAATACCTGAATTTCTGTCTCAAATGACAAGCCTAAAAGTCCTGTAAGTACCTTCGATTTGAATTGTTAATCCAAATTCCGTGGTTAAGTAGAAAATCAGGTGATCAATAACTTTGCTCTTCCTTTGCAGTAACCTAGGCAGAAACAAGCTCAAAGGTTCAGTTCCAGCCGACCTCATTGAAAGATCGAAAAGTGGTTCGCTATCATTGAGGTTTGTTTCTGGCCAAAACCATTTTTCTAGTACATCGCCTTAATATTGCCTTTTCCTCTTCTTTTCATTACAATTTTCAATGCTTCGATAAACGCTGGTGATACTGACTGTATATTCATCAACCTTGTCAATGCTAGTGTTGGAGAAAATGCAGACCTATGTGCAGAAAATTCCTGCAAAAAGAAGAAGAACGTAACTGTTCCAATGGTAGCAGCAATTGGTGGATTTTTTATTCTTGTGGTACTTGTAGTGGCTATATTCATGTGGCTAAAAAAAGGAAGGAAAGAACAAGGTAAATCAAGTATAAGTTTAAGACTAAGAGATTGAGAAATCGATAAATCCAGACATGTTCTGATGCTTATGAAACTTTTGATGATGTATTTAAACAGTTGTAACAGCAGTTTCACATCAACCCAACAATCAAGTTGATTCATTCGAGTCCAAAAAACGACAGTTTACATACTCGGACGTCCTGCAGATTACAAACAACTTTAAGACAATTATTGGCAGAGGTGGATTCGGAAACGTTTACCGTGGTTTTGTCGATGATACTCAAGTAGCTGTGAAGATGCTTTCTCCAACATCAGGTCAAGGATACCAACAGTTTAAAGCAGAGGCATGTACCAAGAACCGATACAGAAACTTTAATGAACTAATTTCTAGGAACAGAATATGACTTTAAAGCTTAAATTGCAGGTCAAACTTCTAATCAGAGTTTATCACAGAAACTTGACAAGTCTTGTGGGATACTGCAACGAAGGAACCAACATGGCGCTCATCTATGAATTTATGGCCAACGGAAATTTGGACTCGCGTCTTCTAGGTATGGTAGAAACTTGACAATGCAAACACATTAAAGTTTGAAATTTTACCTAGTTTTATTGAAACATTTAACCAATATAAATTGGTTATTTTCAATACTATCGTACAGGTGAGAATAGTAAAGCAAATGTTTTGACTTGGGAAGGTAGACTCCAAATAGCAACAGATGCAGCACAAGGTTAGCCAGTAAACTTGGGCAAAATCCAAAATTCCAAACTTATTCAACGCTTTCATATTTTGTTTCCAGTAACAAATTAAAGAGTGAATTTGAAATGTAGGATTGGAGTACCTTCACTATGGTTGCAAGCCACCCATAGTCCACAGAGATGTGAAGACAACAAATATTTTGCTAGCCGAAAATTTCCAAGCAAAATTAGCTGATTTTGGTCTGTCCAGAATTTTCCCAACTGATGGAGGCACTCATGTGTCTACTGGTGTAGCTGGAACCCCGGGATACCTTGATCCCGAGTAAATCTCTATTTCGTTTTGTCAATATCGATTTTCATACTCCAGTTTTTTTCTGATTGCGTCCTCCCTTTGTTTTTATGCTTTGATTATTCTCCTTTTTTTTTTTAACTCGATTACCAAAGCAATAAAAATAAGAGGAGAAAATACATATGGTAAAATGGGAGTGTACACCTTGTATGCACGCTTTCTAAATGGTACACTTGAGTAACATTGTTCTGGATTTGCAGGTACAACGCAAAAGGTTACCTCAATGAGAAGAGTGATGTTTACAGCTTTGGAGTTGTTCTGTTGGAGATCATCACTGGCCGCCCTGCGATATCAAGAACACAGGAGAAGGTTCATGTAAGTCAATGGGTTAGCTCCATGCTTGATAGAGGGGATATCAAAACTATTCTAGATCCGAGATTACGTGGAGAATACAAAATCAGCACTGCCTGGAAGGCTGTTGAACTAGCAATGAATTGTGTGTCGGCTACATCCAACAAAAGGCCAAACATGAGTGAGGTAGTGAGAGGGCTCAAGGATTGTTTGGAAGCTGAGTTGGCTCGAACCAACATCAACTCTGTGACTGAATCAACAGATTCAGTTATTTACTCTATAAATGTGACTACGGAACTCACTCCTTTGGCAAGGTAGTTCTTTGTTCAGAAGATGAATTTCCCAGTGCTTTGTATTCCAATCTTTTTTAGTTTATCTTGTATTGAAGCTTGCAACTACTTATTTGTAAAACAAAAATCAAGTACCAGAGTTTGTATGTGTAACATGATATAACATCATGGATTGGCTATCATTTCCTTTTTCAATAAGAGATGACATTTATAAACCCTAGAATTTTGCAATTTGGATGAACCAAGTTCTCGCCACTTGGTCAAGATCGAATAGTTTTGGAGCAAACTCTGTAATCACGGATAATCTGCGTGGTTACTTTTATCAAACTCGTGAAGATACGTTGACCGATAACTATGAATAGAAAATGGTAAGGCAATCTACAATCCGAAATCTACATTGAGCATTCACCAACTTGTACCTAAAATTCTGTTGAGAATGTATAGAAAATGACCATATAGATGTCCTAAAGAGAAACGATGTAGAAAACAAGTCCAAGCATAAAAAATAGCTCAGCTTCATTCCGTAAACAAAAGCCATGAAGAAGGCAAAAACAGATTAAGGAGCAAAGACACAACAGAACACCATCAATCTGGAAGTACTGCATGTCCAATCCAACCCGAAAAGGTTGCAACCATGAGATATTTTTGCAAACTTAAGCACGCAGATCTAGCTCATGTGGACTTGCTCAAGCCCCAAAGTAAATATTGAAAACTTCTGCTTTAACTAATTTAAATTCGCAGAACTCCGGCTAGCTAAGGGATGAAAAGAATAAATTGATATAAGACATTTCATTAAACCATAATACTAAGTGAGTATTAAATGATAATTTAAGGCTCTTTTTGTTTCGATGCCTTTTTAAATTGACTTTAATCTCAATTCCTCGTTTGAAACTAAAATTCATCCCTTAAGGGTTGGTTTGGTATTGTTGTGCTTTGAAAAAAAAAACTGTTTATGCTGTGCTATGAGAATAAGTAGCTGTAAAATAAAGCAGCAGAGTGTTTAGTAAACTTTTTTGTAAAAGTGATTTTTGGAAAAATAAAAATAAAAATAAAAAAAATAAAATAAAAAAAAGAGTATTATAGTGTTTGCTCTAAATCAGAATTTCATTTCTTTGATGGCACATCATCTCTCTCATCTATCCTGACTGATTCTCACTCGGATTCTGGGTTGAAGAGGGAAGATTGCAAGCAGGAATCTTTTTCTCGCTCGAATTCTGGACTGGTTCTTGCTCGGATTCTGGGTTGATTCTCACTCGAGTTCTGGGATTCGGTCCAATCGGCAAATTTTCAAAAATGGTTTCTCAAAAAGATTGAATCTTTTTCTTATTTGTGTATTTGGAGGATCTGGAAGGAGAATAGGGATGAACGTTGGTGCAGTGGTGGTGGTCGGTGTTGAGCGGGAGTGGGCGGGACGGTTGCGGTCCTACTCTGATGCGAGGGGGTGAACGGGTGTGAAAGATTCCAGTTTGAGTATTAAGGACAAGGCCTGTTGTAACAACCCGTCCCGAGATTTACTGTACAAAAAGGGTATTTTTATATTTTCACTAAGTTTGGGAATACTTTTCCTTTTAAAAATGGTTTTAAATACTTAATAGGTGTGCCCAGGGGGCCCACCCTCTGTTTTGTGTCCCCGGTTCCCCTTTCCCTCTTTTCTTCTTCTCTCTCTTTCTTCTCTCTTTCTCGACAACTCTCTCCTTCTTTCCCCGAGTAGCAACACACACACACACACACACCCACATACACCCAGACCCACACCACCTTCCTGACGTCAACGGCATCACCACCTCACCTCTGTGCTACTGTCTCTCTCTTTCCCTTCGTCTAGGTGGAGCTCAGAGGAACTCCGATGAGGTTCCTCATCCTTCCAACTTGGTAAGTCTTAGAAACACCCTAAGGATTTATCTTTTCGTGCCCATAGCTCATTTCTGACCCCGTGGTTGTGTTTTGGACGTCAAACCGAAACACGTCGGGGAGACTTCCCCGGATTTTTGGCGAGAAACCGACGGCTTTCGAGCCAATTTCCGGCCAAACCACGTCGAGTTGGCCGGCGTGCAAGGTATCAATCTCTTTGTCTCATAGAGTACTACAACTTTCCTTTTTGTTTCACCCAATTTCGTTGATTATTGAAGAAGTTATACTCATTTAAAGTTTACCCAGTTTCCGGCGACCTCCGTGGCTTTCGAGGCGTTTTCCGGCCAAACCACGGCGAGTTAGACGTCGTGCGAGGTACCATTCTCTTCGTCTCTTCGAGAACTACGATTTTTGTTTTTGAATCACTTGATTTCGTTAAGTTTTCACAAAGTTATTAACGTTTAAAGTTAGCTCAGTTTTTCCGACAAAAAATCTCAAATTCCGACCTTCTCCTTCTTGAGATCCGACGACCCACCAAACCCAGGCCCTTAGGGCCGTTCCTGCCAAGCCCATAAACCCAAGGAACTCAGGCCTTTCAGGCCACCTCAAAGACCACTATATATGAGATGATTGGTCACATGCTTCCTGAGATAACTGGTCACATGCTTCCTGATATGATTTTCTGAGATTGATTTACAGATGGATATATGAATTGATTTGGATGAATTGTTTTATGGCATGCTATAGTTTTCTGAAAAACATATCACTTATTATTCTAGTAGTTTTCATTATATTAAACTTTGGGGATTAGTATGTTTATAACTGTTTTTGTATTATGTATATATGAACTTGGTCCACTCATCCTTGTTTTGCGCCCCCTTCAGGACTTAGAATCGAGGCATACAATCCCCGCGTCCGGACACTTCCGCATCGGCATCTTCGAGTTCTCTCGGTGTAGGACCCATTCTTTATTTCATTAAATTTTATATTAATTCTCTTAGTATTCTAAATTAGATATGTACTCTGAACACATTCTTTATTCTTTTATACTTATAAGTCTTATTTATCCCTTATTTTCAGCATTTGCACTCAATAAATAGCTTTCGTCACCATCGGGTGTCGGCCAGCACGTGCCTATCCTGGTATTCGGGGAATATCGGGGTCGGAGCGTGTTAGATTTTTAAAGGGTATTGGGCTTGAAAGCCTAGCCCAATTGTAAAAATGACGAGGGTGTTATTGGACTTTAGAAAGTTTCATTAAAGGTGTACTGTAGCTCCGCATGCTTTGAATAAAGCCAGTTTTCCAAAGCAGCATTTAGTTGCTTCAACTTTTGTGATGATTTCTGCTGTCAATCACCACAGCTTCCAAAATAATCCCTTTTTTTTTTAGTTTACCAAACACCTTCAACATAAAAACTTAAAAATAAGCAGCTTTTTTTTAAGCACCTTAATGTCAAACCAGGGCTTTAGGCAGTGGTTGTTCTGGAGTTTGGGCTTAGGTGTTTCAGTTTAACAATGGGTTTTAGGCATAGACTAGAAAATATGCCCTCGCGTTGCTGCGTGACTTGAATGCATCACCTTGAACTGCATGAACAAGACACATTTTACCTAGGATAGATGAGTGAATGGGGTCGGTAAGATATGCAGCTTCATTTTTATATACATTCAACTAGCTGACATGAAAAGACATTGTACAATTAACAGGACAAAACTGAACGTTCTGTTTCCCTAATAAACAGAAGAAACAGAAGCAACATGCAGTTCACACAAATCTTGCCCCTGTAGTCAAGGAGGCAAAATATATATCCTGTAGGTTAAGCACATGTTTTAGCAGTTGACAAAAATACATAAAAACTGTTTCGTTCTTATTCTAGCATCTAAGTTTTCAAGCACAAACGTGCAAAGCTAAAAACATGCAGGACGCCTGTTTCCATAAGAAACAGAAGTCTGAGAAGTGTATTTTAGTTTAGAGAACATGCATGTATTTTCTAACAGCGAAAACATGAGCAAATATGATTGGGCAGAAACACGAGAGTATAAAATCCAAACCTCAAGAATATGATTGTATTACAGCAAATATGATTGGGTCGTACTCGAGGATCAAATGGGGACTTGAGATTTTGGTAACCATGTAGAAGAAAAAGAACACCAATGGAACATTCCTAAAAACTAACCCTCAAACCCATCCAAATCGGATCAACTAATCAACCAAATTAGCCCAATCAATAACCCTAAATTTACTCAACCAAATTTGCCTAATCAATAATCCTTAAGTATAAGATTATTTTTAACTATACACAAATTCACATGCTAGTCATTTGATATATTTAACTAATTCTGCAAGTTGTAAATGATTAAGAATAGTTTAGAATGATACCAACCCGATTCTAGCTCATCTGGCTCCCCTCTCATCCGCAGCTCTGTATTTGAAAAGCTGAGTAGCCAGGTTTGGAGAAGTCGTTAAATAATCACAATCCAAGGATTGAGAATAACCTACATTCACATTGCACAAAATTCTATGGAAAAGGGGACAAATTAACATATTTAAAATAAGTATTAAGATGCAAATATTCTCAAGATAAATTAAGCAGAAAAATGAACACACTTTACCAATTGTCGAACACTGTTAACTACCAATATAGCAAGATAATGAATTCCGTGAACGAAAAAAATGATTTGCAACTTCAACTTACCATGCCAAAGAAGCTCCATAAGAGTAGTAGCTTCCTCCTTACTTCATTCATCCATTGATCATGGAAATTATAAAAATCCATCCAATCAAGAGACAACGTAAAAGTTGTGAGAAGGTGAATATGCAACAAAGAATCTAAGATATACCTGACAAATTTGCGATTCCATTATAATTTCTCACAAAAAAAAAAAGATCAAATTACCATTTTAAATGAAACGAATAAATATTGGGAAGTACTAATTGTCAAACTTACCTGACGAACTTCTCTTGCTGAAAATTCATGACTACAACTTATTTTCAATAGAATCTCCAAACGGAAAGTTAACCTCCAAACGTTTGAATAACCCGAAGAACTTCCTCATGCACCACCAAGTTCCCAAAAGCAGTCCTTTGACAACGATTCAAAGTGAAACAAAGTGAATTCAACATAGAAACTTCTGTAATTTCACAACATGTTTCCTAAAATTACTCGCCTATAGACTAATGTCACAAACCCACTTATAAAAATTGATTGCCCCAACTAAAATTCAACACGAACACACAGAGATTAAATGGTTAATACCAAAATCTTGATCCTCTAAGAGACCGACATCGGAGCATTCCAATACTATCTGCTCAAGCTTGCGCTGCACACACTTGCCAACCGGCTTAACTAACTACTATTTATAGGTCTAATTTTAGTTATTTGATTCCTTGTATCGATAATATTAGATGTATATACAATTATACATAAATGTTCTGGAAATTTGAAGAGGAACAACCATATACCTGAGTTTTCCCGGATGATAAATCACCCTCTCCCCGAATCCCCTGAACGTTAACATTCTCATGAGCTTGCTTGTTCCATGTCATGTCTTGCTTCCATTTGAAACCTTCTCTTTCTCCCGTGTCGGCAGCACATTTCCTGCAATCCACAAAAATAGGAGAATTCAGGTCATATAAATCAATTCAACAACCTGATTTAAGCACAGAAGACATTTATATCAAGCACAGAAGAAGCCAATTCAACAACAAAGGCTCAAATAAGGATATATAAGTCAATTCAACAACCTGATTTAAGCCTTTCATTTTCATACATAGAAATTTAACCCTATTTCCTGGCATTGGTATGCTCATGCTGATGAACTGCTTTTCTCAACAGTTAAAATAATAATAAACAAAATAGGTAACATTACTAATTTTCTATTTCTCTGCAGTCGCACATCTAGTTTGGCTCTTATTGCTTCAAATTTTGTGAAAGTTCACTAAGCAATGCAAATGTAGAATTGCAATGTGTGTAAGATGCACAGACGTGGGGAAGTTATGGTGGTAAATCTTTAAACCCCGCAAATAATTCATACAGTTCCCCAATTCAAATTTAATATGCTATGTATCGAGAGGAACCTACAACCACAGAGAACTTAGTCAAAATAGGAGATGTATAATAAGGCTGAAAACAATCATTTCACATGAGTTCAGAGTTATGCAATTTTCCACAAATAGTAGTGTGATGCTTTGCCAAATAAAGGAGCTCAGTCTACGTGCTGATATACCATAACACGATATTAATCTAACATGCAGATATCCTCAACAAAGAATATAAATTCTAAAAAAGCAATTACTCGAGCTGAAGACTCTTTGTTCAACTATCAAGTATCAACCAAACACCCGATGCAAGTGGTCAACAGTTTCATTAGCACAACAATAACACAACCATGCTGTCCAACCTTACTGAGCAGACAAAAGATTTCAAAATGATTTGTTGGCTTTTCAGTCAGTAGAAAATGGCAGAGAGAATTAAAACCAAACCAAACAGTAGAAAATCAAGTATAAAACTGGTACTTATCTTGTGAATGAGGACATGCAGACGCAGGATGGACTAAGGAGAGCACATCCAGGGTCCAACTCCTTGTCTTCCTGTCCTGTAATTCCAGCATATAAACAGCAAAATACAAAATCAGAAACTCCCAAATTTATTCATTTCTTAATTGATGTCCAGAAAAATAAATAAATAAATAAGAGCAAAATTTAAGCAATGCAGAGAAAACCCAGATCCCACCCCAAATTTGTACACGAAGGTTTTTTTATAAATCACCCAACCATGAATCAAAGAAGAAGCAGAGGATTGTGTATGGGGAGGAGAGACTTCCACTGCGAGAGTGTTTGAGGGCAGTGGTGCTGTCGCAAACGGCCCAAAGGGCCAAACCCAGACACCCGGCCACGATCCCTACCCCTCTTCCTCAAATCCCGATTGTCCCTATGCTTTTCTCTGACTGTACCCCCTCTCCCACTCATGAAATCGAGGATCTGCAGCAATGGCGCTGAGATCCCCACTCCTCTCTCTCTCTCTCTCTCTCAGATGCAGCATGGCCTCCCATCCCCGAAACCCTCACCGAACGAAGAACGAAGAGGTGATGGCAATTTTGTAAATAATGTGAAATCCACCAAAAGATCATATATACAATCAGACCAGGAAACACTATGCACAGTATATGCACCACACCTAGTAATGAGATATTTAGCATGTGATATCTTTCCAACCACACAATATATGCACCACATCCCCATCCAAAATCATTATATGCACCAGTAATGAGATCTCAAACAACCATTAAAAATATATCCTCATTAATTAAGATCTCTTCTTATTTTCTTTCCAATTACTTTATATACTGATGCGGTAAAAGGCCTCTTTTGGTATATCATTCCAAAATTACCATAATAATCTGTCCATCTACATTAAATTTCAGGTGGAGTGACTTCCATGGATGATTTCTTAAAGGAATTCTTCCCAAAAATTGACAGAAGGAGCAGCTGCACCTCAATGAGATAGATTACTGTAAACTAAATCATTGTTCAGAAGTCCAAATTCTAGGAATATTTGAAAAAAGCTAAGATGCAGGGATTCAAATGCCTTCCGTACGAAATTGAGTCGGCGATTTGTATTCTAAAAAATACAACACATCTTGAGACAATGGTAATTTACATGTTTGGAAAAGCCTACCTGGGCGGAGCTGGAATGTGGGCGAAGGTCAGCAACAAAATTGCTTCAGCCTGGACAAAAGAAGGCAGGAAAGCACTGATAGAATAGAACAGATGCTCCGAGAACAACTCAAGGATGGAAAGGCTGATGCTCAAATAAATGAATTCTAGTCCTGTAATCATCACACAAATAAACCCTTAAATCCAACAACAATTTATATGTTACAACTCAAATTAAACACACATGGCATTATTATAAAATTCAGTAAATACAAAACCAACACAGCCAAAACTAAATAATGAGTAATCACTGAAAATGAAAAGCTTCACAAAGAAGGGAGAGAGGGGGTACAGACCATGAAAAAAATTGGAATCACTGAAATTAAAACCCAAATCCCAAAAAGTCAACATGTACCATTTTGGTGGTCTAAAATTCCTTGCGTTTGGCCAGTAACTCAGAGCATCATTACACAAAGAAAACAATGTATCATTCTTTAAACAGATTTCTTCCAAATGAGATGGGTTAGAGGGATCTAGCTACCAACAACTGCTAAGCGGTCAACGCACTACAATTTTTAAGAGAGTTGGATCTTTAGAATAAAGGACTAAAAGTATTGTGCATAGATATATAGAAACTATTTGCATAAACATGTACATACAGCGAATTGGACCATATAGTCTTGAAAGATAGATATTGCCACAGTTGTCACAGCCTAATGTATGTTAATCAACCTGTTTAATTCCAGTTAGTATTACTTCCAAAATCCCAAAATCCCAAATCCACATAATGAATAATTCAACATATCAAACCACATTTATTTGGAACATAATAAGTAGAAAAATTTACAACAGCCAAAAAATACCTGAACGGTATGCCATGATTTGTAGAAAATGCCTGACAATGTTTTGCAGGTTCCGGAAGCCATTAAAACCATGCATGTTTTGATGCTAGATAAAGTACTTAATAAAAATCACCTGGTTATACCAAACAATTCATGCTTATACTATGCCTAAAATTTGACTCATCAACTAAGTATAAGCATAGAAATTTGAAAAAGATTAGTGGGTGATGACCTATTTACAATTTTTATGTATTAATAAGTAGAAAGATTTATTTCAAGCATTAATAATTGGGCCTAAGATTTTGTCCAAGTATAAGTGGTAACACATGAACATGTATGAGCAGATTGCATTAAGTGGTACTTAATGCACTGATAGTATAATTGATGGTATTCTCCTATGATGAGACAAAGTGACATACACTGATTGCGCCTAAGATTTTGCCTCGATGGTGACTGGATAGCTTTCAGATCTCAAACATCCCAATGTGAACTTGTCTCAAGATAATTTAGTTGAAATGTCAATAAGATTGAGACTCTTAGTTCAAATTATAATGCTGCAAGACATCAATTTTACACATGGATCAAATTGTATATTATGTTACAATTTCCCTTTGTCCAAGATATTTCTACTATTTTTCTTTCATGCATACCTCGAGATATGTCTTAACATTAATCAAACCCAATCAGCATTAATTAGGTCAAAGAGCCAGATATTAGCATTAAGTATATCACCACACGAGTACAATTGCTTTGATTGCTTACCATGAATACAGAGTGCTTTTAAAAAAAATTGTTGTTGGATCAGCTTCTACTTTCGTTTCCATTGTCTTTGTGGACTTTGAAGAATCAAGATCCCTCTTTTTCTTTTTCAAAGCTTTCTTGGATATGCCTACATTGACAATTTATTGTTACTAAAGTAGAATAGCACTGGTTGCCATGAAACTGTGATAACTCAGATACAAAGCAATGTTTCAAATTCAAGAATCATACTTGATATTCCTCTTGAGCTGCTCTCCCGACCAGCTTTTACTTCCTTTTCCAGTGACACCTCAAATTCCAATGAATTGCCAGCCTTCTTTTTCTTTTCTTAGCTTTCTTGGACTTACCTACAGTAAAAAGAAAGCCTCAATAAGCACTTGACCACTCAGATCAAATAAAAGCTGTCGCTTCATAATTTCCAAATTCAGTTCCTTACCAGACTCGGTAAGAATTTCACCAATTTCAATCTCTTCCTGAGTTTCAAATGCGCTCTGATCAGCTACTCCATCATCTAATAGAAAGAAAATTAGATTAATTAAGTTAAAAGAAGGAAAGGATTCTATTGTTGACACTTCAAAGCACCCAAGCATTTTCATACAACTTGAGAAAGAAATCGAAAGCAGCGACTTCTTTATAAATCAAAACAAAACACAGTATTTACCAATAAAAAAGCAAATATCTCAACAAACCAGTGGTTGATTTGGTTTTCTTCTTTCCAGTCCCATTGCTTTCATCTTCTCCCCTGTTCTCAAGTCCTCAATAACAACGACCAAACTCAGTGACCCACTCCCTTATACTACTAAACCCCCCAAAAATCCACAACTAAATATCTTCTTCCAATCCCAATTCGGCCATCATCCAATTACCCTGAACAATACATAAGTGAAATCGTAAATAAGAAATGTAGTGTGTAATGATTGTGCTAGGAATAGAACTTTTATACTTATCTCTGTGGTAGAATTGAGAAAGAAAAAAAATACTCAAATTCAAATCAAGAAAATGCAAATCCGTATTGCTAGCATTGAACTGATCAAAGAGAAAACTAAAAGCAGACTGTACAACGGCAATCTGACTATGCTAAAACAAATTCAAATCAAGAAAATGCAAATCCGTATTTCTAGCATTGAATTGATCAAAGATAAAACTAAAAGCATAATCCTTTAACCGTACAACGGCAATCTCACTATGCTAAACAACCATCTATCCTCTATCCGCTGTCCATTCACAACCCTAACAAAAATCTTCAAATACTTTCGTGATCAATTGAGTAGCGCACCCACCATTTAACTACAATTTTTCATTAACTTTAGCAAAGAGTAGTTAGTTGATGAATAATACAATCAAATAGCAACCCAACTAATACATACTTTATCTCAATATACCAATAAACTCAAGCAAGAAACACCATCCCAACAAAAGATAGTCCACATCCATATTCCAAATAAACATCAATCCAATACTCTCCAACTAAAATTTCCCAATTAAATTCCAAATCGAGAATTAATTCAGCGATTCGGATTAAAAGCTCAGAATTGAAATCGGGAGTTGAAGAGTTACCTCGAGCTTTTGCACGCGATGGCTTCGGAAGCGCCGGTGATGTCCATGAAGGTCTCGATTGTTTCCTGGTTAGGCCTCGCCATGGAAGAACGTCAAGCAATTTTTGGAGGTCAGATTCTCAGTGTTTCTGCATTGACTCTATATGGTGAGCCCAGCTACTTGAGCCCGAGCCCAATACTTCTTCTCTTGTAGTAGGCCCGTACCTGCACCATCTTCGGGTCCATATAGCTAGGGTTACTTTTATGATATATATATATATATATATATGTATGTAAGGCTAAATAGTCATAATGGTCCCTGAGATTTGCATAACTCATCACTTTGGTCCCTGAGATTTCAAATCAATAAAAATGGTCCCTGAGATTGTCCATCATCCATCATTTTGGTCCTTCTGTTAAAAACTCCGTTAAGTGTCCCAGAGCTATTGGTCGGAAGTAGCTTCTTAACTCAATCGTTTCTTAACCAAATTCGACCTATAATATATCAAAATGAAGATAGGAAAGTGTAGAATAAGATTATACCTATTTGGAAGCCCAATGGTTACCAAAGATGGCCGGAAAATAGCCTCAAGTTGACTGGTCCGAGCGAAAACTGAAAAACTCGTTGGAAACTGGTTAAACTTTAAACGTTCATAATTTCTTCAATACTCAATGAAATCAAATGATTAAATAACGAAAATTCGAACCTAATGGGTTGTACACTGAGTAAGGTGAATTTGAAGAAATATAAATGAGATAGATAAACAGCTAAATAGTTTAATTGTCAGTGGTCAAGATTAATCAGTTAGTTAGTTAATTAATCGTACGAAAAAGTTTCGAGTTTCGAGGCCCAAAAAGTTTTGGACCAAAAGGCCCATTGGTTTTTGTGTAACAACTAAAACCTAATGACCCAAAATTAAAAAGGGATGCTGACCTATGCAAGGGAGAGTGAGATGGTGGACGCTTGTGAGGTGGTATAAAAGCATCTTTATAGTCATTCCCTTGTTAGGGTTTCTTTAAGGCAAAAGAGCAAAACAATTTCTCTCTCTATCTTTTAAAGAGGCCGGCCACACTAGGGAGATACTACCTAGCAATATTACTTCTCCCTAGTCATCCATCTTCTCTTCACACCTCATCCTTGGTTTGGAGACTTAGAGGTTTGCAATCTTGCAAACTTTGGAGTTCCTTTTCCTCAAATTCTCAAGGAGCAAAGGAGAAGTAGAGAAGAGACTATCCAAGGAGAGAAGAACACTAACACAAGGAAAGATCTAAGAAGCATAGGAGGTGACTTAAAGGCCCTCCACGTGGGTGAATATCTTGTGTAAACAAGGATGAGATGCAAGGGTATGAAACTCAAACTCTTTCTCTTTAATTTGCTAAAGAGTTTTATGGTTCACCATTCACTAGGCTTTGAAAGTCATGGGTTTTAGAATTGTTTTTTAATGCATGCCTACTTTAAGTGTTATATGTATGCTTATGTGTTCAAATATTTTCACATGTTCTTAGTTATGACAAAAAATTTCCTTTAGTATTGAGCCACTACACCCTCTAGAACTCACCACATTCCCAAAGGTAGAGCTAAGTCTACTAAAGCGTCTTGGTGCCAATTGGGTAAACGGGTGTGCATCTTGGCCAAAAGAAAAGGGAGTCAAAGCAATCAATCGCATGCTATTCATCCCAATTGTCCCTGGTACGCCTCTCCATTCATTTCACATTAATGGTAGTGCCCTAAGTAAGCACGAAATTGCTTGCTAACTTACTTTGGGGTGGCTTTAAATCACAACCCCAGGAACCATGTTTCAAGACTTGCAAAGTCAAAAGAAACTATGCAAACACCTAAACACTCATGCTCTTCATCAAGTTTGTGGAGAATCAACAAGCATAACAAAAATATGCCAATTCATCCACGCTAAAGCCGAAGACCACCCACCACGTGAAACTTCTCGTGCTCCCTTTTCGTTCAAGATCAAGCCTCGATGGCCTTCAAAGAAACTTCCAGCCCAATTCGAAGCAAAGGGACTTCAAAGCACAGTGTCGACAGCCTTCAAAGCATAGTGTCCATCACCCTTGAATCAAGTTCTATGCAGAGGGACTTTAAAGCACAGTGGGTAAAGTACATTCATTATGTAGAGGAACTTCAGAACACACATTCTACACATGACAAGCACACGTATACGCTGCGTCTTGAAGTAAGGGCATTTGTAGCCATCAAAATTTTGATGAAATATATGTTTGCCAACATATTAAATTTTTTACTCTCAAAGGGTTTACATGACATACATCATGGGTCTTGCCAAATTGCACACATAGCATGTGACTCATCAAAATCGGACGAGTTATTAAGAGTGACACATGTTGACATCTAAGACATCCATCAAAAAATCAAATCAAGTACAAAATGGGACAAGATAACCCTAATTTGATCAAATTATATCAATTAAGGTTTGATTTCTAATCAGAAGTCTAACCCATAAATTACGGGATTTAGAGGCATTTCAAACCAAGCCAATTCTTTGCCTACAAATACTAGACACTCATTCACAAGTGAGATGGGGAAAAAGAAGGAAGTAACTCCTCACACACATCCTTACACTTAGATATCCACACATTTACTAGACGCTCAAACACTTTACACAGTTAGAAGACTCAGGAAGCTCCTCTGCATTCTTCGCCATAGTTTTTATCACAAGTGGTCCTTGAAATTGACCCATATAAATCAGAGGATTAACAATTTGTATCAGAGTTTGTAACCCTAAACTTTCATTAAAATAAAAAAAATTATTGTGTACGTGTATTTTTTTAAGAGAAAAAATTTTGGACCATTTCTCGATTTATGCATGTCATCTTTGCACAGGGGCTATGCTAATCTTCTCTGTACCGTTCCAATTTTAACTGATATCTTGTTTGAAAAAAAAAAAAAGGGAAGCATTTCACAACTATTTAATGAAAGTCAACATCTCTCCCACTTTTGTGAAAGTTTACAAAATGTCAAATTAAGCAGATTTTCCACACACAATTTGTTATTTTGGGACTATAAAAAGCAAAAGCCAGAGCCAGGGATCCGGGCTCCTTTGAGAACGTCAGAAAGTTTAAGACCATCTCCAAAGGAAATGTCAAATTATAAGAGTCAAATTACAATTGATGGCTGATGTGGCAATTTAAAATCTTGTCAAATTTTGTACTTTTCCAACCGAATTGTCAAATGTTATTTTCTTATTTAAATATAGAGCTTTTAAATGGTTCTAATTATTAAAAAAAATGTTGAAACAAAATTTTTGTTGGTTGAAATGTTAGTGGAATAAGTGACCTACCATTAAAATGAATTAAAATTAAATTTGACATTGATGTCAAAATTGACTCCAAGTCACAAAGCTTTCAAATCCAGTCACCAAATAACACTTTGCTTGGATAAACTTTTAATGTCAAATATGAACAGTAGCATTCCACTTACGATTTTAACATCTTCTTAGCATATGCTCTAAATTTAGCAAAAATTCTTCAGCCAAATATCATCTTCTTTTATCCAATCAAAACAAACTTTTCTAATCCCTTACAAGACGAAGCCAACTGAGATCCACAAATCATGCATATTCATATCACAATGCATTATCACCTTTTTGTTTTTTCATAAGAAAAAACAAATTACAAGGAAAAGCCACGACAGCAGCATTGATTAAGGGAGTCAAACTGCAAGGCATACAAGGCTTCATGAGACAAAGCATTAAACCAAACTTGCAAATCATTCTTGTCATTGCCTCTAGTTGCAATTGCGTAGTATGTCGAAACTGAATAACGTCAAAGCAGCTAACAAGAAGGATGTTTTGAAGGATAGCTTTGATGTGCCAAAGAACTACTACGTACACACTTGCCCATATGGAGTCGATAATAATTTTAGAGTCACCTTCATTTCTCATTTCAATTTTTTTCTCTTCCCTCTGGTCAAATTCACATCACCCCATTATCATCAACGACATCATCATTTAGAATTTGTGTAGCTTTAAATGGAATTAGAGTTTAATTTGCAAAAAAAAGGCTAATCGCCCAAAAACATACTAATTATAGAGGGAAAAATCCTTGGTGTATATTTTGTGAGTAGCAGACATTTTTTTTCAATAAGATCGGTAAGTGAGATTCACTATCTCCAACAAACCTCAGGTGCATCAAGAGCACACTAATTCTCTCTATATAACGAAAAATAAGTTATAATCACTTTATAAGCTTGCCTAGTTTTCGATTTTTAAATTAATGTTTTTGTGTTATATTATTTTGTAAGGTTTTGGTTGATGTCACCTTGTTTTGTGCTTGCTTTTTTTATTATTAACTAATAAAATAAATTTAAAAAAAAGGAATAAGTGGGGGTTTATTGGGTAAGGGTCCTCTCTCTTTCAGAAGAAGAGATACCTCACACCCAAGTTCTCGTTTATTGATGAAAAACTATTCACGCATATTATATTATACAATTTTTTTTTGAACAAACGATATTATCTACACTAAAGGGGAGGGAGTGAGATTAACCTCACAATTGACTAGCAATAATGTGGTTCAAATTTTAAAAAAAAATACCACTAAACCGTAGTACTAATCTCGCATATTATATTATACAATTTTTAAACAGTTATAATTTACTGTGGTGACTATTGAGTTTAAGACTTTACGTACAAGCCAAATTAGGTTAAGCCATTTCCAAGGGTTCCAAAACCGTAAAATTCATAACACACATCATTACGACCAGAATAATGGATCAACATCATCATGAAGAATATCATTAGTTGCATAATCTATCGCTAGGATGAAGTTTCTTTATAAAAGGAAGGTTTTATGCAAATTAATTAACAAACCCACATGTCCAAAAGAAAAGTAGTACAACATGTGCTAAGCAATGAGAGGTTGGGGTAACTTTCTAGTAGGGCTGGTTCGGGTTGGGATCCCGAACCGAAACCCCCAACCTGAATCCCAAACCCAAACATTTCGGGATGAGATTTTACATCCCAAACCCAAACCGAAAATATGCAAATCCCAAAATTTGGGATACCCGAAACTGTTTCTGGATTTCGGGTCACTTCGGGATTGGGCCTTGAAGCCCAAAATGTTGGACTTTTTAAACTTTTTGCAATGTTCAACTCTTTAAACAGTGAGCCCATCCCTTTAAACAGTTAGCTTTAAAGAAATCCACAAACTTATATTGTGGATTGGCAGTACTCTACAGAAGCAGCAGAGCCGCAATGAGCTCTAGAGTTTGAGCTCCAAGCAATGATATTGCCTACACTACCAAAAAAAAAACGATTAATCGACGGTGTGCAAACTGCATACTTAATGCAAAATCAAGCTTCTTAAAATTGAGAATTGCAAACAATTCCATGTGCTTTCATAACCATGCTCCCTTGAAACAAAATGAAGCATAGTTTGATGCAAACGGTGGAAAGTTGAACAATTTTTATATCTCTATTCACAGAAATACAGAATATGGCAATCCATATCAAAACAGAAAGTTGAACAATTTTTATATCCAACCCCTAACAGACTACACCTACTCTACAATCCATGAACATGTTCTATAATTTCTCCTCGCAATTCCCATTCTTCCAAGAATCAAATACTGTCAAGGCCATTACTTATCAATGTTGATAACAAAAAATAAATGAGCAGGCTCATCTCTGTCTGTGGATCAACTTCAAGTACATGTTCATGCAATAGATAAGCAACCACATGTTCATGCAACCGTTCCAACCTACAACAAGTAGGTACCTCTTTGATCAGTAAAAGTCCAATTAAATCATCCAAAGTATAGATCGAAGTGACCTACCCTAATCTTAATCTGAGCCTAATCCGATGAACCCACAACTTCGTACACCCGTGACCAACCCTCCCAAAGGCTTGCAGGTCCTGCACTGCACCTACCCTAATCCAACACCCCCTACAATTCCTATTTCCCCATCACCTATAATTTTATTCTACAAATTCATGCACCCAGCCACCCTAATCTTAATCTGAATGAACCCAAAAATTCGTGCACCCACCCTCTCAAAGGCATGCAGGTCCTGCACTGCACCCAACCTAATCTGAAACCCACAGTCCTCAAACCCTCACTCATTTGACAAAATACTCAGAAATCAAGTTAATCAACATGAAATTTGACCCTAACCCCTAAAGAACCAAAACCTAGTGAAAATCAGAAACCCTTACCTAGACTCGATTGGTGTCCTATTCGCGTCTTCTTGCGTCTCTGTGTGTGTGGCCGGATGAGTGCCGTTGAAATGGACAGAGGAGCAGTGTGACTCGATGGAGGAGCGGCGGGAGCACGAAGGAGGGAACATCGTTCTAGGTTTTCCAGAGAGTGAGAATGAGGGACTGAGAGAGAGTATGAGGAAGTGAGAGCGTGAGACAGAGAGAGGAATACAGAAGACCCAACTCACAATGGACGGTTGGATTAGATATTAACCAATCCAACAGTCCAAGTAATTTCTAATTATAAGTTAAAAAAAAAAAATATATATATATATATATATATAATATTTGGTTCGATTCGGGATTACCGAACACTTTCAAAGATGTGGCTGAATCCCAAACCGAAACTTTCGAGATCGGTTCGGTTTCGGGAACCGAATTTTTTGGGAAATTCGGTTCGGGCATTTTTCGGTCAAATTTTGGGACAGGTTCGGGACGGTTCAAGATTTTTGAGAAAAAATTCCACCCCTACTTTGTAAGGCACACTTTGGGTTGAATCAAGGAGACAGGACCATTGACTAGGATTCACAATTCTTAAGAGAATGTCCCTTGCATTGGTTAGCCAAACACTGACATTAAAAAGAAATACCTATATACAAAGATCTCCAAGAAAGCTAAGCTTCAAGTACACAAAACACATTAAACAATTATACAACAATAGCTTAAAGTGATAAATCGCTTTCTAGCCCTTGATCATAATCATAGAGGTTACGAGAAAATATGCCTGCGCGTTGCTGCGGGAACCCGTTGTTTCAGGTGTAAACTGATGAATAAAACACATTTAAGTTGAATAAATTCAACACAATTATGAACAAACAGAGGGATACACCAGTGAATGAGGTCGATAAGATAAACAAATTTGCTTTTATATACATTCAAGTGAGTTGGCATATAAACACATTGCACAATGAGTGGGAAGATACTGAAAGTCTTTGATTAGAAAGAGATGGTTTCCAAAAAAGTTCTGTTTCATTAAGAAAGAGAAGAAACATGTAGTTCACACGTAAAATTTCAGCTACCAAATCCAAAAAAAAAAAAACAAAAATGTGACTCTCTCTCTCTCTATGGCTTTCTTACCACACAAAAATATCCCTTAGTTAAAGCATGCCACACATCATCACATTTCTATTATATGAAGTAAATTCCTCAGTGACAAGTAATATACTCTCATTAGCCCAAGAGGATATGAAATTGGTCGAGTACACTTCTAGAATTTACAGTTTATACGGTGAGACTTGCATAATCCACTTGATCATTGTCGTTCCTATACATTCTTCATAAATTATATGAAAATTATGGGGAAAACAAATAACATGCATACATCTATATCAAATGGCTTAACACCTGAGTGTAAATAGACTAAATATAAACATTTAAAAAATGAACAAACCTGTTCACGAAACAGACGAATCATCGAGCTTCCCGAAATACTTGTTTCGAGGGACACATAGATCGTCTTCTCATCCCGAAATACTTGTTTTGAGGGACACATAGATCGTCTTCTCATCTTCCATGCAAACCTGCTCCAAAAACCACTATACTCAATACTAATGAAAATTTCAAGGACCAACAAAAAATGTTGGAATTTCTTGAACCAAAAACAATTTACAAAATTTCTTGAACCAAAAACAACTAATATTGATCTTAATAGAAAATCAGAACTTTGACCAGATTATAGGATTTTGAAAAATAGTCAATACCATCTGAAACGAAATACCACATTTCACCAAAAATTATGAAAACAATCTTGCTTGAGTTCCTTCCATGAATATTCCTAGTATCCAAATAACATGTAAATTTTCCTAGCATCCAAATAATTGGTTAAAAGCTCAAAGTCTAAACAAACAATTAAAACCAAATGCTCAAATGTTTGGCTGGAATGAAGAGATTTAGGGGGGATTGAAATTCGAAAAGAAAATTCTACTCCGATCCACCCATTACAACCCCTGGCATGAAAATAAATCCCGCACCTACTCAAAAGACACAAAGCAGAAAATTACTCAATTTCAAAATCCAAATCAGAAAATAAAACCTCACCGTTTCTCTCGCTTACCTCTTCGTCCCGCATATCTTCTCCTCATATTATGATAAAAGACCTCTCTTCAAGTCTGGCCTCAGATAGTTGGTCCATCTCAGGCTGCAACTTTTCCAGACCTTAATAGTCCTGCAATTCAGACCAACCCACTATAACCATAATCAGTAAAAAGTTTACATTAAAACATATGAAATTACAGCCCATTTGATAGAAGATTAAGATTTAATTGTTTTAACAGAAACATCGAAAAATGAACATTTCACAGCAAAAAACTAATTTCTCATTATTTAAAAATTAGTCATCAAATTTCATAAATAAATAAAAAAAATAATATAACCCAAAAGAATGCAAAAAATTGGAACCTTTGGGTGAGCAAGTAGAAGACATCACCCTTTTTGGAATTGGCTTCAGCAGCCAAAGCAATATAGGATCCTTCTTTAGACTAAAGTAATATTAGCGTACAAACGATTGGGATGCGGCCATTACCATCATCAAATATGATACTATTCCTCTTTCTCTCTCTCTAAACTCTTTGTTAAAACCCAATTATCTCATGGTCAGATTTTTGCTTACTTGCAAAGATGTCTTTAGCTTCTTCTAATTATTCACATTGTCTCATACTTACTCTCTGATATCTACTTAATCAGAAAGCTATGACAATAATACAACACACATTCTTTGGAATTTTGACATGGATATAAGTGCGGACTATTTTAAATTTTCAGTTAATCTTTTTTCTTAAGAACTCAAAACACACAGATTCGGTCTCATCGAAACGTAATGGGGATATTAATTTTTCAGTGATGTTTCAAGTGTGATTACAAATCCCACATACAATTGTCTTCATGACCGTAGGGTGTACCTAATAAATCATGGTATTAATTTCAAAAAATAACACATATATACCCGGCCCCATAAGGGTCAATAGGTCTCAGTTGCATATGAGGGGTGAAAGATAATATATGCATAAGGCAATTGAAACACGTTCAATTATTATTTTTGTGATATACTGCCAATGGATTGCCAACCAACATATTTTACATATAATATTTTGATAACATCGCACGGGCATTGCCTAGAAACAGCATACATAATTCAAGGTTATATGAAAACCTATGCCATAATGAATTGAGCAGGAAAATAAGCACTTCCTCATATGAGACATTATTAAACTGGAATTATACTAATAAACTAGGAAATAGATAGACATTATGGAGAGCAGATAAATGAACTCACCGCCCCAACAAAAGCCTACAACACCAATTGCAGAAACACCTTTACTTCTTAAAGCTTCAATTACCAGTTTTGCATCTTTGATTCCTTTTGGCTTGTCGATATGAAAACATGAGGATTTGGAGGAAAGAAAAGTTCAACAATTAATCATTCAAATTAGGGGAAAACAATTACAACGTAAAATTAACCCAAAAACTTGTAGAGTCAGAGCTCATTCATGTGAAAGTATTAGAGAGTCAGAGCTCAACAATTAACCTATTTTGAGTGCAGCCTTACAATTAATTTTGAGGGAATGAAATATGCTAATTCATGTGAAAGAATTAGACAGTTAAAGCTCATTGCTCGCAATTTTCTTCATCCTCTGCCTCTCCATCAAGGTTAAGAGGTCAGAGGTTCATTTGAAATCTCAAATCAATCCAAGAACTTAAACTCTAGAAAACCCAATTCGATGAAAAAATTCCCAATTCGTCAACCATTGGAACTTAATAGTACAGGCCTTGATGTCATGCATAACATGATTACCGAGTATGATTATTATGCTAATCCCTTATGTTCAAATCATGATATTAATAGTACAGTCTAAGATACATATGGGATTCTGTGCTAACACCACCTATCTAATATGGTAATGCTTTGAAAATAATGACATGAAGAAAGAATGGTAGATAAGCATGATGAGATTACCATTAGCATAATGTGTCCAAAAGATGGGATTAATACACACCCTCAGGTCGTTAATATGTTTTGTAAATGCTAACACCACCTATCTAATATCCAATATAAATGCTTGGCAGTAGCAAAGCAATCGTCTAGCATCTAACAAATTTAAGAATGGATAGAAAAATACCTTAGTAGTGATCTCTTTTGTGCCTGCCTAGACTACACTTAAAGCCAACTGGGCCGCCGATGCAGCAACCAAAGATAATTTTCCAAAACCCTATCCAAATTAAATAAACGGAAAACCAAAAACAGACAGATAGTGCATATCAATATCAACCATCTTCATCTACAATCATGAATCAAGAATATACATAATAACAAAAACAATGCAACCTGAGATTAAATTCGTAGCATATTGCCAATTAGAATTGAAAGGCAAAAATATCATTCCACATATTTCCACCATGCTACAAATTCACTACTAAATAGCAAAAAATTCAAACTTGAGCTCTAAAGTTGTCTTTTTGATTCCGCGAGGTTCAAAAGAAATCCTCCACAAAGAAGATGACAGGGGAACAACACTACATTGTTTATGAAACTTAACGCGCGTTGGGCACACATGCTTATATTTTATGTTTTTTTCTTTTTGATCTTATCATTAAATAAAGTTATTAAATGGTTTTTTTTTTTATTCAAATGCAAAGTTTTGAAGCCCTTTCCATTAAAATGAAAATTATTTGTTGCTGGTAAGGTGTGTGGCTATAATTTCCTCTGACCTAAACTAACATGTCAAATGTTTGGATACAGAGACAAACATAATTCCAAGTAGTCAGATCAAACAATTATTAGTGTCTTAAACTGCTCATCCATTTGCTAATAAAGAATAAGAGTAAACAACAAAGGGAATTAGCTGAATAACCTTCGTTGGCCAACATTGAATAACATTCAACATCCAAAAATATCTCAAATTTTGATAACGAAATCCGTCGAGATGATAAAAGAGAGAACCAGAAACTAATGAGATATGAATAAACATGCAACTTGAAAACCATACTACAATTCTGGCTTGCACACACAGAGTGCACAACCTATTTGAAACCCTGGTCACCCATGTGAAAGAAAATATAGAAATTGTAATCGAGTATGTAATAAACTGAAAGGGGAAAGCAAATGAGAGAACCATACCACTGTTTCTGGAATTAAGCAGAGACAAAGGCTGAAATCAGGAGACAACATTGCCATCAGTGCCTGCAGATCAATACAACACTCATAAACATTTAACACACTTCTTATTTACAACTAAAAGAAATGTTCCAAAGCAACAAGATTCAGCACAGACCTTAACCAATATGCGAGAAACAATTTAACACACTTCTTAAACATTTAACACACTTCTTATTTACAACTAAAAGAAATGTTCCAAAGCAGCAAGATTCAGTACAGACCTTAATAGACCTGGCAGTTTCTAACACGACACGGTGACACGATACGAAAACGACACGAAAATAACGGGTTTCAGATCAACATGATAACTTATCGGGTCATTATCGGGTGACCCCGTTAACGGGTTCTTAACAGGTATACATGAGGGTAACACGTGGGTAACCCGTTTCGACCCGTTAAGAAAAAAAAAATATTTTGATAATTTTAAAGTTTAATTACTAAAAGATTTATTATAAAATACAATAGCCATATTAATATATACAATATATTCTATATTAAATATATAGTTTTGTATTATTATTATTATATATAAGTTTAAAAAAAAAGTTTTAGTCATTATTTATTTTTATTATGAGAGTTCCTTATTATCATTACTAGGATAAATTTTACTTAACATGTTGTTGTCCACAATTAAAATAAACTAGTATAGTATTTGTATAGGTAAGAACTAAGAAGACATACATACAAGTGCGAAAAATGTGAAAGAATATATAAACACTCGTGATTCATCATTATTCCCCCACGAGTAGATAATGGTTACACTTACATTATCGTTTTGATTTTTAAAATCCTCTAAACCCTCATGAATAATGTTTTTTATTTGAGGGAAAAATTAATAAAATGAATAATAATTATTGTAGGAGTGTAAAAAATGTAAAATAAATATACAATCACTCATAGTGACAAGCTTTACAACTTTCATGAAGAGGTCAGCTTCGAAATCCAACACTATAATCCATAAACCTTAAATTTATATTAACCGTCGATTGTCATTTACGCTTTATTCTTCTTACTGAATTTCATTTTTAAAATTTTCCTTTTTGAAAACATGATCAACTGGCGGATGTAAGAAGATGAAGGGTTCAGATCTTTGATATCACGTTTCGATATTTACGGTTAATTGAAATATGAGTCGATGTCTTATAGTTTGTAGAAACTTTATAAACATCAAACAATATTTTCACTAACAGTAAAACTTTGAATATAATATCAACAATCCAGACCGTTCATCTTCCTGCATCCTTTAATAGATCATGTTTTCAAAAATGGAAATCTGAAAAAACAAAATTTGATGAGAACAATGAAGCGTAAATGTAAACAACAATCAACGGTTAAATTTTGATTTATGATTTATATGATTATAGTGGCGAATTTCGAAGTTAAGCTCTTCATGAAAGTTGTAAAACTTGTCATTACGAGCGTTTATATATTTTTCTGTATTTTTTTGCACTTCTACATTAATTAAAAAACTATTAAAGACTTTAGGTAAGTGAAAATATACTTAAAAGAAAATTGTGTTTTTATGTTTTGGATGTGACAATATGGTATGCATATACTTATTTAGTATTATGTTTTTCATTTGATTATTTATTGGTTTAAAATATATTTTCCTTAACGGGTAACAGGTCGGGTCATATTACCTGTTAATATTATCGGATCAATTTCTGGTCAGGTCATTTTACCCGTTTATTTTAACGGGTGTTACACGACACGACCCGTTAAGATATCGGGTATGACACGAAAACGACACGAACACGAGAAACACGACACGAATGCAAGGTTTAGACCTTAACCAAGATGCGATAAACAATTTGGGTGCTCTCCCCAGCCAACTTTCCAGCGTCCATGCAGTCAACTGACCAACTTTGACCCACCGTCGATCCGCCCCTGCGTAGAGGTAGGTCTTATGTTCAATATATTGCAAAAGGGGGAGATTCCATTGCAAGAGCTCCCTAAAATCAAACTAAAACATGCAATTGTACCTAAAAGGGGAAAACAGCTAGGAAAAGACATAAAATTTCACAATGTAGTTTAGATATTGAGTAGGCGTAGAGCCTGAAGTTTGTTTCCACTACAACAAATCCCTGAACAAAAAAGTGAGTAAAAAATTCGTAAGTAGCATGTATGGATGCACATCAGTTTTCTTGATTACAAATAACCAACTTGTTTCCTCGATGATGAGTCTGTCAAGCTAACTAAAAGATTAGTAGCTACGTTAGTAGGTATAAACCAATTGTCTTTCCTTCCCTGGATAAGTACACAAAAAGATAGAAATTTAAAACTTGGAATCAGGAAATGGTTAAACTGTCATCTGGGAAATTATTACCAATTTAGTGCACGTTAGACCAAAAATAAATCACAAAAGTATAACCTGCTGAAGTTTGATCAGTCCTAAATCTGCAAGATCCTTGACCATATTCTTTTGCCACTGATTCAATGTATTTATGTTATATGCCTAACACACAAAAAAGAGAATAGAATCAAGAGGTGAGAGATTAATTCCAGGTAGAAACTTTCCATATGGAAGAAAACACTATAAAAAAGTGAATACTATGAAAAGTTCTTATGGCAACATTTACTGCAGCAGTATTCATATTTTAGTCGGAAATAACAATAAGCCAAAAAAAATATGGGGGAATTCAGTAAAGCATATGCTACTGCAAGAGAATAGTCATACATAAAGAGCATATAACTAATACCTTGCCATTAACATGAAAACTAAGTTCTACCAGGAATGAAATCAAATCTGCAGAATCTAATCCACGTTTCTGCGCCAAAAAGGAGAGGTGAGGAGAGACCAACATAGCTACTGTGAAGGAACAAAAACACAGAATATCATAACATCAAAAGTTACAGACTTGCAGAATCCAAAATTCATCAAGACAATTTCTTAACTAATGTAACTTCTCTAGTTTTAGTAAAAATATTAACTTGGGTAAAATCATATTCCACAAAATTAGAAATTGGGGAGTGAAATTAAACACCAAAACTTCACAGGGGAGACTTACCATTATATATGCAGGCATTGAAATCAAAACCTTCTTCCGCCATGGAAGTCAAATGTGATGTTTGAACTGAAAAGCTATAAGTTGGCATCCCCATCTTCAATACATCCCTTGGGAACAGTACGAAGTTGTATCTGCACCAAAATCAGCAAACACACATCATCAAATCACATTCTATAGATACATACATATAAATTTATATGTGTATTTATAGGCATAGTGAGAATGTACGGGAGGTTAAGGGTTAAGCATGGAGGCTCTGAGAGTGAAAGGGCACGCGGCGAACTGGAAAAGGTAGAACCGCTCGGAGGTGTAGTTAGCCTTGCAATACGACTTGTCGGTGGTGTCGAAGCGAGATGGGTATGAAGTCGGAGGTGGATAGGTGGTTCTTGAACTATTCTAGGAACTCGGGAAAATTGGACTTTGTCACTTCCTTCACGGCCCATTTCTTTGAGACATTGGTAGTGGTGCTGCTGAGAAAACGGCGTCGTATTAGTGGCGGCAGAGATGCACTCCGTGTCCTGAACTTGTACGGACACCTGCCTGAACCTCCGCATGAACTCGTCGATGTCGTTGAACGAACTCAACTCGCTCACCTTCATAATCCTCATCATGGTCGTCGCCGAAGCCGACGAACTTCACTCTCAGTCGATCACAGCCGTCATTCACCATCAGGACGTCGTACTAGGCGTCGCCCAAGCCAGACCTGAACTCGACCACCATCCCAACTCCCACCCACTCCCCCTCTCTCTGTACCTCTGCAATCCCTAGTCACAGGGCCCTAGCCATTTCGGCTGGTATATGCGATGAATCTGGAAGCGGAGCATGGAGCTGCAAGCTGTCAAGGAGTTCGCCTAACCCCAAAATCGGGCTTTCCCCCCTCTCTCTCTTCCCAAATCGAGCATCACCACTCAATCCTCTCTCTTTCTCTCCCTCGAATCATACACCCCATGTGACTCTGTTTGCCTGCAAGCCGCATGCCTTCCTCTCACCAAGTCTCTCTCTTTCTCTCTCTCTCGCGACAGCACGGTCTCACCGAGTACCACTGCAGCTTTAGAAAGAAGGAAATGAAAGTCTCTAACCCACCCAATCCGTTCGAAACCCTACAGACGAAAATGACAGTCGCACCCTGCCTTTCCAAGATCATCAACACGCGGTATGAAGATCAGCGACTGAGAGATTCAGTGGCAGCCTCGTAAATAAAATAAAATTCGGCTCCAATTGTACAATACAATTGAAAAGCTTTCTTTAGACTAAAGTACTAATAATTGCAAATCCTTTGTGTATAAAGGCAAAATCATGTACCGCTACACTATTTCCACTCGTTGTTTTGCTACTTCCACTATATTATTATCTTAATATTCCTTCACTAAAACATGACATGTTTGGATAGTGGAAGCAGCAAAAATAGTACTGGATAAAAATTCATTTCCAAAGGTTGTACTTGTGAAGCTCCTGGGTGGTGGATGTTATGATAGCATGGAATGAACCTTAATAACTCAGGATACATGTAATGATGATGAAAAGAATGATTTGGAACTTGGATACAAAAAATACTACTTTAAATTTCTTTTTGGGTAATACAATAGAGTTTTGGAGGTTAATCATTGGCGATGAAATGAAAGGATCACGATGAGAATGATTAAAGGACTAAGAGCAGTTCCACTGGAGAACTGATAGGCCAGCACCTAGCCAAAAAACCAGCCTGGCACCTAGGCTATCCACTCCAGCCGAGCATTTTGACCGGCACCCAGCCTAAGCCAGGCAAGAGACCAGCCTAAAATCGACAGACCCACATGCCGAGCCATCTGACGTCAACCGGATCATCAACCTCGTGCACGATGAACGCGTCGCAGAGAGATCTTGGTGTAGAGCACCTCCATGGTGAGCTCCGGCGAGGAGACGACGACGAGGTTGCGCTACCCCATGTGGAGGAGGAAGCAGTCATCGAATTTCTTGGCGAGGTAGGTGAGATTACGATGGTTGAGGTCATAGCCGACCTAGAGCCAGTTTTCCAGGATGAGGAGGTCCATTTTTGGGGGAGCGTTGGTGTGGTGAGGAGTTTTGGTGGGTGTACGGAGCGAAGAAGAAGAAGAGTTACGGAGCGAAGAAGAAGAAGAAGTGGGAAGAAGAGATGTTAAAAATTAAATTATTATTTTATAATAAAAATTAATAATATTTTAATAAAATTGACTAGGCTATTTAGTTTTAGGGGTGGAGATGCTTTGGTCTATTACTGTTTATCAGGGTCTATTACTGTTCACTTGAGTGGATAAATGAGCTGGGTGCTGGCACAAAGTCCCTAGGGGTGGAATTGCTCTAAGGATACATAGCTAAGGCTTTTTTTCATGGTTTGTGATTAGTTTTTCAACCGTGGGGTTGGTGGGTATGATTAGGGTTTTGGAGTGGAACATGATTATGGGTTTGCATGGGAAAAGAGGGGTTGAAAGAGAAAGCAAAGCTTGTAGTAGGAATATTAGAATTACTCATGGACTCAATTTTTTGGCCTAAGTTTTCAAGTGCCTTGACCTGTGTCCTCAAGAACTTGAGATAATTTGCAGCCTCACCAAGCGTTGATGCAGTGTCCATCTTGCTTCCACCGGGAACCAGCCTTTGCAAAAGAGGCTTTTAGATCCAAGTCCAAAAAGGTAGTGTTTTTAGGAGTGAATCCAGTTATCTAATTATATGTTTTTATTTTTTTTATAATCATTTTATATTTTTTAAAAATATTAAAAATCAATTAAAATCTTCTAATATTATGCATTTTCCAACTCCAAAAAATATAATTGATATCTTGTAACAAAAAAAAACTAATATACTAACATAAATTTATCTGCAAAACATTATACCCTAACTCAAGTAACAAATATATGAATGTATATTATACCTATGGTGAGCTATGAAACCTAATTAAAAGGTAGAAAAAACATAACATACCTACAAGTAAGACACATTAATCTGTGACAAATTGATTATAATAAAAAATTAAAAAAATTAAAAAAATATATGTTATATAGGTAGATAAATATAATTAACCTGTGATATAAGTTGATTAAAAAATTAAAAATAAAATCTATAAATAGATTTAAAGCAGAAGAAGAACTATAAATAACAAAAAGATAAATAAAAAGAAATAAGCAAAGAGAAAATTAGGAAGAAATTTGATTTTTATAATAAATCTTATTATTGAACAAATAACTATTGATAATTAAATAATTAAATATAACAAATTAGACTTATTTTAATAAATTGAACTATTCCTAACTCAAAAAATTGGACTTATATCAAGTTCCCCTTTCACGTTCCCCTTTCACGTTCTTCCTCTTAGGCCTCTCCACCAGCTCCAGCCCCAAGTTCACAGGCCTGAAAGCCGCAGCGTGATAAATCATCTCTTTCATCTGCGCAATGACCTCTGGATCGGGTTCTTCAATAGATGAAGTTGACACGGATGAAGTTGGTTGTTGAAAGCTGATGTTGGAAGAGCTTGGACGCTTATTATCTGATCTGGGTTTCTTCATTTTTGGTTACTCACTAAACATTGCCATATAGAAAAAGAAGAAGGGCTTCTCTGATTTGATGAAAATTCCTAATCCATTCAAAACATGCCCAAAAGTTTACAACTACAGTTTATTTCAAAGACTACATGGCTATGTCGAATAGATATGAAAGAGATAAAGCTCCTCCTAGTCCTCAAAATATATTCTCTGCTAGCTCCTATATACAAGCAAAGACCACAGACAAATAGAAATCAAACCATCATCGAAATTCATTGAAAAACCAGAGCCGCAGAAAGCTAATCCATGCGATGAGTGCATCATAAGACCTTTGATTCATCGTCCAAGGGGTCACGTAGAGTTCCACACATCCAATCCATCCATATAGTGTAATGGCCATAGTTATGTCGGTATGTAGTATGATGTATGGTGTGGTAGCCGGCACCCATGACAGGCCATATTTTGGCGTGGATGCAATCGTGAATGTTCGCTGTCCATATGGCCTCGATAAATAGGAGCGCTATGTGGGTGGTAAAATGCATTGGTACAAGAAATAGAGCTATAACATGTGGAACTGCCTGCAGTATCCCATCAATTGGGTGAAAAGCCAAACCTGACATAAACATATCCAAAATAGTCGAGCATTAGCAAAATAAGTAAACAAAAGATTTCAAAAACCTGATGACAAGGTTGATGATTGTAGGAAATAAAGCTTATCTGAACCAAACGAAAATAGTGTTAAGTGGAACCACGTTCCTTAATTTAATGAAGTACAAACCAGTAATTTGTTTTCCCTTGCATCATATTTGTTGGGAATAACAAGTCGAGTGGATCAGAAAACAAGTGACTCTTACAAGATTAAACTCAGGAAAGCAAAATAGGAATTGTTCAAATGACATTGATTACCATTAAAAAAAGAAAGTTTTAACGAAAAGCCCACGATACTGTTCACTTTAACGAAAAACCACATTTTTACACTAAAAAGTCAAACCTGGTACTATTCACTTTACCCTTTATTTTGTCCTTATCGTTAAAACTCAAAGTTTTCAAGTCCTTTTCATTAGTTTTCCTTTAAAAAAAAAGGTTAAAATGGCCTTTTTTACTTATGGAAAACAGATATTTTATTAACATGTCCAAACAAAAGTTGATAACATGTCAATCTCAAGCAGAATGCAGAACTCTTAAACTAAGCACTACTGATCAACAGAGACCGCCAGACTCAAATCCACATGAATATAAAAGAAAAAGGTACATAACCAATTTCCGAGGAATGTTTTATTTTTCTGGACGGGGATTCTGATGAAATGAAACACACAATAAGCGGCATGAAACTACCACTTTGGTCCATGAACATTACACACAAAATAACCATCACTGGGACTCTAAAGGAGGAATGTCCTTTTTTTGTTTATTTTGTTTTGAACAAACGATAGTATCTACACGAAGGGGGTGGGAGAGTGGATTAAGCCTTACAATAGGCTTGCCATAATAATGTGGTTCAACTTCACCTTTGGCGAGAATCGAACCTAAGACCTCTCACTTACAAGTGTAGAGGAATACCAATCGACCGTAATACTAAGTGGCTACCAAAACCTAGTCCCTTGTATAGTGGATACAAAGATGTAAATCATTATTTGTATACCTGAGTACTACCAAAACCTAATCCATTGTATAGTGGATACATTGATTGTTTTCTACAACCTAACTTTGGAATGGCCTTAGTTGTAAGATCCCACATCGGCCAGGGGTGTGGATCCTGTAAGCCTTATATGTATATTCCCATCTCTACCTAGCACGAGGTCTTTTGGGAGCTCACAGGCTTCGGGTTCCGTAGGAACTCCGAAGTTAAGCGAGAATGGGCCAGAGCATTCCCAAGATGGGTGACCCACTTGGAAGTTCTGCTCGCGTGAGTTCCCAGAAACAAAACCGTGAGGGTGTGGTCGGGGTCCAAAGCGGACAATATCGTGCTACGACGGAGTCGAGCCCGGGATGTGGTGGCGGCCTGGGTCGGGATGTGACAATTTGGTATCAGAGTCAATCCCTGGCCAGAAGTGTGCCGACGAGGAAGTCGGGCCCCTTAGGGGGGTGGATTGTGAGATCCCACATCGCCCAAGGGAGTGGATCATCTATGCCTTATATGTACATGCCCACCTCCTTTAGCACGAGGCCTTTTGGGAGCTCAGTGCCTTCGGGTTCCGTAGGAACTCCGAAGTTAAGTGAGAATGAGCCAGAGCATTCCCAAGATAGGTGACCCACTGGGGGGTTCTGCTCGTATGAGTTCCTAGAAACAAAACCGTGAGGGCGTGGCCGGGGCCCAAAGCGGACAATATCGTGCTACGGCGGAGTCGAGCTCGGGATGTGGTGGGGGCCCAGGCCGGGATGTGACAATTTGGTATCAGAGCCAATCCCTGGCCGGAAGTGTGCCGACGAGGACGTCGGGCCTCTAAGGGGGATGGATTGTAAGATCCCACATCGCCCAGGGGTGTGGATCCTGTAAGCCTTATACGTATATTCCCATCTCTACCTGGCACGAGCTCTTTTGGGAGCTCACTGGCTTCGAGTTCCGTAGGAACTCCGAAGTTAAGCGAGAATGGGTGACCCACTGGGAAGTTCTGCTCGCATGAGTTCCCATAAACAAAACCGTGAGGGTGTGGTCGGGGTTCAAAGCGGACAATATCGTGCTACGGCGGAGTCGAGCCCCGGATGTGGTGGGGGTAGAGATGAGAATATACATATAAGGCTTACATGATCCACACCCCTAAGCGATGTGGGATCTTACATTAGTAGCAAAGCATAATATCAGAAGCATATACCATACCAACTCAACTGGGTGATAACAAGGTTGAATTATTAGTGAACCAATGATCCTGGGGAAGAACTTGAGGACATTAAAGTTCTTTTATCAAATCCAAGGTGGGGAGGGAGAATTTGCAGAACGAATGAAGAATAGTACATCATTAGCTTGTTAAGGTGAAAGTCACAGAAAAACAAGAAAACTGAAAGTGCATGTGCATTCCATGCTTCTTACTGATCAAAAGCAATTGAGACTTGTAAAGTTGGTTTCCAGATATACACTGAGAGTGGCAGCGCGAATTAGAGCCAAAATCACCATATGAAAGAGATTAACAGTCTTATGTTACGGAAAAGGAAAGTAAAAAACAAAAAGAAATCATTTTTTTTTTTAAAGAGAAACTGTTATCCTTCTTCCAAAATGGCTTCTTGCATTCAACACTCAACATTTAAGTTACTAAGCAAAAACCAAAACTGTACAGAATATGAATGGAATTTTGATAAACAAGGAAAGATAAACAAACGTGGAATTCCTAGAGTTTATCTATCGCATCAAGTCCTTGAAGAAGTTGAGTTCTACGACAAAATAGACTAGAGTGGAACTCAATTGGAAGGATAAAACCAACTTAAAATACAATGATAATAACAAGCAAGATATCTGTTGTTCCAGCAAGAGATACGCTGGGAAGAAAAGGGGGAAGTGTGAGAGCGAGACAGAGGAGAAAAAGTTCAGTAAACAATGTCACAGAAATATGTATCCTCATCAAGTGCACCAAACTCAGATTGTACATACTGTATAACACAATCAAACATATATATGTGCCCATGCATCCGAATCAGATAAGATGTAGAAACATTCAAATTGCGATAAGGTATGAAAGTTTAGTTTGATAGCTTACCAGCAAACGGAGAGAGCGTGTTCTGTTTGTTGTAGATGTGATGGGTTGCATGAAGATATTTATACAGAGGTTTTATGTCATGCAACTCTCTGTGCATCCAATATATTCCGAACTCCACGAATACAAGATAAATTGCTAAATACAAGAGATAAGCGGGCCAACCGACATCACTTATTCTTGCAAAGCACTTTGCCCAGCCATTTTCAACCATGTACTCAGAAACAGTTGGAAGAGCACAGTACCAAGGCATGGCCTTCATGGCAACATATATTTGCAAAAGCATGGCTTTATTCGAGGGGACGGCATCTGCAATGAGGGAACAGATAAAGAAAGAAAGTAAATTGCATTCATCCTAAAGGTAGCTGTCCATACGGACGAAATTTTACGGTCAATTAACAAAACATCATAGGATCCACAACCTACAAGCTACAACCTTGTAACCTTATGTATGCTGAATCTTTGTAAAAAATTTAATCACTAGTCAATATGAAAGAGAAAGTTGAGATACAGATCCATCAATGTAAGTAAAAAACCACTCGAACAACCACAGTCCATCTAATTTTCCTGAGATTAAAATAAACTACTCATAGAAAACACAATTGAAGAAAGAGAACAATGAAGAAATTAAATCAAAACCAACACACAAATAAACAGACTCAACAGTTTTGAACCAAGCAAAACCAATCTGCTAAATACAGAAATCACTAAAACTCTCCTCAATCCATACTTTGAAAATAACAAGAGTAATTAGATAGGAATTCTAAGAAATCACATAACTACTCAAAAAACAATGTGATGATCTTTAATTATGCTTTACTTCTCAGTGAATAAGGCGATATTCTAATTAATCTAATTTGAGATTTGAACTAATGTACAAAGAGCGAGGAAGCACACTCTTCTAGCCAACTGTAATACATTTTGTTTTTTTTTGGTGTTCCATAATTTCCATAATCCATGAGAGGAGAGATGTTCACAATCAATAACCAACAGTACCCACCAAATCACAGACTCACATATTTCATCCCACAACCAAACCACCAATTTGTTTTATTTTTTATTTTATAAAAAAAAAACGTAACGAAAAGTAAAAGTCAAACCACTAAAAAGGAAGAGAGAGACCATTGGACATTGGTGTACCTTTGGGGATATAAATGTTGCGTTTCAAGTAATAAATGTAGAGGCACCAAAGGAAGCCGGAGACGAGGTAGAGCAAGGTCCCGCCGACGTAGTTGCGCAGCCACGTCTGGAAGAAGTGGGGGAGTGGGTCCCACACTCTATTGGGCACGAGGCTGCCGAGCACAATGCGGTTATAGAACGTCGTCTCGTCCAGGAACGGGTTCAGGTAGGACTCCTCCATCGGCGCGACACGATTCTTCCGGCAAGGGGCCGCCGCCGGAGATTTGAGCAGCGAATAAAATGGTAGGGGAGAGAGAGAGAGACAGAGGCAGGTAGGCTGCGCGGGAGGCGAACGACTGATGCTGAGATTCGTTTGTCTGTTTTGTTATGTTGTGCTGTGTTGTGTTTTTTTCAGGTTGGGAGTACGTGGACGACGTAATTTAAGCTTTTAGACTTTTAGTGGTATGCCATCGATTGATATGCTGAAGGGCCGGACCATCAGGCTTCATGTAACCCTACCTCAACCACCGCTTGCTTGCAACAGTCCAGATCTTCTACCCCCAAAACTTCATGTGGCCCCTCTGTGCCTTTGTTTTTTGAACTAAACATAATTAATGTTAACTTGAAAATAATTAAAATAATAAAAAATAAACCAAATACTCAGCCAAAAAGCAAAGGCACAGAGGGGCCACAGGGAATTTTGGGTGCAGAAGATCTGGACTCTGCTTGCAAGCTGGAAATTACAACGCAGTCCTTTAAAATCAATTCAATGATATATTTATGCTAAGGCTTTTTCACAGTGGGCCGGAAAATTAAGTGTGACACCAATAATGTAACAATCAAACTTTTAAAATGGGGCAAATAATCTGAGTGTTATGATTATGATTCTGACTTTTGAATTCAGTACTCATTAGTGTGATTCATATACAATCAATGAGAAAAGAGAGAAAAAGAGGTAACCATTCCTAAAATAGAGAAAAAGAAAAAAATAGACGGGTGTAGCATTTAATATATAAAACTCACTCCTATCAAACTTACAATACTTTGGCAATAATGGTGTCTGATTCTTATATATGGACATCAGATTCACCTAAACCAATGTGGAACACCTATAATGAGCTTGCCACAATAAGTTGGTATTGAACTCTCTATCAACGAGATTTGAACCTAAGATCTCTATTTACAAGTAAAAAGAAATATCATTAGACTGTACGGTTAAGTGACGGTACATTTTCTTAAGAAACTAAGAAGTTATCATTTGTTGCAAGTGATGAATTGCCTTTGTGAATATGATCTTCTTTTTTAACCTATTGTATTCTCAGTTTAACGATATTCTCCTATTCTCCTGATGTAGTTTAGGATAGTAATATCATCTGTCACAAGAAATAAATAAAAATCCATTTGTTTGAATATGCCACAAACATGTTTTGAGTTTAAACACCAAATGTCTAGAATTTTTTTACATTAAGTTAAACAAATATCAAAATTGTAATTTTTTTTGTGTGAATTAAGACACGTGGCGCTACAAGAATTTGAGGATGCACCAAATAAAAGTTTAGCAATGGTTGTTTTTGTTCATAAAATGGGACAATGGGTGCCAACTGATATTTAGTTTTTTTTTGCCGCTCTCTTTTACTTTTGAATTTGTACCTAATGCATTTAGGTATTTAAAACGAAAGGAAATGTGAAATTTTGTGGTTAGTTTTTAAATTTAGTCATTAAATTAGGCACATTTCGAGTAAATAAATACATAAATCAATAAACCATACATGTTGAATTTTCATAATTCTTTGATTCGATGCATATATATGACGGTTAATTGTTTACAATTACATATAAATAAAGTTTACTTTACATTGCAATGTTAATGTGTCATACGATAATTCAGTGTGAATGGCTTAGCAATGTATTTACTTAATTAATCAAATTTTATCACTAATTAATACTACAGTTTAGTGGTATTCTCTATCACTTATAAGTAAGAGATCTTAAATTTGACACACATGAATGACGACGTATTATATTTGTGTTGAGTTTGATAGCCCTGTCTTTTTTTTTTTTGAGTACGATACCGTTCTTAATAAAAGATGGTAAACTTTTATCCAAATGCATACATGCATAATTTAAATCATCGGTAAGAGAAAAATAGTTGTCACGATATATATGCCTGCTCAAGCCAGGCACATGCAAGTAGCAAAATCTGTGGGTAAGAGAATCTTTCTCTATAGTGTTAACGTGAAATTTGCAATCCCATAGATTTCACATACCGCTAGTTTTTGGTAGGATTTTTTTAGGAACGTCCAAGTACTTATTGATTAGCAGAAGCAGAATTACGTATGAAGATTGAAGAGGGCACTCCATAACATGATGGTGCTAATTACAATTCATATTTAATCATCGTCAATGAGAGTGTCCCTTCAAAAGAGATTGCACAAGATATGAGCAAATCTAGCTGATCATCGATGCACCCACTACACTATTTGTCTCACAGCCTGTAAAGCTTTGGATGATAACTCCTAAGCACATGTATCTTGAACATCGATCATCCACATACCTCCCGATTACTTTTGGTGTAGAATACATATATACATGTGGACCACCTTGATTAGGTGTACGGGAGTAGAGCTGAGCACTTGTAAACTTTACTATTTAGTCTTGAGTAGTGCTACACTTACCATTAAAATAAGAAATTGAATGAAATCATTTCATCAAATAAAGATATAGTTAATTACAGAAAGATCTAGGGCTGATGAGTCGATCTACATAACTTGAAAAGTAAATAGGCTAAAAATGTAAATAGCGCAATAAAGACTAGCAAGATTCAGGTCATGAAGGGAAAAATAATACTATAGAAGTCCACTGGTATCAGATTGGACTGAACAAGAAACATATGCCTCATAGAGAAATTCAAGAGTGATTGGAATTGTACGTCAACCGAATCATAGCACAGTATGACAGAGCTATAAGAGTTTTAGATCTTAAGGATCGTAGGCAGTGTTTTCTTCAAAGGAAAGCTAATTTGCAATTGTAGCTGAAAAGCTAGAGGTTTTGCTGAAGAGCAATTTGGGTAGTGTTGAAAAGCAATTGAGTTGATTGAAGAATCACTTGAGGTTTGTATAATCGTAGAGATTGAATTTTGACGAAGATCCTGAGCTTGAAGGCCTTTGGTCCTATTTATAAACAGTGAAAAATGAGCAACCTCAAACTTAACACTGAACTGGAACATGGGCAGATTGGTTATTTGATGCTGATAATAACTGCAATTCTTGGTTGTTGGCCTTCAACCATGTCCTGTGCTGCTTTGCACGATTGCTTCAATGACATCAACTTGTTGGATGATGCGTTCCTCAATATTTAAGGATGCGAGAAATTTCTGGATCTAGTCGCATGCATGGCAGACGAGCTTCAGGTAGGATCGATTCCAAGCCCTCAGATGATTATGGAGTAGTGAGTTGGTCGTCCGAACCCTAAGATAGGATTCCTGATTGGGTCTTGAAGTTGGTGGACCGATATCGTGCGACTTTAAATAAATAAAAATATATTGGTTCGATAGTAGATCTTATTTTTATTTATAGTCCATAGAAGATGAAAGGCATAGTGATTATTCTTTGTTGATATACCCAAGTCTTTGTTTTAACACGAACTAAATTCTTGCAGGTTGTAACTATTGTGAAATCAATGCAGGACAAGCTTTTGAATTCACGCATCGTTTGCGAATTACGAAGATATAGACAAGTTCGGATTGTTCTACTTTCTCCATCGACACTGTTGCACTTGTTAGATTTTACGTAAAGGTATACTATCGAAATGCACGATGACCTTATGGGTTGTCGACCAGCGGATCCCTGCGAAGCACGTTATCCAGTACGATTAATTGGACAACAGCACAGCACCCATAACGCACAACAGCATATTTATGCACGTCACACTCGGCCTTATTTGGTCCCCATTTGAAGACTGGAGATAGACGATATATGCAGTAGCAGAACCCCATTTACTTCTTCATCAGCAGCAACCTAGCTCGCTCGCTCAGGTGGAAGGAGAGCGAGAACCACCAATCTTATGATTCCTATCGTGCTGGCAGCATATTACCATGCATGCTAGTAATCTATTTATCCACTTGGGGACCCGACACGTAGACTCAAATGAATATAAAATTTCCTGTACGCCAAAATTACTGCATGCTTTGAAACATTGGATGGATCTGAAGGGAAATCTTCTGTGAATCCTGCTTGGAGCAGCCCCAATTCTACTTATAAAGAAGTGTAGCGTGGTTCACACACATCTTTTTACTTTTCACATACTTTTTGTTAATTTTTGTTCATTAATTTTCTTCAATTCATTCGATCTAATGACTAAAAATTGAGAGGGGTGTGTGATAAGTAAAAATGAGTGTGTAGATAAAACCAGCTATAAATAAATGATTAGGGGTATTTATTATAGACAGATAAAGTAAAGGTTTTATCGCAAAAGATCTCTATATAATCAGGAGTGGAAATACTTATTAAAGTAATGCTACATTAAGGTATATTTGTATCATCTCTTTAATAGAGATGAGACTTACATGTGATGAAGACTCATGCAACTCCTATATTGTAGACATAAACCGATCCATTATTCTCCAACGATCATGATCTGGTCTGTTTCTACGGAAGTTGATACACGAGATGTTAATGGGAGAATCTTGCTGATTAAACTTCTGGTGAACTTTTATTTGATAATCACTCTATAGGCAAGTTTGGTCACAATGTGGTCGATCTCGTGGTTCACTATAATATTAAAGGTCAACCGATTGGGATTTTAATCTACTCGTTTATTTTATTTATTTTTAATATGGCCGAAAGCTTGACAAGTAAGCAAAAATGACAGGATAATATAAACATCAAATTACAGAAGAAAAAACCAGCCCAAAGAAGCGCAAGGCCCAACAATAATAGGGCCTAAAAAGGAGCAAGAGCTAACATAAAAGAAGTGGACGCATGCAATACTTAAAATCAGGAAACAATTAAACTGCAAAATACCCTCCAATCATCACAAGGTTGCCGATTACTCTTCTGAACGATTTCTCCAGATCACAACACTTCATTAGTAAAAGGCTTCCAATTGCCCCCTTGTCGTTAAATTTGAGAGAATTTCATTCAAATTTCCATTAAGTGATATCATGTGTGAGGCATGTAACATACTTTCGAGTAAAAAAACCCCAAACTATCACATGGATGTCAATTACCCTCTCACCAGAACTATTTAGATGAAATTCTCTCAAATCTTATTGTTTTCTTGAGTCGAATTCGAAGTTTATTCTTAAAACTGTCCACAGGCCTCTCACATGAACCACTTAACTACACCATACATGAAATATTATACAACAAATTATGGATCAAAACCAAGTAGCAAAGGGGCAACCCGCAGCAAAGGCTCCAATGCGTCAGGTAAGAATTTTCTAGCAAACAAGAAACACACTGAAGTTGTATTGCCATTGTACGTGCATTCTGATCCGAACCGAATCCGGTTAAGAAACTCATCCGTAATATCCATCCATCCAAATTTTCCAGGATGAGGACCACCCCTTGACCAATCCACCCAAGTGACGCTCCTATTTGAATTCAACTCAGTGTACATCAAGTTCACAAGTGTTGGAATATAGTGCTCATCAATGTAACAGGGAGGGTTGCAGTACTGTTGAAAGATCGGATAAAATTTCCGATCTGAAACGATGTGGACGGCAAGCTCACGGTGCACTTCGAACCACTGAGACCCCTTTCTCCAATCTGTGATGTTTATCATGGGGTACATTTGAGGGTTGTATCTGCCACGGCCTGGCTTCCTCGGGTCATCGAATGAGTTCAGGAAGCTTAGGTTTGAGTTGATGAGGTAGTGATATGCTGTTGTGAAGTTGAATAGAGGAATGCAGGATTCAGAAAGCAACACAAATCTTTGATTGGAGATGTCAAGAAGTGCATTTGCCAAGAGTCGTCGCTCGGCATCTAGCATTGATGATGTCCCCCAATAGACTGGCTGCAACCGAATGAATAGTATTGGCTTCAAATATAGCAAAGATTGTTTGATTGCTTTCTTCTTCTTTTTGGTCATACTTAAAAATACAGAAACTCTTATCCATTACGAATTAGCGTGTTTGGGTTAATTGTAATTTTAACAATAGATGCAATACGACTTGAAACTGGCATGAAGTTAATGAAAGGAACTAACCTGGCTATGAATTCTTCTACTATGGAACACAGAATCTTCAGGCACTGATTCATTGAAATCGGGGTGTGCGTGCACATAGATGGAGTATAGTCCTTCGTGTCCCTCGAAAAACTTCTCCCACAAGGGAGACAAAGGCAGAGGTCCCTTTGTCAAGAACATGAAAGCCACTTTCGGAACAAGCTTGTAAGGCAAATCTTGAATTCGAGGAACCATCAATGCCCTCGAAAACAACTCCTCGTCACTCATATTATGTACAAGGAGTTTTTGTTCTGTGAGTGAAACACTGTTAGATGTCCCATTTTTAGAGAAAGATAGTATGAGAAATGGCGGCGGTGGGGGAAGCGGATTTGGTGATGGGGGTGGCGACGATTGAGCTTGAGGTGATGATGGTTGTAAAGGAAAAATATTGTTAATGGAATTTAGGGAGGCTTGAAAAGTAGTGAATGAGAAGCTCTGGAAATATAAGGTAATTATGATACCGAGTGACAAACCTATACCAAAGAAAAGGAAATGAAGGACATGGTTTAGCTGGATTAGGGTTCGGAAGGGCCGGAAAATTGATTGAATTTGGAATTGCTCATGGCTCGTCATTGCCACTGGGCAGATCGGAAAGAAAGATATCGAGGAAGGAATTTCCTAGCTAGCTAGCTCATCAAACTGCTAATAGTAAAGTCAAGCTGAAAGCTCTTGCAAATATAGGCTTCCCTGTGGAGAAGGTATTTAGCATGTTCTTTGTGGACTTTCTACATCGTGCTTCAAAGTTAAGCAGGAGATTAATAGTAATTTAACTGTAAGTTATCAGGAAAGGGCCTTTTGGAGTTTGCAATCAGTTGGAGCATAAGTTGTCCAAGAACTTGAAGCAAATTGTTTAAGCTGATGAGGGTTTGCAAACCATTCCTTCAATACCACAAAAAATAATCAAAAATAAAAAGTAAAAAATAAAATGGCAAGTCAAATAATCTGATGCTTGTTTTTGCATTAACGTCTTACGAAACACCAACTGGTACTTGATTATGTCCAGAGTTTTATGCCATTTGCTTCATATCAAAAACAAAAGAGAACCATACTGTGGAACAGCACTTTGTTGCTAATCCAAGTTATAATTAAAAGTTAAAAACCCAACAAAAAGCTAACCCCATTTTTAATTTTTGACAATTACCAAAAATTAAGCGGCTTGTCATAGATTAACAGGGGAAATGAAAACTTAGAGACAAATATTAATCTCTTTGCATTTTGAAAGGTCAAACACGTTGGATTGGAACTGGCAAATCACAAATGAGTTTGGTCGTAGTCCAACAAGTCACCATAAATATTGACAATCGCCAAACAATGACAAATACAGCATCCATAAAGCACTGCTAAAATTATGGCTATTAAGTAGCCTCTTTTCTACTCTTTCTTTTGAATGACCAGTTTTTAAGTTCTCGATCTTACTTCTCATTCTACAAGTAGGGTTTGGTCATCGTTTAATAGTCCACTACAAATATTGAATTAGGTACTACCTGTTTACTTTGACTAATATGCATGCATGATTAATTATACTAATTTTATCTAAACTATGAAGATGAGAGAGAGTTTGAACCCGATACACAGTAGGTTGAAGTGAAAAGTCTTATTCATTAGGGTAATTTACCAATTATATATGCATGGTTTGCTTGAAGCACAAAGTTACAAGTTATTTCAATTATTAAAACATTTTTTCTAGGGTAGTATACTACTGTACTATCTTCCGCATTATACTTAATTCCACATGTTTATGATTCTTGTCAAGCTGTTATTGCAAATTTTTGTAAACTAAAGACTAATAGGGTAATGGGCTGCTGCTGAAAGTTTGGTTGATTAAAGTATCTTGGCACAGTTTCTCTAGTCATTTTCAGTGGCATAATTAGTCCTTATTCTTGGAATGATATGCACAAATGTGGAAAGAAACAATGGTAAGGATTAGTATTTTATGAAATCACGATTTACATAATTGTTAAGCTTAAGTATAGCATGCTCTGATACCATATTAAAATGTAAGCATTTAATCTAAGGATAATACTTGGGTACTGAATAGTCAGTACCCAATTTTCTGACCTTCTACAATGACCCAATAAATTTTTAACACGTGTCCTCTAAATTCTATTTCCCAATATTTGCTATTTTGCTAACCAAACACCAGCTATTATTTTAAATCCCTAACAAAACACAACCTTTCCTCTTCCTATGTCTGCCATGGATGATCCGACACCGACTTTCCTCTTCCTATGTCTGCCATGGATGATCCGTCGACGCCGACCACCTAACCTCTCTCCTCCGTCAACCACCCCCACTTTATCCAACCGTCATCCAACTCCCACTCCCACCTCCCTTGTCGAGACTAACGACCCTTCCCTTCCGGATTGAAAGGGATTTCGAATGTGAAAAATCATTCTCGTTGTTGTAGAAGAGAAAAGATTGGAACTGGGTCGCCGGATAAGATAATGATTGGTGGTGGGATTGGGCCGTTGGGGTCGCCGGAGAAGAGAAGCCATGGTAGCCATGGCATGAAAGATTTGCAGAGTTGCTGGTGGAAGACGAATGTAGTTTGGTCACGGGTTTAGTAAGAGAAAGGGGTGTTTGGATACTTGGTTATAAAACTTAAGCATTTAACACATGTCTTGTTTTTATTGGTCCACATAGCTCAGTGAGTAAAATATGTACTGACAAGTCAGTAGGCAAGTATTTAAACCACCTAGGCAGAACTTTCTAAGCCCACTAGAAATTTCCCGCCTAACCACAAATCCTTCTCCTCCTTGCTTCTCCAGGGAATCAACCCCACTGACTCAATCCAAGAACCGTTTCCATATCTACTTCATTAGTATCGGCAGCGGCCGGTGGCAGGGGTCCAACAGGCACATCTTGAGCAGCACCAGCATTCACCCCATCAACAGTTTGATCAGGTGACTCAGTAAAACTCGGCTCCTTGGCCTCCACCCCCTCGTGGGCCTCTTCCTTCTCTTCCTTTCCTCGTCCTTTTTCTTTTCCTCCTCCACCTTATCTTCCTTTACCTCCTCTCCTCCTCCTTCATTTGAAGCTCTCTTGACACTCGCCTTGTAAAAAGTCCATGGCCACTATGGAATCCGTCAGCATTCATCATCATCCTTCTTTCTGAGCTTTTTTGTTTGTTTTTGTTTTCCACCCTTGCTATGAGCTGACTGTCTGCTTCTTCATTTTCTTTGTTTGAGAGAGAGAGTCTGGATGAGCTTGCTGGGTATGTAGTAGCAGCTATAGAAAGAACTTAATTTGAGCTTCTTTGAGCACAAAAGGGAGTGAAAGTGATTGCTCTCTTATATACACGACTCGCCTTGTCAAAACTCCATGGTCACTATGGAAACCATCGGCATTCATCATCATCCTTCTTTCTGAGATATTTTTGTTTCCGGCCTTGCTTGAAGCTCTCTTACCATTCCTCTTCATGAGCTGCCTGATCTTCCTCTTTGCACTTCCTCCTTGCCCAAATGTGTTTCTCTTTGTTGACTGAGCTAACCAGTAATGAATTTGCGACAAAACAATGAAGCACATGCATAATCAAAGTATTTATTCGCAGACCAAAAAAAAAGCACATATAATTTGATGAGATATCTTGGCCATACCATACGATCAAGTAATCTGGTAAATCATCGATTTGATAGAAGATGAATGCCATCATTCTTAATATGCACATTATTTGAAATAAAGCATCATCCCGATAATCAAAATGTCTTACTGGAATTTTCTGCAACAAAAACAAAAAAAAACTATATATATACATGTCGATTGTTTATTTGCTCATATTGAATGGCTCATTGCTATGAAATCTTTAATTTCTAATATTCTATAAATAGATACGGTAGCCTAATTAATGTATTTAGAGGGTGAAACATGGCGATCCTTTCCGTTATGGAAACATAATGAATATCCGCTATGAGATATATGTTCCACATCATATCTAGGTACGAAATTTATTACGTTGGTCTCGCGTTGAGCTTGGTTCTTTGTTTCATTTTTGGATTCTTGACCTTTTTTCCCAAAACAATAATAATTTAAGGATATTAGTACTATTAAGAAAATCTACTTAATTGTAATAAGAAAAAAAGTTTCATAAAACATTCAACTTACCTACAAATATCACGAGCAACAAACTAAATCCGACCACAGATCAAGGGTGAAAGATTTGAGAGATAAGTGACTTTCAAAGAGTAAGCTTTTCCAGATGTGAAGGGCATGAGGTGAGACCGTCAGACTAGGACCCAGTTTAGTATTGTTGCGAGAGATAAAATTAGATGCGAGGTAAAGCTGTTGAGGCAAAATAACCACAAGTCAACAGTGAAAGATCTGAGGTGATGAGTGAGAAAAGGAATGAAAAGGATTGGTATTAGGAAGTGGCGAGCTTTGCTAGAAATCTTAAGTGGCGGAAATGAAGAGGATGGAGATAGACTAAGAGGAATGAGGCCTTTACATATGCATATTGTGTACTCTTCGGTTTTCTAAACACGTTTTTTTTTCACGTGAAATATCAATGCCGAAACAATTAACGATAAGATAGTTTAATTTTATTTATCATACCGTGCCCAAATCTTTGCGTGGTGACCGCAGCCTAAATTTCGTGTGGTGACGTCAATATCTGTACGTTGCTACTAGCTATGAGATTATATGAATATTATTTATCACACTCAATGCGACCTATATGACAACTTCCATTTCTAGCAAATTATTGTTAAAGTGGTTAGGGCTTCTTTAATTCAGTAATGCAAAAAATAAAGGTAACTAAAAGCAAGATATGGCTAGAAATGAGATGGTACAGTATCTGGAGGCATGGATGAAGTGATCTGTGTGCTGATCGGGTTGCCAAAATTACCTGTTTTGCAGCATTGTTATGGGTTTACATGAGCTTGTTGGCCCGTAATCATCTAAAGGAACCACCGGTAGGAGACGAGAAATATTTTCAATTTCTATGGAAACCTCATCAGAAACAATAAATTTCTGTACTTAAACTTGATGTCTAAAATGTAACTAGTTCTGTATAAAGTCTGGTGCTAACAAAATTATGAGAAATTCTTAAAAATTGAATAATTATTAAGTAATCGTGTACATTAAAATTAAAAATAAAAATAAAAACCATTCCATCACACATTATATATTGAAATGGTGTATTTTGGTTTGGTCTACTATGGTGATTAATCTACAATATCCAATGTCTTTAGCGTGAATTAACGTAGCTCACTTGCAAATCGTTGTATAGAAATGTAACTTGCAACGCACGTAAGTTTTGGTTTCGTGGTAAGGTTTTTTCAAATTTGAGTGTTGGCGAATACCAGATGTATTTGGGAATACTTAAGGAAAATTGTACAGAAAGAGGATTTACGAAACCTCATCTTGTTGATTAATTATGTTTCAAAGCTTTTTTGATTATTCGATGAATTAGGTATCAGTAAATCTACACCTATTGGCCGAGTATTATCGTTTTCTTGTCGATAAACAGCAGCATATATAGGAGGAGGATGCAAAAATTACAATAAGAAAATTACTGAAACAAGTAATTGACTAATAAAGAGACATTTGCAGCAAGCTAATAACTCTAAAACATTAATAATTAACCATCAGCACAACATATAATAGGCTGTTTAGGGGACGAATTATCTCCAAATTCCAAAGGCTTCAGTCCCATGCATTATTTTGCCCTAGATCATCCCTTGCAACATCACTATTACACACAGAAGGAAAAGATAGATTGTCAAAACAATCACCGTAGGGATTCCCAAGCCCACTAGAAAAGTCCCCGTTAAAACACTAGGCCTGCTCCTCCTTGCTTCTCCAGGGAGTCCACCCCAACAGACTCAAATTAAGGGTTGGCTATCCCACATCAATGGGGGAAGTCAACAATGATGACTTTTAATATAATTACCCTACTCTAACTAATATTGAAATTTTTTGTAATAAAACCTCACACCTCATGAATTGGACAGATAGTAATTACTAAGTTGGGAACTCTATCGGTGTCGTCTAAAATTCCAACATGGTCTCAGAGCCCACGATTACTCCATCATCTCCTGGAAGGACTGAAAACAAGTCTCGACTCCATTAGAGTCGACCTCTGACTTTAAACTCCCAGAAGGATCTGGTCCTGGAAGGACAGAAAACAAGTCTCGACTCCATCAGAGTGGACTTCTGACTTCCAACTCCCAGAAGGATCTGGTCCTGGAAGGACAGAAAACAAGCCCCGACTCCATTAGAGTCTACCTCTGACTTCCAACTCCCAGAAGGATTTGGATTCCATTAGAGCCGACCTCCTTTGACTTTCAACTCCCAAAAGGATCTGGTTTCCATTAGAGCTGACCTCTAAATGTGGTCCCACATGCACGTCTTGAGCAGTAGCAGCATTCACCCCCATCAATATTTTGATCAGGTGACTCAGTGACACTCGGCTCCTTGGCCTCCACCCCTTCCTGGGCATCCTCCTTTTTTTCTTCCTCTTCCTCGTCCTTTTTCTTCACCTCCTCCTCCACCACTTTATCTTCCCTTACATCCTTCTCCTTCATTTGAAGCTCTCTTGACATTTGCCTGGCCAAAACTCCATGCCCACTATGGAGTCCGTCGGCATTCATCATCTTTCTTTCTTTGTTTTTTTTGTTTCCTCCCTTTCTCGATGAGCTCACTGTCTGCTTCGTCATTTTCTTTGCTTGAGAGAGAGAGAGTCTGGATGAGCTTGTTGGTATGTAGTAGTAGCTATAGAGAGAAGAAGATAGCTTGCTTTCAGCACAAAAGGGATTGAAGTTGCTCTCTTATATACACAACTCACTTAGCTTGGGTTTTGATGAAATAAGAGAGAGATTTCTTCCTGGGTTTCTAGAGTCACTCTTTACTCGAGAAAATGATATCATTACCCAAACATATCGCGATACTTTATATATTTTGTATGTAGCAGTTTAATTGCTTAAGTTAATTCAATTTCCTACGAATCAATAGTATTATCTCGAGATATAACGTGATAAAAATGGTGGACATGCAGCCAAGCTACGCAGACTTTCTCCATGCAGAAAATTACAGTTTCTTTTCTGTACATTTCGGTTTCTTTGGATTGTGGGTGAGTGCCTTTAATGTTCACGTTTTTCCCCCACTCTTTCTTGTCTTTTTTTCGCATCTGTGCGTGTTTTGCATGCAGCCACACAGTAATTACGTTTCAATGGCAGTTTCATTGTGTATTTAATTGCATAGGAGTTAAAGAAAAGTAACGTTCTCATCTTCTTCCGCCAATCCATTTGATTTTTGGCTTTTTCTTTTTTACTTATATATCTGGAGGATGAAATCAAAAGCAGACAAAAATTTCTGTTTCACATTCAATGGAAACACAGGCTCTCAACTAAATGGATTTATAAAGTGACTTTGTTGGCAATATAAATTTTCAATTAGAGTGTTGGCTACCTATATTCTAATAAACGTAAAATTTAACACTGACTGTGGAGAATAACTTGTATGGAATGCGTTTATTGCCACAATTTCATATAAGTCATTCTTTTGACTATGGTTCCCAAGTCCTAGTCATGGAGGCCTCAGGGCCTAGTCCTGGGGTCAAGGTCGCAAATTTGAGCTAGCAAGTCTTGATCCAATTTTTTTTTTTTTTTTTTGGGACAAAGGAATTAATTACTTAATTTTTATGTCTTTATACGACACTATATATCTGTTTTATGCATAAAAAGATGTAAATTTGATGAAACATTCATAACATAAAAAATTGTCCTCTCTTCTTGCTCCTTTTAAAAAGAATAAAATAAGAGTAAATTATTAAAAGAATCAAAAGAAAACAACCCCGCATAGGAGTTGCTAACCATTTTTCAAATAAAATTTAAAATCCGAAACTGTAAATTAAGTTTTGTAACAAATAAAATTAAAAATATCTAAAAATAATAATGATTAAACTAAAAAAAGGAAAGTTCATACAATACACTCGCATGTGTTAGCGTGTGACAAGATGCTAATTTACGTAAAAAGTGAGAAAATAAATCATCCCGAACTCATAATTGACTAGAATACAACCTAAAAACGCTACAAGTGAAAAATAATATTAACAAGAATGTAGTATTAAGTGACTTTATTTCTTTATTTATTTGTTTATATTTGGGTTGATTTTTTTTTTATTTAGATTTTTTTTAAACCCTACATAAAAATATTCTACCTGCACACGAGAGATATTTTGGTGTACTCTTAACACTAGACGGCAACCATGTGCCATAATAGAAGTGGAGAGATATTGAAAAACATACCATAAAAATGGGATATATCAATCTTGTTGTCTACTTGTATAACAACATATGATGTACTAACTTATGTTCCAACTACACATAAAAATTTAACCCATCATACATTACCCTAAAGTGGTGATGATTCTCACCACCCCAAAGTGGATGCTCACCATCTTATTAATTATTCTAAAGTGGCGGTAATGCTCACCATCCAAATAATTACCGTTTGTATAGTAATTAAATGAAACTCATTTTATGGTAATCGATAGGGTGGCAAGCATCACCATCACTTTAGCATGGTGATGAAGTCTGAAGTTGACGCGGATTAGATAGTTTTAGCAACTTCCCCTAGAACTCGATTTTAATCTCACTTTGTTCCTTGTAACTCAAAAGTTACCTCTTTATTCCCTGAAACTCATAGTTCGCTCCACTTTGCCCCTGAAACTCGATTTTGATTCCATTTTTTCCCCTGAAACTTGAAAGTCGTCTCTATAAAACTCTAAATTTGCTCCACATTCTCTTAATTAGATCATTTAATTTCTTATGTGGGTTTGATTTGGGTGCCCCAGGCTAATATCAATTTTTTTTTCCATCTCTTCCATTTCTTTTAAACTTAATACTCTTTGATTGTTGAATGTTGACACATAATGAAATAATAAAATTTATTGCACATGTGACATAGTCTTATTGGGTGTTGGGTCCCACATGTTTCAGGAGGTGACCTATAAGTTTTAGGGAGAAGAGAGAGTCCATATGTCAAAATGGAACGAAAATTGTGACTTTTAAATTATATGAAGCAAAGTGAGATCAAAATGGAATTTCAGATAGCGTAGCTAAAAATAAGCCAATTTAAAATGTTGAATGAAAAAATTGATGCAAACTTGCGTACTTGTCCAGTTTAAAGGTGGAGGGAGGTAGAATTATTCGGAAAAAAAAAATTATCCCTCATCATCCAATAGTAAGGAGCTTTATATATAGAGACAAAAACTTTCGCTATATTTTAAGAAACTCCACTAATTTTTAAACATGTCATGAAAAGACAAAAACATAAAAATCACTAAAGCCCAACCCAAAACATGGAACTAATATTTTAAAATACCAACCATACCCCTAAGGCTTTAGGAATCCAACCTTCACGGCTCCAAACAAAATTAATGTGCCATAAACTCTACTCATCCTTGAGTATTTATGTATAATAAGTTCTGATACTATATGTAGAATCAATTTGTATCATTTATTACTAGAATCAGTTTAACCCGTCATCGACCATTTTTGCAGAATCAATTCAACCCATCTTCGAAAATTTATGCATAATCAATTCAACACATCTTCGATCATTTTTGCAGAATCACTTCAATCAATCCTCGACCACTTTTGTAAAATCAGTTCAACTTGTTGTCAACCATTTTTGCAGAATCAGTTCAACCTGTCCTCGACCATTTTTGCAGAATCAGTTCAACCCGTCCTCAACTATTTTTGCAGAATCAATTCATCCCGTTGTTGACCATTTTTGCATAATCAGTTCATCCCGTCCTCAACCATTTTGATAATACACAAAAAAAATAACAACAAAAAACCAGTATTATCTTGAAAAGTTAAAAAAAAATTCAACCATTTTGATCACAAGTGTCAACCACGGAGGAATCAAATTATCAGAAAAGTTTCTTTAAAATTGTGACTATAAAACATACCATTTATTGGATCTATCAACAATGCATATTGGCTTAATAGTGACCCAAAGGAAGAGAAATTATTCTAGGTTCCGTGGTCATTAGGTGACATGGGGTCCACCAACATAAATTAACACCTATTCATTTTTAACACCAACCCCGCTTAGAGAAAAAAAAAACATTTTGGGGGTTTGCGCTTCACTAGTCTCTCCTTCTTCAGGAAACTGAAAGAACAAAAAAGATTTTTACATTTACATTATTCAAATGTGAAATCCTATCCCCGGAATTTCACTATTCATTACGTATCTCGTAATTTAAATTCGTATTTCGCAATTACGTTATCTTTTATTAGTTAATTTTAATTCCGTTAATTTTAAGTTTATTAATTGATTGGTTATCGAGTTAGAAGTTTCATAATCAATCCTTATCTTTCGTTGACCTTTCGAAGTTATAACGAGTGTTTTGAAATAGATCTCGAACCCACGAACGCATAGGCGAAAGCCGTTTGCGAGTCCGAATTATAACGGTATAGTTACGGATTAAGTTGTGGAAATTATTTATTTACCACTTGAGGGTAAAAAGGCCCAAATATATATTGGGTTAAGAGGACCGGCTATAAGGAGTAAAAAGGGTGGGGGGGGGGGTAATGAAATTTTTAGGGGTTTAGAAAGGGCCAATAGGGAGGAGTGAAGTAGACTTTTATTTTCCCCCATTCCTTGAAACTGTGTGCTCCACCAGCCATATTCCAAAACCGGCCAACTTCAGGCCAATTTATACCATTTCTCAACTGATTTTCTTATCTCCTTCACTCTGCAACCTGCTCAATTACCTTCCTCCTTCCATTTCCACCAAAAATCAAAGGTTTTTAAGGTCTAATTCGGGTAGAACTCCACCAGAGAACCCCGAGGGTTCTCGACGGCGATTCGTTGTTCCGAAGAGTATCACCATTCACCATCACCCTTAATCAACTTCCCTTGGACCCAGGAACATGACCCAATTGGTGGTTGGGGCGTTGGAACACCAAGGAAGACGAATTGAAGAACACCCACCTTAGGGTTTTCGACAGGTGCGAGCCAATTTGAGGGTCTTCCCGGCCAAATTGAACTTGGCCACAGGTATAAAGTTTACTCTACTTGTTGAGATCTTTATTCCTGTAAAATTTGAGAATTTTTGGAAAAAGTCGAATTTCCTGGTGTGTGACATCCGATTTATGAAATGCTGATGATGGTTGACATTATGTATGTATAGCCTTATTTGAAAATTACCCATTTATCATGTTGCATTTGTTGCTTTAAAGTTAGTGAATGCATTAATGTAATGTTGATGATGGGGAATCGACAATTATATTATCTCATAATGTGAAATTGTTTCTCTTCATATTTGGTACAATTTTGCTAGAGTTGTTAGTATACATTTAGTCAGACGTGGTCCATATTTTATCTTTGTGATGACAGTGAATAGCCATTGTTGATGAACATATTAATTCCATATCATTGGTTTAACATTATCAGACCTTTCTGCATATATCTGAAGTTGAACGAATCCTTATATGTATGTATAAATTAATGAAGGGATGAATTTGTTTCCTTATTTACCGTATACATATATCTATGTATACATATTCAAAGGAACTTACTTATATACCTGGAAATATATATGCACCAACTGCCAAGGCTTTTACATACAGGTACAACTATATTTGTAAGTAGCATCTTCACTTATTTTCTCTAAGTGTTTTCATTCAAATGTTACATTTATTTTGATCATGCTGATTCAAATTAACCAAAATAGTACTTGGATCTCATAGTGTTATTAGTAGTCCCAAGTAATCTAATTAAGACTAGAGTCGAAAGTGATGCATTTAGTAATTGCATATACTTGAGAGTAGGAGTTGATCGAGGTGATGGATGCTTGTAGTAATAATTCGAAACAATGCTTTGGAACCTAGATGGGAAATACAGAAATGGATGGTTGTATGTGCGCATGTTGTAAATCATAAGTGTGGAGGTAGGAGGTAGGTTGTGTGTTGGTTTGATAGCAACATGTAGCATTGGTACATCGATGACCCTGCTTGGTTAATCCTCGTTGGGGGTCACTAATGGTCCTGCTTGGTTAATCTGCGTTGGGGGACCATACTATATATGGATCGTGCTTGGTTAATACGCGTTGGGCGATCCTTATGGCCATGTACGCTTAGGAGTGATCATGCTTGGTTAATCCGCATTGGGTGATCACTTCCTAACAGCTGTAGGAGTGACTCTGCTTGGTTAATCCGTGTTGTGGGGGGGGGGGGTCACTGCCTATTTGGTTACTTTCTCAGGGGTAGCTCTGCTTGGTTAATCCGCTTTGGGGGGGGGGGGGGGAGGGGCACTTCCTGTTTGGCTACTTATGTAGGCTTCGGGCCGAACTACGTCCCTCTAGCCCTAGTTTTTTAATGTACATATGAACGATGGTTTTGAGAATCTTGTGGTTTGAATTAGAAAAGTCGTTGGATGTCTGGATGACTCCTGCGGAGTTTTTAGCGACTTGATTATGATTTCATAAAGCATGATTTTATATTTGATGTTTATAGATTGTGATCGATGGTCTATTTTTATTGGATATCACATACTTGTATTATTGTTACTCATTTGAGCTTCGCAGCTTATCCGAGTTCTGATTTGCCTAGTGCACCATTTCCATGATGTAGACACTAATTATACATGTGATAAGTATGGGCAGGTTACGAGAAACCGCTTGAGATTCTGGTTCCGTTGAGAAGTCTGGAACTCGATGTTGTTGATTCCGTTGAGTGGTCTGGAATCTTTGCTCTTGCTCATTTCCATAAGATTAGTCTAGAACTCTAGATTTGAGTGAATGGGAATTACCCCCAATAGATCTTGTGAATACAAATTAGAATTATCATGTTTATTACTCATAATCCAAGTAGGGAATTACATAGAGTTCCTTGGTTAAATTCGTGAAATGATATTATTGCATTGATTGATTAACGTAATTAAATGCTAAGATCGTGCATCTTTGATTCATGAATTGATTAATTGACAGGAGTGTGGAATGACGCTGGATATGATTGTTATTAGTATGATTATTTTAGTTGATCGATGTGGCTAGAAAACAATATTGAGCTTTGTTGATTCTTTAATATGTTACATGTTATGTATTATGATTTTCTGTGGAGAAAAATGATGATTTATGCGATGGATGAAGTGGAAATATTAATGGTCATGTGGGATTGTTATGTAACCCTAAACCTAGTAACTTCAAGCATGTCAAGTTCTATTAATTGACTGATGAGTGCTTGATCCCTGTGTAGGGTATGTAGGGATGCATATTTTGGATGAACTACGAATGATTTGATCCCTGTGTAGGGTACATAGGCAGTCTAACGAGGAGGTTAGATGCAGCCATAAAATGTACGAAAGATTACTACGTAGTTGGATCGTGAGTTGTGTTTGCACATATCCCGGAGGCGGGGTATGTTAGAGATACAGATACATGGTGACGTCACGTGTCGATCTTAGACATATGTCGGGACCGGGGCGTGACATCAAAACTATTTGATTTCAGAATTGTGTTGTCTCTTTCAAGTCATATTTCAGTTGGGCATAACTAGAGGAAAGAAGCACAAGGTACCAAATTCATATTTCAATATGAAGACTGGAGTTTCGGGTGGGTGTTCATGGCCCCGGGGGGGGGGGGGGGGGGGGAGTAGCATTGGAGGACATTTGGATGCAGGTGGTGGTGATTTTTACCCTTTTAGTTTCCTAGATAAGGGAGAGAGGAAGGATAGACAGTGGGATGAACCCCAATATGTTTTATTTTACAATTCTTTAAATGGTGGGTTGTGTGAAAAATGAACAGTGTCATGTTATAGGTGGTAAAATTCCAGGTCAACTAATATGTCGGGTGAATTGGAACCAATATTTCTTAAAAGAAGAGAGAGAAGGGAGCAATAAATAAAGATATAAATGTGTGAAAAAGACTTTTCTACTATAAAAGATAATTTTGTAACTTACACTCTAGAGAAAAAAAAGGCAATGATGTCATATTTCATATGTATTAAATTTTGTCTCTCCTTGTAATGTTTAAAAAGTGTTGTCTCAATATATAATTGAATATTAAAAATATACTCTATGTGTAATTTTTCTTTTCTATATACCAACTTATTTCAATGGGAGTCTTTAAATAGGGAGACATATATATGCACGAGTGGAAAAAGAAAAGGCAACTCTTTTTGTTTCTACTTTTATTTATCTAGTTGTATGAATTTCGATTTTAAGAATCCATGAGCATTAAGTTTGAGACTTTTGTCCATGTATATGAAGAGATTTTTCATTGTAATGGGTTTACGGCCTGGTATATAAGTGTAATAATACAATTAGTTGGACACTTGGAAAAAAAAAATCTAACAAATTGTATTATAGACACTTTGTTTATCGGACTGTGTTTCCAGCAAACTAAAAAATTTATGATATATAAGGTAACCTCAAACTGGATATGGTGTGTAATTAATAGAGAATCCACTTCGACGAGCATTCTTGGGTTTCCATTAAGAGAAAATACGATGTTGTGTGTTGTATTGAATGGCCAGACTCATAGGCGTCCATTGAATCTATTAACATTATGTTTGGATGAGGAAAATAAACTTGGAATTTGGATAAAAGTCAAAATTTATAAATTGATATGCATCAATTCCCTTGTTTGGATTCATAAACACAGAAATTTAGAATTTCCGCGTAGAAAAAAACTTGGAATTTGAGACCTCCAATTCCCAAGTTTAAATTCCATGTAAATATGTGTCATTTCCCAATTTCTATGATTGAGAGTTTAAAAATAACAATTCGATATTCAATTCCTTTGTTTATTTATTTAGGGTTAACCAAACAAGAAAATTCACAAATTCTAGAAAAAATAAAATCCCGTCATTTTAATTTCCGTCATTTTAAAATTCCTTAGTAATTTTAAATTTCTTCGTCCAAACATAGTGTTATTGTTCCAAAAACTCTAACATGAAGCAATGCAACGTCTTTCACCTTTTGCAAAAGAAATAAAAATTGTATCCAGAAATGTTTATTACTCATACAAGAATAACTAATGAAAAAAAAAAACCTTTAGATTCTGTTTAATTGAATTACTCGAACAATTCAGATTTGAAAATGTGATTTGGTATGCTAAACTAGCTCTTAAATTAGCGGTATATTTTAAAAGGTGATAAGTTCTAACCCTTCAATCACTGACGAAGGAAAAATTTTATAAATTTTTTTATTTGAACCTATATAACCTTACTCTTCACCAAATCTAAACTTTAAATGTCAATTACCTTGTTTGTTTTAATTACCATCAAGTTTAAGATAAAATTAACTCTAAAGACTGAAATTTATTAACAAATCCACATACAATAGTCAAACCCTTAACATTATCCAATCTTTCTCGGTAGCTAATGTCAAACCATAGTCGAGCTTTGTAATTCAAATTCAAATATGCAGCAGTTGTTGGATAGGTTGTATAGTTTGTTCTTTGTATTTCAAATGTTCACGTGTAAAAAGAGATTTGACGATAACCCTCAAACTTATGTAATATGGTTTTTTAAGAGAACATAATATTTAAACATTTCAAGGAAGAAAGGAGAACAAACTACTTTTCTATTAATATGTTATGCAATTTTTCTATTAAATAATCAAACTCATATGCAAATTTTCTACTAACAAAAGAAAGATTTCTCATACACAATACTGCCGAATGACACATACATAATACCAGTAGGTTATGCTCTGCACAAGAGTAGATGCTCTGTAACACGAGGATTTTCAACACTCCGCTTTCTCCCATGCCAACTATTTTTACTGAGAAATAAACTTCTTTGTGCAATTTTTTAGGAAGCACTGTTGAAAATTTTGAATAGAAATATCTTTCTACATTGTCCCACATTGGTCATTACCCAAAGGTTCTCTTATTTTATAAGACTTTGTTCCTATTAGAAAGTTATTGAAGTGATGGACTTTGAAGAATAAAATTGGGCTCAATCTTGTGTTTTAGGTAGGGCTGGTTTGGTATGGGATACAGAACCGAAACCCTTGTCCCGATTTCCAAACCGAAATTTTCGGGAATCCCAATTTCAAGACCGATCCCAAACCAAATTTTCGGGAATCCCAATTTTCGGGAATCCCGAAACATTTTCGGGATCTCGAGACAATTTGGGATTCCCGAAATATTATTGGGCTTTTGGGACAATTCAGGATTGCCGAAGTGTTTAACAGTTCATCAGTTCAATATCTTCATCAGTTTAACATCTTCATATATAAATGAAACACTAAGCAATTATGTGGGTATTTGATCAGTTCAGTATCTTCATCAGTTCAACATCTTCATATATAAAAGAACCACTAAGCAATTATGTGGGTATTTGACAGTTCATCAGTTCAACATCTTCATATATAAAAGAACCACTAAACAAACTGTAAATACATTTATGGTGCTGCATTACAAACATCCCGAAACCTTAATCTCGAATTCCAACCACCAATTCAACTCCTAAACCCTCAGTATTCAGTATACTCAATCTTCCAAGTGCTAAATTTCACAAACCCTAATCTCGAATTCCAACCCTAAATTAATTCAAACATTTACCTGATTTGGGGGAGATTTGCACTGGATGACTTGAATCAAGAGAGACTGAGAAGGAGAGCGGCGCTGGCCGTGAATCGTGAAGGAAGGCTCCTCCATTGTGGCTCTTTGAGGGATGAGAAGTTGAGAGAGACTAAGAGAGAGATCAGAGAGGTGGTGATTGTCCAAAGAGATGTGACTCAGGTGAGTCACTTGTGTGGCCGGATTCGAAAACGAAGAGACAACCTTAAATTAATTCAAACATTTACCTGATTTGGGGGAGATTTGCAAAGTGCACTGGATGACTTGAATCGAGAGAGACTGAGAGACTGAGAAGGAGAGCGGCGCCGGTGGCCGTGATTCAGCGACGAGGGTGGTGAGGTGAGGTGAGGGTTTGAGTCTGACAAGTGAGGCGAGCGGCGAGAGAGAAAGAGTGAGTGCAGTGTGAGGTGAGTGTCAAGAGAGACGGAGACAGAGAGTGTAATGTACTAGGGTTTGATAGATTCAACGGTTGAGATTAAATCTTAACTGAATCCGACGGTTGTTACAATTCTAAATATATATTTAAAATTTAAATAATATATATTTTTTATTTTGGTTCGGTTTGGGAATACCGAAAAAACTAAAACTTGAAACTGATTCCCGTACCAAAACTTTCGGTTTGGTTCGGTATTGGGTACCGAACGTTTCGGGATTTTCGGTTTGGTTTCGGGAATTTTTCGATTTGGTTTGGGATATTCGGTATTTTTTTCCACCCCTAGTTTTAGGCTTTGGAGTGTGCTAATTAATTGATAATTAATATCAAAAGATGGGTCTTGGGCACGGGCTCTATTAATTAAAATCATTAAATAATTATTTTTAATTAATTTCGGATTTAATTAATTAATTTTTAATTTAACAAACTCATATTTTCAGATGAAGTCTGAAGCAATGAAAGAACGCCAAAGAGCAAAGCACCCCTTTGAGAAGATATCTCCCAAAAGACGCATCCCATATTCATACATGTTACGAACAAGCATAAATCAATTATATATATACATCCATATGCATGGCAACATAGAAAAACCAAATTCTCCTTCTATAATCCAAAACCTTCTTACTAAGAGAACCACAAAGATATTTGTTAGATCACAAAGATATTTGTCAGAAGTCTAGTTTTCCAGTGCTGGAATCTCGATTTAGATCATTGGATCTTGGTGAAGCAGATGTCCATCGAACTACAAGCACAAAGTAGGGAGGAAAGTCTGTTTCAAGAACATTGCAGTACGCAAGCCTCAATCTTCTATTTATCTGTTTAATATTATTTCGTTTTGTTCATACTCTGTCAAAATATTTATTCGCATATATTATTTATTAGCATATATAAATTTATCATAGATTGTTGATAATTCTCCAACACGCACTCTATCCATATCCATATTTGCTCTAGAGCATGACTGTGATTAGAGTCTCGAAATTTCGTGCAAGAGCCTAATAGATCGAGCGAATAGTGATTCCGACTAGTCATCCCCTGAATTTCTAACATGTAACCTAATCGAAGAAATAACATACAAAATATATATCACCTTAGTTTTAGTGTGTTTATGTAGGAGGCGCACGGATGGTAATTTAAAAAAAATAAAATTACGTAAAATTCAATGAGGAAGTAAGGTTTGTTGAGCGAAACATAACTTTTCATTAATTTCAGAGAAAATGGATGTATTAGAGAAAATGTATGCTTCACGTAAGTATGCGAAAATTGAAAAGGAGTGTGAGAGATAAAAAAAAAGGGTGTGTGGATACAATGGCGAAGCTAAGATTTGCCGTGGGAATGGGTGAAATTCAAAAGAGTGCAAGGTTCAATCGAAGCGGTTGCTTTTATATTGGAGAGTGCAAAGTTTTGAGTTAATATTCATAACAGAAAATAGTCTCTCCACCAAAGCAGTTGTAAGCGGTAATATCAAAGCCAATATAATAAGCTTAAATTGGCTAGGATTAGATTATAAAAAAATGCATTAGCCACGCAGCGGACTGGGGCCTAGTAGCTAGACGCCTATGCGAGATCGAGGCAGGAGCCTAGATGGATTTAAATGAATTCCTTTTATCGTAAAATAAGCATTAAACAATATTTACATTATTTTTTAAAATGTAATACAATACTTATAAATACTGCGAGAGTTTAAAATAAATACGATAGGTGTCTTAAAAGAAGAAAAAAAAAGGACAATACTTGAGTACTCACCATTTAGTACCAATTTTACTCACTAGACCTTGTGGCCCAATAAAATTACGGCAGCTGTCATTCTTAACTCTCTAACCAAACAGCAACAAATCTACTATTCTAGCAACCAAACACTTTAGATATCACCCTCATTACCTCTTCTCCGTCGCCCCCGACTACACCCCGCCCAATCCCTTCCTTTTTCGGCGACCCCAACGCCAATAACCTCCATCATCTCCACCTCTTTATTCTGCTGCTCAACTTGTCCATGGTCAATAATTTGGGATTTTTATTTTATTTTATAGTTTTAATCATTCTTATCCTATGTCAATTGATGCTATTGCCTATTATGTTTTGCACAGGAATCAAACTGTGTGTTTGTATAAGATATGAACTATGATGAGCATCATATTTATGGCGGAGATGAATCGGTGCAGTTTGTTTTTTGTTGGCTTTAATTTTCTTCGGTTGTCGCCGTTTGGTACAGGGAATATCAAACTAATAAGCCTTCATCTTTTTAGCAAGTTCTGCCGCTCTACAACTACTTTTTTATTTTATTTTTTTTTTTTTTCAGATTTGGTTCTCCAAAAATCTTTAAAAAAAAAAAAAAAAAAAAAAAACCCAGCTCTGCTGCAGAAACCAGATCACTGGAGCGAGAATTCTCATTTCCGGCGAGAGCGAAGGGGCTGAACCAGCGCTCCTAGGTGTGTTTTCAGGCGAGAGGAGGGGCGACCACCACTCTTCGCCCTCATGTAGCTTCGCCACTGTGTGGATATATAGCTGTAAACACGAAAATTTCCTGAAACGAAACGCGACAAGAACCAACGTGTACAAAGTAATATTTGTATTTGATGATTTTGGGTTACAATCTCTTTGAAAATTTGCCTCTGATTCTATCTCCGTAAGAACTTGATTTGGTGGTTTGATTGTTGATCCGAAGGGCCGTCGGGGGCTTGATCTTTGATGAACAATTCTTCAAGGGCCTTTGGAGGGCTTGATTTTGATGAACGGGGATATGTGGATTTGTTGATGGGCTGTTGATCCAAAGGGCCGTCGGGGCTTGATCTTTAGGATGAACAGTGGATGATTTCCTCAAGGGCCGTCGGGGCTTGATCTTCGAGGATGGATGAACGATGCTTCGAAGGGCTTTTGAGGCTTGATCTTCGAGGTGGATGAACGGATCTTCAAGGGCTTTTGAGGCTTGATCTTGAAAGTGGATGAACGGATCTTCGAAGGGCTTTTGGGCTTGATCTTCGAGGATGGATGAACGATGCTTCGAAGGGCTTTTGAGGCTTGATCTTCGAGGTGGATGAACGGATCTTCAAGGGCTTTTGAGGCTTGATCTTGAAAGTGGATGAACGGATCTTCGAAGGGCTTTTGGGCTTGATCTTCGAGGATGGATGAACGAATCTTCAAGGCTTTGGGGCTTTGTGCTTTGAGGTGGATGAACGGATCTTCAAGGGCTTTTGAGGCTTGATCTTGAAGGTGGATGAACGATGAACGATGAACGATGAACTGTTCTTCAAGGGCTTTTGAGGCTTGATCTTGAAGGTGGATGAGCGGATCTTCAAAGGCTTTGGGGCTTTGTGCTTTGATGAAGAACGTGGTTGAACGGATCTTCGAGGGCTTTGGGGCTTGTGCTTTGATGAAGAACGTACAGAACTTCGAGGAGCCTTGGGGCTTGATCTTTGATGAAGAACGGACAGAACTTCGAGGAGCCTTGGGGCTTTGAACTTTGATGAAGAGCGGACAGAACTTCGAGGGAGCCTTGGGGCTTGATCTTTGATGAAGAACGGACAGAACTTCGAGGAGCCTTGGGGCTTGATCTTTGATGAAGAACGGACAGAACTTCGTTGATTCTTCGGGATTTGCTTGAGAGCGTTTGGAGTTTCAGAGCTTCAACGCTTTTGTGTAATGTGAATTGGTGCATTGAAATGAATGAAATGGCTTCCTATTTATAGAATTCCAAAACTTGATTTTTGGGTTTTAATAATCAGATGAAATAAGTCACTTCTGCCAGGCGTTGACACGTGTCCTGTTTAGTGACTTTTCTGAGTTATTTTGATTTTTCGTTGATTCACATGCTATGTATAAAATTTATGTGATACATGAGCGTTGAAATTTTAATTTTTGGTCAACATTTATTTCACGAAATTTCGATGTCTACAAATGCCCCCACTTCAAGGCGCGTCGCATACTTGTGCTTGTCACTTGTAGGCGATGTGTTTTGAAGTTTCTTAATGTAGATGTCAATCCAAGGGCCGTCGGGGCTTGATCTTGAATTGGACTGGAAATTTCTTCAAGGGCCGTAGAGGCTTGAATCTTGATTTTTGTGCTGCAAATTTCTCCAAGGGGCCTGAGGGCTTGACCTTGGACTGCAAATTTCTTCAAGGGCCGTAGAGGCGTGAATCTTGATTTTTTTGTGTTGCAAGTTTCTTCAAGGGCCGTAGAGGCGTGAATCTCGAATGAACTGCAAATTTTTGTGGTTTCGGGCTTGGTCAGGTACTACGCAAACCATATAGTAGGAGTTCCTCAAGTCGCCGAGCTAGGAGATCTCGGGTTCCGGTTGATCATTCTCCTTCTACTTGTCTCTCATTTAGCAACGAGGACAAAGAAAAGGAGAGGGAAGAGAGACGATATGAGATACTCTTGCTTTCAACGAAGTGGCCGACGAATCGACACGTGCTTTGTTGTGCTTGTTGACTTTCCACAGCTTTGATCTTGAACTGGGTTTGAAGGATTTTCTGGTTTCCTCCGGATGGATCATGCGATTCTGCAGACGAGGGCGTCATGCTATAGTGATCTGTTCCAGCTCACTTATGTTACATTCCTCTCTGCTTGTTTCTTTTGCCTGGCAGAAGTGGTGCGCATCCTTTTGCTTTTAAATGGTCCTTCAGAGCACTTGAAGATGAGTACTTGAGAGCAAGGCTCGGTAAGCAACCAGGCAAAGGTTCCGGGCAATCAGTTCCAGATCGGACGTTTGATTTCAGGTTCTGACTGATTGCTTTCTTTCTCCATATCTTGCAGGTAAGAGCAAGGGTAAAGGAAAGAAAAGGGAAAAGCATGATATGAAATACCTTTGCTTTCGACCTTGATGATATGAGATACGTTTGCTTTTGAAGCAGTAACGGATGAACCAACACATATATATTGGTTGCGCTTGTCTCCACATGCTTCAATGTACTAGCTTCACCTGTCTGCCTTATCTGTTCTTCAGGCAGATGTGGTATCTTCCTGGAGGTTTGAGTGGAGGTTTCGACATATTGCTTTTCTTTATCCTTGTCTTGCAGATAAGAGTAGGGACAAAGGAAAGGACAGGGAGATGGCATGCTATGAGATAGCTTTGCTTTCAACCCTGATGATATGAGATACCTTTGCTTTCGAAGAAGTCGTTTTCCACAGATTTAATCTTGAACTGGGCTAGGAGGCTTCTTCTGGTAGACTTGCTACAAATGTCTGAATTTACTCCTTTTACCTGGAGTTGGGCTCGATTCAAGGGTGGTGGACACTTGATCTTGAATTGGGCTTGTGATTTCTTCAAGGGCCGTTGAGGCTTGATCTTGATGAATGGAAACGGGACCACGAGCGGCTTCAGGATTTGGGCATCCGGCAAGCAGACACGAGATGGAGGTAATGGTCTGTTTCTTTGTTCGATCTCCCCAATTCATGTTGAAGAGGGTTAGAGGATGAATCAGCACGTGCAGTTGTTGCGCTTACTGATGATCCCCAAGATTGATGCTTCATTGTCGCTCGTCTTATCTGTTCTCCAGGCAGATGAGTACTCGAGAGCAAGGCCAGGTAAGCAATCAGGGAAGGATTTCTCATCAATCCGTTCCAACTGGGAAGGTAAACGCCGGCTGATCACTTTGCTTCTCCTTATCCTGTAGTTAGGGGATGAATCAGCAAGGTTGATGCTTCATTGTCGCTCGCCTTGTCTGTTCCCCAAGCCGATGTGGATGAGTACTCGGGAGCAAAGCTAAGTAAGCAATCAGGGACGGATTTCTAGGCAGTCCGTTCCTGACCAAAAACTTGGTTCCTAGCGCCGCCCGATTGCTCTCCTTCTCTTTGTCCTGTAGTGAAGAGGGAGGACAAAGAAAAAGGATGGGAGAAAGCATGATATGAGATACTCTTGCTTTCGACCCTGCTGATATGAGATACTTTTGCTCTGGTTTGATTTGTTTGCAGAGGTATTCTCGGGAGGAAGAGAGCCAAGCATTTTGAGAAAGCTTTGTTGGGGTTTTGCTGGGAGTGTTACCCTCGGAAGTGAGGAAGGGTTGAGCATTTTTTGCAGGTCTGCCCGTCTGTGGAGGATGAAGGTCGACATATGTAGAATTTTTATCGACAAGTGGTAATGCTGTTCTTTTACCCTTCTCGGTCACAGCGATGTAGTGAGAGTGGCGGGGTTCACGTGTTTTAACTTTGTCAGAGGCTTTTGACAAAGTGGTCCGTGATTTCCGGAAAGCTGGTGCTGAATCCGACTCTCGAGGTTTGAAAAGCAGTGTGCCTCTTCGATTTCTGAGAAAGGCGTCGTGCTGGCGGTCTGGCTCTCGAGATCAGGAGAGTGGCGACAGATTTGATCCGGAAAATCCGGCTTTTAAAATCTCAGAGAGTGGTGCCTCTTCGATTTTTTGAACAAACGGCCCGACTTTTGATATTCGGGGAGAGGTGCCTCTTCGATTTTTGAACCGGCGCCTCTGTTGCTTCTTCTTTTATGGAGGCGTCGATGGTGCGCCAAAAGCATGTTCAGAGAGTTGGTTGCTTGTAAAGAATTCCCCTCTTTTGTATCTCTGAGAATTTGATTTCATCCGACCTCTCCTTCCTTCATTATTTTCACAAATGGCTTGCCCATCTGATCATCGTCTTGACTTGAATATTAGTGGAGAGGCATCTGCGTCTCCTCAAGACAATATATGGCGTCCATTTCTCTTATCCCCTTCTGGTCCTCTCACCATTGGGGACTCTGTAATGAAGAATGATATGACTGCTGCGGTGGTGGCCAGGAATATGTCCACTCCCAAAGATAACAGATTACTCGCCGGGCGGTCCGATGAGTTGGCCGTTAAGGATTCTCTGGCTTTCAGTGTCCAGTGCGCGGCTTCTGTTTCCAATATGGCCCAGCGCCTATTTGCTCGAACCCGCCAAGTTGAATCATTGGCGGCTGAAGTGATAAGTCTCCAACAAGAGATCAGAGGGCTCAGGCATGAGAATAGACAGTTGCACCGGCTTGCACATAACTATTCTACAAACATGAAGAGAAAACTTGACAAGCTGCAGGACTCCGATGGTCAGTCTTTAAGTGATCATCAGAGGTTTGTGGGTTTGTTTCAAAGGCATTTAAGGCCTTCGTCTTCTGGAGCTTCGCCGAGTGTTGAGGCTCAAAATAATCAACTTCCAGCGCCTCCTGGGGTTCCGCCGAGTAATGAGGCGCCACCTGGCCAATGAAGGCTTGTTTGCACATTCCTTTTTTTTTTTTCTTCTCATGTAAAAAAATGTAAATTTTCAGAGATGTCAATAAGATTTATTTTATTTCATTCGATGTCTATATATACACATATATAAGTATACATGCATACATATACACACCAAACACAAACCTTATTCATGCATATTTTATTTTTTTATTTATTCATATATGCATTGCCGACATCCAACACTCAAAAAAAACTGTCATCATCATTTTTTTTTTTTTTTTTTTGCTGGTTGGTGCCCACGCACCCATCATTCTTTTTTTGCTTTGTTTTTTCTGTAAGTGGCACAGACACCATCATTTTCTTTTGTTTTTTTATTTTTTATTTTCTTTTCTTCCAGATGGTGCCAAATGCATCATCATTGTGTTTTTTTTTTTTCTACTTTCCGCCCATCTCTTTTCTTTTGCTTTTTTAGGTGCCGTGCATCTCTTTTCCTTTGCTTCCTTTCCTTTGCTTTCCTGTGACGTAACACTGAAGATGGTGGAGCTGTGGCGTCGATCAAACGACTGAGAAGCATTGAGGCTCCACCATTTTTTTTTCTTTTATATATGGTGCTCTGCAAGATTGGATTTGTGGGTGAAAACCCAGGAGGAGCTGCATGTACTGCTGGAGTTGACCGGCTAGTCGTTTGACAGCGGTCACTGAGCACAGCCGCTGAGCACAACCGGAGCACAACCACCAAGCACAGCCACAGAGATAGCATGATGCTCAGAAGCTGGAGGGAGGATGCACAAACACTGAGCACAACCACTGAGCACAGCCACCAAGCACAGCCACCAGCGATGGAGAGCAGGAGGGGCTGCATGTGCTGCTGGAGTTGACCGGCTAGTCGTTTGACGGCGGTCACTGAGCACAGCCGCTGAGCACAGCCACCAAGCACAACCACTGACCATAGACACTGCACACCCGTTGCACTGCTTGCCGTCGCGGAGGAGTTGCAGAGGAGATGTCTGCAATGGTGGAGCAGAAGAAAAAGGCAAAGAACCAGTGACGACGACGCAATTTTGCCACTGAGGATGATTAGCTTGGGTCACAGAGCTCTCGAGAGCTTCCAATTTCTTCATTGCTTTAACCATCTGCGAGACACAACTGCCTTCGCCTAGTTAACCAGCTGCCTCAGTCTCGGCCGGAGTGCTGGAGCTTGTAGCTGTGATGGTGTTGAACTGTTTCTATACCTGCTGCTGGCGGCGGTGCTGCTACTGCAAGCGCTTCTCATCGCCATTCGCCTCCCTTTTACTTCGATGAGAAGTGGAAGCTGTCGAAGAAAGAAGGGTCGTCGAGATCGAGCCGTTCATCGTCTTCTATTCATCTGATAAAGAATTCATCGCGGTCGAATCGACGGTGCTCGTTTTCCAGAAAGTGTGCGAGGTTGGTGAAGTGGACGGCGGTCAGCTGGATGAACCAGCTGCTCTCGCCGGTGTAGCCGTGGACGACAGCGAGGGTCCCGACGATCTCAGTCGGAGGCAGCGGGGTCCACCACTGGGTGAAGAGCTTGAGGCCTCGGGGGTTTGTGGGCTGGCAGAGGAAGGTCCACGGGGGTGGTGCTGATGGTCTAGAGGGATCAGCAGTTTGAGGCTGCAGCAGCGCCAGAAGCGCCACCATGCGAGGAAGAAGACGGAGATGGAGCAGAGGGCATGGCAGGAAGGTCCAGGCAGCCATGGATGATGACAGCCTCGTCGATCTCGCTGTTGGGTCTGTTTTCCAACTGAATCTGCTTCACGGCCCAGTCTGCGCGGGATCTTGACGGAATGGGTGTGTGAGTGAAGGTTTCTCGACAAGAACGGCGACGGTCACATTGACATCGCGGAGTTCGCCGAGATCATCAATGGCAGATCCATCAAGGAGCTTCACGACGCGTTCGACCTATACGATCTCGACAAGAATGGGCTGATCTCCATGAGTGAGCTGCACGAGGTGCTGAAGTGGCTGGGCGGTGAAATCGCAGGGAGTGGAGACGAGCCTGCTTGCGATGACAGATAGAGAGAGATCGAGGAGCAGTGCGTTGTGAGGTTGGATCTCAATTTGGACAAATAGGCTTGGGCATGGTCACTGCCATTTGGGCCTGGACGACCTCCTCCTGATGGGCTTGCTGCTGGGCTGCCCCCTTTTTTTTTTTTTTTTTTTTTTTTGGGCCTGAAATTGCATGTATACACACACACATATATATACAGACGTATATATATATTTCCTTTTTTTTTTTTTTTTTTTTTTTTTTTTTTTTTTTGTAATAAAATTGACATTTTTAATAAAACGCACTTCCTTCCCCTTTTTTTTTTTATGATGATTGATTCTTGTTTTTTTTAGCACACATATACATACATACATACATACATACATACGTGCATACATACATACATGCGTATATATATTTTTTCTTTTTCTCTTCTCTTTTTTTTTTTAGGAACTCTCCCTTGCATGGAAAGATGAAGAAGAAACGGAGAGTTTGAAGTCAAGCTTGGTGACCGGCTAGTCGTTTGACGGCGGTCACTTGAAGTTCTTCGTCGACTTTGATCAAGGTGGTGACATTGCCGTCCTTCTTGCCGCTATTTGGAGCTTGTTGCAGCGCATCACTTTCACCTTGTGGGGTTGTGCAAAGACTGCAGCGAGTTTACGCTGTGTATGTCTTTTGTTCACAATTTTCCTCAGTTGGTGACCTCGTCGTGCCCCTTGCCGCTTCTTTGAGCTTGTTGCAGCGCATCACTTTCACCTTGTGGGGTTGTGCAAAGACTGCAGCGAGTTAATGCTGTGTATGTCTTTTGTTCACAATTTTCCCTCAATGGTGACCTCCTCATGCCCCTTGCCGTTTCTTGGAGCTTTGTCGAAGGGCAAATAGAGAGTTGGAGTCAAGCTTGGTGACCGGCTAGTCGTTTGACGGCGGTCACTTGAAGTTTTTCGCCGACTTTGATATTGCCGTCTGGATGAGGAAGAAACAGAGAGCTGGAGTCAAGCTTGGTGACCGGCTAGTCGTTTGACGGCGGTCACTTGAAGTTCTTCGCCGATTTTGATCAAGTGTGATGACTTGTTGTCCTTCTTGCCGCTGCTTGCCGAAGGGCGTCACTTGATCGTGCGCGGTTGTGCTTTGTTCACAACTGTCCTCGGCGATGACGTCTCCGTCCCTCTTACCGTTGCTTATCGCCACAAGGCTCATAGGTTGCTGTGGGGGAGGCATGCTTGATTTCGACGATTTTATTCTGCTTGTATTTGTAACAGAATTGACTCTTAATAGTCAAATGTTTTAATAAAACCTTAATTTTTATTTTGATGTGACTGAACTCAAAGTTGAATGTTCGAGCTGCCTACGTACCCTTCCAAAAGAAGAGATCAAGTCAAAACGTAGTTCAAATACATATATTTTTTGGTGCCGTTTGCAGTTTCAGCTCGTGCAGGCAAGGAGCGTTGGTGTCGCCTTTTAGGCTCGTGCGAACGAGGAGCATTTTGGTGGTCATGTGCAGTTTCAACTCATGCAGGCAAGGAGCATTGGTGTGTTGCCTTTTATGCTCGTGCAGACCAGGAGCGTTGGTTGTCGCCTTTTAGGCTCGTGCGAACGAGGAGCATTTTTTGGTTGATTTGTCAAGTGGTGTAGGAAAGGCGATCTTCGCAATCTTCATAGCAAGGAGCCTTGACCGAGTGATTGAAGAAGTCTTCGGGGAAGAGGTCGCCCATTGTGACGGGGATGGACAATCTTTGTGTCGAAGTTTCATTATCTCCAACGCTTTCACTTTTCTCTGGAGGTTGACCAGAGCTGCTTTGCCCCCTTTCCAATTGGCGATCTTGCGGATGAGATGTATGTTTCTTGTCCAATTTCTTTGAACCGATCTTGGAGAGGCGTTCCTCACAATCTTCATAGCAAGGAACCTTGACCGAGTATTTGAATAAGTTTTCGAGGAAGAACAGATGGCGCATGTATGATCTTTGTGTCGAAATTTCTTTATCTTCAACACTTTCACATTGCTTTGGAGGTTGGCGAAAGCTGCTTTGCCCCATTTCCGATTGGTGCACTTGTGGAGAAGACGTATGCTTCTCGTGCAGTTTCTTCGGAGTGACATGAGTCCATCCTTCAACTTCACTTGACTTGGAGCATGCCCCCAATGGTTGAGGTGAAGACTTTGAGTTGAAAGAGCCAAAAGTGACATCTTCTTTGTCTTCTTGGATGATGATGGGGAAGACGTCTTTGACCTCCTCTTCAGTGCCGTCCTTTTGGGCTTGTTGGCGTGAAGATTGGCCAGTGTGGACGATGGTGTGCTTTCTTACTTTCAGTGGCCCATTTGTGTCCACCTCCAAGATTACTTGGCGCTTCATCCTTGAAGGAATCAAGCTTCGAACATTGCATTTTTCTGCTAGCCCGTCGAACTTTTCTTCCTCTGGCGTTGTCTTCCTCTTCCTAGAAGTTTTCTTGGTTTCTTTAAGTCTGTCCAAAGCCGACCGTCGCGGAGGAGAGCTAGCTGTGCCGCTTTGTTTCTTAGGTTTTGATAACCTTTCGAAGACAGAGCTTTGAGGTGTTGGCGTGCTAAGCCGCTTGAAGACGGAAGTTCGGTCTTGACTACCAATGCGATCAAGTGTCGAATTTCTGGGCCTTGAATGATTTATCCTTTTGAAGACTGACCTTCGAGGGGCGGGTTTAGGCTCCTCTCGATTTTGTTTGATGCTATAGTGTGTTGGCAGACCTTCTTCGGGCATAAGGGTTTCTCCTTCCTTAGTGGCGATAGCTTTGCCTTTTGAGGGCCCTTCTACCTTTACTTCGACCATGTGACAGGAGGTGGTAGTGCACTGTCGGAAGAAGTCATTCGGGAAGTACTCGTGCAAGGAGACGGGAATTCGCGGCTCTTGCTCCATGAGTTCCCCACCGTATATTGGTTTAGCAGCTTTTGAGCTTCCTTTGGGCTTTCTTTTGTTGCGGCGGCGGTGTTTTCTTCCTTGTTCCGCCTTTGATTTTACGGCTTGTGGTCTTGGCTTCCTTATCCTTTTGCAGGTCACCGATGTCCACCCTTCTTCCTCATTGATAGGTGCGTCTTGGTCGCTTGCCCCCGGCGGTGGTTGCGCAGAAGGTGTCGTGTGACTTGAGCTTTGGCAAGAACGATCACGAGTCCTTTGGAGGGGAACAGGATCGAAGGATCCAAACATGATCGTAGTGGTATGAGTTGCGGCCGTGTCTTCTAGATCGAGTTCGATCCGCCCTTGTTGTGCCAACCTCATGATGAGCTCTTTGAGGATGAAGCATTTTCCGACGGGATGACCTACGATTCGATGATACTTGCAGTACTTCGGGTCGTTCACGCGGTGCATCTCCTCAGGGCGCTTGCATTCTGGCAGCTCAATCACCTCCTTTTCTAGCAAGTCGTCTAACATTGCTGCCATATCCGAGTCAGGAAAAGGGTATGTTTTTTGCTCCAGTTCCCTCAAGGTGTTTCTGTACCTATCTTGGGTGGGGAAAGGCTCGTCTCTTTTTATCTCCTTCGTTTTAATTTTGCAAGAGATCTTGACGGGTGTAGAGGAGGCTTTGACGGGTGTAGATGAGGCTTTGACGGGCGCAGTGTTAATAGTGAAAGCTTCCTTGGCAGGCTTCTTCCCGTAATTGTCCACCTTCGGGACAAACGCCTTGTCTTTCTTGAAGTCGGAGATCGGCTCCTTCTTTCCATGGTGGGCTATGCTTAGCTCCATGTCGTGGGCGCGGGTGGCCAGCTCTTCAAAAGAACGTGGTTTGATGCCTTGGAGGATGTAGTGCAAACTCCAATGCATGCCCTGGACGCACATCTCGATCGCCGAAATCTCCGAGAGCCTGTCTTTGCAGTCGAGGCTAAGGTTGCGCCATCGGTTGATGTAGTCCATCACCGGCTCGTCCCTCCACTGCTTTGTGTTCGTCAGCTCCAGCATGCTCACGGTGCGACGGGTGCTGTAGAAACGGTTGAGGAATTCCTTTTCCAATTGCTCCCAGCTGTTGATGGATTCAGGCTCCAGGTCTGTGTACCACTCGAATGCATTCCCTTTCAGTGAGCGCACAAACTGCTTGGCGAGGTAGTCACCTTCCGTCCCTGCGTTGTTGCAAGTTTCCACGAAATGGGCGACGTGTTGCTTCGGGTTGCCTTTGCCATCGAACTGCATGAACTTTGGCGGTTGGTAGCCCCTTGGCATCCTCAAGGCGTCGATCGTCTTGGAGTAAGGCTTTGAGTACAACATGGAGGTATAGGAGCTCCCTTCGTACTGCGCCTTGATGGTGTTGGCGATCATCTCTTGCAGTTGCTGGATAGAAAGAGATCCCAAAAGTGCCGCCGGTTGGTCTGGCTCCTGCTTCTCTTCAGGCTTCTCTACCGGAGGCTCTCTTCTTCTTCGTCGGCCTCTTTCTTTATGCCAGAGCCGTCTCCTTCCTCGTGTTTTGCTCCCAATCTGTTGGTGAGTGCGGTGATCTGCAAGTCTTTCTCTTCCACGGTACGTGTGAGCTTTGCAATCGTTTCGTTCATCTGGGCCAACTGCTCTTCAACTGAAATCACGCCGATGGTCATGACTTGTGCAACCAACATACGTGGCTTTCCTTCAGCAGCATGCTTTGGTGCCCCTAGCGAGGTCAGGTTGATGACAGGCTCGCGTTTGTGATGTTCACTTTGCTCCTTTGACGGCACAAACTTTGTAGCGGCACGTTGAGGAGTGGTTGTGGCGCCAATGGATGCTCCGTTTGTGACGGAAGTGCTCAGGCTCCTTCCTTCCATGGTTGTGAGAACAGTGACTTGCAAGTTTTGCTCCTCTGCGGTTTTTGTGAGCCTTGCAACTGTTTCCCTCATTTGAGCCAGCTTTTGTTCAATGGAGGAAGCTTCGATGGTTGTAAGAACGGCTTGGCCTTCCTTTGATGCCATTGCTTTTGGAGTGTGATTTGATTTTCTTGAACGGAGAAAGAGATGAGAGGTAGAGATTGTCCCACTGGGCGTGCCAAATTTGTAAACACGAAATTTTCCTGAAACGAAACGCGACAAGAACCAACGTGTACAAAGTAATATTTGTATTTGATGATTTTGGGTTACAATCTCTTTGAAAATTTGCCTCTGATTCTATCTCCGTAAGAACTTGATTTGGTGGTTTGATTGTTGATCCGAAGGGCCGTCGGGGGCTTGATCTTTGATGAACAATTCTTCAAGGGCCTTTGGAGGGCTTGATTTTGATGAACGGGGATATGTGGATTTGTTGATGGGCTGTTGATCCAAAGGGCCGTCGGGGCTTGATCTTTAGGATGAACAGTGGATGATTTCCTCAAGGGCCGTCGGGGCTTGATCTTCGAGGATGGATGAACGATGCTTCGAAGGGCTTTTGAGGCTTGATCTTCGAGGTGGATGAACGGATCTTCAAGGGCTTTTGAGGCTTGATCTTGAAAGTGGATGAACGGATCTTCGAAGGGCTTTTGGGCTTGATCTTCGAGGATGGATGAACGATGCTTCGAAGGGCTTTTGAGGCTTGATCTTCGAGGTGGATGAACGGATCTTCAAGGGCTTTTGAGGCTTGATCTTGAAAGTGGATGAACGGATCTTCGAAGGGCTTTTGGGCTTGATCTTCGAGGATGGATGAACGAATCTTCAAGGCTTTGGGGCTTTGTGCTTTGAGGTGGATGAACGGATCTTCAAGGGCTTTTGAGGCTTGATCTTGAAGGTGGATGAACGATGAACGATGAACGATGAACTGTTCTTCAAGGGCTTTTGAGGCTTGATCTTGAAGGTGGATGAGCGGATCTTCAAAGGCTTTGGGGCTTTGTGCTTTGATGAAGAACGTGGTTGAACGGATCTTCGAGGGCTTTGGGGCTTGTGCTTTGATGAAGAACGTACAGAACTTCGAGGAGCCTTGGGGCTTGATCTTTGATGAAGAACGGACAGAACTTCGAGGAGCCTTGGGGCTTTGAACTTTGATGAAGAGCGGACAGAACTTCGAGGGAGCCTTGGGGCTTGATCTTTGATGAAGAACGGACAGAACTTCGAGGAGCCTTGGGGCTTGATCTTTGATGAAGAACGGACAGAACTTCGTTGATTCTTCGGGATTTGCTTGAGAGCGTTTGGAGTTTCAGAGCTTCAACGCTTTTGTGTAATGTGAATTGGTGCATTGAAATGAATGAAATGGCTTCCTATTTATAGAATTCCAAAACTTGATTTTTGGGTTTTAATAATCAGATGAAATAAGTCACTTCTGCCAGGCGTTGACACGTGTCCTGTTTAGTGACTTTTCTGAGTTATTTTGATTTTTCGTTGATTCACATGCTATGTATAAAATTTATGTGATACATGAGCGTTGAAATTTTAATTTTTGGTCAACATTTATTTCACGAAATTTCGATGTCTACAATAGCACCACTCTTAAAATGGTCATTGCTCTTGCAAATGGCTCGCATGTGAAGTTAGCATTCCCAAATGGGCTAAGTAGTATCACCCACCAATTCTTAAATGGTTAGAGTTCAAAAAACACTTGTTTGGAATTATCTTAGAACGAGCCATCATCCTAAATCGACTAGAAGCAAAAGAGGAATGAAACTCTCGGATACCATAATTACCTAATGATACTTCAGCTGCAACTAAATTTATTAGGGTTAACAGTTTTTCTTTCTCTTTACCTCTATGAGTAAAGTTCTGACTTAGGCATCATAGAGTGGTTTCGCACGCCCTTCACATAGGCATGGTTTGGTATAGAAACCAATATTTTCTTGAGTAAGAAACAGAGTTTAGAGAGAGAAAGAGAAATGTAGAGAGAGATTGAATTGTCAGAAAAATGTTTCTCATTACTTGATAATGTTATTACAATAGAGAGAGAGAGAGAGAGAGAGAGAGAGAGAGAGAGAGCATATATAGCCTTTGGCTTTGTACAACAATGCCCTTAACTAACTATGACTAATTACATGTTATACCACAACTAATCTTAACTAACAATTAACTGTTATAACAAACTAACAGCTTTTGATGATGAGGCATTTGCCGCAATACACCCCCTCAAGCTAATATTGGACTCAGCAAGAGCTTCAATTGGAAGCTTGGACTTCAAGTAACAAACCTTGTTTTTGGAAAGAGACTTAGTGTAAATATCAGCCAATTGATCTTCACTACAAACAAACTGAACTTTGATGAGATTTGCAAGAACCAACTCTCGGATATGGTGATAATCTATTTCGACATGTTTAGTTCATGCATGAAAAATAGGATTTGAAGCTAGAGAGATAGCTGATTATCACACCATAATTTGGGAATAGAACTAAGAGAGAAACCAATATTAATAATTGTGTGTGTGCCAAGGACTGATACTCAGCTTCTGTGGATGATCGAGCTATAATAGCTTATTTTTTTGCACTCCAGCTGATTAAGTTTGAACCAAGAAAAATACTATAACCACTAGTGGATCTACGATCGAACGTGCAACCTGCCCAATCTGCATCCAAGTATGCAGTGAGATGAAGATGACCCTTCTTAAACCAAATTCCTTGAGAAATTGAACCTTCCAAATATTGAATAACTCTTTTAGCAGCTTGCATATGTTGTTCTTTGGGAGCATGCATAAATTGGGAAATTTGATTCACTACAAAGGAAAGATCAGGTCATGTCCAAGTTAAATATTGGAGACCACCAACAATGGATCTGCAATAAGTGGGATTAGACATAAAATGACCATTGTGATCAAGCTTGGTGGAACTGAGAGGAGTGCAGCAAGGTTTAGAACCTTTCGTATTTGTCTTTTTAAGAAGATCAAGAAGATACTTGCTTTGGTGAAGAAAGACACCCTCAGGTGTTCTTTGAACTTCCATCCCCAAAAAATAATGTAAAGGCCCCAAATCTTTGACTGGAAAGATAACACTATTACCAAGGCAAGTCATTTGAAGACAAATAAGGAGGCATCTGAAGAGGATTGAACAAAACCAAAAGTGTATAGGACCTAAAATAACTTGTCAAACCAAGCCCTTGGTGCCTGATTTAGGCCATAGAGGGACTTTCTCAATTTGCAAACATGATGAGGCATTAAAGGATCAATACAACCTACAGGTTGTTCCATATACACATCTGATAAGCTCATATTTATATATATTTTACATCAAAGTCACCTGTCTTTTCTTAGTTAGTTCCTTATATTTTTGAGCTATTTACTTTGCTTTTGTGTTTTGTAGGATTTGTCAAGCAAAGAAAATAAAAATAGCACAAGTGGAATTTTAAGTAACAAATTCGTCAAAACTGCCTGTGCTGGTCAGCTGACTTTGGAAGCAAGTTTCGGACAGCTCAGAATGAATTAGAAAATGAGCCTTATATCCTTGGAAAGCTACAGATATCTATTTTTTGGAGCATTTCGCGGATTGTTAATATCATTTTTCTAGAAGACGTTATGGTTGTTTTAACACTGAAAGGTTGACAAGAGGCTGAGCAGTTTGTAACTGCAATGAAAGCAATAATCCCAATAAATGTAGCAGCCAAAACTGATGCAGCCAAGAATAAGTCAGCTGACACTTATTCAAATATAAAAGGGAATGGAATTAAAATGAGGATTAAGAGGGAGTAATTGGCATAAAGGCTACCCAAAGAGTTACAATTGTTTTACCATTTCCTCTCACTTATTGTCATCACTAAATGGCTATTAGTGGGTGAGTTAAAGAGAAGAAAATGATGCAGCAAGAATTGTTTTAAAAGCAGCATTGGGGAAGGAAGGAAAGAGGAGGAGGCCTCATGTCTATCTTTTGTTTTACTTAAGAATTATGTGTAACTAAATTTTTAGTAGTTAGGGGCTGTTTTGAAGCCCCGAATATGATTGCCATTGTGTTATGACATTTCGTTTCAATTTCTTTTATGAATGGATGAAAATTGGTTCACTACTTGTCTCATTGATGAATTCTTTATGTGTTTTCTACGGATGCATACTTAGTAAGCATATCTAGGATTCTAATGCTATGAATATGTGTGTGCCTGCCCTTGTTGAATGAGGACCTACATATATTCTAGAGTAGTACTTGTTAATTGCGATTAACATGTGAACCAATTTCTAGGATAAGTAAGACAACGCCAGTACTTACGATGCCTTGTGATAACTCAAACTCTTTTCGTTCTTAATGATTTCTACTTGTTAAATCTATGAACACGCCATTCTAGATTGCATGATAGGGACTAAGTTAAGTTGAAAACGCCATTCTCTTAACATACTACATAAGAAAGAGTAATAGGTTGAGTTCTAACATTGAGCCAACTTGAGCATCTTCATCCGGAAATAAAAGGAATTTGAATGAAACATAACATGTTTGCATGATTACTTGGTGGTGGATAGCACTTCCCCTAACTCGTTTTCTTAACTTGTGAACTACAATCTATTTTTACTATTTAAAATATGTTTATGTCCTGTTTTTGTTCGATTTCATTTAAATATCAAATCAACTCCAAAAATCCCAAAAATTTGTGTGAGTGTAGTTCCGTGTGTCTAGTATCTGCATATAAAATTTCGTAGACTTTAGATAAGTGTAAGTCAGTCTAATAATTATTTTTCTGTGGCTGGTCAGTAGGGACAGCAACCCAGTTTTTGTGACATTTTAAGTAGTTAGATAAAACAATCTTCAGCGGGAAAGACCCTTATTTTCATATGCTACAATTGACAAATCTTAGTGTTAATAAGGAAAATCAATAGGATATTTGTGTGCTACTTTGTGGTGTGCTTTTAATTTTATCAACATCTTCTTTCAAATCACCATGAAGAAAAACATTGCTTATATCCAACTGATTTAATAACCAATTGAATTGGACTGCAAGAGACAGAAGAACTCTTATGGTTACTGGTTTAGCTACAGGACTAAATGTATCTTGATAGTCAATACCAACCAATTGATGAAATCCCTTTGCCATAAGACGAGCTTTATTTCTGTCTATAGTGCCATCATGTTTCTTTTTAATTCAAAACACCCACTTACATCCAACAGCATTATGAGAATTTGAGACAGGGACTAAGGACCATGTACTAGTGGATTGCAATGCATTGAATTCTTCTTACATTGCAGTCTCCAGTGAGGATATTTGGATGCCTGCAAGTATGTATTAGGAACATACTCAATATCAATGGGAAGGGGATGTTTGGCTGCTAAATATCCCTTGGACTTGTATATTCCAGCTTTTGATCTAGTGACCATAGGGTGAGTATTGACAGCACTGACAATTGAAGCAGAGACAGATGAACTAGTAGTAGAGTCACTTTGAACATTGTGATTATTTGAGATAGATGTAGGAGATACACTATGAGATCCAATGTGAGAACTGGATAGTAGATCAAGTGCAGGAGACCATCTTGAGTAAGTGAATGATTAGTAGGTGTAGGCAAAGAGAATTGCAAATCAACAAATGATGAGCTAGCAGAAGTATTGGGAACTGATGATAGCTTGGTGGACTTGTGAAATGGATAGGTGCCTTCATCATAGATGACATGTCGAGATATATAAATCATGCCAGTAGTTGGATTAAGACATTTGTAGCCCTTATGTAGTAAACTGTAACCAAGAAACACACAAGGTTCACTTTTTGGATCCAATTTGGAATGAACATAAGGTTAAGCCAGGAAAAGCAGTTGCAACAAAAAACCTTAAGTCTTGAATAGGGAGGAGGCTTGTGAAAGAGTAACTCCCATGGAAACTTTGATAACCCAGAAATCTGCAATCTGTTGATCAAATATAAAGCTGTGGAGAATGCTTCCACCCAATAGAGATGAGGAACCTTGTAGGCAACAAGAAGTGTTCTTGTAGTTTCAATAAGATGTATGTGTTTTCTCTCAACACAACCATTTTGTCCAGGCGTATGGGGACAACTTAACAGATGGAGAATGCCATGAGTAATGAGAAAAAAGTTAAAAGCATTGGAAGTGAATTCGCCCCTTGAATCTGTACGCAAAGTCTTTATTTTATTACCAAGAGAGTTTTCTAAATAAGACTTGAATAAACAAAAGTATGAAATGCTTCAGACTTAGATTTTAAAGAAAATAGCCAGTTATACTTGCTATGGTCATCAGCAAGTAACATGTAATACTGAAAACCACTAGGTGAAATACTTGAGGCAGGACCCCACAGGTCACAATAAAGCAACTTTAAACATTGAGTTGATGAACTAGTAATATGAAAATGGAGTTTGTGATACTTAGCAAGAGCACAATCAGTAAAAATGAAATCAACAGTAGATTTTCCATGCAATGCCTACTTTATTACTAGATAAGATCCTTCTAAAGATTGATGAAAAGGGATGTCCTAATCGTTTATGCCAAACTTTGATAGGAGCTTTGACACTCATGAAAGCTGAAGGAAATGGAGAAGTTGAACTGGATGCTTGAATAGGATAAAAGCCATTTTTAACAGAATCTCGCAAAAGCATCTTCCCTGAAATACGATCTTTGACAGTGGATCCATCAGGGTCAAAAGTTAATGCACAATTATTGTCTTTTAAGAATTGATAAGCAAATAACAAATTATGTGTCATGTGAGGAACTTGTAAAACATTGCTCAGTTTAAAAGAACCATGAGTAGTATTCAAAGATGAATGACCAACATGAGAGATGAACAAACCTTTACCATCGCCAATGTAAACTTTATCTTCACCAGTATATGGAGAAAGGGTTGAGATATTGGCAATGTCACTTGTAATATGACAGTTGGCGCCATAGTCAATCAGCCAAGAGGGATTAGATTTAGAAAAGTAGTGAGCACATAAAGTAGCCAATTTTGCAGGAGGAGTTCTTCCAAAGATCTCAGGGTTCATCCGATCAAAGCAATCAATGGCTTCATGGCTTGTGGAACCACAAATTTGACAAGGAACTTTAGAACCTGTGTGAGTAGATGAATTCTGATAAATGCCACGGGGAGTAATTGCCTCGATTGTTGCCTTGATAGTTATTACGAGTAAAATTCCCTTGATTGTTCCCTTTGTTGGTGTTGTAACTGTGATTGTTGTTACGACCTCGATTAGAATTATGCTTGAATGAATTTTTCAAGGGCTGCTGTTGAACAAAAAATGCATGTAGATAAATGGGGAGGAAAGGTGCCTGAGACTACACAGAGAAAGCCTGAAAGGGCTCAATGGTGGTGGATGACATAAGTTGCTTTCTGTGAGCCATAGAGATCTCATTTGTAAGTAACAGGCCATGAAGTTCATCAAGAGAGGTAGATGAGAGACGAAGTCTAATCGAGTCAATGAAAGACTCAAATTCATCAGGTAATCCATGAAGAGACGCTGCAATTAAATCACGATAAGGAATTGCAGAGCCAGCAGTTATAAGAGAATAAGTAATTTCTTTGATTTGTTGCAAATACTCCGAGTTCGATTGAGAGCTTTTTTGGACTGATTGAAGACGATATCGTAATTGATGAATATGAGCATCAGATACACCACCAAATTGTTGCTCAAGTTTGATCCAAAAATCACACGATGATGAAACACCAACAGTGAAGGGAATAATTTCCTCAGATAACGTAGAATTCAACCAAATGAGAAGGTTTTGATCCTTTTTGTACCACAATTCGAAGGCAAGGTTGAGAGAACAATCAGGCAAGAGCGGTGGCGATTCAGTGCCGTCAATGATGCCGATGAGCTTGTACTGGCGAAGAATCGATGCAAACAAGGCATGCCATGGAAGGAAGTTTGATCGTTTCAGTTTGATCGGGACCATGATACCTATATTCTGAATCATTAGAGAGGTATACGAATTCGATGCTGAAGAAATTCCAAAGAAATTAGGGTTTGGCAATGTCGGTTCAATTGGAGAAGATAACTACGAGGGCGATTCCATGACTGATAGAGATCAAATCAGAACGCAAACCAAAGACTGAATTTACAAATCAGAAGAGAAAATCAATGAACATTCATTGATTGAACATCGGAAGAGGATCGATCACCGTGAGGCGAAGAGGCGTGATACCATATAGAAACCAATATCTTCTTGAGTAAGAAACAGAGTTTAGAAATAGAATGAGAAATGTAGAGAGAGATTGAAATGTCAGAAAAGTGTTCTCATTACTTGATAATGTTTTACAATAGAGAGTACATATAGCCCTTGGCTTTGTACAACAATGCCCTTGACTAACTATGACTAATTACATGTTATACCACAAATAATCTCAACTAACAATTTACTGTTATAACAAACTAACAGCTTTTGATGATGAGACATTTGCCTTAAAATGAGAACTTTAACTCCTCGTACAATTCTACTATGTACGCGAAGAAAGCTGAGGTTCTACCATAAAATCGATTGACAATATGGAAGTAGTCATTTTACTTAGAAGCACGTGCAAGGTCTGCAAGATTCATACTCTCAACAATACAGAAGTTGCAGAGGAAGTAACATATACCTTTAATACTAAATTAAGTTAATTAGGAGAAATATATTCATTATTTATTTCATCATCTCTAATATATGTGTGTACTTGCTCGCATCTGTTGTTGTTTACTGTGATGCTTAAAACTTGAGATTCAAAAAGGTGAATGACGGGAACCACATTGCACCAGTTCTGGTGACCAGAATATGTCCAACAACTGGATTGCATGGTGTGCAACGATATGATTGAAAGTTTAATTCTACATTCATCAACTGACTGTCATACTATATCATTTATTTATTTATAAGAGGAAACTAGCAAAAGAATTAGTGATGTGCTCTTAACTCCAGCTTCACCGTAATTCTCGCTTCTTATCATTAACTGACATAGTTGTACTTGAAATTTAAGAAACAATATTATAAATGTGGAAAGAAAATTGAGCAAGATAATGTACTTCATATGAGACGGTGGCATCGTCAAATGCAATGGCACACCCAGATTTGTACAGCCGCTTCCTTTTTGATATAAAATTACAGCACCAACTAAATTTTAGTGAGTACATACACATTCCTAAAAGCGAGCCAAAAGTTTTGGTAAGTTACTAATTACAAATTCTTCCTGTACCATGTACCAAAAGGGTGGATTTGGTTAGTCTATTAAAACTTATTCCAGGGTTGAAAGAAGATATTAGTAGTTTGGTTGATGAAAAGATACATGTAGTTACATATTACTCAAGTTCAGGTTTTTACAACTTCCTGTTTATAAACTTGAAACTTAATTTACTTCAAAAATCAGAAGATATCGGGGTGGAAACGTCCGGGGATAAAGTTTCTTTTCTCGGCCTCCTTCAAATTTATTGTCAAAGCATAGTTGTTAATCTCAAGTGTTCTCAACTGCTCTTGATATTGAGACACTAATTGCTTCAGATGTTGGTATACGCTGTTCCGGTCTTCAAATCTTTGCTGACGTTTGTGTTGGATAGCCACAGCCCGTTTAAGGATGGTATTCTCCTCGTCAGTCTTTCCACTTGTTGCAGCAACCAATTTTCCTCATAAAAACTTTGGGCTGCCTCAGCTCCAGCACGAGAAGCGATGGATTTTTCTAAAACTTACTAAACTTTAGCAGTGTTCTGAAAATCGGCCTAGGCGACCGCCTAGGCACTGGGCGGCGGAGCTCCAACCCAATTTAGACCAAAACGTTCAGTTAGGCGGGGAGGACATAGGCGGCCGCCTAGGCGCTCGCTAGGCGCCTTAGGTGGGCTAGGTGGTTAGAATCTCGCTGCAAATCCCAAACTTGGTGAAACTTTGCAGAGCCCTGGTGCATTTTTGCAGCCGTCTTTGTGAAGATGAGGGAAGAGAGAGTGCGAAGAGAAAGAGTGAGAGAGAGAGAGAGAGAGAGAGAGAGAGAGAGAGACTATTAAACATTTCATTCTGTGGTGGCGCAAGTTGGATTTGAGATCCAATTTTCAGGTTCTTATTCTTCTGAAAGGGCGAAGAAGAAGAACGAAGATGAGAGAGAGAGAGAGAGAGAGACTAAAAGATCCAATTTCTGAAAAGGCAAAGAAGAAGAAACGAATAGATTATTCAAATGGCATTTAACTTTCCAAGGTAAAAAACAGGTGATGACTAGGGATGGGCAAATACCCATTGGTTATGGGTAACCGCGGTTACCCGCCCGTTTAAATTAAACGGTTACGATTATGGGTAACCGTTTAGATAAATAAATGGTTATGGGTATAACCGTTTACCCGCGAAATTTAAATGGGCGGTTATGGGTATTAACCGCGGTTATAAACGGGTAACCGTTTACCCATTTATTTTATATATGTAAAATTAACACAAACCATATTCCCTATCGGACAAAACTTAGATCAATGTTATTGACTATAGGGCATGATTTCACGGTCCATTATATATATTATGTTAATACTTTACATTCTGAGTTAAATAATCAAAGAATACTGTCTTTCAACAATTTTTGTAACCCAAGAATACCTAGCCAATTTTATATTACCTTCATTGTTAACAGTTAAAAATATCGTCCGTAAACTATTATTTCAATTATTGGAATGGTATAAGGACTTAAAAAATTAAAATGAGGAAATGTATGATGAATGTACCTATAACGGTGTTTAATTGTTAGAAAAAGAAAATTATGACAAATTTTTCTTTTTTAATTTTCAAGTTGTTAAAAAAACACGTAGACGGGTGAAAAAGGAGTGAATGTTAAAAAAAGAAAGGATAAACGGGTTAAAAAATGATAAATGGGTAAACGGCTATTAAACGGTTACAGTTAAATGGGTACGCGGTTATGGGTATGGTTAACCGTTTATAAACGGTTATGGGTATAGGTATAACCGTTTAGGCAATTACCCAACGGGTAAACGGTTATGCGGGTATGAGAATAAACGGTTATGGATAAATAACCGCGGTTACACGCCCGCCACAACCGTTGCCCATCCCTAGTGATGACTGAGGGTCTACCTTGGGTGATATGAAATAGGGTGGACAGCTACTACTTGGGTCATCAGATGGTTTTAATATTGAAAATCACCCACTTGCGTGGGCTTTTTATATAAATGTTATGTGTCATCACCCACTTACAAGTTTGGGATATATATTATATATATAAATGTTATATAAATTATAAATTATTTAGATAATATTTTATTTTTTTTCCTAGGCAAGCATATTATATATGTACATAAAACATTCACATATGTATATTATTCTATAAGAAATAACATAATATTCAATAAGTATTTACATCTGATGTAGTAAATTTAATTAATTCATATAATATTATAAGAAATTTACCTAAATCCGCCTAGGCGCCTAGGCGCTAGGCGCTAGCCCACCGTCCGACTAGCACCTAACGTTTTTTAGAACCTTGAACTTTAGCAGCACGAGCCCTAGCATCATCCACACTAATGGCACTCCTCATTTCCCTTACAAACAATTCGACCCATTCCTCACTATCTGTACGCAGGTTGCGTATTCCAACAGATGGATTCTCAGCAGTTGCTCCAGCAGCTTCATCATTAGCCAATACACCACTGCCATTAGCTACAGTAGTATTAGTTGGTTGTTGTTCAGCAGACGCGGAAGCTTACTCCGCGGATCCTAGGCAAAACTCATGCAGCCTCTTGATGACAGCGTCCATATCGTCTCCACGTTCTTGCAATGGGTCATACACTATCAAAATTGTTGCCAACTCATAAGTATATGAGCCAAACATGTTGAAGTTTTGCTTAACCAAAGGTTATGTATTATGTTTAGAAGTACAAAGTAAGGGCTCATATAGAGGCCAGGGAAAAGGAAAAGAGAAATACAAAAGATATCTAACCCTAAAGCTAGATGCCCTAAACTCTAGGAGCTGCGATAGACAGGAGCAGCATGGAGACAATCAATCCCAGAATTAAGGGATTTAGAGCAAGGAGGAAGATATGCCAAGAAGTGACGGTAGGGAAGGTGAAGAAGTGGCTACTGCAACTTTACCTGAAAACCAGGAAAAGTTGCAGCAGCAACTTGTGCAAATAGACTGACAAAGATGTGCCGAGAGCTGCCTTGGTGCCAACGGAACAAGAACCAGTACCAGTAAGTAACTAGACCTTAGAAGGCAACTCAACTTAGTTTCAACTTAGTTTCAATACCCCCCGTCAAGCTGGATCGAGGGGATTAATGGATCCAAGCTTGGTTAGTAACTGGTGAAAATGAGTGGAATCAAGAGCCTTAGTGAATAGGTCAGCGAGTTGGTCTGAACTTCGAGTATACACTGTGTTTATAACCTTGGACTGAACTTGAGCACGAATGTAATGGCAGTCAACTTCGATGTGCTTTGTGCGCTCGTGGAAAACTGGGTTGGAAGCAATGTGCATGGCTGCTTGGTTGTCACAAAACAAGTCCATAGGCTCGGTATCAGAGTATCCAAGATCAGTGAGAAGACTTTTCAGCCAAATTAATTCACAGGCCGTGGCTGCCATGGCACGATATTCAGCCTCGGCACTGGACCGAGCAATGACCGTTTGTTTCTTACTCTTCCATGTTACAAGATTGCCACCAACAAACGTGCAGAAACCTGTTGTGGATTTTCGATCAAGGACATTACCGGCCCAGTCTGCATCAGTGTATGCCACAATGTGATGTGAGCCATTGTTTTGCATGAGTATACCTCTGCCAATGGACCCTTTCAAGTATCGAAGAATCCTTTTTACAATTTCCCAATGAAGCATGGTGGGTGAGTGCATAAATTGGCTTATCAGACTTACCGAGTAAGTGATATCAGGCCTTGTGATTGTGAGATAAATTAATTTTCCCACAATGCGCTGATAGGTACCAGCATTTGACATTGGTTCACTTGGAGTATCCAATTTGAGCTTGCTTGCAAGTGGAGTTGGTGCTGGCTTGGAATCCAGCATTTGAGATTCATCCAGTAAGTCAAGTAGATACTTTCTTTGATTTAGGAACAGCCCCTTGGAGGAAGTGGCCATTTCAATACCAAGAAAATACTTCAGAGATCCCAGATCTTTAATGGCAAATCGCTGATGTAGAGAAGCCTTTAAGACATTGATTTCCTCGATGTTATCCCCTGTGATGATAAGATCATCAACATAGATAAGTACAATTAGTTTACCACCTGCACCAGATCGAACAAATAGAGAGGAATCGGCATGACTTCTCTTAAAGCCTACAACTTCGAGAACAGAGCTCAGCTTTGAGTACCAGGCTCTAGGGGATTGCTTCAGTCCATAGATAGCCTTGTGGAGCTTGCAAACCTTGTTAACTTCATTCTCCTGAGGATGACCAGGAGGGAGCTTCATGTACACTTCCTCTTCGAGATCTCCGTGGAGGAAAGCATTCTTCACGTCCATTTGGAAGAGAGACCAATCATGATTCACGGCTACAGACAATAAGACGCGAACTGTGCTCATTTTGGCTACAGGAGCAAATGTCTCCTTGTAGTCAATGCCATAAGTTTGAGTGAAGCCACGGGCAACGAGACGAGCCTTGTACCTTTCAATGCTCCCATTTGATTGAAATTTCGTTTTATAGATCCATCTGCTTCCCACAGCCTTTTTTCCTTTCGGGAGATCAACCACACTCCAGGTGTGATTGTCATTGAGAGCCTGAAGCTCTTCTTTCATCGCTGCCTGCCACACTGGGATTGAAATAGCATCATTAAAGTTCCTTGGTTCAGTGTGAGTTGTTACCTGATTGAGGAATGTTGCATGAGTCATAGACAATCTTTGATAGGTGAGGGCACTGGAGATAGGATATCTTGTGTGATACGTAACGTACTCTTGCAGCCTTAGAGGAGGATGCCGATTCCGAGTAGGATTTCTGCGTGGTGGCAACATAGGTACTGGAGCAGTAACTGAACTGTTTTGATCAGTGGCAATTGCGTCACCATGACTTGGCTCCGTAGTAGGTTCAAGAGAAGAGCATTGAGGGTTATACTCAGGTATATTGGTTGGAGTAGGCAGCAGAAAGAAATCCATCATGCTCTCCCTTTGAGATTCCTCATTGTGCCCTTTCTGAAAGAAAGGAGCCGATTCATCAAACCTAATATCCCTGGATATTCCAACCTTTCCACTCAGGTGGTTGAAATATTTGTATCCTTTTTGAGAGCTTGAGTATCCCATAAACATACATTTGGTAGCTCTAGGATCAAGTTTGTCTCTGTGTGATGCTTGTACATGAACATAGCAGGTGCATCCAAAGGTTCTCAGGTGAGTCAAGTCAATGGTTCTTCCCTTCATTACTTCAACCGGGGACTTGGAGTTTAGCATTCGTGAGGGCAATCTGTTGATGGTGTAGACTGCAGTGAGGAGTGCTTGAGACCAAAACCTTTTAGGGACGTGCATTTGGAACATAAGTGATCTGGTCTTCTCCAGAAGATCTCGATTCTTTCTCTCAGCCACCCCATTTTGTTGTGGTGTACCTACACAGCTAGTTTGATGTAGGATTCCATGATCACTCAAATAATTAGACATGTTGTTGGAAGTGTACTCAGTGCCATTGTCAGATTGGAGTGTTTGTAATTTGGAAGAGAATTGGTTAGTGACCAGTTTGTGAAAGTCTTTAAAAGCTTCGAAGAATTCACTTTTAAACTTCAAAAGATAAATCCATGTGACCCGAGAGTAATCATCAATGAACGTGACATAATATTTATATCCATCAAAAGAAACTACACGGGAGGGACCCCAGATATCTGAATGAACAATCTCAAACAGTTTACTAGTCCTAGACTTGGAGGAAACAAAAGGTAGTCTAGTAGCTTTCGCTGTTTGACAGACTTCACACACATGTGTAGTTTTACAAAATTTTGGGAAGAGTTTGGTCATAACTGGTTCAGAAGGATGTGCCAGCCGAGCATGCCAAAGTTGGTACTCCTGAGACAGACTTAGACTAACAGAGGGAAACTTAACAGGTTTGAGCTTCTTTGAAAGGTAATAGAGGCCATTCAAGAGAACCCCTTCACCAATCTTCTTCCGTGTGACTCGGTCCTGAAAAATCACATTATAAGGAGAAAAAATAGCAAGACAGTCAAGAGAGGTGGTGATTTTACTTACGGATAAGAGTTGAAAAGGGAAGGATGGTACAAACAAGGCTGTGGATTTGATTTCATTACTCAACAAGTTAAGTTTTCCTTTTCCTAGAATAGGTTCTCCTTTCCCATTAGCAACCGATACATGAGTAGGCTTAGACAGGATTTGGAAATTATCTAGACTAGAAGGCTGATTTGTTATGTGGTCAGTAGCACCTGAGTCTACAATCCAACAATCATGTGTAAGTTCATTGAGTGCAGTGGAGAGAGCCGAGATTATACCTGGAACATTGTCTTGATTAGTAGTCTCTGTTAGGAACCCAGCAAACTTTCCTAGCATGGCACTCGGACTTTTAGTAGATCCTTCCTCATCTTTGGTGACTCCCTCTTTTTTCTGAAGAAAAATTGCAAATTCATTTATCAAGTCTATAGGACTTGCAGTGAGATTAGGAATTCCACTGATTTGGGCACTGGTTGAGTGGAGAGCTTTTGGAGCGGTTCCCTTTGTTTCTTTGACCACCCTCCGTTCCTTATCAAACTTTGGTTTCAGCTCTGGATGCAAGATCCAGCATTTCTCTCTCACATGCCCCTTCATGTTGCAGTAAGTACATTTCCAATCTACTTTCTTTCCAGTGAAAAATCTGTCACCAGTTTGTTTGTAATTACTGGTGAAAGCCCTAGCCTCAGGTATAGACTTTGGCTCGATGTGCATGACTTTTCTCCTAGTCTCCTCCCTTTGAACAGCTTGACATACATTGTTGAGTGAGGGTAGGTCAGGTGTCATCAACAAATGGCTTCGAAGGTCTTCATATTCTTCCCCTAGGCTTGCCAAAAGTTGAAAAACTTTGTCTTCATCAGCTCTCTTAAGAAGTGCAACGGAATCGGTTGTGTGTGGTCGATAGAGATTGAGTTCATTCCACATTGACTTCATGTTGCCAAGATGTTGAACGAACGATTGGTTCCCTTGTCTTAGCCCAGCAAGATCCTTTTTAAGTTGAAAAATGCGAGCAGCATTATTTTGGCTGCCATACATTTCTTTGATGGATTCCCATAGGCTGTAGGAAGATTCTGAATAACTGAATAGCTCAGATAACTTGGGCTCCATGGAGTTAAGTATCCAAGACATGACAAGTTGATCGTTTGCATGCCATGCTGCAAATGTTGTGGCAGATGATTCAGGTGGCTCAATGCTACCATTGACATACCCCAGCTTCGATCTTCCGCCTAGGGCAAGAGAGATAGCACGAGACCAAGGCAGGTAGTTAAATTCATTTAACAAAACAGAGCAAAGCCGCTGATTTGGATTGATCTCGCCATGGACTACACTTGAAGTTGGTGTTCCTGATGAGTTTGGAGTCTCCTGCACCACCGATTCTTCTTCCATTTTGGAGAATCACGAACTGCTGGTATAACTTCCGTTTGAATAAACTGGCAGAGACAGGATCCTATGGTTCCAGCTCTGATACCATGTTGAAGTTTTGCTTAACCAAAGGTTATGTATTATGTTTAGAAGTACAAAGTAAGGGCTCATATAGAGGCCAGGGAAAAGGAAAAGAGAAATACAAAAGATATCTAACCCTAAAGCTAGATGCCCTAAACTCTAGGAGCTGCGATAGACAGGAGCAGCATGGAGACAATCAATCCCAGAATTAAGGGATTTAGAGCAAGGAGGAAGATATGCCAAGAAGTGACGGTAGGGAAGGTGAAGAAGTGGCTACTGCAACTTTACCTGAAAACCAGGAAAAGTTGCAGCAGCAACTTGTGCAAATAGACTGACAAAGATGTGCCGAGAGCTGCCTTGGTGCCAACGGAACAAGAACCAGTACCAGTAAGTAACTAGACCTTAGAAGGCAACTCAACTTAGTTTCAATAAAACACAACATGAAACACACCAAGAACACGATCTGTGACTTAATATGTATTGAATGAATAAACTGATATTATATCTGTCTTTGACGTACAACAGGGAAGAGGGACCATCAATGCCCTCGAAAACAACTCCTCGTCACTCATATTGTGTACAAGGAATTTTTGTTCTGTGAGTGAAACCCTGTTAGATATCCCATTTTTGGAGAAATATAGTATGAGAAATGGCGGGGATGGGGGAAGCAGGTTTGGTGATGGGGGTGGCGACGATTGAGCTTGAGGTGAAGATGGTTGTAAAGGAAAATTATTGTTAATGGAACTTAGGGAGGCTTGAAAAGTAGTGAATGAGAAGCTCTGGAAATATAAGGTAATTATGATACCTAATGACAAACCTATACCAAAGAAAAGGAAATGAAGGACAAGGTTTAGCTGGATTAGGGTTCGGAAGGGCCGGAAAATTAATTGAATTTGAAATTGCTCATGGCTCGTCATTGCCACTGGGCAGATCGGAAAGAAAGATATCGAGGAAGGAGTTTCCTAGCTAGCTAGCTCATCAAACTGCTAATAGTAAAGTCAAGCTGAAAGCTCTTGCAAATATAGGATTCTCTGTGGAGAAGGTATTTAGCATGTTCTTTGTGGACTTTCTACATCGTGCTTCAAAGTTAAGCAGGATATTAATAGTAAATTAGCTGTAAGTAATCAGGAAAGGGCCTTTCGGAGTTTGCAATCAGTTGGAACATAAGTTGTCCAAGAACTTGAAGCAAATTGTTTAAGCTGATAAGGGATGACAAACCATTTCCTCCAATACCACACAAAATAATCAAAAAATAAAAAATAAAATAGCAAGTCAAATAATCTGATGCTTGTTTTTGCATTAACGTCTTATGAAACACCAACTGGTACTTGATTATGTCCAGAGTTTTATGCCATTTGCTTCTTAGCACAAACAAAAGAGAACCATAGTGTGGAACAGCACTTTGTTTGCTAATCCAAATTATAATTAAAAGTTAAAAACCCAACAAAAAGCTAACGCCATTGTTAATTTTTGACAATTACCAAAAATTAAGCGGGTTGTCATAGATTAACAGGGGAAATGAAAACTTAGAGGCAAATGTTGATCTCTTTGCATTTTGAAAGGTCAAACACGTTGGATTGGAATTGGCAAATATGCATGCATGGTTAATTTATGTTAATTTTGTCTAAACCATGCGTTAGAACCAATCAAATGTCAATTATACAATATATAATAATTTACATAGTTTATTTTGAGTTATGATTTCACTATAGATATAATATACCATAAGATGAACAATTAATAAAATTGCATATAAAATCACAAATCACTAACTTGTTTATATGGAAGATAGAAATCAAAAATGTAAAAATCGTACTTGTGTTTTTCATCCAACCGAGCCCAAGAGCCCCAAGGCCCAAAGCCCATCTTTTCTTTGACATATAATATACATACCTAAACCTTCCAAGTCCAATGCCCAAGGTCCATGACTTTGGCCTAATTCATTTCAAACAATAAGTGAGTGAACTCACTTATAAAGGGGAAATAGAAAAGGTGTATGGGCGATGTGGGACAAAGCCCTTCACAAGTTCCAACAATACCCCACATTTTCTATTCAAACTCTAGCAATACCCCACATTTGAATATAAAATAAGATACTAACTAAAGTAGTAATGTCTTGCCAAAGAACTTAGATATGATACGCATCGGGATAGGTGCCTTTTGGATTTGAACATTCTCTAGTGGGTACTCATTAAATTTACCTAATGAAGTAGTGAATTTAATATCTTGAACTGATCATTCTTTGTAGTAAATCGAAACAATAAGTATCACACATATCACATCTTGACACACTTCAAATTCATACGGTTGTGTTCATTTTGGTCCTGAATATATCCTGATTTCATGAGACCTTTAGAGAATTGTAGCCATATCAATTCTCAAAGATGCGACCCCACATCAATCTCATATAGGTAATGCTAATCAAGAATAACATGTTCTATTCGTCTTAACCATAAGATATTAGCCTTATTAAGAATAACGTTTCACCATCTTCGTCTTACAGGTAACATACTGTTTTCCATCATAGGAATGAGTAAGGATTGTGTGTTTCTTATCGTGAGTTTTCCTCAACTAGTTTGCCTATTGAACCTAGACCATGGGATCTTCAATTAGCTAGGTTAGGTTTCCGTCAAGTTATAACTCTTTGAGTTGGCTTTAAACTCATTCCCCTTGATGTAAATGCCACTTGATCCTTTGGATAGGCCTTTAGTCAAAGGATCAACAATGTTCTCCTTAAATTTAATATAGTCAATGGAAATAGTTCCATTCTTGAGTAGTTGTCTAATGGTTCTATGTCATTGCCTTATATGTCTTGACTTCCCATTATATTCAGCGTTTTTGGCTCGATCTTGTGCAGCCATGCTGTCACAATGTATACATATTGCAGTCACAGGCTTGGGCCATAATGGAATATCTTCCAGAAAATGTTTAAACCATTCAACTTCATCAGCAGCTGCATCTAAGGCTATAAACTCTGATTTCATTGTCGAACGTGTTATACACGTTTGCTTAGACAATTTCCATGACACAGTTGCTCCACCAAGTGTAAATACATATCCACTTGTGAATTTACTGTCTGTGCTCCCTGAAATCCAATTTGCATCACTATATCCTTCTAATACTGGGGATATTGAGTGTAATGCAAACCATAGTGCATTGTATACTTTAAGTATCTTAATACCCTTATTAAAGCATTCCAATGATCTCTTCCAGGATTACTTGAATACCTGCTTAATCGGCTTATTGAATAAGCGAGATCAGGTCTTGTACAATTTATATTGTACATCAAGCAACCTATAACTTGGGTATACTCCAATGGAGATACATTATCTTCTTCGTTTTTAGTAAGTTTATGGATGTGATCAAATGGAGTTACTGCAGGTTTAGAATCATAATGTCCAAACCTTTTTAGAACCTTTTCAACATAATGTGATTGAATTAGAACATATCCATCTGAATTCCTTAGAATTCGAACTCCAAGAATCACATCAGCTAGTCCCATGTCTTTCATATCAAAGCTAGAATTTAGCATTTTCTTTGTGGAGTTAATCACATCTTTGTTTGTTCCCATTATAAGCATGTCATCAACATCTAGACATACAATAACACAAGCATTTTTCGTTTGCTTAACATAAATGCATTTATCACTTTCATTGATTACAAATCTATTTGCGATCATATTATGATCGAATTTTTCATGCCATTGCTTAGGAGCTTGTTGAAGTCCATATAGTGACTTAATCAATTTGCAAACTTTCTTTTCTTAACCTTTGATAATGAAACCTTCTGTTCCATATATATTTCTTCGTCTAATTCACCATTTAAAAATGCAGTCTTGACATCTTTTTGATGTATCTCGAGATTGTAAACAGACACTATAGTTATTAACAACCTTATAGATGTTATTCTAGCTATTAGTGAATAAGTGTCAAAGTAGTCAAGTCTTTTTTGACGATACCCTTTGGCAACTAGACGAGCTTTATACTTGTCTATGGTACCATCCAGTCTCAATTTCTTCTTGAAAATCCATTTGAGTCCTATTGATTTATTTCCCGGAGGTAAATTAACCAATTCCCATGTATTATTTTGCATGATGGATTCCATTTCACTTTGAATAGCTTATTTCCAATGATGTGCTTCAGAGGATTCTAATGCAGCCTTATAAGTTTGAGGCTCTTCTTCATTTAAATAAGTGAGGAAATTAGGACCAAAATCTTTTGCAAATCCTCTCTTTTACTCTTCCTTGGTTCCAAATCTTGACTTTGGACTCTAGAAGTTGAAGCAAGATTATCGTCATTATTTTTCGTAGTATCATCATGTACTCTTTTATTCAAAACATATGACCTATCTTTATAAGGAAAAAATTCCTTAAAGAACTCGGCTTTTGTAGATTCAAGTATTGTATTTACATGAATGTCTGCAATTTCAAATTTATGAACCAAAAATCTCTATGCTGAACTATTATTGGCATGACCAATAAATATACAATCCATTGTTTTTTGTCCAAGTTTTTGTCTCTTCAGAAGAAGCACTTGAACTTTCGCAAGACAACTTCACACTTTCAAAGTTTTATATGTAGGTAACCTACCTTTCCAGATTTCATAAGGAGACTGATTAGTTTTCTTATGTGGAATTCGGTTCAATTTGTGTTGGCAGCAAGGAGTGCCTCACCCCATAAATTTTGTGGTGCATCAGAACTGTTTAACATGGAATTAATCATATCTTTGAATGTTCGATTTTTTCATTTAGCCACTCTGTTTTTTTAAGGAGTATATGGTGCTGTCGTTTGATGTATTATTCCATGTTTCGAACAAAATTCTGTAAAATCATTAGATTCGTATTCATCACCTCTATCCGACCTTAAGACTTTTATTCTTTTGCCTAGTTGATTTTCGACTTTGGCTTTAAATGTTTTAAACATGTTTAAAGCTTCATCTTACTTGCTGCAATCATCTATGAAAGAAATATAGTAGTTTTTTCCTTCACGAGTTGGTGTGGACTTGAAATCACAAAGATTACTATGGATTAAACCAAGTACTTCATTGGATTTTTCCACTGATTTATATGAATGTCTTGCATATTTGGGTTCTGTGCATATCTCACATTTAGATACTTTGTTCATGGAACATTTGGGCAATAGGCCTAAGTTAACCATCCTTTGAAGAAAACGAAAATTAACATGTCCTAAACTTGCATGCCATAATGTAGAGGACTCAATCAAGTTAGCAGAAGAAGCACTAGGCTTGTTATTATTATTAATAGCATCAGCAGAAAGTACATTCAATTTGAAGAGCCCCTCAGCCAAGTAGCCATTTTCCACATACACTCTACCCTTGGTGATTACAAACTTATCAGATTCAAAGACTAATTTGAAACCTTTGTTACTCAGAAACGATCCAGAAATTAGATTCTTGCGAATATCAGGAACATGCAGAACATTGGTGAGTGAAAGCTCTTTTCCAGAAGTGAGTTTGAGCGTCACTTTCCCTTCCCTACAATGGCAGATGCAGTTGCATTTCCCATGTACAAATTTTCTCCACCATCAATTGATTGGTAAGAAACAAATAAATTTCGATCAGCACAAACATGCCTTGTTGCTCCTGTATCAACCCATCAGTCATTGGAATTAGTCAATAAATTGACATCAGATACAATAACAACAAACTTGTCTTATGCAATGTTTGCTTGATTAGAATTCTCAGTATTCTGATCCTTCTTGTGACGGCAATCCTTTGCCCTATGACCCGTCTTCCCACAAACCTAGCAACTTCCTTTGATTTTCTTGAAGGTTTTCCCTTTTGCAACAATCAGTGCTTTCTTTGCAACATCCTTACCTTTGTTTTTCTGATGGTGCTTTGCCTTATGTAAGTCTCCTCCTTGTATAATATTGGTTTTTGCCTTCAGCGATGAGGCATCATACTTCTCATTTTTGCGATGATCCTCTTCCACACTCAGTTTGAGAATCAATTGATCCATGCTTATGTCTTCAATTAGATGCTTCATATAAATCTTAAAGTCTTTCCAATTCGAAGGTAGTTTCTCTATAATAGAGCCAACCACAAAATCTTCTTTCAGACCATATTCTCTTTATCTAACTCATGAACAATCACTTGGAGTTCTTCAACTTGCTTGACAACAGACTTGGTGTCACTCATCGTGTAATTCAAAAAAAAATTGATCACAAACTTCTTGGAATTAACCACTTCAGACTTATATTTTTTGTCCAAAGACTCCCACAGATCTTGAGTCGTCTTATATGATGAATAAACATCATACAGAGAGTCATCTAAAGCATTCAGAATGTAGTTCCTACATATAAATTCACTGTGAATCCAGGCTTCTATAGCCTGCAGAATTTCGGCAAAAATATCTCCCTCTTCTGGTGCTTTAGGAGCCTCAGAAGTAATGACGTGACTCAAGTTCAAAGTTGTCAAGTAGAACAACATCTTCTATTGCCAACATTTAAAATCAACTCCCTTGAATTTCTCAGGTTTCTCAACATGTGGCTTGACGACATCAACATTTGATTGGTCCATGGAATAAAATTTATGTCGTAGGTTATTAGAACCAATCAAATGTCAATTATACAATATATAATAATTTGCACAGTTTATTTCGAGTTACAATTTGACTATAGATATAATATACTAGAATATGAACAATTAATAAAATTGCATATAAAATCACTGACTTGTTTATGGAAGATAAAGGCTTGCAATAGCAATCTCCTAAGATAGAAATTCGCCCCTACATAGTACAATAGTTCAACGGACGTCTATCTTGCAGGATACAACTATCTAAACCAAGTTCTTGCACTCGAATTTGGATTCCTGGCGAATTTACTATGTGTTTCTTTGTGAAGGATTAAAGAGAGAGCGATGGAATTGTATATATGTTTCTAATATCACATGCATATATATAATGGCGTTTTTGTACAATTATGGCTGTTCATTCTTATCATTTCAGAAAAGATGTAACTATTTTTGTAATCAATCTTATCCTTTCGGAAAAACAGAATCCTAAAATCAAAAACGTAAAAATCGTACTTGTGTTTTTCGTCCATCCGAGCCTTCCAAGTCCAAGGCCCAAGGTCCATGGCTTTGGCCTAATTCATTTCAAACAGTAAGTGAGTGAACTCACTTATAAGGGAAAATAGAAAAGGTGTATGGTCAATGTGGGACAAAGTCCCTCACAAGTTCCAACGCTATGAAGATGGGAAAGAGTTTGAACCCGATAAGCAATGGGTTGTCTCTCAAGTCTTATCCATCAAGGTAATTCACCAATTGTATATGCATGGTTTGCTTGAAGCACAAAGTTACAGGTTTTTTCAATTAATAAAACATATCTTCTAGGGTAGTATAATAATGTACTACCAGGGCCGGGCCAGGCCCAGTGCGGGCAGAGCTACCGTCTGGGGCCCAAAATAATTGGGGGCACCAAAATTATTAGGGTGATATATTTATATATGTTTTCATAAGAGTATAAATTTATAAAATTTGATTCAATGACAAAGAAATTTAACTAGAACGGGTGGTTTTGTTGTTTAAAATTAATGAGGAGGTCTTGGGTTCAAAACACCATTTGTGCTTATTTACTTTTCACTTTTTACAAATTTCTTTTCAATTTTTATAATTTTTACGAATTTTGTTTGGTTGTTAATTTATTTTTAATTAGTAGCTAGTAGCTATGTGGGTTGTTATTTTTAAAACATTTGTTCCAATTCAAGTCTAATCTTCAACAAAGAGTAATGTGTTGACCAAATTTACAAATCATATGACGTGTCATAAAAAAGTTTAATTTAGTACTCATTTATTACTTATACATATCAACTAAAGACTCAAAAACATCATTATTTTTTTAGTCCCATATTGACAAGGTTAGTAAATAAGAAAAAACACATCACGATTCATACAAAAACACTTTAAAAGTTCAGATGGAAAGCAAAACTCATATCTATCTACTTGTAAACCCGGAGTTTTTTTTTTTGTTTCCTTCTCACGATACAAAATAAATTAGCTTTTCCGTGTTTCTAAATTATTAAGTTTGAAGTGTTTTTCTAAGTATAATTTTATCGATGTTTTACGTGTGAAAACAAATATTTTTCTTATATAAAATGAGGGCACATTTTGTAGCATCGTCCCGGACCTCAAAAAACTCTAGACCGGCCCTGTATACTGTCTTCCGTTTTACTTAATCCCACATGGTTATGACTCTTGTCAAGCTGTTAATGCAAATTTTTGTTAACTAAAGACTAATAGGGTAATGGGCTGCTGCTGAAAGTTTGGTTGATTAAAGTATCTTGGCACAGTTTCTCTAGTCATTTTCAGTGGCATAATTAGTTCTCATTCTTGGAATGATAAGCATAAATGTGGAAAGAAACAATGGTAAGGATTAGTATTTACGAAATCACGATTTACATATATAATTGTTAAGCTTAAGCATAGCTTGCTCTGATACCATATTAAAATTTAAGCATTTAATCTAAAAACAAATGACAATTAGGAGGAAGAGAGAAGATTATTTAAACCACTTAGGCAGAACTTTCTAAGCCCACAAGAAATTTCCCGCTTAACCACAAATCCTGCTCCTCCTTGCTTCTCCAGGGAATCAACCCCACTGACTCAATCCAAGTACCGTTTCCATATCTACTTCATTAGTATCGGCAGCGGCCGGTGGCAGGGGTCCAACAGGCACATCTTGAGCAGCACCAGCATTCACCCCATCAACAGTTTGATCAGGTGACTCAGTAAAACTCGGCTCCTTGGCCTCCACCCCCTCGTGGGCCCCTTCCTTCTCTTCCTTTCCTCGTCCTTTTTCTTTTCCTCCTCCACCTTATCTTCCTTTACCTCCTCTCCTCCTCCTTCATTTGAAGCTCTCTTGCCACTCGCCTTGTAAAAAGTCCATGGCCACTATGGAATCCGTCAGCATTCATCATCATCCTTCTTTCTGAGCTTTTTTGTTTGTTTTTGTTTTCCACCCTTGCTATGAGCTGACTGTCTGCTTCTTCATTTTCTTTGTTTGAGAGAGAGAGTCTGGATGAGCTTGCTGGGTATGTAGTAGCTACTATAGAGAGAAGAAGATAGCTTAATTTGAGCTTCTTTGAGCACAAAAGGGAGTGAAAGTGATTGCTCTCTTATATACACGACTCGCCTTGTCAAAACTCCATGGCCACTATGGAAACCATCGGCATTCATCATCATCCTTCTTTCTGAGCTATTTTTGTTTCCCGCCTTGCTTGAAGCTCTCTTGCCATTCGTCTTCATGAGCTGCCTGATCTTCCCCTTTGCACTTCCTCCTTGTCCAAATGTGTTTCTCTCTGTTGACTGAGCTAACCTGTAACGAATTTGCGACAATACAATGAAGCACATGCATAATCAAAGTATTTATTCGCAGACCAATAAAAAAACACATATAACTTGATGAGATATCTTGGTCATACCATACGATCAAGTAATCTGGTAAATCATCGATTCGATAGAAGATGAATGCCATCATTCTTAATATGCATATCATTTGAAATAAAGCTTCATCCCGATTAGCAAAAGGTCTTACTGGAATTTTCTGCAACAAAAACAAAAATAAACAGATAAATAAACTTTAAGTAGATACAGTAGTCCAATTGCCCAATTAATGTATTTAGAGGGTGCAACATGGCCATCCTTTCCGTTATGGACACATAATGAATATCCGCTATGAGATATATGTTCCACATCATATTCATAAATTTGATAAAATTAGCTAGGTAAAAATTTATTATGTTGGTCTCGCGTTGAGCTTGGTTCTTTGTTTCTTTTTTGGATTCTTGACCTTTTTTGCCAAAAACAATAATGATTTGGGGATATCATCAAGGATGAAAGATTTGAGAGATAAGTCACTTTCAAAGAGTAAGCTTTTCAAGATGTGAAGGGCATGAGGTGAGACCGGCTGTCAGACTAAGACACAGTTTGGTATTGTTGCGAGAGATAATATTAGATGCGAGGTAAAGCTGTTGTGAGTTCATCCAGACTCTCTCTCTCAAACAAAGAAAATGAAGAAGCAGACAGTCAGCTGGGTGACGTGGAGCGCGTGTGGCCGTTGGGCTTCACACGTGGACAACCTTGCTCTGATACCATGATGAAATTGAGGTTCCACCATAAAACCAATTGGCAATATGGGAAGTAGCCCAAGATCATATAAGCACATAGCAAATATTGTCCCTCACCAATGTGGGACAACTCTCAACACGCCCCCGCACGTGTGGCGGATTTTCAAGCCTACACGTGGACAACAGCCACACGCGCATCATATTCTGTACTTAAACTTGATGTCTAAAATGTAACTAGTTCTGTATAAAGTCTGGTGCTAACAAAATTATGAGAAATTCTTAAAAATTGAATAATTATTAAGTAATCGTGTACATTAAAATTAAAAATAAAAAAAAAAAACCATTCCATCACACATTATATATTGAAATGGTGTATTTTGGTTTGGTCTACTATGGTGAATCTATGATATCCAAAGTCTTTATTCAATGTTGTGACCATGTGTAATTAAGTAGATGCAATGAGCATAGCTAACTTAGTGTTATTAATTAACGTAGCTCACTTGCAAATCGTTGTATAGAAATGTAACTTGCAACGCACGTAAGTTTTGGTTTCGTGGTAAGGTTTTTTCAAATTTGAGTGTTGGCGAATACCAGATGTATTCGGGAATACTTAAGGAAATTTGTACAGAAAGGATTTACGAAACCTCATCTTGTTGATTAATTATGTTTCAGAGCTTTTTTTTATTACTCGATGATTTAGGTATCAGTAAATCTACACCTATTGGCCGTGTATTATCATTTTCTTGTCGATAAACAGCAGCATATATAGGAGGAGGATGCAAAAATCACAATAAGAAAATGACTGAAACAAGTAATTGACTAATAAAGAGACATTTGCAGCAAGCTAATAACTCTAAAACATTAATAATTAACCATCAGCACAACATATAATAGGATGTTTAGTGGACGAATTATCCCCAAAATCCAAGGGCTTCCGTCCCATGCATTATTTTTCCCTAGATCATCCCCCGGAACATCACTATTATATACAGAAGTAAAAGATAGATTGTCAAACAATCACCGTAGGGATTCCCAAGCCTACTAGAAAAGTCCCCGTTAAAACACAAATCCTGCTCGGGTTGTGATATCCACACACCTTTTTAATTTTCGGCTGTCAGATCGGATGAATTGAAGAATATCAACGAACAGAAATTATCAAGGGGTGTGTGAGAAGTAAAATGGGGTGTGTGGATAGCACACCCCATCTTGCTCCTCCTTGCTTCTCCAGGGAGTCCACCCCCATTGACTCAAATTAAGTGTTGGCTATCCCACATCGATGGGGTAAGTCAATTATGACTTTTAATATAATTACCCTACTCTAACTAATAATGAAGTTTTTCGTGGTAAAATCTCACACCTGACGGATTGGACAGATGGTAATTACCAAGTTGGAGACTCTATCGGTGTCGTGTAAAATTCGAACATGGTATCAAAGCCCATGATTACTCCATCACCTCCTGAAAGGACTGAAAACAAGTCTCGACTCCATTAGAGTCGACCATTGACTTTCAACTCCATCACCTCCTGGAAGGACTGAAAACAAGTCTAAACTCCATTAGAGTTGACCTCTGACTTTTAACTCCTAGAAGGATCTGGACTCCATTAGAGCCGACCTCTGACTTTCAACTCCATCACCTCCTGGAAGTACTGAAAACAAGTCTCGACTCCATTATAATCGACCTCTGACTTTCAACTCCCAAAAAGATTTGGCCTCTAGATGAGCCGCCCTCTAAATGAGGTTCCACGTGAGAGGGCCTCCAAGCCCGTCGATTTAAAATTCCAACGTTAAGTACCGATGCCCTATCTTCATTAGTATCGGCAGCCGACGGTGGCTATGGTCCCACATGCACGTCTTGAGCAGTGGCAGCATTCACCCCATCAACATTTTGATCAGGTGATTGAGTGACACTCGGCTCCTTGGCCTCCACCCCTTCCTGGGCCTCTTCCTTTTTTTCTTCCTCTTCCTTGTCCTTTTTTTTCACCTTATCATCCACCACTTTATCTTCCCTTACCTCCTCCTTCATTTGAAGCTCTCTTGCCATTTGCCTGGTCAAAACTCTGTGCCCACCATAGAGTCTGTCGGCATTCATCATCTTTCTTTCTTTGTTTTTTTTTGTTTCCTCCCTTTTATTGATGAGCTCACTGTCTGCTTCATCATTTTCTTTGCTTGAGAGAGAGAGAGTCTGGATGAGCTTGCTGGTATATAGTAGTAGCTATATAGAGAAGAAGATAACTTACAATGAGCACAGAAAGGATTGAAGTTGCTCGCTTATATACACAACACACTTAGCTATTAGGGTTTTGATGAAATAAGAGAGATATTTCTTCCTGGGTTTCTAGAGTCACCAGGGCCGGTCCTGAAACTTTTGAGGCCCAGGGCAACCCAAAAAATGTACCCTAACTTCATATAAATAAAAAATATTTATTTTCACACATAAGACTTCGATAAAATTATACTTAAAAAAGCCCTTCAAACTCAATAATTTAGACATGGAAAAAAAATAATTTATTTTGTATTGAGAGAAGAGAACCAAAAAAACCCCAGGCTTACAAGTAGATAGATGATAAGTGACACACCCCAACCCAAAATGTCCACCTGGACTTCGAATAGAGCCATGTTGGCCGACACCAGGAGAGTGACGAAGTCATAAAGTGTAGTGATGTGGAAAATGTGAATAAATTTAAACCTAAAAGTGCCTAAATATAAGAGTCCACATGTGAGCGGGAATGAACTCATTTCACACGTGATGTCAGAGCATAAATAAAATACAGTAAAGATAAAGAGGAATTATACTGTCGATAGTATTCCCATAACAACATTTTGCCCGAAATCCTCGTCGACACGAAAGCTCTACCACTAATACCTGGAGAGGCGAAAAATAAGGGTGAGTGAGCCTAAAAAAAATAAGGCTTTGTAAAAACCTTTTCAAAAATATAATAACCCCTCGCTGTAAAACAAGTATAGTTTCCAGAATAGATATACTACGTATTGTATGAAAATACTTACCTTAGCCTGCAATACCTCAAAAATATAAAACTTCACAAAATTCGTAAATAAGCATATAGCTTCCAGCAATCACAATATCTCACAGAAATAAACATATCACATCGAGTGCTCATCGACACATGTTGACACACGAATTCATGCAGAGGTATTCTTACATGAACAGGTTTGAGTGTAATAATGATTTGCGCTCTAGTACTACAATCATGTGAAGACTGATGCTATGCGCATCACATACGAATCCTAATTGCCTATAGCAATCTAAGACAAGACCGGCACCTACAATGGATCCAAAGTGAGCGTACAATGCAATGTGAACATACACGTGAAAGATTGGCCCTGGCCTGGGCAAGTACTAACACCTGTGCAAAACACAATGAGCAGATAACGTAAATATGATCATGCCATAGTAAATTGATAATTCGATAATTCTAATCAATGCAATGCTATTCATAACCGTAAATACTATTAAAGCATCCATACTAATACGCATACATGTGCATCCCGTAGGACGTAATATAATTGCATGAATTCTGTCAATACGATAATTTTATATACGTTACCCTAATCTAGGGGTAACGTAGAAAATTCTTTATCAAATATATAAATCGAAACTAACAAATATATATATATATATATGCTATATAAAATAAAAGACCCACTCACAGATACTTACGATGTAACATCCATTCAAGTTGGGAAAGTCGGAGTCTCCGATAGTAATCGCACCTAAGCATAATATTGGAACCCATTAGTAAAACTCAACTAAGACAATTAAATTTGGGAAAACGAAGTGCGGATTTGGAATCAGGGCGTCGAAATACGCTAAGAAGGGTCTTCGACAAATTTTGTAAAAAGTCCACAGTCAACCCCAAAAAGTCAACCAAGACGCCCCGACTGTCAACTACGTTAAAACTTTGGAATTTCACTAAAAGAATGTCAAAAACAGACTCGGAGCGTCGGAATTAGCCTAAGAGGTAAGAGAGTTTCCGAGAAAATTTCGAATAAGTCAACACAAGGAATATCCAAGAATATTCTTGAGAATATTCCAAACCCATTTCAGAAATGGGCCAGGCCAGATCCCAGGTTCGGATCCGGATCCGAGTTTTTGGATTTTTTTTTTCTCGGGTCGGGTTGGATCCGATTGGGCTTGCAGGTTGCACCCGCTGGAGCCAAACGTAGAAAAAGGCCGAAAATTGGGAAAATTTTCCCAAGCTTCAGTCGAGTTCGAAACTCAACCATTTTCAGTAATCTTTATGTCAAAATGAAGCTAAGGAAGATGAGAACTAGGATTTACAAATTCGAGGACTAGCCGTGGCGGGAAGGTGACAAAAAGCACCTGCAACTCGCGGATGGCTCGCCGAAAACAGGGAAATTCTTCCTCGACGTGGTTCCTACGTCTAAACACTACAAAACCGTCTGAAAAACATCCTAATCATAGTCCTAGGCACGATCTACAAATTTATAGTAAAGTTTCAAGCCTTACCTTTGCCAGATCGGATTTTTGCACAGTGATGATACTGTGCAGCAAGGAGACAACGGGTCTCAGCCTGGGTTAGGTTCGTGATGGGGAGGTTCTCTGGGTGGTGTGGTCAGCAAGAGAGATAGCTGAGAGCGATTAAGAGGGAGAGTGAAGAGCGAGAGAGAGACCGAAAAGAGAATAGCTGAGAGGGAAGTTCTGGATGTGTAGGGAATAGAGTGTCACGGGGAAGTGAGTGAGTGTGTGAGTAAGGCGTGTGGGCCCCACAACCATAAATATCTCATTAGAAAATATTATACAATAATATAAAAATAACTAAAATAGTTTTTTTTTTTACAAAGATAATTTTTCAAATTCGTAGTTCTGTAAAATCTTCATTGTAGTTCCGAATTCGATTCCACTTGCGCCTACGCGTTCGTACCGTTGAGCACTTTGAGAACACAGTAAAATAGTAACTCATACACATCACTAAAAGACGGTCAACGAAAGTCAACAATCTCACCTCTAAGGGCATTTTCGTCAATTCATTCTTTTAAAATTATTAAAGCAGTAAAATTAAGAACGGGTTGTCACAATGAGTTTTGTTTTCCTTCTATTTGAACTTTTGAAATGTTTTTACATAACTCATGTGGTGTTTTTTCTTATTTACTAACCTTGTCAATATGGGACTAAGAAAATAATCATATTTTCGATCTTTAGTTGATATATATAGACAATGAATGAGACATGCATCCATCAATTTCTTGAAGGCTAATGCTAGCGATACCAAAAATTTTAAACCAAAATTTGTAAATTGTAGGATGTGATTGTTGATGATTGAATTATTACTTAAGTATTTATTAACGTGCTTATTTCTTATTAGTGACACATCATATGTGTTGCAAATTTTGTCTAAAAATTTGGTCTACTATGCATTACTTTTTTTGTTGAAGGTTAGACTTAAATTGGAATGAATGTCTAAAAATTGTAACCCACACAGTTACTAGCTAGCAATTAAAAAGAAATTAACAACCAAACATGAATTGGTAAAAATTGGAAAGAAAAAAAAATAAAAAAAAAGCACATAGCATTTCAAACTGACCTTTTGTTAATTTTAAACAATAGAAATCATTGCTTCTGATTAAACTTCTTGATCATTTAACCAAAATTTTAAAAATTTATACTCTTACGAAAAGAAATTCCAAAATTTTAAAAATTTATACTCTTATGAAAAAAAATTCATAAAAAAATGGAAAATAAAAAAACACACATAACATTTTGAACCCGGAACCTCCTTTTTCATTTTAAACATCATGAACCATCATTTACAGTTAAACTTCTTAATCATTTAACCAAATTTTATAAATTTATACCCTTACAAAAAAATTCATAAAAATTAGAAAGTAAATAAAACCCATGACCTTCTTTTTAATTTTAAGCAAAATAAACCACTAGGTCTAGTTAACCTTCTTGATTATTTAACCAAATTTTATAAATTTATACTCTTATAAATTATATATGAATATAACACCTTAAATAATTTTGATGCCTCCGATTTTTTTAGGTCCCAGACAATCGTTCAGCCCGCAATGGACCTGGGTTGACCCCTGAGAGCAGAGGCGGAGCCACAGTGGGGTCGTCGGGGTCGCACGACCTCTTGGAAGCCATGGAAATAACCTTAGAGGTCCCTTGGAGCTGCTGGTGCGACCCCTTGGAGCTGCACACCAGGTGTTCGACGGAATGGCTGAAAGAAGAAAGAAGAGGAGCTCGGTAGGGAAGAAGAAGGAAGGCGCGCGCGCTTCCTATTTTTTTAAAAGAACCTGGGCAAAACGACGTCGTTTTGGCCCAGGAAATTTTTTTAAATGACCTGGCCAAAACGACGTCGTTTTGGGCCAGGTCTGAACAAAAAAAAAATGACCGGCGTGTCCTCTCCCAGCCTTTCCTTCACAGACCCGATTCCCCCATTCCAAAACCCCCAATTTTCTTTTGTTTTCTCCTCCTCCAACCCTAAGTTCCAAACTCAATCCCCCCAAACCCTCAACTCCATCTCCTCCCTTGCTGCCACCATTGCTCCGCCTCTGGTATGCCGTCGTCGTCGCTGTGGTGGTGGTGCCGCCAGTTTGGATCTTTGTATTTGCTCATTATTATTGTGAAATTTCACAATTCAAGTAAGTTCTAAACCCTATGTATGATATATTTAATTTAATTGAAACCTAATTCATATTTATTTTGATTATATTGGTGGTTTGATTATATTGTGAGTTTTTATTTTCATTATTTTGTATATGTAGAATATATTTAATTTAATTGAAATTCAATTCATATTTATTTTGATTATATTGATGGTTTGTTTATATTGTGAGTTTTTATTTTCATTATTTTGTATATGTAGAATGCAAGATGAGATATTTAATTTAATTGAAATCCAATTAATTTAATTGAAATTCAATTCATATTTATTTTGATTATATTGATGGTTTGTTTATATTGTGAGTTTTTATTTTCATTATTTTGTATATGTAGAATGCAAGATGAGATATTTAATTTAATTGAAATCCAATTCATATTTATTTTGATTATGTTGATGGTTTGTTTATATTGTGAGTATTTATGTCATTGATGAGCAAATTACGGAGTTAGAGGATCGCTTCAATGAGGTAAATACCGAGTGGCTTATTTGTTTGGCATGTTTGAGTCCGAAAGATTCTTTTGTAGCTTTTGATAAACCAAAGTTACTTCGTCTTGCTCAATTTTATCCTCAAGACTTTTCGGATGAGGATCGTTTGGCACTTGAAGATCAACTTGAGATTTATATTCATTATGTGCATTCCAGTAGTGATTTCTCTCAATTGGAAGGGATTGGTGATCTTGCAAAAAAAATAGTGGAAACAAGGATGCATCAAGTATTCAATTATGTATATTTTCTCATTACATTGTCTTTAGTTTTACCAGTTGCAACTGCTTCAGTGGAGAGAGCATTTTCTGTCATGAATATTGTTAAGGGGCCACTTAGGAACAAAATGGGAGATCAATGGTTGAGTGATAGCTTGCTTGTTTATATTGAGAGAGATATTTTTGCTTGTATTGAAAATGAAGCTATAATGCTTCGTTTTCAAAATATGAAACCTCGTCGTGGACAATTATAGCTTGTAATATTGTTTCCGTTATGAATTATGAATGAAAGTACTATGATTTCATTTTCAATATGTTTTTCCATCCTAAATTTTTATTTAAACTTTTACACTATGATCCCTTGTGGTAAGATTCCTGGCTCCGCCACTGCCTGAGAGTCACTCCTTACTCAAGAAAATGATATCATTACCCAAACTTATCGCGATACTTTATATTTTGTATGTAGCAGTTTAATTGCTTAATTTCATAAATTCAATTTCCTACGAATCAATAGTATTATCTCGAGATATAACGTGATAAAAATGGTGGACATGCAGCCAAGCCACGCGGACTTTCTCCATGCAGAAAATTACAGTTTCTTTTCTGTACATTTCGGTTTCCTTCGATTGTGGTGAGTGCCTTTAATGTTCACGTTTTTCCCGCACTTTTTTTTGTCTTTTTTTCGCATCTGTGCGTGTTTTGCATGCGGCCACACTGTGATTACGTTTCAATGGCAGTTTCATTGTGTATTTAATTGCATAGGGGCAAGGTATTAAATATCGATATTATCGGCGAAATATCGCCGATAATATCGTTTTTTTCAGTGACCGATATTTTATTCACTTAAATTATAATATCTTCATAATATCGCGATAATATCGCTAATATCGATAATATCGCGATATTAGCGATATTAGCGATATTATCGCCGGGAAGAGGTGGTGATGGTGCTCGGCGGATCTACCGACGACGGAGAGACTGTACTTAACTTACCAGCAAGAACCCTAGAAAGCAAATCGATTGGGATGAAAGATCGGACCTTTGACTTGTGGAATTGGGGCTGGAGACGAACGGATCTAGGACTTGGAGAGAGTGATTTGGTGTTCTCCGGGCGGATGTTCTAGCCTAGGTCAACGGAGCGGGAGAGGAGAGAGAGAGAAGGGGGTGGGGGGGGGGGGGGGGCGGAAGAACGGAGAGACTGAGGGAGAGACTGAGGACCGACGATGGACGGACCGACGGACGAACGATGGACCGACGGACGGACGAACGATGGACCGACGGACGGACGAACGATGGACGGAAGGACGACGGACGGACGACGGGAGAGAACGATCCAGAAACGAGAGAAAAAAAACTGAAAGAAAAACTGAATAATGGACGGAGAGACCGAGGGAGAGAGAAGAAGACTCTGGGTGTGTGCGTGTGCATGCTGCGTGTGTGCGTGTTGCATGGTGTGCCACCCAGACAGGTGGTGCTTTGTTGTCAGCCACGAAGACTGCGTTGTCATCCAGCCACAAAGACAGGTGGTGCTGCTTTGTCAATTCAGCAAACCACGTTGGTTTGTGTGTGTGTGGTTGCAGATGTGTGTGTGTGTTGCAGCTTGCAACTTGCATGTGTGTTGCAACTTGTCAATTCACTCATGTATCTTACCATGTAATGTATAAAGTGTAAAATATTGCACTAATTCATTATATATAAATGATTTTGATGTGTTTAAACTTCTTTCATTAATTACTATATATTTTCTACACTCACAATGTTTGCCAGCTCGCTATATAATCAACTTGATAATGTTAAATCCATCATGCAATGCATTTCCTTCCAATTTTTTGTGATAAACTAATAGATAATTGACTAAATAAACATCCTGCAAAGTTTCAATAAAAATTTCCAAGTTTTTCTTACAATTTCCGTGGTTTCCATGGAAATTTTATCGATATCGATATTATCCCGATATTTCCATCGATATTTCCGTGTTTTCGGACTACCGATATTTCCGATATTACCGATATTTAATACCTTGCATAGGGGTTAGAGAAAAGTAACGTTCTCATCTTCTTCCGCCAATCCATTTGATTTTTTGGCTTTTTCCTTTTTACTTGTATATCTGAAGGATGAATTCAAAAGCAGACAGAAATTTCTGTTTCACATTCAATGGAAAACAGGTTCTCAACTAAAAGGATTTATATAGTGACTTTGATGGCAATATAAATTTTCAATTGGAGTGTTGGATATCTATATTCTAATAAAAGTAAAATTTAACACTCACTGTAGAGAGTAACTTGTATGGAGTAAGTTTATTGTCACAATTTCATATAAGACATTCTTTTTTTTTTTTTGAACGCGACATTCTTTTGACTATGACTCCCAAGTCGTAGTCATGGATGCCTTAGGGCCTAGTCCTGGGGTCAAGGTCTCAAATTTGAACTAGCAAGTCTTGATCTTTTTATTTATTTATTTTTTTTTTTTTGACAAAGCGATGCCGAATTAATTACTTAATTTTTTATTGTCTTAATACGACACAATATAAATGTTTTATGTATAAAAAGATGTAAATCTGATGAAACATTCATAATATAAAAAATATTCCTCCCTTCTTGCTCCTTTTAAAAAAGAATAAAAGAAGAGTAAATTATTAAAAGAATCAAAAGAAAACAACCTCACATAGGAGTTGCTAACCATTTTTCTAATAAAAATTAAAATCAGAAACTGTAAATTAAGTTTTGCAACAAATAAAATTAAAAATATCTAAAAATACTAATGATTAAACTAAAAAAAGTAAAGTACAACACGCTCACACGTGTTAGCGTGTGATAATATGCTAATTTACATAAAAAGTGAGAAAAAATTCATACCGAACTCATAATTGACTAGATTACAACCTAAAAAGCTACAAGTGAAGAATAATATTAACAAAAACGTAGTATTAAGTGATTTTATTTCTCCATTTATTTATTTATTTTTGGGTTGATTTTTTTTTTTTAGATTTTTTTTAAACCCTACATAAAAATACTCTACCCTGCACATGAGAGATATTTTGGTGTACTCGTAACACAAGACAACAACCACGTGTCATAATAGAAGTAGAGAGATATTGAAAAACATACCATAAAAATGGGACATATCAATCTTGTTGTCTACTTGTATTACAACATATGATGTACTAACTTATGTTCTAACTACACATAAAAATTTAACCCATCATACATTACCCTAAAGTGGTGATGATTCTCACCATCCCAAAGTGGTGATGATGCTCACCACCTTATTAATTACTCTAAAGTGGTGGCAATGCTCACCATCCAATTAATTACCGTTTGTATAGTAATTAAATGAAACTCATTCTATGGTAATCGATAGGGTGGCGAGTATCACCATCACTTTAGGGTGGTTATGAAGTCTAATGTTTATGTGGATTAGATAGTTTTAGCTACTTCCCTTAGAACTCGATTTTAGTCTCACTTTGCTCATTGTAAACCAAAACTTACCTCTTTACTCCCTAAAACTCATAATTCGCTCCACTTTGCTCCTGAAACTCGATTTTGATTCCATTTCTGAAACTTGAAAGTTGTCTCTATAAAACTCTAAATTCACTCCACATTCCTTAATTAGATCTTTTAATTTCTCATGTGGGTTTGATTTGGATGCCCTAGGCTAAATCAAATATTTATTTCATATGTGACATAGTCTTATTGGGTGTTAGGTCCCACATGTTTCAGAAGGTGACCTATAAGTTTTAGGGAGAAGAGAGTCAACAAGTCAAAGTGGAACGAAAATTGTGACTTTTGAATTATATGAAGCAAGGTGAGATCAAAATGTCATTTCATATAGCGTAGCTAAAAGTAATCCAATTTAAAATGTTGAATTAAAATTGTTTCAAAAAAAAAATTGGATGAAAAAATTGATGCAAACTTGCATACTTGTCCAGTTTAAAGGTGGGAGGTAGAATTATTCGGGAGAGAAGGGAGGGGGGGGGGGGGGGGGGGGGGGGGGGGGGGTGGGGTGGGGGGAAAAAGAGTTTCATTATCCCTCATCATCCAATCGTACGACATGTCATCCGGTACTAGGACAAGTACTTCTATTAGATGTTCAACTAGAAACCGCGTTTCAATCTGTCATCTGCTAAACAGCCTAAACCTCTTCATTCATCTTGTATCGGTACCTCCCACCGTTTAGCGGCGCTGTACTCAAAGAGTCATTCGATCTGACAAATTACAAAGAGTTCCAAAATTCATGGTAGAAACTAAAATATTATTTGCATCGCCAAGGTGGTAGTGTGTTACAGTAATGGAAATCCATACACACCATTTTATGTGGTTACAATCAAGGTTCGATCTCTAAATACAAGTCCTGGAGAGGTGGGAATGAACTAGTCCGCATAGCAGGAAAAGGAGGTGATGCTGTCGGTGCTTAAGGCCAAAATCCGAAGCTGCAGTAGATTTTTGCTCGTAGTTTGAATCATATCGTAATCAAGTGACAACACTAAGAGCACGCTCGATTTCCTCCAACGAACGACCTTTCGTTTCAACAACATTACCAGCTATGTACAAGACAGCCAGAAGACAGACGCCAGCAAATCCAAAATACACTGTGCCGATCCCGAACTTAGTTACAAGGCTCAAGAAATAGAGGCCTATGACGAAGTTTGAAATCTGATGAAACATATAAACACTCAGTTAACATAGGAGACGAGAGGTGAATCAAAGAAGAATAAAAAGCACATCCAACATTTTCTTGTGCAAACAAAATAATTAATGGGAGCATAATATCAGTTTCTTCATTCATTTTCATTCCGCAGAAACACGTAAAGGTTTACATAGTTAAACAGACATACAGATATGTATCTGCACACAGATAGGCACAGATATATACATATCCGAATGCAGGTTGAGACAATAACAGTCATTTAAAAGTGAAATCAATGTCCTTTTGCAATCAAGCTCGTTTGGTTTGGACAATTTAATCGTCCAGCAAACTTGTCTTGCTTCCTCCATCTAAAATATAAATAAAAGACATGCTGAGGTAATTAATTGAAAATCTTAGTCTATGCAAACTGATTGGTTGGACAAGACATTAACTATTACCAATAAGCTGTTGAAATAAACAAACAAATAAGAGTTTCCTATACTACGTATAGTATGAAAATACTCACCGTAGCCTGCAATACCTCAAAAATATAAAACTTCACAAAATACGTATATAAGCATATAGCTTCTAAAGAAACAGAAGTTTGTTTATGATAAAATGATTCACATTTCTTAAAGAATAATTACAACAGTACAAGTATATATAGGTAGAGACTTGATGCATTAATATCCTTAATGCCCTTAGTTTCTACAACTAATTACACAATGACCACAACCAAAGATTTACAATTATAACTAACTAATGACTTGTTTCTCTTGTTTAGTATCTGCCTTAATACACCCCCTCAAGCTGAGCTAGGGATCAACCATGGAACCAAGTGGAAGCTTGGATTTGAGATAGTTGAACCGGCTTTTGGACAAAGACTTGGTGTGAATGTCAGCCAATTGATCTTGGCTACAGACAAATTGAACGGTGAGGAGCTGAGCCAAGACTAATTCACGAATGTAGTGATAGTCGATTTCGATGTGTTTAGTTCTGGCATGAAATACCGGACTAGAAGCTAGGGAGATTGCTGAAATATTGTCACACCAAAGAGTAGGAACTTGAGAGAGAGAGAAGTCAATATCTCGGAAGATTTTGCAAATCCATGTAAGTTCTGCAGCAGTGTGAGCGAGAGAACGGTATTCAGCTTCAGTTGAGGATCTGGCAACAGTGGATTGTTTCTTAGCACTCCAACTAATAAGATTGGAACCCAGGAAGACACAATAACCAGTGGTGGAACGTCTATCAAATGTGCATCATGCCCAGTCTGCGTCTGAGAAGGCAGTAAGATTGAGAGAACCCTTCTTGAACCAAACTCCTTCAAATATAGTACCTTTGAGATACCGGAGAACTCGTTTTGCAGCCTGCAAGTGTTGTTCTCGAGGAGCATGCATGAACTGGCAGATTTAATTTACTGCAAATGAGATATCAGGACGTGTCCATGTTAAGTATTGCAGACCACCAACAATAGATCTATACTCAGTAGGATTGGAGAGAAGAGGACCCGTGTGATCAAGTTTTGTAGAACCAAGAGGAGGAGAGCAAGGCTTAGCATCATCCATAGTAGTTTTCCTGAGAAGATCTAGTAGATATTTGGTTTGGTGAAGAAAGAGACCTTCAATAGATCGATGAACTTCTAATCCCAAAAAATAGTGCAATGATCCTAGATCTTTGACTGGAAAAAGAGTGCTGAGCTGTTGAATGAACAGATTACATACAGATGGATTTGGGCCAGTGACCAAGATGTCATCTACGTAGACAAGAACAATGACTGGAGAGGGACCATGAAGAACGAATAATGAAGCATCTAAAGAGGATTGTACAAAACCAAATTGAATTAGAGCTTGAAAAAGCTTGTCAAATTTTCGGGGGGGGGGGGGGGGGGGGGGGGGGGCCTGTTTGAGGCCATACAGAGACTTCCTCAATTTACAGACATAGTGAGGCTTGCTGGAATCAATGAAGCCGGGAGGTTGCTGCATATACACATGTTCCTTTAAATCCCCATGAAGAAATGCATTACTAATGTCTAATTGGTTTAGGAACCAATTAAACTAGACTGCAAGTGATAGAAGTATTCGAATGGTAACTGGTTTAGCTACAGGACTAAAGGTCTCTTGAAAATCAATACCTTCCTGTTGATGAAACCCTTTGGCAACCAGGCGTGCCTTGAATCTTTCAACAGTACCATTAGGCTTCTTCTTAACTCGGAAAACCCACTTGCAACCAACAACATTTTGAGCAGAAGATGGAGGTACTAAGGTCCAAGTACTTGTGGATTGCAAAGCATTAAATTCATCTTGCATAGCAGAGCGCCAATGAGCATGTTTAGAAGCTTGTAGATATGTAGTAGGTACAACATCAATGTCTAATGGAAGGGGATGCTTGGTAGCTGCATAAACTTTGGGTTTATGAATGCCATCTTTGGAACGAGTTACCATTGGATGAACATTACCCCGAGGGATGTGAGGGGATAGGGAACTTGAAGGTGCAGGATTCTGTGTTGTTTCAGTATAATCAGAATGTGAGGCAGAACTAGAAGAGTCATGATTTTGTGTGTCTGAAATGACTAAATATGAAGATGGAGACTATGAAGAGGTTCTCGAAAGTGGAATAGAGAAATGGAGATCCATAGTAGATGAACTAGTGGCTTGAGGTGTAGCAGTTGCTGGAGTAAAAGACTGAAATGGATATGCAGTTTCATCAAACTGCACATGTCTAGAAATGTAAACTCTCCCAGTTTGTGAGTCAAGACACCTATAGCCTTTGTGTTGCAGACTATACCCCAAAAAGATACAACATTTTCTTTTAGGATCCAGCTTAGAGTGAACATAAGGCTTTAGCCATGGGAAACAACTGCAGCCAAATACTTTCAATCTGGAGTAATCTGGAGGTGTGTGAAAAAAGAGTTCCCAAGGAGATTGAGAAATTCCAGATATTGGCAGCCTATTGATGAGATACACAGCTGTGGAGAATGCTTCCACCCAGTAGAGATGAGGTACATGAGAAGCAACAAGTAAAGTTCGAGCAGTTTCCACAATATGTCTATGCTTCCTTTCGGCACAACCATTCTGTTCAGGGGTATGAGGACAGCTTAATTGATGCATAATACCATGAGATCGAAGAAATGACTGAAATACAGTACTAGTGAATTCACCCCCTGATTCTGAGCGTACAATTTTGATTTTATTGCCAAGTAAAGTCTCTACATATTGTTTGAATACAACAAAAGTAGAGTAGGCATCAGATTTGGCCTTTAAAGGAAACAACCAACTATAACGACTATAGTCATCTACTAACAACATGTAGTATTTGAAACCACTAGGTGAAGTAACAGATGCACGGCCCCAAAGATCACAGTGAAGTAGTTGAAGGCTTTGAGTTGTAGTGAAGCTTGCAGATCCAAAGGGAAGTTTATGGCTTTTAGCACGAGCACAATCTGAACAAAAGAAATCAACAGTAGGCTTGCCTTGTACAGCAAGGTTATTTCTGGAGAGAACCTGTTGAAAAAAGTAAAGAAGATGGATGACCCAATCTGCTATGCCAAATCTTCACATGAGCTTTGACACTGATGAAAGCTGATGGTGATGGAGGGACAACATTACTGGAACTTTGCAGGGGGTAAAACCCATCTTTAACTTGGCCTCGCAAAAGCATCTTCCCCGAAGTACGATCCTTTACAGTGGATCCATCAGGATCAAGAGTCAAAGAGCAATCATTGTCTTTGAGAAATTGATAAGCAGACAGTAAATTGTGCTTCATATGCGGAACATGCAGTACATTACTCAACTTAAAGACAGTATTAAGAGTATGTAAATATGAGGAACCAGCATGTTGAATAATAAGACCTTTACCATCTCCTATGTAGACTTTGTCTTCACCAGTGTAGGGAGAAGAGACAGACAGATTAGCAATATCATTGGTAATATGTGATGCAGCTCCAAAGTCCAGTAGCCAAGATGGAGAAGGTTTGGAAGAATAATGAGCATATAAAGCAGCGAGTTTAGCTGGTGGTACTCTTCAAAAAATGTCAGGATTCATCCTATCAAAACAGTCAATTGCTTCGTGGCTAGTAGAACCACAAATTTGACATGGAGTCTTGTGGCCAGAAGAGTTAGGATAATTTGACCTGGAGCCTGAAGGATGATTCTGAGAGCCACGATGATTACCATTGAATGATCCATGATTGCCATTGAAAGATCCACGATTGGTATTGCGATTTCGATTACCTCTGTTGAAAGTGCGATTCTATCTCCCACGATTTGAGTTATAACGAAAAGAAGACTGGAGTGGTGGATTATACGCAGCAAATGCCTTTGGAGAATGCGTAGGCAATAGTGGTGCCTGAGACTGAACAGAAAAGGCCTGAAATGGCTCAGTAACAGAAGGAGAAACAGTTTGCTTGCGACGAGCCATGGACAATTCTTTAGTGAGCAACAGACCATGTAATTCATCAAGAGAGGTAGAAGATAGGTGAAGCATGATAGAGTCGATGAACGACTCGAATTCATCAGGTAGGCCATGAAGGGTTGCTGCAATTAGGTCGCGATCAGAGATAGGAGCACCAGCGGTAGTGAGAGAATCAGAAATTTCCTTAATCTGTTGAAGATATTCAGAGATCGATTGATGGCCTTTCTAAATCGATTGAAGACGAGAGTAAAGCTGATGAACATGAGCATCAGAGACTCCACCAAAACGTTGTTCAAGTTTCTGCCATAGTTCTCGAGATGTGGATACTTCAATTGTGAAAGGAATGAGATCTTCATAGAGCGTCCAATTCAACCAGATTAACAGATTTTGATCTTTCTCAAACCACTGCTCAAACGCTGGATTCATAGATCGATCAGGAAGAAGAGGAGCCGGACATGGCTCAGTGCCATCAATGAGACCAAGAAGCTTGTAGCGACGAAGAATTGGAGCAAACAAGGCACGCCATGGGAGATAATTGGTGCGCTTGAGCTTGGTTGGCACCATACTTCCGATGTTCTGAATCGTAATAGACAGATACGAATTTGGGGAGGGATAGGGTTTGGCGGTGGATTCATCGGAGATGATGATTCAGAGGGAGAGGCCATGATTGATAGAGACAAGATTCAGGAAAAATGAGGAAGAATTACAGATCGAAGACAGAAATCGATCAGAAAATCTATCGAGTCGGTGAGCGGAAGAGGATCGAGTCGGTGATTGAATGAGCGTCGTGAGGCAGCTGGCGACTTGAAACCATAAATAAACAGAAGTTTTGTTTATGATAAAATGATTCACATTTCTTAAAGAATAATTACAACAGTACAAGTATATATAGGTAGAGACTTGATGCATTAATATCCTTAATGCCCTTAGTTTCTACAACTAATTACACAATGACCACAACCAAAGATTTACAGTTATAACTAACTAATGACTTGTTTCTCTTGTTTAGTATCTGCCTTAATAGTTTCCAGCAATCATAATATCTCACAGAAATAAACATATCACATCGAGTGCTCATTGACGCATGTTGACACACGAATTCATGCAGAGGTATTCTGACATGAACAAGATTGGGTGTAATAATGATTTACGCTCTAGTACTACAATCCTGTGAAGACCGACGCTATGCGCATCACATACAAGTCCTAATTGCCTATAGCAATCTAAGACAAGATTGGCACCTAAACTGGATCCAAAGTGAGCGTACGGCGTGATGTGAACATACACGTGAAAGACTGGCCCTAGCCTGGGCGAGTACTAACACCAGTGCAGCACACAATGAGCAGATAACGTAAATATGATCATGCCATAATAATTTGATAATTCTAATCAATGCAATGTTATTCATAACCGTAAATACTATTAAAGCATCCATACTAATACGCATACATGTGCATCCCGTAGGATGTAATATAATTGCATGAATTTCGTCAATACAATAATTTTATATACGTTACCCTAATCTAGGTGTAACATAGAAAATTCTTTATCAAATATATAAATGGAAACTAACAAATATATATATGCTATATAAAATAAAAGACCCACTCACAGATACTTACGATGTAACATCCATTCGAGTTGGGAAAGCCGGAGTCTCCGATAGTAATCGCAGCTAAGCATAATATTGGGACCCATTAGTAAAACTCAACTAAGACAATTAAATTTAGGAAAACGGAGTGCGGATTTGGAATCAGGGCGTCAAAATACGCTAAGGAGGGTCCCCGACATATTTTTAAAAAAGACAACGGTCAACCCTAAAAAGTCAACCAAGACGCCCCGATGGTCAACTACGTTAAAACTTTGGAATTTCACTAAAAGAATGTCAAAAACAGACTCCGAGCGTCGAAATTAGCCTAAGAGGGTTTCCGAGAAAATTTAGGAAAAGTCAACACAAGGAATATTCCAAGAATATTATTGAGAATATTCCAAACCTATTTCAGAAATGGGCCAGGCCGGATCCCAGGTTCGGATCCGGATCCGGGTTTCTGGATTTTTTTTTCGAGGATCGGGTTGGATCCGATTGGGCTCGCGGGTTGCACTTGCCGGAGCCAAACGTAGAAGAAGGTCGGAAATTGGGAAAATTTTCCCAAGCTCCGATCGAGTTCGAAACTCAACCATTTCCAATAATCTTTATGTCAAAATGAAGCTAAGGAAGAGGAGAACAAGGATTTACCAATTCGAGGACTAGCCATGGCGGGAATGTGATCGCTAAAGCACCTGCAACTCGCAGATGGCTCACCGAAAACTGGGAAATTCTTCCTCGACGTGGTTCCTATGTCTAAACACTACCAAACCATCTCAAAAACATCCTAATCGTAGTCCTAGGCACGATCTACAAATTCATAGAAAGGTTTCATGCCTTACCTTTGCCGAATCAGATTTTTGCACAGTGATAGTATTGTGCAGCAAGGAAACGACGGGTCTCGGTCTGGGTTATGTTCGTGATGGGGAGGTTCTGTGGGTGGTGTTCGCCAGAACGGCGAGTGGTGGTGGTGGTGGTGTGGTCTGCTATCAACGAAGAAGAAAGATAGCTGAGAGCGATTAAGAGAGAGAGTGAAGAGCGAGAGAGAGACCGAAAGGAGAAGAGCTGAGAGTGAAGGTCTGGATGTGTAGGGAAGAGAGTGTCACGTGGAAGTGAGTGAGTGGGTGAGTGTGTGGGCCCCACAGCCATAAATATCCCATTAGAAAATATTATAAAATAATATAAAAATAATTAAAATAGTTTTTTTCTTTTTTTTTACAAAGATAATTTTCCAGATTCGTAGTTCCGTAAAATTTTCATCGTAGTTCCGAATTCGATTTTGCTTGCGCCTACGCGTTCACACCGTCGAGTACTTCGAGAACACAGTAAAATAGTAAATCGTACACATCACGAAAAGACTGTCAACGAAAGTCAACAATCTCGCCTCTACGAGCATTTTCGTCAATTCATTCTTTTAAAATTATTAAAGTAGTAAAATTAAGGACGGGTTATCACAATGAGTTTTGTTTCCCTTCTATCTGAACTTTTGAAGTGTTTTTACATAACCCGTGCGGTGTTTTTTCTTATTTACTAAACTTGTCAATATGGGACTAAAAAAATTATCATATTTTCGAATCTTTAGTTGATGTATATATACAATGAATGAGACATGCATCCATTAATTTCTTGAAGGCTAATGCTAGGGATATCAAAAATTTTAAACCAAAATTTGTAAACTGTAGGATTTGATGATTGGATTATTACTTAAGTGTTTATTAACGTGCTTATTTCTTATTAATGACACGTCATATGTGTTGCAAATTTTGTCTAAAAATTTGGTCTACTATGCATTACTTTTTTTGTTGAAGGTTAGACTTAATTGGAATGAATGTCTAAAAATTGCAACCCACACAGTAATTAGCTAGCAATTAAAAAGAAATTAACAACCAAACATAAATTGGTAAAAATTGGAAAGAATAACAAAAAACAAAAAACAAAAAAAAGCACATAGCATTTCAAACTGACCTTTCGTTAATTTTAAACAATAGAAATCATTGCTTCTTATTAAACTTCTTGATCATTTAACCAAAATTTTAAAAATTTAAACTCTTACGAAAAGAAATTTATAAAAAAATGGAAAATAAAAAAACACACATAACATTTTGAACCCAGAACCTCCTTTTTCATTTTAAACATCATGAACCATCATTTCTAGGGGTGGGCACTTGGAACCGAAAACCGAAACCGAAACACGAACCAAATCGAACCGCACCGAACGGTTTGGTTTTGCGGTTTTGAAACAGTTTCGGTTTTGAAACCGAACCGCAACATAGAAAACGGTTTGGTTTTGGTTTTGGCTTTTGAAAACCGCACCGAAACCGAACCGCACCGCAATTATTAATAAACATTTAATTAAATATCCATATTAGATTTCATGTTTTAATTGGTTGTTTGTTAGAAAATCATCATTCATCACTTTCTTTCGTTCATTAACTCAAAGGACCTTTGTTATTTTATACCATCACACACACATATATGTACAATACAAGGGGGGACTAATCTTGTTATCAAGAGTCGAACAATGATCTAATGAAGTCCACTCATTTGAAGCATGATATCACATATTGTAATACGAAAGTTTTGCTCACGTTTAATGAATTCAAAGTTATTCAACTTGTTTTATGTTATACCTTGTACTAGACATCCTTTTGTTGCACAAACATATTTTAACATCATAACCGCATGCAACATGCTAATTGTTTACATAACAAATGTCTTTTTCCTATTGTTACTGGACAATGCTTATTAATATGTTAAATTGCAAATTGTACATTTTTTTCTTAAAAACCAAACCGAAACCGTTTGAAACCGCACCGAACCGAACCAAACGGTTTGGTTTCATTTTGGTTTTGGCTTCAAAACCGCACCGAACCAAACCGCAAAAAATTTCGGTTTCGGTTTTGGTTTCACTCAAAACCGCACCAAACCAAACCGTGCCCACCCCTAATCATTTCTAGTTAAACTTCTTAATCATTTAACCAAATTTTATAAATTTATACCCTTATAAAAAATTCATAAAAATTAGAAAGTAAATCAAACCCAAGACCTTCTTGTTAATCTTAAGCAAAATAAACCACTAGGTCTAGTTAAAATTCTTGATTATTTAACCAAATTTTATAAATTTATACTCTTATAAATTATATATGAATATAACACCCGAAATAATTTTGATGCTCCCAATTTTTTTGAGTCGCGGATGATCGTCCAGCCCGCACTGGACCTGGGCCGACCCTGAGAGTCACTCTTTACTCAAGAAAATGATATCGTTACCCAAACTTATCGCGATCCTTTACATTTTGTATGTAGCAGTTTAATTGCTTAAGTTCTTAAATTCAATTTCCTACGAATCAATAGTATTATCTCGAGATACAACGTGATAAAAATGGTGGACTTTCTCCATGCAGAAAATTACAGTTTCTTTTCTGTACATTTCGGTTTCCTTGGATTGTGGTGAGTGCCTTTAATGTTCACGTTTTTCCAGCACTTTTTCTTGTCTTTTTTTCGCATCTGTGCGTGTTTTGCATGCAGCCACACTGTGATTACGTTTCAATGGCAGTTTCATTGTGTATTTAATTGCATAGGGGTTAGAGAAAAGTAACGTTCTCATCTTCTTCCGCCAATCCATTTGATTTTTTGGCTTTTTCCTTTTTACTTGTATATCTGAAGGATGAATTCAAAAGCAGACAGAAATTTCTGTTTCACATTCAATGGAAAACAGGCTCTCAACTAAATGGATTTATAAGGTGACTTTGTTGGCAATATAAATTTTCAATTGGAGTGTTGGATAAGATATCCAGGATACCTATATTCTAATAAAAGTAAAATTTAACACTCACTATGAAGAGTAATTTGTATGGAATAAATTTATTGTCACAATTTCATATGAGTCATACTATGGCTCCCAAGTCCTAGTCATGGAGGCCTCTGGGCCTAGTCCTGGGGTCAAGGTCGCAAATTTGAACCAGTAAGTCTTGATCATTTTATTTATTTATTTATTTATTATGACAAAGGGATGCCGAATTAATTACTTAATTTTTTATTGTCTTAATACGATACAATATAAATGTTTTATGTATAAAATGATGTAAATCTGATGAAACATTCATAATATAAAAAATATTCCTCCCTTCTTGCTCCTTTTTAAAAAGAATAAAATAAGAGTAAATTATTAAAAGAATCAAAAGAAAACAACCTCACATAGGAGTTGCTAACCATTTTTCAAATAAAAATTAAAATCAGAAACTGTAAATTAAGTTTTGCAACAAATAAAATTAAAAATATCTAAAAATAATAATGATTAAACTAAAAAAGTAAAGTACAACACGCTCACACGTGTTAGCGTGTGACAATATGCTAATTTACATAAAAAGTGAGAAAAAATTCATACCGAACTCATAATTGACTAGATTACAACCTAAAAACGCTACAAGTGAAGAATAATATTAACAAGAACGTAATATTAAGTGATTTTATTTCTCCATTTATTTATTTTTGGGTTGATTTTTTTTTTAAAGATTTTTTTTAAACCCTACATAAAAATACCCTACACATGAGAGATATTTTGGTGTACTCATAACACAAGACAACAACCACGTGTCATAATAGAAGTGGAGAGACATTGAAAAACATACCATAAAAATGGGACATATCAATCTTGTTGTCTACTTGTATTACAACATATGATGTACTAACTTATGTTCTAACTACACATAAAAATTTAACCCATCATACATTACCCTAAAGTGGTGATGATTCTCACCATCCCAAAGTGGTGATGATGCTCACCACCTTATTAATTACTCTAAAGTGGTGGCAATGCTCACCATCCAATTAATTACCGTTTGTATAGTAATTAAATGAAACTCATTCTATGGTAATCGATAGGGTGGCGAGTATCACCATCACTTTAGGGTGGTTATGAAGTCTAATGTTTATGTGGATTAGATAGTTTTAGCTACTTCCCTTAGAACTCGATTTTAGTCTCACTTTGCTCATTGTAAACCAAAACTTACCTCTTTACTCCCTAAAACTCATAATTCGCTCCACTTTGCTCCTGAAACTCGATTTTGATTCCATTTCTGAAACTTGAAAGTTGTCTCTATAAAACTTTAAATTCACTCCACATTCCTTAATTAGATCTTTTAATTTCTCATGTGGGTTTGATTTGGATGCCCTAGGCTAAATCAAATATTTATTTCATATGTGACATAGTCTTATTGGGTGTTAGGTCCCACATGTTTCAGAAGGTGACCTATAAGTTTTAGGGAGAAGAGAGTCAACAAGTCAAAGTGGAACGAAAATTGTGACTTTTGAATTATATGAAGCAAGGTGAGATCAAAATGTCATTTCATATAGCGTAGCTAAAAGTAATCCAATTTAAAATGTTGAATTAAAATTGTTTCAAAAAAAAAATTGGATGAAAAAATTGATGCAAACTTGCATACTTGTCCAGTTTAAAGGTGGGAGGTAGAATTATTCGGGAGAGAAGGGAGGGGGGGGGGGGGGGGGGGGGGGGGTGGGGTGGGGGGAAAAAGAGTTTCATTATCCCTCATCATCCAATCGTACGACATGTCATCCGGTACTAGGACAAGTACTTCTATTAGATGTTCAACTAGAAACCGCGTTTCAATCTGTCATCTGCTAAACAGCCTAAACCTCTTCATTCATCTTGTATCGGTACCTCCCACCGTTTAGCGGCGCTGTACTCAAAGAGTCATTCGATCTGACAAATTACAAAGAGTTCCAAAATTCATGGTAGAAACTAAAATATTATTTGCATCGCCAAGGTGGTAGTGTGTTACAGTAATGGAAATCCATACACACCATTTTATGTGGTTACAATCAAGGTTCGATCTCTAAATACAAGTCCTGGAGAGGTGGGAATGAACTAGTCCGCATAGCAGGAAAAGGAGGTGATGCTGTCGGTGCTTAAGGCCAAAATCCGAAGCTGCAGTAGATTTTTGCTCGTAGTTTGAATCATATCGTAATCAAGTGACAACACTAAGAGCACGCTCGATTTCCTCCAACGAACGACCTTTCGTTTCAACAACATTACCAGCTATGTACAAGACAGCCAGAAGACAGACGCCAGCAAATCCAAAATACACTGTGCCGATCCCGAACTTAGTTACAAGGCTCAAGAAATAGAGGCCTATGACGAAGTTTGAAATCTGATGAAACATATAAACACTCAGTTAACATAGGAGACGAGAGGTGAATCAAAGAAGAATAAAAAGCACATCCAACATTTTCTTGTGCAAACAAAATAATTAATGGGAGCATAATATCAGTTTCTTCATTCATTTTCATTCCGCAGAAACACGTAAAGGTTTACATAGTTAAACAGACATACAGATATGTATCTGCACACAGATAGGCACAGATATATACATATCCGAATGCAGGTTGAGACAATAACAGTCATTTAAAAGTGAAATCAATGTCCTTTTGCAATCAAGCTCGTTTGGTTTGGACAATTTAATCGTCCAGCAAACTTGTCTTGCTTCCTCCATCTAAAATATAAATAAAAGACATGCTGAGGTAATTAATTGAAAATCTTAGTCTATGCAAACTGATTGGTTGGACAAGACATTAACTATTACCAATAAGCTGTTGAAATAAACAAACAAATAAGAGTTTCCTAATACCAGTGTAAACATGAAAATCCCTGCAGACAATGAAACCAGAAAACGTATACAAAATGGTATCAAGTAAAATTTCAGTGTCTACAACCACTTACCCAGTGCATGCCCAGTGACAGAGAAACTGCTTTTGCTCTGATTCTTGAGGCAAAAATCTCTGGTAGAAGAAGAGCAGGCACAGGGCCGGCGCCAAGTGAAAAGGACAATACATAGCTGGTAATATAAAATGAAAACGATTATTAGATAGGAAATTACACTTTAAACAAGAACAGACTACGGGGATCTATCTTTTAATGTAAGCCTCTAACTTACAGAACAGTTCCAGCGACAGAAAGGGGGGCAGAATATGGAGCAAGGGCTTTCCATGTAAAGGACAGTGAAAGCAGCAACATCGAAGCAGCCTTAACAAATAAGGAAAGAGAGAGTTATCGGTATACATAAGAAAGAGAGAGGAACAAAAAACATAAACCATTCATCACAATTCAATTAAAGCAGCACAGTCAAATTTTTTCTGAACATGTTGGACCATGAAAATTATTTATAACAAACATCACCTACTGACGAAGCCACTTAAGTTCAATTACATAGAGAAAAATCGATTGTCCCATTTTTCCATGAGTTTTCCAAGTAAATAAAATTTCCAGGCCTCATGACCTATAACAGTGTGATCTAATTGCTATGTATGTAGACAATGAACCTGAAACTGAAGTTCACACATGTTGTGCACTTGGGTTAGTGCAGATTGCAGGCGAAATATCTATAATCATTAGGCATAAATCACTCCTGAAAAAATGTTGCAGTTAATGTGATCTAATTGCGATCCTTCTACCCATCCGAACAAAGGACCCTCCAAGAACCTGATAAATTCATGGCTTCTACTGCAGCCACTAGTCTCAAACTACTAAAATGGTCATTAATTGCAATCCCTCTACTTATCTGAATAAAGGACCCTTCAAGCCCCTGTTAAATTCATGGCTTCTCCTGCAGCCACTAGTCTCAAATTGCTAAAATGGTCTGGGTGGCCAGCCCACAATGAATTATTCATTCACGTCAAATAAAGAGATAGATTGATGGTGAAAATAACCCTACCATTCCACCGAAGCTTGTGAGTAGAAGACTTTTCCTTCCCTGTTTGTCCATCAACGAGGATGCAACAGCTGTGCCTGGAATGAGACCATTCTTGGATATAGAACACATAAAAAAAAAAAAAAAATAATTCCAAACTTCAAGAATAAAGATAGTAAGAGCCAAACCCAAGACATTCGCTAATCCAACCAGAGCACTTGCTGCAACATCAGATGTAATGCCAGCACTGCGGAAGACAGAAGTAGAATAATAGACCACAGCATTTATCCCAGCCATCTGTTGTAACAAGAAAAGTGCTGCACCCACACTAACGACTGCACAAAGACATATGTTAGCTAAGCAAACGAACACAGCACATCTCAAGCATGACTCCTGTGAAATTTAGGCAAACCTTTCCAATAGCGGCTACTAAACAAATCAAACCAGCCCGCTTCAGGTTCAGCAGAACCTGAAGTTGCTGATCTCAAGTCATGTATAACCTCGGTAACTCTTTCTTTTCCGAATAGTGTTTTTATAGCCTTTTCAGCTTCAGAAAATTTTCCTTGCTGTGAAAAAGGGATCGGTTTAGCATTTTCATTGAAAATAATCATGAAATAAATTCAAATAAAACTGACAGTTAAAGAGAACATTGAAAAAGCAGATATAACATCTGTGCTGATGTTTGATCAAGCTATGTTGAAAACCTGAAAAAGCCATCTAGGACTTTCTGGTGAAACAGCCATTCCTAATGCCAATAGAACAGATGGTACTACTGCAATACCAAACATCGTCCTCCACCTGAAAAAATAAATAATAGAGTAAAATTGTGTGTGTGTGTGTGTGTGTGTGAGAGAGAGAGAGAGAGAGAGAGAGAGAGAGAGAGAGAGAGAGAGATAGCTGACATTTAAAGATCAAAAAGACATACTACTGCTACCATCTAAGAACAGTACTACCAAAGTTCATAAACAGGGTTTTATATAGGGGTGTGATATCCACACACCCCATTTTACTTCTCACACACCTTTTTAATTTTCGGTCGTTGGATCGGATGAATTGAAGAAGATAAACGGATAGAAATTATCAAGGGGTGTGTGAGAAGTAAAATGGGGTGTGTGGATAGCACACCCCTTTATATATTCACTTTTCGCCGGTTGAAAGCACAATGAGTTAGTATTTTGTGAAAATACTTGTCCTCGGCCAGGAGGGCATCCTTCTGAGGTTACAAGTGCAAAGTAATTAAGATTGTGTCCTGAGAAAAGTGATGGATCAATCTAGCTAGGAGGTTAAATTAGCCCCAGAAACATAAGATCAAAGTTATCAACCAAGGCAAAAAAAAAAAAAAAAATTCCAATGCTTTCTATTTTTATTTTTGCCCATTTGAACAAGAAGAATTTTCTATTCCTCTACTGGTTTCTGGCTTCAAGAAAGAGGCTCTTTACCAGAAAAATCTATGTAAACTTCATTTATAACAGAGGATAAGCATCAAAACCAGATCCTACTTAGCCAAGTTATTGCCTATGATTTGTACTTCCTCTCTTTCTTGATATGTCAAATGTCGAAAATGAAGCGACGTTTAAGAATACATGTGATTTAGCGTGAACATATGCATGCGTGCACATACACAACACATTCACACATGTCTTTGCCCGCACATAAACAAAATCGTTTGTATAGAAAAGAAAAGGTGCAAAGATGAAATACCATAAGGGATTTGCTGCTAATGGTAATCCAGCCACCAGTGCTGCAAGAATCCCAATACATATAAAAAGCTGGTTTACAGATCCAAGGGCACCGCGAATTTCAGTTGGAGAGATCTGATCATTAGAAAATAAGGTTGGTAAGTGGTATATTCATAATGCCAAATGCCAACAAATTGAGGATGGAAATATATAAACATACATAGTACCTCAGATATATAAAGTGGGACAATAGCAGAAGTGACGCCAATTCCAATGCCAGCAAGTAAGCGGCCAACTATCATCGTTTGCACACTCTGGGCTGTGGCACTGAAACATTTAACAAGACTATTCATTAGTTTCTTATATTCATATCACTGACCACAACCTCATACTTGTTGGAAATAGACAGACCACAAAAATGCTCCAACTGCTAGCGGAACTGCATTTATTTGAAAAGTCTTAGTTCTGCCAAACTTGTCAGCCAACGATCCACCAGTAAATGATCCAACTGTGGCACCTGCTAGAAGTGTGCTAACCACCCACCCTGCAAAAGAGATGTTATAGTGTTGTAATAATTAACTATACAATCTTAAGAGAAAGTATCATAAGAAAAACAAACCCAATATCTATAGTTGAGGCAACATTATATGCGTTGACTTAAGTTATTGCACTGAGTCTTTAGCATAACCTAACACAATTCATTTTTATTTATTTATTTTTACAAAATGATGGGAGTACTAAACAATATATTCCTTTGTTAATTTGGAAATGTAGTCCTCAAGCAATAGGAAAATGGTGCAAATTTGTTTCATGACACACTAAGATAAGATAAGAAACAAGAAAACAAAAACGAACAGTTAGATTCAAGCTGTTATTCACAGACTTAAACGACCAAAACATGGACTTGCCTTGCAATACCGCATTTTCCGCAATACCAAGATCCTTCGATAGGTACTCAAGAGCACCATTTACCACCCTGTAGAAAATACAGACAGATGCCACAGTAAGCCTCAGACACAATTAAGTTATATGCTCAACTACCGTTGAAAGAGAAATAACAAGATCACATGGCTTGCACACATATCCTGTGATCGACTGAAACATAATATCTTTCCTTGATACAACCTAAATGACTCAATAAGAATAGAGAAGTCCAGGAAAAAAATAAATAAATAAATTGAGGAACATGTCTATTAGTAATCAAGTTAAACAATACCCCAGGTGATAGCCAAACAAAATGGCTCCAAGACAAGCAACACCGACATACGGCAATACTGTTCCAGAGGACTTCCCCTGAGGCTTGGAGGGAATAAGACTCTCAACATCCCCATCTGCATTTTATAATTCTATTAAGAACAATGTAAATCAAATTTCAGGAATAATGCTTCGGAGCCTCCTAAACAGACATGTGTAGCCATTAAACATCACTAAAGAAGCATCCAGATTGACTACAGAATATACAGTTACATAGAGACAGTTTTATGATGTTGAAAATGAATTTTTCATGGAATGAACATAAGCAATAGAACGACAGATTTAGAAAGTTTTCCGATGAAACCCTGGTAGATTTCTCTGATGAAACTTTGGTAGACCAATCTCACGTAAATATATTAACCCAAGTGGCCAAATTTGCCATAAAACAGCTGTTACAGCTACGCATCTATTTGTACAGGGCGTGACAGTTCTAATGAAAGAAACCCTCCTCCTCCCAGTCAAACAATTTAATGAGGCTTACAAGCTCCCACCTCCCATATTGGTTAAGCAAAAAACAATACAATGAGGCCACAGTTTGAGGTAAACCAAGAAACTTATGTACACTAGTAAGTACTAAGCAGCTATTAATGACAAAGAGAAAAGGATACCAATTCGAAGAACACGACTGAAAATTAAATAAACTTAGGTAGATACTATCTTCCAATACAAATTTCACCAAACTATTAATCAAAAGCTAGCACATAAGCTAAAATGGTGACGATAAGACAAAAGAATGCACATAAAAGCGAAAAAGAATAAGCATGATTGTCAAACCAGAAGCCTGAGCCTGGACTGATCTGGGTTTCAAAGTGGACATGGAAATCCCATCAGACCCCATTCTAAGACCGGCAAGCTTGGCTCCCATCGCCGGCGTTGTGGCACGGAGGCTCAATCCACCAGAGCAAGTTCTCCTCTCTGCAACCCACAGATTCCTAGACCCCGTACTTGCTCTATTTTTCAATTCTCCAAAACCCAATACCCTTCTTTGGTTTTGATCTTCAAACCCCAACTTCCCCTTTACTGAACCATAAGTTGACGCTTGCATTTTTACCTGGTAAATCGTGGGTGATTAATTACCCCATTTGCCAAAAAAGTCAAAGTTAATAAAAAGTTAAATACCCATCAAACTTTTTACAGCATAACACTCAAAAACCAAATCAATTGCGATTTATAACCTGTTAAAGTGCAGAAATAAACAAAATTAGGGCAATGGCATTGAAGAAATAGTAGAAACAGAGCATGAACAAAATCAAGAAATCGATCATAAATTAACCAATTTTTATGACTATTGAATTGTACCAATGCTATTATTGGAATGATATGAATCAATTACCAGATTGAAATCGAGAGTATGAGAAGCAAAACCCAGAAAGCGATCGACCAATCTGTGATGCTCTGCTTTGGAATTGGGTTCTTAGTGAGAGAGAGAGAGAGAGAGAGAGAGAGAGAGAGTGTGTGTGTGTATTGAGAAGTCCGCAGAAAGTGAGTTGAAATAATGAGGTGGCACTATTTGCGTAGTTTGTCACCAAAAGCAACAAAGCAGGTGAAGAATTCAACACCATCACTATGTCAATTCTAACAGTTAATCATGATAATTGTGGATAATAGTCTGAATTGATTAAATTTGGGTATAAAAATTTAGGTATATTTTGGGTATGGGAAAAAATCGTAAATATTATTCGGTTATGGTTTTAGATATGGTTATAAGGATCTCCAATTCATATCCGTACCCGAACCCCGAACCGAATAATATATAATATAATTATATGATAATATAATATATGCGTGTGTGTATATATGTATGTATATTCATTATTCACCGAATCTTACTTTGAGAATACAAAAATTGCATTGCGCGAGTTGCATTTTGTGACAAAGTTCAAAAGTTTTGATATGAATCAAAATCTATGAAAATTCAATGGTGCTTATAGGAGATATCAAATATCAACAAACATTATCAATGTTTAGCTTTAATTTTTATGTTTCACAAAATTCATTAATTAAATCATTTTATACATCAAATATTTAATGACGAAATTAATATTTACTAAATTATTATACGTCAATTGGACGAATATATTTTTTGTATTGACAAAGATGAATATAACCGTTAACTGATGGGAAATCCGTTATCCGGTGGGTATGGTTATGGATAATACTCGATGGTTAATTTACGGTTATGGATATGGTTAATTTTCGTGATTATGGGAATGGATATAGCATTTTCGTCCCCAAACCGATCCATTGCCATCCCTAACCGTCACTCCAACATTCGTTATTCTTTTTGGTTTTTCCCATCAATTTTGGCAATATATTTATTTTCTTACTTTGCATATATATGCATATACAGAAAGAAAAATGTACAATATGAAGATTTAGTAGTACTGTCTAATAATATTAATTTTATATATTTAATGATTTAAAATTAAATTTTATTGACAAATTTATTATTGGATTACTTAACAAATATAATCTGTGATTTAATTTCTTAATTACTTATCGTTTTTATTACATCAAATTCAAATTTGAGTGATCACGTATTTTTTTATCACATGCTAATAAACAAATCACTTTTGAGACATTTTCATATATTTTATTTTGTATGTGTAAGTAATTTAATTTAGGAAGTTTTTCATTTGAGTAATAGTTTGTTGAAGAACAGAGTTTGATTTTATTGTTGTGGACTATTTTATCTGACAGAGGGAGAGAGGGCCGGCGGCAGAGAAAGAGAGAAAAGATAGATGTGTGTTTGTAGAATTGTAGGGGAATTGTGTGTTTATCCCTCCTACATTGAACCTTTATTTATAATAATAAGATGATAGGATATTCCTTGGTCCCCAAGGAATATCAGTTACAATAGGAAAGGATAAACTCTAATCTAATCTAACCTAGGATTTACACAATCATACTTCGATTAGGAATGTTTCACAACACTCCCCCTTGAGTGTGTAAATACTCAAGGTAGATTTTAGCATCATGCAGAAGTTGAGGAAGTCGATTCGTCAGTGCTGATTCCAAGGAACAATGCTTATTCTCAATAAGGTAGGAACTTGCATAAGTAGTAAGTCTCACTAAAAACCCTAAGGCTATGGCAAAAACCCGAGTAGGGACAAAATCCATAGTCTAAGGAAAAATGCGTGAGAAAAATGCAAAGTCAAAAGAAACGTCTAAATGACGTCATCAGGGATATGACCAGCCCAAGGTGGGTGCCTCGTTAAAACCTAGTTAGGTAGCAAAAACCCAGTGGGAAAAATGCTCCTAATCGTTGGGAAAAAGAGTACATTAAGATCAAGCAAGTATCTACAGGATACTCCCCCTGAGTTTGACATAATTCCAAAGAGAAATAGCAAAGTTACAACTTAGAAAGTTTACGCATACCGATTCCATGAACAAGCTTCTGAAATGTCGTCTTCGGTAGTGATTTGGTGAAGAGGTCAGCCAGATTGTCTTGCGAACGGATTTGCGTGACTTCGATCTTCTGCTGCTCTTGTTGTTGATGTGAAAAGAAAAACTTTGGAGCAATATGCTTGGTGTTGTCTCCTTTGATGTAACCCTTCTTGAGTTGTTCGATGCAAGCTGCGTTGTCTTCAAAGATCGTCGTCGGGACATCAATGACGGAGTGAAGATCGCATGAGCTTCGAATATGACTCACTACTGATCTCAACCAAAAGCATTCCCGAGTTGCTTCATGTAAGGCGAGGATTTCAGCATGGTTAGACGAAGTGGCAACTAAGGTCTGTTTAGTCGACCTCTAAGATATTGCGGTGCCTCCAACGGTAAAGACATAACCCGTTTGAGAGCGCGCCTTGTGCGGATCAGATAAGTATCCTGCGTCGGCATAACCAACAAGGCGGGAATCAACTCGAGGAGTACATTGTGCGACACCATTCGAGGATTCGTAGGGATAGAACAAGCCCAAATCCGTAGTACCCTTAAGGTAACGGAAGATGTCTTTTACGCCAGTCCAGTGTCTGCGTGTAGGTGCATTACTGTATCTTGCCAAAAGATTAACAGCGAAGGAGATGTCGGGTCTAGTACATTGAGCTAAGTACAATAAAGCGCCTATTGCACTTAGATAAGGAACTTCAGGCTCCAAAATCTCTTCATCATCCTCCTTCGGACGGAAGGGATCTCGTTTTGCATCTAGTGTACGAACGACCATAGGAATACTCGAAGACTTCGCTTTATCCTCATTAAAGCGGCGCAACACCTTCTGGGTGTAGTTCGATTGATGTACTAGGATTCCATCCGAACAATGCTCTACCTCGAGACCGAGACAGTATCGAGTTTTACCTAGATCTTTCATCTCAAATTCTGACTTCAGATGCGGGCAGTTCTCGCGAGCTCTTCAGGAGTTCCGATGAGATTCATGTCATCAACATATACTGCAACAATCGCAAATCCGGAATGTGACTTCTTAATGAACACACAAGGGCATAATTCGTTGTTCACATATCCCTGACTAGTCAAATACTCACTCAGACGGTTATACCACATTCTTCCGGATTGTTTCAAGCCGTAGAGTGAACGCCTCAGCCGAATTGAGAGCGTGTTCCGAGGTTTGGAAATATTTGAACCAGTCAATGTAAGTCCTTTAGGAACTTTCATGTAAATTTCCGTATCAAGATCCCCATAGAGATACTCGGTTACTACGTCCATCAGCTGCATATCCAGTTTTTCGGAAACTACCAAACTGATAAGGTAGCGAAAAGTAATCATATCCATAACGGGTGAATAAGTTTCGTCATAGTCAATCTCGGGGCGTTGTGAGAAACCTTGTGCAACAAGACGAGCTTTGTAACGCACAATTTCGTTCTTCTCATTACGCTTCCGAACGAAAACCCACTTGTAGCCAACGGGCTTCACATGTGGAGGAGTAGGAACTACAGGTCCAAACACCTTACGTTTCGCAAGCGAATCGAGTTCAACTTGGATTGCTTGTTTCCAGTTTGACCAATCAGCTCTACGTCGACATTCATCAACGGAACGCGGTTCAATGTCATCGCTCAACATGATCTCAGTAGCTACTGCAAATGCTAATGCATCGTCGACAATCATCTCATTTCTACGCCACACATCATCTAAGCTAGCATAATAGACCGAAATCTCACGATTCTCGGGAGGAGGATTCGTCTCTTCAAGGACGCTTCCATAATCTAGAATTTCCTCATGAGTTGGGTAGAATGAGTAAGCGATAGTCGGATTCACGGTAGGTTCTTCAGGACTTTGTGCCGTGGTTTTCCTCTTTCGGGGGTGTGAATCCTTTGAACCAAGGGGTCTGCCACGCTTTTGTGTAGGGGCAGATGATTGGCTAGCCGCTAATGTACGTGGATCACCAGAATTGGTGTCCCGGGCTTCCAGGAGGGTAGTCCGTCGTACATTTGGTACATCTATCTTTGCAGGCGTATTCGCAGCTGGAATGTGTGATCTTGTCACGCGCGCTAGATCGGTGAAAGCATCTGGCATGCTATGATCTATGCTCTGAAGATCTAATATGCGCTGCACTTCAGTTTCAGACTGAGCGGTGCGGGGATCTAAATGAGACAAAGTGGGAGTCATCCACGATAATTCGCGTCGTTCTTCGGGAACGTTGACGTTCTTATCTCCCCTAACGACGGGAAGACTGTCTCATAGAAGTGACAATCCGCAAAACGAGCGGTAAACAGATCGCCTGTCAAAGGTTCTAAGTAACGAATAATCGAAGGAGAATCATATCCGACATAGATTCCCATCCTTCGCTGAGGCCTCATTTTTGTACGTAAGGGCGGCGAGATCGGCACATATACCGCACAACCAAAAACGCGCAGATGCGATATGTCAGGTTCGTATCCGGTAACCAACTGAAGGGCACTAAATGGTTGTGTCGCAACAGGCCTCAGGCGGACCAACTTTGCTGCATGCAATATTGCATGGCCCCAAGCAGCGATCGGGAGCTTGGTACGTATGACCAACGATCGAGCAATCATTTGTAAGCGCTTAATGAAAGCCTCTGCCAGGCCGTTCTGGGTGTGAACATGGGTACAGGATGTTCAACTTCAACCTCAACCGACATGCAATAGTCATCAAAAGTTTTAGATGTGAATTCTCCAGCATTATCCAATTGAATAGATTTGATTGGATAATCAGGGTGGTGAGCCCTGAGCTTGATAACCTGAGCCAACAGTTTGGAGAATGCAGCGTTCCTTGTGGACAACAAGCACACGTGTGACCAACGTGTGGAAGCGTCAACCAAAACCATAAAGTATCTAAATGGTCCGCATGAAGGGTGAATCGGTCCACAAATGTCCCCCTGAATCCGTTGTAGAAAGATGGGAGGATTCGAACGAATCTTGTCATAAGAAGGCTTAGTGATAAGCTTTCCCATTGAACATGTTTGACATGCGATTCCTTGGATCGAACCTAAACTGCGGGTTAGTGGATGCCCGTGTGAAGATTTGAGGATACGGCGCATCGCTATTCGTCCAGGATGTCCCAAACGATCATGCCAAAGTGTAATTTCGTGCGCGGTCCCAGTAGTAGGGCCGGCCACATAGTGGCATTTTATAGGGCGTATGGTCGTAGTATACAGACCACTCGGGTTACGCTCCATCTTCTCTAGAATACGCTTCTGGCCATATTCGTAGGAAGTTATGCACATAAATTCAACTCCGTTTTCTACGTGGGTTTCAGCGTGGTAATTGTTATCTCTAATATCCTTGAAACTTAGCAAAGTTCTTCCGGAACGTGGAGAATAGAGTGCCTCAGCAATGGTCAAGATTGTACCATTGGACAACATTATACGTGCCTTACCGTATCCTTCTATCAGGTTGGATGGGCCTGAGAGGGTTGTCAGAGGTGCATTCTTAGGTATGAAGTTAGTGAAATAGATGCGTTCACGCAAAACTGTGTGCGTGGTTGCACTATCTGCCAGACAACTAACTTTCCCACTAGTCATACCTAGAATGAAAAATTAATTTGAATCGGTCACATGCATAAAAGTTTATAAAACATTTATCAATTCAAAATAATTTAATTTATTCAAGGATTAAAATTGAATATCCAAAATAAATCACCAACTAATAATCCAAAACATAAAGGAAAATTGTTCAAAAATCAACCAAAAACAAGGGGGGGTTTGGCCACTAGGTGGAATTCGGCCCCATTTGTCTTATTTTAGCTAAAAAAATAAGTCTATGTCTAAGATTCTAATCTTCCATAGGGGTGGTATCCTCTTGAAAATCAGAAACCTCCATCTATGTAGTCTCCGGTTCGTCCACTTGCATGAAGTTTGATTCAAACTTCTTACGACGAGAATGATATTCATCTACAACCTTCTTGGGAGCACGGCAAACACGGGACCAATGGTCCTTTGAACCACAGCGATAGCACATATCGTCATCCATGGTTTTGGGTGCTTTGCCTTTATTCTTGAAGTTCGGGGCCTGGGGAGCGAGGTTTGAGCGCTTCGGGGCTTTATTTCCTCCCTTGGGTGGGCCTTGTTTCTGTTGACCTTGGTGGGATGGCTTCTGGCCTCCCCTGCCACGCCTCTGTTGGCGTTTTGGGTGCTGGTTAGTGCTATAATGTGCTTCAGGCACAGCAGTAGCCCCAGTAGGTCGAGCTTGATGATTCTTCATCAACAGCTAGTTCTGCTTTTCAGCAAGAAGTAAAACAGAGATCAAATCCGAGAACTTAGTGAACTTCTGAGCTCTATATTGTTGTTGCAGGACAATATTAGAAGCAGAGAAGGTCGAATAGGTCTTCTCCAGGAGATCCTCTTCAGTCAAAGTTTCATTGCAAAACTTGAGAAGTGATCGGATTCGACAAACTTCAGAATTATATTCATTCACAGACTTAAAGTATTGGAAGCGCAAGTGCTGCCAGTCGTGTCTTGCTTCAGGCAAGAATATGTCCTTTTGGTGATCAAAGGGATCAGCCAAAGCGACCCATAATGCACGTGGATCCTCTTCAGCAAGATACTCAGTTTGTAGAGCGTCATAGATATGTCTTTGGATGAAGATCATAGCAGTGGCTTTTTCAGCTTCGCCAACAGGTTTATCTGTTGCTTCTTCAATAGCCAGACGCAAGTTCTTTGCAGTGAGGTGGAGCTTCACATCTTGAACCCACTTGAGGTAGTTCCTTCCAGAAACCTCCAAAGCGGTGAAGTCAAGTTTGTTCAAATTTGACATGTTCCTATCACAAATAGATGGACAAGATGTGGTTAGTGTAATGGAGAAGAAAATCGATCCATTCACGTAGGAGTAGAACATACAGGTTCTAATAGACATGTATTGGTTTAATTTTGCATGAAAAACTGCGGGTTTTCATGGGTGAGTTGTTTAAGTGAAAACTTCAGGTTTTCAAACAAGGCATGTTTATAAGAAGAAACTTCAGGTTTCAAAAATAATTATGAACTTCAGGTTCATATATTCCTGCAGGCAAACACGAATATATATGCAAACAAATATGCAACAAGTATATGCAAAAATATAACTTCAGGTTTATAATTATAATTGAATTTGAATTATTTGGACTTCGGGCCAAATTAAAGTGTGGTTGAAAATATATAAACCCATTTGGGCCTAAAAATAATTAGGCAAGTAATATTCGGGGTCCAAAAGAAAACACTAAGCCACGGGTGGCTTGAAGAATTGGTCCGTGAGACATATGCCCAAAAATTGGGCAGGGGAGGGTCTCGGGGTGAGCTGCAGGCTCACGGGGTGGACTGGGCTGCTTTAAGCTGCCTAAAAAAAAACCTTTTTTTTTCGCTGGCCGCTTCAGGCTGGGCCGCTGCAGGCGAGCCCAGAAAACAAAATTTGTTTTTTTTTTTTTTTTTCGCACGGGCTGGGCCGTGACATCTCAGGGCAGCAGCAAGCCCAAAGGGCGCTGATGCAGGCCGAGGAATAGGAGCCCACTAGGGCTCGGGTTTGATAGCAGCAAAACGACCCAGCGGCGCTGGGTGTGCTTGGCCGAGGAAGAAGGCCGGAAAAATTGGGACGGTGCCACTGCAGGTGGTCGTGTCGGGGTTTTTGGGGCTCAGAGTGAGTCACGGTTGTCATGGACAACACTGAGATAAGAAAATCTCAATGTTTCAACAACCAAAAACCCTAAAAAATTGAAATCGGATTTTGATAAAATTCCGACGAGATTCCGGTGAATCTCAGTTCAATTTTCCGACATGGGACGACTTCAGGTCGTTGATAACAAGAACCAATGGGTTCGGGGTGGTGGCTGTAAGCCACTTCATTTTCGGGGGACACCATGAAAGGTGTCGGGGTTCTGGGTTTTTTTTTTTTTTTTTTTTTTTTTTTTTGGGTGTGGGGCTTTGCGGGGAGAAGGAGAGCTGCAAGCTCTCTATGTGCGTGGAGACACACGGGTTCAAAAGAACCCAAGGTCCAATTTTTCTTTTCCGTTTAAAATTTTTTCAATTCAATTATAGGCATATAAAATTCAATTCAATATATATTTCAATGAATCACAGATTTACAGTGGTGCATTGCAAAATAATATTTTCAATACATGTACATATGTAAGATTCAATTCATGGCAAATATCAAATTCACATAATTGTAGCAATTTTGGTTATGAAGCATACACAATTTATGTAGAATCTAAAATACGTTAAACATAAAGTTGGTTCATGCATCATGGTGAATGTTCATGCTATCAGGGCTTGCAAAATATCGAGTTAAAAGCCGTTGTTTTGAAAGAACCTGATTGCGTGATGATATGGATGAACTGGTTTGATGCAGAAAAATTCTCCAACGTCAGATTCCTAAGCGCAGCGGTAGGAGCGTGCTGATAACGTGTTGTGGACTATTTTATCTGACAGAGGGAGAGAGGGCCGGCGGCAGAGAAAGAGAGAAAATAGAGATGTGTGTTTGTAGAATTGTAGGGGAATTGTGTGTTTATCCCTCCTTCATTGAACCTTTATTTATAATAATAAGATGATAGGATATTCCTTGGTCCCCAAGGAATATCAGTTACAATAGGAAAGGATAAACTCTAATCTAATCTAACCTAGGATTTACACAATCATACTTCGATTAGGAATGTTTCACAACAAATATAATCTAACCTAGTACTGTCTAATAATATTAATTTTATATATTTAATGATTTAAAATTAAATTTTATTGACAAATTTATTATTGGATTACTTAACAAATATAATCTGTGATTTAATTTCATAATTACTTATCGTTTTTACTACATCAAATTCAAATTTGAGTGATCACGTATTTTTTTATCACATGCTAATAAACAAATCACTTTTGAGACATTTTCATATATTTTATTTTGTATGTGTAAGTAATTTAATTTAGGAAGTTTTTCATTTGAGTAATAGTTTGTTGAAGAACAGAGTTTGATTTTATTATATTTTTTATTTGTTTTTGGATGATAAGTAGGCGGGATTGCGGATCAGATTTGGTCACGTTCGGGATGTCGTTGCGGGTTCCACGTGGGCCCAGAGGAGCATATAGCTTGTGTCATTCGTTTGAGTGATTTGCTCCTGTGACAAAGCTTCCAAATTTCGAAACGTGTCCCACTACTTATCACCTCCATAACTCCGTTAACTTCAGAAATTAGAAAAGCAAATTATTTTTTTTTAACGAACAATATTAGGGAAGTGGGCTTAACCCCATAAATACTTGAAATGAAAAAAAAGATCATATTCAAACGCCAGTTACCAAAACACGCCCCAGCCATGGCAAACCCCGTCAGCCAACCCACAGTGGCGACCTCCCTCCCGCCGTCGTTAAAATCCCTCTCTCTCTCCCTCTCTGTGTTTTTCTTTATCCAGCACCAAATCAAAATCTACAAACATTGCAGAGCGTAGCCTAGCCAAGAGGATGAGGATGAGGAGATTCGTGAATCGTGTTTGTTCAATGTACATTGTACCGTTAGAAAGTATTTTAAATTTTTTTAATTAAAATAACACATAACCGTACAATATATAATAAACGAACATAATTACAAATTCTTAAAATCCTAGAAAAAGAATCAAAGAGTATCCTGTTGGTAGCCAAGCCTTATCAAAATCTACAAACATTGCAGACGTGGCCTGGCCTAGCCTTGTTTGCTGGTACCACCAACTACCAAGTGTCCTTGAAGCTAGAGTGCAAAAAAGACCACTCACGCAGAATTCCAAATACTCTTCCTTAATTAAGATTCTAAAATAAAATAATTTAATTTAAAAAAATAAAATCATCTATCTAGTGGACAATTTTATTCTTTAAATTCTTTTTCTTCTAAAAATAAGATAAAAATAAAAACAAAAAAATAAAATTACAAATAAGAAATAACATGTAAAAGAGCAAATTATCACACGTTCAGACGAACGTGTGGCAAGAGGTTAGTGTAGAATAAGAAACCTAAGTCACTAGGTTGTCATTAGGCCTGTGCACATATCGATTCAGTATAAAGGTGGTATTTGGTTCGATTCGGTATGCCTGGGTGCACCGAATTAGTACCAAGCCCAAACCAAATAAGTTTAGTTAAATACAGGTCCAATTCGGTTTTTGGCCTTTTAGGAACAAAGCCTTTTTTTAAGAAAATAGGCCCAAATTAGTTTTGGTCTTTAATTAGTTGCAGTTTTATTTTGTTGTAAATAAGTTTTTTTTTTTCACAACAAACATCTAATTTCATAACTCATCATAGTGCTAAAATCAAATTTGTTTTCAATCCAACATCAAAGTTAAAGTAAATGCCTTATGGCATCAATACAAATCCAAATGAAAAATCAAAGTTCAAGCCAAAGCCTTATGACATTAATATAACCCAAATGAAAAGGCAAAGTTCAACTAAATGCCTTATATCATTAATACGTAAGTTAAATTCTTATAAAAGAAATTACCCCTTATGCTTGACACCCTTGGTGGTTGAAGGTTTGGGAGGCTTTGAAGGAGCCTTTGGTTTTTTGAAGCTCAAGGAGGCCGGGTAAGAGCTTGTGAAGACGATGCTTCTTGTTCTGAATTAATAAAGAGAAAAGAGATGAATGAACTCAACAACTCTACATAATACAAAAATATATACAACTTGTAAATTTATAAATGAATAAAATTTAAAAAATTATAACAAATAAGAAATTTACCCGCTTCAATACTTTCGTATAAATCTAGTTGCTCAAATGAAGGTGCATCATCCTCTAAAGTGACTGCATAATCATCCCTCAACCAATTTTGCATGCAAATTAATGCCTCTACCGATTTAGGAGTTAAAGGTGCCAAAAAGCACTCTCTAATGCCACGGTAGAGGCTTGAATACCAAGTATATGTTTTGCAATGGCCGCAAATATAAGATACTTACTACCATTAGCTTTCAATCACAAGAGACTTTTATAAGCACCTTGTTGACCTTCTCCAAAGGATCCAACAAATACGAACCCACCTCATCTTCACCACTTGCTCATCATTCTCTTCCACAAAATCAATCCAATCATCTACACAATCATCCCAAAGGATGGTGACTGGTGGTGACTACTAGTGAGAGATGTGGATGCAAATTTTCACCTTCTCCTTCTTGGATGAAAATGCATCTGCAAAACAATTAACACATAATATCAAGGTCAAGAGCCTCACGCGCCCAATATGAATTAGGAGGGTTTTGGCCGAAGAATCTCTAATGCCAAAGTTAGAATTTGAGAGAGAAAGTGTTTAGAGAATTTTAGAAGAGAATTGGACTTAGATTTTTGGATAAATGAGGGGCTATATATAGGGGTGTGGTTGGCCCTATTTGGAGAAATAGGGACCGGCCACTTATGGTGGTAATTTGGCTCTAATTGCAAGATATTATGCCAAATAATATCTTGCAATCAATTAGGTATTTAATCAATTGATTTTGGCAATTAATCCCAATTTGAAAAGAATAAATGGGAGTTACCTTGTAGGTGAAGATTTGATGAGGAATGATGAGAGGGTTTTAAAAGAATACAATTTTGATCACCTTTGACCTCGATTGAGCCGTTATCGTCCGTTGCATGCGCGTGGGGAACGACCTCCGCCCATCACACGGCTCCCTGAAGATCTTCTCTGGGAAATATCTCTCTCTCAACACTCTAGCAAGAATAGACTCCTGGTTATGGATCAGTCGCCACTTGATCTTTGCCAGAAGTGCAAGGTTAAAGCATTGTATATCTTTGAACCCCAATCCACCATATCGCTTCTGCTTCATTAAACGGTTCCAAGCAACCCAATGAACTCCTTTCCGCTGATCGTTTCCCCTCCACCCTTATTGAACCATGACAAGTTGTCATAGTTCAATTGCGCTCTCTCTCTTTCTCTCTCTCTCTTTGTTATCTACGTCACATGCAAAACGCCCATGGGCTGTGCGAAGAAGCCCAATGTCTAACAACTCTGTGTTTCTGTTTTACTTGTCTTATCTTTTTGAAAAAGTTGGGCCTTTTTTTTGTTTGAATTGTCCAAGCATGAATGCATGATAACTTGAAGATGCTTTGTTGCCATTCTTATCACCATGTTTTTATTTATTTGTTCTGTAAATAAGGGATGATAGTTTGTGGATTCGTTAACAGAGTTTAAATTTTTATGTCAAACGAGAGATTTTTTTTATATTAGATGTTAGATTAGCCACCGACAGAATTTGAAGATACGTCGTCATGTAAGAGCTAACGCAGAAGATTTTTTTTGTGGGGTGGGGTGGGGGGGGAGAATAGCTTGTGGTTGTGTTGGCGACAATGAGAAGAAGAGAAAAAATTGGAAGAGGAAGAAAACACGGAGAAGATGATGAAAAGGGTTTCTTTTGTGCTTTTATTTATTTGTAATGATTTTTATATTTTAAGTAATTAAATACAAGTGTAAAATCTTTTTTTAAGGCTTGATGTGAAAGTGAAATAAAATTTCAGAGAATGTTAGTGTCGTTTCTCAAATGTACAAAAGTCTTGTAAAAATGCGATAAATCTCAAACGGTATTTGTGAAATTAACCCCGTACTTTTCTCGCGTATTAACTCATAGGCCTTGCGGACGCGTTCTAATTTGGGTAAATTACACTTTACCACCTCAGGGTTGAGGTCTATTGCAACCTCATACAACATCTTTAAAAAAATTCACTTTCATACCTCACTTACTATTTTAATTCAATATAGTGCATCCGTTACATTTTTCATCCATTACTCCGTTAAGAGCTGATGTGGCTGCCAAATTTGTGCCACGTGAAAAAAAATTAATTTTTATGCATTTAAAAAATAATAATTTACCCTATTAACAAAAACAAAACAAAAAACAAAACAAAAAACCTTGAATCCCGGCAAACCCCTACCCTTTTCTCCCTCCCGAGGCTCCCAACTTCATGTCCTCATTTCTCCATCACCACCACCCATCTCATACAACCACCATGTCAATCCTCCCCTCCCACCAGAGTAAACATCTTCATCTCCTTCATCCTCACAACCACACTCGTTCATCCCTCCCCACCTCTTTCCCGCAACCCAAATCCTCCATCTCTGAGGCACGCTCCAATCCCAATCAGAAAATTACCTCCGCAAACCCGCTCTCCAATCCCAATTAAAAGCTACCGTCGTTTAAGATTCTCAATCGTCATCGTCATCATCGTCGAACTTGTGATGATTCACCTTAGACGCAAAACTCAATCCGCACGCTACGACCTACGTCTGCGGCGCCTCCACAACCGTTGTTGACGACATCTCCATCTCATATACTCAAACCGCGCCGACTAACTTCTCAGGCGTTGGTTCCCGAGAGGTGACGCCCAGCAGTTGGTTCCGGTGGTGAGGTCCACGTGGCGCAAGGATCCGCTGCGGATGAACTCGGAGATCCAGTGGGCGGTGGACGTTGCAGGGTGGGGTAGGGGGTTGCGGGGGAGGTGGGTGTGGGGTGGGATGGAGGGGTTTGGGTTGCGGGGAAGGGGAAAAGGAAGATGTTTAGTTTTTTTTTTTTTAATAAATAATAAATAAGGTAAATTATTATAATATTTTTAATGCATAAAAAAATATTTTTTTGCCACGTGGCACACATTTGGCAGCCACGTCAGCACAAATATAGATCTCATATTTGCCACATCATCACTTAACAGTTTAATTAACAGATGTATGAAATTGAAATAAAATAATAAGTAAACGTATGAAACTGAAATGTATTAAAGATGTTGTGAGGAATTGAAATCGACCTCAAACTTGAGTAGCTAAAATGTAATTTACCCTTTTAATTTTGTTCTTCTAAACTTTAGAACCTGTCTAGAATTTTCTTTTTTCTATTTTATAATTTCCCAACTTTAAGGGGAACGTGGAAATTTTGCTAGAAAATAACTTAAATATGAAAATAGTTTTTATTTATGGTTGTTTTATTAGCACACCACGTATTATTGGAAACACTCCACACGGATTTTTTTTTTATTAAATAATGACACACCCTGACCCGGAAAGTTCACTTGGACACCGAATCGAGTTGTGCTGGCCGACACTTGAAGGGTGACGAAGCCAAAAAGTGTAGTGTAGTGGAAAAAGAATGTGAATAAATTTAAACCTAAAAGTGCCTAAAGAAAAGAGTGCGCGAGCGAGCGGGATTGCACCCATTTCACACGTGATGGTAGAGCATAAGAACAATACAGTAATTAGGGTGAAGGTTATACCACTAAAGATAACCATCTCCTGAGATTTGCCAGAACCCTCGTTTACACGTAAGCACAGCTACTAAACCTGGAGGGGCGAAAAAACAAAGTTGAGTGGGTCAGCAAAACAATGCTTGTAAGAAAACCTTTATTTTTTAATATACTAACCCCTTGCCGTAAAACAAGTATAGTTTCCTGAAAACATACTACGTAGGAATGTAAACAATATTACAACATTAATATAATCGAAAATATGCCAAGTCATGATACATCAGATGCCACAGTAATATAATCATGTGATAGTCAAGTATAATCAATTGCTCATCAATCTGTGCTAGCACACGAGTTGGAATTGCCTAAGGCAATTCTACCCGACAGGACTGGGTGTAATCAATACGCTCTAGTACTATGATCACGTGAAGACTGGTGCAGAAGCACGGTCACATACAAGTCGGATTGCCTAATGCAATCTACCCGACAGGACTGACACCTAACTTGGATCCAAAGCGAGCGAATGGTGCGGATGTGAACATACACGTGAAGGATTGGCCTGACCCTGGGTGGAGTACTAACACCGGGGTGCAGCAAGATGAGCATGTACAAATATGTATGAATGTCATGATAGTAATATCCCAACCATATAGCAGCATTTATCACAATTTATATCACAATAACGAAGAATTGGCAATATAAGAGTAAAAGTGAAGTAACTATGCATTTAGGGAAACTATAAATATGTATAGGTATAAAATAAACTGCCCACTCACCTGGAGTCCACGCTACCCTAGCACGAATATCAAGGCGCACAACTGACATAACGCACAGCTGACATAAAACAAAACCCCAAGGACGTTCTAAAATGATTTGAAACCTATTGACCAAAAGTCAACCGTCGGTCAAAGATCGACGGTAGAGTCCATAACCCTACGTAATTTGATCCGGAAGATCCACACATCGCATTTCCGATTTGTAACTTCCAAAGATCCACATTAAGCTTCTAGAACAACATCCTAAAGTTTTGAAACGATCCAACGGTCGGATCTCCACCACTTGCAAATTCAAGTGGAGGTCGACACTTTATTTTATGAACTAACAATTCCAATTCGGGAAGACCCGTATGTCAGATTCCCAATCCGTCAATTCCTAATATCCTTAAATATTACGTACTATAAGGTACTAAGGTTTGGTGACGATCAAACGGTCAGATCGTCAATTCATGCAAGGACCTGTGACGGCCAACTAGGTGGTCAACTACAAAACTACATTAAAACATTGTAATTTCATTAAACAGATGTTAAATATGGAATTAGGGCATCCAAATTAGCCTAGGAAGGTCAGATGGTGTCTTAGCCCGCGCGCCGCCGCGCGTGGTGGCCGACCACCACAGTTCGCCGGAAAATTTCACTATTTCTAAAAATTCTCAAATTTCACAGAAATGAAGATCTCAATGAGATGAACAACTTTCATACCTGCCACGAAGTCCAAAAGTGGATGGAAGATGGTCAATTTTGTCCACAAAGCTGGCAGGTGCCTAAAACTTCCCTGCGTCGATCCGTCGTCTACGGTGGTCCAACGGAGTCAAGGTTGGTTGGTATTTGCTCCTAGGATGATGGGCTACAAAGCCCAAGTGGTGGCATCGGCCATCGCTTTGCCGATTTGCTGAAAAATGGAAAAGGATGGCCGGAGCACCGTTTGACGAGTCGAATTTCGTGGCTTCGCCTCGCCACATGTGGTGGTTTATCAAGGTGGTTCTTGGGTGGGTTTTGTATTTTGTAGAGGGGAATGAGAGCTTCAAGATGGTGGTGGTGGCGTTGAAAAACTCCACCGAAGTTGGCTGAAATTGGCCTTGGAAGATTGGTGGTCGCGGAGGTGGTTTGATTGGGTGCAAGGCTACGGGAAAGCTCCAGCTTTCCCTTTATTTTTTATTTTTTTTATTATTATTATTTTTAAATTTGATTGGCTGCTTGGTCACTTGACCTTGTGGATGATTGGTCCCTATAATCCACACTCCCTTGTCTAATTGGTTAGTCTTCCCACAAGGTGGGAATTCAATTAATTTATAACTAAACTTGAATAACCAACTTCAAACGTCCGTAACTATACCGTTATAATCCGGACTCGCAAACGGTTTTCGCCTATGTGTTCGTAATGACGAGTACTACGAGGATACACTAAATGAATGAGTCCAACGTCTTTCTAACCGATGGTCAACGGAAGTCAAAGTTCTTGCCTCTAGGGCATTTTCGTAAATTCACGCTTTTAAAATTAATAAAAACGTAAAATTAGGGACGGGTTGTCACAAATAACTTATATATTCTAATATGAAATGACTATTAGGCCCCGTTAGTCTTTTAAGAAAACAAATAAAAATTGTAAAAACACTCCCAAACCACTTTCAACGTGCATTCTAAGAATTATTTTTCTTCAAGCTCTTAGAGCCACTCATCTTTCATTGTAGAGCAAAATCCTAACCAATAAAAGTACAAATACGTTGATGAAATTTTTTATTTTTAACAAGTAAAACATGAAATCAAGAAATTATAGAGGCTTAATACTTGAATGTTTTTCATTCTTTTCTATTACCTATGCTTCATCTTGCCTACACCATTTGAGTTGGTTATGCATTATCCAGATTTGCCTATTTGGATAATTTTAATTGAAAAAGTAACGTGGGGTGTGTTAAAAAATATGTAGGGTGAATAAAAAAACCTTTTATTTGTCTATAAGTATTATAGTCTAATAATATTTTTCTTCAGTTGTAAGTGAGAGGTTTTATGATTTTCTTCCCCCTTAATCTTTCTTCTTACCCTCCCTTACGATTAAGTCACGTCAACATTTTGTGTTGACTTTTATATAGAGAGACAAAAAAAATTTGTAAGAGGAAAAGAGAGAGGGGGATGAGATTAGGACGGGAGAAAATTCTACTTCAGTAGGGAAAGCAATAGCATTCCAAGGAAAGTCTAAAACCACAAACTCATAACGCATATACTTTTTTAATGTGCTGGGAATACGGCTTGGTACACAAAGTGTAATAATACAAGTAGTTGAATATATATATATATATATATATATATATATATTTTTTTTTTTAAATATCCACCAATTGTATTATTACACTTAATGTACTGAACCGTATTTTTGACACACTAAAAGTCTGTCTCGTATCGTCCTTGTTTTCTGGTCTCGAGAGCACAAACTCATTCAAGATGCATGACCAAGTGTCTCATGTTTTTTTTTTTTTTTTTTTTTTTATGGAAAAAAAAAAAGTTTTCTACGTTGTTTAGTCCACGACTTTTCTACCCAAAATGTATGTGGTTCGCATCGCATAGTTATTGTAGAAAGCAATACAGACGTTTGACGTATCCCACCATATTAAAGCCTAAGTTTTCTTCAGACATTAACATCCTCGAATCGATGGCTACTTTTCAGAAATCTTATACCACTACTGATGTCTTCAACTTAATTCCTCAAAACTCATTTCGTCTTCATGCTCTACTCAGGTATCTACCCTCTCAACCAAAAAAACTTAAAAGCAACTCATCCCATTCGACATGGACTTATAAGCAACTCCACCCGTTCTACCATGTCGAGTAGCACGGGAAGTGGAGGTTAGTTACCATTCGCTCTCAATAGCGATTTTTATGACTTTTACTATCCGTACTAATTTTTTGGGTAAATTACATAGTACATCCTCAGGTTTGAGGTCTATTACAATCTCATACAACATCTTTAAAACATTTCACTTTCATACCTCACGTACTGTTTTATTTCAAAATAATACCTCCTTAGATTTTCCATCCATTGGTCTGTTAAATGCTGATGTGGCGGCCACAGTTATGCCACATGGCAAAAAAAATATTTTTTTATTCATTTTAAATATTATAATAATTTACCCTTTAAAAAAAAAAAAAAAAAAAAAAACCCAAATTGAAACCCGCCTCCGCTCAACCCCCCAACCCACCCCTGCAAACAAACCCAGAAACTTCACCCCCCCCCCCCGACCCACCTCCCTATCCTCCCATCACCACTGCAGCCCTTTCCCATCACTATCTCAGCCCTCACCCCCTCCCCCGCAGCCCCCATCCCACCTTCTCCCTCACCTCCCTCTCTCTCACTACAACTACAACTCCTCTTCGATTTGAATTTGTATGCGTTCACAACTCCTATTCGGACGAGAATTTGTATGCTACAACCATTTCCACCCAACCTGCTGCAAATGCAAAGCCCAAACTCCATGGTTGCCACATCACACCCAGAAACTGATGCAGTTGCACATGATGTTCAAAGGTAAGAACCCTAATTTTCCCCCTAAATTACTCAAATCCTCATTTGGGTTCTGCACATTTTTCGATTCTGCAAACTGGGTTTTGCTTATTTTTCGATTTTACTAATCTTCCCCCAAATTACTCAAATCATCATCGCCCAAATATCCCCTCTGAGTCCCCCAAATATCTCATCCTTTCTATTTAAAGAAAAGTTTTTTGAAAAAAAAAACTCATATCTTCCCACCCAGCCACCCCCTCCCCATCACCACCGCAGAGCTCTCTCGTTTCCAGTTTTCAATACTGGAAATAAGCAATTAAACCAAATTAAAAATTTTAAAATGAAAGAAAAATATGTAAAAAACAAAAAGTAGATATGTAATTGCAGATCTTCAATTACAGCCTTCAACCTACCTTTCCACTTAACATCCTATACACTTCCCCTTTCCCTCTTTTCCTCCGATCTCGATGAGCTCCACCATCAAACAGATATGCAATTGTAGTGAGAGAGAGAGGGAGATAAAAATTAAAAAAATTGCAGTGAAAGAGATGAGAGAGAAAGAAGGAGGGAGGGAGAGTTTGGGTCCTCGGTCACGGAGTGCTTGAGGAATGAGGGAGGAAGAAACGGGAAAAGAATAAAGGTGGAGGAGCACTGAAAAAGGATAAAGGTGCCAATGATGGGATGGGGGTGGAAGAAACGGGGTTTAGTTTCTTTTCTAGTTGACAAAGAACCCAAAAAAAAAAAAAAAAAGCATTTTTTTTGGGTATCTTTCCTAGTCGACAAAATATTTTTTATTTTTTTAAAAATTTTTTTTCTGAGTAAATATTATAATATTAAAAATGAATAAATTTTTTTTTGACACGTGGCACAAATTTGGCAGCCAGGTGGCACAACTGTGGCAGCCGCGTCAGTATTTAACAAGCCAATAGATGGAAAATCTAACGGAGGTATTATTTTGAAATAAAATATTACGTGAGGTATGAAAGTGAAATGTTTTAAAGATGTTGTATGAGGTTGTAATAGACCTCAAACCTGAGGGGGTACTATGTAATTTACCCTAATTTTTTTATGCATTGTAATTATAAAATTTCATTTGTTAGTGAGAGATCTTAAGTTTAAATCTTAAAAATGACAAAGTTTATAACTATTTTATTCTCCACCCCTTAATGTAAATATATCATATATAAAAGGGTTTTTATCACAAAAGGTCCTTGAAATTGACCCATCTCATCAAGATGGTTCCTGAAATTGAAAATCGATCAATGTTGTCCCTGAAATTAGGTGTCGCAAATCAATGTGGTCCTTCCGTTACAATTCTGTTAAAAATTCCGTTATGTGCTGATGTGGCACACAAGTGGGTCCCACAATGTAATTAAATATTGCCATGTGGATTAAAAATATTTAAATAATAATTAAAAAAATTATTTTATACAATTAAAAACAAAAACAAAAGGAAGAAGCTTCTTCCCCTCCTACCCGAAAACCCCAGCAAAATCTGGGAAACTTTGATAGCAGTCAATACCTTGTAAAGATTGATTTTGGTAATCTGGTACCCCAATCCCCAGTTGGGAAGAAACTGGGCTACCTCGAAAAGGTTCTTCTTCTTCTTCTTCCGCTTGGGTTTCTTTGAAGCTGAACAAGGAGAAGCGGCGTCGGAAGTTGGGTTTTGGGAAGTGGTGTTGAAGCTTCTGAGGAAGCTCGATGCGAGCCTCCAGAGGCCTCCGGTTCGATCTGTTAATGATGAGTCGCTGGGTAGGAGGGGAAGAAGAAGATGAACAATCATCTTCTTCTTTTCTTTTTTTTTATTATATAAAATAATTTTTTAATTGTATAAAATAATTTTTTAATAATTATTTAATTATTTTTAATCTACATGGCAATATTTAATTACATTGTGGGATCCACTTGTGTGCCACATCAGCACATAACGAAATTTTTAACAGAGTTGTAACGGAAGAACTACATTGATTTGTGACACCCAATTTCAGGGACAACATTGATTGATTTTCAATTTCAGGGACCATCTTGATGAGGTGGATCAATTTCAGGGACCATTTGTGATGAAAACCCTATATAAAAAAAACGATAATTTTGATTTAATAAAATAAAAGAGCCTTCAAAATCAATGGACAGACGGCCGACTATGGTGGCTCTATAGAGCCTTCAAAATCAATGGACAGAACCAGGACCATGGTGGCTTTAGAGCCTTCAAAAGGGATAGACCCTGGACCATGGTCGGCTTTAGAGGACTGAGGTGCTCAGTATTTGAATTGTCTAGAGACATCCCTTAAAAGCTGGAAAGCAGCGAAAGCAATGGCATTAGGAGAAAGACAAACCACAAACTCGTATCCCTTTTCTTCTCACGCGGTGTGAGTCGTCTCAGAACGCTCACGTCCTTCCATGTCCAACTGTTTCACGTTTTTATTAAGAAAAAACAAGATTTCCATGTTTAGTCACCGACTTTTCTACCCAACTTCTGATTCACATATGTATGCGGCTCACATCGCAATACAGATGTATAACGTATCCCACCTAGTTAAAGCCCAAGTCTTCATCGTACATTAATATACTCGAACCCATGGATGTGTTTCAGAAACCTTATACCACAACTGTTGTTTTCAACTTAATCCTCAGAACTCAGTTCGTCTTCATCTTCTATCTCAGATATCTACCCTCTCAACCACAAAAAAAACTTCAAGCAACTCCTCCCGTTCTGTCATGGCAAACAACATGGGGAAGGGGAGGTTAGTTACTATTCGCTCTCAATAGTAATTTCTATGACAGTTACTATTCATAATTTTTTTTAAATGCATAATTAAATGAAATACAACCCTAAAGGTTGTTTAAATAATCTTCGTAAACACTATACATGCCAAAGGCAAATAAAACGTGAGACTACAAAAATTCCAAAAGTACCCTTAAACGTCAATAAAATGGGAAAAAAAGATCTTCAATCGTGGCAAAGACTTGGAATCTCCTTGTCGTTTTCTGTACAAAAAGGTATTTTTGACCCATGATTCTGACATCGAAAACTCAAAATATATTATTCATGCGAAAATATTATTCAATCAACCTATATATATGCTTTGTTAATATGATCCTCCACACTTCATTATCGACTTAGCTTTTTAATAAGATTTCAACTACTTTCACGGTGCCACTTGTCATATCTAAAAAAAAAAAATCATTGCTCGTATTTTCAATAAAACTTTCAACCATTCACGCCGCACAACATGTCATTGTGTGATCTTTTAATTTCCTTTAAATTGTCTATAGAAAGCCTTCAAACCACATCATCTCCTCATACCAATAAACTATAATTCTATATCCTCTCGGCTCTCCGCTCATCAATTATCATATATTTTTTATTTTAAAAAAGGTCATTCATATCTACATGTGGATCAATGAAATTGCTTTTCCTTCCTCCTTCGAGATGGAGATGGAGATAAAGTCAAGCTGCTAAGTGAAAAAGGGTCTTCAAATAAAAGCAATTCTCTCCTTCCTTCTGTGAGAGCATCTCTCTCCTCCTGTGAGAGTTTTCTTTCCCTCCCGTGTTGGTGAGGGTTTCATTGTACCCATCTTCTCCGGCGCCGACTCTGGCTTCGGCTGGAGTCGGTCGTCCTCTTCCCCTTCCTCCTGCTGTTTTTCTCTTGCTTTTCCTTTCTTTCTTTTTTGCTTTCGCCGGTGACCTCCTTCTGTTTTTCTCTTGCTCTTCCCCTTCCTCTTTCCCTTCCCGCTCTGGCTGTGACCTCCTTCCCCCAGCGGCGATCATCCTCCTTCATCTCTGATCCGGCATGCAAGTGCTTCCAAACCGCGTTCTGCTGCGGTATTTCGAGAGGGTGCGTCGAGATCTGGTTCTCTCACCAGCTCGGGTGCTTCGCACCACCACCCTTTCACTGTCTCTGCCGTCTGTGGCAGCGTTGTTCGCGAGTCGCCGCAAACTTCCTCCTCTTCTTCAGCTGGGTGCGGATCGTTCTTCAAGTTGAGATGCTGCACATCTTCTGGCGCTGCTTGGCCGTGGACAGGGTTTGGTCAGAATGCGTTCGGAGGCGGCGGGTGTTCCCGTTTCTGGCGTTTGGCCGTGTCTGTGTTTTGGGCTTCACCTTTTGGTTGGCCCGGTGTACTGTGTTGTTTGGGCCTGTGTTTGGCTGTTTTTTGTGTTTTGTTTGGGCCTTAAGTGTGCATATGTGTATGTTTCCTTTGTGCTAATGCAGTAGCCTTTGACCAAAAAAAAAAAAAAAAAAAAAAAGAAGTCAAGCTGCTAGCTTATGGATTCCAAATGAACAATAGAGTCCACCACGTGATCCTTGCCCACTACCTCATCAATAATAGGGTTAGGGTGTCCATTTGTAATGCACGAGATCCACTTGTCCCTCCACACTCTTAATTGATGCCCGCTAAGAATTTGCCACAGTGCACCTTTTAGAATCAGGTTTTTTCCCTTCAATAAAATAGACCAAACCCAAGACTAAGAGGTCATCCGCCTTTCTTGGCTTCCAGGATGGGTAGATGAGGGAAGTAACGCTCCTTCAAAACTAGGGCCGATAAAGAATTTGGCTCATGAATTTTGCCATAGTAATTTTGACAAAGGGTGAAGTTGCTCTTGTAACTTAATAGCTGCTCATACTATGACCCATATCATCAATCTCCATTAATATTAGATAATTTGGCAGCCATGGCTGTCGCCCGTCGACCCTACCTTTCTTCTCCGACATATATTTTTTTCTTTCTACATCTCTCAATTAATGTTAGATTCGATAGAGTAATTGTTACTCTCAATCGATGAGAACCGTATTGATCAAGGTTTTGTGGATTTCGCAATCTGGCGTAACAAATTTGATAGTCGTAAACAAAGGACCTCCAGCCGGGGGAAGAAGGAAGGCTGCAGTTGGGGATCATCCTTTTTCTCTAATTAATTCTTTAAATTAATTAGATAAAGAATTCGTTGAAGATAGGGTTTGGAGATGAAGGAAGGTTGTGTTCGGGGAAGAATGAAGGTTGGGTTTGGGGAAGAAGGAATGACTTGGGGGAGAAGGAATGGCTGGGAAGACGTCGGGAAGGGAGGGGTTGGGTCGGAGGGGGAAGGAAACCGTCCATCTCCTCTGTTTTTTTTTTTTTTAATTTTTTAAAGGTCAAAATGATATTAAAATTCTAGCTCTATAAAAATAAGGATATAAGGCGAAATTTGAATGGAACTATCAGCTGATGTGGTATTAGAAACTACAAACTAGTATTATCCTTTTTCCACTTGCTTGCCTTCTGTTTGGATGAAAGAAATAACTTGAAATTTTGACAAAAACAAAATTTAAAAGTTAACATGCATTAATTGCTATGTTTGAATTCATGAAACATAGAAATTGAATTTTTGTGTGAAAAAAACAATTTAGGATCTCCAATTTCCAAGTCTAAATTCATCTTACAGGATTCCATGAGTGAGAGTTAAAAAAAAAATTTTAAAAAAAAAAGAAGTTAACATGTATTAATTGCCTTGTTTGAATTCATGAAACATAGAAATATTGAATTTTTGTGTGAAAAGAAAATTACAATTTAGGATCTCCAATTTCCAAGTCTAAATTCATCTTCCAGGATTCCATGAGTGAGAGTTAAAAAAAAAAAAACAAACAAACAAAAAACTCAACCATGAGAGCCCATCACTACCTTTTCCACCATCATCATCGTCAAATTTGCCGCCATCACTATCATCGCTGATTCCCCCACCGTCCACCATCATCATCGTCGTTACCACTACCATTCTCTTTACTTTGACACCAAAACTCCATACAATTTTACTTCCCTATTACATATCTGTATTCTCTTGAAATTTTAAAATGCGAACAATGATTGTTAGAGCAATTGCTATCATATACGTGTGTGTGTGTATCTCTATTCTATGAAGAAAAGAGGGCTTGTCAACTTTTTGCCCACTTTTTTTTTTTCATTTTTGCCCACACTTTTGATACATAATGTTGACAAAAAAGGAGGGCAAAATAGTAATTTGTCTCTTTTGACAAAATGACAATCATATCCCTATTTTTCCTATTTTACCCCCCCCCTTTTTTTTTTTTTTTTTTTGAGAAAATGACAATCATAAAAAGGGAAAAAAGTTGACAAGGAGGCTTCTCTTAAGACCATCTCCAATGGTTGGGCTAAAAGCCAAACATTTTAGTCCGCAAAATTTAGTTTTTAGCCCTGAAACAGTTTTTCTACTCCAACGGTTCTACCCTAAAATTTTAGCCCGAGATTATTAAAGAATAAACTTAGGCTATTTTTTTTCTTAAATTAATTTTTTTTAAATAAATATGTAGACTATCGTAAATTAATTTTATGAACATTTTAATCTAAAAAAATTTAAATTTCGATAAATATTTTCACTTGATTCGATGGAGCCCACACCGATTTCTGGGCTAAATTCTGGGGGGAATCTAGCCCTTAGTTTAGCATTTAGCCCAAATTTTCCCCTTGGGTTGGAATGAGTTTGGGGGGAAATTTTGGGAGGTAATTTGGCTTTTAGCCCACCATTGGAGATGGTCTAATATGATAGTATAGAAAAAAAAATATGCACTTATTAAGAGAAATTGTTCTCACACACAAAATGTGTGCTTTCTGATTGTATATAATATGAGAAGACAAAAACGGTGAAAACTTTCAAAATCCCAAGAAATGCCCTCTTTTTTTTAGGGTTTCCAATATAAAACAATTTATTTCTGGGGATAAAATAGTAATTCAAGACATTTTGAATGAACTTAGTATTTGATTTATTTTTTTTTTTTTCAAATGAAAACCCCATACGGTGGGTGCTTTTATAAAAAATGATGAAGCTTTCATATACCCAAATTACTCCTCTTCCATTAAGATTTCAAAAATAAAAAAATTCACAAAAAAAGAACCCACATAGTGACGCTGTGTGTGGTTACGTTCATTAATTTTTTCAAATATATTTTAATAAAAAACAATAATATCTAAAATAAGTAAAACTAAAAATAAAATAAAATAAAACAATGGAAAAGAGAGTCAATTACAACATGCTACAAGAAACTAATAAACAGTAATGGCCCAAGTACTACCCTTCCCTCCTGCCATTGCAATGGATGGAAGTGCTCTTACGTACACCCATCAGACTCATCATGCCCTGTTTAATATTACCACGTTATCCATACTATTCATGCTCTTACACTCATGGCCTCTTCAAATTTTCCACGTTATTCATTCTACCTAATACTATTCATGATCTATTAACGTCACTCTCAAACACACTGTGTGTGCGCCCCTGATCCTATCTTTTCAAGAAGAAAAGAAATTTCTCACGCTACGTTTATTAGAAATAAGTTTTCCACGTTTAATTGAATATCGACGACTATTCTACTTTCTCAACATGTTTTCTGTGTTTTGGTGAAAGTTCCTCCCAACTTCTAGTTCCTGGAACGAACTTATATATATTTTCACAACTCACAGTTCCTCCCACCAAAATATTCCACCAGTTTAAAGCAGATCATCGTACTACTTCGAGTGCTTCTACTTTCAATTCAAAGCATTTTTGAAAATTTTGTCAAACAACCATTTTTCACAACTGAAGTGCTTTTATTTCATAAGAAAGCGTTTTTAACTCTTTTGAAAGTACATTTAAACGAACTCTAACGTCAATGGCTACTTTTCTCAAATATACTAGTACTGCTGCTACTGTTACTGGCTTTCAACTTAAGAATCCTCAAAACCCATTCCATCTCCATTCTCATTCTCAAACACGTACCCTCTCAACCCAAAAAGGACTAGTAACCCCAACGGCTGCTCTCAGCATTACCCCTACCACCACCATCTCACACACATTTAGAAAACTCAAGGACCAAGGCAAAGTGGCATTTATCCCCTACATCACCGCCGGCGATCCTGATCTTTCAACCACGGCTCAAGCTTTGAAGATGCTCGATTCTTGCGGATCAGATGTGATCGAATTAGGCGTGCCATACTCAGATCCAATACTAGACGGTCCAGTTATTCAGGCTTCAGCCACACGTTCCTTGGCAAGGGGGACGAATTTCAACGCAATTATGTCAATGTTGAAGGAGGTGGTGCCACAATTGTCTTGTCCAATTGTTCTATTTTCGTACCTCAACCCGATTCTTAACCATGGTGTTGAAAAGTTCATGCACAACATTATGGACGTTGGGGTACATGGGCTTGTGGTTCCAGACGCTCCATTTGAAGTGACAAACAGTTTGAGAATCGAAGCTGTGAAAAATAAGATAGAGTTGGCTCTACTAACTACACCAACTACTCCAACAGATCGAATGAAAGACATTGTTGAAGCTTCAGAAGGATTTGTATACCTTGTGAGCACCGTGGGAGTTACCGGTGTACGTGAATCCGTGAATGAACAAGTTCCAACCCTTTTAAGGGAAATTAGAGAGGCGACAAGCAAGCCTGTGGCAGTTGGCTTTGGGCTCTCAAAGCCTGAACACTTGAAGAAAGTAGCCGAGTGGGGAGCTGATGGTGTTATTGTTGGTAGTGCAATTGTGAAGGTGTTGGGTGAAGCAAAATCTCCCAAGGAAGGGTTGAAAGAACTTGAAACTTTCATCAAATCGTTGAAATCTGCATTATTGTAAAAAAGGAAACAGTACTAGGGGGTCAGTGACCTTATTAACTGTGCTATTGTTGTGTACTGTGTGGGGTTAGTATTATTGTGTTGGAATATATTTGGTATTTTATGCCTTGGGTGTTTTTATTTTTTTTTATTTTTTATTTTTTTTATTTTTAAGGATAATAATTTTAGATGACCCCTTAGCCTCATTTTCCCTTTTGTTTTGGTTTTTGGTTCTACCTGCATGGACTTGTTTGGGTGGTTTAGATCTTTCGGTTCTTCTCTGGTATGGCGGTTTTGGTGGCGATTTTTGGTTGGGAGTTTTTCCTTGTTGCTAGTTGATTTGTGGTGCGATTCCTTCATCGAATTCGATGCGGAGTTGGTTTTCTTCGGGCGATTACCTGTGCGGTCGCGGGCGAGGGGATGGCGTCGGTCGGCCTTTGCTGGTTGAGGCTTTGGGTTTGTTTACGTATGCCTTTTTGTTGAACGAGCTTTGGCTATCCTCGCTTTATTGGGCTAGTTTGTTGTATTTGTATTTTGTCTTTCTCATTCTATGCAGCGGTTGCGTTTTCTTTTGTTATAAACAAGTTCACGACAACGACGCATCGTTTGGTTGCCGTTAAAAAGTACAAATAATAGACCATGGACCACGTCTTTTGGGCATAAAAAATAACAAAAAAATAAACACAACATAAAGGGGACCACTCATCCTCATTAACCCTCACATATTCATTTCCCCAATTCCCACCTCACTGCCGTGCCTTCTGCCTTTTTTTTAATTTAAATTATTAATTCCTAATTTAACATAAATGTTTGCTTAATTGACTTTCTTTATAAGAATTATAATATGAGTATTGATTATTGGTATGAATCATATTGATATGTTTTTTCCTTCTTGGAATTAAAGAATTGAATCTTGAAGCATTTTTTACCTGATTTTTATTGCAATTTGATCTTTGATTTAGACTAGTTTTTCATCAGTCCGATTCTTCGTTTTTGCTGCTAATTTTACTGTGGGAATCAGATGGTGCCTCAAAATCATAGATTTTTAGGCAAAATTTAGCTACCATTTTTCGAAAGAGTGTAGCTTTTATCAAAATTTGATGCTTGAAAGGGGTTGACACATCAACTATTGGTTAAAATTGCAATTTTTATCTTTTAAAAAAAGTTAATTTTTATTAGGTAAATATGTTTGCAAAAAAATCAAATTGGTATGATAAATCACTGTTTTCAATTTGGCATATCATACAAAAGTTGCTTGTATCAAATATAGGCTTCGTTTGAATTTTGGGATTTTATTTCAATGGACAAACATGTAAATTCAGTCCTCTTGACCAAATGAGGCCATGTAGTAATATGCTCAAAGAGATGGACATCACTGCAATGCTCCCTTTCCTTAAAGCTATTGACCGAGTAGCAAATTTACAACATAAAATCTCATTGGCAAAAATTGTAAATTGTTTGTCTTGATAATTATATATGAACAAAATTAATATTGTCTATTATATAAAAGAATTTGGTTGTCTACATTTATTTTAGAACATTTTACTCTTTTAAATTTCGCCCATCCTCCAGACAATTCATGATTTCGTCACTGTTTTCGGATTACGTATTATTCATAATTTTGTAGTCCGTTAATTCATCTATTTTACATATTCTAATTTTTAACATGGCATCAGAGCAAATTCAATCCTTCTTGGTGTCGGTTTGTCTATCGCTTCTACGTCTCTTTAGCTTCTCTCTCTGCTTTTTCTATGTTATAGATCCATATGAATTGTTATTTGGGTTGAGACGGTTTAGTTGTCGTTGAAAACTAGGTTACAGAAAACTCTGAAAATCTGAAGCCGCAGTCCGCATCCGCAGTCCTAAAGTCTGAACTCCCGTGAAGTCTTAACAAGAAGACCAGGTTTGATATATGCTGATGCATACAGGAGAAGCAATTGCATATAATAGCAAAAGAAAAAAGAGAAACAAAGAAGAATTATAACGGTTTTGCGAAGAAAGATACAAAGATTTTCGAGAGACATTTTTCAATGTGACCGAAACACGAGATGGTACACTACGTGTCATAGATTGCTGATTACGGGCAATTAGAAAATCAAGGGGAGCTTTAGGGGAAGCCACTAATTGGTTTTGAGGCTCATATGGATGACACGAGAAGGATTGTACTTATGAACAAGATTTTTATAGTATGTTATGTTGTTGCCCACCGCAACAGTCGCTAGGGTACTTGGACTGATAGCCAAACCACTCGAGAAGTTTTTAACGTTGTGTATGTGGTACCACTTTTTTCTTTTATTTGTTGTGTTGTATTTGGAATATAAAAATCTTGTTCGTTTAGAGAAACACAAATGTTTCTTTTCAAAGACCACAACGTCAACATGTGCATTTATTTCCATCTGGAATTTGCATTTGTCTCTGCATTTGGAATTCGTATCTGTCCTTTCATCCGGTATTTGCATTAACATTGGAATTGGAAGTGCGCATTGGCACTGGTATTGACATTGGTATTGAAATTTTGCACTGGTAGGTACCAGTAGAATTTCGTATTAGAATTGGCATGAAAATTATCATATGTTTTCTTTTTGGCAAACTCATGTTGTTTACCATCATGAGTTTGACTGGGGTGTTGAAACAGTCAATTAGTAAGCACTTTGGTTTATTATTGTGTTAGGGTATTTTTCACTTACGGTTTTCTTGTAGGATAAAGATTTTGATTCCTTGCTTATTAGGGTTAAAATTAGTTCTTTATAATAAGATGTTTGTAACTCGGCTAGAATAAGTCTTGCAAGATTTAGTTTCTTCGAGTTATGTAATATTTTGGCAATTTTGTAGTGTTTCTTTGTTTTAGGTAATTAAGTATTAGAAGACTTTGGATGCAGTCCTTATCTATCAATGTTTTTTGACTGAAACCTTGTTGATTTTCAGTTTTTAACTGAAGTCATTGACATTAATGTAATAATGTATAGGTTATTGTATTTTTAAAACTAAAAATTGAAATATAAATTGTTTGAAATTACGGTTTTTTTACCCGATTGTAACTTAACTGTAATTTGCATCTAGTTTGTCGAGTTCAATACTTCAATCTAACGATTTATATTTAGATGTGAAAGGAGAAACTGTAGACATCGAAATTTCGTGAAAATAAACGTTGACAAAAAAATTAAAATTTCAACGCTCATGTGTCACATAAATTTTATACGTAGCGTGTGAATCAACGAAAAATCGAAATAATTCAGAAAAGTCATCAAACAGGACACATGTCAACGCCTGGCAGAAGTGATTTATTTCATCTGATTATTTAAAACCAAAAAATCAAGTTTTGGAATTCTATAAATAGGAATCCATTTCATACATTTCATTCCACCAATTTACATTACACAAAAGCCTTGAAGCTTTGAAACTCCAAACGCTCTCAAGCAAATCCCGAAGAATCAAGGAAACTCTCTTTGTTCTTCGCCGAATCGTTCTTCGAAGATCAAGCCCAAAAGCCCTTCGAAGATCCGTTCATCCTCAAAGATCAAGCCCCAACGGCCCTTGAGGAAATCATCCACTGTTCATCCTAAAGATCAAGCCCCGACGGCCCTTTGGATCAGCAGCCCATCAACAAATCCACACATCCTCGTTCATCAAGATCAAAGCCTTCCAAAGGCCCTTGAAGAACTGTTCATCCAAAGATCAAGCCCCGACGGCCCTTCGGATCAACAACCAAACCACCAAATCTACACCTTACGAAGATAGAATCAGAGGCAAATTGTAAAAGAGATTGAAACCCAAAATTCAAATACACAAATATTACTTTGTACGCGTGTTCTTGTCTCTTTCGTTTCAGGAATTTTCGTGTTTACAAATTTGGCACGCCCAGTGGGACCATCTCTACCTCTCATCTCTTTCTCCGTTCAAGGAAATCAAAGCACACCTCAAAATCAATGGCATCAAAGGAGGGCCAAGCCATTCTCGCAATTGTCGGCGCTACCTCCATTGAACAACAGCTGGCTCGGATGAGTGAAGCAATTGCAAGGCTCACAAAGACCGCAGAGGGGCAAAACTTGCAAGTCACCACACTCATCAACCGCCAAAAAGCACAAATGGCATCAAGCAAAGGACAAGTCGTTCTCGCAACCACCAAGGGAAGGAGCCTGAGCACTTCCGCCGCGAACGGAGCATCCATTGGCGCCACAACCACTCCTCAACGTGCCGCTACAAAGTTTGTGCCGTTAAGGGAGCAAGGGGAACATAAAAAACGCGAGCCTGTCATCAACCTGACCTCGCTAGGGGCACCTAAGCATGCTGCTGAAGGAAAGCCACGTATGTTGGTTGCACAAGTCATGACCATCGGCGTGATTTCAGTCGAAGAGCAGCTGGCCCAGATGAACGAAACGATCGCAAAGCTTGCACGGACTGTGGAAGAGAAAGACTTGCATATCACCGCACTCACCAACAGATTGGGAGCGCAACACGAGGAAGGAGACAACTCTGGCGTGAAGAAAGATGCCGAAGAAGAAGAGGAGCCTCCGGTGGAGAAGCCTGAAGAGAAGCAAGAAAAAAACCAACCGGCGGCACTTCTGGGAGCTCTTTCTATCCAACAGCTGCAGGAAATGATCGCCAACACCATCAAGGCGCAGTACGAAGGGAGCTCCTATACCTCCATGTTGTACTCAAAGCCTTACTCCAAGACGATCGACACCTTGAGGATGCCAAGAGGCTACCAACCACCGAAGTTCATGCAGTTCGATGGCAAAGGCAACCCGAAGCAACACGTCGCCCATTTCGTGGAAACTTGCAACAACGCAGGGACGGAAGGTGACTACCTCGCCAAGCAGTTTGTGCGCTCACTAAAAGGGAATGCATTCGAGTGGTACACAGACCTAGAACCCGAGTCCATCAACAGCTGGGAGCAATTGGAGAAGGAATTCCTCAATCGCTTCTACAGCACCCGCCGCACCGTGAGCATGCTGGAGCTGACGAGCGTAAAGCAGTGGAGGGATGAGCCGGTGATGGACTACATCAACCGATGGCGCAACCTTAGCCTCGACTGCAAAGACAGGCTCTCGGAGATTTCGGCAATCGAGATGTGCGTCCAGGGCATGCATTGGAGTTTGCACTACATCCTCTAAGGCATCAAACCACGTTCCTTCGAAGAGCTAGCCACCCGCGCCCACGACATGGAGCTAAGCATCGCTCACCATGAAAAGAAGATGCCAATCTTCAACTATAAGAAGGACAAGGCGTTTGTTCCGAAGGTGGACAATCACAGGAAAGAGCATGTCAAGGAAGCCTTCACTGTCAACACTTCCCCTATAAGAACATCCCCTGCACCCGTCAAGATCTCCTCCAAAATCAAAGCAAATGAGGTAAAGAGATATGAGCCTTTCCGCACCCAAGACAGGTACAAAAACACCTTAAGGGAGCTGGAGCAAAAGACGTACCCTTTTCCTGACTCGGATATGGCAGCAATGCTAGACGACCTATTGGAAAAGAAAGTGATTGAGTTACCGGAGTGCAAGCGCCCCGAGGAGATGAACCGCGTCAACGATCCTAAGTACTGCAAGTACCATCGTATCGTAGGTCATCCCGTGGGCAAATGCTTCATCCTCAAGGAGCTCATCATGAAGTTGGCGCAAGAAGGGCGGATTGAACTCGATCTGGAGGACACAGCCGCAACGCACACCGCTACGATCGCATTTGGATCCTTCGATCCTGTTCCCCTCCAAAGGATTCATGATCGTTCCCGCCAAAACTCAAGTCACAAGGCACCTTCTGCGCAACCACCGCTGGGGGCAAGCGACCAAAATACGCCTACCAACGATGAAGAAGGATGGACATTGGTGACCTACAGAAAAATGAGGAAACCAAGACAGCAGGCCGCAAGACACACCACTACGATTATGTTTGGATCATTCGGTCTCGTTCCCCTCCAAAGGAATCATGATCGTTCCCGCCAAAGCTCAAGTCATACGGCACCTTTTGCACAACCACCGCTGGGGGAAAACGACCAAGACGCACCTACCAACGAAGAAGAATGGTGGACATTGGTGACCTACAAAAAGACAAGGAAGCCAAGACCACAAGCCACAAAGCCAAAGGTGGAACAAGGGAGAAAACATCACCGTCACAACAATAGGAAGTCCAAGAGAAGCGCAAAAGCCGCTAAACCAACATACAGTGGGGAACTCATGGAGCAAGAGCTGCGCATTCCCGTCTCCTTGCACGAGTACTTCCCGAATGACTTCTTCCGGCAGTGCATTACCGCCTCCTGTCACATGGTCAAAGTAGAGATAGAAGGGCCCTCAAAAGGCAAAGCTATCGCCGCTAAGGAAGGAGAAACCCTTATGCCCGAAGAAGGTCTGCCAACACACTATAGCATCAAACAAAATCGAGAGGAGCCTAAACCCACCCCTCGAAGGTCAGTCTTCAAAAGGATGAATCATTCAAGGCCCAGAAATTCGGCGCTTGATCACATCGGTGGCTCAAACCAAACCTCCGTCTTCAAGAGGCTTAGCATGCCAACACTTCAAAACTCTGTCTTCGAAAGGTTATCAAAACCTGAGAAACAAAGCGGCATAGCTAGCTCTCTTCCGCGACGATCAGCTTTGGACAGACTTGAAGAAACCAAGAAGTCTTCTAAAAGGAGGAAAACAACGCTGGAGGGAGAAAAGCTTGACGGACTAGCAGAAAGATGCGACGTTCGGAGCTCGATTTCTTCAAAGACGAAGCACCAATTGGAAAGGGGGCAAAGCAGCTCTGGTCAACCTCCAGAGCAAGGTGAAAGTGTTGGAGATAATGAAACTTCGACACAAAGATGGTCCATCCCCGTCACAATGGGCGACCTCTTCCCCGAAGACTTCTTCGATTACTCATCAAAGGCTCCTTGCTATGAAGATTGCGAAGATCGCCTTTCCTACACCACTTGACAAATTAACACACTATGCTCCTCGTTCGCACGAGCCTAAAAGGCGACACCAATGCTCCTCGTTCGCACGAGCCTAAAAGGCGACACCAATGCTCCTCGCCTGCATGAGTTGAAACTGCACACGGCACCAACACTTCTCGCCTACATGAGCTGAAACTGCAAACGGCACCAAAATGCTCCTCGCCTGCATGAGTTGAAACTGCACACGACACCAACGCTCCTTGCCTGCATGAGTTGAAACTGCACAATACACCAACGCTCCTTGCCTGGACGAGCTGAAACTGCATCATGGCACCAAAGCTCCTTGTCTGTGCGAGAGTAAAAGGCGACAACAAACACTCCTTGCCTGCACGAGTTGAAACTGCATCACGGCACCAATGCTCCTGGCCCGCAAGAGCATAAACTGCGTACGACACAAAAAGAAAATATACCAAAAAAAAAAAATATGTATTTGAACTACGTTATGACTTGATCTCTTCTTTGGAAGAGTACGTAGGCAGCTCGAACATTCAACTTTGAGTTCAGTCACATCAAAATAAAAAATAAGGTTTTATTAAACATTTGACTATCAAGAGTCAGTTCCATTACAAATACAAGCAGAAGAAACCGACGAAATCAAGCTTGTTTCCATTCCTCCTCAGCTCACAACACGCCCTTCAGCAAAGCTCCAAGCAGCAGGCAAGAGGGACGGCAATGGCAACACCTTGATCAAAGTCGACGAAGAACTTCAGTGACCGCCGTCAAACGACTAGCCGGTTGTGAAGCTCAACGCTTTGCGATAGTCACCAAGCTTGACTCCAACTCTCCGTTTGCCCTTCAGCAAAGCTCCAAGTAGCGGCAAGAGGGACGGAGACGTCACTGCCGAGGACAATTGTGAACAAAGCACAACAGCGCACGATCAAGTAACGCCCTTCGGCAAAGCTCCAGGCAACGGCAAGAGGGACGGCAACTTCAGTGACCGTCGTCAAACGACTAGCCAGTCACCAAGCCTGACTCCAACTCTCCGTTTACTCTTCAGCAAGCTCCAAACAGCGGCAAAAGGGTCGGCAATGTCACCACACTTGATCAAAGTCGGCGAAGAACTTCAGTAACCGCCGTCAAACGACTAGCCGGTCGTGAAGCTCAACACTTTGCGATGCCACCAGGCTTACGTCACCAACTACAACAAAGCTTTTGAGCAGCTCCATGTCGCCATCGGCAAGGAAGACGCTGCTGCCGTTAAAAAATTGCGAGACCATCAAAGGTTGAACTCGAAGCTCGTGACTGAAACTGGTCGTGGGTTGAGCTGCAGTTATGTCGCAGGGAAAGCTGTGCTCGGGGGACGGCTGCCGTTTAGAGTTTGACAAGCTGCGTTCCTCGAGATTTCCTCTGAAAATGGCAGAGACGAAGAGCAATTGTCAGAACCACGTCAGGAAGAGATGGCTGTGGCGACGGTCTCAGCCATGAGAGGCAGTGGTGAATGATTGCTTGCACAGTTCACCATTGAGCAGATGCCGATGAGCAACAAGCTCTCCATCTTCTCCGACGACCGTCAAGAGGCGAGACTCTACCTCACACCTGTTAGGAACTTGCAGTCCGCCATACAACACCTTTTCCTTCCTCACCATGGCCTACATCCTCGCAGTCAACGCCTCCATTCTTTCCGACTCTGGTGTTCATCATTCCCCTCCCCAACAGCATTCACAGCATCATCATCTGCAGCATTATTCTCCTCCCCAACTCTTCTCCACTGCATCAGCACCTCCGCCATGGTTGCTGCCCCAAGTTCCTCTGCATCTCCTCCCTAAACCATAAAGGATATATATATTTAAAAAAAAAAAAAAAAAAAAAGGAAAGGGACAAACAAGCCTGGAAAGAAGAAGAAATGATGGTGGGAACATGGTGGATGGAAGGTGCATGGCACCAACGGAAAGAAAGAAAGAAAAAATATTGGTGCGCTATGTGTGTGTTTGGTGCGTTGTGCGTATGAATGCACAAACAAGTGCATGTGCATGATTTAGAAAAAGAAAAAAAAAAATATAATATATATATATATATATATAAATATATATATATATATATATATATATATATATATATAAATGGTGGGTGCCGAAAGTATGTATAAAAAATTTAATTCTTTGGAAGGGTGCTTTGGGCACCATGAATAAAAAAAATAAATAATATATGTATATATCTATATATAATTATAAAGTCCTTTGGTGCTTCTGACACCATGTTTTAAAAAAAAAAAAAAAAGTACCCTAAAAGAAACAAAACTCGTTTATTGATTTCTCTTTTAAATTACATAAATGAACATTTTACATTTACATGAAAAAAAAAATGTACATTCTGCATAAGTTAAAAAAAAAAAAAAAAAAAATTAATACAAGAATGAGCCTTCACAAGGGTTGATCAGGTGGCGCCTCATTACTCGGAGGAACCCCAGGAAGAAGAGGCGCTGGAAGTTGATTGTTTAGAGCCTCAACACTCGGCGAAACTCCAGAGGACGAAGGCAATAGGTGCCTTTGAAGTAAAGCCATAAACATCCGATGGTCACTCTGAATCCGACCTTCTGATTCCTGCAGCTGGTCAAGCTTTCTCTTCATGCTCGTCGAGTAACCACTGGCAAGCATGTGCAACTCCCTGTTCTCGTGCCGGAGCCCTCTAATCTCCAGCTTAAGGCTCGCCACCTCAGCCATCAAGGATTCGACCAGGCGAGATCGAGCAAGAAGGCGTTGGCCCATATTCGATACGGAGCCCGCACACTGAACACCGAAAGCCAAAGAGTCTTGAACAGCCAGCTTATCAGATCGCTTGGAGAGGATCCTGTTGTATTTTGGGGTGAGAAGATTTCTAGCAACCACCGTAGCGGTTATGTCGTTCTTCATCACAGAGTCCCCAACTGTAAGAGGACCTGTGGGGGATACGAAGGACGGGCGCCATATGTTGTCTTGGGAAGGCAAGTCTGCATCTTCCTCAACATTCAAGTCAAGACGACAATCAGATGGGCAAGCCATTTGCAGAAATAATGAAAGAAAACAAAATCAGGCAAATCAAACTCTCAGAAATGCTAAAAGAACGGAAATTCTTACGGGCAGCTTTTCAAGTATGATTTAGGGACACGATCGATGCCTCTATAAAAAGGGAAGAAGCAACAGAGGCGCCGGTTCAGAAATCGAAGAGGCACCTCTCCCCGAATATCAAAAGTCGGGCCGTTTGTTCAAAGATCGAAGAGGCACCACTCTCTGAGATTTTAAAAGCCGGATTTTCCGGATCAAATCTGTTGCCACCTTTCACACGCAACCTTAGCTTTGCGTAAATCACGGGCAACTTTGTCAAAGATTTCTGACCAAGTGAAAAAGAAAACGCGTGAATCTTACTGTTTCAATTACCCAACGGTTACCGACAAGAGTAAAGGAATAGTGCCACTACTTGCTGTAAAAAAAAATCCCTACATATGTCGACGCTCGTCTTCATGGCAAGGCAGACCTACAAAAATGCCCAACCTTTCCTCACCTCCGAGAGTAACACTCCCAGCAAAACCTCTCAAAATACTCAGTCTTCTTCCTCCCAAGAATGCCTCTGCAAACAAATCACACCAGAGCAAAAGTATCTCATATCATTAGGGTCGAAAGCGAAAGTATCTCATATCATGCTTTCTCCCTATCCTTTTCTTTGTCCTCCCTCTTCACTACAGGACAATAAGAAGGAGAGCAATCGGGCGACATTTGGTACCAAGCTTCCAATCAGGAATGGACTGCTCCATTCCTTTCCTGATTGCTTACCTAGTCTTGCTCTCGAGTACTCATCTTCAACTGTTGATGTACTTCCAAAGAAGATACCACATCTGCTGGGGAACAGACAAGACGAGCGACAATGAAGCATCAATCTTGAAGATTCATCTCCTGATCCTCTTCAATATGAATTGGGGAGATTGAACAAAGAAACAGACCATCACCTCCATCTCGTGTCTGCTTGCCGGGTGTTCAAATCCTGAAGCCGCTCGTGGTCCCGTTTCCATTCATCAAGATCAAGCCCCGCCGATCCTTGAAGAAATCACAAGTCCGATTCAAGATCAAGTGTCCACCACCCTTGAATCAAGTTCAGCTCCAGATAAAAGGAGTAAATTCAGACATTTGAAGCCATTCTAGCAGAAGAAACCGTCCAGCCCAGTTCAAGATTAAACCTGTGGAAAGCGACTTCTTCAAAAAAAAGGAGTAAATTCAGACATTTGGAGCCATTCTAGCAGAAGAAACCTCCCAACCTAGTTCAAGATTAAACCTGTGGAAAACGACTTCTTCAAAAGCGAAAGTATCTTATATCATCAGGTTTGAAAGCAAAGATATCTCATGGCATGCAATCTCCCTGTCCTTTCCTTTGTCCCTACTCTTAACTACAAGACAAGGATAAAGAAAAGCAATATGTCGAAACCTCCACTCAAACCTCCAGGAAGATACCACATCTGCCTGAAGAACAGATAAGGCAGGCAGGTGAAGCTAGTACATTGAAGCATGTGGAGACAAGCGCAACCAATATATATGTGCTGGTTCATCTGTTACTGCTTCAAAAGCAAACGTATCTCATATCATCAGGGTCGAAAGTAAAGGTATCTCATATCATGCTTTTCCCTTTTCTTTCCTTTACCTTTGCTCTTACCTGCAAGACATGGAGAAAGAAAGCAATCAGTCGGAACCTGAAATCAAACGTCCGATCTGGAACTGATTGCCTGGAACCTTTGCCTGGTTGCTTACCGAGCCTTGCTCTCAAGTACTCATCTTCAAGTGCTCTGAATGACCATTTAAAAGCAAAAGGTTGCACACCACTTCTGCCAGGCAAAAGAAACAAGCAAAGAAGAATGCAACAGCTATAACAGATCACTATAGCATGACGCCCTCGCCTGCAGAACAGCATGATCCATCCGGAGGAAACCAGAAAATCCTCCAACCCAGTTCAAGAATAAGCCTGTGGAAAGTTAACAATTGGAGGAAACCAGAAAATCCTTCAACCCAGTTCAAGATCAAAGCTGTGGAAAGTCAACAAGTGCAACAAAATACGTGCTGATTCATCCACTACCAAAGTCAAAGATCAACTACCACGAGAAGCTCTTCGTGGTCTAACTTCATTCAAGATCAAGCCTCAACGGCCCTTGAAGAAATTTGCAGTCCATTTCAAAATCAAGCCTCAACGGCACTTGAAGAAACTTGCAGCACAAAATTCAAGATTCAAGCCTCTACAGCCCTTGAAGAAATTTCCAATCTAATTCAAGATCAAGCCCCGAAGGCCCTTGAATCGACATCTACATTGAGAAACTTCAAAACACATTGCCTACAAGTGACAAGCACAGGTATGCGACGCGCCTTGAAGTGGGGGCATTTGTAGACATCGAAATTTCGTGAAAATAAACGTTGACAAAAAAATTAAAATTTCAACGCTCATGTATCATATAAATTTTATACGTAGCGTGTGAATCAACGAAAAATCGAAATAATTCAGAAAAGTCATCAAACAGGACACATGTCAACGCCTGGCAGAAGTGCTTTATTTCATCTGATTATTTAAAACCAAAAAATCAAGTTTTGGAATTCTATAAATAGGAATCCATTTCATACATTTCATTCCACCAATTTACATTACACAAAAGCCTTGAAGCTTTGAAACTCCAAACGCTCTCAAGCAAATCCCGAAGAATCAAGGAAACTCTCTTCGTTCTTCACCGAATCGTTCTTCGAAGATCAAGCCCAAAAGCCCAAAAGCCCTTCGAAGATCCGTTCATCCTCAAAGATCAAGCCCCAACGGCCCTTGAGGAAATCATCCACTGTTCATCCTAAAGATCAAGCCCCGACGACCCTTTGGATCAGCAGCCCATCAACAAATCCACACATCCTCGTTCATCAAGATCAAAGCCCTCCAAAGGCCCTTGAAGAACTGTTCATCCAAAGATCAAGCCCCGACGGCCCTTCGGATCAACAACCAAACCACCAAATCTACACCTTACGAAGATAGAATCAGAGGCAAATTGTAAAAGAGATTGAAACCCAAAATTCAAATACACAAATATTACTTTGTACGCGTATTCTTGTCTCTTTCGTTTCAGGAATTTTCGTGTTTACAGAAACATTGTACAAAATTTGCTTGATTTGCATCTATGAGGTTTTTTTTAGTGTACATTAAGTTACACATCTAAATAAGAGCGATTAGATTATCTATCTATTATATTAAGAGAAGAGAGCTTGTCAACTTTTTGCCCCTTTTTCTTCCAATTTTGCTCTCACTTTTGAATACACAATGTTGACATGAGGAGGGCAAAATAGTAATTTTGTATCTTTTGAACTTTTCCCTTCGTATTTTGCTCTCACTTTTGATACACAATATTTACATAAAGAGGGAAAAATAGTAATTTTATATCGAAATATTTACATAAGATAAAAAATATGGACTTATTAAGAGAAATTGTCCCACCATCATTTTTTCATACACGTAAGTGAAATCATGATGTTTATGGATAGTTTGAATGAATTGAAGAGGTTGCGCTTGAGGAGAACGTGGAAGGAGGTGGGCGGTTGAAGAGGCTTTAATTTTGTACCATTTGACAAAATGACAATCACATCCCTATTTTTCCCTAATTTTTTAGAAAATGACAATCATGTACCTATTTTGTTCACACACACAAAGTGTGTGCTATCTGCTAGTTTAATCTAATAAAATATAACTGCTCTTGTTCAGATGAATTTATTGTATTTACACCGTATAAGATCCGTCAAAACTACCAGTGTGAATTGGGCCAACCCATCAATGAGAATGTGCATTGGGCCAAATGAAAGTGAAATTCTGGGGTTTTCGCTGGTATCCTCATATCAGATAAATCTTACATCATTCTTAATAACTCTATCCTCTGAAACACCTCCGCCTGCAACTGCAAACCATAAACAACTTCCAAGCTCTCGTCGAGAAGCACCTCCTCTCTCTCTCTCTCTCTCTCTCTCTCTCTCTCCCCAACTTCCTCACATTCATATATCCCCCACTTCAAATACAAGCTCCAAAATTTGCAGCCAGGTTCGTTCTGCTCCTTGTTTTTTATTTCTTTCGTGATTTTTTCCCTTCTTTCTCCATATTCTGCTCTTACCAAGCTTGTCTTTTATTTTTATTTTTATTTTGTGTATATTTCTTTTCTGCTTAAGCTTATATTTAGTGAAGAATATATTAATTAGAGGAAACAAGAACAAATAATCTCAGAATTTAGCCAACTGGGGTATTAAAAATGTTGAAACTTGGCCAGTTAATGAAGTGCTAAGTGGTTTTTGATTCAAACCCTTTGCTAACGATACTTCTAATTTGTGTTTTGGATGTTTAGGTCAATGTGGTATGCTGTCTCTGCCCCAAACTATTGCATATCGTATCCGAGAAGACCTTGCGGCCCTCCTTCTCTCAGGAAGTATTCGGTTTCCACAAGTTTTCGTGTGAAAGCTTCCTTACCGGATAATACCAATGGCGCTAAAGTGGAGTACACTCCTTGGCTGATTGTTGGATTGGGTAACCCTGGCAACAAGTACCATGGGACTAGGCACAATGTAATATTCCACCTTTATAAACTAGTTTAAGTGTTTCGGTTGAATTCTTTTTCATTATCCTTTTTTTCCTGTGGGTTTTGTACACCAGATTGGTTTCGAGATGATTGATGGTATTTCTAAAGCAGAAGGCATTGCGATGAATACAATACAGTCGAAGGCCTTGATTGGAATAGGTGGGTCTTCAGTAGTACTTTAAGTGTTTCGATTCTTGTTTTTCAATTCCACATTTTCATGTGTTTTGGTGTTCATTTAGATTCTTTTCTGTGATCAGTACAGGCTCCATTGGAGAAGTACCAATTTTGTTGGTGAAGCCTCAAGCCTACATGAATTATAGTGGAGAATCGGTGTGTTCTCATCGGTTTTTTTTTTTTTTTTTTTTTTTTTTTTGTGTGTGTGTGTGTCAATTTTGGCTCACATAACTGTTATACACTCCGCTACCCATAAGTGTTCTATGATAACTTTGTATTACTTATAACCTAAACTCTGTGACGTACTAACGAAAGTGACAGGATACTCTATACTGGACAGACCATTAGATTGAGAATCCATAATGTAAATTTCTGTTGCACCTAATGGAAGGGTTCAAGTAAACTTCAAAAGGAGCTTTCATTTAGTATAATTATTCCTATTTTCCTCAACGCTGCAATCAGTTTTTGATGGAAGAAGAGCTGTGTTTCATGAAATACCGTCTTCCAGGAATATGTAAAAGTAATAATGATTAATTAGCTCTGGAGTGTGCTTTCTGCAATTGATTACAATCATTTACCATTCACTCATGTAGAGTTTAACCTGGCTGTGAACTAAGCAATGGTGATTTCTATATCATTACATGTTTGAAAATTTCAAACCATATCTTTCATTGTGGTGTGTAATCAGATGATTGACATTTTCGAGCTCATGAAAGATTATAATACTGTGATCAATTTTGTTGGCAAAATGGAATAACGTGATGAAGCGATGTGCCATTTTCATTAATATTTTTCTTCATGTTCATGTTTATGGGTGCACTTATGCCAAAATATCCATGAGAATCATAGTCTGTATCTCCTTTTCTTTAGTTGAATGAGTAAATGCCAGTGTGATTAGAGCTACCTTACGACTGCATTTTTCCATCACTTATTCTCCTTTCATTTTTTTTTGAGAAGACACTTATTCTCCTTTCATTATTCTTAAGGTTGGACCACTTGCGGCATATTATCAAGTACCCCTACGCCATATTTTACTGGTATGCGTTTTTTGTATCTTAATGTCGGCTTTACAAGATTAATAAATTCCTTTCTTTAATTTAGTTCATCAAGTTCAGTGTCACATTACATAAATGGGAGCCATGGACTTGTAGGTTTATGATGAGATGAGCTTACCAAATGGTGTTCTGAGGATTCAGCCAAAAGGTGGACATGGCTATCACAATGGGTATGTGTGAATATTAATTTTGAACAGAATTCATATGAAAATTTATCTATCACTTTCCTATGTTCTTGAATAAATATGTTTTCAAAATCAAGAAAAAGTAGTTTGATTCTTTTGTCTCTTAATGATGCATAATGTTAGTTTGTCCAACTAGTTTCTGACTTAGAATTGAAGATTCTATAAATAACCTACTAAATGACGTGGATTCTATGGCAAATTATATTTTCCGTGGTATGTTCTAATTGATGTCTTTCACGAGAGCTGCTAAATTAACTGTGTTGACATTCCTAATGAACAAGTATTAAAGACATTTTCTCAATTTTTGCAATCTGTATCCTGTGAAGGTACGTTTGCACGTATGCTTTCTGTATAGTCCATTGTTAGTAAGTTTTCATGTACCATTGTGATTAAGTTCCATGCTTATTAAAAAGGATATGGAGCAGGAATCTTACTAGATTCAATTAGAGTTGTATTAGTGGTGATGTCATAAGAAGAAGTAAAGTAAGGGGTTTGAGGTTCTTAGCGTTGGCTGAATAGCCAGTGGATGAAGAAACACCCTGTTCGTGACCTTTTATCTATAGATTCCGAACTAGAAAATAAATAAACATTATACTGGTTCTAGAAAGGGATACTTCAGTCTCATATTTTAGCTACCCATACTTAATTTGACTGGTTTGACAGTTTGGCTACAGAAAACCGAGATTTTTTCTGTAGATTGTTTAGTTGTTTACCTTTAAGCCTCTATTTCCTTGCAAAATCAAAGGGTAACTATGCATCACTTTGTTTTTTTTTTGTTAGAACTATGCATCACTTTTCCTTGATATGCTTAGAAAAAAAGAAAAAGCCAATCTGGCTCGGATGATTTAGTATAGAAGGAAGCAAAGACTATACATGGTCTTTCCGGGGTTGTTTGTTTGAAATCTTCTCAAAACAAATCTTTCCCTTTTCCATACAGTTAGAGCTTTAAAAGTCCAAATGAATTTCAATTGCTCTTCTCAGAATCTTGTAGAAAAATGGAAGAGTAGGGGCGCACTCAAAGTTGTTGATATGTGTGCTACTGGGTTTTATGTGAATTTGTGGTTAGGTGAAGTTATAGACTGGAGGTTGTTTGATAATATTGGAAGTGACAACAGTAACATTTTATCTGTGTCTCAGAAAAATTGTGCTTAGCGAGGATCATTTGAAAGTCAAACTCTTCTCTAGCTTGTTAGCGTTGCATATTTTCCTGTCCTTATTAAACGACTACTTTTTTATCTGCCATTTACGTTCCCTGATTCTTGTTTACCCAATGCTTGGCCATGAAGAAAGGAAAAGATTTAACCCAACTCATAATGCCCCTAACCAAAATTACATTTTGTTCTTATTAGCTTTCTCTTGGTAAGCAAACGCAAAAAATATTAGTACTTCTGTTTCTTTTGTTTCTTCCTCTTTTTCTCTCTTATTTTCTCTGCTCTCTAGTTAAAAGCATACGGAAGGCAGGAAGGAAAGAATATAATTATGAACAGCTTGAACTTAATTGTCTTGTGACACATTCTTTTAGAAATGCTGATCCACGTAACTCCGTATCAGGCAATACAAAACTGATTAATAACGCGTCTTCTGAATCCCTCTCCTCTCATGTTCCAAATTTTTTATAATTGCTTTCTCCTTGTTGCAGTGTAAAAAGTGTAATGGGCCATCTGGACGGTTGCCGTGAATTTCCTCGGCTGTGTATAGGTTTGTTTCTTCAGTACTATTTTCAACCAATGGTTAGGTGTCTTAGTCCAAAAGGGTCTATACTTGCCTTAATTGGAAACTAAAAGAGGAGTATGAATTATGTTTCAGGTATTGGAAATCCACCTGGAACTATGGACATGAAAGCCTATCTTCTACAGAGATTCAGTACAGTCGAGAGACATCAGGTATATCGTCGTTTCTAAATAGTTCTGACTCATGGTATTAAGGAAATTCATTGATCACTTAAATGGTCAGAAAATATTTGCTTGCACGCACGCTCGCCATGCACATTCAAATGTTCACACATCTGCAATTTACATTGTCTGTTCACTTCAATCGGTGTGAATTTCAACCTGTAATATCAATTCTGACAGAAATCTGCTATGTATGTGAACAGATTGATGCAGCACTGGATCAAGGGGTTGAAGCTGTAAGGACCCTGGTGCTGAATGGATTTGACCAGAGCATCACTAGTTTTAATTTGAGGCAGAAATACAAATATCACAAAGTGTAATTTGCACAAATCCTTTTGTGTGTCACATTTTTCTTCTGAAACAGGTTTGTAATCTGCATAATATTAATGCCATGGCACCTTAGATTTTCACCTCGTGTATCGATGGTTAAAACCGACTCTTCTCTTGCCTTCTTGACCGATGTTTTGAGTCCCATTTTGCCCCCTCCGTCAAGTTTACCATCAGCTCCGTTAAGTACGCTGGCATGGTATAATTGGAATCAACACTTGAATTATTCTCATCTTTCCGTTAATTAATTTCCGGTTTCTCTGCCGCCGGCCCGCCGCCGTTATGAGAAGGATAGTGTAAGAAACTGGAGTTCTTGCGACGGCACAGAACACTAGAAATAAGGCAGATATGGGCTGCTTGAGATTTTGTTAATTTCAGGCATTAGCAATCAGTAGTGAGGAGTTCCTATGTTGAAGCCGAAAGGTTTCAATTTTGTTAATTTCACAGGCCCTAGGTTTGTGGTGGTTTTCAAAGCGGCCCATAAAGTTTTAATTTTTTTACATAGGTTTTAAAATTGTATTATTATTTTTTTCTTCTAATAAATCATTTGAATATTCATTAAATAGATGATAGGGTAAGCGTGACATTCAAAATTGATTTAACATGTAAGTCATATTTGCACCACATTAACAAAAAGACTCATCAATTCAATGGAAAGTAGACGTTCAAAGAGACAAAAAGTGTAAATTGATAAAATTTTAAAACATCATGGTGCAGTATAAAAAAAATTAAAACCTCATAATCCATCTTAAAAATCACCTCAAATAGACTAAAATACAATTTGTCTTTTTTTCTTTTTCTTTTTTCAAACGATAAGTTTTGTTAAATTAATCACTAACAGGATTCGAACTCACACTGTCATGCAGAAGCTCAAATCTCCGGCTCATTGTTTACAATATTTGACCAATGGAGGCATAACGGGCCTCCAAGTGGAAACCTACCAAATCTCCGGCTTGTCTAAAGATCCAAAAAAGTCTTTTTCCCACTACTAAAGGAGAGAGAACTTTTTTGGAAAGTCATATCATCTTACGCCAATCTATGACCAACAATAAAAAGATCAACGGCTCTGGAAAAACCATCACGGAAAATCAGTCAAATCAGACCGTCGATAGGGTGTCCAAGGCGATTTAAAATCCGAACGTTAGGAAGCAAGAAAAAGAGTAACCAAAAGGGAACAGAGTCACCGTCTTTTCTGTGTTTCCATTTATCGACCGTTGCAAATCCAAAATTTTTAATTGCAAAGTAAAACCCAAATCACAAACTACAAATGCCATTATTGAATCACCAACAAAAACTCAAATCTCTCTCTCTCCGCACACTGATTGAGATTCTAGAGAGGGAAAGAAGACGAAAGAAGAAAACAAAACTTAGCTGGGACCTCGAATTCTTCTACAATGGCAGAGACCAACGGCTCTCTGCAACAAACCAACCAACAAAACCCAGCTTTTCAATCTCTCTTCCAAGCCATCGATCCCATCTCTCTCGTTCTTTCCCAGAACCCTACCCCAGATCAACATCCAGTCCCCCTGAGGTTCGTCACCGAGAGCTACCCAATGGAGAGAGGACCCAGATACACAGCCTACGCGGAGCTCAGAGAATCGCGGCTAAAGAGGAAGTACATGAGCCCAGAGGAGCTCGAAGAATCGGAATCGAAATCGACCCCGTTGAAGAAACAAGTCAAATTTCAGACCCATCTGACCAATTCGCGAAAAGGGTCTTCCGTTCTCGCTCAATCGGTACCCGACTTCTCAGCCGTGTTGCGAAAAGAGAACCGCAAGCCGCCGTCGAGGCTTCCGTCGTTGCAGGAGATGACCCCGCCGGCGAAGAGTTCGGCGAAAGCGGCGAACGGGGTTTTGTCGAATTCGAGAGGGAGTAAGTCGGCGAGCGCGGGGGAGAAGAGGTACAACAATGGCGGAGGGGTCATGGCGAGGAAGAGCTACGCGAGTATGGAGGAGTTGAAGGGGTTGTCGACCGCCGCCGCTAATGCTATTAGCGGCGAAAACAGGGGCGGAAGGAAGGCCAATGGCAATGGCAGAGCAATGCCAAAAACTGTTTTGGGCTACAGACAGTTCTGAAAGTTTGGTGCTTTTTGGGTTTTTTTTTTTCCGATTCATTCTCCATTGTTGAATATTTTGCTTGAGGTTTTTTATGGCCTGGGAATTTCATTACCACTTAAAAATTCTTTTGTTTTTTTCATTTATTTCGGAATGTAACTAGTAAATGATAAAGTTTGATGGATTGTTTCGACTCCCTGATGTATTTTTCTTCCCTTAATTCTCTTTTAACTTTTTTCATGCGAAAGTTAAAAAAAAAACGTGTGTGAAAACATCTTCTCTTCTCGTATTTAGCCAACTACAAACGATACATTGCACTAATCTATACTGAGGTGAAGGGGAGAGAGTTCGAACCCGAGATGCAATAAGTTGAAGAGAAAGGCAGTAACTACCGGGACAACCCCACCAGTTGCGCATATCATTATTTGGAGTGCAAAAGGTTGCTTAACTTTTATACAACTCAATTTTACTTGACACTCTCAAAGCGGGAAAAAAAAAAACTGTGAAATCTTCTTGCATATCCTGGTAACTGATCTTAAAATTGAACTAGGCCTTCCATTGATTTGTACAAAAGAATACATTTGCTTGGTTTAACAGACAGAATTTAACATGTGACATGGCCGATCAAAGACCATACGAACTCAAAAAAATGGTAGCTAGAGTTTACATGAATTTCAAAAGGAACCCAGCAGCTGGCACTCACAGAAGTCGATCACAACTTCATTGACCAAACTTTGAAGAATGTCTCCGAAAATTTCAGAACCGATCTCAAAAGCTTCGGTATTAAAATCTGTCCACTTACCCAGGGAATGACTCATATCCCATTCTATCAACTCATCAGGAATCATTCCAGCCAAATCCGTCCACTTCTGAATCTCCTCCCGAACCTCTTGAATCATCAACTTCTGGTTCATGCCTACGGGGAGTTCTTCCCAAAATCTGAATCCGGAATTGCAGCACCGGCCATATTTTGAGTCTAAGTACTCTATGACAAAGTCAAAAAGGAATTCACCAAGTTCTTTGATGTCCCCAAAACTACTGAACACACAGAATTTTGTCATCAAGGTGTCGGCAATAGTTTCCAGATTAAGAAGCAAGGGACTGATGAACAGACCCATTATGTTCCCCATATTGTGCAGAGTCACATCTCCAAACAATAGTTCAGCATTCAATATAACTTCATTTGCATGGGTGAGCTTGCCTCCACTCAATCTTTCCCCACCAGCATCGATGCTATGCAATATCCTCGATACATTATTGAAAAGAGCAGTTATTATATAACCGCCAGTCTTATTTTTGTCCACTGAAGTGGCAGAGTCTACACTATCAGTATCATGACCCAATTGCAATTGATCATCAGAGTAATCCGTTGAGTGAGGGTAGACGGACCTATTCCCTGTATCAGAAGCAATAAAAAGATAAGAATCACATTCAGAGGATCTTACCGATACGAAAGAAAACAAAATCACAATTAGCTTTAGGGGGTTAGCCGAGTACTCTACCCCCTCAGTTTAAAAAAGGTAATTATGAATCTGTTTTGCATAGCAGTTTCTACTATTACTCAAGTACTCTACCTGAGCTATCATCCAGACTACTAGAAGAAAATGAAGCTTCAAGAACAGACCCAGGGCTCAAATGATGACCATCATGAAAGATTCCAACTGATCTATCTGTCTTTCCACGAGCCTGAGGAGGACCAACAGAAGCTAAATGAGTCAAGAAATGTGTACCGAATCACCTTGTAATCAAACAGAAGAAAAATCTGAAGTTGCACACAATGCAGGCACATTAACAGAGATTGACAATAATTCCTACTTTCTCAAGAAGTTAACGGTGAGGATTAAATTAAAGTATTTTGCATGACAAAGGCTATCGAGCATTAACTACGACAGTTTCGCAGAAACTTATGCAGTAAAAGTTGCAGGAGAAGCAAATAGAAAATTAAGAAGCATACATCAAATGATTGATTAGAGATGCTAACTAGAGTACTACTGAGAATTTGCATCATCTAATATACTTATGTTAAATCCTAGCTAACCCCTTGTTCTTCCTGACCTCTCTTTCTTCCTTTTCTCCCCTTTTTCTAGCAACCAACTCATGAATGCAATTCCTTTGAAGTTGATAACTTTTTTCTCTTGGTTAGAACTTATAGGTACCAAGAGAGTAACTTTTGTGAATATAACCAAGGAGTTGCCCCTGGTTCATCAATGCAATATGAAATTCTTGTGGATAGTATTTACAAGCAAAGGGTGAGGAAAGTAAATCAATGGTTCAAGCAGCATGCTCTGTTGAAATAGCTTTCCAAATCTAGGACCTGATCTCAATGCAATAGCACATATTCCCATGACCTGAATTCTTCTTCATTCCACTCATCATCTAAATTACAAGTAAAATACATGGACAAGCTCCATACCATGTAGAAGCCATAGTAACTACTGTTGCCAGACTGGAGTATGCATGCCCAAAGGCCTGTGATTTGATAAGCAGAATCCACATGCAAACTCCTCATAACTAAGAAAGAGTTGCCATTCTACTTCAAATTCCTGACACATTCTTATAACCCAAACTAGCCTGGTGGAAGCACTAAAGCTCCAGAAAGTCTAATGAAATCCATCAGGAAACAATTATGTATCCATTATAGTCATCCCAGTTCAGGAATTTTTCTGTTTGTGTCCATAATTTATACAAAAAAGCAACCACCAACTATATAAAACATGAATAAGTTCTTAAATTAAAAGAAAAACAAAAAAATTGGGACTTTAGTTTTGGAACCCATGTACCATCCATTTATGATTACATGAACATCCAATCTCAATAGCAGATGTGATAACTGTGTAGAAACTTCAACTTATACGAGAATATGAATATCTAACCTTATCTGATGTAGGTCACCACTACTTATTAAGCAATACTTTCCATATCTATAATATGGCATCCAGGAAATCAAACTCAAAGGTATTTCATGATGCATGGGACATGTATCAGGGATTAAACAGTGCTGCAACCTAAGATGACTAAAATATACAAACGCTTTCCACCATGAAAAGCGCCCAACTATTATCCATGGGAGATCTTGCATGTAATGGCCCACTCTGATAGACAGTTATATAAGTCATACATCAGTTATATTAAGAATTGTAATCATACATCTAAAACGCAATTCTAAAAATGCATCATATTAGACAAATACTAGAATCGTAACATGATAGACAAGCCACCAAACCAGTTACCAAATACAAAAGCCTCGAAATTTAGAATCATTGTTCTCTCAAAGTAGTCAAATATATTGTAACTGGTTCCCAAACTCAAATAGTTACACTTCCAGCATATTTTTTTTTCCTTGGTATAAACGGTATAGGTAATGCCAAGTCAATTAACACAGTTGAATAAACAAAGAGACTTACATGTGATGCTATATCTGTATTGACCATGTGTCCGTCGTGAGAAAGAGAACGATCTGCAGACAAGGCAGATATTAGCTCTTGGAGAATCATAGCAGTGGACCTCTTGGATGAAGCACCTGCTGCCATGTCATCATCTTCTTGACAAGCAAGCTCCCTCAGTTTTTGTTCCAGAAGGGCACCAATATCAGCTCCACTCAATGGCAATGGTTCTTGGGGAGGGGGCTTTATGCAATTGTCTATGCTTGTACCTTGCATTCCTGTAGGGTTTCCAGTCTTGTTCCTGATAGGGGAATTAAATGTGAATGAAATAACATCAGTGTCCTTATTTCCATTTGCTTTGTTACCTTCTCTCCGACCGGCTAATTTATTCCTAGCAGAAGTGTGGTCCATCAAATGAGCACCATTTCCTAATCCTTTTCCAGTTGACTTATCAAACGGATAATTCTCCTGTCTTGTGGAAGTTGAACTAACAAAACCACTACTTTCAACTTGGCCACTACCATTGATCATCCTCCTTTTCCGTATTGTTGTCCTGAGCTGTGATGGGTAGTCATCTTTTCCAGGAAAAGTTTTCCTCTCTGTGTCTAACTTAGAATCGTTCACTTTGGTAGGCACCCTCGGTTGGGCACGACCACTCAGATTCCGGTTCAAGGCAACAAAGTCTTTGGTCCCTCTAACAGCATTTGCAGCGGATGAGGCTCTTCTGCCATCAAGACTATTTAGTTTGGATCTGGGTGGAATCCTTTCTCTTCCTAGTGCCATTCGATGCTGCATCTGAGACCTATTCTTTGAGGTAATAGAAGATGCTTCTCCATTTTGAGGCTTGCATGGTTGACTTGACGACAACTGCCATGAAGCTAGACCTTCTGGTGGCAGAGACTTCCCTTCTGTGACAGGTTCACCAATGGATAGTATTTTCTTTTGACCACGAACTGATACAGGTTGGTTCCTAGTTCCCTGCAAAATTGCATCATTTTCTTGCCCCAAGGAGTATATGGATGACTTTGGCCTTTGTTCTGCTACCAGCGAAGAGCTATTGACTAAATTTGAAGCAAAGGATGGGAACGCAGGATGTTGTTCCTCCACATTTGATGTTACGTCCACATCTACTAAATTACCACAACTTTTGCAAGAAGTTTGGCCCATCATAGAGTTGACTGCACCACCATTATAACATGCTTGATTAGAAATCCCGAGTGATTGAACTGCTGTTCCATCTTCCACAACCTCATCCACAGGAGGATAATGAAAAGAACGCGAGTAAGTGAGAGAACCTTTTGCTCTATTCGTAGACTGAAGTCCAGGTTCCAAAATTCTAGTAGCAGCATCAATCAACCGAGAAGTTCGCGAAGAATTCTTCCCAGAGGAAATCTTCGAACTCTTCACTGGAGAAGCAAGCTTTGGGTGATGCTTTCTCGAGCGCGACAAAACACTCTTAATTTGAAGTGCCTCGGCTCCAAACCTAGTCACTGCCCTCTTCTCATACGGTCCCATTTTCTGCAGCTTCTGAGGCCTCGATTCAGGCTTTGCATTTTCCGTCTCCAAATTCAATTCATCTCTATCATTACCACTATGGTTATTCACAAATGTCTTCTCTCCGCTGCCCCTAACATCAGCAAAGGAAGCTTTCTTGGGCTTCTCTCGTGTGGCGGGCATGGATTCAAGTCCCATAAGCCTAGCAACCAAACTTGGAGCTCGCAATTCATGCTTGTGCTCAAAATCAACGCTACGATTCACATTTTTCTTCGCATTTGGGAAACCCCCACAGTTTTCATCAGCAATCTATCATTCAAACACACATACCCAGCATGCCCAACAAAAGAAAGACAATTAAAACCATCAAACCCATCAAAACAAAGAAATAATCTAAATTTAGAAGCAATAAGATGCATACCAAATGAAGCTTCGAAACCGGCATTTTATCATCTCTAAACTTCTTGGAAACTTTGTTTGCTCGAGCTGATACATCAAATTAACACACAAAAATGTTGTCGAACCTTTTATATTTCCATTTTTTTTAATTAAATAGGAAATAAAGAGGAGAAATGTAGCTTTACGCGATGGAAAAAGACTAACATGGAGGAAGCAATTTCTTGGAGAAGAGCTTCTTCTTGGCGAACCTGCGGTTCCAGTCCAAGAGCTGGAAGAAAATGCCGACGCAACCACCCGGCCTATGCGTCTTCTTCTCTGCTATCGCCAAAGACGACGCCGTTGTCCCTGTAGAATCATTCATTTTTCTTCCCCACCACCGATGAAAAACCTCAAAGCTCTTTTCTTTCAAAACCCAAAAACCTCACCTTCCAGCCAAAAACTCAAATAAATCTACCAAACAAAAGCCAAAATCCAATTTAAAAAAAACCCCATTTCACCAAAAAGGACTCACATTTCCTCCAAACCCAATTTTTGTTTCTGAAAATACCCAAAAACATACAAGAAAAACAAAGAAAACCCGCCGTCCGTACAATAATTACACTCCTTCAAGCGACTAAAGAACAAAACAGACGCACAGCAGCAACTGTGTGTCTCTCTCTCTTTCTCCTGCAAGTGCAGAGCAACGAAAGCAACCTATCACCGTAAAACGACGACGTCTGATGAAATATGTCCCGTTTTCGCAGGCAATGGACCGAGAAAAGTAGCAGCTGAGAGAGAGTCTGAAGCGATTCAGACTGACGGTGAGGATGACACGATGGAATAACGACCATGAAAAGCGCCGATCGAGAAAAAAAGGGAATGCGCAAAGGACACGTCGTATGTCGTCGCGAAGCCCTAGAGATCGAAACCCAGATGGAGAATGCTCCTCTCTGCCATTTTCGCAGTCTCGTCACTGCAAAAAGAGGCTTTTGGCTTTTGTCAGCCACAGTAGCGTGTGCGTAGGATAAGAGAAGGACGACAACAGTGTACAGTGTACACCCCAAGCGCACTGTAGAGTGCACCGGTGGTCTACATAACAGAGAGCGCGAAAAGTAAAATATTGTAAAGTTTTTGGGGTTGTAATATAATAATGGTATTGTTTGGGGGTTTGGGGGAATAGAATAGGGACAAACTTGGAAATAGAGTATTGGAGATTTCGATGGGTACGTCTGTCTGCTATCTTGCACCCGTGTTTTCAACTTTTTAAAAAATCGATACTCGCTGCCGGGAATGTCAAAATCCTACTCGCCGCTGATATGTCAAATGCTGGGGAGATTCTCCCACTCTGGGCTATCCAGCATCTTTTTTCTTTTCTTTTTTTCTTTTTTTTAGCATAATTTTCGTATTAATATTATAAAACATGAGAAATATTAAAAAGGTTCTTTTAAAGTATAACTTTTCATGCACTTTTCATCGTTTTATGTTTTTGACATAATATTTTATAATATTAGCACATAAATTTTGTCAGAAATATAAGAGCCAGAAGGTTTATGAAGAGTCTCCTTAGCAATGTTAAAAAAATAAGATAACAAAAAGTCCATATATAGTCTCACTTAACATTTCTCATGTCAAAATACATTGTAGCTGAAATGGGACTTATTGCGAGTACAACTATAATATAGGAATCCTTTCACAAGAGGGATCTCTATTTTTTTTTTTTAAATGGGGACATCCTCTTGACCGTTGGATTTGACTTTAATGAAATTGTATGGTTGAGATTGTGTGGCCTGTGTTTTAATCTCAACCACACAATTTCATTAAAGCCAATCCTACGGTCAAGAGAGTGTTCCTATTTTTTTAGAAAAATGGGAGTCCCTCTTGGTAAGGGACCTGAATTTAATAAGTATCAAACAAGTTAAATACCCACAAATAGCCCAACTGATAAGCCTAATACCAACACAACCCTAACACATTTCTTTGTGTATGTTCTCTACGCCTCCCCTTGCCCTTTCTTCTCTCTCTTATTTTCTTCTTTCTAAAAGGACAAGCGCTTCAACAAGGAAAAAAAAGAAGAAAAAAGAGCGTTGTACAGTTGCAAAAAACAACAATAACAACAATCCAACCCTATATTTTCTTAAGGATCGACCGACCGTGACAACTTCATGCCTAAGAAGAAATACTTTAACAATGAGTTGGGTGATTTTTTAGTGCGATGACCTTACCCATTAATATAATATATGTCTGTTGTTAGACGCAATAGATGAGCCTGAAGAGAGCCCACTAAAGAATGAGAAGATCAAAACATTTGGGCCTACAAGTTAGCCCAAGGAATTCAGTAGACAGAGCACTACTGCAACAACGAAGAAGACTACTAATATCGAATGACTGCTCTTGACCTTAGATTGTCTGTTGATAAGTAGAGACAAGAGTATAAACTAAAGTATTTTCCAACCACTTAAGACAGTTGGCGAGCCTGATAACTTTCTGGCACGGAGTTTGAAGGACAGGTATGCCCATACGTTAACTCTAGGCCCTGCATTGGCCATCGATAGGAAAGAAGTCTATGAAGAGACGTAAATTTTTCTCAGACCTAGCGCTCACTAAAATGCTATCCAACCAGTCATGGATGAGAATTGCGTTCAGTACATGTCGACTAAGGAAACCATGCAAATAGTCTTGAGCAAATATCACTTCCTTTCCACTTATCAAATGGACAGTGAAGAAGTAGCTTATAGGTCGTGCTTACGTATTCGGCCCATTAAACGATGAGGCGATGATAGAATAAAGGGTCCAAGACTTTTGGAACTCACTCATGACCTATATAAAAGGGTTGAGTACCCCTTATAAGCAGTTGAATCCATGAGAAAAAAAAAATTACTTAGCGTTGTTGTAAAGTGCTCTTGTAATCCACATCGAATGCATAACATATCGCTACACTTGCGTAGCCCAATTTTAGAGTGAACCGCTCAAGTTGCTTTGTAATCTAGCTTTACATCTCAAACCCACCAAAAGTTGACCGCAATGATTTTTGTTGACCTCCCAATTTTTTGGTTGATAATGCTCACCACAAATCTTCTACATTTAAAGCCCTTCCATCACCATGATCAACAACTAAACCGCAACCAAAATATCTTACAAAGCCTTATCTCATAATCAAGCCTAGCCGAACGTCATTTATCTCATGTTCTAAACTTGTGGATCTTTAGCTACCACACTTCAAACTCTCATGCTTAGAATTTTTCACCATTAATCTTCAACCATTTCCAGAGCTATTGAAAGAACTTCAGGAAGCCAAATACGAGCAGCTGGAAGAATAACAGTGTATTCATAAGGCTCATTTCTCCTTCAAGATATTTTGGGCCTAGTTCTCACTTACTCATTAGATTCGAAGAATACAAAGGCTTTATTTTATTCCCTCGTTTTACAGCAATCCAACAATAAACGAGCTTAGTCATGCATTCGAACAAATAAGCCCCAAACAAAAATTTACTTTAGTTTGAAAATAAAAAATCTCTTCGCAATCTTTTCATCACTCTCTCTTCATCTGCAATAGGTGCTTTATTCAAAGGGAGTTTTAAAAGCCAATAAGAAACATGAGTTTATTAAAAGTTATACTCTTCTATTGCCAATTGATTTTGTAGTACAATCTTCCTTCATATATTGTAACAAATTGATCAACAAAGTTATCCGATTATCTCAGACTTATGATTTATCTTCACGATAACTTGGACTAAATATTGCACAAACTAATGAGAACCCAATTCATATAATACATCTTGTATGTACACGAAAAAAGTTGAGGTTTCACCATAAAATCAACTGATTATATGGGAAGTAATCTAATTACTTATAGGCATATGCAAGGTCCATTCTTCCCTTGATGTGAAATTGATACACTCAACACGCTCCTTTACATGTAAGCGTGTGGCGAATTTTTAGGCCTAGCACATGGATAACACAAATTAGATAACGTAGAGCATGTGTGGTTGTTGTGCTTCACTCATGAAACAACTTGCTCTGACACCATAGAAAGTTGAAGTTCTACTATAAAACCAACTCGCAATATAGAGAGTAGCCGAATTACTTATAAATACATACTAGGTTCATTTTTTTCTCTGATGTGAAATTGATACTCTCAATAGTACACACAAATGTAAAATTCATTAAAATAAAAATGAACAAGCTAAAATAATGAAACACCAAACCCAAGTTCAAAGAAAATGTCAAAGACTCCTCAAATACATAGATCAGACCTCTCTGAATTCTAACTTTTCACTATTACAGGTTCAGAGAAAAATTAAAAATACAAACCATACACATAAATCTATATGTGTAAACGAAGACCAAATAATGCAAGAAAAAAGGAAAAGAGCATGTGGAATAACCAAGAAAAACTATGGTTACCTTGTCTTTTAGCACTCCAAGCATGTGGCTTGAATTATGCAGATGCCTTGTGGTATGTCCCCTCTCTTCATGCACCTCTTTATCTCTTTGTCTTCACCCTTCAAAACCCCTTTACTATTTGGCGTACAGATAATGTCCAAATAAATTTACAAATCACATAAAAAAATACCAAGAAACTAAATTAGACAAACAAAAAAAAAAAAAAAAAAAAAAAAAAAGTTAATCACTTAATCCCATAAGCATATCATCATTTCTTCTTGGTCTTATCCTTGCCATTGGAAAAGATTGATCCAAAACCCAACATATTAGCGGCAGGAACATTTAGGACAGGACTAACTGGAGCAGCATTGCCCCCATATGATCCATATTGACCCTTTTTCAATGGAGGCTTTTGGTAATTACTCATTGAAGCAGAAGGATATTGTGAGGAGGAGGAGGAGGGCTTTTTGGATGCAGATTTATAGGAATTCTGCTTCTGATTCTGACCCTCTTTTGAAAACAGCGATCGCTTCGCACTTGATGATGATGAAGAACCGGTTGAATTGCTTCTTGACAAAAGCGGCAAAGGACATAAGGTTCTGCCATATCCACTTCCACAGCTGCTACTCCTCTTGAAACTCCAGAAAGACTTTGAGTTCTGCTTCTCATCAGCTTCACTACTACTACTCGTCGTGTTCTTGCTCTCTTTCGCCGTAGTTATTTTTGTGTCACGTTGGTTAGTAGCCGGTGCTGTTGGCAATGGAGGCATGATTTGGTCCAACTGCTTTGGCAGATGGGAAGACTTTTTCTTGATCTCAGTCGGGATCATTTTCCCATCGGAGAAAAGTTCGTCCGCGGAGGAGGACTCCTGCTCGAAGCTCTCGCGGACGCAGAAGTCGAACCCCATGCTCGAGTTCATACTTCTTGAGGATGAAGAATTGGATCTGAGAGGGTGGGTTTGCTGTTCCGTAGATGCAACATCAGATTGGCAGAGATCATACGAGAATGAAATCCTTGGACTCATGACGCCCATGCTGCTAGGGTTATCTGAATACAGCTCAACTACCATTTTCCCTTAAGATTAACTTGAATTTAAAGAAAAGCCAAAGCCAGAAAATACTCAGACTACTGAAAAAGTTGGGATTAGAAAAAACAAAGAAAACATGTCGCTTTTGAGGGTTAAAACTTAAATATGGACAAGTCCAAGTCTAGATTTTATTGAACAGGGAATTCAAATCCACACACAAAGATAAGTGGTGAACTTAAGATTGTTTTTTGTTGTTGATGGAACCAATGAAGAAGATGGAGGTGATTTGGACAACAGCGAAGAGAGAACTGAATGACCAAGTCGTTGAGAGTTTTGCTGTGTGTTGAGAGTTTTAGAGGGAGATAAAAGCAAGCAACCAAGGCAGGCAGGCAGGCAGGCAGGCAGGTCTCGGTGGAAGTAGTTGAGGGAGTGAAATTATTCTGCTGCTGTCTTCAAACAGGTAGGCCATGTTTTTAGCGACGTGGGAAAAGGGGGTTCTAGCAAATTGTATGCTTACCTAATTTTTCTCTTTTTCATTTTCAATTGTTTCTTAACCAAAAAAAAAAGTCTTTCTTTTTTTTCTTTTTCCAAATCTTAATTGATGAAATAATCATTTTTAAAGATTGATATTAGAATGATATGTCGTCAAAACTAAATTTTGATCAATTCAATAATTGAAATTTAATAGATAATCATTTTAGTCTTTCTATTTTTTTAGTAATTTGGGCAAAATTTTGAAGGTCTATGTTTTAACCATCATGTTTCAGAAACCACTTTCAGTAGAGATAGTGAGCGGAAGTTATCAATTGAGGGATCACAAATGATTACTTTTTTTTTTTAGACAAACCATATATTTCTACACTAAAGGGAGAGTGGGAAAGCGGGCTAAGCCTCACAATGAGTCAGTCATAATAATGTGATTCAAATCCGTTTTTGGAAATAATCAACATATAACCTCTCACTTACAAATACAGAGAAATATCACTAAACTGTTATACTCAAGTATAGAATAGTAAAGAATTGAGAGAAACTCTTGTTTTTTAAGAATCGAATGAAAGGATAAATGAAATATAACCATAAAAGTTGTTTAAATAGTGACACAACCTTATAACAACAAAAAGAATTAAAACAGGAAAGTATGAAAATACACAAAATATTTAAAATATGTTTTTGACCCACAAACGATCTCAAACATTTGAAATCCATCTTAGGTCGTAGTAAAGCGACGAGTTTCGTTCTCTTTACAAAAAGATATCCTCGACAGAAAGTGAATTGCAAAAACTCTGAAAACATTATTTATGTTGGAATTCGTCAATCTGAGCTACACTTCTAGTACTCCTACATCAAATACGTTGGTAAAATATAAGACGCAAAAAACATCGTTTACGCAAAGATGAGCACAATGTATACGCTGAAAAAAGTTCTTATTTATCTGTATAATTAAAAAATATATGAAAAACAAAAGGGCAAAAATACTTCACAAGAGCATGTATATATATGTGTATAATACTTGAACTTACTATCACTAACTAGAAGTCTAGAATGAGTATGTACATTCCAAAGCATTGTAATTTGTAAAGGTTTTCAGTGATATTAAGCTTATGTAACGCATGCACGTAAACTTCAAGAGCAGGTATAACCAAAAGCAATTTTTATGGGCATGCAGGGCATCTAACTTCTACTTTCCCTTATACTATCACGATAGGAAATCGACTTGTGACCCTAATCTAAAGCAGCAACGATGATAATTGGATTTGTCACATGCAATTATATTCCAATCATGCAAGTGGCTTACAGCCTACTTTAATTCTCCATTACTTTCCCCTTTAACGTATTTTGAGAAAGCAACTAACACTACAACATGTTTGGGCCATCAAGTTCTTTCATAATGCTTTTTTTTTTTTTGGGTCAACTTCTGAAGACACATAACCAACCATTATCCGTTGTACAGAAACTAAAACTATGTTCGTGTACATTGTCTAAAAGCAGGTTGTTTGACAAGGTTTGAATTGGGTCTTAACTTGTTTTTGTCCGAATTATCGTGTTTACTATATTGCCTTGATCTTGCGCTTGACAGATGTAAAATTGGTTGCATGTGCACATGGGCGAATCTTATTAAGGGCCAGAGACGGCACGTGCCCTCCCTCAAGTTTGTGGCATGGGAAAAAAAGAGACGGTCTCGTAAGAATTTGAGCTCTGCTTAAATAGTAAATTTCTATCGCTTGATATGACGTTGAATCGTATTACAATGAATAATAATCAACTCACCACCACAACCAACTCTATCACTCGCTTTCATCAAAATCATTAGTAAGTAAATATAGTACAAAATTTTTTAGATGCAGAGTTGGTTATGGTAGCTCACGACGAAGAAGAAGAAACATGAGAAAAGTCTATATGTTTAAAGGGAAACCACACCGTTTTTAAATTTAAAGTGAGTTTTTTTTCTTAAAATTTTTCTTAAAATATAAAAAGCCCATTAACCCTTTCTTCTCTCTTACGTCTTATAAATTTTACTTTCCATCCCTATACATATATGATTTATTTTTTAATTCACTATAACAATATTGATCTAAGATATGGTTAAAATAGAACAAAGGTTGAGAATGTACACAAAGCACACAATGTGTATGAGTTTGACTCCACAAATAGAGATGAGATCTTCTGCATCCAAATACCCCTGTGACCTCTCTGTGCCTTCCTTAATTGGCTGAGGATTTGATTTATTATTTATTAGTTTAATTATTATCAAGTTAACATTAATTATGTTTAATTCAAAAAGCAAAGGCACAAAGAGGCCACAGGAGTATTTGGGTGCAGAAGATCGTGTGCGCTGTTTTTGGAATTCCATGAAAACTTATATTAATTACCACTACTTAATTATGTCCCCGATGAATTAATTTTCTAAATTTATTCTTACACGTGTTATTCACTTTGTGGTGATCTCACCTAAGAGAACATATTGAAGAATAAGGATCCCACGTTAGAGGAGAACCCCATTTGTATGGTTAATGGTAACCCGGTGTCCCATCTTTCTAAAATCTTTGACAGATTGCAGTGATGGTCCCCCATCTTCATTAGTGCTGCTGCTGGGCTCTGAAGAAATTAACTGCATCTGAAGTCAAGTAGTATAATTAAAGAATAATTATATTAGTTCTAACCTAAAAAACAATCTAATTAAAGAATAATATAGACACCAAAAGAAGAATATACAGTCGAGGTCAAATTTCTCAAGCAAGAAAATTCAGATTCATATCTGAAACTGTCTTCCTATTATCGTACAGCACCACCACCACTGCGTTAATATTATCATACTCAAGCCCTTATCTTTCTTTCATAGAGAATTCACATTGTAGATAAATGAAGATTATACCTTATATACAGCCGAACGTAGTGGCGTTTTAAAAAATATGCAGCCAATCCCACGTGTTGTTGTATATCTTATGTACCACATCAACTAGTTTTCATAAACAATTACAAAATCATTCTTTAATTAAATCCGTTAATTGGTTTTAAAGTTTAAAGCCTATAATTTATCCGTATTTGTGAGTGTGAAATGATTTCCGCATACCATTTATCTTGGTGTGCATACTTATATCTATTTATTTTGCACATCTGATATTAAATTCAAGGATAAGTAATCGTGCATTTCTTAGTTACATGATTACCAAAAGAACATTTCTGCTACTCATAATTCTAATTTTCACTGTTCTATTTATTTATCTTCTCACAATGATACACTCCTACACACAAGTTGGTCAATTGTTTTCTGTGAAAAAATCTTGGGTCCTTGCATCATATTCTTGGCATTGAGGCTACTTATAACTCTTCTGCTCTTCATCTCAATTCAAAAAAGGTACAATTTAATACCTTCCCACTCGCTTGTTTGTTGTAAACCACTTTAAATTGTCGAGTAGTTCTCCAACTATTACCAAATATGTAATCGAACACAGTATAAACAACGAAATATTCATGTCAGCAATCAAAATGTTAAATGATTTCTAATTATGTGAATTATTGCAGGAATCCTTGAATGTGCACTTTATACACTCAACGGGTTCAAATCATAAGACTGCGTTATAAAGTAAACTCAAACAAAATCGTTAGTGCTATATTCAGTTATATATGAATTTGTTAGCTCTGGAGCACATAAATAATAAATTAGCTACGCCCAATACATTGGGTAATTTGCTTGTGTTTTGGTGCCTTTATCATTGCACTCGTGTTCAAAACGGATGTCGTATCTTAAAATTTATATTAATAAAACAATTAAATGATAGGGTGAAATAAATGTCTTTATCTTTAACTTACTACTTTCTGAGTTTAAACTTCTCATATAGAAAGTAATAATATCGTTTGTAATCAAAGAATGACCGAGCTTCATACACAAAAGATTACACTACAAGAACCAAAATCGCAAATAGGCCGATATTCATTACTGCAGTACAGCACTATAAACCAATGAGCTTTATTTTATTTTTTTTGTGGAACGTAGCTGTGCAAGGAACCCTTAACTTGTAGGGCAGCCCAGAGAGGACGGTGACAAGAACCCCTAGGTAGGGTATATAATGCAAATTATTTTTGCATTTTTTGGTTGAGATGTAATTATATACCATACCTAGATATATCATATACCACTTTTTCTTTTTTGTTGCTTCGTTTAGCTTTTGCTCACATGACAAGTGGCTAAAACTGGGAACTAAAGCACAGATAAACAAATAATTAAAGCCATTTTCTCCCTTGTTACAAAGAAAAGCATTTTTCTCCTCTTCTTTTTTTCTTGATGTTTCTTGCTTGAATAACAAAGCAACTGAAAAGTAGGCAGATGTTTCTTGCTTGAATAACAAAGCAACTGAAAAGTAGGCAATTGGTGGTTGAGCAATTCACTTCATTGACCCTACCCTTGCTGCTGGACCATGAACCCACAAAGAAATGATAAGAATTCGGGTTTGGGTTTCTTTTTTATGCATGCAAACATGGTATGTATCAGAGTTTTGACCGTTAATTAAAAAAAAAAGAATTTGACATTCTCATTATTCAATGCATATCATACACTGAAACATGATAAAATTTTGTTTATTTGTTTACATGTTCTTATTTCGTACAAAGAGGGAAGATTGTGGAAACTTTTTTCTTGTGTAATGGCAGATTATAATGCTATAATCATCGAGGTTATATGCTTAACAGTGAGGATTGTTCCTGAACTAAACCCGATGTATTCAAAATAGGTCTGGTGGTCAATCTAAGTTATAATTTTTGTGCTTTTGGTTTTTTCTACTAAATTTTCCGACAAAAATGATCACGTGACATGCATGTGATATACTTTTATGGAGTAGAAAGGAGTTTTAACTGACATAACAACCCACCCCTACTCAGCACCTCCTGCACTGCACTCTTCATTTCTCTGTGAAAACTTCTCTGTTAATTAACAGTCACGGAATTTCAATAGTTCTGTCCATTCCGTCCATCTCATCCTCGAAGAAGACACACATAACGGGTCACAAGTTCTCGGATTGCTTTTTGAATTCAAGAAATCTCTAAACAGAGGTGCACATGGAAAAGCTCAGAGTAGCTAACAATATAATCACAAAAGCACGTACACAAGAAAACACACAACGTGATCTTTCTTTTGTCAAAATATATAATCTAAGATGCTACTGATATTTCTCGAGACATTCAAAATCATAAGTTAACATCAATGCAATGCAGTGCATGGTTATCTAGCAATTCGTTCAACTCATATTTTGTCTTTGTCTCTGTGTATATGATTAAATCATAGTCTTCTTTTCATTCTATTTCCTTGTTCTCGTCTGCAAATTTCTTATCTTCTTGATGGAATAGTTGTATGTGTTCCGAGAACTTGTAACAACAAAAGGGCAATCAACTGCTTATGACTTCACATGGCAATTCATTAGGTTATAACCAAGAACAATGGTAGAAACAACCAAAGCAACTACACTACCCGACGCAACACAATCGTGAAGAACCATGTATGAACTTTTATAAGAAAATAACAAAACAAAGAAAGGAAAAAAATCGAAAAAATGTTTGGTATGGACAAAATTCTACCTATACAGTTTCAGTCATTTCTTGCTCAATGTACCTAACAGAGTAAATTGGAGCGTCTCATTCCTCAAATACCAAAAGTTAAAATCACTATGTCACATACATTAATAAAGGTCGACTGGGGAAATCAAACGAATCTTGTTTCTTACATCTTCATATGTCAACTCTACAACAAAGACACAACCTTCACCTCAAGCCTTCTATCGAGTCAATACTCTTCAATGTGTTATGGTTGTGTGCCTCCTTGAACTAGAAATGAAAAAAGAAGCTGAAGATCAGGATAATAACAGACTACTCGAAGAGTTATCAAGTAATTTGGAATGCTGCTCTTGCATATTTGGATCCACATCTAACCGATCATTAAAGTATTTCTTGGGATGAAATGCAAACATTTGGAATCAGAAACAATTGAATCCCGAAACGGAAACATAAAAGTTTTCAGGACGACACAAAAATGTTAACAAAGACCAATAATCAACATGCATTTGACTCAATACCTTAATCTAATAACAAAAACTACTTTGCCTTCAAGTTGTTTCAGAATCATGTTTGTCCAAAAATGCCTGGGCTAGATTGCTGAAACTGACATTTATTGCTTCAGCTGCAGCATATCTCTTCATCACATCAACCACCTCTGGCTTTACAATCTCCTTCTTGTTAGATGCGTTGCGTAGATAATATAGGGACCCAATTGCATAATTCACCTAAAATACAATTCAATTTTCAAATATAATGTATCAAAAACTGAGTTTCCTTACAAAGCATCAATAACCATGTTCATCGACCAAAGGATTAGTGGCGTATAATAGCTTGACCATCACGGATTCTTTTAAACCAGTACAATATAGAAAAAATGTCATATTGGCATAATTCGATGTGCCTCCTTTTCTATAAGAAGCGATAAGCTCAAACTTATTTGTGTTAGCGACTTCTATAAGACTTCATCAGCTCCAACTTTCAAATCACATTCCCACAAACACACAAATTTCAAGCTCCTACTTACAGTGTTTCTGACTGGACTTGATAAATATTGAATAACAAGAGGGATTCCTCCGCACCGAGCAATAATTGCAGCATTTGCGGGATCCGCATCTGAAAAAATTTAGTTACAGTTAGTACACAACTCATTCACACTAGCGATAGCCGCTTACTAGATGGTTGCCGGATCACCATAGGGATTAGATAGGTAGACTTACCAGCACAGGAATTGCATATCCCTCCTACACCAAATTCCAACAGCTTCTCATTTGGTTCAGTTATGCAGTCCACAAAAAGTTCCAACACATTGAGCTGCTTGTAATTATAAAATTCTTATCGTCAAAGAAAACATTTAAATTGACTTTTAACTTTTACAGACAAATAAATTCAACATCAAACCAGTAACAAAAATAAAAATCAATATCCAAATAATATTTGTATACCTGGCCCACAAAAGGCATAGTTGTGTTGAATTCCACGTCGGTCGTAGTAAAAGATAAGTAATAGTTTAATATTTTAACCTTACTCTAACTAACACCGAGACATTTTGTAATAAAACCCCACACCTGAAGGATTGTGCAGGTGGTAATTACCAAATTGGGGACAGTATCGATGTTGTTGGAAGTGGGCCGTATGACTCGTCTCTCTGATAATTCTACATGGTATCAGAGCCAGGGAGGGAGCGGGCCCGTACCGTACTACCACATGATGGGTGGGTCCCCTTGGCCCCTCGCAATGATGGTGGGTCCCCTTGGCCCCGCGCAATGATGGTGGGTCCCTTGGCCCCCCGTGTAGGGTGAGTCCCCTTGGCTCCATGTGATTGGCGATACGTAGATCTCCCACGTATGATCCACTAATTGGGTCTCACGTAAGGGGGCATGTTGAATTCCACATCGGTCGTAGTAAAAGATAAGTAATAGTTTAAATATCCTAACCTCACTCTAACTAACACCGAGACCTTTTGTGATAAAACCCCACACCTGACGGATTGTGCAGGTGGTAATTACCAAGTTGAGGACAGTATCAGTGTTGTTGGAAGTGGGCCGTATGGCTCGTTTCTCTGATAATTCTACAAGTTGTAAGGATCATAAGCAAAGTTGGCCAAATTAGCAACAATTTTCTCTCATGCCTCTGTAAAGCATGGAAGAGATGATAGTTGACAGTTGATTAAATGACGATGAGATGATTCTGTTGTCATTGACTCGTTAGAAGAATTCTACAATCTAGCCTTGTACTCTGTCTAATACTAACAAATTACCGACACTCCACGGAAACAAAGAAAAAAGAAGAAAGAAGAAATCAAAATAATCAGACAGAACAGAAGCATATAATCTGAAGCAACAAAATTCCGTCTCGCACCTGCTTCCTAACTGTGAATGATACAAATAAAGACAGTTGAAACCTCAACTGGCAAACCCAAACATATATTTCCGTACCAACAACGAAACTCGTAATGCTAATGTTATCACTTATACTCATGAGGATCCACAAACATCCGAGGAGAGGAAGCACATTAATTACCATGGAAGAAAGAAAGCGTGGCACAACAACTCAAGACAACCTAAAGAACAAAACAACTGCCAATGTATCTAAACGACAGAGCTTAAAAACCATGAATACAAAGCAGCAAGGCGTAGGCGTACCTTCATCAATAGTTGTATTCCGATATCGAGTCATCAACTCCTGGAACAAAAAGGAATGCAGACAGACCTTATGATACATAATTTGATGGGAATATTAGTGGTGTTGTGTTGTATCTGAAGGTATCGCAGCCTTGGAGTTCCAGATCTTCCAGTTCGCTCTTTCGTGCCTCCGATCATTCATAAACATTATAACCCGTCTTTGTTTGTGCCGTGGGACTGGGAATATACAGCCCCTGTGTTTTTCAAAGCAAACAAGAACCTTGCAACACTGTCACTGAGCAGTGAGTCCAGCTTACTCCCTCCAGCCTTACCCACGTTAATCTCCCCTTGTCGATCTCCCCGCGTCCATCTACCCAACCTTGGGCGGGAAATTTGGAAAAGAACTAAATTATGCCTCATATCCATAATTTTAATTTTATGATAATTATAACCAAATTTTAAATATAAAAATACTAATTACCCTTAATTTTAGGGTCTCACAACAACCAGAACATAACTTATAATAGATGGAAAGAGTTTTCCGAATTCCCACATTATTGTACGTAACCTTTAAACTATCTTTAGATATCTGTAACCTTTAACTACACATTTTGATGTCTGCAACCTTTAAACCAAAATGAAAGTATGAATTAAAAACAAACAAAAAAAATGAAAAACAAAAGCCCCTTTAAGTAATATATCTTTGAACACTACTGCATGAATAACTACAAAACACAAACCTTGGAAAGTCGTATGTTAAACCAGCAAACATATCATATAAACTCTTTGCATCTTTTGTTCTTAAACTTGAATGACATAAAAGCCAATAAAGTAATAAATTCTGAAGAAAAACATTCACGATCATGCTCTGGAATGAAGTCCACTTGGATTCTTGCAAGTTTGGCGAATGTGGCATGTTCCACCACATCGACTGCATTTCTTCACCATCTTTTCCTCCCCCTGAGATGGGATTCTGTTTGTCTTGCATCTTTCAGATACAGCTTGTCTAATTGTGGGTAACACACTCTATTCTACACCTTTTCAAGCACACTCAATTCACTCTTGTTTCCAACCGACCAAATGGGCTTCGCATTCACTAGCACAATTGCATTGATTGTGTAGAATTGGGAGCACATATTGCATAATGATGTGTTGCAAATTCGACATGCAACAATTGCATGGACACATGGAAGTTGATCAAGATCAAACCTTCTGCATGTGCATGTCTTCGCATTTAGGTCAATTATATGATATAAGTCCCCTCAAGTACTTGCAACGCATAATGATTAATGGAAGATACATGCATAATTGTTCAACTATGTGAAAACAAGGAACGTTAAACATATATATATATATATATATATATGTATATATATATGTGGCACTATGTAACAATTTGAGATGCAAAAGTTAGGAACCAAGAGTTGTTCCAAGGGAGGTTTAATAAAAAGGTCCCGGTACTGTTCACTTTTAATGAAAAGTCCTTTTTAAAGGTATAGTGAATAGTGTCAGTTAAAGGTAAAAAATGACTTTTCGTTAAAAGAGAAGTTTTTTTGGGACTTTTCATTAGTTTTCCTTTGTTCCAAACCATTGAAACATGACAGTTTAATCATTAGAAGTATTAACAATTCTATACAACCTTTATGTTGAACCAGGTTCACAGAATATAGAACAATTTAGGGTAAATTACACAAAACTACCTCAACTATTTGTCTCATGACACTTTCATACCTCATCTTTTAAAATTGACAATGTCATACCTTATCTTTAGAATTTGGTCCAATGTTATACCTTCCGTTAGTCTGGCCGTTAATTTGACAGTTAAATGCTGACGTGGCTTAATCCAGACCCCACTTTCTATTAAAAAATTAAAAAAAAAATTAAAAAAAAATTCATTTAATATATTTTAAATATTAAAATAACAAAGAAAAGTAAAAAAAATAAAAATTAGTCAAACCAAAACCCCCCTCTCTCTCTCTCTCTCTCTCTCTTTCCTCCCCCATCTTCTTCTTCTTCCCTCTTCCCTCTACTTGCAACCCAGAAAAACAAAAAAAACAAAAAAAAAATGGAAAAAAACCAATTTGTCTTCCCCCCCCCGGCACCCACCCTCAGTTTGTCTTTCCCCCGCACCACCTCACCACCCCACCCCACCCCCTCTTCTCCCCCACCTGTGGGCACCTGCAACCCGAAGAAAAAAAAAACCCATATCCCGTCTACCCCCGCGAAGGCCGATTCCGCTAGTGGAGAATCTGGGCGTGGAGAAAATGGGGGGAATGGGTGTGGATTTAAGAAGTGGGGTGTGTAGAGGAGGGAAGAGGGTGGGTGCAGGATTTTTTTTTTTTTTGTTTGTTTCTGTTTCTGGGTTGCAGGTAGGGGAAGAAGATGGAGGAGAAGAGAGAGAGAGACAAGGAGGGGAGGGAAGGGGGAAGGGACGAAGAGGTTTTGGGAATTTTTTTTTTTTGTTTTTTTGTTTCTGTTTTTGGGTTGCAGGTAGGGGAAGAAGATGGAGGAGAAGAGAGAGAGAGAGAGACAGGGAGGGGAGGGAAAGGGGGAAGGGACGAAGAGGTTTTGGGCTTTTTATTTATTTATTTTATTATTTATTATTTACTTTTCTTTATTATTTTAATATTTAAAAAATATTAAATGATCTTTTTTTAGTTTTTTTTAATATTTTATTTATTTTTTAATAGAAAGTGGGGTCTGGATCAAGCCACGTCAGCATTTAACTGACAAATTAACGGCCAGGCTAACAGAAGGTATAACATTGGACCAAATTCTAAAGATGAGGTATGGAATTGTCAATTTTAAAAGATGAGGTATGAAAATGTCGTAAGAATAATAGTTGAGGTAGTTTTGTGTAATTTACCCTACAATTTATGTTATGTCATTGTCCTATTCAAATCCCACATATATTACGTACCTTTCATATCAATTACTGAGATCGGTATGTATATCAATTATCAAAAGTAGACAAAGTCTTCGAGATTAAATTGGTAGGCATCTTCGTACTTCCAATAAGGTTCTAAAATTGATGGGTGATTGAACAATGAATGTCACATCCAGGCCCGGACCCCCACCACATCCTGGGCTCGACTCCACTATAGCACGATATTGTCCGCTTTGGGGCCCGACCACGCCCTCACGATTTTGTTTATGGGAACTCACACGAGAACTTCCCAGTGGATCATCAATCCTGGAATTGCTCTCTCGCGAACCCGCTTAACTTCAGAGTTCCGATGGAACCCGAAGCCAGTGAGCTCCCAAAAGGCCTCGTGCTAGGTAGAGTTAGGAATGTACATATAAGGCTTAGAGGATCCACTCCCATAGACGATGTGGGATGTTACAATGAAAGCACAACCCAAGGTAAACGTATGGCTGTTGTATCCTTTTGGAGATTGAAATTGTACCATATCTAGGTTGTTTTTTGTTGTTGTAATAAATCATAATATTAAGAGTATATTAGTACTTTAATATCAAGTTTTGATTATAATTATTATAAAATTAAAATGATTGCTATAATTTTATATAGAGTCTAAAATTTGATTGTTTTTCTAAAATTTTTTTTATAAGGTTCAAAAACTTATTTGGTTTGAAATTTAAAATAGTTGTAAAATCTATAACAATTCAATCTCATAAGGGGGCATTTAAAGTACCCCATCTTATTTTATACGACAATGTTGGTTTTTTGTCATGTTATTGGCCCTTTCAACCCTTTGGTGAGATTTGGTCTTTCTTTACTCAATTGAGTTCGATCTTTCTATCTACTTGCAGCCTTCATGCGTGTGTACAAGAGACAACTCTCTCTAAACGACAATATCATTAGCTGGTGAAATTTGGTTGACACAATAACCAAACACGTTTGAGTAAAGAAAGACCAAAGTCAGTCTGACCTTGTCTTGTCTTCCCTCCAAAGGAAACTAGAAAAGTAAAAAAGAAATGAAATTGTTACAACATTAAACAATAAAAATGCTTTTACAAAACAATGACGCTCACCTAAAGTTCTCATTTTGAGGACTTGTGAGGTTGAGATGAGTTTTTAGATTAATTCAACGGTAAATAAATTTATAAGCATAAATTATCCTATTGTATCTTATTGGAGTACCAATAATAATCTTCTTTATTTATTTATCTATTATTTTAAAGAAGGGTTCACGCGTTCAACCTCTTCTAATCGTCAAACAACAAACTTGTCTTCCACGGCTCACGCGTTCAAGAAGAAGGGTTCTCCATCTCTCTGAGATTTTCTATTTTTTTGGCGTATAAAAAACATGACATGTTTTTGTTTGGACACCATCGACGATTAAAAATAAGAGGGCTGACTGGTAAAAAATTCGGTAGCCTTCTTTGAATTCTTGAATTTTTTAAGCAGTTTCTAAAAATCCAGCAATCCCAATCTTTGTAGTGTGAAACGGAGAATTAAGTTGGTAAGCCTATATACCGTTAGATTGATAGGAAAACTAATGAAAATGACTTGAAAACTTTGAGTTTTAACGATAAGGACAAAATAAAGGGTAAAGTGAATAGTATCAAGTTTGACTTTTTAATGTAAAAATGTGATTTTTCGTTAAAATGAACAGTACCGTGAGCTTTTCGTTAAAACTTCCTAGATTGATCTAAAAGTTAAAAAAACTGCTGTAAATGCGCTACGGTTCTTTCAATGAGAAAATACCAACTGTATCTATTTAAATATTTGACCAATATAAGAAAGAAACAAGGAAACAAAGTGAAGAGACAGAGGAACAACCACTTTTCTGTGCCTTTCCTGCTTTCTCTCTGTCTCTCAGATTTCTTGGATTTGAAGAATGCCGAATTGGGAGCTGAAGAGCTGTTGCAAGCATGATCAGGCCGTCTTCCTGGCGACTATTGGAGTCTTCACAGTTGTGATCCTCGCGGTATGCCTGCTTCCCTTTATTTTTTCAATTCACAGAAACTGTTTTTTTTTTCCGGGAAAGTAAACTGTAAATTGTAGAAAGAAAGCTTAAGAGTAGTCTTTCCGGTGTGTTGGTTATGGTTTCTTGAACTTGAAACTTAAGGAGGTTATAGTCCACTAGTTGACGAGATAATTGAACCGTTTGTTTCCCGGGAAAGTAAACTGTAAATTGTAGAAAGAAAGCTTAAGAGTGGTCTTTCCGGTGTGTTGGCTATGGTTTCTTGAACTTGAAGCTTAAGGGGGTTATAGTCCACTTGTTGACCAGATAATTGAATTGGGATCCTAAAAATGAAAAATATAAGGCCCAACGTATTATCGTTCGTTTGATTTTTTTCTTAACATTTGTGTTGGTTTATATTCAGTTTCTTGTTGATTTTAGTGGTTTGGACTAATAAAGTTGATTTCTGAAACCCCGTTTTTAGTTTCCACTGGTATTTTCTTGGTTAATGATTGTTGTGGGGAAGTTATGCTAACCAGCTTAATAATGCATGATGTTATGTGGTGGATAGAATATCGGAATGGGGTTAGAACTTGATAGTAGCTTCCACATTAAACTTTTCATAAGATTTGTTCTTTTCTTTTCCCTCCAAACCAAATGTCACTTTGGAAATGACATTTTTGCGGTATTTTTTTCTTTAAATGGTTATCAAACAAGAGGATGTATATGATATTAGAATCAATGTGTGCATGAGGGATTAGCAATCAGGGAAAGATGAAAGAAGACCAAGATGGTTTGGCCATGTGTAACTAGGGACTCCGTCAATAAGACCATTGACAATGCACCTAGAGGATTTGGGAACGTTCATAGTGCTGTTTCAGGTTGTGCGAGGAGATTTGATGAGAATGGAAGGATATTAATATAGCAGAGTAACTTAGAACTTATTTGGCTAATCTTACATGATTTGTAGAGGGCCATGTTTATTTGGCTAAATATCTTTCGTTAATTTTTACTTTATTTTTAATCAATCTCCTTATTGGTTTAGCACTTACTTGATCCAGTTAGCCTTTTGATCTACAAGTTTTTTCTTACTGTTATAGCTTTGGAGGACAATACTACTCACGCCTTTTAAGCTCATCACGGTCTTCTTGCACGAAGCAAGCCATGCAATTGCTTGCATACTCACATGTGGCAAGGTAAGAAGAAGCTGTTTAATGTTTTCTATTCTTTTTGCTTCTTAAATGATGTGGTCAGATCCACAGAGAAAAGAATAACTGCTTTCTTATATAAATTTCTATTTTTGAGGGCTCCAGTTCTTCCAAAAAATTTCTTTCTTGGTGATCTTCTGAATACAGGTTCACAGAATAATAAATGTAAGTTCACTTGTTAACAACTTCAAGCTAGGTGATAAGGATATTTAAATGACACAGTATCATGGTGCTGCCAGTATCCTAGTCAAGGATCCAAGGGAAATCATTTTTCGTGTTCACTTGAGGAGTCCATTAGAACGAAAGTCTCAGTGTCAATTTAGATCTTTGAGTGGAACTAATCTTCTGTGTGATGCTACTGTGTAGAGAAGCAATGTACCAGGCCTTCTGTTGTTTGATTGAATGTCTGTGGTTCAACCTACCAGGCCTTCTATTATTTAGTGCTCCTTTCACTGAATTTCTTTATCCACACCATATAACAATTTGAAGTACTTTGATTAAGGTATGCTTGAGTAAATATGTCTACACCAACGCATTTTCTTGTTCTCTGTGTATTTTAGTGTGCCCTGTTTTGTCCTTGGGTTGAATTCGCTTCGCTCATAGGAAGCTAATCCAAGATGCGTGTAGAACCATGATAACAAAGCCTTGATTAGGGAACTGGCCAAAAGGAAGGTATAGTTTGAAAACATTAGGCCAACGAACGAGTTTGGTGATGGTTGTAACAGCCCAAGGAAGATCATAATCCCACAAACCGTTAAGACAACGTTGTTGGTCATTAGGGTTTAACAGAGCTTCTCAGCTAAAACTGTATTCGAAGATATCATTTCACACAATCCTTTTCAAGTTTAAAGCTTTCGTTGTCTTCAAGCTTGCAAAGTTCTTAGTCATTCGCTGTTACTAGAGCTCTTGCACTTATCTTGATCTTCACAAATACTGGTTTTAGAGCTACTAGGTTTTTCAAACTATAAGTATTAATTAAGGTTGGCACCATAGGCAAACCCCCAGTCTTCCTTAATTGGTTCTTGTTTAAAAATACCTTCGCGTTATTTTTCTTGGTCTGTTATTTTCAAAGTCGCTTGCTTGTTAAGTAAGAAGAGTTCACCTCTCATGTTGCATGAGTTTGAGTTTAAACACCTGATCATGATACACTTTCTGATTCATCAAGTCCTTAATTCATCATGGGATTGAAAAGATCCTTAGCTGAAAAACTTCTTCCTTGCTTCTCTTACAATATTCTCTTTAGAAGGTTGATCAATGACTCGCATTTTACTTTTCTAGAAAGCTTATCAGCAGACTAAAGCTTGTTCTGCTTTCACCCATTCTGGAATGTTGCGTATCTTCAATAGGATCCATTCTCGCAATTACTATTGTCACTAATATTTATTTTAGCTCTCATCATCATAGTTATTGATTATTATTATTTATGTGCTTGTTTTATCAATTTCTTTTAAATGTTTCCTGTATATTTCCTATTCCTTTGCAACTCATAGGTTTTATACATGTTCAAACTTACAATAGTTGAAGCTTTCTGATGGTGAATGTTAAGCACAGCGTACGAAGTGTTTCTGTTTGAAGGCAGATATACACTACAACACGTTGCAAACTTGCTATCACGTACCACTACATTAAACGTCCTTAGCTTCTAGGGCTGTTGCATATCACTGATGGATTTTATTGTTTGAATCAATTTTGTAGGTGGAGGGTATCCAGGTTCACGCAGATGAGGGTGGGGTGACACAAACGCGTGGTGGTATATATTGGTTGATCTTGCCTGCAGGATGTACTACACCTTTGTCCCTAAACTTTATTTTCCATTGCAATGTATCCTTATTTTTGCACTTTACGAGACATTAATTATGGGCTTAAACTTTGAAGTGCAATTTTTGAAGTTGTAAGCATGAATACAAGTGTCTTACTGGATTTGAGCATACATAGTTCCTCATATTAAGTTTCTTACTTTCTCACACTTGCATTTGTTGTTCAGAAACTATTTTCCATCCTCAGTTTGTTATGCTTCATCTTCAATGTATGATTGTCTAAGATGTGTCTCAGTTCATGAAACGAGCGGATTGTGTGTGCTGGCACTGAACATGGCATCTGATGCTAAAGTAGGACTGTTTCTCATGGTTTCATATTTCATGCATTCAGGTGTTATATGCAAACCATGTTGGCTTCAAAAATATGTATTTTTCTTACGGTCATTTAAAATTGGCTTTTGTGTTAAACTAAATAGTCATGACTTGTATCCAGATCTTGGTTCTCATGGTTTGGTATTTCTTTCTGCATCCAGATCTAGGTTCATCATTTTGGGGAATGGCTTTAATACTCGCATCCACAAATCTCCTAACTGCTCGAATTGCTGCTGGTTGTTTTGGCGTTGCCCTGCTAGTTGTGCTTTTTGTGGCAAAAAATGTAAGGAAGCGCAGTAAACATATGCAGACAATAATGTTTTAGCTCCATTCTCATATTTTTGTGTTAGAACTTTTCAGGATCTTAATTTCTTCACTCTTGCGTTCTAAAAATTCTAATGTTTTTATACAGTGGACACTTCGAGGACTTTGTATTGGTGAGTATCTTCACATGCGTGCAATACGTCTTAGTTTTATATTATTCACATACTTCCATACATTACCGATCCTTGCTGATGAGTCTTTCAGGATTTATTGTATTCCTTGCTATAATATGGGTTCTGCAAGAATTTACGAAAGTCCGTGTTCTTCGCTACGTTATTCTCTTCATTGGTACATTCTTATCTTTTCAAATCTTTACTTTCTGAGATGAAGCGCTTAGTTCTGCATTGCTACATCTCTTGTGTGCAAACTGCGAAATGAAAAGTTTCTTATATTTTGCTTTTCAAATTGCAGGAGTGATGAACAGTTTGTTTTCAGTTTATGGTAATTCTCAGTGATTCTTGTTAACATATATATATATATATATATATATATATCAGCTATTCTGAACATTTGAATCACAGATTTTATATCGCGTGACTGTAATTGCCGCAGATATATATGATGATTTAATATCTAGAAGAGTCAACTCCAGTGACGCTGAGAAGTTTGCAGAAGTTTGCCCCTGCCCCTGTAATGGGGTTGGATGGGGAGTGATTTGGTAAGTCTTATAAGCATACTGATGATTAAAACTTGAAATTCCTTATTTAAGATTTTAGATGTAATGGTAAAAAACGTAATTGTACTGATGATTAAAACTTGACGTTTTTCGTAACATGAAAATATGATTTTAGCCCCTGAAATTTAATTTTCTCCACATGAAACGCATCATAAGTTTTTTACTCAAATAAAACTCATTAACTAGATTCCACATCAGCAAATTCATTAATTATATTTGATTTTACACATTTAAAAATTTTTGATGCCCAAAACACCCCTATTTGAATGTTTGATGTACACAATTAGTTCCATATAGATTATGATCGAGAATTAATGATTTTATGAAAATAAAGAATAATAAATTTATTGCCTAATATATAATAACAACAAAACATGCCTAATATATGTAATAATACATGCTTAGTTAAGTCAACAAATTATAGTTTACATATAAATGTAGGTAAATTATTTCACACATATATATATAACAAAAACAAAAACATAAAAATTCATGCAAAATAATTTACCTACAAAAAATATTATTTGATTCAGTTCACCTACTATTCGAATTTTAAAATGTTAGATTGCTTAAAAAAAGCAAAATAATTTCCCCATTATATGTAAAATACATACAAAATAATTTACCTACATAATAAAACAAACCCAATGTATGCAAAATACATGCAAAATAATGTAACTACATAAAAAAAAATTATTATTCTATTCAATACTATTTTACCTATTCTTTTGTACATATAATAATAAAATGTGCCCAATATATATGATAATACCTACAAAATATATGTTATTTGCTCATCATAAATTTACTTATAGGTAGATTAATTAGTATAATATATATATATATATATATATATATATATATATATATATATTTGAACATATAGTAGTACTATATATATATATATATATATTTTTTTTTGAGCTTATGTGTCACATCCCGACCCGGGGTGGACCACTTCCCGGGCCCGCTCCACTACCGTAGCACGATATTGTCCGCTTTGGGCCCCGACTACGCCCTCACGGTTTTGTTTTTGGGAACTCACACGAGAACTTCCCAGTGGGTCACCCATCATGGGAGTGTTCTCGCGCGCTACTCGCTTAACTTCGAAGTTCCAATGGAACCCGAAGCCAGTGAGTTCCCAAAAGGCCTCGCGCTAGGTAGGGATGGGAATATACATATAAGGATCACTCCCCTGGGCGATGTGCGATCTCACATTATGGTAGTACTATATACATTTGAATGTATATATATGTGTGTGTTATGGGTAATAATATGCAATAAATTATTTATTCATTGTAATTAAAGTGAGTAATAATATTTATTGATTTATTTTGAATATTGTGGTACAAGTTGTAAATATTTTGTATTAATAGGTCAATTACTTTCCTACATGGCAATCATTTTTAAATTTGGGTTTTATTTGAATGTTTATAAGTAGGTGGGTTTTTATATAGGAAATAAGAGTTGCAAGGGTCTATATCTAAAGAACCCTAATCTTTATATGCAGGGGATTGATATCGTTTATATTTCTTTCTACATCGGTGTATCTAGGGCTTGTCATTTTATCATGAGGTACAATCTTCTTCACGGAATTTATTTTACATGTGGATATTTGGTGAGATTTATTTGTTTATCTTGGAAGTGAAGGTACAAAGTCATTAGTTAGAATTACACTGAAACGAATCATAAATTAACAAAGACATTACTTTTTCTTCTAGATTATGCTTATAAAAGAAGTTGTTTGTGGAAAGCTGCATATGTCCTTTGATTAACATCTTGAAATGTGACATTTTTAACGAAAGGTTAGATGACATATTCGTAGGGGGTAAATATGTTCGAAGATGAATTGTAACGAAAGGTTGGATGTTTTTATAACATCTCTACTGCTCTGCTCTACTGTTTTCAGGTCCAATAGATTTTTTTATCAGTCTTCCCGTATCGGCACGGAGAGTCAGCTCTCGCTTACTTTTTTACACTATCAATTGATGAATAGTTAGTTTCATAGCATTAGCCACACTTGATTCTTTCAACCCTTTCATTCTGGGTTACACGCACTGATAGTAGTTGTAAAGTTTGATAGTAGTTGTAAAGTTTGTACTGGACTGGTGTATTACACTCATAACAAAGGCTTAGAAATGTGATTTAAACAATTTATTCACAAACTGTTTGTTATGAGATCATGGAGTAATAAAATTCAATAATGCTATTTGTGCAATATTTACTATGTTCAGGAAGATTGTTAAACTGATCACATGTGGATGATCAATGGGTACCCATTTAGTTAAATGCAGGTTTATTTAAGTGTAGATATGCTTTAATTATAGTGGTGAGTGGTGATGTTTGTGCTTGTGATGGTGATAAGGGTGATATATGGAGTATACATGGGCACCCGTTGACTGTAATCCATCATTTCACCCATATAGACCCGTTATTTTTTTATATTGGTTTGTTCAATACTTATGATTTTTTTTATAAATTTATTGACAATAGTGGTAATCACTTTTTTTTCATACAGATAAGTCTCAAATTACGATTGATCTACCAGACTAAATCCCTTAGTCCAAGTACTAGTGAATGACATTAATTAAACAAATTATAGTTGAACATGTCTACTCAGCTGGGCCGTTTGATGTCTAAGGATCCGCTACCCAAAGTTTGCAATACTAAGCCCTGGTTTGGTATTGAGGTGATTCTGAAAAAAAATGGCTATCAGAGCTTTTTTATGTTTGGTAAACATTCAGCTTCAGCTTTTTTTCACAGTTTTGGGTGAAAAAAGCTAAAAACACAAAGCTGCAAAACCCAACTTTGAAAAGCCAGCTTTTTTTCATATCTGTTTTACATAAAAGTTTATCAAACAGTATAAAACTGTTTTTTTTTTTCAAAAGCACTTTTACAAAAAAGTTTACCAAACACTCTGCTGCTTTATTTCGCAGCTGCTTATTCTCACAGCACAGCAGAAGCAGTTTTTTTTCAAAGCACAGCAATACCAAACTAGCCGTAATAAATAGCTCTTTCCAAAGGTTGCAATCTTTTTGAGTAGTCCGAGATGCTCTCTGCTATATGGTGTGGTTGAATCTGCAAGTGGAGCATAATTAAGTAAATGCTTCATACAAAATTGGCTTTATGACCACTAGCAAGTTGACTTTGTAGCCAACGTGTTTTAAACCACTGGAAAGTTGGCTTTTAAAAAAAATGTTGGGGAAAAGAGTGAGGCTAAGTCGAGATTCACACTAATTTAAAAGTTAGAAACATGGCAAGCCAAGAAATTGGAAGGCAAAGATACAAAATCCACCTGCGGAGGGAGTCATGTCACACCAATGTTGAGGAAGGCAAGCTCATCTTAGCGGAACTATTGCGTACCAATTAATCATGGAGGAATAAAGTCATCTGAAACGGAGACAAGCTAGAACACTAGAAGAATCATTTTTCAACCAAAGTGTATGCCACCATGAACCTAATGATTTAACTAGAGATATTGCATGTTTCCTTACATGTAAAGAGAAATTCCTTATATTACCGTGATGTCATTTTACCGTATCATAATCGAAACTATTGATTCTCTTAATGATTATCTAAAAATCATTAAAAAAAATTCAGTGAACTTGAAGACTTTTAATCATCCATATAAATCAAACAAACTAACAATAAGAATTATCATAAAAGCAATATTTTTTTTTATCATATCGATACCATGAATCATCTCTAGAAATCAATTATTTCATTTTTCAAACGTTATCAGCACAATGTATTCCAAATTGTTATATATAACAAATCTCTCTATGGATCCACACTTTATGGATTACAGTCACATGCTGCTCTACAACTGGCCTGCATATAGAATTAGAAGCTGCAAAACGTGAACTAATTTCATATCAAATCAAAACCTTGTAATTTACGAGATTTAGTGCATTCGATTATCTTTTCTTCACCAGTCGAATGAATACCATTTGGATATAAAGGGGGTGGGACAGCATAGGACCCTTGTGGATATATCGGATGTCTCGGATTGGATTCGATAATTCATTATATTCAAGCTGTGCTGAAGAAGAAATGAAAATAATTATGTGATTACTCATTAAGAAAACTTATTTATTCCGATAACTCATTAGATTCGATAAGTTTCTTTCATCTCTAATGCCCTTCCAATCATCCACCTATATTTCTGCAAATTTCAAGGATTCTTGTTTTTATCTATTTATTTTTTCATCCGTATCCTATCAGGTTAAAGCATGACTTACAGTTTTTAGATAGCAAGTTTTACAGCGGCAGGTGCATGCTTGCCATGTTTTACTGCAGCAGGTGCATGCTGGCCACTGAGCTTTCTCACTTCACTACTTTATGCAACAATAATATTAGAGAGACTAAATTTGTAAACTAAATTTTGAAAACTAAAGGACATGGAAGTTGATGATTGGTTTATTATTTAAATGTTAATAAACGTGATGAAATTGAGGTTCCACCATAAAACCAATTGACAATATAGGGAGTAGCCCAAGATCATATAAGCACATAGCAAACCTTGTCCCTCACCGATGTGGGACAACTCTCAACAAGCCCCTGCACGTGTGGCGGATTTTCAAGCCTACACGTGGACAACAACTGGGTGACGTGGAGCGTGTGTGGCCGTTGGGCTTCACACGTGGACAACCTTGCTCTGGTACCATGATGAAATTGAGGTTCCTCCATAAAACCAATTGGCAATATGAGAAGTAGCCCAAGATCATATAAGCACATAGCAAACCTTGTCCCTCACCAATGTGGGACAACTCTCAACACGCCCCCGCACGTGTGGCGGATTTTCAAGCCTACATGTGGACAACAACTGGGTGACGTGGAGCGCGTGTGGCCGTTTGGCTTCACACGAGGACAACTAGCTCTGATACCATGATGAAATTGAGGTTCCACCATAAAACCAATTGGCTATATGGGGAGTAGCCCAAGATTATATAAGCACATAGCAAATATTGTCCCTCACCAATGTAGGACAACTCTTAACAAAACGTGTTCATTTCTATTGGTGACACATCATTTAGTTTATAAATTTAGCCTTCAAATTTAGTCTCTCTAGCATACCCTTTCTACAAACTTGAAAGATTTAGGAAAAAAAACTTCACCTTTAAGTTTAACTTTGGTAAATAAAGCTTCGGCTCTTCACCTTAACTTTCTTCGCAATAAAATAAAAGAGATTATATTTATGTGTATCACATTGTATCATCCAATACTTCAAAATTATATGCATTGACTAAACTAAAAAGATTTTTTTTTTTTTTTTTGAAATGTCATATATTAGCTTATACACCTTCTTGAAATGTCAAATGAACTTAGACATTCTTCAATTTGTCAAATAAATTAAAATTTTAAGCAATTTGTCATATCAACTTTTAGAAATCATTAATTTGTTATCTAATTCTAACTCCGTTAAGTTTTTCATTCAAAATAAGTTATATGCCTTATATTCAAGGTTATCTCGAATGTTTGCACCTCCTTTTTATTAAGTATACAAGTCAGCAATACAATTAGCAATACAGTTAATAAGTTGGTTAGTATTTGGTTAGAGTAGTTAGGCTTTCTTTTATAAAAACAGTTGTGTAACCTTCTTTCTATCAATCAATACAAAGCATATTTGTCTCTCTAAATCTCTCTCTCCCTCTCTCTAAAACTCTCTGTGTTGATCTTTCTTCTCTTCATCTTTCTTCTTGATTTTCTTTCAATTCCCAAACATTACAATGTAGTTAACATGGTATCAGAGCCACTCTACCATTCGGTGCAGATGTGTCGGCGAGGACGCCAGGTTCCCCTAAGTGGGGTGGATTGTGAGATCCCACATCGACCAACGGAGAGGGGGTGATGTGCCTTATATGTACATGTTTCCCTCCCTATAGCACGAGGCCTTTTGGGAACTCACTCGCTTCGGATTCCATCGAAACTCTGAAGTTAAGTGAGTTCGGGCGAGAGCATTCCTAGGATGGGTGACCCACTGGAAAGTTCTCGTGTGAGTTCCCAGAAACAAAACCGTGAGGGAATGGTAAGCCCAAAACAGACAATATTGCGCTACGGCGGAGTCGAGACTGAGATGTGACAAAATGGTATCAAAATGGAATGTGCCTCCATTTGTCCATATTTCAGTGTTTGCTATTTGAGACTTTGCTGCAATCTCAAACTGGGATACCCCAGTTGAGATTGAGAGGGAGTATTAAGTATACAAGTCAGCAATACAGTTAGCAATACAGTTAGTAAGTTGGTTAGTATTTGGTTAAAGTAGTTAGGTTTTCTCTTATACAAACAGCTATGTAACCTTCATTCTATCAATCAATACAAAAGCATATTTCTCTCTAAATCTCTCTCTTCTCTCTGTCTCTAAAACTCTCTGTGTTGATCTTTCTTCTCTTCATCTTTCTTCTAGATTTTCTTTCAATTCCCAAACATTACAATGTAGTTAACACTTTTCATTTCATTCCTCGCCATAAGCAGTAATATATAAAAATGACAAGTTCGATATTACAACTATTTTAAAGGACAACTACACTTCAAGAACATGTGCATATGTTTTGAGGACCATATTGTTTGAGAGAAATTCGAGTAGGATTATGTCATGTCCTTATAGTAAGTTTCATTGTACGTGTTCTAATATATCGAACATAGCCGGGTTAATTATGCGTACATCCCCCGAGGTTTCTTAGGTTTTCATATAACCCCCTCAGATTTTGAAAGTAACACAAACACCTTTGACGGTTTCTCAAATGTTATGTTGGATATAAATTTAGGTTTATATTTACATATTTGGTCGAAGATGATAACTTGTATTTTGCCATTGGAGAAGCCCTTAAGGAGATGAGAAAGCCGCAATGCTCTTTTTATTGTGTCTTTCAAGTATCTAAAATTTGAAAATATAAGTTCTTGAATAATTAAATGGTGGTGCTATCCACACATCCACTTTTAATTTTCACACATTTCTTGTTAATTTTGTCCTTTAGTCTTGTTCAATTCATTCATTCCGATAAAAAAATTGAGAAGGGTGTATGAAAGGTAAAAAGAAGTGTGGATAGCACCATCCTAATTATATTGGTGTATTTTTGCTCACCACCCTCAAGTTGTGGTAATACTCACCACTTTACTTATTACTATTGAATAAGTTTAAATTTTGAGATTTATTTCACCTCCTCAAAAAATAAATCAAATAAAATTACCTTGACCCTTGGGAGAGGGAATAAGTCGATCTTTATTCTCCAAACACAGAACTTTGGCTACACTGATTAAAAAGAAGTCGGTATCCATGATCTGTCGCAAAGTCAAAGGTTTAAATTTTTATGCATGTTTTCTTTTATACTTGGTTTAGGGTTTTACAAAGATACCTAGCTATAAATTAATATTCGTTAAAGATCGGATTCGTTTATCAGCTTTTATATTTTCAAAAGCAACTTCAAACTTCTCAGTATTCTATATAAACCCATGCAGTGAAGGTTGGTGTCAACTGGAAATTAGTCAAGTTTGATGAGATTGAGTTTTGGAGAAGGTTTCAATTTCCCTCAAGGGCTTCCAACATTCCATATATATCAGTACTATGATCGATCGACGTCGAGTACATATGGGAATGTTGGTTGCCGGAGGGAACTTTGAAGCATTGCTCCTCCGCTTTTGCTGACTGAGTGACTCTCTTCGTTTTCCAGTACAAACTCTAAACCCTAATAGACTTATTTCATATCTAGTGATAAACCCCATTAACTGGAACGGGATATCCTTGTTGTTCATAATTACGTGTGATTTCTTTTGTAATGAGTTCAATTTGCCTCTCTTTATATATAGTTTTCTCTGCTGTTTTTCTCTCCCTCTAATTATGATTTTGTAGTGGGAAGATTTGGGGGATTGGGTAGTCAATTTGGTGGTGGAGTCTGGAGCAGGTAAAAGAGTGAAGTTGAAGAATATAACCACCAAGAAGGAGCAAATAGTTTAGCTAGATCTTACACAGCCTTACAACAATTTTCTTATACGTTTTGACATAAGGTTGTATTTAGGACAGTGTGTGTCTGCAGAAGATTGCTCGACTTTGAAGGTCTGCTCGACTCTTGACTACTTCAGGTTAGTTATCAGTTTCTGATGCCGTTAACAAATATATTTTCCCTTTCATTATTTCATTCCCAATTACACAATATATAGAATACATCAGTACGTACAAAGTTTAATTACAATTAAACGACTTGGAGTGCACAGCATGACATGTCCAACACCACTTTTATTCTGGACGCAATTTAGGAGATTATGGAGAGATTTGTGAAGTCGAGAGAATCTCGATAACAATACTAACACTTAATAAAGCTAATAACATCAAAATCTTCATGCTTGTGTGTATATCGATTTAAATAAACAAGGGTCTTCGGTTGTAGTTTTGAATCTGTCATGATATGTATTTCATACCTTATAGTTCTTAATTATTATCATGAATCTGTCATGGTTTTTCGAGAAGAATGGTTTTGAACTGAAACATTCATTTGGAAAACACTTTTTTCTTTTTTCTTTTTTTGATTTCAGAACTCAATATCAAATCAACCATTCACATACATTGTATGAGTGGATTTAATATTGGTTTCTTCAAGATTGAATGTGTCTTGAAGAAATTAATTTTAATCTAAATCTATATAGTTGCATTTCATTATCATTCACTGTTTATATGAAGAATCTCAATGCCGCAAGATCAAGAGTTCGAGTTGATAAATTGTTGTACTTGTGATGAATGAACTGAGTGTTGATGAGAAGAAATCGCAGGTTGCACAGAGGTATCCAACTTGCTGCTTAGATGGATCTAGGTAATTGAGCTAAGTCCTCTATTGAATGTTTAATTTGTCTTAGTGGATTAATTGTCTATTTATATATGGAGGACCTATGGTTTTCACCCATGTACTAAAAACTAATCACATGTCCTGTATTGGATGTGTGTCCTAAAACTAATTACAGGGATCACAAACCACTAATTATAAGATTAATCAAATATAAATATAAGAAAGAGACCGTGTATTCTGCACCGTAGCTAAGAGGCTTCTTATGTGTATCGTTTGGATCATTGAGTTACTCATTGAGGCATGTAAATATACAATAAGGTGTCTCTAACTTTCAATAAGAAAATCAAATACTCTACGACAGCGATTTGGAAATGTTGGAGAAAATTTTGTAGCATGTGGGTTATATATGGTTAATTATGATGAAAAATGAAAGATGAGTTAATTACATATACACTCCTTGAGATTTCTCGGGTTTTCAGAAAACCCCATCAGGTTTTGAAAGTAACACAAACAACCCCTGATATTTCAAAATCATTTCACAAACCCCCCCTTCATGACAAGAAAACCCAACGAGATGTGGAATAAGTCGTGAATAAAAATACAAAAACCCCTTATGGCGTTATTGGCTACAAGTTTGGTTAGCCCTATGCCTATCATATCAGAACAAACAAAAAAACCCATTAATATCAAGCATATAAGATTTCGTCGTAAATTTTTTTTCCTTTCCCTTCTTGAGTTAAAATCAACAATCGCCAAAAGAACTGAAGAATTCAACGAGCAAACAATGTGGTATCATTCTCTTCTTCTATTCTTCTTTTTTCCGCTTATGCTATAGAAAGAACGGATGAAAATCATGGGAACTCAAGTACTGCTCAACAAAGTACCAATTGCAGTTACCGAACAAAACATCGATTGCTTAGTTCTACCTTGTACGATGCGCAAGGCCATAGTTGTATGTAGAAGATAGTGGCTCAAAGACTTGTATCCTCCAATTTCTTTTTAATTAGTACATAGATAAAAGTAAATCAGTATTTACTTTTTAGGTTTTACAAATACAAAACCTCATGTTCATATGCTTCGTGGACACTGCCCATTATGATTTTCCAAATGTTCTGCGGAAAATTTAAATGAACCGCACAAAGTGATCAGCTTCCAAGCTAGTTAAATTATGGTTATCCTTGAAAAAATGAACAGATGCCAGAAAGGAATCATCTTCCCACTCCCAGTTTAAAAAAAGTAAACAATATATTAAACTGGTTTTATATTTTTTCGATTGTATTGAAATAACCTGCTCTTATTCTATCTCATAGAAAAATTCCCATGTATAAACCCAAAAAAAACCCAGAAAGTTTTGGAAAAGCGATGGAACTTGTGAAACAACCCAGAAACCTTGGAAAACATATCAATATAGTTTTAAGTGTTTTTGAGTCATAAAAACACTTTAAAAATGCTTCTTCAGGTGCATAAAAAGTTTAATAAGTACTTTCAACAAAAACGCTTTTACTACATATGTTTTTGTAAAAAAGTCAATTTCAAAACCGATGACGAGGTTTCAATTTTTTCACAATGAAACATGAGGTTTTGCACTTGTATTATTAGTTTATGTCTGTCAATTTGATTGTTTGGAGTTCGTTTCTTCTTTGATATACCCTTGTACGTCTCAATAGATTAAGGAACTCATAGCCACTCTTTTTTCCCCCACAAAGGTGTCCATTAATCATGTGATGTAAGGGCCGAAATCTAATGCACCTTAATTGTTAAGAGTGCCTATAAAGTGGTGCATGGGTTGAATTTTCTTTATGTTCGTCGGGGTCTATCTCTACTCTATGGGGAGCAATCTGGCATGCGAATGTTCTGATGTCGTTGAGTTAATCTTAGCAGGGAGAGGACCAAGTTGTATCAGGTTGGTCCAGGCAGTTGGTTGCTTAAGGGCGGATTCCTCTCCTTTGATTCCGGTTGTTGAGGATGTTAAAATTGATCTCTACTAATTTTGCAACTCACAGATTGACCAAAAGCACTTTTGGTTAAAAAAAATTTTGGAACCAAGTAAAAATATAAGTAAATTCTGAAAAAATAACTAAATGCTTCTTACAAGAAGCACATAACTGATATTTTTTGAAGAAAACACTTCAAGTATTTTTAGAACCAAAATTTTTTTTCATAAAACGATTTCAGTCATTTAAAGAAAAAACTTCTAAACGAACCCTATAAAGTTTCGGACTTTTCGTCCATTGATACTTAATATTCCCAAACAACAAGTCAACAACCTTTTGAACATAGGTCAACAGTTTTAGTTAAAATGGACATTGGATTTTTTTTCTTCTTCTTCTTGGTTGGTCCAGGCAACACTTCGCCAGATAAATGGGCAACCTGTTATACTCTTAACTTGCCCACTACGGCATCAGACAAAGTTCATGCGATTCCCGTTCGAAACGCATTAAGTGGAGCCAAAGTTTTTGTACCAAAAATAAAGTAAAGGAGCAATGGTGCCCAACTGCTTTGACGTAGAAACTTGAAAGCACACCACGTGACAATACATGTCACATGACAGATATCACAATTTTCTCTTTAAAATCTCAGAATAAAAAAAATCTCAAGAAAAATAAAACTAAGTCCAACATTTATTAATTATGTTTTGACCCAAAAAAAAATTATTTACAAGAAAGCAACTTACATGATACACTGTCATGTGACATTTTATGTCAATAAATTAAAGATATATGAACAGAAAATGAACGTATTTTTTTATTTTATTAGCGCATGACGCAATCTTAACAGTAAATACATATCATGTAAGATCTATATCAATTGTTGTCAAGCATATTAAGATATGGGACCCACCCAAATGTCAACATAAAAATCCACCGACGATTGGCGTCTACAGACGGCGTTATTCGATTCGATTCTCATTCGCCGTGCGGCAAATCCGAAGGCTTTTTGTTGTTTTGTCGAATTTGGGGTTGTTTGGTTTGATGCCCTCCATTCGAATAGTGGCCATAAGTTCAATATGTCATCGTATCTAACGTGGGTTTCTCCCTACCCTTTTTCCTCACACCTACCAAATCTTTAGACTTTATCAAATTTATCAATCACATTCCACCTTCTTAAATTCCATCTAAATTTATTGTGAATATTGATAAGGAAAAGTCTTTTGTTCCCTGTGGATACAAAAAAAATAGCAAGCTGTCCAAATTGACCTTTCATTTCCTTATGGATTCTCCTCATTTTTATTAACAAAAGAATATTTTATTTCATTAATATTCTACCTAAGTAATATCGAACTCGCTAATTATATTAAAGGTTGGTTTAGTATTGCTGTGCTTTGAAAAAAAACTGCTTATGCTGTGCTGTGAGAATAAGTAGCTGTGAAATAAAGCAGTAGAGTGTTTGGTAAACTTTTTTGTAAAAGTGCTTTTGAAAAAAAAACAGTATTATAGTGTTAGGTAAACTTTTATGTAAAACAAATGTGAAAAAAAACCGATTTTTCAAAGCTGGGTTTTGCAGCTTCTTGTTTTTGGCTTTTTTTCACTCAAAACTATGAAAAAAAGCTGAAGCTGAATGTTTACCAAACACAAAAAAAACTCCCAGCTTTTTTTTATACCAGTTTTTTTTCAAAATCACCTGAGTACCAAACCAAGGCTAAAAGTCAAATCTTATTTTTCGCTCAGCATTTATAGAAAATGAATAGTACTGAATCGTTGGTAAAAAAAGTGTAGGAAGTTTCCTGCAAGTACAAAAAGGCAGCGTGTATTTAATCCGACAGGGAGAGAATGACAGTATGGGAAGGAGAACTGGAAACCTTTTCTGGATAGAGTCATGAGACTCAGAGCCAAGCAGATCCCACTGCCACTTTCCTCCTCTGTCTCTTTCTCTTAACTTCCCCTTCACTCTCTCTCTCTCTCTAAGTAATTTCCCTCTCTCTCTCATCCCATTCAAACGCTTTGAAAAGCAGCAACTTGTCCTTCAAATCCCTCTCTCACGGCCACCATCATCTTATGCGCATCTCATTCGCATTCCCGTCATTTCTCTTAGCCTTCATTCGCACACTCTCTTCCCCTTTTCTCCCTTTTTGTAATAATAAAGCTGAGGCGAAACGATAGCAGTTTTATTATAACAAGCTCGACTGAATTGTCCAATCATTCATGGACTCCGTCGGCAAGAAATCAATGAAGCACCAAAACCAGAGGACCGGTTCGCTTCAGCGGCTGAGATGCTCTGTTCAGAACTACGACTGGGGGAAGAGGGGTCAGGATTCCCAAGTGGCCAGGCTCTCTGCTTTCAACTCTGGTTCTGGGATCAACCCAGAAAAATCATATGCTGAATTTTGGATGGGAACCCACGAGTCCGGACCTTCCTTTTTGATTCAGAATTCGGATGAGAATAATGGGTTTTTCCCAATTGGGTCTCAGATTATCTCTCTCAAAGATTGGATTTCCAAAAACCCAAATGTGCTTGGTGAGAAGGTGATCCAAAAATGGGGCTCTGACCTCCCTTTTTTGTTCAAGGTACCCTTTTGCTTTGTTTTGGCATTTTTTTTTTTTTTAATTTTTGGGTTTTTTTGTTAAAAATTTGGGGTTGTGGACTCTGGTGTGGAGTTTTCTTTGTTTGGTTTTTGTGTGTTTGTTGTGTGTGTTTTAGGTGCTTTCTGTGGGGAAGGCATTGTCAATACAGGCACACCCAGATAAGGATTTGGCCAAGATTTTGCACAAGTTTATGCCAAATGTTTACAAGGATGCTAATCACAAGCCTGAGATGGCCCTAGCCACAACCCACTTTGAGGCTCTCTGTGGTTTCATCACTCTTCAGGTAAATATCATTTTCATGTATTTATTTAAATCTCAAAAACGATAACAATCTTAAAATATTTTTTGACTAAAGAGAGCTATATATTCTCGTCTTAATATCTATGTCACGGCGTGGCGAGAAAGATATTAATAGGGGATATACCTAGTATGCATAGTTTCCCAAAGCATTGGGCTGGTTTGAATTGTTTGGTTGCTGAGTCTTTTCACGAAAATCATTAGCACTTTTGAATGTTTACGTGCCTCCTTTTATTGTGTTTATTTTGATGTTAAACAAAGGTAAACAAATGAGTTGTAATCTTGTCTGGGACCCCATTGAATAATCGGCCATTTACCTAGTCAAAATCAGAATTATGAGGACTATCAAGGCAGAGAATGATATAATACCAAATGAGTTTAAAAAATTACTTTTTCTCGTTCCAACTGTTTAGAAATCAAACCATTTATTTTTGCTTTAATTGGTAAAAAAATCAATAAAATTATTTGGACAGGCAGGCACACAGTTTTTAATATAAGGGGCTCAAATTAAAAATAAAAAAATAAAAAAATAAAAAAAATAAAAAAAACTAGGTAAACCATATTATATAAATCACATGATGTGTCGGTTGATGGTTGAATATTTTCATCGATAATTTAAACAATGAATTCACTATCAATTACCACATCATGTTGTCTACAAAATATGAATCAAGTAGAATGTCTCTCTAGCATCAACTCAAATTTTTATATGTGAACTAACAAAAGTGTCGGCAAATCTAATCAGTCATATTTGTTTTTAAAGATCTATTTGTACGCACAAAACTTAAATATCTGCTGATGCCCTCTCCAATACTCTACGATAAATAAATAAAACCCGAAATCATAATGCAATCGATTCCATCACTAGTTGAAGTATTAACTTCTATTTCATTAATTAAACTTAGATTATATTTAATAATTGAGGTCAACAGCAGGTGGTGTGTTACTTTTCAGTCGTAAAGAATCTCTTGCTAGGATACCTTTTTCTTCCCATTGTTTTTCTTTTCTCAAGGAATATTGCCTTCTGTTTAGGGATCTATGTGGCATTCCAACTAATTTTAATTATAATTACGCGTTTAATTACAATTATAATTTTTCTATCTTATTGACAGGAGCTTAAAGTTGTGCTTGCTAATGTCCCTGAGATTGAAGAACTAATTGGCAGTGAAGAAGCAAAAAAAGTTTATGGAATCACTGATCAAGACGAGGAGGAGAAAGTAACGTCCGCTCTGCGTTCGGTTTTCACCCACCTCATGTTAGCCAGCAAGGAGATGATAACCAGAGTTATTACTAAAATGAAAGATCGTTTACACATCGAAAGTCAGGTTGGTTGATGTGTTTTTCTTCAATGTAACTGTCAAATTATTTTTTTTCTTCGCCCGTAGGATGATCTGATTGAAGATCCTGCTATGCTCATTCTGGATCTGTGTAACAGTTTTCGCTATTTTGGCAGGCGAGGCGTTTGACAGAGAAGGAACAGCTGGTATTGCAGTTGGTAAAGCAATATCCAACTGATGTGGGTGTTATATCTGCCTTCTTCATGAACCATGTGAAGCTCAATCCCGGAGAAGCGCTGTACATCCGGGCTAATGAACCCCACGCTTACATATTTGGTGAGTGCGTTGAGTGCATGGCAACCTCAGACAACGTAGTGAGGGCTGGCCTTACTCCAAAGCATATGGATGTTCAAACCCTTTGTTCTATGCTCACATACAAGCAGGTAAAATACAGCATCCCCGCCTTGGAATTAACACTCTTAACGTCAACTAGTTTGGTGCGGATTTTCCTTGCATTTCGCATGCATGTCTGAATTTAACGTCTTTTCTTTTGCAGGGGTATCCTGACATTCTTCAAGGAGTTGCAGTAGGTCCTTATGTGACAAGGTATCTCCCGCCCTTCGATGAGTTTGAGGTTGATCGTTGCCAACTTCCGCAGGGAGAATCAGCAAAATTCCCTGCAGCCCCAGGGCCTTCGATTTTTGTGGTCACGTTCGGGGAGGGAATTATATACGCAAGCGATGTTCAAGGGGATGTAATTACAGAGGGAGACGTTCTTTTTGCACCAGCAAACACTCGGATTCGCATAACAGGCGCATCCGAGTTGCAGATATATCGAGCGGGTGTGAGCAGCATGTTCTTCCAAGCCTGATGAACTTTATTACGCAGTTGCACATCTTTGCTTTAGTGCAAAGCACACAAATTATTAATTTTGCATTTTTTTATTTTTTTATTTTTTTTACAATAAGCGTATGTAATATGTAATATTAGCACTGTCATGAGAATGCCTGTGCTAGTGCGCCATGAAATGTAGTAAAAATATACGAATAAAAAATATATCAATTTTAGTAGTTTTTATAAAGGAGAAATTAGATTCACATCCTTCTTTTTGCTACTCCATTGATTAAAATCCTATTCATTTTCAATTTTTTATTAAGGTCCTTGGGTATTAATAACGTCATTAATTATTTGAATAATAAAATATTTTTATTTTTAAATATATTCCTTTAGTGTTAAAAATGTTACAATTAGTATATTTATATTTATGACTAAATTTTTTTATCATATATTTTTATTTTTAGTTTGTACCTATTTTTAATTTGCAAATATTTTTTAATTTGTACCAATTTTCTTTTCATTTTTAATTTGTACCCATATATTAGTTTCTTTTTGTGCCCATATTTTTTAAAGTTTTATTTGTGTTTGTACCCATGTGTATACCGTCACGTGACATTGTATATTTAATCAATGATAGAAAAATTACATATGGTATATTTATGTTTTATGCCTAAACTTTGTATCATATATTTATATTTTTAGTTTGTACCCACTTTTAATTCGCAACATTTCTTTTTAAATTTGTAGTATTTTCTTTTTAGTTTTATTTTGTACCCATGTATTAATTTCTTTTAGCGCCTATATTTTTTTTTAAATTCATTTGTACTCATAATTTTTTAATCTTTTATATGTACCCTAATTTATTTATAATGTATCCATTCTTCTTTATTAATGTACCACTTTGTTATATGTGAAATGTACCAATTTTTTTAACACTATGGATATATTCTTTTGCCATTTATTATTTATTATTTTTACATAGTTTATCCATTTATTCAATCAAAATGTTTGAATTTTTTTTTTATTGTAACCGTTTCTATTAGTATTATAATGAGGGATTTTAAATTTATAGGATTATAAATCTCATAAAATATCAAACAATTAATGTCAAAACTATAAAAATATAAATATTAATAGTAATATAATGAGGTGTACAAAGTCAAGGGACTTTGATCAAACTTTGAATACTATTAAGATTTTAATCAAAGAATGTTAAGGATTAGGGACCGCATCCAAAGTATCCCTTTTATAAATAAGATCAATTTTTTATACATCGATATATTTATATTACGAGGTGGAAAGATAAGTAAGGGTCGAACTCATCATTTACGAGCTTCTTTCACAACCCAGTAGTTGAAGACGAATTTCAAGCCCGTATTTCACTCGGCACACTTTGGGTTCAACTCCTAACGCTGTTGAATCATACGATGGTGGCCAAGGGAGGTTGAAATGCCTCTGACAGTCTTATCGCCCCCTGAAATGGTGAATTATCGTGGAAAAGTCACAAGAAGGTACCCTTTAAAAAAAAAACTAAAATCTCTTACTTACGAGTGAAGAAAAATAGTAGTAGACTGTAGTAGTACTAACTGACATAAATAAGATGGATTTCAATCGTTGGTTGAAGTTAAAAAAAAACCAAAAAAAACAATGAAGTCAATTTTTCTGTACGGGGATGGTTTGATGACTGTTAGGCCCGTAATAGTTTACAAACGGGCTAATAAAATAATAAGTATACGGTCCAATACTTTGATCTGGTGGGATTATGCTACCGCAGTCCCAACCTGGCAATTAGGATTAAAGTTTTGCTCATTCGCACGTTTTTCTTTTCATGAGTGAACGGTTAAGATTTAACTAACTCTCAATTAGTAAATGTCAACCGTTCACTCATGCACAAAAATGTGTAGAGGAGAATTTCCAATAAGTATAAATAGCCAATCTCAAGAATGATTAAATTCAGGTGTAAATTAAGAGAGAATTTTGGATTCATTTAGTGCATCGGAGTTTTGGTAGAAGTGCTTCTATAACAAACACGTCAACATTTTAAATAAAAATCCAAGTGTTTCCTATAAGGCAATGAAAGTGCTTTCTAAAATCTAGCAGGTGCTTTGCCAAAAAATACTTCTATAAACACTATCATTATTTTTATTTTTATTTTTATTTTTTGCTAAATGCAATCGAAAGTGTATTTGATTATCATAAAGTGATTTTAGCCATTTCAAAAACAATATCAAAGTCTAGAAGACTCAGTTAAATAGAAGATTTATTGTATGAAAGAAGAAAACCTTTGTAGGGCAAGAATTACTGATGCCAACTGAGATGAGTTAGTCCATGAACCGGTGAATCCCACTCGACGTAATGTCCATGAAGAAAATAAGGAATGCCAAGAGGGAAAGAAAAGAAAGTGCGGAAATCACTTCCATATTTTATCACGTCATTTCCCTGCACTGCATTAATTATGTTAGGCTTTAACATTCATTAGTATTTTGGGACTTTTGTAACATGGAGTGCTTTAGCAGTGGACTCACTTTGTGCTATGATGTTAAAATGGCCAAAAACGTCTTAGTAATTAGAATTAGGCCCAAAGTATCCCGAAAGAGAGAACTGTAACGAGTACTTGTGATTCCGTTCTGAGTCTTTCTACAGGTTCATATGTAAAATTCAAATTTCAGATTTCTTAATTTCGCAGCCACAACAAATGAATTTTCCTTCTAGTTAAAAGGTACGAGTAAGAACTTAGATCTGCACTAGCAAAAATGACACTGAATACAGTTACCTTCGTAATCATCTAAGTTGCTCTCTCTTCAAATCTTCAAGCCATGATAGGATAGCTTTTGCACCCTTCTCCCATAAACAGTCCAACATCATGTCATGGGCAACCCCTTTAACACAGATAGGAGAGACACCATAAAACCTGCCTGTCTCGTTGAGGCCTTCAGCATCCTTGTATAGGGAAAAACAATAGCGGACACAGAAATAAGCAAGGCAACGTAGTGGAAATTACAGACCAACATGTTTACATCGACAACATTAGAGAAAGAATCAAGTAGTATGTATTAAGGAGTTTACCACAATGAAATCATCATTTGCACCCAACACGAGGAGTTCAATAGCTGATTTTGGCATTGAAGGAACGGGCAGCGATCCATTGAGCTTCCGCAGATCAAACAATGGCATTCTTGAACTTTCCTTCATTAGCTCTTGATAGCTGAAAGACAAATAGAACTTAAAAAAGTTATCTTCGCAAACGAAGACATTTTGGGAAGGAAACTTGTATTTTATGAAAAATCCCACAAAACTGCATAGAAAAAGTATCAAGCAATTAACAAAGACAAAGGGAACCAAAAAGAAACAAACAGGACTACGTGGTTCAGTAAACTTGCCCCTACGTCCATGAGATTACGTGGATCGGTAAACTTGATTATAAGATTACGTGTCATGATACATCCCCGCCCCCTGAACTATCAAGTTCCTCACTCCATCTAATGTTTTGTGGTTCATTTGTAACTAATTTATCCTATATCCCATAGTATTTGAAAATTCCTCATCCAAACATAGTGCTTAGTAGTTCTAGTCCCCTCTATTAGACAACCACCCTCTCTTGGTGTGGACGTTTCTTTGACACAGACATTCCTGCCGCCTTTAGTGCCTTTATTGCACCCATTTTTTAACATACACTTCTTAAGTTTACTGTTCTGATGAGGCTCAGTGTCCAGATATACAGTTTACGGGAACTTCAAGCAGAAATATAAATAAGCCGTAGTACCAGGGCAAATTGACTGAATGTGTATGAAATTACTCCATTTCCCGTGCACAAACTAATGCTTAAACTTAATACTAGATATATACTGTTGAATGTCATCTGTCATTTTATGAAATGTCTAAATGACTTGAAAAGAATTGCTGGCAAACAAACCGTAAAACACGGTGATCCTCCATTGTTGCCGAAAAAAATGTCTCCTTACAAAGAGAAAGAGACGTTTGAAACCCTTTAGCTGCCAAGCTGCGTGTAACCTACTCAAAAGTTCAAACAAATAATGCCTTAATAATAAGTAAAATTAACCTCTATGTCTACTGTTTACACATGAGAAAGCTGAAAATATTGCGGAAAAGGGTATCACATTTTCTACTTAGATATCCATGAAAACAGTAGTGAACAGCCTTCCAAAGAATGTAAGGGATGATAGGTTGAACAGACCGAGTACGAGTATAAATGAAAAGATGCAACCTCAGAGATATTTAGTTAAAAATGGAACCAGAGTTATGAAGGAAGATATAATTTAGGCGTAAAAAATCTATTAACTAAAGTTTTGTGTAGCAATTTTCCAGTATGAATACGGTATAAAAGAGAAAGATCAGAACCTTAAAAGCAGCAATAGGTTTGGTGAAGAAATAACGCCACACTAAGCCACTGGAGAAAATCAGAAATGTCAGTCTGGACTAATTACATTCAAATTGAAAGAAAGAAAGGAACAAATAATCAGACAAACGAAAGTAGGTTAGTTACCTATTACCCGAAGGAGGTACAGAGCAGACAAGCACAGCACCGGTAAGCTTAGGGAACAAATCTCTCTTGTCTAGAATAAGCCAAACAGCACAGAAAAAGAATATATAAGAAATTGCCTTGCAAGTAAGAAAAATACTACATAAGATGAAATTCAATGTGCTTATAAGCTATACCACGGCCCAAGTCAGGAAGGAAACTTGATACTGCATTCAGTTAAAGTTTGAGTATCTAATATCGAAGTGTGCATTATGGCATCGGGCACAATTAAACTTATCATGATAGAACCCAAAATTACTTGTCTATGATATAATCCGAAAAAAATTGTGAAAATTATTCAGAATAAACAAAATAATGCGTTACATACATTGATTATCGCTGTGTTTAAATAATTTGTAAGTTTTCAATGTTTATGAGAGCTTTTTCTCCCCTCCTGCAATACATGATTTAGCCAAACCGCATTAAACGTTATGGCTCATGTCTCATCAGTCTGGAGATTTTATTCTATTTAGTTAAAAGTAGAAGTTACCTGAAATCTGGTCAGTTCTAGCGTTTGCAATATAGTATTGAATAATGAGCCCTCCAAAAGAGTGTCCAATCAATACTGGTGGAAGCGTGAGTTTCTTGCAGATGAAATCAGCAACATCACTTGCATGCGTCTACTGCAGAATATGCAGTGAACAGGAATAAGAACAGCATTTTAAGTATGGAAACTATAAGACACAGGCATGCACATACTAGTGAATTCCTAGTAAAAGAAGTCTTTTTCCTAGCGGAAAACTACTATACCTGGAGAGTACCAGAAACAGAATCGCTGGGTGCATCACTTTCACCCTGATAAATCAAAGGAGTACTACAAATCAGAACCAGACATGTGTAGAAAGTTAGAAACAATACAACGATGCCAACTCAACGTATCATCCAGATACATGCTATTATGCGAATAGTAAAACAACAACCAAGCCTTATCCCACTAAGTGGGGTCGGCTGTATGAATCCTAGAAAGCCATTGCGCTCGGTTTTGAGCCAAGTCAATGGTATAGATTAAGAATTCAAAAATCAGGATGAAGAAAATTTTCTTAGTAATAATTGGGTGTTTGATGGGCATGTATTGCAGCTTGAAGATCTGTAATTTCGTGAATATAATTATCATACTCCTTTTTTTTTTCTTAGCCGTTAGATTAAACAAATCAAAGTAAAAAGAAATAAAAGATAGTGCAAAATTTATTTTCCTTAATTACTAAAAAGGTTTTGGACTAAGAATCCTATGTTTATTAGACCAGTGATTTGGTAAAAACTCTTCAACGAGTGAGACTTTGTCGTATTGGTCCTGTATAAAGTTAGGTCTGTTTTCTCACAACAATAAACTTTTAAAGTAATCCAGGGTTGCAGAGAGTAGAAAGCTTTGCTTTTGATTCACGATCTCATGACACTAGGTATTTGTTCTCTTTCATATACCTGATTAAAAGGTTGTCTTTTTGTTTTTGTTTGTGTTACGAATCGAATATCATATTAATTTACATAAAGTTTACATGTTCTATCAAAGCCATCGCACTCAATTTGAGATCCAGAAATAATATGTTAACACATACGTTCATATTTTTGTTTAGCAGAAGCCAATTAGGGTTTTGTTTTTTGCGCCTATAATTTAACGGGAAGTGATTTCTGCGCACTCTTTTGTTTGGTTACATACCTTTGTATGTATAAACCCTAACCCTAAAGCCCACAACGTGTACAGTCTTCTTGTAGCTTTTCAAAACGTGTACGAGTATGTTTTCTGATTAATTTTTGGGTAGGGTATACCACTTTTAAGAACAATTGAAATTTTTTATGTCTATGTTTCTTCTTATTTTTCTTGTAACGCATGTTATTTACATGGTCTTAATGTGTGTTGATTTTGTTCTTCCAGTTTCTGCTATGGATTTTTCTTCCATTGAGACTTTGACTAGGAACAATTTTGCAAAGTGGAAGCTGGACATAGAATTTGCTCTTGGAATCAGGGATCTCGACTTAGCACTAAGGGAAGATGAACCTCCTAAGCCGACTGAGGATAGCTCTGATGAACAAAAAGAAAAGTATGAAAAATGGGAAAGATCTAATCGCTTGTCTATATTGATTATGAAGAGATTCATGTCTGACACTGTTCCCGGAGGAACTCCTAGTTGTGACAATGCAAAACACTTCTTAGATACTGTGGAACAAAATTTCAGAGAGTCTGAAAAGGCTGAAACCGGAAACCTAATGAGTTCTTTAATGACTATGAGGTATGATGGCAACGGCAGTGTTCGCGAGCACATCTTGAAGATGACAGGTATGGCCAATAAATTGAAATATTTGGATATTCATATCCCGGATCCCGTTTTAGTTCATATCACTCTTAACTCTCTTCCGCTACAGTTTGGACAACTTAAGACCGCTTATAGTGCTCAAAAACAAAAGTGGGAGTTGGATGATTTGATATATATGTGTGTTTTGGAAGAGGAAAGACTTTTTCGTGAGAAGAGAGAGGGGGAAAACCTTGTGTTCAATAGGTAAGGTAATCAATCCTTAAGAGCAAAGAAGGCTATCAAGTTCAAGCGCTTTTCTGCAAAAGTGAAGGCCAAAGGAAGAGGTATTGTTACTAGTACAAAAATTTGGCTTAACAATAGAAAAGGAATCAACAAGGATGACATGGAAGTTTGAAGTTCGAATTTTGGTTTAAGTGTGTTTTGTTTTCTTATTTTTGCTAGAAATATTTGATAAGTTTTTGTTTTTCGTTTCCAAACTTTACGTGTTTACTCATTTGCTTTTTCCTTAACTTTTGGAATTAAAACTTGACTCATAACTACGACAGGTTGATGCTAGCAGTGTCGATGAAGAACAATGTTTTGACCAAACCTCTAACAAAAGTTAGGGCTGTAAACCCATAAGTCATAATTCACCAAAAGAAAGAAACTCTATCCCTTTATTGTGGTCAGTGTTTCCATAAAATACCAGTCATCTATAATCCAAAATTCAATACAATAACGAAAATGTCAGCATATACGAATCCATGGAATCAAATTCTTACACACTACTCTGATCAAATAAACATTCAAGTTATGGAATTGACAACAACAAATGAGACATATAATCAGACAGGAAAAAAAAAAGGCAATTAATCAACAGAGCGGAGCATAAAAATGGAAGGCACTCACCTGACCCAACAAGCTAACTGCATAGCAATCATACCCAGAAGCCGAAAAGAAAGGGAGCCAGTGCTCAGCCCAGCACCAAGCAGCGTGGTAGCTTCCATGGACGAAAACGAGAGGTGGGTTTTCACTTGGTCTCTCTTTTTCCTCGTCTGATTGCTTTTCTGCAACTCTTTTGTGCACGATTACCTCCATGTTCAGGCCGGAGGGGAGCCGGTGGAAAAGACGGGATTGTTCCTGTTTGAGCTGGTAAGGGACTCGCATTCTGTGAGCTTCATGGAGGGCGGCCCTGGGCTTTATGGTAACCCTCCCAGAAGAGAGGTTGGGATGAAGTTGAAAGATGGCGCGGAGGGAGAGGACAGCAGCCATTCACGTGAAACTGATCTCGCCCCTTCCCCTTCGAGAGACTTACCTTTCATCTGGGACGAGACCGCAACCATATCCCAAACTAATAATGAACCGCCAGAGAGAAAAATTAAGCATAGTAGTTTTATTTTATTTTATTTAAAGAACTAGTTTGTAATTTTTAAATTCACATAGGTATTTTAGCATTTTTTTAGCATTATCGTGTGATTCATCTGCAATAGAAATCAAGCTCAGGACGTGTGATTGAGCAGCTTGCCCCTAGCCACAAGTCCCCTTAGCCATCATCGTGACTCACAAAAGCATTCGGCCTCCCCTAACTACCATCGTATGAATCACCATTTGGTATGCAACTCATTGCTGGCTAAGAAAGTTAGCATTCCCTGCAACTGTTCTTGCCTAAAATTTTAGTCCGTGATTATTAAATAATAAACTTAGGCTATTTTTTTTCTTAAATTAAATTTTAAAAATAAATAAATATGTAGACTATCGTAAATTAATTTTATGAACATTTTAATCTAAAAAAATTTAAATTCCAATAAATATTGAAAAATTACTAAATTTTCCACAAAGCAGGGCTTCAACTTTCACCAATCTTTCAACCCTCGGCTAACTTTCAATTCACCAATCGTTCAACACCAAATTTTCAATTCACCAACAGTTCAACACCAAACTTTCAACTTTCACCAACCGTTCAACTTTCATCAATCATCCTCTATATAAACATATGTCCAATATTTGTTGATCACACAACCTTTCAACCTTCAATCATCCTCTATATTCACCAATCTTTCAACTTTAAAAGAGTTTTTGTTTTCTAAAAATCCTCAATATCTCATCAATGGGTGATAGAATAAGGCGTAGCATGGCAATGCAGATGACACAATACCAATCCTTAATTATTTTAGCCATTGGATTTAAATTTGGGCCGTTAGATCTTTTTTTTTTATCGTTAGATTTGATTATATTCGATCTCAGCTGTTCGATCTCAGCTGTTAGATCGTGACCGTTGGATGGAAGTAGCCGTTGGAGGCGCTGCGGAACGTGGCCGACAGGCCCTCGTTGTCTGAGGCGCCGCACGAGTTGGGCGATTGGGCAGGCTGCGTTTGGCGCACAAACGCTCATTTTTACTCGGTTCGGTGGAGCCCACACCGATTTCTGGACTAAATTTTGGACGGAATATGGCCTTGGTTTAGCATTTACCATTTAGCCCAAATTTTCCTCTTGGATTGGATTGGGTTTGAGGGGGAATTTTGAAAGGTAATTTGGCTTTTAACCCACCATTAGAGTTAGTCTGAGTGGACCAAACAAAGGAAGAAAAATGACAATTCATATATTGAACAGGTCCTTCGTTCCTCAAAGCTACCACAAAATACAAATCATATTGAACAGGTTCTGATAAAATGAAATTCCAGTTTTAATTAAATGAACCCGCAGTTTAACTAACTATAATCGTATTGGCGGGTGTGGCTTCAGTGCTACGTAACTTCTAGAAAAAAAGTGAGAATTTCATTCACCAAACAAGAGGAAAGCAAATTACAAAAGCTCCAGCCTCTCCTATGAAAATGGAGGAATAGAATTTGCAACCTAAAATTTATTCGAAATGTGTGCCATAAATAATACAATAATCCAACACCCTTACCCCTTTTCTGAAACACACGTCAAGAACATGAATGCAGGTGCTCACAAATGCGCACGGAGAAGTTAGCTGCCTATGAAATTAAAAACCACAAACTAATGCTGATGAATCACTGTGCTCATTAAGCCATGAAATGATGTCGCTAAAAACTCGATTTATCATTTCATCTGACTCACCCTCCAGAAGGGAATGACATGCATCCATGTAAAGGATGAGCTTCTTGTCGGTACTGCTTGCTTTCTCATACAGGGCCTTACTTACAGATGGATCGGTTACAATATCAGCCTCTCCATGCAGGATTAATAATGGAAGAGAGACCTGTAATGGGATATAAGTGACCCAATAAAGTTAGAATCTGCTAAATTATACTGAATTCAACTGAACTTTTCGGGTAAAACATAATATCTGAAATTTCAAATAAATTTGTGTATTTATTGAAAAGACAGAGTCAACTAACACCGTTGTCCAGTCCCCAGCACCGTCCCAAAAGGATAAGAAACTACCAACTTGCGGACAGTTTTGCGTTTGACTAACATATATTGAATCTACTGGAAATTTCATAAAGATGTAAGGGCTTTGTTGACAGAAAGATACTATCATAGGTTTACTGGCTGTGAAGGCCCTAAGTAGTACATCTTGGTTCTAGAGTTAAATAGGGGTCTACAAGCAAGACTCAGGTCGGTTCTGAGTGCAATACCACCGATTTTCATTGGTCTAAAAGAAATGAAGCCCAACCCGAACCTCACTAAGCAAAAGCTGAACCAAATAGGGAATGGTTTCTAAGAAAACACATCACCAATGGTCCATGGAAATGTGGTGTATCTGTCTTGTGCTACTAGGTATCACAAATCACGATCTACAAGAGCTGTAGGTTATATATGAAAATATAAAAGTCGTTTTTTATTTCTTCTTTGAATTTGTAATCCAGTCAAACTGTTCTGAGTTAAAGTTATTTCAAATTCAGATCCAACCAAACATCTGTGGATTAAGCTTCATAAGAATTACCACCTAGTTATGTAGACGCCTGAACTGTTAACGGCCTCAAAGAACAAATAAGAGATTAGGAATATGCAGCAATAGGCGTTACTTATTAAGGGAAAAGGTTCACACTGAACAGACTGGATAGAACTTGATGCAATCAAAGAATATTAAAATGGTGATTCAGTTGATTTAGAAATTAACTGTAATAAAAGAGGAGTCATGGATTAGCATACTTCTTCCAATCGGTGTTCTATCTCTTCGGTAGTTCGGAGCATTTCTAAAGCAGTCTGCAGGCGTGGTTTATCCTTGTAGGCAATAACATTATAGGCTGTCTGCATTCAGGATAATGAACAACTTGTCAGCCACAGTTTACCACCCATCTTATGAACATCAGATGATTCAGACCTTCCATATTTTTAATTTTTTACTGCTTGAAATTATTCATCAAAGAAAAGAGACTAACCATTTCTCTTTTCTTCAAGTCTTTAAATGCTGCCTCAGCCAGATTCTTTTGCGGAACCAATTTTTGCTTTGGAAGGAACTTAGCCACACCAATCAGGATTTGTGTTAGTATCCATGGTGGAGCAATGTCCTCTGAAATCTACAAAAACAAAATGGAGAATGTACACCATTTAACTAAAAGAAGGTGAAAACCAAAGAAAAACATTGCTCCTAATGCTAACACAATTAAGTTATGGAATTTACCTTGCACATCGGTGCAACTAGTACCGCGCCATTCCATGCACTAGGTTGTTTTAGGTGAGCCTTCAGTGCTACAGCACCACCCAAGGACTGTCCAAAGAGAAAGGTCGGGAGTGCACGTAACTCAGGCTGCTCTGCGGTCCAAACCAAAGTATGTATATATTAACAACTGAAATGAAGATGCCATTTTGTATATTTCTTGTTTGAAGTCAGACCAGACATTATATACAGCATAATAAATTGTATACAGATCCTTCAGTCTCTATCACTTGATTGTTGGATGGGAAATAAAGCGAAGGATCTATCACCAGCCAAGGAGTTCAATTCCCTATTTCAGATGCAAAGTACAAAAGAATAAGTAGCTGAGTAGAGCTACAGTAATTCAGAAGAAATTTTTTTCCCTGGATTCGTTTTTTTCACATCACTGCTATTCTTGTGGGCTGGATGATGGCATGAGGGAGCAAATTGATTTTTCATATCACTTCAAAAGGAAATGTTACATTAACTTGACACAAAATTTGCAGTCATTGTATTTGTTATCAACTGTTAATAGTCAAATAAAGTAGTTGCGAATTTTTCACTTGCTGCAACCCTCTGTACTCCCAACATCTCTGCGAAAGGGAGCATTTTTTATTATAGATGCTCTCCTGTCAAATTCTCTGCAACTGTACCTTTTTATACTAGTAAATGATCACAATACTATCCCGAATATTGGTCAAGGCAGTGTCGTAAGGTTGACAGGATGCGTACAGGCTACAAATACCAAGTGCCAAGGGATTTATGCTAGATTAGAAAGAAATGCACTACGCAATATTAGATAGATTGAAATGCTAGACACAATGCGCGAGGCATTTATAATTGACTGCTTGAAATGAGTCGTTTCAAAATCCTTTGTGTAGTGCCTTTGTAATGCCCATGTACTACAGTTTCAATCCCTCTATCTAACGTTTTCTAGTGCATTTCTTACTAATGTATCCTACTCCCTTAGTACTCGGAAATCTCTCGCCCAAACACACCATTAGAGTTCATCTGACACTCAGATTTTCAGGTTCATACTTCTCAGTCCAAACGCAGTGCAGGCTTGAAGGACCAATATGGTACAACAATTTCTCACATTAGAAAGTTCAAACAAGAAAGTTAATAACTTATTCAGCACACCTTTGACTTTCGAGTAATGCTCAATGACATCATCTACAAGTCTGTCAAAGCTGGGAATAAGGCCATGTAGACCTTCTGAGAGACCAAAGCCAGGGTAATCCATTGCAAAAACTCCGTAACCATTTGATGCCAACTTCCTCGCAGTTCCTGCCGATATCGTGAAATGATTAGGTTCCACAAAGAAGCATGTTAAACACAGAAATTTGGTCAGCAAATACTCTTATCACAGGTTACATGCCTTCAAAGAAAAAAGTGCAAGTATCCCCGTAGCCATGACAGTAACACACTATTGCTTTGGGACGAGATGTCGCTGGAAGCCAACTCTTGCAGAATATCTCCAATCCCCTGGAGTTCACCTCATATGACTACACAATAGAATATGATGTGATCATCTTCATACGAAAAGTAGAGAGCAGAAACTTCGGAAATCTAAAGAGGAAGGCCCAATGCATTTGACTAACATATCCTAGCATGATACATGATCGCTTAAACTTAATTATAGGTAAGCGGGGAAACTTGAAATGACATATGAACTAATGAAATAAAAATGCAAGTTGATTGCCATCATAAAAGAGTTATTACCTCCTCCATTTTCAATCCATCAGTCGGTGTCTGCAAATTAACCAAAAAGTAAAACAATAAACATCACTAAGAAAATTTTCCAAGCATGTATTAGAAAATGTCTGCAATGTTACCCTAACAATTACATAACATCCTGAACTCGAACTACCATTTAAAAAACATGACCAAAAAAACCAAAGCAAAATAGTATAAATAGCAAGTTTCAGTATCGGTTCGTGCTGCCGTGTGTACCTGCAAGACTGAACTAAAATCAAACTCAGGGACAAATTTCTTGAGCAGCAGTAATTATGTCAATGTAAAGAAAACAAATTTACGTTGAAAAATAGTTCATCCATTCCTCCCAACCACTTATTGTCATTGACCCATTTAAAAGTTGGGAGTTTTAACGAAACACTTCCGGTACTGTTCATTTTTAACGAAAAACCACATTTTCACCTTTACCTGACACATTTTTACCTTTAAAAAGGACTTTTCGTTATAAAAAAAAAAATTTGAACTTTTCATTAGTTTTCCTTTAAAAGTTTCAGTGTAAATCATCATCAACCCACCACAAAACCCAATTACACTCTCTCAAATCACAACTTACACGAATTTTTTGAGCCATATTCTAATCTAATCTAAACTATGCGGGGTTTGACGTTGCGTGCAGGGCAATCACACTGCACTAGCGAACTTGGCTACGCTCATGTCTGCACAACTCAATCTAACTAAAACAGTCCCACAAAAAATAATAAAATAAAAAGTCCAGTTTACGAATACCATAAATAAACAGACAAAGAAAAACAGCCGAATGGATTTAAGAAACAGAATACCTTGAATAGAATGTGGTCAATCCCAAGCTGAATTTTCTTGAAGGCCTCACGAGCCCGCCTTCTGGCCGGAGCTTCATCCATGTTTGCATCGAGAAGCTTCTGCAGTTTCTCGTCGACGCCTGGCAGCTGCCGCTTCTTGGGCGCCATTGCTGCTGCCTCCGTGCTCTTCCTCCTCTTTGTAATTCGGAAACAAAAGCTGACCGACCTCAGCTCCCAAACGTTTCGAACTGAGTTTCTTGTAAGAGTTTGAAACGAGAGCAACCAAATGAGATATGAGTTGGAGCAGGAAGGAAGGAAGCTCAATTGTTCAGGGAAGGGAGAAAAGGGTGGCGACCGTATGGCTTGCGGAGTTTCAACGCCATCTGGGATTCTGTTCAAAATTAATGATTAATAATTAGTACAAGTAAATGAAGGGCCCGGAAAGGAGGAAGCAAATGGGAATATTGACCATGGAAAAATTAAAATAATTAAAATTAGACGTCACTTAACACTACATTTTAATTATATTCATCCTCGTATGTAAGTGAGAGATCTTCGTCAAATAGGAATTTGAACCACATTATTATTAGTCTTTTATGAGGCTAAGCCAACCCTCTGTATAAATAATATCGTTTGTTCAAAAAAAAAAAAAAAGTAGAGAAATGCTAAAGAGGCTTTCTTAAAGTGAGACTCAATGTGAATTCTCTGTTACCTCATAGTTTAATGTCAATTCTCGTGTCACTACTGTAAAACATTATGGTAAAAACATGAGTTGACGAGGAGTTCATAAAATATCTCACTTTTGAAATAATCCCCTCGACATTACTCTTAAAAGTAATATACATTTACTACATTTTCCAACCATATTTGTATCAGCTTGCTAATAAAGATAGACTCCATCAACACATATGGGTCTCAAAATGATATAAAAGTAGTATGAAAAATGTGATAAGAGTAGCATATTTTTGTTTGTTAATTAATTTAAAGAGCAAGTGTTGAATGCAGTGTTGGAGATGCGATCTAATTAGAGAGAAACGTTTTAATGGATTCGAAACACAATTTGATACACCATGTATTAACACTTGAGTTAAAAAGCTTATCGATATTTCTCTTCACATGTAAGTGAAAGGTCTTAGATTCGATTTTCGTCAAAGACAAGTTTGAACCATATTATTGTTAGTCAATTGTGAGACTAAACACATCTCCTATTTCTTAGTGTAAATAATATCGATTATTAAAAAATTAAAAAATAAAACTTATCACAATTATATTATGACACGCAATAAAAAGAAAAAGGAAATTGGTCGATTTTTTAGTGGGAAGGTTTTGGCACGCACGCAACTTTGGGTTGAAAGTTCAAGTGTTGAACGACAACGATCTGATACATAGACCGTTTCCAATTACTGGAGTTTCATTTTCAAATCCTTATAAGTCAAAGAGATCGTTTTAGTTTATTGCTTTTAAGATCGTCATCATGGGTCAAGTACAAAACTGACAACCAACTGGTTTAGTATGGAGTGAGAACATTTGTCACGTATTCGGAACACAAGCTGTATATTATGTGTTATAATACAAGTGGATAAAAGTTTTTTTGAGTGACCATCAGCTTGTATTATGTGGTATGTCGGCTCGTATTTTGAGTATATTTTTCTTGTATACAAGAGCAACTTGCATAAAAATAATAAATCATCGGGAAAACTAATGAAAACGACTTGAAAACTTTGAGTTTTAACGATAAAGACAAAATAAAGGGTAAAGTGAATAGTATCAGGATTGACTTTTTAGTGTAAAAATATGGTTTTTCGTTAAAATGAACAGTACCAGGAGTTTTTCCCTAAATCATCATTATAACGTTTCGTAATAATGATACAATGTCATGTGTACCAAATTTTATATAGGGTAAATTATACAAAACTACCTCAACTATTGGTCTCACGACACTTTTATACCGCATCTTTTTAAAATGACAATGTCATACCTCATCTTAAGAATTTGTGTCAATGTCATACCTCCGTCAGTTTTTCTGTTAATTTCTCTGTTAAGTGTTGACGTGGCTACATGCGGGGTCTAATCACTAATCCAACTGGATTAAAAAAAATATTAAATATATTTTTAATAATTAAAAATTATTTTCTTTATTTAAAATATCTCTCTCTCCTCTCTCTCGCCTCTGCATCCCCAAAACCCCTTCCCACCTGACCCCCCAACCCCTTCCCACTTGTCCCCCCCCCCCCAACCTTCCTCCACCACCCCCTCTCTTTCCTTTCTCTCTCCCTCGCCGCTTCGACCTTTCTCGCCACTCTTCCTTCGACCTCCCCCCCCACTCTCCCTTCGACCCATCCCCAAAATCCCAGAAACCCAAAATTCCCCCAAATCCCCAGAAACAAACACAAAATTGAAGCAAACCCAAACCAATAGATCAAATTATGGAATCACAGTGCATAATGATTCAAAAATTACCGTAATTTACACAAAAAGCTTCAAGATCTAACAAGAATTACATATCCAAAGTATTGAAATTTAGGGAGAAACCCAAATCTAAAGAGGGAAAGAGCTGGAGGATGAAGAGGTGTGAGATCCCACATCGCCTAGGGGAGTGATCCTTATATGTCTATTCCCATCCCTACCTAGCACGAGGCCTTTTGGGAGCTCACTGGCTTCGGGTTCCATGGGAACTCCGAAGTTAAGCGAGTAGCGCGCGAGAGCACTCCCATGATGGGTGACCCACTGGGAAGTTCTCGTGTGAGTTCCCAGAAACAAAATCGTGAGGGCGTAGTCGGGGCCCAAAGCGGACAATATCGTGCTACGGTAGTGGAGCGGGCCCGGGAAGTGGTCGACCCCGGGTCGGGATGTGACAAGAGGCTTTGCTTAGACGCAGTGTTCGAAAATGCGGTCTAGGTAGGGGTGGGTTCAAAAAACCGAAAACCGAAAAAAACCGAAAACTGAACCGAACCGAAACAGAAAAAACCAAACCGAACGAAAAAACCGAACCGAATTGAAAAAGCCAAACCGAACCGAATTCTTTTGGTTCGGTTTGGTTTTAGTGGTCTAGAAACCGAACCGAACCGAATTAATTAAATTAATATCTTTTAATTTTATTTATTTAATTATTTGTTTTGGGTATTATTTTTTAAACCCAATTTGTAAGCCTAATGCTCTCATTGTACATACTATCATGATAAAATAATTCATCTCACGTCCACCAATCTATACTAGCTCTTTGTATTATTCATAGTTAAGAGTTGAGGTGTGAAGAAAATGGTACAAAATTTTACTTTTCTAAAAAAAATCTATTTACAGTTAAACTTTAAACCCAAAATATTATAAAAAAAAAAACCTTTATGTTATAATTCTAGTTGAACTTTAAATGTTTACTTTCATTGTCTTTGATTCTAGTTGGAATATTTATGTTATGATTGTGTTGGAGATGTTAAAATTTAAGATTTCAATTTTTTTCATTTTTTGAAAAAAAACCGAAACCGAACCGGAAAAAACCGAACCGAAAAAAAACCGAACCGAAAAAAACCGAAAACAAAATGAACCGAACCGAACCGAACCGAAATTTCGGTTCAGTTTCGGTTTTGGCAAAAAACAGAACCGATTAAAACCGAACCCACCCCTAGGTCTAGGCGGCGTCTAGGCGCTAGGCGGCGGTGCTCCGCTGCGATTAACCAGAAATCGTTCACTAAATCGGCAAGAATATTAAACGGTGTAAGGCGGGCGCTGGGCGGGCTGGGCGGGCGCTGGGCGGTCTGGCGGCCTGGAAAAGAAACTTCTGTCGCGAGACTCACAACCTTCTTGTCTCCGCAAGTCTCGCCGTCTGCCCTCTCTGTTTGCAAGAAGAGGAGCCGAATATAATGAGAGAGAGAGAGAGAGAGAGAGAGAAAAAAAAAAAAGAGGTGGATGAGAGTTGTGCAATTGCAGGGATGGGTGATGGCGACGGGTAGAAGGTAAGTTTGCAATTGCAGATCTAATATGAGTGCGGCTGCAAGTTGTAGAAGATGAGTTGCAGAGAGTTGTAGAAAATGAGCTGCAGAGAGTTGTAGAAGATGCAGAGAGGTGCGATTTGACGAGAGAGAGTGTGTTCGATCTCTATCTAGAGAAAGGGGTAGTGATGTTATAATAATAAATATACAGAATTATGGATGTGGGTTGTTTGAAAGAGAAGGAAATGTACAAGCTCATCTAGCTTCAAGCTGTCTGTCGCATTAAAAGTGTACCTCGGTTGGTGTGAAAGTAGTGTGGTGAGAAAGTAGTGGAGAACAGCTATTGCTTTTAAGTGTCAGGCTTTTATTATGAAAACCCACTACATTGTGCTTTTATATTTTTAAAAGTTTGAGATCCACCCAGTGAGGAAAGCCGGTTGAGGTCGAGCAAGCTCTCTGCTGCAGATTCAGGGATGGAGTTTGGGTCAAAGTTGCAGCCTACGTGTCTTAATACATTTTTGGTTTTGGACAAAAACCGTCTCCTTCTTTGCCCTTTAGGGTCCCTTATTTCTTCACAAGTCACAACATCTAGAACTGGTGGAGATAGAAAGAGAATTTGTGAGAGAGAGAGATAGGACATTTTATATATTTAAAAGTTTAAGATATATTATATATATATATATATATATATAGGTTATATAAATTATAAATTATGAATTTTTTAGATAATATTTTGTTTTTTTTTCCTAGGCAAGCATATTATTATTATATATGTACATAAAATATTCACATATGTATGTTATTCTATAAGAAATAACGTATTATTCAATAATTATTTACATTTGATATAGTAAATTTAATTAATTCATATAATATATAAGAAATTTATCTAAATCCGCCTAGGCCGCCTAGACCCCGCCTAGCCGTCTAGGCGCTAGGCGCCAGCCCGCCGCCCGACTAGCGCCTAGCGTTTTTTAGAACCTTGCTTAGACGTCACTCAAGGAGAAGTAGAGGAGGACGCCGCCGACAAGAAAGAAAGGGATGGGTGGGAAGGGTTTCTGGGATTTTGGGGATGGGTCGAAGGGAGAGTGGGGGGGGATATCAAAGAGAGAGTGGCGAGAGAGGCCGAAGCGGCGGGAGAGAGAGAGGTTGGTGGAGGAAGGTTGGGGGGGACGGGGGGGACGGGTTGTGAGACCCCAAGAATTTATAGCAAAAAAGGGAAGTATTTGGAAACATTTATCGAAAAGGTCTTTGTATGAAGGTACCAGAAATTATTACGAGGTCGTAGCATTTTTTAGTTACATTTCTAAGTTCATATGAAATTATAATTTACAACTGGACCAATGAATTGTTGACACATGGCAGCCATTGAGTGACTAAGTTTGGCACAAGGGATTAACCAATGCTTAGCCGCTTGGACAGTCAGAAACACTTGTCGATCACTCTAATGCCAAATGGTTAGTCATGTACACTTGGCTCTCAAACCCGTGAGTCATTAGCCATGCATTTGACACCTTCACCTTGTTGCCAACCTAGCAGCACTATCACTACCTTAGTTGTCATATTTGTGTTACATTCTTATCAAACTTCTCCACAAAACTAACACCTTTCATGCCAGCTTTCAATAGCCGTCAAAACCCACCAATTAGGAGGAAGCGTTAACCGCTTCTTTTCCCTATAAATAGCAAGCCATTCCATAATCCCATTTATATCATCTTCACCCCTCTTTAGTCAGGTTGCATGCATTCAGTAGTCTTGCATATATATATATATATATATATATATGTATGTTAGAGACAGAGGTGCATGCATGCAAGGCATGCATGTCAAGGAGAAAGGAACCACGAGAGATGGTTATGCAAAGTGTTAGTCCTATTGTGTATGTGTGTGGAGAGAGATTGAGTTACAAAGAGATTGAAAGAAAGATATGGTGTTAGGAGCAATCAAGAAACTTCCTCAAATAGGTGGAACTTAGCTATTGTGGTATTGACGTTGATAAGTACGTGGAGCTTAGCTACTCCAGTAATGACGTGGATTTTTGTTTAGCTTTGGAATCTAGGTAGGGGAAATAAGGCAGACCTTTACGAAAATTGATTTTATTAAATTTCGTGAAGTGCTATAATATTCTTGATCTTTTTGGTTGGTTTATATGGTTGGATTTAATTGGTTAATTGTTTCAGTTAAGTGTTTACTTGTTATTGGTTATGGAATTATGGCTGAAATGTTATTCGTTGAGAATATACTGTGATACATGTGAAAGATAAAATGATATTATTTGTGCATCATTCATGTTGATGTGGTGGGAATTTCAGTGTTGAGATTGGAATTCGGGAAATGAGGGTAGTTGGAAAGGATCTTTTGTGTAGTTGAATCTGTTCATTGTGAAACCAATTCCAGGCGAGCCCGATGTGCACAGTAGAATAGGATATCGACGGGAATTGTCGATGTGGGTGATTTGGGCTGGAGATCAATGAATTAGATAAGATGACTAGCAAAAGGGGTTTATCTTGGGATATCGTACGGGGGTTAGTTTCTATAATAGAACATTCGAACCACCTCTGCGGGGGTAAAATGCATGGTATGGGACGTGCAGGTCCGCGTGTTTTATTATATAAATTAACGGGGGTAACCAAAGAGGTTCCATTGCACTCATGCATTATTATCAATAATAATTTGATATCTGGATATATGATTTCGTAACACTTAATTTAATATCGTCAATTTACTGTGATAAGGTTATGTCCCTACTGAGCTGTGATTTTGCTCACCCTATACATTTTAGACCTTGCAGGTTCGGTACAAGATTAACAAATGTTAGAAGAGTTGAGGTTGTGATTGAGGAGAGGTTTAAGGATTTCAATTTATTACTTTTGTACACCCTGTAAGGATTTTGGAGGTATTTTAATAAGAGGAATTTATTTTTCCAACCCGTGTCAATTTCCTTTTATTTATTTAGCTTTTAACTCACGTTTCAGATTCGGGTTCGAGTTTTTAGTACCGACCCGGGGTCTGGGGCGTGACACGGGTGGGAAGGGGTTGGGGGTCGGGTGGGAAGAGGTTTTGGGGATGCAGAGAAGAGAGAGGTGAGAGAGAAGGGGGTGGAAAGAGAGAGAGTGAAGAGAGAGAGGAGAGAGAGAGAGAGAGATTTAAAATAAAGAAAATAATTTTTAATTTTTTAATTTTTAATTATTAAAAATATATTTAATATTTTTTTAATCCAGTTGGATTAGTAATTGGACCCTGCATGTAGCCACGTCAGCACTTAACAGAGAAATTAACAGAAAAACTGACGGAGGTATGATATTGGCACAAATTCGTAAGATGAGGTATGACATTGTCATTTTTAAAAGATGAGGTATGAAAGTGTCGTGAGACCAATAGTTGAGGTAGTTTTGTGTAATTTACCCTTTTATATATGTCATTGTACTCTATGTGATATGCCATCATGACTTTCAACTTAATTTTTACCGTTAACTAAAGATTGCATCCAAATGCTTGTATCAAACTTTGTTATATACGTCACTATGGTTTAGTGGTATTTCTTTTCACTTGCAAGTGGGAGGTTTTGGGTTCGATTCTCGTTAAAGGTAAATTTGAACTATATTATTGCTAGTCATTGTGAGGCTTAGCCCACTCCCCTATCCTCGTTTGTTTAAAAAAAAAAAGGTTTTTGCCATCTAAACCTTGAAATATAATCTCTTAATACTAAAGTCTAGTGGTATTCTTTTTCATTTGTTAGTGAGAAATCTTAGATTTAATTCTAGTAAAAAACGAATTTAAACTACATTATTATTAGGTCATTGCGAATCACTCTCACACTCTCTTAATATAAATATTATCAAGGCTTCATTTGTCTGACAAGATGAAGGAGGCTATTGAGATTGAAAAAATAACGGTAGAGGCAGCTCAATTTTTCGACTACTAATCAATTTAGGGCAAAAATAAATTGTGCTTTTCTTTGTAAACAAAAAAAAAAATCGTCGTTGCATCGGGAAAAGGAAACAAATGCACGCGGATTCGTAGCTGTGATCGGGTAGACAATTTAAAGATAAAAAGGAAACAAATTCACGCGGATTCGGATAAAAATAAATTAAGAAAAAAATCACGTGGATGAAATGATGTCGTATCACCTTCGCCACCACTGTTGCTTCAACACTATAAAATGAATCCCAGATCCCCTCACCACCCACTCTCATTCCTTCCGCCACTGTCCCTCCCTCCCTCGCCTTCTTCCTCCGGAGGATTCCAGCCAGGTATCTCTCTCTCTCTCTCTCTCTCTCTCTCTCTCTCTCTACAAACTTCGATAGTAGCTGGCCTAGTGGTTGTTTCAGATCTGGAGCTTTGAATTTTTAGCCGTTATTATTTCCCTAATTTTAGTCAATAACCCACAAACTGATCCGACCCAAATGTTGGTTGGATTTTATTTTATTTTTTTCTGAATGATATCTTTTGTGATTTTATGGAAGACTGAAGAATTTTGTGGTCGAATATTGTTTTGTAAAATCGGGTTGAGCTGTATTTACTATTCGCAAAACCAATTTTAAGCCCCTGATTCTGATGCGATTTTGGGCGACTTCCGAGGAAATCGAAGCCGTCTCAGCTTGGGTTTTTTTTATGCGAACAATTACGGCCTTTTGGGGTGTTTTGTTCTCGAATTGGTGTATGTAACGGAGGAAATCTCCGTTTTCGCAGAGGTGTGATATGTTAGATGTGAAATTTTCTATCTTCCTGCTTGGTTGCCTAGAAAGTCCAAGAAAGTAGATAATGATCAATCAAACAATTTAGAGGGGGGATAAAGTTTCTGGGATTGATTTTGTTCTGTGTTTGTTTCTGATTTAGTAAACTTAATCAAATTATTAGCTTGTTTCTACAGAACATATGTGTGTGTGACTTTGATTAATAATTTGGGTAACTTTTGTTTTCCAATTAAATTGAGGTTCAGTGTGTAAGATGCACAATTTTAAGGTTTTCCTTGGATCTGGAAGATTGATGGGAAAGTTGATCTGACTCGTGTTTTTCTTGGTGGTGCGGTGTTGTTATGGACAGGCGTTCTTTTGTGGAACAGGAACGGTTTCGAAAATGAACCATTTCAATGTTCGGCAGCAGAACGCCTCTTTCGTGGGCTGTGAAGACATCAGAGGTTCTGCCTTGATGTTTGACACCAAGGAGCCTGTGGTTTGCCCCAAGCCCAGGCGAGTCGGGATTTTGTCTAACAACCCCATTATGCCCTTGAGATGGCAGATGAGGTACTTTTACTTCTCCAGTGTTGTCCCTTCCACCTTATGTTGGTTATTATGCTTTATTTATAGGTAATAACATGTATTTTCTCGTCTTTGCAAATTAGCAGTCATCAACCCGAGTTATGCGACTCAAAAGCTGGGGCAGAGCTTCTGGACCTTATTCTCAGGAAGGTAAACTTTGTTATTTCCAATGATGATCCGGATTCAGTTCATACGCATATACCATTAAGTGATGTGTCAAATTTGGAGCTGCAAGCTATTTGATCTTGAGCGTTTTGCTTTTCCTTGTATAGCAAATTGTGTAGATATCTGTTGCACAAACAGTATTTCTGTATATTATATTTTTCCGAAATGACAACAACCATGGTGATGTTATTTTTTTTTGTACTTGATGTTATTATATTACGATTGGCTAACATGTAGGCATCTACAGGAGGGTTATGGGTTGGAGCAATCATCTAACGAAGTTGCCTTATCGCCCCCATATTTTTGCGTTTCTCCTCCCAGTAGAGCTGCTAACCCATTAATTCAAGATGCTCGATTTGGAGATGAGAAGTCCACTCCTGCTTCGGCATTGCCTGTTCCATCTCCATCAACTGTTTCGTCACCACGCAAAGCAGGTTGTGTTAGAATGACATATGGGCTTAAACCTGCTGCAGTTAGAGTAGAGGGATTTGATTGTCTCAATAGGGATCGCCAAAACTCCCGCATCCCAGCATTTGCGTGAACTTCATCAAAGTAAGTGTACATATAAGAAGGAAACCTAAATGCCACCACAGCTCACAGGTACAGCAGACTTAGCAAGAAGAGTGAATTTTGACAATTTTTTGGGGAAATTGAGATCTACTAGTACTGTATATAGCGCATGTTGTCGGTTATCATCTCAGTTGCTAATATTTGCAAGTAGTATATGATGGAACATCACGAAAGAGTGTCAAACCGTCAAACCTTGTGTTCTGGGGAAAGTCGTATATGTTTAAGGCCTTTTGGTCTGTTGTAATATTAAGATGGGTCTTGATTTGTCTGGTAATCACCAGGAAGAGTCTGTATAAAAAACTTATCGGTGATATAGTGTGGTGTATTCATGTGTAAATGTATTTTGGTCATATTTTTGGAGGTAAATGTGTTCTGGTTGTTTGCCAGTTATGTTGTCTTGGTCTTGCCCATGTATCAATCCTCTTATTTTTATTTCTCGGACTGAGATATCCATGAATCGGGATCTTAATGCATACATATACAAATGCTCCAGTGGGATCAAGAATTTATAGGAACATTATACTTTTGAGCAGAAGAGCCGTTTTCATTTTCAGGAAGTGTTCAATCCAGTTCTTATAGAACCTATCACTAAAACACCCCTAGAAAGGGATAGGGCTCAATCTTACTTTTTATAGTATTCGGCCCAATCTCTTTAGTGAGAGATTAGGCGGAGTTCAATTTTAATTCAATTAAGACAAGAAATGAATAGATAGGTTACACATTTGTCACACCAATATAGTATTGTACTGTGAGCTAAAAGCTATTCGATGCTTCAAATTTTTTTTTTCCACAATTATATATTTACACTAAAAAAATGGAAAAATAAATTAGTTGTGAACTCGCTGATAGACACGTAGCTATGACATTTGTTGCCCTATTATTTATACTTACTAGTGGTTCATTCAGTTTCTTTGGAGCTAAATTACCATATATTTGTAATTTACAAGTACTAAGATATGTGTTGGTAAAAGGTAGATTTTGACAAGGTCTTAACGCATTCTTTATGTTTTAGTCTTTCTATCATGGGCTTATTCCATTTAATTAATTATTATTTTATTTTGGGGTCGAATAGCAATCGGTGTGATTTATATTTAGTTGGAGCAACAGCTGGTGCGCTTATGTGAGTTGTCTTCAACTTACAAAGGAGGGCTTTTCAACTTCACACCCAAAGACAAACTAGGAATTACCAATCGGTGTGATTCATATTTGTCTTTCTTTTCTCTCTTTTTGTGTGAGACTCTATTGTGTACACCGTGTGCTTGGTGAAATACTTTAGTTAACAAACATTGGCAGTCTTCAACATTATTTCACAGTATACATCCATCGACAAACCTCTACAAATAATAGAAGTTGTCGACATATATCAGCATAAACTTTCAGCATATGTTGGCAATAATTAGCAGGTGCCTACTTGGTGCCCTACTAAATGGTCGAATGAAGCTTTTTTAGTTAATATTATAACTCCATATTTGAAAATTCTGGTTTCGCCACTAATTGAGACAAAATCTTAAATATGAATACTCTAGTTTTATAATTGTTCAATTCATGAATTTCATATTGATATTAAGTTTCATTTATTGAGTTATTTGAAATTTTAATATTTTGTTCTTTGTGCTTGATCATAGCCAAGGATTTGAGTATTGAAATTTGTTTGTACCATACTTGACCAATCCCGAAACTACCAAGCACCGGTCAACATTATACCGCCAAAGATCCCGAAACTACTGAGGACCGGTCAACGTTATACCGTCAAGGATCCAGAAGAGTTTCCCTCCAACCTGGAGGCCAATCACTACGCGACACGTGTCAAGATCAGAAGCCAATCAGAGCGCGACACATGTCGACATCAAGGACCAATCACAAGATGACACATGTCAATGTGACAAAGCTACAAGCTTTTCTATAAATAGGGGTCATTCCCCCACAATATTTCCTAATGTCATTTGTATTGAGCAAACTCTCTAGAACTCACTAAATTGAGAGCTTGAACCGAAGTACTTGTGAAAACCCTTCACTACTAATACGAACTCCTCTGCTCCGTGGACGTAGCCAATCTTGGGTGAACCACGTACATCTTGTGTTTGCTTCCCTGTCCCTGTCTATTTATATACTTGTCTACACCAATGACCGGAGCAATCTAGCGAAGGTCACAAATCTTTAAACTTTCTGTTGAGCCAGAGTCCTCGCTGATTTTGTGCATCAACATTTGGCGCCGTCTGTGGGAAAAGACACTTATTCATACTCTCTTCAGCTTTGTCAAGCTAGTTTCAACCATTCGTACACTTTCTTTTGATCAAGCATCCTTCCCCAACATGGGAAGCGAAGGAAGCCACAGCACGCATAACGACACCCCTCTCGCGCCTAGTGCGCAACAACTGAGAAGTAAACGAAAAAGATTTGCTCTTCAAGCTAAAATCGAAGAGCTTGAGGCTCAAAACAATAAAACAGCAATGAAGAATGAAGTCCTCCAAGAGCAGTATGAGAAGTTCTTCGAAATGCTCCACGAGGCTAGGCTTGCTCGAACACATGAGCTTATAGCCCCTGTGGAAGCCAACTGTCATCTGGGTACCCCCCAACCCAGAGGATCACCGGTCTTCAACATGGATGTTCCTGACCAGGAACATACTGCTCATCAACATGATAATCAACATGAGACTTTTCTCAACCCAGATGCTTCAACCCGAAGCAAGAAAAGTGGAGGGAGACACCTCCTTGCAGAGGGAGCGGAATGATCGAAAGTTATCTATCGCGACTGCAGAGACTTCCTTAGGCAACGTTGGAATGACCCCATCCACATAAGCTCAAAGATCAATGACCCAAGGGTCTCAGAAAGAATTGGTCCCCTGCCACGACCCAGGCTGGCTACCGAGCCAAGAAACGAGCAACAGGTCCCAGAGAAATATGAAGGTATAGGGGACTCGGAGGTGTTCCGACAGGCTTATCCTGGGAGTCAATACGGCGAGTCTAAAGAAAGGCTACAAACCCTCGACCAAACTTTCCTAATTCCAAGAGGAGATAGAGATTTACGGAAGAAAGCTCCAGTAGTACATAACTACATTCAAGACCCCCTCGTCCTACAACTTCTTGAGGAAGTGAACAAGTTGAAGGTCGAACGCCAGGCCGAGATACCTGATTGGAACCCACCCAGGCCTGGTCCTCTTACGAGGAGGATCCTCGACACCCCCATCCAAGCCAAGACAAAACAGAAGCTTGGCTTACAACTCTATGCTGGAAGGGAGGACCCGATTGAACACCTCAATCTCTTTGACTCCACCATGGCATACCGGATGCACACCGACGAAGAGCGATGTCTTCTTTTCCCCTCCACCCTCTCTGGTGGAGCTCTAAACTGGTATTGCCGTTTTCAACCCAAGACGGTAGACTCGTTTGAGGAATTAAGGAAACTGTTTGTCTCTCAACACATCTTTCAGACCGACCGTTTGCATTCTGCAGATGACTTGTACACTATTTTCCAGAGGCCGGACGAGTCGCTACGAAAATATGCCAGCCGTTTCAGCCATGAATATTCTCGATGCGCGGAGGCAGATGACAAGACCGCCCTCAAAGCCTTCACGGCAGGCCTGCGTGACTGTTTCTTCAAATACATGATCAATGCCAACACTTGGAAGGCTTACTCTGAGGTGATGGCACAGGCTTACAACCATGCCTCTGCCGAGGTAAACACGTACCAAGGGAAAAATCCTACAGCTATCTCTTATCAGCAAGTGGGGATTGGAAGCCAGGTCCAACCAAATGATCATGCCTTACCTAATGATTCGCCAGGGCAACAAACGTATCAATCTCAGGGCAATAGGAAGAATTTCCATCCTCAACAATCTCATTTCAACAAGAAGAATAAGGGACACTATCACGATAACCAGGGATATCACTGCGATAATGCCCGCCCTCATACAGTGAATGCGGTGGGGCAAGCACGGATCAAGACAGGCCCTACCCCAAGGTATGAGACATACACACCTTTGAATGCCACTTACGGGCTATTTATCCAAGCATAGCTCACTTGGTACCAAAACCAATGCCGAGGCAGCCAGATTATAAGTCCACGAAAAACACTGGCACGTTTTGCTGCTACCACGAGTATAACGGTCATGGCAGTGAGAAGTGTATCACCCTTAAGAACCATATCGAAACTTTGGCACGCAATGAAAAAATTGATCAATTCCTTCTCCACCCTTCAAGGAGTAACCGTAGCCAGCGCCAAGTGAACGTTATATATTGAAGAAAAGACTATTATGCGACAGAGTCCCGGGCGAAAGCACACTTAGTCCAAACTGGGAGGGACCGTTCGAAGTCATTGGCATCAGTCGCCCTGGCTCTTACAAACTCAGAAGCTCCGATGGCAAAACCCTTGGCCACCCATGGAATGCTGATCACTTGAAATACTATTACAAATAGACTCACAATGTACAAGTGTTGAGCTATAGCCGTTCAGGCATCTTATGTAACAAAGATTATTTGACAATAAATTCAATAAAGAAGTGATTCAGACAACTTGGTCCTAACTCTTTTACATTCCTAACACTGGATACTTGGTCTATGCCGATCTACTCTCATCCAGAGCTTTACAATCAAAGCTTCATCCAGAGCTTAACAATCAAAGCTTCATCCAGAGCTTCACAATCAAAGCTTCATTCAGAGCTTCACAATCAAAGCTTCATCCAGAGCTTAAGAATCAAAGCTTCATCCAGAGCTTCACAATCAAAGCTTCATCCAGAGCTTAACAATCAAAGCTTCATCCAGAGCTTCACAATCAAAGCTTCAAAGCTTCATCCAGAGCTTCACAATCAAAGCTTCACCCAGAGCTTCACCCAGAAAGCTTCGCCCACAGCTTCACCTTCATGCATAGCAAAACATTCATAAGCATCACTCATGTCAATCATCATAAGCATCACTCAAGGCAATCATCATAAGCATTACTCATGTCAATCATCATAAACATCATGCATTTCAAACACATTCATACATAAGCCAACTAAGCTTCGAAAGGTTTCAACATACCTCATATATTTGGCAACTTGCCATTCTTATCACCAACTAGGTGACGCTCAAAGCTTCGCCCATAGCTTCACCCAGAAAGCTTCACCCAGAAAGCTTCGCCCAGAGCTTCACCAGAGCTTCACCAAAGCTTCACCCAGAAAGCTTCACCCAGAGCTTCGCCCAGAAAGCTTCGCCTAAAAAGCTTCACCATCAAAGCTTCACCTACAAAGCTTCACCCACAAAGCTTCACCTAAAAAGCTTCACCTTCAAAGCTTCACCTACAAAGCTTCAACCATAAAGCTTCACCTATAAAGCTTCACCATCAAAGCTTCACCTATAAAGCTTCACCATCAAAGCTTCACCAAAGAAAGCTTCACCTAAAAAGCTTCACCTACAAAGCTTCACCTTCAAAGCTTCACCTACAAAGCTTCAATCACAAAGCTTCACCTAAAAAGCTTCACCTTCAAAGCTTCACCATCAAAGCTTCACCAAAGCTTCACCAAAGAAAGCTTCACCTAAAAAGCTTCACCACCAAAGCTTCACCCAAAAAGCTTCACCTATAAAGCTTCACCAAAAAAACCTTACCCATCAAACTGTTTTCCAAATACAAAAGCACATGGGTAAACACAAGCATTTCTGCAACTTTTGCTCTTCTCTAGTGGAGCTGAATTTCGGACATCCTATAGTTCTTGCGCAGATGAACAGCTTTCATGAAGGAACTGTTTCTGTTCAAGCAAAGGAAATTAGAGTGTCGAAGCTCCAAACATGACGGTCGGATTTCTGCAGATTTCAAAGTTGCTGTGATGTTTCGAAGATCTGGAAGTATTTAACCGTTAGATCGTTCTGAATTTTTAATATGTTATGAAAGAGATGATGAGGAACAACTTCAACGAAGAAAGTATATTGATCTGAAAGACAAAATGGAGTTTCGAAGCTCACAACAGATCTGACGGGTTGACAGACAAATGATGAACAGTCACTCATCATACCTGAATTCATGGAGTTGTACTGCTATGATGGATCTTAAATTTGGATATGTTGTAGTTCACGAGTTAAGGAACAACTTTCATGAAGATGACTTTGCGATTTGAGCTAGCCTCGTTGAAAAGAAAAGCTGCCAACTGCAGCATGGGTGAAAAAGGCATGGCAGCATGTGCTTTCAACTTTCAAATATTATATTTGTTGTTTGATCATTACAAACCCTACCGCACCCCTCCACAAATCTGCAATGCATGTTACAAAGAGTTTATTATCAGAAATGATGATGGGCATTGGCTCCCCTCCTCCTTGGACTCGGCAACAACAACAAAAAAAAATGTATATATATACATATGCAATCGGTCAAAAGAAAAAAGGAGGGGCCGGACCTACATTCAAAAGAAAGAATATATATATATATATATATATGTGTGTGTGTACAATCAATCAAAAGAAGAAAGGGAGGAAGCCAGACCTCCACACAGTCAAAAGAAAAAAGCTGCCCGTTAAACATAATCATGTCTGGCGCCTCAAGGATCTTACGGACTGATACAAGCAAGTTGTGAATTCCACTGCCAACAGGGGCATGGGTCTCGAACCAGTCTCCCATACCTGGGCTCAACAACAAAAACAAAATGGGAAAAAGGCCTAGGCCTCCACTTCTTTGGGCCTAACAAACCTTTAAAAAAATAAAAAAATAAAAAAAAAATAAAAAAAAAATAAAAATTCATGAAGAAATGATTTTGGGCTACCACCTAGAAAAGAAAAGAATGAAATTTTGTCACTTTTTACAACTTGGCTACTAGCAAGACACCTCCCTCGGCAACTCTCCTCACTTGGAGACTTGGGGGACTCCCACCATATGCTACTATACCTCGGTACTCAAAAGTTTCACAACTACTCAGTGACTCGGATCTTTCAAGTCTCCAACTAAGAAGTTTTCCTCAATCGGGAAATTAGGGGAGCACTATTTCAACCTACAAGGATCCGCCCACGAAGTTTCAACATGCAAACTTCAACAAATTTTTTTTTCAAAAAAGCTCAGTGCAATACGCCTTGGTGCGTTTAACACAATACGCTGAATTGAAGCAAAACTTATTTATTGATAGTCCCGAGAAATTACAAACATGTGCGTACACATGAATCAAAACAAACAAACAGGAGGGAGCCCTCACAAAGATTGCTCAGAAGCAGCCTCGGTACTGGACAAAACATTAGAAAGAGGAGGCACCGGCGTTTGGTCATTTGGAGCCTCAGTACATGGTACAGCCCCAGAAGACGAAGGCGGAAAATGCCTTTGGAACAAACCCACAAACTTCTGATGATCACTCAAAATCTGACCATCAGATTCCTGTAGCTGGTCAAGTTTCCTCTTCATGCTCGTAGCATAGCTATGTGCAAGCCTATGCAACTGTTTATTCTCGTGCTTAAGCCCCCTGATCTCCTGTTTGAGGCTTACCACTTCTGCCGCCAATGATTCAACTTGGCGGGTTCGAGCAAATAGGCGTTGGGTCATATTAGATACAGAATTCGCACACTGAACACTGAGAGCCAAAGAATCCTTAACAACCAACTCATCAGACCGCCTGGCAAGTAATCTGTTATCTTTGGGTGTGGCAAGATTCTTGCCCACCACCGCTGCGGTCATGTCGTTCTGCATCACTGAGTCCTCAACAGTTAGAGGACCAGTAGAGGATAAGAATAACGGGCGCCATATGTTGTCTTGGGGAAACAAGGTTGTCTCTTCCCCAACATTAAAGCCCAAATGAAGGTCAGATGGGCCAGACATCTTCAGAAATAACGAAAGAAGAATGAGGTCCAATAAATCTCAGAAATACAAGGTAAAGGAGATTCCTACAAGCAGTAACTCCATGAACGTACCTCTCAAACACAATTGGTACCCTTATAAAAGAAAGGACAGCAGGACTGTTTGTTCAAAAATCGAAGAGGCACCACTCTCCGAATTTCGAGAAACAGATTTTCCTGGGCAATCGTCACATGCAATACCAGCTCCTCGAATACCAAGGATAACTTTGCCGAAAGAACTCTGACAAAGTTAAGGCACGAGAATTTCGAAGTTCCAGCTACCCTACTATTTCTTACAGGAGTAAAAGAACAGCACCACTGCTCAATAACTGGAAAAGTTCTATGTGTGTCAACCTCCATGCCCCGTGGCAAAGTAGACTTACAAAAAAAGACCCAACCTTTCCCCGCACCAGAAAAAGTACCACTAACGGGATTGCTTGTTCAAAAATCGAAGAGGCACGGCTCTCCGAACCTCGAGAGTCGGATTTTCCTGGATAAAATGGTCAACACTGTCTACACGCAACATCAGCTTTCCAGGTACCACGGACCACTTTGTCAAAAAAATCTCTGACAAAGTGAAAACACGTGAATCTTGCAGCTCTCATTATATTGCTATAACCAAGAAAGGGAAAGGAACAGCGTTACTACTTGTTGTTGAGAATTTTTCTATATATAAAATTTCATCCTTCACAGACAAGCAGACCTACCAACATGCTCAACTTTTCCTCACATCCGAGAGAACACTCCCAACGAAGCCTTCTCAAAATGCTCAGCCTCTTTCCCCCCGATAATACCTCTGCAAACAAGCTACACTAGAGCAAGAGTATCCCATATCATCAGGTTTAAAGCAAGAGTATCCCATATTATGCTTTTTCCCTGTCCTTTCCTTTGCCTTTGCTCTTACTCGCAAGACAAGGAGAAAGAACACAATCAGTCGGAACCTGAAATCAAACATCCGATCAGGAACTGATTGCTAGGAACCTTTGCACAATTGGTTACCAAGCATTGCTCTCGAATACTCATCTTCAACTGTTCTCAAGGTCACGAATTCCTTCGGCAAATACCTCAGAACAGCTGGTATGACATTGGCCCTTTACACTGAAGATGCCAAGCATAGGTGAGTCGCTGAGAAGCAAGTGCTCTGATTGACCATTTAAATGCAAAGGTTGCACACCACTCCTACCAGGCAAAAGATTGAAGCAGAAGGTTCAACGACGAGCTGAAACAGAACACTACAGCACGATGTCCTTCATGCATAACCGCACAATCCAGACGGAGGAGTCTGGGTCAAACCCAAGCTCGGCATCCACCACTTTGCCAACAGTAAAAGTATCCCATATCATCAGGATCGAGCGTACTCAAGAGTTGACGGGTTTGTTTTGACCCTCAAGTTCTTGAGTCAACTCGCTCCTCCGGAGGAAACCAGAAAACCCTCCAGCCCAGTTCAAGAATAACCTGTGGAAAGTCAACAAGTACAACAAAACACATGCCGATTCACCGGCTACTCCTTCGAAAGCAAGAGTATCTCATATCATCTCTTCTCCTTGTCCTTTTCTTTGTCCTCGTTGCTGAATGAGAGACAAGTAAAAGGAGAACAATCAGACGGAGCCCGAGGTCAAACTTTTGATCTGAGACTGACTGCCTGAGACTCTGATTGCTTACCGTGTCTGTCACCTCCTTCAGCAAATCTCCTAGCTCTGTGACTTGGGGGACTCCTACTATATGGTTTGCATAGCACCTGACCAAGCCCAAAACTACAAGTAAGCTCCAAGCGAAATTGATACATCATCTTGTGCATCAACATCAAATAAAAGTCTGCTTGTGAAAAAACTAGAGAGCATACTGCTTCTACTTATGGGAAAAATAAGACAAGTGAAAACGGTAGCACATTTCGGTACTTAGAAGTTTCGTGATTACTCAGTGGCTTGGTTCTTGCAAGTCCCCAACCGAGGAGCTTCCCTCACTCGAGAACTTAGGGGAGCACTGTTTGTACCATACTTGACCAATCCCGAAACTACCAAGCACCGGTCAACATTATACCGCCAAAGATCCCGAAACTACTGAGGACCGGTCAACGTTATACCGTCAAGGATCCAGAAGAGTTTCCCTCCAACCTGGAGGCCAATCACTACGCGACACGTGTCAAGATCAGAAGCCAATCAGAGCGCGACACGTGTCGACATCAAGGACCAATCACAAGATGACACATGTCAATGTGACAAAGCTACAAGCTTTTCTATAAATAGGGGTCATTCCCCCACAATATTTCCTAATGTCATTTGTATTGAGCAAACTCTCTAGAACTCACTAAATTGAGAGCTTGAACCGATGTACTTGTGAAAACCCTTCACTACTAATACGAACTCCTCTGCTCCGTGGACGTAGCCAATCTTGGGTGAACCACGTACATCTTGTGTTTGCTTCCCTGTCCCTGTCTATTTATATACTTGTCTACACCAGTGACCGGAGCAATCTAGCGAAGGTCACAAATCTTTAAACTTTCTGTTGAGCCAGAGTCCTCGCTGATTTTGTGCATCAACAAAATTATTTTCATTTGAATTTATATCTAACCCTGAATAGATAATATACATGCTTTATGAATGAAAATTATGAAATTATATATTGATCTGACGGTAAACAAATATTAGTTTGAGTGGATATGGATAATATACATGCTTTATGAATTTCTGCTTGTTTGTGTATGTTGGGTTATGGATATATAGATGGTAGAAATAGTTGAGTTTAAGTCTGATTCCGTAAAATTCACATTTATTTGGAAAATTATTGGCATGTGTACTTAACCACGGACTCATGCAAAACAGTTCTTTTTGTTAATCACATGGAAATTGTTTTTGTTAATTTGATAATTCATGAGTTGACAATTGGATACTAGGGTATGACAACTAGTAGTGGAACCAACTTAGGGCGTGTTTACGTATCCGTAATCGGAATGAGAATGTGGAATTAAATTCCGATTACGGATTACTCCGGTGTTTACTAAACATGGAGGAATCAAAAAAGCAGTGGGGCCCACACAAATTTTGGAATTCAATTCCTTGTATTGGTGGAATTGGATTCCCTATATATAGGTGGTAATCCAATTCCTAATTGTTTGGGCAATCGGAATGACACTTTTGTTCCCTTTATGCCCTCCTCACTTTTTTTTTTATTTCCAAGACTATCCTTTATAAACCCATTAAATCATACTCGTTTATTTTCCGATTCTACTGAATTAGTAAACAACTTTATGGAATTCTATTTCGATTCCAGAACATTTAAGTAAACAGCTTCAATAGGAATTCGATTCTGACTTCTCCTCATCCCAACTCATCCTCAATTCAATTCAATTCCTCATATTTTCATTACCGTTACGTAACAGTTATAGGATTCAATTGTTAATTCAACCCATGTGGATTCGATCTCTATTTACATATTTCTACTACAACTGATTCGTGTGGTTGCGAGTAAATTAGTTTGAATTAATTTATTCTTTAGGTTAGTTTAGAACATCGCTAGCCATTTCCGAGATATCTCATTTACAAGTGAAGAATACCATCAGACCATTGTGCCAAGTGATCACTTTCCGATACTTAAAGTTATACTTCAAAAAGATGAATTAGATAACCTAGAGTTTACACTATGTTTGGATGAGGGAAATATAGAAATTTAGAATTTCTGCGTAAAAAAAACTTGGAATTTGGAACCTCCAATTTCCAAGTTTAAATTCCATGTAAATAGGTGTCATTTCACAATTTCTATGATTGAGAGTTTAAAAATAACAAATTTTGTATTCAATTCCATAGTTTTTTTTGGTTAACCAAACAAGAAAATTCACAAATTCTAAAAAATATAATCCCGTCATTTCAAATTCCGTCCTTTTAAAATTCTTTAGTAATCTTAAATTTCTTCATCCAAACTGACACACTCCGACCGAGATTGAGGCATGCTGACCGTCACGTGAGGGTGATGTAGCCATGTGCACAGTGCGGAAGCAATAATATAATAAGAAATACGAATGAATAAAAACCAACTTAAAGAGTGTTAGAACAGAATTAAGTGTGAATACACACATTCAGAGCATAAAAGTCTAGGTGCAGTCAAAGCAGAAGAAGTACTTAATTGATTAACACCCGAAGGTGGTCCTACATGGGTGATGTCTTTTAGAATCTCCGATATGTCCTCGTGAGCCACCAACAAAGTTACCTAATACTTGGAGGGGCGCAAAACAAAAGCGTGAGTGGGCAAAAACAAAGCTTTTCTAAAATCATTTCAAAAACATCAATTATATCCCCTCGCCGTAAAACCTGTATACTTTCCCAGAAAATAGTATATACATATACTAAATCTCATATGAAAATCATCATCATACTCAATGCACAAATCATGAATATGCCATGCCATACTAATCAAATCATCAGGTAAGTATTTCAAATGCAATAATAACTGTAACAGCTCGTCAGCTGTACTCTAGCTCATAAATCATGCATGCACACGAGTCGAACCCACCTATAATGGTCTATACGACAGGACTGGGTGTAAAATAATACGCTCTAGTGCTACAATCACGTAAAGACTGTGTGAATGATCGCGGGTCACCTACGAGTCGAACCCACTGAAAGTGGTCTATACGACAGGACTGTGCACCTAACTTGGATCCAAGATGAGCGTGTGGTGCGGGAGGTGAACATCATGTGAAAGACTATGCCCCTAACCCTGGGCGGGAGCACTAACACCGGGGTGCAGGTTAATGAGCTCTCAATGCATCTCATCATACTTTTCATAACTCAACTTCTTATTAACCACACATAATCGTACCTGAAACTTACTTGAGCGCCCACAACACCAACAATCATGCGCATACAATTCATAATGCATATTCAATAGGATGAAATATATTGGCATGGAAATTCTTTGGTAAAAGCATTTAAAATGCATATTTTGGGAAAAATACATAGTATATAGGTATATACGGAAAACAAAAGCCCACTCACCTGGAGTCCGTGCTACGACCCTCTAATGTAAACATCAAGGCGTCCCAAAACGTTCGGCGCCTAAAACAATTATCAAACTACAACTTAGAACTCTTAACCATAGAATTCGTAATTCCCGTAAAACATATCCTCAAGGATATTCTAGAATCATTTAAGACCCTTAATCAAAAGTCAACCGTCGATCAACGATCGACGGTAAGGTCCACAACCCCACATACTTGATTCGGAAGATCCATAACTCAAATCTCTTTTCCGCAACTTCCCAAGATGCACATTATGCTCCTAGAGCAACATACTAAAATTTCGTTACGATCCAACGGTCGGATCTCCGCCAATTACCAAAACCAAGTGGCGGTTAACATTTTATTTTATGAACTTACAAACTCAATTCGGGAAGATCCGTACATCGGATTCCCGATCCGTAAGTTCACATTCTTCAAATATTACGTACTACCATGTACCAAAGTTTGGTGACGATCCAACGGTCGGATAGTCGGTTCATACTTTCACCTAACCACGAATCGTAACGAACTTAAGTTCAAATGACCAATCTACGACAATCAACTATCAAAATTGAACCTAGGATGTTAAACACATCCTAAAAATGATATTGGCGGCCCACTGGCCATGCGCCGCCGTGGGTGGCGGTCGGCCGCCCCGACTCGCCGGAAAATCCAACTAACTCCAAAAATTCTCAAATATTGCAGAATTGAAGATCTCAAAGAGTAGAGCAAACTTTATACCTGCGGCCAAGTCCAATTTGGCCTAAAAAGGCTTCAATTCCACCAAAACCGTGCGGCACCCCAAAATGGGTGTGTTCAATTCGACCTCCATAGCAACTTCGATGCTCCAACCAATGCTTGGGCTTTGTTTCTGGGTTCTAGGAGAGTGTTTTGGTAGTAATAATTGAAGGAATCATCTTCGAAAAATGGTGGATCGCCCCCACAAGCCGTCGGGTCTCCATCACCCAAACCTCATGAAATCGTTCCTAATTCCTTTAAATCTTAGGTGAAAAATGAAGGAGAAGAAGTATAGTGATGATTTCAAGGGATGTTTGGATGAATTTCACTTGAAAATTGAAGAAATTTGGCTGGAATTGGCTCCGGGTCGCGGGTTGGGAACGCGGGTCACATATGGGATCCGGCCGATCCCATCCTTTATCTCCTCCCTCCTTTTCCTCCTTTCCCCTTCTCTAGTTGGTCAGCCGCTCCTCTCCCCTCTCCCCTCTCCCCATTCGCCCAGCTCTCTCCTTTCTCTCCCGGAGCTTCTGCTTTCTTCCTCTGGTTGGGCAGTTTTTTGCCCAACCAGTTTCCTCTTTTCTTCTTCCTCTAATTGGTCTGACTTCTCTCTCTCTTCTCACCACTGGGCAGTGCCCATTCCCTTTCTATTTTCTTTCCTTTCGATCCGCGCCCTTCATTTCTTTTATTCCTTTAATCTGGGCCATCCAAATGGCACACCAGATTTTACAACAATTTCTAAAATGTCCAAACTTCAAACGTTAATAACTTCTTCGATATAGCTCCAAATCACGAACCGTCTGCGCCCACACGTCCGTAGCAACGAGTACTACGAGGATATGCCAAGAAAGCAAATCTTAGGTGGCACGACACAGCAATTAATCTCGAACGACGCACTTGCCTCAAAGAGCATTTTTGTAAAATGCTTTATTAAAAATTGTAAAATCAAGAACTGGCTGTCACACAAACATAGTGTTAGTGTTTTATAGCGGAGGAGCGGTACCTCTCATGGTTGAAGATCATGTCCTTTTATATTAGTAGGTTTGAGAATGATGGTGCACATGGCGTGCTCCAATTGGTACGTTTGAGAGATAAATGAAAAAACTATTGAAAGCTAGCTGGCCTCTCACCATCTAATCAGTAGCATAAGTTCTTTGCTTGTGGACATGAGTGACACTACAAAAACACCCAAACAGCGACCCAAAAGTGCTTCAGCCTTGAGCAATTAACTGCAGGAATATGAATGCATGAAGTTTTTACTGCGGCAACTTTGAAAATAGCAGCTTATCCGTTTGTTTATCTGCACAAATGCATGTCCATACGTGTAGCTATCAATGGTGGAGGATAGAGCAAAATCGGCCGCTCAATCATGAAATATGCAAAAAGGAATTGTGGCTGTTGATAACCTGCTTTGTAGCTGATTTGTGGCTATTAATTAAGCTATCTACAAACTACAAAGGGACTGTTTTACAACCTAATTAATTTCCCAACGAGTTGAAAAATTAGAAGAAAGAAAGACAAATTGAAGGAACAACTGCGTTGCATAACATTTAATTATGTTTAAACGAGTTTAATTAACATAAAAAAGCCGATTGGCACATTGCATTATGAAGTAATTATTCAAGTGATAAATCAATCTCGGTGGAAAATTTTGTCATGTGTCTTGCAGCCTATTTTATTTCTTCAAAATTTAGGGTTTTAACCACTTGATGAGTTTTTTTACACTACCCTAAGGTCCTCGATCGAGTGGGATTCAAGCATTTCACAACAATCTCGAGCGGTCGAGTGATCATTTTTCTATATCTCGAAAACAGAGGTTAAAAGTTTGTGATGTGTTTAAATAAGATTTGAATTTGTAATTAGAAATAGTAAAATAATAAGAGTCAAAGAAAATGCTAATGGTAAAACAATAAAAAATTTGTATATTATTTACGAATTACATTGTTGAACAACCTTAAATAGCAAGATTTATATATATAATAGTGTATGGAAGATGTGATAAGTGCTGTCCGTAAATATAATACATTACTCGTCCGAATGAAAATAAAACACAGGTCTCATTTATTCATGAATTTCTCATCGAACACCATCCAGAATCCGATAAAGCACCAAATTCGAAAACAAACGAGATTGCCTCGACAAAGGGATAGAGAATTAAAGAAACAAACAGACAAGGGTCTTGAAAGCCCTAATCAAGTACAAACTTAAACAAACCATCGAGACCCTTGGCTAAGAGCCACAATGGTACATACAACAATAACATTAATTATAGCCTGCAGGCTTGTAGGCGATGAAACTGATGCATTGCACTTGGCGGACGTTGTCGAATCCAATGATACGGATGAAGGCGTTGGGGTAGGCCTTCTTGGCCTCCTCCAGCTCCTTCAACACCTGGGAAGAGTCGGTGCATCCGAACATGGGCAGCTTCCACATTGTCCAGTACCTTCCATCATAATATCCTGGGGACTTGTTGTGCTCACGGTACACGAATCCAGACTGTATATATACCACATTTTTTAACAAGAGAATTAAGTTAGCAAACAATTAAGTAGGTTAGCACGTCAAATCATTAATTTAACAAACTACAATATATAAGGTTAGAAATTATTAACCTCCAACTCAAATTCCAAGCAGGGAACCCAGTTCTTGCGGAGGAGGTAGTCAACTTCCCTGGCCAAGGACTCGGGAGAAAGAGGAGGAAGGTAAGAGAGGGTCTCGAACTTCTTCAGTCCAAGTGGAGGCCACACCTGTATTCATCAAAATATTTGATAAATTGAATTTGTACTTCGGTAAGCACCTTTTGTTTTGCCAAAAAACAAGACAAGATATTATAGTATTATTTCGGCCAAATTATACAAAATAATACATATAGGTATCTTAGAAATAAACAATAATTTGCAAAGAATATGACCCGAAAGTATATATACATATGTATTTGCAAACATATTTATTTGTTTGATATGTTAAATTATCACACTTGTACTAGTAATTTATTTATAGGTTGATATATGATGTAGTAACTTTGTACTAACTAATTTTTTAGGAGCGAAAGTGAAATAATAGAACTTTGTATTAATTAATTAATTATTAAAAATGTATTTGATTAGTATTTTTTCAATTTAATTGAATGTGTGAACATATTTTTAAGGAATTAGTAATTTATTAGTATCGATTAATTCTTACCTGCATGCATTGCACTCTTCCTCCATTGCTTGCAATAGAGGTAATGTCATTGCTCTTCCTGGTGACAGGGAAAGCTGAGGAGGACTTGAGGCCGGTGAATGGAGCAACCATTCTGGCTTGAGCGGGGGTGGCGCGGTCGGCGGAAACTGTAGCCACGGTAGCGGAGGAAATCATGGAGGAAGCCATTGCTCTCTCTCTCTGCTTTCTCTTCTTTGCTAGAGTGCTATACTTCTTTCGGTTGAGATTCGCAGCTCCTGTTCTGCCTTACTATATATAGTGCTCTGACTACGCATGTCCTATCCTACGGTCCTGATCCCATGAACTTTTTACCAGCAAGTACAGACCGTTGGATGATGTACCTGATGACATTGCAGCATATAGGCCACATGAAGCAGAGGAACAATTTGAAAGCTAGCCTTATCACCAGGCACCACTATGACCTTGCCACGTGGAAGCAGCTCCATTATCTTATCTAATCCATGGGAGAAGGTGAATGTGTGATGGTGGTTGGCCTGTTACTTTGGTCATTCTCTTCCCTGCAATCGTTTTCGCACCATGCCCCTCATCCTAGTATCTTGTCTTTATTTCTGGACCCCTTTCTTCCTTTCGAAATATTTACATGCAGACGTAGGTAAATTTTCACTTGTTAAAACAGAGCAGACGGCCTTTCGCTCAAGTGTTTCTTCAGCAATGGAACAAACAAGTTGTGTATTTTAGGTCGTATTATAACCATAGTGGTTTAGGCTAGCTAAGGTCTTTGATCATAACCTCATGATTTCTAATAATGGTTACGCTAAGGTTTATTAGGGTGTCAACGAAGAAATTGATTATGTATGTAATTCTTTACTTTGGAAGGTGATTATGTAAAGTTTGTCAAGATTTAAAAGGTCAAGTCAACAGTTCATTATTAATTATATTGATATTGTCTCAATTTAACCACTCTCACATCTTGATAGATTTTGAATTTTATCAAAATATCTCAAGTGAAACCACATTTAGTGGCATTTATCCAATGTGAGATTTTTCAACACTCCCCATCATGTGCAAAACCAATTCTACTTTGATAACCTCCTCTCTTTTTTGCTCAAGTAGCAGAAGATTCTTTGCCAATTTAGGATCTTGTTCACGTTTGAAGCAGTCGATTTGGAGGGAACCCGCTTTGATACCATGTCAACATTTCAGAGTTAAGCTAGCTACCGATTACCACACTAACTATCCCAACTTAACCACCTGATCACCCAACAAGTGTTGATTTTTATCACAAAATGTTCTCTTTGCAATAAGGAGCAGAACCATTAAAATTTATCCTATCAAGTTTCCGATGTGGAATGGCATTCTTCAACAAAATTGTGGTCTTTAACTGTTATTTTTTGTTGTTTTTTTAATACAAAAATGATTTATCACCATCATTATTGTGGGAAACGAATTTCAAACGTAAAATTACTCCGGTGTCTCTGCAGCCAAGATATGAACGACAATTAAGACCTTGTCACACGGGTGTGGTATGAACTAAAGGCAATCTGATTGCTAAGTTAGACTAAACAGAGGAAGATGAATCACAAGCTATGAGTTTCTTTGCTAAAGAATAGTTACATTTTCATGGGAATGAACATGTCTTTATATAGTGGCGGACATAAGCTTGTTGATGATTCATTTGGGTACATAAGGCGTTCTCTAAGTAGTTAGTTTGAACCCGGTGTTGTCTTGCCCATTTAGTGAACAATTGATTAAAGAGACACGCGATGAGAGAAACCAATCAAGAAGTTTAGGGAAGGCTCTTAACACCATCCGAATTCATGCCAATTTAGTGAACAATTGATTAAAAAGACATGCGATGAGATAAACTAATCAAAAAGTTTAGGGAAGGCTCTTAACACCATCCGAATTCATGGTCTATGTCCGGGCGACGATCATAGGGATCGCTATCACTCATTGATCCTGCTGGTCTTCCTTTATTAGGCCATGCTGGGCCAATCTCACTTGCGAGCCCTTTTAAACTCGTGGATACCTCTTGGCCTTTTACTAAGCTCATTGAGGCCACCAACTCTGGGATGGTCCAACACCTTTGTTTATAGGACTCCATCATGTGGGCGAACTACAAGGCTACAGTGAGGATGGGGTTGGAAAACGTTTCCTTCGACGTCTTCAAGAACTCTTTGAAATTAAAGGAAGATGTAAGTGTTTGTATTTAGATGCCGTTAATACAGTGTCGATGTTAGGTAACAATACGTCAATATAACGGTATTAATATGACGTTAATATTCGAATATAATGTCATCGTTCATGTTGCTCCGTGCATTATAGAAAATGCTCTAGTGCGAATCAACGTTACTTGGCGATCCATTGACAAGGAAAAGAATCGAAGTTCCAACTTTGAAATTGAGAAAGCCTACCTCTTAGATTTGGACAACCCTTACGTCAACAAGAATTAAACATTGGGCCACTTCTATTACTAAACCTCTTATTTGTAATCGGCTTAATATGGTAGGGCTTCTCAAAGAAATACAGGATCCAATAAGCGAGATTCGACAAGTGCCATACCTTGAACTTGAGAACTATAAATTTTCTTGGGCCTTCACTAATAGCTTTTGGGTGAGGGATTTTTTCTTTCTTTTCTATAGTTTGATTCGTGAAGTTTGTTCTCACAAATGTTAACAGTTGTTAAGGACTACACTAATTAGGTATACACACAACTTCGTGACACTAGGGTAGCGGTTCTCTATTCGCCTTCTCAGTTCGTAATTATTTCAAATATAAATCCATACTATGAACACAAAATATCTAACAAGATAATCTTTCATATGCAAAATAAGCTAACAACTATCAAATTTGAGTCGCACACGTCAATTATAACGTACTAAGATGGTTCAAGACGTAACAGGATCGTCTTGAATCATCATCGGAACTAGGTGCTCATGAAAAACATTGGTATGCTTCTAAAGTAGTTATTTTATTGTATTTTGGGGACTAGCCACCACAAAATGTTACTAGATCACATCACACCAGTTAAGTATTTATTTTGTTGTATTTATAAGTACCATGCTTGTTCGTTCGTACCTTCCAACATTCTCAATACTTATCTGGGATTGGAGAACAAGTAGATATCCCCTTATGCTATCAAAACCAAGGTTCCAACTATTACCTACCAATGTCATGAATTATATGTAAATATTATATTTAATGGTGTGTTATCTGCTAAGCTTGTGGGGCTTGTCTTTAATTTAATATAAATTTCCGTTGATTATTTCTCTTTTATTCTTCCATTAAATATGTTCTTGATTAGGACTGGTTTCCTGCTACAAGAAACAAACAAATTTATAAAATCCCTCGTATAGGGCGGATCCGTGACACCATTATTTTCATACAATTTTTGGCACATGTTTTACTAAAGCCAATTTCATAATGTATTTCAACGATCCGAACTGTCTATCTTTTAGGTATTTCCTACAAAAAAATCACCCAAATTTGAAACCATATGACCATTGGATTAAGAATTTAGGGTTTCTTTAGAAAACTGTATTTCTTCATTTTCTTCATTACAAATGAATGTTTTAGTTGTTTTTGATTAACTAATTTGTGGCAATGATGAATTATGAATGAGGTTCTAAAAGATAGATGGTTTCGTTGAAATGCATTATGAAGTGGACTCTACAAAAACGTGTATAAAAAATTGGTGTCACGCATATATACATACATATATATATATATATATATACATACATATATATATATATATATATACATACATATATATATATATACATATATATATATATATATATATGTATGTATGTATATAAAACATGGTTGTCAACAAACTTCTGCATACAAATGAAGGTGGGAAGAACTGTTGTTAATTAAATTAATAAACAGGATTATGTTTATACCATGCATGCACTCAAAACTCTTGCAAAGGAAGCGGGTGGAGACCACCATTGTTCTTGATCAGCCAGCCCAGCCATAGCCAATCCTCAACTGATCAGCATCAACAATTTGAACTAATGGTCCAACAAGGATGATTAAGACTTATTTCGGATCAGTGCAAAACACATCCCCTAATTGGCCGATTAGCTAGGGTTGACTTTCTAAACCTCATAATTAAGCTCCAGATTGATAACATAGTTTATAATTTATATGTATTATATGGAATGGACTTGGTTTCGAGGAAACCTATGTTTAGGAACTAGCCAATGGCAGCAGAACACAGCTTGCTGCATTCCGCATCACTCGCCATTGTTAAATAATAAGAGTGGTGTGAGTAAAGATGTAGGTACAATTGTATTTAGCATACGTGTGCAACCTACATTGTGTTAGACATTGCTTGCACCAAAGTTTTGGAGAAGGATATTGTTAATAATTTGGGAAGTAATTAGCTAAATGTAAATTATTGTTAATCGTACACATCAGGTTGAAAATTTGGCTTAATATATAGCATCGTTTTCCACCACGAGGACTCAGTTAATTGTATATGTAAACTTTTTTCATGCACTCACAACTCATGAGTATTATATTGATGAAAAATGTTAAGGATGTGACTCTTCATGAACTATCTGTCACGTTATGTTGTACAGGAGCATGCTATCATTTATCAACAACAAAAACGTTTATCTCACATCTATATATAGCATATAAGAACAGCCTAGCCTCTCCTAAAAATTAATTAATTTGATCAACGCATGGTTATTATTCAACCATCGCTAGTTTTCATGATTTGAACTATGTAAACAAGAATATAAAATATTGTGCATGTCTGTGTAGTGACATGAGAAATGCTAGCAAATACCATTCGTTCACACGTAATTGTGAGCTACTTATGTGCATGTCATCTATTCCTCGTAAGAATTTGAAAGTCTTGTTGCTGAAGACTTTATCTTCTTCCCTATTGGCTTATGCATAGCTTCAAAGACTTTTAGGTTTTTACCTACATGATTTTCATTATTTTTGCCTATCCAAACTTCCATTAGAGAGAAGCAATGTTACTCTCCATACAAAGGAATCTTTCTACTACATTTTTTCTCACCTCATTTTCTTGTCTGATATTCGTGTAAAAAATAAACAGAGAGATTCATCACTTCACTCTCATTCCACGTCAATCTTTAGCAAAAAATTTCTCTCATTTTGTCTATTTATGACAATGGTTCCATGGTTAAATAACTTGTATTTATACATAAGTGCATATATATATATATATATATGTGTGATTTGTTTGTATGCCAAAATTGAATCACATATTTGGAAGTGTCCATATCATTTATGAATGTGACACACATTATATGTATATATACGTGGTTTTTGCCTAGAACAATAGAAATATAATGATTAGTAGTGGATGCAGTTCATGCCCAATTACTCCACGACAGGCGCATGCAGTGCATGCCTAATGCCTTACTTTCGGTAAACTGTATTATTGATGTACGTAGTCAAAGAAAAAGACGGGTATTTTTATTTGTCGCTAAATCATTAGTAGTGGTTTTGAGAAGAAGAAGAAGAAGAAGAAGAAGAGATCTTATATTTCTCTACAGTGTCTCTCTCTCTCTCTACTGCATTCTAGATAAAGAGAGATGGCTGAAAACAACCCCAATGCACGCTCGAATGAACGCCACGTTTCATTCCCAACTTCTTTCTTTTTCTTTAGGTCAAATTTCATTCCCAGCTTCGACAGAAAAGTTTTGATTTTGGTTTTGGTTATGCTTATGAATATATGCACGTGTCTAATAAGCTGGATAGCTTTTTTGTTTTTAAGCCATGTTATGGTGGGATTTCCGAATCTCAAGAGATTGAGTTCAAGTTAGTAAGGAACGTATTACAAATTGTTACTTAGAAGAGATTGAAAATGTAGTTCACGAACGCTAAAAAGATATGTGAGATAAATTTACAAATTCTTGATTAGAATTAATAGCCATTCACAAATTCTTCTTACATGTATTTCTCTTGTACTACAAGCTATATGTAGCCTATAGCCTCCTAAAAGAACACAACAACAAATTAAATTCTAAAATTTATATCTTTAGAGGTAGTGTAACTGATTTTTTTTTTTTTTTTTTTTTTTGTAGTCTTTCTTTTTGGGCGGAACATTCATGTGGCACTTCCTTGTTCGTTAAATTGGCTGCACAAAATATCTTGGAGGAAACATGATACTATAAAAAGATGAACGACTTTGCTTAGTGGACTTGGACAAAGATTCATGGAAAAAAAAGAAGAGAAAAGAATGATTAGAGAGCAAGAGTGGACCACCGACTGGTGCCGATTCTCACCGACCCTCAGAGGAAACTGTTTTATAGTTGTTGACTTGTGGAAAGACAAGCGGGATCTCACAATTTTATTTTTCTCATGCTTCCACCGAAAGTGAGAGAGAGAGAGAGACCCCCCTAACGTGGACTCGTGGATCTCCCTAATAAAAATGCTTACTTTCTTTACCAATCTAAGCATTTGTAGTTGGTTTGTTTTATCTAGAAAACCCTGACGATACGTGAACAATTTTATTGCTAGCGAAAAAAAAGATACACTTAATCGGGGAAACATAAACCTAATCTTTCATAATACAAGAAAAAATGATGAAAAGATATATATGAAAAAGGAGACATAAACTTTACCCTCTAAACAAAAATAACAAAGATACAAGAAAAAGAGAATGGACATAAAACCTAACTCCTCTAAAGCCGACCCTAAAGGTCTAAAAATATTTGAAAAATTCTCTCTTAAAGTGGGTCTCTCAGTCACTTACATTTTAACATTAGTTTTTGTACCAACATTATAAAACATTGTGCAAAAAAAAAAAAAAAACATGAGACAGGCAAAGAGTTTAATTTTCGAGAGAGTCTCCTTTCATTTCTCAAAATATTTTAGCATTCCACCATAGTTTTGAGTTCAATTCTCTTCTCTTCCTATCTGTATAAGGAAAAAAAAATATCGTCTTATTGCAAATTGTTTTTTTTCTTTCTTGTTTTTTTTTAAATCCCATATACTAAAGGGGTGAGGAAGTGAGCTAATCATAATAATGCAGTTCAAATTCGTATTTGGCAAAAATCGAACCTAAAATCTCAAACTTACAAATAAAAAGGAATACCACTAGATTATAGTACTAAGTGACTATTACAAATTGTATTAGATTTTAATTATGCACTTGTAAATACTTGGCACCATGTAACAAAAAATATTCCTCATTGTATCTAGACACCTAAACTGGTGAAGTTTTATAGAAGTTTAAAGGTAAAGAACTTCTGTGCCAATCGGATTAAATTAAAGGTGACAATTTCGTGTAACTTAACAGGGATAGTTCAATCATTGTACACTGACAAAAATAAAATAAAAAATTGATCATTTTGCTAACAATGGATGAGGTTAATAAACTAGATAATCACATTGGTAGTACGTGGATTTTAGAATAGTTTATACATTTATGACGGTGGTAGAGTAAAGACTGAAAAGAATTGAATAAAAACAAAAACAAAAACAGTGGGCTTGATTGATCATTCACTGCACAATAGATTTTTTTTAAGAAAATTAATGAAAAATTTAAAAAACTTCATTTTTAACGAAAAGTTATTTTTAAAAATACAGTGTATAGTGTTAGGTAAAAATAAAAATATGATTTTTCGTTAAAAGTGAACAGTACCGGAAGTGTTTCGTTAAAACTTCATTTTTTTAGTGTACCAAAATATGACCTTGTATTTTAAGTATTATAATATAATTAGTTAGAAATATGAATAAAAAAATATTTCTATCAATTGTATTATTACATTTGATGTAACGGATAGTGTCACACAAAATTTTTTCTCTTATTATGCATAATTAACAATGGCCTTGATTGGTTTAGTGCTGAGGCTGACTTTCCTGTATTGGATTTGTTCCATGAATTAAATGCTGATTAGCTTTTCTATCAATGAAAAATAGAGACCAAAAACATATATAAATAGAAAATTATTGACTTATTAATTGTATATTGATAAATCAAGCAGGTGGTCGGCTGGGGTTGGAATTTTGGTGACGCATCTTTGTTCGAAATAGCTGCATGTTTGACCGTCTTGCCACCCCAAAAATTTGTTGTGAAATGCAATAATGAATTAGTATAGAATTCTTTGTTTATAATATTTGAATTAAAAAATAATATCACTAAATTGTACTATTAAATGGCACCCAAAGCAGCATTATACATTTGTCGTAATCCTAAACTTCTCATGTGTTTAGATTTTCAATTTGTGTTCTAACTTATTGGATGTATTTTAGCAGTATTTGTATCCAAACGAATTGGCGAGATAACAAATCATTCATGCAAGTAATATTTTTGTTCACCACGCTCAAATGATGGCAATACTCACACCTTATTTATTATCGTTGAATGAGTTTTAACTTTTGAGATATGTCTTTAATATTTGCTTCTGCTGATGCACAACCACCAATGAGTACATGCCACGTAGGAGATAAGTTTGAATTTATTGAAACGTAAGACAATAGAAGAAGAGACGAGTTCAAAGGAAAATGGAAGTGCGAAATCGGAAAGTTACTGAAACAAAATATTGTATTAGGTTTAATTAATGCAGATAACAACAGAGAGAAAGAAAGATGTAGACACGTGGCTTCCGTTGGTGGAAAGTGGCAGAGAGAAATTGAAGTGGAAGCAAGGAAACCAAGAAAATCCAATCCGTGTGGGTCCCAATCTGAAGCCAACCACCAACCAATCCCGAGCCTTGTACAAACTCTCTCTCTCTCTCTCCTCAAAAGGTCTCGTTTCAAATCTTTTTCTGCTCTCTTATAAACCCTCCTTCCTCCTCCGCTTTTCTGCACAAAAATCCTCTGTTCTCGCTCCCACAGCTTCTTCGTCTTCTGCCACCCAAGATTTTCTTCCGCAACCACTCGGATATTCGTTACTTGCCGTCACCTGCTCGCTCTCTTTGTTGAATTCAAGCTACTGCATTCAGGGAATTGAGATGGGTTCCTCAAGAATTTCCGCTTTTGGCATCCAGTCTTTGTTCTCTTTTTTTTAATTCTTAGACCAAAATTTCATCTGGGTACTCAAATTTTCTTTCCTTCTGTTTTTCCGGTTTGATTTTTGGAATCATCGGATTCGATTTTTTTTCCTTTTTGTTCTTGCGTGACCCATCTCAATTTGTTTCTTGAATCTCCTTTCGGCTTTCGGAATTTGTTTGAGAGTCTCAAAGAGAAAGCGAGCAGGTAAAGCAAGCAAGCAAGCAACAATGGCTGCAGCAAAAAAGAGTGGTAAATCCAGGATGGAAACAAGCTTAGATTGGGAGGCTAACAAAGATGGGGAGCTTGATTTTTCCTTGGATAGGCCCCCATGGAAGCCCGGTTTTAGTGAGGCTTCCATGGCGTCGAATAGGCCTCTCAAGAAAGTCAAGAGCCCTGAAAGGCAAGACCCAATTCAATCTTCACCTTCTTTAGCTCATCAAACACCATCGCCAATCATCGCTCCCTGTCCATCTTCCTCTTCAAAAATAGTTTTTCCTTTTTCTTTCGACGGGTCTCAACAGCCTATGATGCAATTCCCCCACCAATTCAACCCCACAAACGTGCCTATATTGCCCTCACCAATTCAACAGCAACAGCAACAGCAACAAAATCCGCAGCAAATGATATCTTTTGAATCCCAGCAGCTGCAGCAGCCGCAGCAGCAGATGAGTTATCCGCCCCCAGCGACTTTGAGTTGGCAGCAGCACCAGCAAATTCTTCAGTATTGGAGTGATGCTTTGAACTTGAGTCCAAGAGGGAGGGCGATGATGATGAACAGGTTGGGACCAGATGGAAGGCCAATGTTTCGACCGCCGGCAATGCCTTACAATACTACAAAACTTTACAGGGGAGTGAGGCAACGGCATTGGGGCAAATGGGTAGCTGAAATTCGCCTTCCTCGAAACAGGACTCGCCTCTGGCTTGGCACCTTTGACACGGCTGAAGACGCCGCCATGGCTTACGACCGCGAGGCCTTCAAATTGAGAGGAGAGAATGCCAGGCTCAATTTCCCTGAGCTTTTTCTCAACAAAGACAAATCAGATGTTCCAACTTCATTAGCTCCAAGTTCAGCAGCTACTTCGCCTTCAACCCATGAGAGTTCAAAGCCAACCAGGCGCCGCAAGCAACCTCAAAAAGTCAAGAGAAGCGCTTCCAATATGGAGGCAATGCCGCCACCACCAGTTCCACATACCCAAGAAGAGAATAGCACTGACAATGATTCGGGACTGGAGTCGAGCGAGGCTAAAGCGATTGACGAAATTGAGGCAAATACGGATTGCGCAGGAGGAGAAGGGAATTCGCAGCAAGAGGAAATTGTTTGGGGGGACATGGCAGATGCTTGGCTTAATGCAATTCCTGCAGGTTGGGGTCCAGGTAGTCCTGTGTGGGATGATTTGGACGCCAACAACAATATTTTGCTGAAATCACATCTCCCTTTTACCAATCCAAACCAGCAGGACTATAACACTAACATTTGTCCTCAACAAGTGCTTCATAATTCGGGTTCGGGTTCGGGTTCCTCTTCTTCCTCTTCATATCCCATGAAGAACTTCTTTTGGCAGGACCAAGATTGAAAAGTTCGTTTCTTTTAAATTTGAGCTTTGCACTTCACACTCACACGGTCACACCTCTAGGTTGTAGAACTAGTACTAGCCCATTTCCCTCAGCATTTCTCACTTGTTCCATTTTCCGGAACCCGGACAGGAGTTGCATTTCAAACTCCTCCCTTTTTATGCTTCTTAGACGTCAGTTTAGTTATCACACACACACACACACCACCACCCCCTCCTCTCCCTCCTCTCCCTCCTCTCCCTCCTCTCCCTCCCCCCTCTCTAATTTGTCATCACGGCCGGTTGCAATGTTTCGGAAAACAACCGATGATCCTAGAAGCCTTGTGAGTTTTTATTACAAGGGATCCTTGAAGCTTCAAATTTCAGGCCAATCTGCTGCACAAAGGCTGCATGTTTTTTCAGGCCTTTCAGCAGTGGCACAATCTGGTTCATGTTTTTTGTTGGGCCATGCCTTAGTTTTTGTTGCCAGAAAGTGGAATTATAGTCAATGTCTTGTAAATTAAATAATAGTATGCGTAGGTAGGAAGAGTCACTGCTGTGTACTGTTCACGAGCATGTTTTTATCTGAAGGCAGGACCGTTGTAGAGGGAGACGGTTTTGTGATCTCCTTCTCAAGCGGTCCGACCATCACGAGCTCTCGTTTTTCAGCTCCTGGGATGGAAAAGCCAACTTATAAATGCTATTTGTACATTTTGGAGTTGGTCATCTATTGTCATATTATGTATTTGTAGCTGTGTTTGTACAAAGACTAGCACTCTCTTTTATGCATTATGATTGTGTGTGAGCCTTCAGTTTCTGTTCTACTGCTTATTCATGATTTTCCTCAACAAAATAAAGTAAAATAAAGGAGTAAAATTGTAGCTGATTAATTTTGTGAATTAGGACATTGATGGTTCTTGCGATAGTTTAGGACCGTTTCATAATCATCTCATTTTTAATTTTCACTTTTCACTTTTTTTTTTAAAATAAAAACTCAAGGTCAAATTTTGAAAATTCAAGAAAGTAGTTTTCAGTTTTTATTTTTTATTTTTTGAAAAATGAAATTAAATGCAATTACCAAACAAGATTTCAATTTTCAGATTTTAAATCAGTTGAAGCTAAAACAAAAAACAAAAAATGAAATGATTATCAAACGGTTCATTATTAATTTATCTTCTATCAATACTAGTTTAAATTTTTATATGCATAGTACGATGTAAAATTCGGTTGATGATACTATTTATAATGTATGTTTTTTGACACGCCCGATCTCGATATCCTCCAAACATCAGGGTAGGCACATGCTGGCCGACACCCGAAGGTGACTAAGCCATATTAACATGCATGAGAGCTATGAAGAAATAACGAACATAAATACAACTCGTAAATTTAACTATAATGAATATGCAATTATGGAACGTGTTCAAAGCATACAGCTAATCCAGAACATTGTAGAAGGAATATTATAAAAATGTACGAACAAAGGAAAGGGTCCTACAACGAGAGGACTCGAAGATACCGATGCGGGAGTGCCCGTCGGGATTGTACGCCTCAATTCTAAGTCCTGAGGGGGCGCAAAACAAGACATGAGTGGACCAAGTTTATATATAAGTAATACTAAAACAGTTATTCTTCAACGTACTAACCCCCAGTTTAGAAAACTCATAAAGCATAATAAGTAATAGGTTTTCCGAAAACCCTAGCATGCCATAAAACCTTTCATAAAACATATATAATATAGAGTGTGCTTAGTAGTGGTATCACAATCGCCCGAAGGCCTTACATCGCCCGACCAAAGCCATATATAAATATCTTCCGTCCGAAGCCACTACATCGCCCGACCGAAGTCATATATAAATGTCACTCACCCGTAGGCACATAGTATGAATAACCACTAAGTAAGCACATAAAATCATGAACATAATCTTTCCAAAATATATCTCATCAGAGCTCAATAGCTCAAACATCATATCATAAAACCATGTTCATAAATATCTCAGTAAACGTAAAATCAATAAAGCATGATATTTCATAAACCGTAAATTTGATTTACTCATAAACATTTCATAAAACGTAGCCATAAAATCATGCTTCTCATGTATGCTTTTCTAATAATTAAATCATGCATTTTGGAAGGGGTCCACTCACAGATACTCCATCGTTGAAGAGCCGTTCGAACTAGGGAGGATGGAAATGCCGCTAACAAACACACATAAGCACATAAAGGGACCAATAAATAAAACTATACTAAAATGATTGAATTTGGGAAAACGGACGTCATAAACGGATTCAGGACGTCGAAAAACCTAAGAGGGGACCTTGGATACCCCCATGCGCCGCCGCACGGGGCTGCCATGGGGCGGCGGCCAGAGATGTCATGTGCCACAGCATTCGCCTAGTTGGGTCGTCAAAAAGTTGGTCGGAAAAGTCGCCCACGGCGGTGGAGCACAGTACCTCTAGTGAAGGCGCGAGTGCTCGATGCACCGGCCATGACAGCGCCCACGCACGGTCCACGCACTGACCTGAAACCTGGAAATCAGTCTGGGTCTAGTCAGATCTAGGTTTTGGGTTTTTGGGTTGGGCCCGGTCGCTGGGTTGGGCTCGGTTACTGGGTTGGGTTAGGTAATTGGGTTTGGGCTGGGTAGTTGGGTTTGGGCTGGGTTACATAGTTGGGTTTTGGATCCGGTTACTTGGTGGCTGGTCGGGTCGACCTGATTTTAGGCCGTGGATCGGCCAGAATCTAGGCAGAGCTTTTAGAGCTCCGTTCAAGCTCATTTCTTCACCATTTTCAACGTTCTAACTATGAAAATGAAGCTTAAAAAGAGAATAAGAGGTTCATACCAATTTGGAGTCGTGTTGTGGCCGGAGTTGGCCGAAAAATGGCCTAGAAGGCACAGGTTCTCGCCGAAAACTAGGAAAGTGTCCCCTGAGCAGTTTCGACGTCCAAAACACGTACAAAAGAGTTAGTTTTCAACATAAGATGAGGGAAAGACGATGCAAAGGGTTTAGAACCTTACCATCTGTCGTGACTCGTCGGGGGAGGCGATGAAAAGTGCCTCGGTCATTGTTGGAGTGCTACAGCCTTAGCCTGGTTCGAGTTTTTAGGTGGTGTTGGTTTGTGGTGTCGTCGTCGTTGTGTGTATGTCAAGCTCGGAGAGAGAGCACATGTGAGAGGGAGAGAAAAGAAGAGAGAAAGTCAACAGAGAGAGAGATGAGAAAGATCTGAGGGAAGAGAGTCACGGTAAAGGGAAGAAAGAAAGAGGGCCGGGAGACCACAACAAGGGGTGGGCCCCACTGGCACACCAAACAAGGTCCACCAAAGACAAAAATTCAAAATAAATATTCCAACCAAAGTGAAATTACAAAATTACCCTTCTGTTTCGTAAAATTCGGGATGGGTCGTTACAATTTTCTTTTTCTACGAATAACTAATGGCAATGTGGGGAATTGATCACAGAGATGGAGTAGGATTCTCTCTTCTTTTTTTCTTTTCCTTTCCTCTTATTTGAACAGTCACAATTAAATCACGCCAATATCTTATGTTAAATTTTTTATTGAAAAAAAATGTAAAGTTTGAGAAGAAAGGAGAAAAAGAAAGGGAGAACATGAAGAGAAAAAGAAAGAAGAAAGACAAAATGTAAAGTCTAAATCACGTCAATATCTTGTGATTTTCTTACAGCAGTTTGAAAAAATTTCCACAATAGACCCGATTTTTTTGAATTAGTTGCTGGACACGACAGGATGATACTAGGTTGCAGATTCCCTTTTTCTACCCAAAACAAACAACTACTTTTGGCTTTTCTCCTCCATTTCTAAGCACAATGAACAAAAAGACCAAGTTAGTAGCTGCACGGCGGTCATCCAATCACCGTCACAACTCATTTATTTCTCATATATTTGAAACTTTCCGCTTTCAGCTTTTAGCTATTGAAATTTTAATATGTCCCTCAATGTCCTACATTCTAGAATTTTTAGTCGTTGAACTTTCTTATTGAATCCTTGATGAACGATTTAAGGATCAAGATGGATATCATATCTCAAAACATACTAATGACTTTTTAGTGATTTGTAATTCGAACGACAATTTATGTAAGCAAAAAAATAATTTGACATTGCTTTCAAATTTAACAGCAAAATAGAGAATGTCAATTCTCATTAGATATTAGCATTTTCTTTAGAACAAAAAAAAAGCTTTTCTTTGTTGAAACAGCGTCGAATTTTTAACCCCTCATTTAAAAATGCTCTGATAAAAACAACAAGAAATGATTGAATAAAGTTGTGGAAGAAGTTAAATGAGTGAGTAGAGAATTCCCAACATAAAAGATAAAAAATAAAATAAAATAATTTAGAAAAAGAAGAACACTTTGGACATTAATTGTTTTGATCAACGTGCTGAGAGGAGTGATAAGACTGAATGATGAGGGAGGTGGGACCGGTCGCCGTCCCATGATATCACTCAAGTAGCGACAAGGATTAAGGAACATGATATAATTACAAACCATATGCCAATTTCCCTAATCAAAATTATCAGATGGTTTATGTTGACGTTATTAAATTAATAAATGAATTCAAAATATCTCAAATAGTGGTGAAGCCAACAAACACTTTCATCCAACCCTAACCCTATATTTTAATTTAATCATGTCACCGGCAGAGGAGGGCTGCTACAAGATAATGATGATTATGTTGTTAATTGAGATTAGTTTTAATTGGCCGCGCATGGATGGTGATTTGATCGACTAAAGTTTTGAATTGGATTAGGGAATAATGCTACGGAAGCGAAAATTTTAGATTAATTCAGTTTTGGCATTACCTTAGAAGCTGGATTAGGTAATTTGTGTGTAACCTGAGTGTGTCAAAACTTTTTTATTCCAAAGTTTAGTACTTCACCAAATTCTTTTGGAAGATCCTAATTATTTTCACCTAATAGGTTTGAGTTGAAATATCAACATTAAGAGAGAACTGAATTAAGACCAAAAAACCTCTTGAAAATCCCAACAAAGAATTAAACGAAAAACAATCATGGAAGAACTTAAGGAAAGTGTTTCTCAACTAACCATGTATTGAAACGGGCACTGTCTTCTTTTATCTATTGTTCTTGTAAGGTGACAGAAGCTCTCATCTCTTCATGTGCATCAAGAATCTTCTTCACTTTCCTTTCCCTTTTATTCTCCTCACTCTTTTGAATGTGTCTTTCTCGTTGAACTTAGATCTCATCCAATAGGACGGATTGGAATATGAAAACATCATTGAAACTTCGCAATTTTTAGCATGGTTCTAAAAAACGGTAGGCGCTAGTCGGACGGTGGGCATGGGTATAGCGCCTAGGCGGCCTAGGCCAATTTATGTAAATTTACTATATATCTTGTAAATAAGTGTCATTTACACTTAAAAAAAAACTATATTTGTATGAATAATAAAATAATGATAAAATGCAAAAATAGAATTAGAAGAATGCACAAAGTACATCCATCCAACAATTTCGATATTTAAAAAAACAGTAAGCATATAATCATAATGAGGAGTATTCTTGGATGATAGACTAAATTCTTCTTGTTCATGATCTTTACATTGGATTGGACATAGACTAAATTATTTAACGTTGTTGTATCTAGTTTTATTTTTATTTTTTATATGTATCCCCTCAAAAGTTCTCTAATTAATTAAAAAAAAAAAAAAAAAAAAACCAAACCACCTAGGAGCCGCCTAGCTCCAGATCGATTTTTCGAAATGATTTGCCCTAAATTGTGGCGGGTCTTCACCGCCTAGGCCAATTTTTAGAACATTGATTTTTAGCAATTATGCCCCATTGGGCATTCCAAAATGTTGACCTTAAAAATTACAAAGTCTATATGTTGCGTAGGCCGAGTAACGTATGAGCTAACTACATTCTTCTACTGATGATGACTTGCCAATTCGCTACCGAGCTCGACCGCGTGCGTACTTCTAAATATGATCGTGTGATGGAATGCACTTCTGACTTTTGAATCAGGCAATTTTGCCTGAGGAATGAACACTCTCGACCTTTGGTTCTAAAACCTAAAAGAAGGTTATGATTTTGCTGTGAAATCCAAAAATGGTTCCACTGTCTAAGTATTGAACATAAATGTAACCTGGTAATAGCTTACTTTACCAAGAAAGTTGATGAAGTGACCTGTTCCATGAGAAATCGTCGGCAGAGACTTAAGTCAATAACCAGTTGAAAAAGGAGAACCTACTATTTAACCAAACTGTCTAAACTCTTTAGCCGAACCGATTTTACGACTCTAGTGTTGTTTGACCAACCGTCACCTTTGCCGGTTGCCTCTGAAAATTCTGTTTAACCAAGTTGTAATCATCAGTCGACTGCCAACTCAAAACTGTTTAACCAAATTGAAATTGTGCTGGCTTGTTAGTGGAGCAGTTAATATTTTTCTCAGGGTGAGTATTGAGTTGATGGTAGGGATGGGCAACGGTTATGGCGGGCGGGTAACCGCGGTTATTTATCCATAACCGTTTATTCTCATACCCGCATAACCGTTTACCCGTTGGGTAATTGCCTAAACGGTTATACCCATACCCATAACCGTTTATAAACGGTTAACCATACCCATAACCGCGTACCCATTTAATCGTAACCGTTTAATACCCGTTTACCCATTTATCATTTTTTAACCCGTTTATCCTTTCTTTTTTTACCATTTACTCATTTTTCACCTGTCTACGTGTTTTTTTAACAACTTGAAAATTAAAAAAGAAAAATTTGTCATAATTTTCTTTTTCTAACAATTAAACACCGTTATAGGTACATTCATTATACATTTCCGCATTTTAATTTTTTAAGTCCTTATTCCATTCCAATAATTGAAATAATAGTTTACGAACGAAATTTTTAACTGTTAACAATGAAGGTAATATAAAATTGGCTAGGTATTATTGGGTTACGAAAACTGTTAAAAGACAATATTATTTGGTTATTTAACTCGGAATGTAAAGTATTAACATAATATATATATATATATATATATATATATATATATATATATATATATATATAATGGACCATGAAATCATGCATTATAGTCAATAGCATTGATCTAAGTTTTGTCCGATAAGGAATATGGTTTGTGTTAATTTTACATATATAAAATAAATGAGTAAACGGTTACCCGTTTATAACCGCGGTTAATACCCATAACCGCCCATTTAAATTTCACGGGTAAACGGTTATACCCATAACCGTTTATGTATCCAAACGGTTACCCATAACCGTAACCGTTTAATTTAAACGGCCGGGTAACCGCGGTTACCCATAACCAATGGGTATTTGCCCATCCCTAGTTGATGGTCTCTTCTACACTACAAATCCGCTTGTATTTATGGGACAAATTCTTTGATGGCAAAGTCTAATGAATGGTAGAATCCTACAGGGATTGCAATTCCTCGACATGTTATCTTGTTATACTCAGAATTATCTTCGACTCAAGCCTCACCTTCTTCGACTCGAACTACAATTCTGATCCTGGATTGCTCAGGCGACTGATTCACATTTTATTTACAAACCAATCATGATCCTTTAGCAGCTAATTCAAATCTCAGCAGAAGCCAATCCTGATCCTTAATCAATCCTACTTCGTCTAAGACTCGGTCGCGCCACCACCAATGCATTACTGGGCCGAGACTCACAGCCTCTTTTAATCAGACGACTCCAAACATATTTACCGATGGTGCAGGATCGGGTATAAACAGATTTGCAGAGGGAAAAAATTGTTCTCCATTTCCTTTGAGCTCAGAAAAATTCCGAAGAAATCTGGTTTTCTCGACAATGTTTAAAATTCACTATCCTATTGCTTCAAGCCTTTCATACTCGTACAAATGCACATGTCGTCGATCATCAATCTCACAGGTCGATGAGGCCTCTTTCATTGTACATTCTCCTACTCGTTCCAGTCTCTTCGATAACCCCCTAGTCTGATCGGAAGAATTGTATTGGAAATCAATGTCCTCCTACTCCAAACGAAGACAGATAATGAGACGGAGTTGGCTGCAGACGAGATTGTCTGTTGGATCCCGACTCACATACAAGCCAACCAGATTTCATTAACTTAAGAAAGTAACAACAAACATGTCATGATTTGGAATGAGAAATTTGGTACCATATAGTTCACTTGGCACATATCTGAATCGTGTGCGAGGGGGGAAAGGGGGAGGAGCGACCTGCAAAACACAATGGAAGGCCTTAGTTTAACCTTTTAGAAAATCCATACCAAAGGGAACTGGGAACCCCCTTCTATAAACTCAAACCAAAAACCAAACAAAGAGAAACAACATGATAGAAAATGCTTATGATATGGTAGCAGACCTCAGTAAGTCTAAGACCGTTATTTCCCGTTACAACGGAAGAAGCTCCTGTTGATTGGTACGGCAGTTATACAGAAAGAAAAGTAGCACTATATATAGTCATTCATTTCATCGCCAAATCCAGGTTAAATAACAAGGTGATCTAATACAAGAAATACATTCTTACAAGCAAGTGTTCAATTCGCATACAAAATTCAGGTAGGGAACCTAAGAAGCAGAGTATTAAATGAATCTTGGATTACAAGGTTTAAGTCAATCAATTCACAAGAAGATTCAAGATAAACTAGCAAAAGAAGGGAAAATGACGATAAGACAAAACACAGCCTGACAACATTGGATACAATCACAGGGGGTCATAACAAAAACTGCAACACAACCTACGATACTTGAATTGAAACAAGAAATGTGTTTGAGAAAGCTAGAGCATCAAGCACACTAAGATTTCAAAAGAATCTACAACAGAACCTGACCATACAAAGGAAGAAAAACAATAAATAAAGATAAGTTGACACATGCCACCGTAATTCGAACAATAAATAAAGACATGCTTCATCATTGTTGATACTGAGAATTCATGCTATAAACTATCAATAAAAGGAGCAAAACTACAATTAATCCGATGTATGCTTCATCAGCAAAAAAAATTCTGTATTACAAGTTTTTAACGCAGAACCTGGAACAGAACAGCTTGAACTACTGTTTATTATTTTCAGCTGCACTCTCTTCCTTCCCAAGAGCAACCACCACTTTCTTCAAGACAGCTTCGGTTGGTTGGTGGGAGTTCTCCACGGCCTTTGAAATAGGTTGCCATTTTTCACCATGCTTTGGTTCTGCAGCTATGCATCTTTTAAGTACATCTTTCTGGTTCTCCTCGGTCCCATGTTGAAGTTCAAATTTGTAGTATAAAGCCCAGAAATCCCCAATGTCTGGCGCTAGTGTCACTGCCCTGTTAAGCCAATTCCTAGCTTTGTCAACCTTCCTGTCATGCCAAAATAACTTAGACACAGCAGCAATGACATGGGGATCATGATCACATTTCTTGAGGGCATCCATACTTTTCGTCTTCCGTTGCGGACGGGGTACCATCTCAATAGATGCAGCCCACAAGATACCACTATTGGGACACTCCTGCAAAGCCTTTGCCATCAAGATATCAGCTTCCTTCTTATTTCCATGCCTTAATTCAGCCCGAACAGCAGCAAGCCACAATTCAGGGTTCTGAGGATTCTTCTTCCTGGCCATCGTCAGAATTGCACGAGCTTTACTCAGCCCACTCATCTTCTCTTCAAGATTAGCAAGAGAAAGCCACAGTGGAACAGAACTGGAGCAGTGCTTCTGACCTGAATCATAGGCCTCCTTGGCCTTTTCCAAATGACCAAGGCGTTCCTCTAGCTGTCCAAGCATCAACCATAATTTATAGAAGGAAGGGAAGCGCTTCAACCCATCATCAAGCAACTTCCTCTCCTCATTAATGTTCCCTAATTCTCTCTCAACAATTGCTGATTTCATCCACACTCTTTCAGTACCTCCCTTTTCTCGGGCTTTGGCAAGAAGCATTCTGGCTCTCTCTGGTTCATGGTTCTCAAATTCAAGTTTAAACGCAGCGAGCCAAATTTCTTCAGAATTAGGAATGGCAGCATAAGCTTCTTGAAGGATGGCACGAGCAGCAGGCACATCCCCAGCAAGCCACTTCTCCTTAGCTCCCATAAGCCACAAGACTTCAGCCTGTGGTCGGTATGTCACCGCTTTACGAAGTAAAGCATCAAGAGATTCCCTAGTACCATGGCTCTTTTCAAGCTGTGCGGCTTTGAGCCATATGCTCTTCTTGGTTAAAAAGACAGTAAGTGCGTGTGCATAAATAGCTCTGGCTGTTTCAATGGAACCCCTTTTCTTGCATTCCTCAGCATCAGCAACCCATGTCCTCTTCCTATCCTCTTCCTCCACACCAATCCCAATCGTGTTCCGAATGATTGCTTGGCAAGTTGCAACAGACCCTGCACGTTCAGCAGCTTCAGCCTCCTTCATCCATGCCTCTCTATCAATCGCCAACCCTTCTCTTTGCAAAGCCCTTATACCCCTTTCAATAATCTTCCCAACCATGGCTGTGTTCCCATTAGCTTCCTCCAACTTCGCTGCTGTGATCCAAATGGCAGGCTCTTTTGATAGCTTCTCTCTTGCCCTATTAAGGACCTTCCTCGCATTCTCATAAGTTTCCAATCTTGCAAGTGCAAGCCATAACTCAATGTGCAAGGGACAACACTCAACAGCCCTATGAAGCAAAAGTCTTGCATCCTCCTCATTGGCAAGCTCCACCACCGCCTTCCATAACCTAACAGAATCAGGAATGTGTTCCAAACCTTTCCTCAATACCCTGCTCCTATTCAAATCATCACGCTCCAATTTCGCAGCCTGCATCCACAACTTCACCGAATTGGGAATCGACTTCACTCCCTTAGAGATCACGGCCTTGGCTTCATCAGGGCTTGAAAGCCTACACGCCTCTAACCACACATCCTCACTCTTAGGACATTCCTCACACCCTTTCTGAATCAATTGTCTAGCTGCCTGAATCTTCCCAGCCACCTCCTCCAGCCTGGCAGCCGCAATCCATCCAGGTGGGTGCTTTGGATTCGTCTGTATAACACTCTTAAGCAACAACCTAGCCTTTTTAATATCCGAAATCTCGGCATCACTAGTAATCTTCATACTCTTAAGATCAGTAAGGTACCCTTTCGGGTCCACAACCGTCAATCCAGAAACAGAATCAGAAAGCCTATCTAATTTCAATGACAAAACAGTACCTCTACCCTCACCTACAGCAGTCAAATCCGTAACCGGAGTTTGAGACCATGGAGTCTCCATACCACCAGCTCCCCTACTCTTGGGGTCCAATGCCGTAACATGCTCCTTTTCCTGTCTTGCCTTCTCTAAAAGTGTATCGGGCACCGGCACAAAGCTCTCGAATCTCTTCTTCTTGTTCCTCAAGGAATAGTCTCCGATTTCAGGTATGCTCTCCCATTCCTGAGCAGACACAGTGTACAACTTCCTCTTCAGAGTGGCGAATTGCTCCGTGATCTTCGGGTTTGAAGCTCTGTACTTTTCAATCTCTTCTTTCAACCGAGCTTCTCTCCTGTCCTTCCTCCTCGAGTCCATTCTTTGCTCAATGGCTTCCCACACCGCATCAGCCTCCTTGTCCTCATCATCGTATTCCGCCGATGCAAACAACCCGACATCATTTCCCTCGAATTCATCAAACTTCTGATTCTCATCGTACCCCTTCTCCTCCCCTTCATCCTCCTCCTCTTCCTCAGGCTTCCCGCGTCCGCGGCCGACCCCAGGCGGCGCAGCAGGAGCAGCAGCGCCGCCGATTGTCGTGGCCGACCTATCCGGCAGGTCAGGCGCAGAACGTGCGGGCCCGATATCGGACCTGGTGGTGAAGCCAGTGGCACCACGGCCGAGCCCGGCGACATAATTCGGGGGAGGCTTGGAGTTGAGGAACTCGAGGCGGGGTTTAGGGACGGCGGGAGGTTGGGTGCCACCGAATAAGGGAATGTGAAGAGTTAGGGTTGACAGGGGTCGGATTCCTAGGTCGGAGAGGAGGGTGGAGTCGGATTGGGTGAGTAACTGGAGACGTTGGGAGATGAATAGGCGCTGCTGAGAAATGGGTATGTGAGAATTTTGCTCGATTCGGAGCTTTAAGGTTTTGAGGGTGGTGGTCTTAGGGTTTAGATTTAGGGTTAGGGTTTTGTGTTCTGGGGATGTGATGAACACCATGGCGAGATCGATGTGTGATCCTACGTGTGAGTAGGGGTGGCATTTTGAACCCGACCCGTTAACCCGACCCGACCCGTTAATATTAGTATTTGGGTGGGTGCTTAACGGGTCGGGTCGCTAACGGGTGGACCCGTTAACAACCCGTTAAATAACGGGTCACTTTGGGTCAACCCGTTAAACCCGTTAGCACCCGTTAGTGGAGGATATTTTAGTAATTTCAATAAAATCTTAACAACAAAAAATAGATTTTATGCAAAAAAAAATAATAATAATAATTGTTAACGGGTCTTAACGGGTCTTAACGGGTGAAACGGGTGACCCGTTATCTTAACGGGTCGGGTTCGGGTGACCCGTTAGCTTAACGGGTCGGGTTCGGGTGACCCGTTAACTTAACGGGTTGGATTGAACCCGACCCAAAACCCAATAAACCCGACCCGTTTACAGGTCTATGTGTGAGTGTGCTAGACGATTACGATTTGGGAGAAGTTGGAAGAATATGGGCGGGTTCAGGTCCGATGGGCCGAGATTTTGAGAAGGGTTGGTTCAGTTCAATAAATAATTTTATATTTCGGTAAATAATCATATTTATTTTTTAACACCTGTCTTCTTCTCAACTAAGGTTAACAAAGTTAACCAAAAAAATAAAAAAAATAAAAAGAAAGGTTAATAAAGAATTTAAATACTAACCTATGGCCAATCTAGAGATCAGATTGTTTCCCATTTTCTTTCGGATTTGGCGGCCTTGAAGGATTTTCTGACTTTTTCTTTTGCTTACATGCTCTATTGGTCTAGATTGGTCGACCGGCAACGTAGAAAAGATACGTGTGATTTTTGTTTAGGCTTTGATTTTAATCAAACGATTGTAATGCGAGTGCGTGAATCAAGAGAATAAAAATACTACGTGTAAATTAAAATTGTGTAATGTAAAGAAAAAATAAAATGCAAGAGTAGGAAGACAATTGCGTCAAAAAAAAATAATCTAGACATGACTACATTATGCTAGGATAAGAATCGAACATAATACAGAGTGACAATTTGCGTACTTGATCGGGGTCCTTTCTCTCTTCAAAACTTGTATTGGTAGAGTTGTGATACGTTCTAACATGGTTGGCCATCAGTTGGTTCGTGATTACGCCAATCAATGAAAATCTCCCTCAATTGGTGATAGTATATTATATGATGGCAGATGATTTATCAATATGCTCGACTTTATTTTTGGTTTTGTAAAATTTTCAATTGTAATAAGTTTTAAATTAAATTTAACTTTTTGGATAAGAAAATGAAATCTTTACCCAAAAGAGGTGCATGCCACTAAGCCACTTAATAATTCGTGCAAACTATGAATGCTGTCTTGTCTGTTATGGTGGTGCTTGTCTTCTAGATATGTCACAAAGAAGAAAATTTTTGGAAGTTCCAACTTATGGAGAGACCACACAAAGGAATTGTATTTGCACCTTCACTTTTGACTCATTCTCCATTTGACTCCTCTCCCACAAACTTTTCTCCTCCGATTAGTCTTTTGACAAACTTACCATTTTCTTTGGGGCGCAACCTTTTTTTTTTCAACACAACCTTGCATGCAAGCACATAACTATTCTTTCCCAAAATAAGGGAAATATTATACCAAAATATTAAATAATTTCAAACAAATTAACTATTGTATTAAACACTTGAGGTAAATATATAGAATAAATGTGGTGCTATCTACACAGTTTTCTTAATTTTCACTCGAATGAATTGAAAAAGATCAATAACTTAATTTAATAGGATGTGAGAGATGTACAAATAAACGTGTGGATAACACCGCTTTAAAACCAATGAGACTTGTACAAAACCTTTGAACAATGAGACGAGTACTTAATATATAACTTCCTCTTATGAGAACCAACGACTATATTAGTGAGATCGCTCTTCTAGATTAGGTTCATTGTTTGGATTAATTTTATTATATGTTATATGGTAATTTATATACTCACTGCATGTTGTATATTTGAGAATGAGTGAAACAACGAGAAATCCTTGACATTGTATTAGAATGGGAGCACAAAAATATCAAATATTTTACAGACAATCTGCACAGCTGTGACCTGGAAAGCGCCATTTGAGCCTGATTAAGTGAGAGGTCGAGATCTTGTGACGGTGAACCGGTCGCACATGTACAATTGCCGCAAGTGGGTTTTCTTTCTTGCATTGCAAAAAGAAAGGTCCCACCTTTGCCCGCGTCACAAATTTTATTTTTCTATTTAGCTGCCCATTTTTTCATAAATTAATTAATTAATTTTTGTTTCAGATCTAAAACTCAAGCAAATCCTTCTCCTCCTCTAGTCTCCAAGCATTGGGCAGTCGAACAAAAACCAAACCAAAACCCCCAAAAAACATCTGACTTCTGCTCTGTTCGTTCCGTTTTATGATCAGAAACAGGGAGATTCAGAAAAAAAATCGAGATGGGGTTGGTGGGTGTTCCAGAAATTGGAAATGGAGAAATGGGTATGTCTGGGATTCCATTGGGAACCAAGAACAAGTACAAGAGGATGGATTCTGAGCCCGAGGTCGAGCTCACAGAGGAATACGAGGATGGTGCTTCACGCCGCCACCTTCAACAAATCAGGAGCAAAAAAACCAGGAAATATGTCCTCGCCTGCGCCATTTTTGCCTCTCTCAACTCTGTTCTTCTTGGCTATGGTAACTACATGCTTTACCTTTTATGTATGGATGTGTATCTATAGATGTATCTATAGAAATGTGTGTATTTTTGTATGTAATTATGTTTTTGTGTATGTACATCTGTTCGTGCGTGCGATAATGGCTGCCCTGTGTGTTTGTTTTTCTGTTCGAGCGATATTCTAATTACTTAATCTAAACTTCGAGGAGGAGAATTCGAACTTGTTTGGAGAGGGATGAGCTCTGTTTGTTATTGTTATAGGAAGTTGCTGCTGTCGGTAGACGTTATTAATTGGCATGTATTTTCTGTTATGATCTGCTTTGTTTGGCTAACTGTTGTACTTAATTGCTTTAAGAATCTTCTGTTCCATTTTATGAATAATTCCGAGCCTTGCCGGTAGAGCTATGTGATTTATTTGATTGTCTAAATTTAGATGTAAAAGAAAACGTGAACTTGGGAACGATTCGATCTTTTTCTGGGGGTTTCTCATTTTTAGTGTTCAACTATAATTTGTCCGAATTTAGTCCCTATTAAAATTTTCGGGTCTAATAAGTTTCCATTCACCACAAGGCAACCGTCTTCCTAACTTCATCAATCTTGTAACTCCGAAGCCTTGCTCTATTAAAACGATTGCTAGAAGAATCGATCACTAAACCCTTGTATGACCTTTGCGTTAAAACTTTGTTGGAAAAGTTTTCATGTCTTATTGGCAATTTTGTGTACTTCTCCTCATTATTGATGAGGAAACATATGAATTACAATCTACAAATGGCAAACTTGTCCATGACATCTGTTTACTTCGATGAAAATTCGATTTGGTACTTGTTAAGCACAAAAATGAATATACACTTTCCATTTATTGTTCTTGGAAATTAATAATACAATGCAAGTAAAACATCGAGGAGCTTTTACCTTTTTTTTTATGTTTCCGAGTGATTTTAGAAGAATAAAAGGGTATATTTATGCAAGAAGGATCTCTGGCTGTATTAAACTGATACTGTTTGCAGCTAACTCCTCCTTGCAACAGATTAGTAAGCAAAAATGATGATGTTCATACCAGTTCGCAAAGTACCCTAATTTTTAAATTGTTCGAATAAGGTGATTCTGAAGATATGTGTCTAATTATTTTTTTGTTTGAATCGGCAGATGTAGGTGTCATGAGTGGAGCTATAATATTCATTCAGGAAGATTTAAAGATAACCGAGGTACAAGAAGAAGTTCTTGTTGGGATTTTGAGCATTGTTTCGCTTTTCGGTAGTTTAGCCGGTGGTAAAACATCAGATATCATTGGTAGGAAGTGGACAATGGCCTTGGCTGCTGTTGTCTTCCAAGCAGGTGCAGCTACGATGACCCTTGCTCCTTCATTTGAAATATTGATGATTGGAAGACTCTTTGCGGGCATTGGAATTGGATTCGGTGTCATGATTGCCCCTGTTTATATCGCTGAGATATCACCCACCATTGACAGAGGCTCGCTCACCTCATTCCCGGAAATATTTATAAATCTGGGAATTTTACTCGGCTACGTCTCAAACTATGCATTTTCTGGTCTTCCGGCACATATAAACTGGAGGATAATGCTTGCAGTAGGAATTACGCCTTCAATTTTCATTGGTTTTGCACTTTTCGTAATCCCTGAGTCTCCAAGGTGGTTGGTCGTTCAGAACCGTATTGATGAGGCAAGATCAGTGTTGATGAAAACAAATGAGAATGAAAGTGAGGTGGAGGACAGACTGAATGAAATACTAGCAGCCGCTGACAATTCTAGTGCGGGGAAGTATGAGGAGAAAAGTGTGACGAGTGAACTAATGAATCCATCTCCTTCACTTCTTCGGATGCTTATCACAGGTTTTGGAATTCAATGTTTTCAACAGATAACAGGAATAGATGCGACTGTGTACTACAGCCCCGAAATCTTCCAAGAAGCAGGAATAAAAAATAAACAAAATGTACTTGCTGCAACTGTTGCGGTGGGTGTCACAAAGACTGTTTTTATAATGGTCGCTATTCTTCTTATAGACAAGCTCGGAAGAAAGCCCTTGCTCTATGTCAGCACGATTGGAATGACGATTTGTTTATTCAGTTTAGGATTTACTCTCTCTTTTCTTGGGAAAGGACAGTTTGGCGTTGCAATGGCAATTTTATCCGTTTGCGGAAATGTAGCCTTCTTCTCTGTTGGAATTGGACCTGTTTGCTGGGTTTTGACATCCGAAATCTTCCCTCTAAGGGTGCGTGCGCAAGCAGCAGCACTCGGAGCAGTGGGTAATAGGGTGTGCAGTGGCCTGGTTGCCATGTCTTTTCTCTCAGTTTCCAATGCAATTTCATTTGGTGGAACATTCTTTATCTTTTCTGCAGTCGCTGCTCTTTCTGTCGTATTTGTCTACACCTGTGTTCCAGAAACCAAAGGAAAGTCATTGGAGCAGATTGAGTTGCTTTTTCAAACCGAGCATGATCAGAAAGGAGGTCAAGTGGAACTAGGAGATGTCGAGCACCTTGTGCAGAAAGGATGATTGATCGGGAAACTCATTCGATGAACAGATATATCTTCCACATCTTACCATCCTTGAACTGGTTTGAAAAAGGATACAGATTAATCATTCGTAATTCATAGAAGCGTTCACATAACTGATGGAACTACTGTGAGTCTGAATTTGCAGGATGGGGATTTCGAAAGAGAACCTTGCGCTTGTATAGATGGTTCTCTGCAACCGAATAAAATTGCTACCAGAGGGAGCACATTACATGTTTTGAGTTGTATTCTTTGTTAAGTTTACAGGTTTGACAATGGGATACTTGTATTATGGTTTACAAGTATTAGATTTTTCGGAATCAAATTCGTTCATGGTAGTATTCTTGCTGTTCTTACTTGTCTTTGTATGCAATTTCACATCAATGAAAAATATTTACATTTGAAAGGTAAGCAAAAACATTGTTATATATTTTTTAGTGCTTCTGAATTATGAACATCCTTTAGATGCTTGTAGGGGTGGGCATAAAAACCGAGAAACTGTAAAACCGAACCGAATTAGATGAAAAAAACCATAAAAAACCAAGTTCACCAAAACCGCTCAAACTTGGACCAAAACTGAACCGAACCAGTTTAAAATGGTTCCAATTACGGTTTCTAATTCTCAAGAATCGAAGAAATCGCACCGGACCGTCTCTATTAATTTTTTTAAATCTAATTCTTTAGCCCTTTTTTTATATAAATACTAAGCTCAAACTGAAAATTTATATAAAAAAATTTCAAGCCCAAAAGCCAAACGCTTGGTAATTACCAATTACCTCAACTCATCCATTCCACCATAGCCGTCAGTTCACATGCCAATTTTCATCCCTCTCTCTCCTCTCTTCTTTTCCTCATGGGTGTGATATCTACACACCTCATTTTACTTCTCACATACATTTTTAATTTTCGACCGTCGGATCAGATGAATTGAAGAAGATCAACGGACATAAATTATCAAGGGGTGTGTGAGAAGTAAAATGAGGTGTGTGGATAGCACACCCCTTTCCTCATTTATCTATATGCATTAGGATGTACACTTTGGTCTTGGTGTGAGGCTTTTTATCTTTTGATTTATATTTATATGTAAACTTTCTATCTTCGGGTCACAATTCTAGTAAATCTAGTAATGGAAACTCAAATTTGCTTGAATTTATGGTTGAAATATGTGTTTGTTTAGAATCGTAAACCGACATAAACCAAATCTGAATTAGTATAAGCCGAACCATACGGTTTTAATAATAAATTAAAGCAGAACCCACCGAACCAAACTTTTGGTATTTTTCATTCCGATTTGAGGATGAAACCGGACCGTGCTCACCTCTAAATGCTTGTGGGGGGCTCGAATTTATACCACGCAGCGACTTCTACTTTACGACCAGTGCCTCCCATCGTACCACCCACTGCCATCGCCATTGCTACCTCTTGCTCGTTTTGAGTTCCCCATTTGACCCAGTGGAGCAATCCAATGTGCCCAATTGTTTTTGGTTCTCTCCAATTGTTATTTTTTAATTTGTAAAGAACCAAAGTTTTGTTCTTTCCTCATGACAATTGCCAAATTTTTATTTCTGGAATAAATGAAGAAAACTTTTTCCATGCAGAAGTGTAGTCATCATTTTCTGTGATTGTTACTTCAATTTTTCATATGGAAGAAGGGCGGAGAAGGAGAGACAAGAGCACGCTGTAAGCGTGAAGATGAAGGGAGAGACGAAGAAAGAGATCTCGTTATGCGATAACAAGTTGAAATATTAAAGATAAAATCTGGCCGCACGATCTACATCAACGGCCAAGATGTATTGGCCCGACAGATCCTCGCAAAAAGATCCGGACAAGTGCCATTCAACGTGAAGACAAGAAACAGTTGACCGACAAATGCTCATCATCTAAATACTTAACACTCCCTCAGCTCCAAGTCTCTCTCTCTATCTTGATAAATTTTCTCCTCTCACTCAAGTGTCCGTACTCTCTCTCTCTCTCTCTCTCTCTCTCTCTCTCTCTCTCTCTCTCAGTAATGGAAAATATCGAGCACAAACATGTGGAAGTAAGAGGACTCAAGCTTCACGTAGCAGAAATCGGAAGCGGTGCGTATGATCCTTCCAAAAGCTGTGATTTGATCTTAACATAACACTTAGGACATAAGTATAATCGTTCTTGTATTTGGTTTTGTAATTTTCCCAAGGAGTTCATACGTAGGCTTTAAAGATCCGTCGAGGATCTTCTCTGTAATTTTCTTTCTGTTGTGCAGGTCCAAAGGCTGTGGTTTTCCTCCATGGATTCCCAGAAATATGGTACACATGGAGGCATCAACTGGTTGCTTTGTCAAACAAAGGCTACCGGGCAATAGCCATTGATTTCAGGGGCTATGGACTTTCCGAGCAGCCGGCTGACCCTGAAAAGGACACCTTCATTGACCTTGTCCACGATGTCGTTGCCCTTTTGGATTCTTTGGCCATTAACAAGGTAATATTAATTTAGGAGGATTTTATAAGACTTTAGATTTGATAGGATTTTAAAAACTCCTACAAATTCCGTATGGATTTTTATATGGATTTTGATAGATTTCTGTGGACTTGGTTTATGATTTTGATGAATTCTTGTAGGGACATTTCTTTGTAATAAAATCCAATTTAATGCAGATCTGTTCTCATCGGGCAATATTTAGGAGTAATTCTATGAGTCCATGTACAATACATATGTCTAAAGACTCACATTCAGTACATTTTCGTCAACAACTTGAAGTTAATTATATGCACACAGCCTAACAGAATATTATTGGTACTAGGCTTTTCTGATTGGGAAGGATTTTGGAGCACTGCCTGCATACTTAGTAGCTGCTCTTCACCCGGAGCGTGTATCTGGTGTCGTTACACTAGGTATTCCTTTCACGTTACCAGGTCCCTCTGCTGTCCAAAATCATCTCCTTCCTGAAGGCTTCTACATATCAAGGTGGCAGGTATGTATATACATTCAATTTTCCATCAACACCTTCAGTTTTCGGCTAATAATCTCCACACTGGCATGTTCCAATCATTCATAAGCTTATTTATTCGTCTATGACATATAATTAAGGTACTAATTAAGTTCTTATTACCTAATTCCAGGAACCAGGGAGGGCAGAAGCAGATTTTGGTCGCTTTGATGTGAAGACGGTGATTAGGAACATCTACATTCTCTTCTCTAGAAGTGAGATCCCAACAGCTGCTCCTGATCAAGAAATCATGGACTTGTTTGACCCTGCAACTCCTCTGCCGCCAGGGCTTTCGGAAGAAGATCTTGATGTCTACGCATCTTTGTATGAAAAATCTGGATTCCGTTATCCATTGCGAGTTCCATACAGGTAGGTACCAAAACATAATTCTGTTCTCACAAGAAATGCTATCCTTTCTCTAGTCTAGCAGTTAACTAAGATGTGAGTATGTGTTGGGAAGTACTTCTGGTCTAAATACGATGCTTATTTATTGAATGACGTAGCAGTATTTGATTGATCCAGTGTCGCTCCACTTAAGCCTTATTTATCGGTAACAAGATGCATGTTGACACGTCATTTGGTGAATAAATTTGAAGACTCCCGAAATATCATTTCATTATTAGAGTGCCTTTGTTGCTGCAGAACCTTGGCCGTGGATTGCGGTATAACTGATCCCAAAGTCTCGGCTCCATCGCTGCTGATTGTGGGCGAGAAGGATTACGTCTTAAAATTTCCGGGGATGGAGGACTACATTCGCACTGGGGCGGTGAAGCATTTTGTGCCGGATCTGGACATTACATTCATCGAAGACGGGAGCCATTTTGTGCACGAACAACTTGCAGAGAAAGTTAATCAGCTGATCCTCACATTCCTTGACAAGCATGCTATCTGATGAGTATCTGCTCAGTGAGCTCAATGCGCCTGTCGAGCGAGGCATGATAAATAAGAAGTAATTAGATTTTAAAAAATGTGCCTCGCAAATGAACTTGGCTACTTATTTATTTTTGTTAATTATCAAATATTTTGGAGAAGATATTCAAATCGGGGACCTATAATATAGTGATAACCGCTTTAAACTCGAGCTATAAAACCCCACATTTATGACGTACTTTTTAAGTAATAGATGATGGAGAAATATTAGAAGTTGGAGAAATATTTCGAATACAGTCAGTCTTACATCATTACTAGTTTGCATCGGTTTTCAAACATAATAACAAATAATGTGACAACTACACTAAAATTATGTAAATTACAAGAATAAATATTCAAACTTTAGTGCAGAGAATGTAACACACCTCTCTACTCAAGCCGGCCAAACATAAATGTAGATGTCAGTATCTTTGGACAAAGAAATTTGTCCAAAGCATCCACTTACCGTCCAAAACAATGACGCTGCACCAGAAATTTCCATGCAAGACAATAACGTTTTGGTTGACAAAATTGTTAATATTCCCTATTCCAGGAAACAAATAAAATAAAAGCAAATTATTCAAACACTAACCAGCTAGTCAGTTAAAGAAAGGGATCATCTTTGGATCCCTTCCTCCTAATTCACTAAATCCAGATATCTGGATCATTAAAATTTAATCAAACGGTTAAAGTTATTATAACTTTTTAAGTGGGCCCCTATTTGTAATTGTTGGATCAAATTTCAATGGTTCGGATACCCGGACTTGATGGATTAGGAGGAAGGGATCCAGGATCCCTTTCGGTCAGTTAATACATAACAATGTCACTTTGGACCCACCCCCACAACATCATCTCATGAACCTGGATCCTCTCCGGATCCTCATTGTGAGGATCCGAGGATCTGTCAATCTTGTCTGTTTATCATACATCGTGCAGTAAAAAATTATTTTAAATATTTTTATTTAAAATTAAACATAAACAAGTACTTGGCAAAAACTGACTGCACGATGTACGATAAGCAGACACGATTCACGAATCCTTAGGATTCTCACTAAAAGAATTTATAAAGGATCATGTTGGATCATCTCATAATCCAAACCCGTCAATGTTTTAAATAATAAGTTAAAAGATCACTAATGCGAAAAATGAAATAACCAAATCAGGCAACATTTAATCATCTAACAAGTTAAATAGACAAACTTAACATTTCATATAAACAACGAAACTTTTTACAAGAAGAATCAAACGGTAAAACAATTTCCACATTTTTTTCGCAGAAGTAATCTTCAAGGGTTTTTTTTAACTAAAATGATCTCTGAAATTTATATAAGTCCTCACTTGGATCCTTGAGATTTGAAATAGATAGAATTGGTCCATGAGTTTGTTCACAATCAATCATTTTGATCATTCTGTAAAAAAATCTCCATAAAATATGAATAAAATGACAAAAATATCCTCAATTTTGGTCAAATCATTGTGGCCTACTGTTTAATAAATCGAGGGTAATTTTGCCATTTTGATTTTTATTTAACAAAAATTTTCACTAAGGACCAAAACGATTGATGTTGGACAATCTCATAGATCACTTTTATTGATTTCAAATCTCAAAAACCAAAATGAGAAGTTATACAAATTTCAGAGATCATTTTAGCTAACAATTCATCTTCAAAATATAACTTAAAAAATGAAATGTTCACAGAAGAAACATGAAAGACTGAGAGATGACAATAAATTAACGCTTTCTCCTCTCAGTGCCGCTGACTAATCTACAGGAATCTCTCTCTGGCTCTCATGGAACAGATCCAGCACAGACATGTGCAAGTTAGAGGACTAAAGCTTCATGTAGCTGAAATTGGAAGAGGCAAGCTCCACAATTCTAATACCACCTCAACATCCCACCCGGTTTCTTTGTCAATTTGCATCACCGATTCACTGCTTTCATGCTGTTTCTGCAGGTCCAAAAGTGGTGCTGTTCTTGCATGGATTTCCAGAGATATGGTACACATGGAGGCATCAAATGGTTGCTGTCGCAGGCAAAGGCTACCGGGCGATAGCCATTGACTTGAGAGGCTTTGGGCTTTCCGAGCAGCCAGCTGAACCCGAAAAGGCAACCTTGAAAGACCTTGTTGACGATGTCGTTGACCTTCTTGATTCTTTGAGCATTAACAAGGTTAAATGTTAATTACAAGAATTTAAACTTCATTAAATTCAAAAATAAAAAGCTAATGTTTTAACTATTGAAACCAGGTTGTTCTTGTTGGGAAGGATGTTGGAGCTCTGCCTGCATACCTAACACCTGCTCTCCACCCAGAGCGTGTATCCGGCATGATAACAGTAGGTGTTCCTTTCCTCAACCCGGCTAACTCTCCTGTCCGATTTGATCTCTTACCCGAAGGCTTCTACATATTAAGATGGAAGGTACATTCATTTTTTCCATGGAAATTTTTCATCTGTCATGAATAAGAACAATACAACGGTTGATCACTTACTAATTACTATGCAAGATATTGCTATTCTTACCTAATTCCAGGAGCCGGGGCGGGCAGAAGCAGATTTTGGCCGCTTCGATGTCAAGACCGTGATACGAAACATCTACATTCTCTTCTCCGGGAGTGAGCTCCAAGTAGCCGCTCCTGATCAAGAAATCATGGACTTGGTTGACCCTGCCACTCCTCTACCACCATGGTTTTCGGAGGAAGATCTTGCAGTCTATGCATCTCTATATGAGAACTCTGGATTCCGTTATCCCATCCAAGTTACATACCAGTAAGTAACGAGAACAAAAGCTCTTACTTTAATTTCCATTTTCACCGGACATGAGTTCCCTAATTTCTCCAAAAGGTTTAAGCCTTCAGTTTCCTAGAATGTTTCTGCTCCTTTTTTTCCAAGGAGAAAAGGAGACGAGGAAAATAGATTGGTCCTAACATAAAACATCCAAGAACAGCATAATTTCATCTGAGTTTCCTTCCACAGATCTAGAACTAAGGTCGTGGACTACGGATTAAGCAGCGATCCAATAGTGCCTGCTCCATCACTTCTTATCATGGGTGAGAAGGACTACTTCCTAAAATTTCCGGGAGTGGAGGACTACTTACGGACTGGAGCAGTGAAGCGTTTTGTCCCCGATTTGGACATTGCATATATTGCAGAAGGGAGCCACTTTGTGCACGAACAATTTCCTGATCAAGTTAATCAGCTCATCATCAGTTTCCTCGAAAAACATGGTATCTAATGCAGATGCTCATGTGCCTAAGAACAATATTTAACTAGCAGAGGAAATACCGAAGCATATTATCTAAAAGGCAACGCCTTACGTTACGTATTTGGGAATAAAGAAAATGTAGCTCCTGTTCTTCTGTACTGCTATCTCTACTTGATTGATTTGCTTATGCGTTCTGGAAGTATGCTCCTTTAATTTTCCAGAGAAAATTGCTATTTGTTTTCTTCTAATTTAGGTAAATGAGATTTATTGAAGGAAATGGTGGCCTAACAAAACCAGCCGGCACATCCAAGTCACAAATGACGGCAATAAATCCGAACAGGAAAACACACCAGCAAACTCTCAATTTTTCAGATCAAATTGATAATATGGATGTATAACTCATGTGACTTCGTTGACATTTAGTGAAAGAGATTGACACAACCTCCAATTGATCAAGCTAACAAATTTTATTGCTACCGTAAGATTTAAATACAGCTTATAGAGAGGTAACTGAACTAAATGGAACTGTATATCTTCGGGTTCCTGGTCAGAAAGGTTTGCATATATACAAATATACTCAGTAGTAAATTGCAATGAGTGATGGTAATTTCTACACATGAGGCTTCCCCTTGTACAAAGACCTTTTAGTGTTCGTAAGCAGGAAATTCGCCTAAGAAGGTTCAACCATGTCGAAAAAACGATAAGCCATAAGTCCAACTCCTTCAAACAAGGAGTAGGGGCTATCTCACCTCTATGCTTATCACCCTGTGATATAAGCTTGTGAGCTCTATCGAGTAAGAAACAAGCAAAATCTTTCGCTCTGTATAAGAACATTTCCTGTCAGTTGGTAGAGCGAGAGGAATTTCCACTAATGCATGGCAAATCCCCACTCTTTAGTAGTCAACGTTTCCAGACAACCTCTGCAGCATCAGAAGCTGCTTCCAGAAATTCTTTATCTCTAAAAACCTGGGATTTACCATATCTTTAATCTTAGACTGACTCACAGAGAAGAGGCAATACAAGTTAACAGTGAATAATTTGAAGAAACAGACAAACAAAGGTTTGATTCAGTGGGAGGAGAAGAGACAAAAATTGGAAAAGAATATCATCCGACTCCTCGATCCTCAAAAAAACATCATGAGGTTTATAATGCAAGTTGAAGGGAAGAGTGACACGAATTCTATATTTCCACCACACAATGAGTGCCTTGAGGAGAAGTTTCTCTGGGAAGCAGCGGTTGTAGCTCATTAACGTTAATGAAATGTATTCATGATCATATAATTCATAAGTGGTGCACGTAAAATGTCTACTTAGAAGCTCAAATGTAAAAAGCCAACGAGTTTAACAGTGTACTGAAGAACCATTTTGAACAAAGACAACCACATGAAGTTTATTAGCAAACAATTGAAAAGCAGCACATGAAACTTTATGCATGAAAAGCACAATCAAATTGATACCTTAGCAGTTTTGGCAAGCGTGAGGGCAATTCCGGGTCCCATGACACCAGTGCACAAGAACATCTCGATGTCTATATGACACTTGGCCTGCCTCGTTTTGTGTGTCACATTTTTTGTGTGACGAGCCGGCTGTTGGATATATGTCAACAATCTGTGATAAATTATATATGCTAATAAATAATAAATGCGAATAGAAGCTTAACAGAGTATGAACAAGAATAAAAAATATAAAACAGACAACTTGAAGATTGAGGCTTGCGTACCACAATGTCCTTGAAACAGAAATTTCGTCCCTACTCAGTGCTTGTAGTTCTACGGACGTCTGCTTCACCAGGATTCAACGATCTAAGTTAGAATTCCAGCATCGGAAAACTAGACTTCTGGCGAATTTGTTTGTGGTACTCTTAGTATGCTTGGTATATAAGGATTGATGATTTTCAGTGATTTAAATGATATGCAGATGCATGTATTTATAATAGATGGATGCCTGTTCACAACAAGTATGAGAATGAGATGTGTCTGTTGGGAGACATCTTCTCCAAAGGGGTGCTTTGCTCTGCGTTTTTCTGAACTCGTCAGACTTCATCTGAAAGGATGAGTCTTTTGGTAAAAAAAAAAATAATTAATTTAAAATAATTAATTAAATCCGAAAAATAATTAATTAAAGTATTTAATTATTAGAGCCCGAGCCCAAGGCCCAAGGCCCATCTTTTGATAATTAAATATATATTAATTACCAATCGTTCTGCGTGCGACGATTTGTTTTGTGTGCCGGAAGTCCGTCTCATTGTGCATGTGACGGCCCGTCTTGTTTTTTTGCATGCGCAACCGTCTCGATTTGCGTGTCAGAAGCCCAACTTACTTTATGTGAGCAGAGCCTGCCTCATTTTACGTTCGCCTCGTTCTATGTGTGTGGAGTCTGTCTTATTTTGCGTGCTCCGAAATCGTATTGTTTTGCGCCCACCAAGCAAGATTTTAGGGTTTAGGGTGAATAATATGTGAAGGCGTACAAGTGCACTATAGGGAGAATGGTAGTTTCACATATAATTTCCCGAAACGGTGAATAGTAACCTTTGGCAGCTTGTTCATGCCTTGCCTTTCTCATGCCTTTTCCACGCTTTGGCATGACATGTTTATTTGTGCCTTGCCTTTGTCATGTCGTGCTTGTTTGGGTCTAACCTCAAATGCACAACCGCCTATAAAGGCGCAACGAAGGGAAGGGACGAACGAGTGTCTGATTCCATGTATGACCAAAGCATAACATTCCTTGCAAAGGCACAATATTTTTAAAGGAAAACTAATGAAAAGTCCAAAAAAACTTCCCTTTTAACGAAAAGTCATTTTTAAAGGTATAGTGAATAGTGTCAGGTAAAGGTAAAAATATGAATTTTCGTTAAAAGTGAACAGTACCGTTAAAACTCCCTATTTTTAATCCACAAACAAGCATGCGACACCATGATATGCCTGGGTTTAGCGGGAAAAGCCGAAAAATAAATAAATAAAATGAAGTGTAATTCTCACTTTATTGATGATGTGGTTCATTGATTAGGGGATGAATGTGCATCCACGTGACATTGTGGCTCCATGTGGACAATTAAAAATTTAAAAATAATAATTTTTTTTTACAAAATAAGAAGAAAAAAAATGTTAAAAAAAGAGTATTAATGATGTGGCAGTAAACGGACCCACAAATCATTTTGTAAAGAATATTAATAGGGTAATGCTATTCTTACCACATCAATTTACCACATTAGTATACCACATTATGTGGCACCTGATGTGGCTGTCCACATCATCTAAATTCATCATAATTTAATTTAAATTAAAAATCATTTAATAAACCAATAATAATAAAAAATCTGGAATTAAATAGTCATTGTGGAATACAAGGAGTCCTTCCTTTTCCTTCCCCGTTTCTTCTTCCACGCCATGTTTTTGTTTCAGCCCAGATTTTTTTGGTTGACTGCTACCTATGGCTTGCTTCACTGCTTCTCCGCCACCAGTAACAAGGTCCCTTTTCAGTCCAAAGCAGCAATCAAACACCTGATTTGGTCTTCAGGTCCTGCTGGGTACAGATTCTCATACATGTACTGCTGGAGCTTTTGGACAATTTGCTACTGGAATTGGGAACATTGATGTAGGATTTGTATTGGGCACTGGGAAGCTTATGCTCAAATGGTGGGCTCATACCGTTGCTTCTACAGTTAGATGACGAACATTCTGGTTCTAAGATTTTTTGTACTTTTTTTCTGGTTTGGATTTTGCTTCAATTTTTTAGACACTTGTAAAAAATGGAAGAAAAAAAAAACTTGGAGCCAAAAAGGGCAAAAGGGACCTTGTTACTGGTGGCGGAGAAGCAGTGGACCAAAAAAATGGGTAGCAGTCGACCAAAAAAATCTGGGCTGAAGCAAAAACATAGCGTGGAAGAAGAAACGGGGAAGGAAAAGGAAGGACTGTATTCCACAATGACCATTTAATTCTAGATTTTTTATTATTATTGGTTTATTAAATGATTTTTAATCTAAATTAAATTATAATTAATTTAGATGATGTGGACAGCCACATCAGCTGCCACATAATGTGGTATACTAATGTGGTAAATTGATGTGGTAAGAATAACATTACCCATATTAATATGTAAGAAAATAGGCTCCCTCTTCTTCTCGTCTTCCGCTCCCCTTCTCGTCTTCTGCTCCAGTCCTCCCTCACTAACCATGAGAACACAACTCCAAGCTTCTAGATTTCAAGAGCCCATCACATATCCGCTTCGGTGGCTACTCTACCTCCTTCTTTTGGCACGCCGCCGCAAACCTCCCCTATAGTCGCTAGAATATTTGACGCCGTTGACGATGTGAAGGTCCGCATGTTTGACGCCCCTCAAGAATGTTCTTATTGCCCTTGGCCTTCTAAAACAGGGACTCACTCTTATGTGAAGGTAGTTACGCTCCTAACATGTGGTATGAGATTAAGTTTTACATTGATGCTTATGATGGTTAATCGTGATTTTGCTCAAGTTTCTTCACTCGATTATGAATGAGTTTGTTCTTTTGTTTTTTGGTAACGTTATTAGGGAGTTTCATTATTTTTCTTGTAATAAACTATTTCTAAATCTAGGTGATTAAGGCAATTCCAAAAATTGTTTTCCCTGTTGAATTATTTGCTAAAAATATCTATTTTCTACATTTGGTTTGTGTTTCTCACATATATATTCAGTAAGCAGTTTGCCCATAATCGATAAAAAGATAATAACTAAACCCACAAAAGATTAAGAAAATTAAGAATTAAACATCAACTATTCACTCAATTTCTTTATTATAAGGAATGGTGATGATAACTTCAAGCAATCCAGAGTACATTAGAGCATATTTAAAGACAATGATTAAAATATGAAATGATTTCCATCTCCATAAAATTGTTAGTTTTTGTCAATTGATGAAATGAGATCAACTGCCTAAAATGCTCCCAATCTTTCTCCCACACAATGCCCTAATAAACATTAACGGCGTTGGCAGCAGCGGGATCAACCATTGACTTGTTCTTGATGGAAATGACATTGACAAGCTAGTAGTTGATGCCCGTCACCACCTGAGTGTCACCCCAAACAACAGGGCTAGGATGGGTAGCGTAGTACCGATCTTTCCTTATTTCAAGTTAGGCTAGTGCGGGTGCATGCTTCAAGGAGCAGACGGGGTTAGGGTGCTGATGAGACAGTGCGGTGCTGATGAAGGTGGTGTCGAGACTGGTGGGCAGACGAAGAGGTGGTGCGGTACGGTAAAGGAACAACAGAGACAATGAAGACCAACAAACCGATTCCAAACGGAGACAAAAAACAAACATGCATTCACCAGATCGAACATAAGCGAAAGCCTAATCAAGATCCGAAACGAAACCAAACAATTTTCAACCAACAAATTGATACCAAACCAAAGTAGATTGATCCCAAATGATCAAACCTGCTCTGATACCAAGTTGAATATCAGAGTGCGCAACGAACAAGATTACAAAATAATAAGAATAATATTAAACTAAAGTGAATGCCGAGACGGCTACATAAACTTCAAGAGACTACATTGTAAATAACTTACTTCTATAAAGTTATAAAGTACCATATATATAGAAAACTAACCTAACCCTAATAGGCAAGGAAACGAAACCCTAATACTATCGGGCTAAGCCCAGAATACCAAAAATTAAAATAAATCTAAATAATAATATTTTCCAACAACTTTGAGCTCATGCAAGGTCTCTCATCTCATCAATGTGAGATTCATTCTCAACAAACAAGTCATGTAGTTTGAAATATACGATGACAGCAGTAGATTCAGCCGGAAGATTTTTTTTTTTTTAATTTTAATTTTAATTTTTAATTTTTTTTTTATAAAAAGCATCTTATTATCTAAGGTTTGAAAGAAATTTGGAATTCTGGAAAAGATTGTCATCTCAACAGCAGCTAGCGCAAACATTGTGAAGACAGAGGAGCAGTTATGTGAGCTGATTCATCAAGTTTACAAATTCTGTACAATTTGTAATAGAGACGTGTAAGTACCAAATATCACGACCACAACTCCGATTAAAATTATACACCAAACAATCGCCATCTCGCATCCGAGCTTTCGATAAGTACCTGAAATCCTTAGGTAGCAAACGCATGGTATTATAAGCGAAGCCGTGACGCTAAAAAATGCTCCAACCAGTGACATGAGATACCCGAAAAAGGGCAAAGCCAAAGCTACTGTCACGCTGCTGATTACCAAGGCAGTACTCAGTAATAGGCTTAAAGGTATCTTATTGTTGTAGCTACTAGGAAACCGATTTTTCGCTGCATTTAGAATTGGTGTAACCATCAGTGCATATTTGGACAGTGGATTGACAAGGATGGTGCATATTGCAAGTTTTGCGCTAAGTTTTTGAGTTGCAAGGTTTAGGGTTATCTGGGACTCAACCCTTGACCCGAACATTAAGTACCCTAAAACTGCCATTGATGCGTAGCTCGCAGTGCATACAATAAAGCTCAGGAGGAGGACCTGCATCAGTTATCGAAACATCAGATATTTGAAAGTGAGCAATTAAACAGTACTTATATAGATGTGGGACTCAACGCTCACCAGCACTACTAACCAAGATATCGCATTTAGATTATAACCAAAGTAGCTATAGAGTAACATGTTTTTAACTACTTACATTTGAAAACTGACGCTTGTTTGTCATTGATGTGTAGAGGGTAGGAAACACGGGATGCGCGCAATAACAAAGGACATATAAGCTAACAGCTGTAGGGATTCCATTCCAATTAAGTGGTACAGATCCCTCGTGGTGAAATCCAATTCCATCAAAAGCGCCAGCCCACAAAATCGAGCCGAGTATGATAGCAGAGGCAAAAACCCCAGTTGCCGATACATAAGAAAGAAGACTCAGGTTATCTAACCACACAGTCGGCATTACAAGAAGTCCAGCGATCATAACAAAGCATTGTTTCCCACTCACTGTGAACCCTGAAGCAGCCAACTGCAAATCCATGTTTGGAAATAAGTTGTGCAAGTTATCACCCTCTATGATTAGGAAAGCTGTTGCAACTAAGTAGAGTTCTATGTTCATGAAAATCGACAACACGATTCTTCCTGTTTTCCCAAATGCCTGTTCCCCTATGTCGGGATAAGTTTTTATACTCGCATCCACGTCCATGCATCTTTGGATTAACAACCCTGAGTAAAATGAAGCAGCAGCAGTAACAAAAAGAAGTATCAAGCTTAGCCATCCTCCTGATGCTACCGCATAAGGAACTGACAGTATCCCAATTCCTGAAACCACATTAAAAACAGTGTATATAATTTGGGTATTAAAACTCCACAGGATCGCTTGAGCCAGCACTAACAAAAGTACTTACATTTGCAATAGAATGTATACATGAAAGGTCTCTAACCCAAAAAAATAAAGGTTCTTAATTAGGTCAGATATCAATATATTCCCCCTCCTAATTTCCTGTGAGTGTTTGCAAATTATAACACATTAAGTAGCAGCTTGATAATCATTTTATTTTTAGTTTACAAAGAAATGAAAACTAAAAACTGAAAGCCATTTTTTTCGAGTTTCAAAATTTGGCTTCAGTTTTTTTGTTTAGTTTTCATTTTTTTAGAAAACTAAAAACTAATATCAAAAGGTTTTAGTTTTCAAAAAAAAAATGGAAACTGAAAACTGAAAACAAAATGGTTATCAAACGAGCCTATAAATTTAGAGTGCAGGACACATACTTGGAGTACAATCGAATAGCCATTTCGAGTAAGAAATTGTAGGTATAAAAATGTCTAAAGGAGAAATTGAGATAATTGAAAAAATTTACAAGCTGTCACATTTATAACGTAATTGGATTTTCATGCATACACAAAAACAATTAAAATGACAAGAAGAAATGCTAGACTGTATACGGCCAACAGAGAACATGCATGCATGAAAATTAAAGAAGCAGAATGTACATAAATATACCTGAGAGAGTATTGAGACCATTGAAAAATGTTTTCAGAAAAGACGTAGTTGTGTTTGTAGTAATTTGGTGATCGCAGTTTGCTGCCTCTCCTGGTGGCTCGCATCTTTCGTTGTCCCTCCCGCTCAACACAAGGGGCGAGGTCAAGGATGCATGCGCATCATCATCCATTGGATGGAGAGAGAGAGAGAGAGAGAGAGAGAGAGAGAGAGAGCTGTTTGACGTTGTAAATTTAGCATTAATAAATAGAAAAAAATTTCGTCGTCCCTCCCGCTCAACAGAAGGGGCGAGGTCAAGGATGCGCAGAGAGAGAGAGAGAGCTGTTTGACGTTGTAAATTTAGCATTAATAAACAGAAAAAAAATACTGAGAAATTAATAGAAAGAGAGTTGTTAATTCCACCCCCAATCCTGTTTCCCCACCCCTTTATTAATTTAATTTTTAATGACATGTTTACCCCCTATGTCAAATGATGTAAATACCTAAATAATCTAGAACCCTTCTTTCTCGCAGTTCAGCTCCACTCTCTAGAACTCGCATCCCACGAATCTTCTTATCCATAATTCTAACCAGGTTCTTCTCTTTGTTTTTGCAAAACCCAAAAAGACCCAATTTCTTTGAATTCATTTTGTTGTTAGCTGCTGCTTTGGTATAATTGAAAGAAAACAAAGTGAAAAATTGAAAATTTAGAAGAAAAAGGGAGAGCCCAACAACCAGCTCCCCACATCCATGAGCTACCCACCCCATCCAATTTGACGGTAGCCATCCTCCACCGGCTTGACACTTCAACCAAATCTTTTCCTTCCTCCATCTCAATCGAACTCATAAATAATAAAACTCAACTTCAACCATGGATGTTGTCGTGGATGTCACTCATCCTCCTCCTCCTAGTCAAAATGGGCCACGTTAGGTTACTCCGGCTGACATATCATTTTATCTTTATTCACATCACATAGCTTACATATTTGATTCTGAGATACTTGACATGGCACTTACCTTGGTTTTCATTACTCTCGAGCCAATTTCTATATAGTATGTATTATTATTTTCTGGGAAATTATACGGGTTTTACGGTAAGGGGTTATTATTTTTGGAAATAGAAATGGTTTCAAAAAGCTTTGTTTTTGCCCACTCACGTTTTCTGTTTTACGCCCCTCCAGGTTCAAGTTAGACGTTCGTGTTGGTGGCTTACGAGGACTCTACGGTGGTTCTGACAGACTTCAAATAATGTAGGAATTTCTTTCATGTCTTGTATAATTAATATTTAGCCTGCCGGACTACACTTAGGCTACCTATGCTCTGGATATGTGTATCAACACTTTAAGCACCTCCACTCGCACTTTTATGCTTATCTAGTATAAATTAGCTAGTTTGATTTTTATTTACCCACATTTTCATATCACTATCACTTCCGCACTGCGCACATGGCTACGTCATCATCATGTGACGGCCAGCACGCTTTGATTTAGGTTAGGGCGTGTCATTTGCTACTGTAGTTTTTACTTACTATGTATACATTTGACTTTCCTGCGGCAACGCGTGGGCTAAATCTCTAGTGATTATTATTATTACTAGTTCAAAAATGTATAAATTGTTCATGATCTTTTCCTTTTGCATATTGTTATTGATTTTCATCAAACTAGTTGGAGCAAGCCAATTTACATGCTCGGAATCCAAATGTAGCAATGTTCAAGGCTCGGCTATCCATTTTCCATTGCGCCTCACGCGTCATTGTGGTCTTGGGATTGAATGAAATCAAACCAAAGGTGAATAATTAAGAAAAGCATTTTGAGCCCATTGATTGTTAGGAGAACACCTTTGTTATATTGATATTTGGAACAATGTTACTCTTGAATCACGTATGTTTCTTTCGTTGGCAAGAAATTTGGTTTTTGTAATTTTTATTGCAAGTCTCACACTCGTCCAATATTATTAATTTTGATAATATCTTTAATAAAAAAGAAATTAAAATAGAACAATAATTTAGTCTTAGTTCGTGCAAACACCAAACTAGTGGCAGTAATATTTTTATTATCATGCTTCTAAATCCGACACTGTATCAAACGATTTATTAAGTTAATCCAGCTTAGTTTAGTTTAAGTCAGTCCAGCTTAATTCCTGAAGATAGTCCAGTCGAAGATAGTCCGATGCAACAAACAGAGATCAAATTCGTTCATCAGTTGGTCTGTTGTTATCCCCAATAGCTACTGCACCGGGGGGGGGGGGGGGGGGGGGCTTCCGGAAGACCTGTTTCTTATATTAACACATGAATTGAATCAGATCGAAACATTCAACTTCGATTTGCATTGCCTACTTGTTAAAAGCACAAATAGAATTGCTGATCATTCATTGTATGAAGCTTGTATGACCTCACTAATTGACCTTGCACTTTTAAGTTCATAACAAATGAAATGACACCAGTATTATAGAAATGTAATTTCCAATTGTAATTGGTGTAAGATTCCTAGAAAATTATAGGGTTTGGACGACAAGTCTACTCAACTTCTGTTTCTTTCTAAGACTAATCGTTCTTCTTCCTTATTTTATATTGTTCATTCTGATGTGTGGATGTCTCCAGTTACTTCTGTTATTGGGTTTGGTATTATGTGCTTTTTACTGATGATTTTTCTCGCTACCCATTATGGTGGTGGTGAATTATAAGAAATATGAAATCTATCAAAATCTTAATGGGAGATGTTGAATTTGTTATGACAAAAAAACTTATCATAAAAGCACTTAAAAATCCATGGCTTTTTAAAATTCTTTAAAATAGATGAAATTCTGAATACACCTGGACTTTTATAGACTCACAAAAAGTCATAATTGAATACCACAAGATTTTCAGTCATTTTAGAAGTCATATAAAGTCTTTATTTACTACCAGTGATTTTTGTTGATTCCTTAAAAGTTTATATTGAATACACTTGTATTTAAAGTCAAGCAAAGTCTATCAAACTCCATATACAATACACCCCCAATAGGCAATCCAACACGCATTCAACCGCATCCCCAAATACTCTCCCATTCATTGCCTCGTCTATCTTCATGTTTATTCAAATGAGGGCAGAACGTCTTATCTTGCAGGATTTTGGTTCCAACAATCATGATAGATCCATTACATAAACATCACATTATCATTTATATTACATCATTAATCCCTAGATTTAATTTTCACAAATCATACGATTAGTGAACAAAGGGAAACTAAGCAATTTCAATTAGATTTTGTAATGAGAGATTATACGTTAGATGTGGGTGTTGCTCCAATTGTTGGGGATTCATACAGGCCTGTAAATTGGGTCGGGCCGGCCCAGGCCTGAGGGGTGGTGACCCCAAGCCTATTTCTTGTATGCTAGAAGCTCTTCACAGTATCATTGCCACATGGTAGTTCCCTATTGGCCGAATGATGAAAGGCTTTTTTTTTTTTTTTTTCTTTAAATGAAAGTTTAGACACTAAAAATAAATAAATAAAACTGAGAGAGATCCCTTGAGCTACACTTTCCAAAATTTCTCAAATCCGACGCGGTCGCTGCCAATCCGCGGCAGAAATCGACGCCGCCTCAACCTCCAGCCTCCCATCTCATCCGTCGTCAGCCACCCACGAATCCCCCCTCCTCCTCAGTCTCTTTCTCTTGGTCTAGCGCGCCACCGCCTCCTCCCTCCAACTGATCCTCCAGAATCCAGATACAGGTATTATTCAAATCTTGTGCTAATTAGCGGTATTATACAAGTACCTAGCGGTATTGAGACTGAGAATTAGCAACGTCATCGATTAATTTCAATAGAGATTAATCATCTCCAGTGATTTTTATATTTTCCCCCCTTTGCGTGTGTGTTTAACTGCAGAAATGTACAACAATGTGGGAAGCCAGCCTGGGGTGGGAATGCCGACGGCATCTCCGCAGCCGAATCCGTTTGGGAATACGTTGTACGGTGCTAGTTCAGGACTTATCCGTGGTGGATTGGGTGCATATGGAGAAAAAATTTTAGGATCAAGCTCTGAGTATGTACAAAGCAATGTAAGTAGCCAGAATCCACTATTATGATCTTGGTTAACTATGAAATATGAAGAATTTAGGATCAAATTGTAAAATTTCTGAATCAAGTTTTGATTTTTGCGAATCAGTTTTGCCCCTAGGGTTTATAAATTATTATCAATTTAGCATACTTTTAATTTGTTATGATTTTTCTTAAATCTCGTGATGCTCTTTATTGGGTAAAAGGTTGAGGATCTGTTAGTTAGAACGATCTACATTGTATTCGTACATAATGGCCCGATGCATAAGTTGGGAATTTTGTTTGAGATGCTGCTATCTGTACTAGAATTTGATAGAATGCCTCTATACTATTATGATACCTAAAACATTTTGCATTGATATCTAACTCATGTAAACTATATTGTCAACTGCTTTGAACATGGTAATCGCCTATTATGATTGTCTTCAAGTGACTAGATTTGTGTTTTTTATTTCTAGTACTATTTGGATGTTAGCAATGGCACTTAAGTTCGTACGTAATTCAAGGTAATCGCGTTAAATATTGATCATTTTTGTTGGAATGAGCAGATCAGTAGGTATTTCTCTGATCCGCAATACTACTTCCAAGTGAATGACCAGTATGTGAGGAACAAATTGAAGGTCGTTCTATTTCCATTTCTCCACAGGGTAAGTGCTACCGTTTGAATTTTTTCTTGTGGAATCAAATTATCCTGCTACAGAACTTACTCATTCCTCCTGCCCTCTTTTACTTCAGGGCCATTGGACCAGAATAACTGAGCCGGTAGGAGGCAGGCTTTCTTATAAACCCCCAATCTATGACATCAACGCCCCAGACCTATACATTCCGTTTATGGCATTTGGTACCTATGTGGTTCTGGCTGGCTTCTCATTGGGTCTTCAGGGAAAGTAAGTTTTATGAATCCTAGATGTATTCTATGCGGTTTTCTCTTCTATTTAGGTTAATGCTTTCATGAGAAATCAGTTGCTATAAGAACGAAGGAGTTTTCTTTTCACTGTAGAAGTGAGCTATGCATTTGTTTATTTTGCTGTTATTTCCTCTATTGCAATTCTGTATCCTACTATTAGTTTTCTACTTTCATCAAAGTTTGGAAAAAGGTTCTATTTGGTATGGAACAGATGTGGTCCTTTTGTTTCATTGTTTTATAGTCTAGCTGCATTTAGTTTTTCCCTTGTTCATGGTCTTCCTTCATCTCAGTTCAATATCCAGGTATGATAACTGTAGTACAATTGTTTTAACCTCTTAAATATATGGGAGGCCAAAAGAAAAGGTACTAGTAGATAACAATAAAATATCTCTCTGTCAAATGTTTCGTGGGCTTGGTACAATACAACTCCAAAATAATTTAGGTCAAGAGTGAAATGTAAAACTCTGAACACTTTGCCTTTTAGTTTCTTAAGGCTTCTTAAGAGGACTTTCAATATATCATCCATAATAGTGCCTCAGATTAACACTGATTTCCATGATTGTGCCCGTGACTTTCAATATATGATCAAAACGTATGCTGCTGATGCGACAAATCACTCTTTTAGCAGACTATACCGGTTGATGATTTAGTTTCTTTCCCGTTCCTTTGTTTTTTTTTTTTTTTTTTTTTCCGTTACTGTAGCAAATGAATTTAGATTTGGGAATCTTCTAGGTATTGACTCTTGAAGAGAGAAAAATAATTTCCACTTGGACATCAATGTGAAACAATTAGCTATTGGATCATTTTCTCAACCTCAAGATTTTGTTTGATTGTTGATTGGTCGGAACCTCAGAGGTTCCTGAACTGCATCATGGTTCCATTTGTGTTTTTCTTTAATTGGCTTTGTTTTTGTTGTGTTTATTTATGTTTTTGGCATTTCAATCTGTTAACATCAGAACTCGTATAAATCTGGGCACTCATGATATCTTAAAATTGTTTGTTGTTTTCTGCCTGCCAGGTTTAGCCCTGAGGCTCTAAACTGGTTGTTTATCAAGGGCTTGCTTGGCTGGTTTATGCAAGTTGCACTACTGAAAGTATCATTGCTTTCCTTGGGTGGTGGTGAGGCACCATTGCTTGACATGGTGGCATATGCTGGGTATGCTTTCACGGGGTTGTGCTTGGCTGTACTTGGACGGATTATCTTGAGCTACTCGTACTACTTTTTGATGCCTTGGACGTGTATATGCATGGGAGTCTTCTTGGTGAAGACTATGAAGAGAGTTCTCTTTGCAGAGGTGAGGAGTTATGATTCAAGCAAGCACCATTATCTGTTGCTCTTTATTGCTTTGGCTCAGTTCCCCTTGTTTACATGGCTTGGCAATGTTACTGTTAATTGGCTCATATAAAACCGCTTATTCTGTACGAGTTAGAACCTGTTCCTGTTTATAGAAGTTTCTGAAATCTTGTATACAGTTTCTTTGTATTAATTTCGGTCCACGACTTTTGCTCTTTAGAAATTTCTTTCGAGTGTTTTTAGTGCTGGGGGTTATCAAGTAATTGTAATCAAAAGCAGTAATCTGACTTGAAAATTTGTCACTGAAGGGAGAGACCCCATTCCGATTGTTTTTCGTGCCCCGAAAAATTATTATCATTTAGTTTCATTGGAAGTTATCTTGTCTGTCCTTGTTTTTTTTTTTTCTTGTCAAACGATAGATTTTGTTAGATTAGAAGTTAGATTAACCATCGATAGGGTTCGAACGCACTCCCTCATGCTAGGCTCAACTACTTTTCATCACTGTGGTAAATGGCCACTTGCCCTTGTCTGTCCTTGTTGGGTGATGAAAGATATGTGCCTGACTAGAAAGGAATTAAATTTCGTGAAGGGGTTAATCGAAACGTTATGCTGAATAACTTTTGAGGTTAAGCCTGTTGTTGCTCATTTTGTAACTACAAGTGTCTGAGCCTGTTTGAGGCTGAATAACTTTTGAGGTTAAGCCTGTTGTTGCTCATTTTGTAACCACTAGTGTCTGAGCCTGTTTGAGGTCGAGCCTTGGCGCAACGGAAAAATTGTTCCTTTATGACAGGAAGGTAACAGATTTGAGTCCTGGACATGCTTAGGAAGATCAAGCTTTCGATTTCACCGATGCTTGGAGGAGTTCTGTCGAAAGTCATCCGATCCTCTGGCAATGTTGCCAAGAACCTGGAGCAAATTGACCCTTTTTCTTTGGGATGGACGGAGGATTGGCAAGTAATGCAAGGCAGTCTGGCAAGAGTATATATCAATTATCCACAACAGCTTTATTTTCAACAGACATGAAGTAAAATAACAGGCATGTTTCTATGGAGGACGTTCTTGTTGCCAGAGTAGGCGAAATTACATGCCGATGTATCAAATAAAATGGTAAATCCCGAAAAAGCATTATAAATTCTTGTATGCATACATAAATACATAAAGTTTGTACTTTGTATGGACATTATATAATTCAACGTATCAACTAAAACCATGAAACCAGTTGACATGCGTTTAAAATCAGCCAAGATCAGGGACGGTAAAATGATCATCATCGTCCTCCAGCATTTCGATCCTAGGCTTCTTGTATGGACTGTTCGATTTGGCGGGTCTATACGAGGTAAAATTGGTTGCCTGTGAAGGTGGAAGCTGAGGAACTTCAGCTGCTGCCAACGCTTTCTGAGGAAACTGCTCTACGCCGAAAATACCCATATCTGCTATCCATTCAAGTTCACCAAACTCAAATGACTCTTTCTGAAGAGAGCATAGACAAGAGATTTGTTTAAGGTTATGAACAGATGAAAGAAAATGCAAATGACATCATCTGTTAGAATGTTAGCATCTTTGCGTGTTGCACTCAACGCGTGTACAACTCGATAACAAGCAAATACATAGAGGGATATTTCTAACCTTATCGGAAGTTTCAAAATCTGATAATTGCAGCAAGTCATCAACACCCCAAGGGGATGAGAAACCAGAAGCCTGTGGCGTTGGAACTTTTGTTGAAACGATCGTGCGCGAGCTGTGACTACTGGGTGGCTCCAAGCTATTCAGTTCAGTGTCCTTAGAACAACCGGAGTTCAATGCCACTCGGATTCCAGTGGCTAGGAACCTCTGGTGGTTTGCAGAGCGGCTATTCGCTGAATGAATTGATTCGTCGCAATCCTGACAAATGAGGGCTCTGTCTTCGACGCAGAAGATAAAAGCTGCCTTGTCCTGCAAATCACAATATATATGAGAGAAACAAACAAACAAACAACCAACCAACGCGAGACTGAAACTTGAGGCACTATAAGAGGACTTGGCAAACTCATCAGATCATTTAGTGATTCTAACACGAACATTGAAACCTCATTCGCATATCCGATGCTAGCTACAACTATAACATAGTATCAGAGCTGCGGACAATTCATTCACGCCAGACTCAACTTCAAATCATGCGCTCAACCTCACTCAATATAATTAATCGACGTGACATGAGAGGAGCGTGTTGAAAATTTGAAATACCACATGGGCATGCATCTACACTGGACATCTCAGTATACTAATTAAACCGTGACATCCAGTTCTTCTGCCTCTCTATTGGTTTTCACAACTACTAGCACTATTAAAATGTTCAAGGCCTTGGACGGGGTTCAAACCCTAAAAGCTTATCTGCATTAAAAGGTAAGGTTACTACAATTTTTTTTTTAAAAACGATAAGATAATTTACTAATTCATCTAAACTAAAAGAAAAAGGATTTGGACTTGGTACAGATATTAGCGAAAAAATTACTACAATTGAGCAGAGAGAGATAATATATTACTTGAATGAACAGATGAATTTCGAAAAGTAAACAAAATCCAGCAAAAATAAGGAAAATCAAAATTGGTGATTGGAATATGCTCACTCAGAAGAAAATGGGGAATTAAGTGAAAGAAAAGAAATTACTTGGCATATGTCACATCGAGGGAGTTTGTTTGACTTTGAGAGACACTCGAGAAGAAGCCTCTGGTGCTTGCTTGCAAGCTTATTCGCTGCATGTACTTCCACGTCACATTTGGCGCACAGCGCCGCCTCATCGGCGCAGCAAATCACCGTCGCCTGAGCCTTCTCACACACATCGCACTGAATTTTCATATCCAACGTATCCTCCTCCTCTATCTCCTCTTGAATGTTTCAGAAAAACCTCCAAAACCCTTCACCAAAGATTAATGGAAGAACTGACGAAGAAGAAGAGAGAAAACAAATTATTGGAGTGGAGCGGGGGCCACCAGGATATATCTTGTGGCTGTAGAGACACTTGAGTGTCTGCATGGTTTACTTGGTTAGCATTGCATGCATGAACTAGTGGCTACCAATAATTCTGACTGTTCTAAACCTTTTTTTTTTTTCAAAAAAAAAAAAAAGAAAAGTTTTGCCGACTGTTATTTAATTCGCATTGATTTAGGTGGATTGTGTGAGTATGTTTGCTTACACGTCTCCACGATGGAAAGATAAACGCGTCGAATTAGAAACCGTATCTTTCTTGGCGCAAGTATGATATCATATCATTTACCAGAAAAATAAGGCCAACATGTGACCATTAGTTTGCCAAGTTTGGGCAGAGTTGCTCTTCATAAATTTGACTTTGAGAGGTAAGATGGTGGTCATTTTGTGAGCTAATTTTTTTTTTTTTTTTGTTTTGTTTTTATTTTTTTTATTTTTTTTTGTAAATAATGATATTATCTACATTAAAGATGAGAATGTGGTCTAAATTTCATAATGGATTAGCAATAATATGATTTAAATTCGTCTTTGGCGAGAATCGAACCTTTCACTTACTAGTAAAAAAAAATATCAATACACCGTAGTTCTAAGTGATGTGAACTACTTTTTTTAATGGGAAAGGTAATGAAGATGAGACAAAAGTAAATGTGACAAATCAACCTATTGGATTATTAATGGGTACCATTAAAACCCATTTAGTTTGATTTCACCTTATAGCATCATCACCACTACGAGTCCAGATCTTCTGCACCCAAAGCCCCCTGTGGCCCCTCTATGTCTTTGCTTTTTGCCCAAAGATTTGGTTTACTTTTTATTATTTTAATTATTGTCAAGTTAACATTAATTATGTTTAGTTCAAAAAGCAAAGACACAGAGGGGCCACAGGGAGTTTTGGGTGCAGAAGATCTGGACTCCACCACTACCAATCTCACCTCTATATTATGATGATATTAAATTAAATGAGTCTTAATGAGTACCCATTAACAACCTAATAGGTTGATTTGTCATGAGTCAATACATCGTACCAGACTACCAGTGAGGAATTATTGAGAGTATACATTATTTTTTATGAAATTGTTTAAGAAAATATATTATCTACACTAAATTTAGTAGCTTTGGGAGTCTGATTTCAAATCTCAAGGTAACCGGGAAAAATGACAAAAAATTAGAAAGAAAAAAAAATTGAAAAATACACCTCGCATTAGATTGGCTTTTGCATGGCTTCTTATTTAATTTTTTAATTAAATAGGAGATAACAGAAGACTTAACAAGTATTAAGTTTTGTTAGGTGAATGAATAGGTGTCAAATTTTCAAGATAGTCACACGAGTCCCCATGCACAAATGAATGCCAGAAGATTCGAACTACAATGCACGTAGCAACTCCAAATGCTCCCATCGAACCAACAATTATGGTTGCAACACACGTAGCAATTCCGAGCGACAGAGAGAGAAACTCTCATATGATCATACAATGATCATTCACTGCCACGCACTCTCTCTCTCGATCCGAACATGCCGATCTCACTTGATCAAAACAAGCTTTAAGGCCATTACCTCAATTACTCTGCGACAAGACCGTTTCCCCTCCGAACCATGTCGTCCTTCGACTCCTTCCCCAACGATGACGAATCCCACGACCCCCACAGCCACTCCCCCGCCGGCCAGCCCTTCGACGACGATGCCTACATGGCTCACGACCCCGGCCTTCCTTCCCATAACTACGACTCGTCGTTCAACCCTCCCGCCCACCACGACGACTTCTCCCCCGGCGCCGACGACCCTCCCCCTCCCCTCCACTCTGATTTCCAGGACAACGTCGTTCTCCCCGGTGGCGACGACCACCACAACATTGATCAGCAGCAGCAGTCCCCCGAGGTGTACGGCTTCGGCATTTCCACCCCTAACCCGGAATTCGTGTCACCTTTTGGTTCGGCGGTGCCCGAGGACAATGGCGTCGTGGGTGGCGGTGGTGGTGGCGGCATTGATGATGATGACGGGGGCATTTTCGCCTCCAGTGAGCCGGTACTACCTCCGCCCGAGGAGATGCGGGAGGAAGGCTTTGCTCGCCGTGAGTGGCGTCGGTGAGCTCAGATCCTAATTTGTTAATATGATCATATAGTTATTAAAGATTCCAATTTTGAATGGAAGTTGTTTGCTTGCAAAAACAGAGCTTAATTTTAACAAGAACAAGATGTATTTGGTAAGTGGGATATGAGGGTAAGTCGTATTACTGTTGAGTTATTGTGTGTGTAAAGTAAATTTGAAATAGGGCAACTTTATGGTTAAACCAACATTGGAGTTCCTTGTATGGTTGGCCGGGAGCCAGAGAACATAGTGAAATCCTGGGTCTTTGCATGATTGGTTTTGCTTGCTAGATGGTTAACCAAACGAGATGGTAAAAGCTTGTTGGTTTTGCTTTGTATAATTATTTGAAACAAATGAGTTCAGAAATCACATCTTTTTTCCCATTGTTTTCCCCTGCACTGCACTGATAAAGGCATTGAAAATATTTTGATTTGACCTGTTGGCGTTGATACTTGCAGCCTAAATGTCATTCATCTAGAGGAAAAGGAAAAAAGGGAAAGGGAGATGCGGAACCAGATTATCGAGGAAGCCGAAGAATTTAAGCGGGCCTTCTATGAGAAACGAAAGCTCAATTGTGAAACTAACAAAGCTCACAACAGAGAAAGGGAGAAGGTAGTAATTCTAAAACTCATCATGTTGTTCTACATCTTCCGCAGTCCTAATTCTCTCACCCTCCCTCCCTCTGCCTTGCTTGCTTGTACGTGCATTCTACGATCACCATCGGTGCTTTATATCTATGGTGTGAATTTGACTTTCCATGCAGCTGTACCTGGCCAACCAAGAGAAGTTCCACAAAGAAGCTGACAAACATTACTGGAAAGCAATAGCGGAGCTGATTCCTCGTGAGGTTCCTAATATTGAGAAGAAGAGAGGGAAGAAGGATCCAGACAAGAAGCCCTCAATTGTTGTCATCCAGGGCCCAAAACCTGGTAAACCGACTGATCTTTCAAGGATGCGGCAGATTTTCCTGAAGCTGAAACAGAACCCACCGCCACACATGATGCCACTCCCACCTTCCAAAGATGGTAAGGATGCAAAGGGAGAAAAAGATGGAAAGGAGTCCAAGGATGGCGATGATACAAAAGATGCAAAGGGAGGAAAGGGCGCAAAGGACGCCAAGGAAGGAGGAATGGACGCAAAGGATGCCAAGGAAGGAGGAAGGGACGCAAAGGATGCCAAGGAAGGAGGAAATGATGCAAAGGAAGCAAAGGAAGGAAAGGATGCGAAGAATGGAAAAATTGATTCACCAACCGCAGCTGGAGCTGCAGCTACAAGCGCACCTGTTTCACCTGCCAAAGATGTTACTGCCAATGGTACTCCCGGCTCATCAAAACCAGAGGCTTCAGCTGAACCAGAGGGTGAGCAACATTTGGAAACCACGCCAACTCCTGCAGAGTAATGACCCTTGATATTTTTTTATTTTTTATTTTACGTTATCTTTGATTCTATTGCTTAGAAATTTACTACGAAGAATAAACAAAAATAATTTGTCAATGATCCAGAGTCTGCAACATGGAATGTACAGGCTGCACAGATTTTCTTCCTAACTTGCTCTAGGGTTTTGTAGGCTTAGTTTCTAAGCGAAACCAACTTCGTCGAATCCAAATTTTCACATTTATTTTTTTTTTGCATAAACTTGCATTCCCCCTTGGGGGATAAGTTCATTCCCTTTTGTGAAAAAACATATCTTTAATTTTACAAATTTCATAATTAGAACCGTTCAATTTCTTAATTTTCATTTGAAAGATCACCTTTACAAAAAATCATTTCAATCAGAAATCATTTAGTCATTCAAATGTATGAAATCACCAATTTCTTAATAATGAAGTGTTGAATGATGATAAACAAATACCAAATTAGATTTAAACTAATAGATTTTTTTTATATAACGATATAATTATATAAGAGGGTTGAGGGAATACATTGTATTGAGAGTTCCTTAGTCCGATTTCCACCCAAACGAATTTAAACGACTTTATTGGTAGCTCATTGTGAGATCAATTTCAATCTCTTTTTTTAGTGTAGATAATATCGTTTGTTTAAAAAAAAAACAATAAATAAATAAAAAATCTCTTCATCCATGAAAGTCAAACTTAAAAGGATAATACTAGGGAGTCTACATTTGTTACAAAATTTGCAAACTAAATGATGTGTCACTAATAGGAAAAAACACATTTATCAACGCTTAAGTCACAATCTAATCATCAACTTTTATATCATTTAGTTTACAAATTTAATCTTCTTAGCATTACCCAACTTAAAACAAAAAAGGTGTAGACCCTCCTCTAGTTTCTAGAGGCCACGTTTCGATTATATCAAGTCGATAGCTTAATTTGTTCCATAAGACAAATAGTTTTTATGAGATTTATTTAAGACTATATTATGTACACTAAGGCCCAATTTGGTATTATTTTTTTCATCAAAAACTGCTTCACTTTAAAGTTAAGTAGTAAAAAATCTTTGGTAAAACTAAAATATTCTGTTTATTTTAAAAGCAATGCTCTCCAGACAGTACATTTATCCACTCATTGAACAGTGATAGACCCTAATGAACAATAATAGACCAAATGCATCTCCACCCCTAACAAAAAATTGCTTAGTCAATTTTATTAAAATATTATTATTTTTCCTCTCAGTCACAAACACGCACAGACACCCAAAAGCGACTCACTTACCAATCCAACATAATCCCAAAAGCTCTATCTCTCTCTCGATGTCTCTCCGGTCAGTCATGGCTGAAAACGGGCACAAACTACAACAACAACAGGCAGAAGAAAAAGATGACACAAAGAAACTATTGTGCTCCTACCTTGGCCTGAGCCTGGGCATTTTCCTAGCTTTAGCTCCCGACAACTTCCAGGAGCTCCAGACCCAAGTGGGCGAGCTCTTTGCCCGGTTGTGGCAGGCAGAAGAGCAAGTCAGGCTCATGACTTCCAGCCGAAAAGAGGACTCCAAAGCCAACGCCAGGGTCGTCGAGATCTTCGCCAGCCACCGCGACGCTTGGCAAGCCGAGGAGAAGCGGCTGCTACACCAGATCGACGCCGCCCATCAAGAAATTGGCCACCTCCATGCTAGGATTCTGGAGCTGGAGAAAGCCCAGGACGATTCCAATGCCAGGATTCGAGATTTGGAGAGGGAGGTTGGGGGGAGGGACGACATGCTTGGCTTTATGGCCACCAAAGGCGGAGGTTGAGGGTGTAAGCGTGAGATGACGTCAATCGGGCCGGACATGCCTCTGTTGATTTTGGACTGGCCTAGAGACCAGCTTGGTCTGGGTGCCAGCCTATCTGCTGGGCTGGAGTGGAAAGCCTGGGTGCCGGGCCTATTAGTTCTCCGGTGGAACTGCTCTAAGTTCAGTGGCTTATTAAAAAAACACAACAATTCCAAACTGGCGCCAAGTTCAGCGGCTTTTGGTGTTAGATTTTCAACATGTTTAGGTAATGGACTTTCAAATATTAAGGTGCATAGGAAAACGCAAAAGAAAATAGTGCTACATTATACCGCACTTGGCCCACAACACATGTGAATTTTATCTTTGTTAGAAATATGATACAATGTTGTAAGAGTATAATTAAAAAAAAAAGTAATCGTAAAAAGTTAGATAGAAAAAAATTAAAAAAATGAACCTCATGAGCATTACAAATGCATGTAATTCTGGATTTGTAAATATAAAAACCAGTGTTAGTGAGATTAAATCTCTACATTCATTTTGTGTGTAGTCTCTATAATTAATTGACAAGAGTTAAATTTATAAATAAAATCTTTAAGGAGGATTGAGTTTATAAACACATTAATAGATGATAAACTATAAAGAAACCGGAAACAAAATAAGGGCAAAAGATTTAAACTTGTACACCCTATTGCACCAACAATTATGCTTCCCTCATATGATCATCCACTGCCACGCGCTCTCTCTCGATCGAACACGCCGATCTCAGTTAATCAAAACAAGCTTAAGGCCATAACTCCAATTACTTAACTCTCTAATCCTCATTTTTAAACTACGAAAATACCATTTTCCCTCTGAACCATGTCGTCCTTCGACTCCTTCGCCAACGACGCCGAATCCGACGACCCCCACCGCCACTCCCCCACCGGCCAGCCATTCGACGACGATGCCTACATGGGCCAAGACCCCGGCCTCCCTTCCCTAGACTACGACTCGTCGTTCAACCCTCCCACCCACAACGGCGACTTCTCTTCCTCAGCCGTCAACCCTCCCCCTCCCCTCCACTCTGATTTCCAGGACGAGTCATTCTCCCCGGTGGCGTCAACAACCACAACAATTGATCAGCAGCAGCAGTCCCCCAAGATGTACGGCTCCGGCATTTCCACCTCTAACCCGGAATTCGTGTCACTGTCACCTTTGATTAGGCGGTGCCTGAGGACAATGGCGTCGGAAGTGGCGGTGGTGAGGATGATGGTGACGGGGGCATTTTCGCCGCCAGTGAGTCGGTGCTGCCTCCGCCCGAAGAGATGCGGGAGGAAGGCTTTGCTCGCCGTGGGTGGCGTCGGTGAGCTCATATCCTAATTTGTTGGTTTGATCATATAATTATTAAAAATTCCAATTTTGAATGGAAGTTGTTTGCTTGCAAAAACAGAGCTTAATTATAACCATGACTTTAATTATTTGATTAAGTGGGATTTGAAAGCTGTTTTATGATTAATAATGTTGTGCATGCATGGGAATAAGGGGCTTTATAACATCTTTTTTAATTTGATTTCTGTATATGTGATTCTGCGTTAATTACCATTTATTCTTATTAGTTTGGGGTCTGAATTAATGATGTTAAGCTTTGTCCCTGTATTTGGCGAGTTAATCGTATTTACTGTGATTTCTTGTGTGTGTGTGTGTGTGTGTGTGTGCAAATTCGAAATGGGTAACTTTGATTTATTTGCTTGCAAAATGAGCTCAGATCTTGACCGGATCATTGCATATGTGCTAATTCGTCTTTCCATTTTTTAGTGTTTACGTTAGCTGATTCCGACCGTTGGTATAGGAACTAATGGCAGGTAACAGACCATCATTTAAGATGGATTACTTGTTAGATGGTTAACCAAACGAGATAATGAAAGCTGGTTGGTTTTGCTTCTTAAAATTATTTTAAACAATTGAGTTCAGAAATGACATCTTTTTTTTTCCCGTTGTTTCTCCTGCACTGATAAAGGCATTGCAAAAATTTTCATTTGACCTGTTGGCGTTGATACTTGCAGCCTAAATGTCATTCACCTAGAGGAAAAGGAAAGAGGTAAAGGGAGATGGGGAACCAAATTATGGAGGAAGCTGAAGAATTTAAGCGGGCCTTCTGTAAGAAACGGAAGCTCAATTGTGAAACTAACAAAGCTCACAACAGAGAAATGGAGAATGTAGTAATTCTAAAACCCATCATGTTGTTGTACATCTTCCGCAATCCTAATTCTCTCACCCTCCCTCCCTCTCCCTTGCTCGCTTGTACATGCATTCCACGATCACCATCAATGCTTCATATCTATGACTTGAATTTGACTTTCTGTGCAGCTTTACCTGGCCAACCAAGAGAAGTTCCACAAAGAAGCTGACAAATGATTCCTCGTGAGGTTCCTAATATTGAGAAGAAGATAGGGAAGAAAGATCCTGACAAGCAGCCCCCAATTGACCTCGTAAACCAACTGATCTTTCAAGGATGCTGTAGATTTTCCTGAAGTTGAAACAGAACCCTCTGCCACACATGATGCCAAAGATGGCAAGGATGCAAAGGGAGAAAAAGAAGGAAAGGATGCAAAGGATTCAAAGGATTCAAAGGATACAAAAGATGCTAAAGGAGCTGCAGCTGCAAGTGCACCTGTTTCATCAAAGCCAGAGGCTCCTGCTGAACCAGAGGTTGACCAACATTCGGGAACCATGCCAACTCCTACAGAGTAATGATCCTTCATTTTTTTTTTTTTTTTTTTTGTTCTTTTCATATATTTTTTGGTTCTTTACATTATCTTTGAGTTTAATGCTTAGAAAAATTTAGGAAAAGTAACGAAAAGTCTATAAAAACTTTAGTTTTAATGAAAAAGGATAAATAAAGGTGTAGTGAATAGTACTATGAAAAAGTAAAAATGTGATTTTTCATTAAAAATGAACAGTACTAGAAGTGTTTTGTTAAAACTCTCTAGAAATTTACTAAGAAGAATAAACGCAATCAGTCTGCCGAATGAAATGTACAGAATGCAGAGTTTTCTTCCAAACTTCCTCTAGGGTTTTGCAGGCTTTGCTTCGTATGCAAAACCACCACCATCGAATTCAATGCTATCACATTTATTTTTTGAATAACGTATCTTTGACCGTAAAAATTTCATTATCTTCATCGTTTAATTTCTTAATCTTCATCGTTTAATTTCTTAATCTTCATTTGAAGATTTCCTACAAAAAAAAAATTCATTTTCAATCGGAGATTATTTAGTAAATGTATAGAGCAAATCACGGTGTAGATGACAAGTAATATTCATCATAAACTGTTGAATGATGATAAAAAAAACTGAAAATATGATTTTAGTCCTTGAAACTCAAGTTTCTTTACATAAAACCCGACATAGTCTTTTTATCTGAATAAAACCCAATGACTAGATTTCACATAAGCAAATTCATTAATTTTGTTTGCCTTTACACATTTTGCATTTTTCAGATGCCTAAAATACCCCTAATTACAGTTTTGATGTAGACATTTAATTCTATGCATATTTGAAGGGAGAGATTAATTAAAAAAAAATGTATTAATGTTTAAAATCATTGCATTAATATTATCAAAAAAAAATTGTATGTTAAGGCAAAAAAGAACTAATAATGTTATACTTTCCTTAAGATTTTGTAATTGTTTTTCAAATTTGCATAAAATTAGACAATTTTAATTTAATCTTGTCAGTTTCTTACCAAATGAAAATCTGAAAGAGCACTATAAAATAATTTACCTATATTTAAAAAATATAGGTAAATTATTTGGACATGTGTATTAGTAATAGATTTGCCCTATATATGTAATGATACATGCAAAATAATTTACTCCAGGGTACCCTCTTGGATGATTGTATGTCGTCTTCTTGACATTAATAAAATCGCTATCGTTTCAACTCAAAATAAATAAATAAAAAATTACTTATAAAATAAAAAATGTTATTTGATTCAAAATGAATTTATCTATATTTTATATAATAATATAGGTAAATTATTGCACACATATATATTAATTGTTAAATGTGCCCAATATATATAATAATGCATGAAAATAATTCACCTACAAATAAATGAAATTTGATTAAAAAATAATATATCTACTACTTTTTGTTTATGAATTTCAATTTCTTTTTTTATATTACAAACATAATGTAACTACAATATAATTTACCTATTGTTTAATCTTATAAGAAATTAATGCATCTACTGTTTTATTTTTATTTTTATTTTTCTGTCGAATATATACTGTTTTATTTTAATGGAGATAATTTGTCTTGGTTTAATTTTTACGAAGTAATTTAGGCACTGTTTAACTTTACCAAAATAATAGAACTACTATTTTAATTTACCTACAAAATAAATGCTATTTGATTCAAAATTAATTTACTTATATTTTACATATAAATATAGATAAATTATTTTTAACAAGCATATATGATAACAAACAAAAAAATGCCTAATGTCTGTAATAATCTAGGTATAATAATTTACCTGACACGCCCCGACCCGGATATTCCCCGAATACCAGGGTAAGCACGTGCTGGCCGACACCCGAAGGTGACGAAAGCCATTTATTGAGTGCAAATGCTAAGAAAAGGAATAAATAAGACTTAAATATGAAAGAATAATGAATAACATTTAAGGAACGTGTTCAGAGCATACACTAATCTATAACACTAAAAGAAATAATATAAAATTTGAATGAAACAAATGATAGGTCCTACACCGAGAGGACCCGAAGATGTCGTTGCGGAAGTGCCTTGACGTCGGGATTGTATGCCTCGATTCTATGCCCTGAAGGGGGCGCAAAACAAAGGTGAGTGGACCAATTTGATATATATATACTAAAACAGTTATCAACATACTAACCCCCAGGTTTTATGAAAACATATATATATATCATGATAAACATAGGTTTTCCGAAACCTAGCATGTCGTGCAATTTCTCAAATCATATCTCATAAAATAATAGTCGCTAGTGAATGTCCAATGAAACACTTCAGGCCCCATGCCGGCTCCCCATCTCTGAGCAGACAGTCAGAGGAAATATCACTACAGGCCCCTTGCCGGCTCCCCGTCTCTGTGCTAAATAGCCAGAGGAAACACCCTCCAGGCCCTATGCCAGCACCAAACCGTCGCCCGGGACGGACCGGACACTATCCCTACGTCCCGTAGCGGAATGTGGACCACTAGGTAAATACAAAACCATTTAGCATAAGTATTGAAAAGCAACTTCATAGTATAAAGTCATCGATCGTCTATACTATGAAAAAGTGTTCGAAACATGTTCTAAATATTATATCGTCATCGATCGGATATCCTATAAAGAACATGGGTTATAGGAAAAATAGTAATAATTCAAACTAGCCTCAGTAAGCATGTTATCGCAAAGCATTTCATAGAACATATTCATCAAATCATGCTTTTCATGTGTGCATTTCTAGTATTAAAACATGCATTTTTAGAAGGGGTCCACTCACAGTACTTCGCCGTCGAAAGCTGCGCAGACTAGCGAAGATACAACGCCACTTTACTTGCCCCTAAGCACATAAAGGGTACACTTGGTCAAACTCTATTCAAACGATTTAATTTGGGGAAACGGACTTCAAAATCGGGTCCAGGACATCGAAATTAGTCTAGGAGGGGTCCCGAACGAAATCAGAAAAGTCAACCCGAAGGTCAAAGTCAATGGTCAACATTGACCAAGTCAACGGTCAACGTTGACCGGTCAAAGGTCAGACCAGTCAACGGTCAAATGGGTCCGGGTCAACGGGTCTGGGCTTAGGGTTTGGATCCGGGTTGGGCTTAGGTTTAGGGCTTTAGGATTTGGGTTGGGTTTAAGAGAAATGGGTTTAGGGTTTTAGGTCACACGGGCCAAAGGCCCTGGTTTGGAAGGCCCAAAGGCTCTAAGCCTAAGGGTTTTGGGCTGGGCTCGGCAGGGAAAGGCCCCAGGCCTTTGGGGTTTCTGGGCTGCCTCACAACGGGCCTAAAGCCCTTGGTCTGTGGAGATGGCCTGAAAGGCCTGGGTTCAACGGAGAAGAAGGCCGGAAATTCGGCCGGAAAACCACCCGACTTTAGACGCTCATAACTTCTTTGTTACTCAACGAAATCAAGTGAAACAAAAATGAAAGTTGTAGTACTCGACGAGACGAAGAGATTGATACCCTGCACGCCGGCCAACTCACCGTGGTTTGGCCGGAAAACGCCTCGAAAGGGGCGGTGCTCGTCGAAAAACTGGGTTTTTGGCTGAAGGTTTTGGGAAATTTCAAAGCTTTGTAACTTCTTCGTTACTTAACCAAATTGAGTGATTCAAAAGCCAAAATGTAGTTAGGAATGTGGAGAAGAGATTCATACCAAGTAGGGACCCAGTGGTGGCCGGAGTTGGCCGGAAAATGGCCTGAAAGATGGCCAAATGACCACGGTTATCGCCGGAATCTGGGTTTAGCTCCTCCGAGGTGTTTCTTCGTAATTTGATGTCCAAAACACATCAACATGGTCAGATATGAAACATGGGGACGAAATGGGAAGCATTTGAAGTGTTTTGAGGCTTACCCAAGTTGGAGGTTGTGGAAGCTCGTCGGATTCCGAGTTAAATCGCCGGTGTTCCACCTGGCACGCACCGCTGTAGTGTTGATAAGGAAGAGATGGGTGAAGGTCTGGGGTTTCTTGGCCTCGTGAGGCTTGGTGGTCTCGGGGAAGGGTTTGCAGATAGATGTAAGGATGGATAAGGGAGAGAGAGAGAGAGCCCAGAGTTACAGAGAAGAAAACAAGAAAGGGGAAAGAGAAGAAAGAGAGAGACTCGGGTATGGGTCAGTGACAGAGAAAAGAAAGAGGGTTGAGGGGCTGCCAAGTGGCAGCTTGGGGTTTAAAGAGAAAAATTGATAAACGGTCCAGATTAAAATAGAAAAATCAAGATATAATTGATAGTTTCAGTACACTTTAGGGGGAAAACGAAATTATACAACTAAATGGGGGTTGGGGTGTTACATTACCTACAACATAAAAGAATACTAATTGATTCTTTGTTGTTTTTATCAAACAATATTATCATTTGATGCAAAATAGTTGATTGTACAAAGAATTTTTTTTTCCATACAAAAAATGTGCCCATAATTGTTTATGAACATGGCTAAATTAATATATATATATATATATATTCCTAATATTTATCATACAAGAAAGGTAAAATTTCCATATGGGGTTAATTGCTAATCATAATTAGGGTGAGTAATAATATTTATTGACATAATTAGAGTTTTGTGGCATAAGTTGTAAATATGTGATAATAATTGGTTACATATTTGTCTACATGATACTCTATTTGAAATTTGGGTTTTATTTGGATGTTTAATATTATATGGGTTATTGTTTGAAAAATAGGAGTTTCAAGGGCCTTTTTCTAAAGAACCCTAAAAAAAATACCAAATAGTTTTACAAATTATCCAAAAGTTGAAAACAATAAATAGCAAGATAGTCTCAAACTCTACGACTGTTACACATAATCAATTACAGCACTGCCTTAGTTCACAACTTTGCCTGCGATCACGCAAGTCTTGTTGAGTTTTATGTCCTCCAACGAACATTGATCAATTGGAAGGTTACTACTTTTGCTTGTAGTAGGCGAGAACACTATATAGGGTTTGTATGGCGGTAAGAATGAGAACAATGATGACCGCATTTGAAACTGACCAGAATAACGATGGATTGTATAGATAATCCCTTTTGATCCCTGCAAGCCAACGCCTTAGCCAACGATATTCATTATATCCAGACACTTCAAGGGCGAGTTGAGAGTAAACGAACGGGATGGATGCAGTGTCATTGCAAAGCCTATTGAACAAAGAAACAGTGTCCTCCTTGCTCAGGTCGGTTAGTACAATTCCTTTCTGAACGAGAGAGTCTAAATCTTTGGTAGACTCGATAAGCTTATTCAGCAACATGGCATAAGACAAAATGTAATGGGGCTTCATTGAACACCGTTCGTAGGCTATGAGGTTTCTCAAGATACATTCTGTCTCGGCTACAATTCTGATGAGTGGGATTTCCATCACTCCATTATTCTTGTTGAAGGTTATGCCCAACAGCTCTGTCCTTGAGGATGCAAGTTGAAATTTGACTCCAATCTCCTCAAGATGTGTCCTTGAGGATGCAAGTGGACAGTCCTTATTCCTCGATAATGATCCAACAAGCAAATCTCTTGCACTGTCAAGTAAATGTCTGAATTGCCATGTCTCCCTTTCATTAACCATGATTTTTATAATTGAGTACGACAGGATCCTCCAATTATGGATAACATCGAAAACTACGCCCGCAGTATATCCAGGTAGAGAAGACTCTCCTGATTCTTTTGTGAGGTTGAATAAACAGTCGAGAACTTTCCACGGAAGCTGGTTTTCAAGCAGCAACAAGTCTTTTTTAAGTATCGACAACATCTCTGGCATACTGAAAACATCATGATATACGGCAATCGGATTCATTCCACGGAGAAGTTCTAAAAGAAAGCAACCATCGACCACCATCATTTCTACAAAATGATCGCTACTCAGATGATCACCAAACTTTTCGTCATAGCAGTTACGAAGAAACTCTTCTCTGCTTCTAATTTCCTTGACAAACTTCACCAAACTGGTGTCTGGAGTTGGTTTGCATTTGAGGAGGCATTGCAAATTCCATAGCTTAACTTGTTCCATGGCTTAGAAATTTTTTCCTCCGTGGTGATAGGGCCCGATTGGAACCACTTGTGGGACAAAAGCGTTTTCATTGTCCCTGCCAAGTTTATTAGGGACTCTGAATATGCAAGTAGGATCTGGTTCTGGAAATTCCTGGGGAAGCTTTTTTTCTATGAGAGACGCTAATAATTCGTCTTTATTTGTTTCATTTCCGCTCAAAGTTTGGTTACCCACATCACTTATTTCTATCTCACATCTCTCTTCTTCCTCCCTTACTTGAATTACGGAGTGATCTATGTTTGCACTATTGCTCTTCTCAACTAAATCTGTCAAACTCATTGTCAACTCTTTCCAACTCCAAATGTGACTCACCTAATCAAGTATTATTTATTAACAAGAACAAAAATCACAAATAGTGTCAATACGTTAATTAATTAAACTACTATTTGGACCCGATTTTACACTATCGGCCCAAGTAATCGAGGTCGTTGATTGAGTAAAGTTTAGACCGTTGGATGACGAGGTGGGTAAGATGATTTTTAATTATTATTAAAGAATAATATTGTGGTTTTAAACATAATATTATCTCTTAATATGTATTAGATTATCTAAGCCTAATATTAGCTATATCATGCTGGTTATAAGTGGGGAAGCAAATCATATTTCCAACTTGGAAGTACAGTTCGAACGGGTTTGGGAGGTTTGGTATGACTCACGCGACAATGCAACTGCGAATGGATTAAAATTCATTTCAAATTAATGTATGTATTGGATAAAGTCAAATGGTGCAGCAGAGGCCAACGATTTACAAATGGCAGAGAAGAATCAATTTATAAAGATCAGAATGCATGTATTGGATAAAGGTGAGATGGCGCAATGATGGTGATCAGGATCAGCAACAATTTGTGATAATGGCAGAGGAGGATTTGCAATTGATTTGCAAATGGTTTGCATGGATAAGACGACATGCAAAATAAGATAATGGAGAATATGTTTTTGTGGTATTGCGTTGGCCACGTGAGTCATGCATCATTGGGACTCCTGATACAAGGTGGTATTTGGTGGAAGATGGTATCTCAAGTGATTAACTGATATTGCAATAAAGTTGTGATTTACTTTGCATGTATGATCGCACCTGGACATACGTCATGGAAAAAGAAGGCTTTATAGTCACATTGGGAGTCTTAGTGGGATAAAGTAAGGATACTGATGAACTCCTGATAATGATGTGATAAGGCACAGATAGCAGTCTGAAAGATAGCCCCTATCAATGGATAAATTCTCTTTCCGCGAGTTTGAGTTGCAGTAGGACTTTGCAAAACTATCAGGCCGTGCCACACAACATATGTTCCTATAAATACAGAGGCGCTGTACAACGAAAAGAGCTCTCCAATTCAACACACAAATCTGCCCTGCGCAAACCCTCTCAACCTTTGAGATTTTATTTTCTTGTCCGCCAACACATCTTCAGTTTGGATAAACAGCACTGTGAAGGCAACCGGTGATATCTTCAGTTTGGATAAACAGCACTATCGCCGTAGAACCAGTCGATCGCGAGGCACCTTCAGTTTGGATAAACAGCACTGCATCGAGGCCGGTTGGTTACCTATCCAAGTCTCGGTCGAGAAGGATTTTCGGATCCTTATTGGCAGAGGTTATCTCATCAGCCTTCTCGGCAAAGTGAGGTATTACGAAGTACCAGGCTCGGCACATTGAACGCCGAGTTGTTTTATGATTGGATACTAGCAGGTTGGTTTCAGAGTTCGGCATTCAGACGGCCGAACGACTTTCACAATCAAGACTTACATCAGTTTCGAGTACCTGTGCCCTTACACATTGGTGTCGATTCGGCGTGCTTATACCTTCACAAATATAATCACCGTGACCGAATCCGGCGTCGACGAGTCGTGAACTTCGCAAGATTAGTAGCCTTGTCTTCAGGCTCTAGAACCCAAGGGCCGAGGCGTGTTCCTTCCTCGGCCGTGATCGCGAGATTCAGAAGTCAGCCGCGCAACACAACGCAACATCCACATTTTACTCACCGGCCGAGTTCGGCCGTCGAGTTGGCACGCCCCGCATTCAACCGAAGGACGTAGTTAGCTCATAATTATTCGGCCTGCGCGCCACGTAGGCTTGGTAGTTTTTAGGGTCAACATTTTGGCACGCCCGGTGGGACTCAGTGCTAAAACTACGAAGTTCACATGATAGATCAAGATCTCGATCAAGTTCCATTGGATGAGATTTGGCGCCTATTCAAAGAAAGTTCCGATAGGTATGCCAAATTCCTTGAGGAGTGCTGTAGAGCTATTGACAAAAGGCTAGAGGCCGGGGGGGGCAAATTTTCGCTCCGGCCACAACCAACATTCGGCCTAAGAAGATTGTCGAGACGGCTGAAGAAATACCTAGGCCACCTGTTGTCTCGGTCGAGACTGAAACTGTGGTAGGCCTAGAAGAAAGAGTTCAAGTTTCTGAGTCAAAAATTAACTTAGAAAACGGTTCGTCAGAGGAATGTTCCAATGACGAACAAGACCAATTCACGGTTTCAGCTGAACAAACCACGCCAATCGATATGATTATTGGTGATAAAGCCGATATGGACAAATCTCGTTCGGCTAAGTTGTTTGAATTAAAAACTGAGATAATTATGCCTGGAGGGCATAATAATTGTTCAACACATTCGGCGGCTGATGATACAACATCTTTTGTTGAGCCAAAAACATTTGGAGAAAATTCTTTATTCGGCTCGTTGCGAAATCACATTGAGAATTTTAATACAAAATTATCTCGGCTCGGGATAAAACATCATTGGCCTCCACCACTTTATAGTTCGGCCACTTTTGTTTTCTTTTGTTAAAAAACTATGAATAAATTATTTTCTTAATCATTCGGCCGTGCAGGCCGATGTATAAAAAAATAAGGGGGGGGGGAATATTTTGGTGCGGCAACCCAAAAGATGGTGTGCTCAGTTCAGAAGGTTGTTCTTTAATATATTAGCCGAGCCGAGGAAATATTTGCAGAAGGCCACCCGTCGTGGAATCTCTCTTTAAGTCGAGTACCAGGCCAATTCACATTCGGTGGAGGTCTTTGATTTCCTCAAGTATTAGAGAGGAATGGGAGTTTGGCAGCTGATTTCATCAAAGATATATAGTTTGACAGCTGATTTCATCAAAGAGAGAGATATATATATATATATATATATATATATATATATATATATATATATATATATATACATGTATAATCACCTCAGTACCTTGCATCAAAAGTAAACGACTATGATGGGTAATCTTTTGCCGAGACCATTCAATGCATGCATGCAGCGTTTTTGGGTACTTCATGTTCAATAATCTCGGCAAAGAGAAATTGCAGTGGTGTGTTCGTCGAGCTTAACAATGTTTTCGGTCTGTACGTCTCGACCGAGTAAGGTAGGAAAGCTAACCAACGACCACCACGTTTATTCGGCGAATAACAAGTGAGAATGAGTATATGTAAAGGAGCTACTTGGTGATATTTGATACTCGGTGCCGAATAAAAGGAAATTTGGTCGAATACAATTCTTTGGCCGAATAAAAGGAAATTTGGTCGAATACAATTCTTTGGCCGAATAAGGAAATTTGGCGAACTCGGCTGAATTCCACAACTGCCGACACCTCACCATTTCGACGAACTCCGTTATATATATATGCATAGCCAACAACATCCCATCATATGAGGCAGAAAGGTGGCATACAAAAAGACAATGGCAGGTTTATGAAATTGATGAAAGCCACCCATGTTAAGTGGTAGGCTTCCATGTGTGCTAGCCATCTCATTCGGTGATGTAGTGATTCGGTGGAGTTTGTCTAGGAATCGTGGATCAAATGCAAGTCCATCTCTCGACCTCGGCTTAATATATATATATTGATGTATATATAAGCAGGCCGAACTCCAGGAGGGGTTTTTATAGGCCTCGATCCCAGTTCTTCTTGATCTCGGCCCTATTTTTCTCTATCCCCCAATTCTTCTCGGCCTTGGACGCCTCAACCCCAGTTCTTGGTATTGGAGCACTTTGTTCTCGACCCCAATTTTTTCTCTACTGCCGAGCCTGGTATGGATTGTGGCAGCCAAGGAAGACCACAGTGTTGACAAAACATACATATTATTGCCAAGGAACAAAATTTCTTTTTCGGCAATACGACGAGGTTTGCTAGCAACAACAGATACTTAATTTCCTTAACCATTCGGCTTGCGAGCCGAAGTTCAAGGAAACTGGGGGGCAATGTTTGGACCCGATTTTACACTATCGGCCCAAGTAATCGAGGCCGTTGATTGAGTAAAGTTTAGACCGTTGGATGACGAGGTGGGTAAGTTGGTTTTTAATTATTATTAAGGAATAATATTGTGGTTTTAAACATAATATTATCTCTTAATATGTATTAGATTATCTAAGCCTAATATTAGCTATATCATAATGGTGATAAGTGGGGAAGCAAATCATATTTCCAATTTGGAAGTACAGTTCGAACGGGTTTGGGAGGTTTGGTATGACTCACGCAACAATGCAACTGCGAATGGATTAAAATTCATTTCAAATTAATGTATGTATTGGATAAAGTCAAATGGTGCAGCAGAGGCCAACGATTTACAAATGGCAGAGAAGAATCAATTTATAAAGATCAGAATGCATGTATTGGATAAAGGTGAGATGGCGCAATGATGGTGATCAGGATCAGCAACAATTTGTGATAATGGCAGAGGAGGATTTGCAATTGATTTGCAAATGGTTTGCATGGATAAGACGACATGCAAAATAAGATAATGGAGAATATGTTTTTGTGGTATTGCGTTGGCCACGTGAGTCATGCATCATTGGGACTCCTGATACAAGGTGGTATTTGGTGGAAGATGGTATCTCAAGTGATTAACTGATATTGCAATAAAGTTGTGATTTACTTTGCATGTATGATCGCACCTGGACATACGTCATGGAAAAAGAAGGCTTTATAGTCACATTGGGAGTCTTAGTGGGATAAAGTAAGGATACTGATGAAGTCCTGATAATGATGTGATAAGGCACAGATAGCAGTCTGAAAGATAGCCCCTATCAATGGATCAATTCTCTTTCCGCGAGTTTGAGTTGCAGTAGGACTTTGCAAAACTATCAGGCCGTGCCACACAACATATGTTCTTATAAATACAGAGGCGCTGTACAACGAAAAGAGCTCTCCAATTCAACACACAAATCTGCCCTGCGCAACCCTCTCAACCTTTGAGATTTTATTTTCTTGTCCGCCAACACATCTTCAGTTTGGATAAACAGCACTGTGAAGGCAACCGGTGATATCTTCAGTTTGGATAAACAGCACTATCGCCGTAGAACCAGTCGATCGCGAGGCACCTTCAGTTTGGATAAACAGCACTGCATCGAGGCCGGTTGGTTACCTATCCAAGTCTCGGTCGAGAAGGATTTTCGGATCCTTATTGGCAGAGGTTATCTCATCAGCCTTCTCGGCAAAGTGAGGTATTACGAAGTACCAGGCTCGGCACATTGAACGCCGAGTTGTTTTATGATTGGATACTCGCAGGTTGGTTTCAGAGTTCGGCATTCAGACGGCCGAACGACTTTCACAATCAAGACTTACATCAGTTTCGAGTACCTGTGCCCTTACACGTTGGTGTCGATTCGACGTGCTTATACCTTCACAAATATAATCACCGTGACCGAATCCGGCGTCGACGAGTCGTGAACTTCGCAAGATTAGTAGCCTTGTCTTCAGGCTCTAGAACCCAAGGGCCGAGGCGTGTTCCTTCCTCGGCCGTGATCGCGAGATTCAGAAGTCAGCCGCGCAACACAACGCAACATCCACATTTTACTCACCGGCCGAGTTCGGCCGTCGAGTTGGCACGCCCCGCATTCAGCCGAAGGACGTAGTTAGCTCATAATTATTCGGCCTGCGCGCCACGTAGGCTTGGTAGTTTTTAGGGTCAACAACTACCAAATTTATTATTAGAAACATACAGAAATTTTGTAACGTTAGGTTTATTTAATGTATTTATTGAATAAAGAGTAATTCACTCAGTATAGAACATGGATTATACTAATGTCTCTCGAGTAATATTCCTTTTTTAAAAATTGGAAAATAAATTAAAAGATATAGAGTATGCCAAGGAGGATGGGCTTGCCTTAACCTCCAAACATTCACCCTAACTCCATCCTCCTTGGCATACTCTATATCTTTTCCAACATATCCTATAATTAAAAATAGCAAAAGCAGATATTTCATTATGATAATACCTCTAGATCTAAAACGAGGAAGAATAATGGTAAGTAGACTAAATTTGTAAACTAAACGATGTATAACCAATAATAAGCACGTTAATCTACACCTGAGTAATAATCTAATCATCAACTTTCATGTCATGTAATTTATGAAATGTAGTCTCCCTAATATTTGTAGGCAATAGGTAGGAAAACTTACCGGGATGAGAAATTTATGAGGTCGAATGAGGAATCCTTAGCGCCCCCTCCCTCCCTCAGAGCATACATAAATCTATATTTTTAGTTCCAGACTCATATATAATGTGAGAATGAAACACTCTCTCGACAGTTGACACCCAAAGTCGATTCCCTTGCAAGTCTTTTTTACGCTATTTCATTTAATAATCGTCTTTCTATTATTCCCCTCACAATCAAAGGGAATAAAAAAAGCTTTAAGTCACATACTCTCGTCTCTCTCATGCATGGTCTAAAATATCCATAATATCCTGATATTTCCATCGAAATTTTCGTGTTTTTGAACTACCGATATTTTTTTGGACTACCGATATTTCTGATATCATCGATATTTTAGACCTTGCTAAGTCACTCATGTATCTTACCATGCAATGTATAAAGTGTAAAATATTGTACTAATTCATTATATATAAATGATTATGGTGTGTTTAAACTTCTTTCATTAATTACTACATATTTTCTACACTCACAATGTTTGCCAGCTCGCTATATAATCAACTTAAATCAGTTAAATCTATCATGCAATGCATTTCCTTCCAATTTTTTGTGATAAACTAATAGATAATTGACTAAATAAACATCCTGCAAAGTTTCAATAAAAATTTCTTGTTTCTTCTTTCTTTTTTCTTTATCCCTGTCTCTGGAAACCTCTCCTCCGTTTCTCCCTTTTGTCCTCCGTCCCCATCCCGATCCCTCCCGAGTAGCAATCCTCCGAATTTTTAATAAATTCCATCACAATCCTCCATATTCCCAAACCACTGCGACTGCTCAAGCTTAGTCTGAAACGCCAACCTTGGGCTTCTTCCCGACGACTGAAGCACCTTCAAAGGATCCGTCGATGGAAGAAGACGCCGGCGGCGACTCCATCGTGTTCTTCGCCTTGCTCGAGCCCATCGTCTCCTCCTCTCCTTCCGTCTTTGACATCTCCCCCTCCTTCCCTCCTCCTGTCTTCGATATATGGTTCCCATAAAACTATTTAACGTGCAGCTGTTAGCATGACGTCATATAGACTCTGGCGCAGGGTCTGGCATCAATTGCCTGACCGCTTATTCCGGCGATGTTGGGTGCACGTTTTGCCCGACTTTTTTCAATGGGCTGGAGCTGTTTATTCTGAATTTTGGGCAAAAAGAGAGCTTAATTTTAACCATGGCATTAATTATTTGATTAAGTTGGATTTAAAAGCTGTTTTATGATTATAATGTTGTGCATGCATGGGATTACGGGCTTACTAACATCTTGTTCTTTTTAGTTTGGGGTCTGAATTAACGATGTTGAGCTTAGTCCCTGTGTTTGGTAAGTGGGATATGAGGGTAAGTCGTATTTACCGTTGAGTTATTGTGTGTGTGAAGTAAATTTGAAATGGGGTAACTTTATGGTTAAACCAATATTGGAGTTCCTTTATGGTTGGCCGGGAGCCTGAGAACATAGTGAAATCTGGGTCTTTGCATTATTGGTTTTGCTTGTTAGATGGTAAACCAAACGAGATGGTGAAAGCCGGTTGGTTTTGCTTTGTATAATTATTTGAAATAAATGAGTTCAGAAATCATATGTTTTCCCACTGATAAAGTAATTGAAAATATTTGATTTGACCTATTTGCGTCAATACATGCAGCCTAAATGTCATTAATCTAGAGGAAAAGGCAAAAAGGGAAAGGGAGATGCAGAACCAGATTATCGAGGAAGCCGAAGAATTTAAGCGGGCCTTCTATGAGAAACGGAAGCTCAATTGTGAAACCAACAAAGCTCACAACAGAGAAAGGGAGAAGGTAGTAATTCTAAAACCCATTATGTTGTTCTACCTCCCCCTTAATCCTTATTCCTTCACCGTCCCTCCCTCTACCTTATTTGCTTGTACATGCATTCTACGATCACCATCAGTGCTTCATGTCTAAGACGTAAATTTGACTTTCTGTGCAGCTGTACCTGGCCAACCAAGAGAAGTTCCACAAAGAAGCTAACAAACATTAATGAAAAGCACTAGCGGAGTTGATTCCTCGTGAGGTTCCTAATATTGAGAAGAAGAGAGGGAAGAAGGATCCAGACAAGAAGCCCTCAATTGTTGTCATCCAGGGCCCAAAACCTGGTAAACCGACTGATCTTTCAAGGATGCGGCAGATTTTCCTGAATCTTAAACAGAACCCACCGCCACACATGATGCCACCCTCACCTTCCAAAGATGGTAAGTATGCAAAGGGAGAAAAAGATGGAAAGGAGTCCAAGGATGGCGATGATACAAAAGATGCAAAGGGAGGAAAGGGCGCAAAGGACGCCAAGGAAGGAGGAATGGACGCAAAGGATGCCAAGGAAGGAGGAAATGGCGCAAAGGATGCCAAGGAAGGAGGAAAGGATGCAAAGGAAGCAAAGGATGTGAAGAACGGAAAAATTAATTCACCAACCGCAGCTGGAGCTGCAGCTGCAAGCGCACCTGTTTCGCCTGCCAAAGATGTTACTGCCAATGGTACTCCCGGCTCATCAAAACTAGAGGCTTCAGCTGAACCAGAGGGTGAACAACATTTGGAAGCCACGCCAACTCCTGCGGAGTAATGACCCTTCATATATATTTTTTACGTTATCTTTGATTCTATTGCTTAGAAATTTACTACGAAGAATAAACAAAATCATTTGTCAATGATCCAGAGTCTGCATCATGGAATGTACAGACTGCAGAGATTTTCTTCCTAACTTGCTCTAGGTTTTTGTAGGCTTAGTTTCTAAAGGGAAACCAACTTCATAGAATTCAATTTTTCACATTTATTTTTTTTGCATAAACTTGCATTCCCCCTTGTGAAAAACATATCTTTGACTGTGCAAATTTCATAATTGAAATCGTTCAATTTCTTAATTTTTATTTGAAATATCACCCCTACAAAAAATCATTTCAATCGGAAATCATTTAATCATTCAAATGTATGAAAACATCAATTTCTTAACGATGAAGTGTTGAATGATGATAAACAAATACCAAGTAGTTGTACAAATTATCGAAAAGTTGAAAACAATAAATGGCAAGATAGTTTCAAACTGTGTATGATTGTCACATGTAATCAATTACATCACTGGTTTATTTTATATGGAAAATAACCAAACAAATGCAAACTCAAAGAGTGATTATTTCAAAGCTTTGCCTGCAATCAAGCAAATCTTGTTCAGTTTTATATCCTCCGGCGAACATTGACCGATTGGAAGGTTACTGCTTGTAGTGGGCGAGAACACTATATACGGTCTGTATGATAGTAAGAATGAGAACAATGAAGATCGCATTTGAAATTGACCAGATTGACGATGGATTATATAGATAATTCCTTTTAATCCCCGCAAGCCAACGCACTACTACAAAATGGTCTTATTGTGTCGGTGGGTGGTGTCGCTTTAATATAATATAGTGGCGCATAAGATATTTGCAACACTATATAGACATGACGTCGGAGTTATATGTCGCTTATAACGACGTTAAATGTTAACGTCGCTTATAACCGACGTTAACATTTAACGTCGCTTATAAGCGACATATAATTTAATAATTTTAAACACTGGCGTCGCTTATAAGCGACATAAAGTTGAAGTGTCGCTTATAGCCGACACTAATTATTGTTTTTAAATATTTTAAAGCTCGCGTCGGTTCTGACCGACATAGATTTTAATTTTTTAAAATATTTTGAAACCCAGTGTCGGTTGTAGGTGACGGATAGATGGCTTTATATACTCTCCCCCGTGTATAATACACAAGTTCATTTATTTAAAAATTCTAATTTAAGTACTTAGATAAATTTGTACTATTTATGTTAGATTAAGAAATATATTATGTTAAATTAATTTGTTTTGCACTCTAATTGTTATTTTAATTTATTTTTGTTGTTATTTTGATAACTTTTTGGTGTTATTTACTAGAATAGATTAGATGAGGAAAATTTTGAGTTCTCGCAAAAAGTGAGCTCATTTGGTCTCCTTACATCTCTAAGAAACAGCGAGAAAAAAATAATTTCGGCGAGAAAATTGTTTTGTTGCTGTACATAAAACTAGCGAGGAAAAATTGTTATAAGTGTTATAAGGATGATCGAATACGTTCATCGTACTCTTATCGGGTTGAGGAGTGTATTTGTAAAAAATCATCAAAATCGGAGTTAAAATAACCGTTAAATCGTGAGTTTTCGTTTATAACCGTTGAAAGGTTTCGTCCCGTTACCTAATATCTGAATGTCAGTTTTTTACTACTTTTTACGTATGCGATCTTGGAGCATATACAAACAATTTTGATGGTTGGATCATTGAAACTAGTTTTGTAGAATGTGTATTCCGTCAAAACGATAAATTCAACAAACACTTGGAGTTTATTTTATACTTCCATTAAGTAGAACATAATATTTTGTGATAATGCAAATATTTTAAATTGAAGATTGAATTTGTTCATCATATTCTTATATGGTTGAGGAGTGTATTTGTAAAAAATCATCAAAATCGAAGTTAAAATAACCGTTAAATCGTGAGTTTTCGTTTATAACCGTCGAAAGGTTTCGCCCCGTTACCTAATATCTGAATGTCAGTTTTTTACTATTTTTTACGTATGCGATCTTGGAGCATATACAAACAATTTTGACTGTTGGATCGTTGAAACTAGTTTTGTAGAATGTGTATTCCGTCAAAACGATAGATTCAACAAACACTTGGAGTTTATTTTATACTTCCATTAAGTAGAACATAATATTTTGTGATATCCATCAGTGCAAATATTTTAAATTGAAGATCGAATTTATTCATCGTATTCTTATATGGTTGAGGAGTGTATTTGTAAAAAATCATCAAAATCGAAGTTAAAATAACCGTTAAATCGTGAGTTTTCGTTTATAACCGTCAAAAGGTTTCGTCCCGTTACCTAATATCTGAATGTCAGTTTTTTACTATTTTTTACGTATGCGATCTTGGAGCATATACAAACAATTTTGACGGTTGGATCGTTGAAACTAGTTTTGTAGAATGTGTATTCCATCAAAACTATAGATTCAACAAACACTTGGAGTTTATTTTATACTTCCATTAAGTAGAACATAATATGAATACAAAGAATGAATTCGATCTTCAATTTAAAATATTTACACTAGTGAATCTTATGTTATACTTAATGAAAGTATAAATAAACTCTAAGTGTTAGTGAATCTTATCGTTTTGATGACTTGGAATAAATATATTAATTATTTTATATATTTTAAGTGTTAATTAGACTATATTTCAATTAGTATGTGATGATATTTTATAATAAAATTATATCTATGTTTTTTATTACGTATTTTATTCAAGTTAAATTTTATTTATTAAAATCTTTAAATGTTACAAGAGATAACACAAAAAAAAAGATGGTTATTTTTTTTTCTTTGGGTTAAATATTAGGCGGGAAATGGATGGCCGGATTGGAAATTTCCCAAACATTAGGCGGGAAATGGATGGAAATATTAGGCGGGAAATTTCCCGGTTGTTTTGGAGGGGAAATTTGGGTTAAACTTAGTGTCGGTTTTAACCGACGCTATAATCTTTTAAAGCGACGCTATGTGAACTTCAAAAAGTGTGTCAGAAGTTGGTGTCGGTTTTAAACGACGCTATAATCTTTTAAAGCGACGCTACGTGAACTTCAAAAAGTGTGTCAGAAGTTGGTGTCGGTTTTAAACGACACCACCATTAATTTAAAGCGACGCTGTGTTTTTAATAAAGAGTGTCAGAAAGTGATGTGAATATCAGTAAAGTGTGTCAGGTTGGCGTCGGTTAAAACCGACGCCATGTGTATTTAATTCAACGCCATTGGCTTTTAATCCGACGTTAGTCCATCAATGTCGGTTTAAACCGACGCCAACTAAGTACCCATATTTAAACCCCTCTCTTGCCCTTTTCATCCGTGCTTTCATTTTCCCCTAATTTCAGTCTTTCTTCTTCTCCTTCCCCATTTCATCCGTGCGCCCCTTTCTTTCTCCTATTTCAGTTTTTCCACTTCTCCTTCCTGATTTGCTATGGATCACCATTTTGAAGATCAACATTATGAGGAACTCCAATTCGAAGAGGAAGAGCTCGAAGGTGGTTCATTTTTAAATTAGGGCAAAAGACTGTTTACTACCCTCATGTTTCATGGTTTTCAACATTTAGTACATCAATTTTTTTTCGTCCCAGAATCATACCTAAAGTGTTAATTTTGGGACAGTCTCATACATCCGTTAGTCAAACTGTTAATTCTCCCGTTAAGTGATGACGTGGCGCCCAGGTGGACAATGACTGGGCGCCACGTGTCATTTAAAATATTAAAATAATTAATTAAATTAAAAAAAAAAAAAGCAAATTCTTTACTTTTTTTCTTCCTTCTTCTTCTTCTTCCTTTGCGTTTGCAGATTCGGCTTTTTTTTTTTCCTTCTTCTTCTTCTTCTTCCTTCTTCCTTCTTCTTCTTCTTCTTCTTCTTCTTCTTCTTCTTCTTCTTTGCAGATTCGGTTTTTTTTTTTTTTCTTCTTCTTCCTTCTTCCTTCTTCTTCTTCTGGGTTGCAGATTCCCAGATTCGTTTTTTTTTTCTTCTTCTTCCTTCTTCTTCTGCGTTTGCAGATTCGGTTTTTTTTTCTTTTTCTTCTTCTTCCTTCTTCCTTCTTCCTTCTTCTTCCTTCTTCTTCTGGGTTGCAGATGGCGAAGATGAATGCGACGGTGGTGGCAACGGCGGCGGGTTTAGAGTTTCCATGGAAGCGGCTTTGGCAGCCGCGGCTTGGATGTCCCGGGGCGAGTTCGAATCGGGTCAGGGCAGCGACCCGGCGAGTCTTAGGAAGTTGAGGATCGCGGAGTTGCCTTTGATAGTCAGGGCCGCCACGTCGTGAGCACACGCGGCCATTTCAGGTGTCGAGAATGTGCCCAGCCAGATCTGATTCTTCTTCCGGGGCTCGCGGATTTCGGATACCCACTTGCCCCATGTCCGCATGCGGACCCCTCTGTAATCCGGATGCTTGCTGCTGGTTTCTCTGGCTCGCTTGGCCCGCTTCTGATCCGGTCCCGGCGAGTCGGACCTTTCCGGTAGCTGGTTTAGACCCGAGTTCGAATGGACTGGGAAAACCTAGATGAGGACGGGGAAGGTGGAGAGGGTGAGGACGAGTTGAAGCTTGACTCGTTCTCTGAGTGAGTTGGGTCAGCCATTGTTGAATACGGTGTCTCACTGAAGTGCTAATAAAAACCACGGAAAAAGATTGGAGCTTTCGTTTCGTTCTCTGGTTGCTATAAATGGAATGCGTTTTGGAAATGGAAAGGAGTCGGCTTTTGTGAGCTTCAGGCAGTGTGACTGAGTTGTTATATCAGAGTGAAGAGAGGGAGAGAGAGTTGGAGAGTGTGCGTGTTTGTTCCGTGTGTGAGTGAGTGAGGGAGATGGGGAAAGGAAGAAGAAACGGGAATTGAGAAAGAAGAGCAAATGAAGGAGGGGTTTTAGTAGAGGAAGGGAGGGGGAGGGAGAGAGAGAGAGATGTGAAGGGGAAAATGTGGGGCTTCTGTGTTAAGTGACCAGCCAACAACAGAAGGAGGAAGAAGAAGCAAGAAGAAAAAAAAAAAAAAAAAAAAAAAAAAAAGGGTCGAATCTGCAACCCAAAGGAAGAAGAAGAAGGAAAAAAGAGTAAAGAATTTGCTTTTTTTTTCTTTTTTAATTTAATTAATTATTTTAATATTTTAAATGACACGTGGCGCCCAGTCATTGTCCACATGGGCGCCACGTCATAGTTAACGGGACACTTAACAGTTTGACTAACGAATGTATGAGACTGTCTGTCACGCCCCAAAACAAGGATTAAGGGTAAACCTTGGGTTAGGACGTGAGTCACACCTTAATTATAACTTAACTAATAGAACTAAGTGTGTGACTTGAAATAAAAACAGGTTTAACCCACTTGGAATATAATTCAACTGAACAACATATCATTATTTAATATTTCTGTCAAGATTACAAGTTATGAACTACTCAAAGTTCACACAAAAGTAGTTCTTTATTCAAATAAGAAAACAAAAGCCAACAAGTTCATATTTTTATTTCTTTATACACATTTACACAACGGACAGCAAGCAGACTTTAAGTTTCTGGTTCTGTACCTGCAAAATTTAGTTAGGGTGAGCTTAAAAAGCTCAGTAGGGACCTATACCTTCATTACTAAAATATCAGAGAATAGTTAACATAGCAGAATTTAGGCTAAAATCAAAATGAGGCATGAGAATGCAATGCAAATGCCTTAACTGTACCCGTTAATCCACATAAGTAAACACCCAGACCTCGTACGTCCCATTCCGTACTTATACCACTTGATCCCGAGTATTTAAGTATATGAACTAACCCCCATCCCTAAACATCCCTGAACTTCCCTTTTTGTTAGTCATCTTGCCTAAACTCTTCGTCTCCAGTCCCGAATTACCCTTAAAAAAATCTGTGCACTGTGGGCTCGCCTGAGACCTGGTGCCTACTAAGAGTTTGGCTCAACTACACAAAAACTAACAGCCACTACCTTAAATTCCCAAAGACAATCCTACTTTACTCCCATATCACAAATCTGAATTTCATTTCAAACATTTATACTCAAACAGTCATCAGAATCAGCATTCAATTGGAATTCAATATGAATATCAAACTTGTATGCGTACTTAAGTAAGAAATAATCAGACTCATACATATAGAAGGTTTCCCAGAACCCCCTACCTTGAATTCGATTAATTTTGCTCTTTTGAAGAACCTAATCAGATCACACAAAAACACAACCAAAAGTATAAACACAAGTAACCAATATTAGAAACCAAACTAAGTACTAGATCACAAAATTAATATTATCAAAAGAAAGTACATAAATTCTGGAATCTTATACTCAAATCATGCCATTCAAATAAGATAAATAGACTAGAAAGAAATCTGAGATAGAAATTAGATGTGGTAAAAAAACAAAGTTTTACATCTCCAGAAAATCTGCAGAAAAACAGCATTACTGAACCAACTTTAGACTCCTTTTTGAACAATCAAAACTAAACCAAATCGTGTAATATTACATGGGTTTTGAAGTTTAGGTTCTGTACTTTAAAAGCATATAAAGTTTGTAGAAAACGGAACTCTAAATTGGAAGTTATGTCCAAACAAAGATGGGGTTTTGAAACTGAAAATCCAGTTTTCTGCTGCTGTCTGGCAGCTCGCGACCCAAGTTTGAACAAGGTTTTGGTTGATCAAAACTCAACGAAACTGAGTGAAATCAATTGGGTTACGATCATAAACACATGTATTCTTAACACACTAAAAATCTTCTCCAAAGGAGCACATATAGACCTATAAATTAAGAGCAAAATAAGGCTACTTGAAACTTGAGTTTTCTCTGAAATTAAATCAATTTTTTTCTGCAACTCACATCAATACACTTCCAATTCATATAACAGAATCCAAAACACTTCCAGGTAGTCCAGAAATCATATATACAATACCCAAATATAACATGACTCAAAATTAACAAGAAATTGCCCTTTTTAACCAAACCCTTAATCAAGAAATTTGATCTACACACCCAATCCGAGTTACCAAACTCTAATTCTTGTTCAAATTCGTTCGTTGAATGATTGAAAACCCTAAATAAAACTAAGAACTCCAAATATAAATCATGGCAGTTTCAATTCCACTTAAAGAAATTAAATTCGAAAAAATGAAAATGAACAAAGAACAAGAATTTACCCTTTAAAACTTCAAATCCTTCCTCCCAAATCACGTTCTCTAACTCTCAATTTCTCTGCCCTTTTCGATTTCTGATGCTTTTCCCACTTTTCTGCAACCCCTTTTATAGCTTCTCTAATCCTACCCAAACCTATCAGAATCATGATGAAAACTAGCTTCCTAGGCCATCCACCTCCTGCTTGTAGACCTCTGTGGCTCTTCTCCGTTCACCCTCTGTCGAACACACTCCTTGGTGAAACAGGAGATGAACAGCTCCCTAAACACACTCCTTAGATCAATCAGACGTCGACCCATCACACTAAATCCTAATTTCTACCCGATCTAAGTGTGAGGAAAGAAGATTTTTTTCCTAAAGCTATGGAAGACTCAAGAACATTCTTCCTTGTTTCTATCGCCCAGGAAGGAAGAAATGAAAATGAAATGGCTTTCCTTTCCTTTCCTGTTTTCTTTCTACGTAATTGGCTTCTTTTTTTTTTTCTTTTTTTTTTTTTTTTTTAATACTACTTAATTGTTGTACCCAAAAATAAAAATCCTTATTTGCCTTAAAACAATAATAATAATAACAATAAAAATAGATAAATAAAAAGTACAGTATTAAAAGCTACTAAACGAATAAAAACTAAGCAGACTAAAATTTTGTATAGAAACAATTATAATCACACTTCACTCTTAATTAAACGAGGGATATTACACTGTCAAAAAATTAACACTTTAGGTATTACTCTGGGACAAAAAAAACTTGATGTACTAAATATTGAAAATCACGAAACATAAGGGTAGTAAACTGTCTTTTGCCCTTTAAATTATTATGATTATTAGTATTAGTTTCTGTTTTGTATTCTAACTAGTTTTATGCTTAAATTGAAAATTTATTTTTGTTTCTTTGTTTTTAATTGTTTTTTCTGTATTTATAAGGATCAACTCAACGGAGACGCGAACCCTCAATTCTGAATTGGAAAGAACAACCTTATTCATTTGATTTGTCTGGAAAATGCATTAGTGATAATTCTAGTGTGTTTTCGAAACATGTAGCGGCAGAGGTTAGAGATTACAGAAATATTCCGATGATGGCATACTGGAATAAAGAAAAAACAAGGGTAAACGTTTCATTATAGCTTGAAATTTTTCTAATAAATTATTTTATTTTTTAGGAGATTGCCGAAAAAATAAGCATAATCGGTAGTTGAAAACTATGAACTACACAACCGGTTCAAAATCTTTCGCAAGAGTTCGGGAAGAATTTGTATTGGTTGTACATTTTTAAGAATTGTAGTTAATTTTAAATTTAATATATAGTTGGTAGAAATTTTATTTTTAATATGAAGTTTACTTAAAATTGTTTGTTTTTTCATTGACATATTGTGGGATTTATTTTTATGTAATTTTTTTAATTATTATTAATTAAAAACGGAATTTTTTTATTATTATTAATATATTTGGTGTTGGTTATGGACGACATTAAGTGTGAGTATTTTGAGTATTTTATTGTTTAACTGTTACGTGATGTCGGATTTGACCGACAGCAAGTGTGATATTTTAATTGTTTATTTGTCACTTAATGTCGTTTTGGACCGCCATCATATCAGATTTCCATGTCGCTTTTAAGCGACGCCATTGTTCTTTTTTATTTAATATTACTTTGCTTCTTGGTGGCGGATTAAGGATACAAAGCGACGTCAATACCTTTTTGTGACGGTAGTATTGGTGTCGGTTTCTCTATGCGACATTGCATGATTTAATGTCGGATTTTTACCAAAAATCCGACAGTAAGTGGTGTTTCTTGTCGGTTTTATACCGTCAGTGATACCCCGTTTTGTAGTAGTGACGCCTTAGCCGACGACGGAAATAATATTTCTCCACATCGTTTGCGAGTATAGAGTAAAGGAATGGGATACATTCAGTGTCATTGCAAAGCCTTCTGAACAAAAAAACTGTGTCCTCCTTGCTCAACTCAGTGTGTATAATTCCTTTCTGAGTGAGATGGTCTAAATCTTTGGTAGACTTGATAAGCTGATTGAACATCGTGGCATAAGACAAAATGTAACGGGGCATCAGTGAACACTGTTCGTAGGCTATGAGGTTTCTGAAGAGAGATCCTGTGTTCGCTCGAATTCTCATCCATGGAATTTCCATCACTCCCTTTTCGAAGTTGAAGGTTATGTTCAATAGACATGTCTCCAGGGCTGGAGGTTGAACTTTGACTCGAATTTCCTCAAGATGTGTCACTGAGGGAATAGCAGTCCAGAATATGTAACGCATCTCCTCAATGTCCACATTCCTGGTTGATGATCCGACAAGCAAATCTCTTACATTGGTGAGTAAATGTCTAAATTGCCATGTCGTCCTTTGCAAATCCATAAATTTGTATCCTAAGTAATAAACAATTAGCGGATTATTCATAATTTGGCAAGTTAGTTTCAAAGTAAGTTCATGTAGAGAAGAGTTGTCTGATGTTGTTGTGAGGTTGAATAAACAGTCGAGAACTTTCCACGGAAGCTGGTTTTCAAGCAGAAACAAGTCGTTTTGAACTCTCGACAACATCCCTGGCAGACTCAAAACACCATAAGGATCACGATCTTTATTCGTCATGCATTCGCGGATAACTTGTATAATAAAGCAACCATCGACCACCATCATTTCTACAAACTGATCGCTACTCAGATGATCAATCTTTTCGTCATAGCAGCCACGAAGAAACTCTTCTCTGCTTCTAATTTCTTTGACAAACTTCACCAAACTGGTGTCTGGAGTTGGTTTGCGATCGAGGAGGCGTTGCAAATTCCATAGCTTAATTTGTTCCATGGCTTGCAACTTTTTTCCTCCGTGGTGATACGGCCCGATTGAAACTACTTGTGGAACAAAAGCATTTTCATTGTCCCTGACAAGTTTACTAGGGACTCTAAATATGCAAGTAGGATCTGCTTCTGATAATTTCTGGGGAAGCTTTGTTTCGATGAGGATGCTAATAATTCGTCTTCATTGTTTTTGTTTCCGCTCAAAGTTTGGTTACCCACATCACTTCTTTCTATCTCACACCTCTCTACCTCCTCTCTTACTTTAATTACGAAGTGGTCACAGTTTGTATTGTTCTCATCAGCTGAGTCTGTCATCGTCAAATATTTCCAACACCAAATGTGACTCACCTAATCTGAAATTTTATATTAACAAGAACAAAAATTACAAATAATATCAACACATTAATTAATTAAACTACCAAATTTATTATTGGAACCATACATAAATTTAATACTGCTAGATACTAAATAAACAACAATCCATCCAATATTTATACTCTCTTTAGTAATATCTTTTTAATTACCGGAAAATAAATTAAAAGATATAGGATATGCCAAGGATGATAGGCTTGGGTTAACATCCAATTCCAAACCTCCACCTAACCCTAGCAAGACAAATATATATAGAGGTTTCTCTTGAAATTGTAGAATTTGATGATTTTGAAGCATGAATTAAAATTATTTAATGGTTGGACTTAATGGGGCATTTAAACTTGAGGGCCAAAAAATACTCTCTGGATTATGATCTGAAAGTTTTGAAATCTGTTTTTGGTCCAAATTTTAATACTCTATACGTATATATAAAAAAGGTACTCTTTAGATTAATTATATGTACATGTATTAAAAGATGATAATCAAATTTTCTGTTTAATTTACAGAATATAAGTGTTTCCTAAAAAAAAATAAAAAAAAGTGATAAGTTCAATGTTATAATGTTGTGCATTGTCATATGACCAAGGGCGGAGCCAGGATTTTTATCTTGGGTGGGCTAGCTGAAAATAGTACCATAAAATCATATGTTTATTTTTTTGCTTATATAAAATTATATAATAATCAATATAAAAGACAACAATATAATATAAACTATTCTTAAAATCATAATTCTAACCGATAAATTCAAGGACCATATAAATAATTAACCTACTATTTAAATCAAGAATAAGTAAATAAAGTGATTAAGAACGTACCAAAGGTGACATTCATTGGAAAATCGCAACAGAAAGTAAGGAATTGCGGAGATAGAGATTTAATTGTGGATTTAAAAAAAAATATTTTTCTTTTCTTGAGTAAGAAGCATAAATGCTAAATTACATAGGGTAAATGGTCTTTTTCTTTAAAGAATAAGGGGGATTGGAGATACTAATTTATAATTTTTAGCATAAAACGTATTATTTACTACCTATCATCTACTAAATATACATTAAATAATAATACGTATTGAAATTGAGTAGGCTATAAGCATGAGTTTACAAAAGAGTGATTCTATTCACAAACCCATTTTTACCTCCAACACAGCCTTAATAGTTTTTTGTCAGTGATCATCTTCAATTCATTCGATCCGAACAACCGAAAATTGAGAGGGGTATGTGAGCAGTAAAAATGAGTGCATGAATAACACTACTCTTACAGAAAACCTCCCTGGGCTACAGCCCACCTTAGCCTTGTGGGTGGCTACGCCATTGCATATGACATATGTTGATCAGAGAAGATTAAGGCATTAGCAATACCAAAATGCTAGTTTTAAATCCATGCCTCCTCCAAATGCTTTTACATCTTATAAGATCGAAGAAAATGGTGTCTGGAATAAATTTTGAAATTAAGATACTTTTCACGTTTCATTTGGTTTCTAATTTAACTTGTATTTAATTTGTAACTTATCTTTTATCTTAAATTTTTGTGCATGACTTGAGTTACTAAATATGTGTGAAATGTGAATGATGAATTATTAATTTTTGTTGTCGGTAATTTTTAACTTTTAAAAATAGGTTTTGGGCTAAAAGCCTAATTGAAAGCTTAAAAAGGCTTAAAAGGGTTTTGGGCTAAAAACATCTGTGAATAGAATTTTAACAAGAATTCAGATTTGGGAATAAAACAAATGGCCCAGTAAGAATGATATTTTCATTATCATACTATGTCAATCGAATAATTGGTATACCAAAATTCGATATACTAAAAGTTTGGTATGATAATGGTAACCGTACCAAACCTTTTTTTAGCCCTAGCAAGACCCCTCTGTATACAAGTCGTTGGGCATGGTTATGAGCCGAAATTCCTTTTGTGGAATTTCTCCCTCACAGACAGCCTTGACACAAATCTCTCATTCGAGTTCGAATCTAGCAAGGAGAAGCCTAGAGAGAACAAGGTACATAAGCAATCTAACCAAGCTAGATGCAACCAAATCCTACAAGTGATGGCTTTCGTGTTCGCGAACAAAGAAGACTCTCAAGAACGAGACGGGAGTTTGAATTTCATTATTCCACTAGGTGGATCCATTTAATATACATAATTTGTCAGCATATACTATAATTAAAAATAGAAAAAGCAGAAATTTCATACTAATAATACCTCGAGATCTAAAGCGTCGAATATTTGTAGGCAATTGATAGGAAAACTTACCAGGATCATCCAACTTTGAGAAACTTATGAGGTCCAATGAAGAAACTTATGAGTTCCAAACTCATATAATATTATAATGAAAGACCCTCAACACGCAAAGTCAATTGACTTGCAAGTCTTTTCACACTATTTCATTTAACGTCTTTCTATCATTCAACTGGTCCCCGCAAAATTTCTAGCCACTTTACTCTCGTCTCCCTCACTTAACTCTCATTTTTGCCTTTTCATTTTTTTTTTTTTTTTCCTTCTATTGCTATTTTGTCTGATGGTTCAGATGGTTTCCAGGTAATTGCATGCGAAAAGACCTTAGGTTTTCACCGTGTCATTATGTTATGGGAAATTTTATTTAAACTTGCGATTTTATTTTTGGAAATTTAGGTTTAAAATTAATAGATTGTTTTAATATAATGATATAATTATATAAAAGGGTTTAGGGAATAAATTGCATTGATAGGTCTTAGGTCTGATTTCCGCCTAAGCGAATTTGAACGACATTATTACTAGCTCATTGTGAGACTAATCTCATCCCCTCTCCTTAAAGTAGATAATATCTTTTGTAAAATACATAAAAAAAACTCTTCAAAAGAAAGTCAAACTTAAAATATTTTATTTACAAAATAAAAGACAAAATAGTGTACACCCTTCTCTAGTTTCTAGAGGCGACGTGTCGATTATATCAAGTCAATAGCTTAATTTGTTCCATAATACAAATAGTTTTTATGAGATTTATTTAAGACCGTATTATGTACACTAAGTTCAGGCTTTGGTGTCAGCTTTTCAATATGTTTGGGTAATGGACTTTCAAATATTAAGGTACGTAGGAAAAACCCAAAAAGATAAAATAAAAAAAGGAGTAGTGCATTATACCGCACTTGTATTATGTTCTTAATAAAGAAATGGCTCACTAACTGTGACAGCCCGTCCCAAAATTGTCTATTTATTTATGTCGAGAATGTGAATTTACGATTTTACCCTTGAGTGTTGGGTTGTGATTGTAGTTTGGGCTTAAGTGAAGACCCCAAATATTTGATTTTTGGACAAATCACCTTGTTTCCAATTTAGTGGGAACCTATTAGATTAGTATTAGGTTGCTAGGGTTTAGTTAGTTAACTTGGTCTTATTGTAGTTTTAAACCAATTAGGACTTAGAGTTTTGGGGTGGTTTTGTGTTGTTTGACTGGCTGTGTGAGGACCACACACACACGTACACACAAGCAGAACCTTCCTCTCTCTCTCTCTCTCTCTCTCTCTCTCTCTCTTTCTTCTCGGACTCGAACTCACTCTCTCTCTCTATTTCTGCAACTCGTACGGACAAGCAAAGTTGACCTTTAAACCTTCACAGATCGAAGGTGCTGAGGCCATATCTGAGACCTTTACAAGCCTACAAACACAACCATACCTTTGGTTGGTCGTGGCACCATCGAAAACCTTGAGAACCCGAAGGCTCCGTCGAGTGTACAGTGAACCAAAGGTGATCGTCGAGGTTTTCGCGTCGTGTTGAGGCTCAAAAAGGTATCTACTCACCTTCCCTAGTGCTTTGTGATCGTTTTTAGTTAAGTTTAACGTAGGAAAACCCAAGAACTGGACATTCCCGAGTTGGTCACTATTCACCAACTTTTAAATGTGTAGGTTTCTTCGAATTTCAGGGCCATAGTGAGTTTTAAGACGTCCTCACAATGCTTGGAGTGCAACGTTGAGGTATTTTGGACGTCGGGAAACCTATATTCGAAGTTGTGCAGAGGTGGCCGGAGTTTTGAGCTTTCTCCGGTGAGATCTCGTGGGTTTTAGGACCCAACTTAGGTATATTTGTGTTCTATTCGTTCTAAGCTTCATTTTGGTTCAAATATCGTGAAAAATGGTGCAAAAATGAGCAAGATATGAAGTTTGGAACTTTTTCCAGAAACCGGCGAACAGTCGCCGGCGTCCGGCGACTAGCGGGAGAAGACGAAGAATATTCCGTCAACTTTGACGGAATATTCTAATTGCGTTAGTTAGATTAAACGGAATATTCCATATTTTAACGGAATATTCTTGACGGCGTTAGTTGACACCGTCAGTGTGCCAAGCACATGCCCGCGCTTGGGCAGCGCGTATGGCCGTGCCTTGGCCGGCCCGTGGCGGCGCGTGGGTGGTCGGAAAATTATTCTAAAAATATGGGGTTGTGCCTGAGGTTGTGTAGATAACTTTGGTATATTCAAACACCCCATTTGAGCAATGTATGAGAAGTTATTACCGAATGTTTGTTAGGTGCTTTAAAAATAACCTTTTTTTAGTTGTTTCGCATATAGGTGAGACGTACGCGGAGGACGAGCATAACCAGGCGAGACTCGGGGGTTACCACCCTTCCACATACCAGTGAGTGGGCATTTATTTTGTACATATCTGTATATGCATAGTGTTTTTCCTAGAAAACGTATTTAAGTAGTTTTATTCATTCAATTGCCATCATGCATTATCATTATGTTAGAATGGCATTATAATTTCATTTATGCTATTATTGGTGTTGTGGACACTCAGGTAAGTTCCAGGTAAGGTTATGTGGTTAAGGTTAGGATGTATGGTTATGGTTTTGCTTAATGACAAAGTATTGTCGTACAAACCACTAGAGGTGGTTCCGACATACTCATTCTTGTCGTACAGACCATTATAGATGGTTACGACATAATATAGTCGTACAGACCACTAGAGGTGGTTCCGACATATTCATTCTTGTCGTACAGACCATTAGCGATGGTTCCGACATAGTATCGTCGTACAGACCACTAGAGGTGGTTCCGACTCGTATGTAGGCATGTCAAATGAGCTATAGGTTCAACCGTACAGGCCACTTAAGGTGGATCCGGTTGACACATATGCATTCTATTGTTAGTGCATTCTCTTTCATACGAGCTATTCATTTATGAAATTTGATTATATTGTTGGCATCTCATATGGCATCGTACCTTAGCTTTGATTTGAGATTTGTTTTGAGTTATACATATATCATTTCATATGTTCTATTTCTTGGAAAGCTATACAGGTTTTACAGTGAGGGGTTAGAACTTTTGAGAAGTCAATGTTTTTGGAAAAACCTTTGTTTTTGCCCACTCACGCTTTTGTTTTGCGCCCCTCCAGTTATTAGGTGAATTGGAAGCTGTGGTTCATGAGGTTCGGAAGGCGGTTCTGACAGACCTTGCTAATGTAAATTTGTTAGCCTTCGAGGTTTAAACTCGTCATACTTTGCTGGATTGTTCCTAGGCCATTTATGTTCTGATATTGTGTTGTGACACTTAATTCTTCACTCTCGCACTTTCATGTTATTTCTTTAGTAAGTTCCTAGGTTGGTTTTTATTTATTCACTTTCTTATCTTATTATCGCTTCCGCACTTCTCACATGGTTACGTCACCCTCACGTGACGGCCAGCACGTCTTGATTTAGGTCGGGGTGTGTCAATAACACATATAGATCTCATCTATGTTAGAAATATGATAAAATGTGGTAAGCGTATAATTTAAGAACAATAATCGCATAGGGTTAGGTAGAAAAAATTAAAAAATGAACCTCATGAGCATTACAAATTCATGTAATTTTGGATTTGTAAATATATAAACCAGTTTCTGTGAGTTTAAATCTTCTGCATCCATTTTATGTGTGATTCTTATAATTGATTGACACATGTTAAATAAAATTTTAAAGAATTTCACATATACCAATCAATAATATAAATAAAGAGATCCCCACACAAAATAAACACAAACGGCTAAAACTTGTAGTCCCTTTTGCACCACCAATTATGCTTCCCTCACACGTAGCAATTGAGGAAGAGAAAGATAAAACTCATCTGATCATCCCCTGCCACGCGCTTTAGAGAGATAAGAGTAAATTGTAGTTATGGTCCTTGAATTTTAACTCAATTGGAGCAATGGTCCCTTAACTAAAAATTCATTACCATTGGTCCCTCAACTTTAATTCAACTGGAGAAATTGTCTCTTAACTTTAACCAAATTTTAGCAATGGTCATTCCAATATAACTCGTTTTGACAAAAATTTTGACGTAGTTGACGAAAAGTATCATAATTACACACTTTGATGAGTTGAGGGACCCTAATTATATAAATGGTTATTCTAACATAACTTATTTTGACAAAATTTTGACTAAATTGATGAAAATGACTATATCTACACATTTTGATAAGTTGAGGGAACAATGGTAATGAATTTTTAATTAAAGGACCATTGCTCTAATTTAATTAAAGTTAAGGAATCATTGTTACAATTTCCTCTAATAAAACTCTTATGATCATCCACTGCCACGGGCTTTCTCTGGATCCGAACACGCCGATCTCACTCAATGAAAACAAGCTTAAGGCTATAACTCCAATTACTTAACTATCTCTAATCCTCATTTTCAATATACGACAACACCATTTCCCCTCTGAACCATGTCGTCCTCCGACTCCTTCCCCAACGACGACGTATCCCACGATCCCCATTGCCACTCCCCCACCGGCCAGCCCTTCGACGACGATGCCTACATGGGCTTCGACCCCGGCCTCTCTTCCCGAAATTACGACTCGTCGTTCAACCCTCCCACCCACGACGAAGACTTCCCCTCCTCCGCCGTCGACCCTCCCCCCCTCCCCTCCACTCTGATTTCCAGGACGACGTAGTTCTTCCCGGTGGCGACAACCACCACAACATTGATCAGCAGCAGCAGTCCCCCGAGGTGTACGCCTTCGGCATTTCCACACCTAAATCGGAATTCGTGTCAACTTTTGTTTCGGCGGTGCCCGAGGACAATGGCGGTGGCGGCGATGATGATGACGGGGAATTTTCGCCTCCAGTGAGCCGTGCTGCCTCCACCCGAGGAGATGCGGGAGGAAGGCTGTGCTCGCCGTGGGTGGCTTCGGTGAGCTCATATCCTAATTTGTTGGTTTGATCATATAATTATTAAAAACTACAATTTTGAATGGAAGTTGTTTGCTTGCAAAAACAGAGCTTAATTATAACCATGGCATTAATTATTTGATTAAGTTGGATTTAAAAGCTGTTTTATGATTAATAATGTTGTGCATGCATGGGATTAAGGGGCCTAATAACATCTTTTTTAATTTGATTTCTGTGTTCATTACCCTTTGTTCTTATTAGTGTGGGGTATGAATAAAATAAGGTTGAGCAGTTGAGCTTTGTCCCTGTTTTTGGTAAGTGGGATATGAGGGTAAATCGTATTTACTGTGATTTTGTGTGTGTAAATTTGAATGGGGTAACTTTGATTGATTTGCTTGCAAAATGAGCTTAGATCTTTACGGGATCATTGCATATGTGCGAATTCGTCTTTCCTTTTTTGATTGTTTTCGTTAGCTGATTCCGACCGTTGGTATCGGAACTAATGGCAAGTAACAGACCACCTTATAAGATGGATTGCAATGACTCCTCTAGTCTCTAAAAGGAACCTAATATTCACTTCTGGTTCACTCGATAGAAACTAGATATTGTTGAATTGCCAATGGACGAGGGTTCCAAGTGCTAGCGTTTCCCAGATTCCATTCCATTGTACTATTGTAGTAGGCTATGCAACATTTTGTACTAATTTTTTCTATTGCGATCTCCCAATCCTCTAGATTTTCGTACCTTTATGGTTAAACCAACGTTGGAGTTCCTTGAATGGTTGGCCGAGAGCCTGGGAACATAGTGAAATCCTGGATCTCTGCATTATTGGTTTTACTTGTTAGATGGTTAACCAAACTAGATAATGAAAGCTTGTTGGTTTTGCTTCTTAAAATTATTTGAAACAAATGTGTTCAGAAATCACATCTTTTCTTTCCCCTTGTTTTCCCCTGCACTGATAAAGGCATTGAAAATATTTTGATTTGACCTGTTGGCGTTAATACTTGCAGCCAAAATGTCATTCATCTAGAGGAAAAGGAAAAAGGGTAAAGGGAGATGTGGAACCAAATTATCGAGGAAGCTGAAGAATTTAAGCGGGCCTTCTACGAGAAACGGAAGCTCAATTGTGAAACTAACAAAGTTCACAACAGAGAAAGGGAGAAGGTAGTAATTCTAAAACCCATCATGTTGTTCTACATCTTCCGCAGTCCTAATTCTCTCACCCTCCCTCCCTCTCCCTTGCTTGCTTGTACATGTATTCTACGATCACTATCAATGCTTCATATCTATGACGTGAATTTGACTTTCTGTGCAGCTGTACCTGGCCAACCAAGAGAAGTTCCACAAAGAAGCTGACAAATGATTCCTCGTGAGGTTCCTAATATTGAGAAGAAGAGAGGGAAGAAAGATGCTGACAAGCAGCCCCCAATTGTTTTCACCAGGGCCCAAAACCTGGTAAACCGACTGATCTTTCAAGGATGCGTTAGATTTTCCTGAAGTTGAAACAGAACCCTCCGCCATACATGATGCCGCCCCCACCTGCCAAAGATGGCAAGGATGCAAAGGGAGAAAAAGAAGGAAAGGATGCAAAGGATGCAAAGGATACAAAGGATGCAAAAGGAGAAAAGGAGGAAAGGATGCAAAGGAAGGAAAGGATGCGAAGAATGGAAAAATTTATTCACCAACCGCAGCTGAAGCTGGTGCTGCAAGTGCACCTGTTTTATCAAAACCAGAGGCTTCTGTGAACCAGAGGGTGAGCAACATTTAGAAACCACGCTATCTCCTCCAGAGTAATGATCCTTCATTTTATTTTATTTTATTTATTTATTTATTTTTGTTCTTTATATTATCTTTGAGTCTAATGCTTAAAAATTTACTATGAAGAAGAATGAACACAATCAGTCTGCAGAATGGAATGTACAGACTGCAGAGTTTTCTTCCAAACTTCCTCTAGGGTTTTGCAGGCTTTGCTTCTTAAGCAAAGCCACCTTCATCGAATTCAATGCTATCGCATTTATTTTTTGAATAACGTATCTTTGACCCTACAAATTTCATAATCGGAATCGTTCAATTTCTTAATCTTCATTTGAAGATCACTCCTAACAAAAAAATCATTTCAATCGGAGATTATTTAGTAAATGTATAGAACAAATCAACATTATAGATACCAAGTAATATATTCATGATAAACTGTTGAATGATGATAAAATAATACCAAATAGTTATACAAATTATCCAGAAGTTGAAAACAATAAATGGCAGGGTGGTTCCAAACTGTATGATTGTCACACATAATCAATTACAGCACTGCTTTATTTCATAACTTTGCCTGCAATCGCGCAAGTCTTGTTGAATTTTTTGTCCTCCGGCGAACATTGACTGATTGGAAGGTTACTACTTGTAGTAGGCAAGAACACTATATAGGGTCTGCATGGCGGTAAGAATGAGAATAATGATGACCGCATTTGAGACTGACCAGATTGACGATGGATTGTATAGATAATCCCTTTTGATCCTTGCAAGCCAACGCCTTAGCCGACGACCATCATTATATAAATACACATCGAGGGCGAGTTGAGAGTAAACGAACGGGATGGATGCAGTGTCATTGCAAAGCCTATTGAACAAAGAAACAGTGTCCTCCTTGCTCAGGTCGGTTACTACAATTTGTTTCTGAACGAGAGAGCCTAAATCTTTGGTAGACTTGATAAGCTGATTCAGCAGCATGGCATAAGACAAAATGTAATGGGGCGTCATTGAACACCGTTCGTAGGCTATGAGGTTTCTCAAGACACATTCTGTCTCGGCTACAATTCTCATGAGTGGAATTTTCATCACTCCATTATTCTTGTCGAAGGTTATGCCCAACAGCTCTGTCTTAAGGGATGCAAGTTGAAATTTGACTCCAATCTCCTCAAGATGTGTCACTGAGGGAATGGGATCCCAAAATCCATAAGGACGGTCCTTATTCTTATATAATGATCCAACAAGCAAATCTCTTGCATTGTCAAGTAAATGCATGAATCGCCATGTCTCCCTTTCCTTATCCATAATTTCTAAAATTGAGTACTCGTTGATCATCCGATTTTGCATAACACTGGAAATTAAGCCCGGAGTAAGTTTATGTAGAGTAGACTCGTCTGATGATGTTGTGAGGTTGAATAAACAGTCGACAACTTTCCACGGAAGCTGGTTTTCAAGCAGCAACAAGTCGTTTTCAACTATCGACAACATCTCTGGCATTCTGAAAACTTCATGATCTCTGGAAATCGGATTCTTTCCGCGGATAAGTTCTATAGTAAAGCAACCATCGACCACCATCATTTCTACAAACTGATCGCTACTCAGATGATCACCAAGCTTTTCGTCATAGCAGTTACGAAGAAACTCTTCTTTGCTTCTAATTTCCTTGACAAACTTCACTAAACTGGTGTCTGGAGTTGGTTTGCGTTCGATGAGGCATTGCAAATTCCATAGCTTAATTTGTTCCATGGTTTCGAACCTTTTTCCTCCGTGGTGATACGGCCCAATTGGAACCACTCGTGGGACAAAAGCATTTTCATTGTCCCTGCCGAGTTTATTAGGGACTCTGAATATGCAAGTAGGATCTGCTTCTGGAAATTTCTGGGGAAACCTTTTTTCTATGAGGGACGCTAATAATTCGTCTTCATCTCTTTCGTTTCCGCTCAAAGTTTGGTTACCCGCATCACTTATTTGTATCTCACGTCTCTCTCCCTCCTCCCTTACTTGAATTATGGAGTGATCTCTGTTTGCACTATTACTCTCCTCAATTAAATCTCTCATTGTCAACTCTTTCCAACTCCAAATGTGACTCACCTAATCAAGTATTATATATTAACAAGAACAAAAATTACAAATAGTGTCAATACGTTAATTAATTAAACTACCAAATTTATTATTGGAACCATACAAAAATGTTATAACGTCAGGTTTATTTAATGTATTTATTGAATAAATAGTAATTCACTCAGTATAGAACATGGATTATACTAATGTCACTTGATTAATATTCCTTTTTTAAATATTGGAAAATAAATTAAAAGATATAGAGTATGCCAAGGAGGATGGGACATTCACCCTAACTCTAGCAGGACCACTAAGGGTGTCTGAAATTCATTAATTCCGCTAGATATGAACCTAAACGAGTTTTATTTGATATGTATGATTTTCCAACATATACTATAATTAAAAATAGAAAAAGCAGAAATTTCATTATGATAATAGATATGAACCTAAACGAGTTTTATTTGATGTGTATGATTTTCCAACATATACTATAATTAAAAATAGAAAAAGCAGAAATTTCTTTATGATAATACCTCTAGATCTAAAACGAGGAAGAATAATGTTAAGTAGACTAAATTTGTAAACTAAACGATGTATCACCAATAAGAAATAAGCACAATAATCTGCACTTGAGTAATAATCTAATCATCAACTTTCATGTCATGTAATTTACAAAATGTAATCTTTCTAACATTAGTAGACAGCAGGTAGGAAAACTTACCTGAATCAGAAATTTATGAGGTCGAATGAGGAATCCTTCACGCCCCCTCCCTCCCTCAGAGCATACATAAATCTATATTTCCAGTTCCAGACTCATATATAATGTGAGAATGAAACACTCTCTCGACACTCAAAATCGATTCCCTTGCAAGTCTTTTTACATTGTTTCATTTAATAAACGTCTTTCTATTATTCCCCTCACAATAAAAGGGAATAAAAAAAAGCTCTAAGTTGCATACTCTCGTCTCTCTCACGTAACTCACACTTTTGCCCTTTTGATTTCTATTTTTTTTTCCTTCTTCTATTGCTATTTTGTCTAATCGTTCAAATGATTTTTATTTAATTGCTTGTGAAATGAAATAAGGTTTCACCCCTATCATTGCGTTAGAGCAACTCCACTATTTAGAATTAGAACTATAATTGCTCACATAATTAGACAATGAATAATTGTTGTTTAATAACTAGTAATTATTCTAGTGCATCTTCACTCTTTAAAATAATTTGCTCGGGTAGTAGTAATAAAAAATTAATAAAAATATATGCTTTATTATAATTTTTTTTCTTTTTCTTTTTCTTTTTCTTTTTCTTTCTTCTTTCATTTTTCTTTATTCCCGTCTCTGAAAACCTCTCCTCCGTTTCTCCCTTTTGTCCTCCGTCCCCATTCCTATCCAGGGCCGGTCTAGAGTTTTTTGAGGCCCGGGGCGATGCCACAAAATGTGCCCTCTTTTATATAAGAAAAAAAAAATTTCACACGTAAGACATCGATAAAATTATACTTAGAAAAACACTTCAAACTTAATAATTTAGAAACACGGAAAAACTAATTTATTTTGTATCGTGAGAAGGAAACAAAAAAAAAAAAAAAAAAAAAAAAACTCCGGGTTTACAAGTAGATGGATATGAGTTTTGTTTTCAATTTGAACTTTTAAAGTGTTTTTGTATGAATCGTGATGTGTTTTTTTTTATTTACTAACCTTGTCAATATGGGACTAAAAAAATAATTATGTTTTTGAGTCTTTAGTTGATATGTATAAGTAATAAATGGGTACTAAATTAAACTTTTTTATGACACGTCATATGATTTGTAAATTTGGTTTAAAAATTTGGTCAACACATTACTCTTTGTTGAAGATTAGACTTGAATTTGAACAAATGTTTTAAAAATAACAACTCACATAGCTACTAGCTACTAATTAAAAATAAATTAACAACCAAACAAAAATTTGAAAAAATTGAAAAGTAAATAAGCACACATGGTGTTTTGAACCCAAGACCTCCTCATTAATTTTAAATGACATAACCACCAGTTCTAGTTAAATTTCTTTGTCATTGAACCAAATTTTATAAATTTATACTCTTATGAAAACATATATAAATATACCACTCTAATAATTTTGGTGCCCCCAATTATTTTGGGCCCTGGACGGTCGCTCTTCCCGCACTGGGCCTGGGCCGGCCCCGTTCCTATCCTTTCCGAGTAGCAATCCTCCGAATTTTTAATAAACCCCATCACAATCCTCCATATTCCCAAACCACTGCGACTGCTCAAGCTTAGTGAAGCTGAAACGCCAACCTTGGGCTTCTTCCCGACGAGTGAACCACTTTCAAAGGATCCATCGATGGAAGAAGACGCCGGCGGCGACTCCATCGTGTTCTTCGCCTTGATCGAGCCCATCGCCTCCTCCTTTTCTTCCGTCTTCGACATCTCCCCCTCCTTCCCTCCTCCTGTCTTCGATATATGGTTCCCATAAAACTATTTAACGTGCAGCTGTTAGCATGACGTCATATAGACTCTGGCGCAGGGTCTGGTATCAATTGCCTGACCGCTTAGTCCGGCGATGTTGGGTGCACGTTTTGCCCGACTTTTTTCAATGAGCTGGAGCTGTTTATTCTGAATTTTGGGCAAAAACAGAGCTTAACTTTAACCATGGCATTAATTATTTGATTAAGTTGGATTTAAAAGCTGTTTTATGCTTATAATGTTGTGCATGCATGGGATTAAGGGCTTAATAACATCTTGTTCTTATTAGTTTGGGGTCTGAATTAACGATGTTGAGCTTAGTCACTGTATTTGGTAAGTGGGATATGAGGGTAAGTCGTGTTTACTGTTGAGTTATTGTGTGTGTAAAGTAAATTTGAAATGGGGTAACTTTATGGTTAAACCAACATTGGAGTTCCTTGTATGGTTGGCCGGGAGCCTGAGAACATAGTGAAATCCTGGGTCTTTGGATTATTGGTTTTGCTTGTTAGATGGTTGACCCAACGAGATGGTGAAAGCTTGTTGGTTTTGCTTTGTATAATTGTTTAAAACAAATGAGTTCAGAAATCACGTTTTCCCTTGCACTGATAAACTCATTGAAAATATATTGATTTGACCTATTGGCGTCAATACATGCAGCCTAAATGTCATTCATCTAGAGGAAAAGGAAAAAAGGGAAAGGGAGATGCGGAACTAGATTATCGAGGAAGCCGAAGAATTTAAGTGGGCCTTCTATGAGAAACGGAAGCTCAATTGTCAAACCAACAAGGCTCACAATAGAGAAAGGGAGAAGGTAGTAATTCTAAAACCCATTATATTGTTCTGCCTCCCCCGTAATCCTAACTCCCTCACCATCCCTCCCTCTACCTTATTTGCTTGTACATGCATTCTACGATCACCAGAAACCCAGAAAAACTCTAAAAGAGATAAGAACCAACACAGCTGTTCATCTTTCTACAATTAGAAAACTAAACTAGCCGTTACATATTTGAATCTAAAAGCTATTGCTAATAACAGAAAGTCTTCTTCTTCTTTGTTTTCTTCAAGTCCATCTGCAGGATTATCATCTGCAGGTTAATTCAAGCTTGTGAGGAGCTTAATTCTCAACAGCCTCTCCTAAGCTGCTCACTGGTTTTACTCCAAGTTTAAGTCTCAAATAGTTGAATCTTTCTCTAGGCAATGCCTTTGTAAAAATGTCTGCGAGTTGCTCTTCACTTCTGCAAAACTTCATCTCAATCACCCCTTCTTGTAGTGTTTCCCTTATGAAATGAAACTTCCTATTTATGTGTCTGGTTTTCTGGTGAAAGACAGGGTTCTTAACCATGGAGATTGCAGACATATTATCACAGAATAGGGGTGTTGCATCAGCTTGCATTTCCCCAAAGTCATCAAGTACAAACCTTAGCCAAATGGCCTGTGCAGTGGCTTCAGCTGCGGAAACATACTCAGCTTCTGCAGTTGATAATGCAACTGTATTTTGCTTCACTGAGGCCCACGAGAAAACCCCACTACCAAAACTAAACGCATATCCTGAAGTACTTCTGCTGTCATCTTCACTGCCTGCCCAGTCTGCATCACAGTAGCCTACTAGGATTGCATTTCTGTCTTTTGTATATTCTATTCCATAGTTCAGTGTGCCTTGCACATATCTGAGAACCCTCCTTGCAACTCCAAAATGCTTCTTTGTAGGACTATTCATGAACCTTGATAGCAAACTAGCAGCATACATCAAATCTGGCCTAGTTGCTATCAAATACAAGAGACTCCCAACAATTTTCCTGTACATGCTTTCATCAGCCAGTTCACTTCCATCTATCTTTTTGAGTTTCTCACCAGTTGGTAGAGGAATAGACACAGGTTTACAGTCTTCAAGACCAAACTTCACAAGCAATGACTTTGCATACTTGCTTTGGTGAATGAACACACCATTCTCAGTTTGCAAGATTCCCATTCCTAAGAAATGATGGAGTAGGCCTAAATCAGACATCTCATATCTTTGCATCATCTCCTTTTTGAACTGAGTAGTGTTTTGCTGCTACCAGTGTACACAATATCATCAACATATATTGAGACTATGATTAAGCCTCTTTCACAGTCAGACTTGGTGTACAAAGTGGCTTCACTTGTGCTTCTGCTGAATTTGCAATCTGTGAGATATGCATCAATCTCACTATACCAGGCTCTAGGTGCCTGTTTTAAACCATACAAGGCCTTCCTCAACTTGTAGACTTTGTGACCTGAATTCACAACTTCAAAACCCTCTGGCTGCTCAACATAAACCTCTTCTTCAAGTATCCCATTTAAGAAGACATATTTCACATCTAATTGAAATAACTTCCAACCTTTTTGAGCAGACAAAGCAATAAGAGTTCGAATTGTATCTAACCTTGCCACTGGGGCAAAGGTCTCATTGTAGTCAATTCCAGGTTTTTGTGCATACCCCTTTGCCACAAGTCTGGCCTTGTGTTTCTGAACAGTTCCATCAAGGTTTAGTTTAGTTTTAAATACCCATTTTACTCCAATAACAGGTTTATCTGTGGGTCTATCAACTAGCTGCCAAGTATCATTTTTCACAATCATATCAAGCTCAGTATTCATAGCTTCTTGCCAAGCTTGATCTTGAGCAGCTTCTTGATAACTTTCTGGTTCCACAAGACTCATGTGACATCTAGCATATATTTCTTCTAGGCTTCTCAATTTCACAGGTGTTGAACTAGGAGTTGAGATTTGACTCTGCACTTCACTCCTGCTAATTGATGAACTGCCAGGACTTGAATTAGGTTGAGGGCTTTGAGGAGTTTCAAACTGAATCTCATGATTTGAGTCCTCCTGCACTTCTTCATTGACATGTTCATGATTGTCAAAACTGAGAGATATTGAAGGTGTTTCAACCTGCTTGCATTCCCAGTTCCAAAACTGATCTTCATTGAACACAACACTTCTAGATAGAATAATCTTCTTGGACTGCAGATCATAGACTCTATAGCCTTTCTCACAGCTGCCATACCCCATAAAGATGCCCTTACTTGCCTTCTCATCAAACTTTCTTCTTAGCTGTGAGGGAATGTGAATGTAGCATATGCATCCAAACACTCTCAAATGTTTTATGCCTGGTTTTCTGCCTGTAAAAGCTTCAAATGGAGTCTTGCCTTCTACTGAGATTGTAGGACATCTATTCTGCAAGTATACTGCAGTTCCAACTGCTTAAGCCCAAAACTTCACAGGGATGCTTTTCTCAGCCATCATTGACCTTGCCATTTCTCCAATAGTCCTGTTTCTTCTCTCAGCAACTCCATTTTGCTGAGGAGAGTAAGCCACAGTCAATTGCCTCTCCATTCCAATGTTAGAACATAAATCCAAGAACTCATGTGAGGTATATTCACCTCCTCTGTCACTTCTTAGCTTTTTAAGATTGAATCCACTCTGTAGCTCTACAAAAGCTTTAAACTTCTTGAACACATTGAATACATCAGATTTGTTTCTGAGAAAATATACCTAACACATTCTTGAGAAATCATCAATGAATGTGATGAAGTATCTGTTACCACCAATGGATTCATTCTGCATTGGTCCACAAACATCAGTATGCACCAGTTCTAATGGATGGCTTGCCCTCCATGCTTTCTCTTTATCAAATGGTTCCCTGTGCATCTTCCCAGCAATACAACTTTCACAGATTTTCTTCACTTCAGATAGTTCAGGTAATCCAAGTACCATTCCCTCTCTTTGCATCTTTTTCAAATTACCAAAACTTAGGTGTCCTAACCTCTTATGCCAGATCCATGATTCTTCTTCGATTGAAGCTCTTCTAGCTACTGGATTTATGGATTCTAGGGACAATGGAAAACACCTATTTCCTGTCATAATTACCTTGGCTACAACATTCTCAAGGTTGCTGTCATCAAATATTATGGCCATATTATCACCAAACAACACATAGTAACCGTGTTCCATCATTTGACCAACACTTAAAAGGTTTTCATCTAACCCTGGAACCAACAGAACTTCATTAATGTATCTCTTTCCATGCTTTGTATCCACTACCAGTGTTCCCTTGCCTATTGCTTGAACCAGATCCCCAGTCCCCATTTTAACTTTGCAAGTGACTGTTTTGTCTAGATTCAACAATAATGCCTCTTGAGAGGTCATGTGGTTGCTGCAAGCACTATCAACAAACCACACAGATCTATCTTGAGCTATTGAGGCTGAGTGACATGCATAAAACATTGTACCAGTAGTTATATCTTCCTCCTTTGCATAATTTGCAACTTGTTTGTCATGGTCACAGTCCCTTGCAGCATGTCCAAATTTGCCACACTTGCCACATTTTGGTTTTCCCTTATACCTACAAATGCCAAAGTGATATTTACCACAAGTTTGACACTGTGGTTTCACTGTGCCTTGACTACTGCTACCTTGTCAGCCTTGAAACATGTTTCTGTTGCTCCAGTTTCCACCACTTTGATTGTTCCAGTTTGAATTTCCATTCCCATTCCAGTTACTATTGGGTGGCCAGCTCTTCCCCTTTCTATTTTGCTGCCATTTGTTGTTCTGTTTACCCTGTGCACCTTTATAATTTCCACTAGTACCGCTACTATTACTGCCTCCAATTTTCAGACTGCTAAATGCCCTCTCAGTACCAGTAACTTTGTCTCTTTCATCATGTAGATCCTCTCTTTTGTCATAGACTTTAACAGAGGCTAACACTTCTTCAACCCTTATAGAATCAAGATCTCTAGTCTCCTCTATTATGGACACTATAGACTTGTATCTTCTACTTAAACTCATTAGTACTTTCTGCACAATCCTCTTCTCAGACACATCTTCACCTAGTGATTTCAGATTATTCACTATTTCAAATAACCTAGCCAGGTAATCATCTAGTGTTTCACTATCTAGCATTCTTAGGTATTCAAAATCAGCTCTAATGGCTTGAAGCTTGACAGCTCTTACCTTCTTGTCTCCTCTGAACTCTCTTCTCAGAATTTCCCAAGCACCCTTTGCAGTCTTCTCATTTCTGATTCTAGGAAATAGCTCATCAGAAATTGCTCCTTGAATGAGACTTAGAGCCTTGGCATTCTTGATCTTTTCCTCCTTTGAGACAACTGGTCCTTCAACTGGAATGTGCTCTGACTCGCTTTCTCCTTCTTCCTCAGAGACTTCCTCTCTGGGAATTTGTTGTTCAGCAAAGCCAGCTTCAACCACATCCCATAGATCGTAGGCTATGAGAATGGTTTCCATTTTCACGGCCCAAAAATCATAGTTGGTGCCGTTAAACTGTGGAGTCCTTAGATCTCCTCCAGGTGAACCTGATCCAGCCATTTCTCAAGCAAGAACAGCAAGAAAATTTAATAAAAGAGCCTCTTTTAGAGTTTTTCTGGGTTTCTTTCGAAGTTGGTTTTCACTCACAGTATCACTCCCTTCTTCGGAATCAAACCTAGAGCTCTGATACTATGTTGGAATTTTTGGATCGCCGGGCCCGTCCCACTCTAACGACACCGATACTGTCCCCAACTTAACTACCTGCCCAATCCGTCAGGTGTGGGGTTTTACCACAAAAGGCCTCAGTGTTAGTTAGAGTGGGGTAATCATATTTAAACCCCTTGGTTTCCTTTCCCACCACCGATGTGGGACTTTAACACTCCCCCTCACGTGTAACCTCATTTAGTGGTTCACACGTGGAGATCCACATCGGTAATTGAAACTCAGAGGTCGGCTCACGTTGGGCCCACTTGTTTTCAATTGGAACTCAGCGGTCGTCTCTATATTAAGAGCTCAGACTTGTTTCCTTCTGGGTGGTGACAAGCTCATTGGCTTTGCCACACAAGCTCTTTGGCTTGCACGGGCCCGCAACCGTGGGCTCTGATACCATGTTGAAATGGTACCAGGCCATGATCGATTGTTAAGTTATATTTTTAGGACTTTGGATTTTTGGAGGCTTGGAAGAGGTAAGAACAGGAGATGTAAAAAGAGATACAAGTACTAAGGAGTAAGAGTATGATTTCATTTCACCAAAATTCATGTCTAAAACGTGAATTTGACTTTCTGTGCAGCTGTACCTGGCCAACCAACAGAAGTTCCACAAAGAAGCTGACAAACATTACTGGAAAGCAATAGTGGAGCTGATTCCTCGTGAGGTTCCTAATATTGAGAAGAAGAGAGGGAAGAAGGATCCAGACAAGAAGCCCTCAATTGTTGTCATCCAGGGCCCAAAACTTGGTAAATCGACTGATCTTTCAAGGATGCGGCAGATTTTCCTGAAGCTGAAACAGAACCCACCACCACACATGATGCCACCCCTACCTTCCAAAGATGGTAAGGATGCAAAGGAGTCGAAGGATGCCGATGATACAAAAGATGCAAAGGGAGGAAAGGGCGCAAAGGATGCAAAGGAACGAGGAATGGACGCAAAGGAAGCCAAGGAAGGAGGAAAGGAGGCAAAGGATGCCAAGGAAGGAGGAAAGGATGCAAAGGAAGCAAAGGATGTGAAGAACGGAAAAATTAATTCACCAACCGCAGCTGGAGCTGCAGCTGCAAGCGCACCTGTTTCACCTGCCAAAGATGTTACTGCCAATGGTACTCCCGGCATTTGGAAACCACGCCAACTCCTGCGGAGTAATGACCCTTCATATATATATTTTACGTTCTTTGTTTCTATTGCTTAGAAATTTACTACGAAGAATAAACAAAATCATTTGTTAATGATCCAGAGTCTGCAGCATGGAATGTACAGACTGCAGAGATTTTCTTCCTAACTTGCTCTAGGGTTTTGTAGGCTTCGTTTCTAAAGGGAAACCAACTTCATCGAATTCAATTTTTCACATTTATTTTTTTGCATAAACTTGCATTCCCCCTTGGGGGATAAGCTCATTCCCCCCTTGTGAAAAACATATTTTTGACCGTACAATTTCATAATTGAAACCGTTCAATTTCTTAATTTTTATTTGAAATGTCACCCTTACAAAAAATCATTTCAATCGGAAATCATTTAGTTATTTAAATGTATGAAAACACCAATTTCTTAACGATGAAGTGTTGAATGATGATAAACAAATACCAAATAGTTGTACAACTTATCCAAAAGTTGAAAACAATAAATGGTAAGATGGTTTCAAACTGTATATGACTGTCACACGTAATCAATTACATCACTGCTTTATTTTATATGGAAAATAACCAAATAAATGCAAACTCAAAGAGTGATTATTTCAAACTTTGCCTGCAGTCAAGCAAGTCTTGTTTAGTTTTATATCCTCCGGCGAACATTGACCGATTGGAAGGTTACTGCTTGTAGTAGGCGAGAACGCTATTCACGGTCTGTATGATAGTAAGAATGAGAACAATGATGATCGCATTTGAAATTGACCAGATTGACGATGGATTATATAGATAATTCCTTTTAATCCCCGCAAGCCAACGCCTTAGCCGACGACGGGCATAATATTTCTCCACATCGTTTGCGAGTGTAGAGTAAAGGAATGGGATACATTCAGTGTCATTGCAAAGCCTTCTGAACAAAAAAACAGTGTCCTCCTTGCTCAACTCGGTGTCTATAATTCCTTTCTGAATGAGACGGTCTAAATCTTTGGTAGACTTGATAAGCTGATTGAACATCGTGGCATAAGACAAAATGTAACGGGGCATCAGTGAACACTGTTCGTAGGCTATGAGGTTTCTGAAGAGAGATTCTGTGTTCGCTCGAATTCTCATCCATGGAATTTCCATCACTCCCTTTTCGAAGTTGAAGGTTATGTTCAATAGACATGTCTCCAGGGATGCAGGTTGAACTTTGACTCCAATTTCCTCAAGATGTGTCACTGAGGGAATAGCAGTCCAGAATATGTAACGCATCTCCTCAATGTCCACATTCCCCGTTGATGATCCGACAAGCAAATCTCTTACATTGGTGAGTAAATGTCTATGTTGCCATGTCGTCCTTTGCTTACCCATAAATTCGTATTCTAAGTAATAAATAATTAGCGGATTATACATAATTTCGCAAGTTAGGTCCAAAGTAAGTTCATGTAGAGGCCTCTCTCCTGAACTTCTTGTGAGGTTGAATAAACAGTCGAGAACTTTCCACGGAAGCTGGTTTTCAAGCAGAAACAAGTCGTTTTGAACTCTCGACAACATCCCTGGCAGACTCAAAACACCGTAAGGATCACGATCTTTATTCTTCATGCATGCGCGGATAACTTGTATAATAAAGCAACCATCGACCACCATCATTTCTACAAACTGATCGCTACTCAGATGATCAATCTTTTCGTCATAGCAGCTACGAAGAAACTCTTCTCTGCTTCTAATTTCTTTGACAAACTTCACCAAACTGGTGTCTGGAGTTGGTTTGCGATCGAGGAGGCGTTGCAAATTCCATAGCTTAATTGTTCCATGGCTTGCAACTTTTTTCCTCCGTGGTGATACGCGCAATACGGCCCGATTGAAACCACTTGTGGAACAAAAGCATTTTCATTGTCCCTGACAAGTTTATTAGGGACTCTAAATATGCAAGTAGGATCTGCTTCTGATAATTTCTGGGGAAGCTTTGTTTCGATGAGGGATGCTAATAATTCGTCTTCATTGTTTTTGTTTCCGCTCAAAGTTTGGTTACCCACATCACTTCTTTCTATCTCACATCTCTCTACCTACTCTCTTACTTTAATTACGGAGTGGTCACAGTTTGCATTGTTCTCATCAGCTGAGTTTGTCATCGTCAAATATTTCCAACACCAAATGTGACTCACCTAATTTGAAATTTTATATTAACAAGAACAAAAATTACAAATAATATCAACACATTAATTAATTAAACTACCAAATTTATTATTGGAACCATACATAAATTTTATACTGCTAGAATTATTTAATGTATTTACTATATAAACAACAATCCATCCAATATTTATACTCTCTTTAGTAATATCTTTTTAATTACCGGAAAATAAATTAAAAGATATAGAATATGCCAAGGATGATAGGCTTGGGTTAACATCCAATTCCAAACCTCCACCTAACCCTAGCAAGACAAATATATATAGAGGTTTCTCTTGAAATTGTAGAATTTGATGATTTTGAAGCATGAATTAAAATTATTTAATGGTTGGACTTAATGGGGCATTTAAACTTGAGGACCAAAAAAATACTCTCTAGATTATAATCTGAAAGTTTTGAAATCTATTTTTGGTCCAAATTTTAATACTCTATACGTATATATAAAAAAGGTACTCTTTAGATTAATTATATGTACATGTATTAAAAATGATAATCAAATTTTCTGTTTAATTTACAGAATATAAGTGTTTCCTAAAAGAAAAATAAAATAAAATAATAAAATAAAATAAAAAGTGATAAGTTCAATGTTATAATGCTGTGCACTGTCATATGACATATGTTGATCAGAGAAGATTAAGGCAGTAGCAATACCAAAATGCTAGTTTTAAATCCATGCCTCCTCCAAATGCTTTTACATCTTAAGATCGAAGAAAATGGTGTCTGGAATAAACTTTGAAATTAAGATACTTTTCACGTTTCATTTGGTTTCTAATTTAACTTGTATTTAATTTGTAAGTTAGCTTTTATCTTAAATTTTTGTGCATGACTTGAGTTACTAAATATGTGTGAAATGTGAATGATGAATTATTAATTTTTGTTGTTGATAATTTTTTACTTTTAAAAATAGGTTTTGGGCTAAAAGCCTAATTGAAAGCTTAAAAAGGCTTAAAAGTAGGGGATGGTTCAAAAAACCGAAAACCAAACCCAACCGAAACCGAAAAAACCGAACCGAACGAAAAAATCGAACCGAATTGAAAAAACCGAACCAAACCGAATTAATTAAATTAATATTTTTTAATTTTATTTATTTAATTATTTGTGCATTAATGGGATCAATCAAGAGATTAAGAAGAGACATGATGCAGTAAGACAGAAGAAAGAAAAGTTCGTATTCCCATTAGATGGCAAATGCCATGATATGTATTTCACCTTCTTTGAGGAGCTTAAATTTGCATTTCAATTTATTCATAACAAAGGACTGCTAGAACAGCAAAAAAAATCACACCCTCGGTTTGAACCATATTATTAGGCAACTGACTAACTTAATCCATATCGGTTCAATGGTACAATTTTATAAACTATATAAACTTCCAGATATATCAATGCATGCAAAAGATTTCATGTATAGACGACTAAGGACATTGAATCAATAAACTAAAGGTCATTCTATTTTGATACTAAGCCAAATTACTGACAAACTCATATCACTAAGAAAAAAATGTTTAAAACAATGATCATAGCAAATAGATAAAAAAGATACCAAACTATGATAATACCCCCGCAAGGGGCTTGTAGCCATTTAGCCCTACACCCGAGGTCCTGTTTTTGAATCCCCCCTCCTCCGTTATTGTTTATAAAAAAATGAAAACTAAAATTATACCCCCTACCATTGCAGAATTCTAAAATATAAAAATAGAAATACGCTTTGGAAAATAACATTAATTCCATATGCATTCATTTTTTATATGGTAGTTGTTTAATTCAACTAGCAAGCAATTTCCAGAAACTAAATCCCATGTTCTCAATTTCAAAAACAAAAACAAGAACAGTAAATTACTTGTTATGTATAGAAAAATAATATAATACTAATTACTTGTTATATTGAGCAAAATAACATATTTATTATTCTTCTTCTAAGAACAAAAAAAATTCGCAGTATCACCTCACCCCACAAAGAAGGAAATTAGGATAACAATTTTGCAACTTCATGTGTTAGTTCAAATAAACATATGATTCTACAAAAGCAACAGAATCGGCTGTCGAAAATACTCCAGTTGTCTTCAAAATATGTGTTTGCAGCAGAAGCATATTCTAGAGGTACAGAGAACAACTTTCACATATCCAATTATTCAATAAAATGAAGTTGTAAAAAATAAAAACTAAATCTTTGGCATTAAATACACATAAACCCTTCTACTTCTACAAATATACACAGTAAAATGTACTAAAGAAATGGTAATCCATATAATATACCCAAAAGGCAATGCAACGGTGCTCCTCAAGTGAGAAACCATGTGACATCAAACCAAACAGTCAATGATGCCCTACACATCTAAAATACCTTAATTTCTACAAAAAAAAATAATCACACCCACAATCCAACTGCAAAAAGCTGCATCACACAATAATTGACAACCAACCAACAAGCTCACCATGTGAAATTGGCCCCTTTATGAGGAATAAACCCTAATTCACTAAACCCAGAACTTAAATATGGTAAAAGCCACGGATTTTACAACCAATTGGTAAAATTTATGTTATGATTTTGTTGGAGATGTTAAAATTTAAGATTTCAATTTTTTCATTTTTTGATAAAAAAAAAAAAAAAAAAAACCGAAACCGAACCGAAAAAAAAATGAACCAAACCGAACTGAACCAAAATTTCGGTTTTGGCAAAAAACCGAACCGATTTGAACCGAACCCAGCCCTACTTAAAAGGGGTTTGGGCTAAAAACATCAGTGAATAGGATTTTAACAAGAGTTCGGATTTGGGAATAAAACAAATGGCCCAGTAAGAATGGCATTGTCATTATGTCAATCAAATAATTGGTATACCAAAATTCGATATACTAAAAGTTTGGTATGATAATAGTAACCGTACCAACCCTTCTTTTAGCCCTAGCAAGACCCCTCTGTATACAAGTCGTTGGGCATGGTTATGAGCCGAAATTCCTTTGTGGAATTTCTCCCTCACAGACAGCCTTGACACAAATCTCTCCTTCAAGTTCGAATCTAGCAAGGAGAAGCCTAGATATGTCGGTTTGAGAGAACAAGGTATATAAGCGATCTAACCAAGCTAGATGCAACCAAATCCTACAAGTGATGGCTTTCGTGTTCGCGAACAAAGAAGACTCTCAAGAACGAGACGAGAGTTTAAATTTCATTATTCCACTAGGTGGATCCATTTAATATACATAATTTGTCAGCATATACTATAATTAAAAATAGAAAAAGCAGAAATTTCATACTAATAATACCTCGAGATCTAAAACGTCGAATATTTGTAGGCAATTGATAGGAAAACTTACCAGGATCATCCAACTTTGAGAAACTTATGAGTTCCAAACTCATATAATATTATTATATTATAATGAAAGACTCTCAACACGCAAAGTCAATTGACTTGCAAGTCTTTTTACACTATTTCATTTAACGTCTTTCTATCATTCGACTGGTCCCCGCAAAATTTCTAGCCACTTTACTCTCGTCTCCCTCACTTAACTCTCATTTTTGCCTTTTCATTTTTTTTTTCTTCTATTGCTATTTTGTCTGATAGTTTAGATGGTTTCCAGGTAATTGCATGCGAAAAGACCTTAGGTTTTCACTGTGTCATTATGTTATGGGAAATTTTATTTAAACTTGCAATTTTATTTTTGGAAATTTAGGTTTAAAATTAATAGATTGTTTTAATATAATGATATAATTATATAAAAGGGTTTAGGGAATAAGTTGTATTGATAGGTCCTAGGTCAGATTTTCGCCGAAGCGAATTTGAACGACATTATTACTAGCTCATTGTGAGACTAATCTCATCCTTAAAGTAGATAATATCGTTTGTAAAATACATAAAAAAACCTCTTCCCAAGAAAGTCAAACTTAAAATATTTTATTTACAAAATGAAAGACAAAAAAGGGTACACCCTTCTCTAGTTTCTAGAGGCGACGTTTCGATTATATCAAGTCAATAGCTTAATTTGTTTCATAATACAAATAATTTTTATGAGATTTATTTAAGACTATTATGTACACTAAGTTCAGGCTTTGGTGTCAGATTTTCAATATGTTTGGGTAATGGACTTTCAAATATTAAGGTACGTAGGAAAAACCCAAATAGATAAAATAAAAAAAAGGAGTAGTGCATTATACCGCACTTGTATTATGTTCTTAATAAAGAAATGGCTCACTAATACATATAGATCTCATTTATGTTAGAAATATGATAAAATGTGGTAAGCGTATAATTTAAGAAAAATAATAAAGAAATGGCTCACTAATACATATAGATCTCATTTATGTTAGAAATATGATAAAATGTGGTAAGCGTATAATTTAAGAAAAATAATCGCATAGGTTTAGGTAGAAAAAATTAAAAAATGAACATCATAAGCATTACAAATTCATGTAATTTTGGATTTGTAAATATATAAATCAGTTTCTGTGAGTTTAAATCTTCTGCACCCATTTTATATGTGATTCTTATAATTGATTGACACATGTTAAATAGATCTTTAAAGAATTTCACACATACCAATCAATAATATAAATAAAGAGACCCCACACAAAATAAACACAAATGGCTAAAACTTGTTGTCCCTTTTGCACCACCAATTATGCTTCCCTCACACATGAGAGATATTTCAGTGTGACCGTCACATGAGATGGTACACCACGTGTCCCTATATAAATGGTGGGATATGTGTGTTAAAAAGTTAATAACTTAAAAATTTAAATTTTTCATCACTTACATAAAAACACGTGATCTAACATCTGTGTTCCCGTCATAACTAAAAATTTCACCTCACACGTAGCAATTGGGGGAGAGATAAAACTCTCATATGATCATCCACTGCCACGGGCTTTCCCTCGATCCGAACACGCCGATCTCACTCAATCAAAACAAGCTTAAGGCTATAACTCCAATTACTTTACTATCTCTATTCCTCATTTTCAATATACGACAACACCATTTCCCCTCTGAACCATGTCGTCCTTCGGCTCCTTCCCCAACGACGACGTATCCCACTATCCCCATTGCCACTCCCCCTCCGGCCAGCCCTTCGACGACGATGCCTACATGGGCTTCGACCCTGGCCTCTCTTCCCGAAATTACGACTCGTCGTTCAACCCTGCCACCACGACGAAGACTTCCCCTCCTCCGCCGTCGACCCTCCCCTCCACTCTGATTTCCAGGACCACGTAGTTCTCCCCGGTGGCGACAACAACCACAACATTGATCAGCAGCAGCAGTCCCCGAGGTGTACGGCTTCTGCATTTCCACACCTAACTCGGAATTCGTGTCAACTTTTGTTTCGGCGGTGCCCGAGGACAATGGCGGTGGCGGCGATGATGATGACGGGGAATTTTCGCCTCCAGTGAGCCGGTGCTGCCTCCGCCCGAGGAGATGCGGGAGGAAGGCTTTGCTTGCCGTGGGTGGCGTCGGTGAGCTCATATCCTAATTTGTTGGTTTGATCATATAATTATTAAAAACTACAATTTTGAATGGAAGTTGTTTGCTTGCAGAAACAGAGCTTAATTCCAACCATGACATTAATTATTTGATTAAGTTGGATTTAAAAGCGGTTTTATGAATGGGGTAACTAATTATTTGATTAAGTTGGATTAATCAAATAATTATTTGATTTTGTGTGTGTAAATTTGAATGGGGTAACTTTGATTGATTTGCTTGCAAAATGTGCTTAGATCTTGACGGGATCGTTGCATATGTGCGAATTCGTCTTTCCATTTTTGATTGTTTTCGTAAGCTGATTCCGACCGTTGGTATCGGAACGAATGGCAAGTAACAGACCATCATATAAGATGGATTGCAATGACTCCTCTAGTCTCTAAAAGGAACCTAATATTCACTTCTGGTTCGCTGGATAGAAACTAGATGTTGTTGAATTGCCAATGGATGAGGGTTCCAAGTGCTAGCGTTTCCCAGATTCCATTCCATTGTACTATTGTAGTAGGCTATGCAACATTTTTGTACTAATTTTTTCGATTGCGATCTCCCAATCCTGTAGATTTTCGTACCTTTGTGGTTAAACCAACGTTGGAGTTCCTTGAATGGTTGGCCGAGAGCCTGGGAACATAGTGAAATCCTGGATCTCTGCATTATTGGTTTTACTTGTTAGATGGTTAACCAAACTAGATAATGAAAGCTTGTTGGTTTTGCTTCTTAAAATTATTTGAAACAAATGTGTTCAGAAATCACATCTTTCTTTCCCATTGTTTTCCCCTGCACTGATAAAGGCATTGAAAATATTTTGATTTGACCTGTTGGCGTTAATACTTGCAGCCAAAATATCATTCATCTAGAGGAAAAGGAAAAAGGGTAAAGGGAGATGTGGAACCAAATTATCGAGGAAGCTGAAGAATTTAAGCAGGCCTTCTATGAGAAACGGAAGCTCAATTGTGAAACTAACAAAGTTCACAACAGAGAAGGGGAGAAGGTAGTAATTCTAAAACCCATCATGTTGTTCTACATCTTCTGCAGTCCTAATTCTCTCACCCTCCCTTCCTCTCCCTTGCTTGCTTGTACATGTATTCTACGATCACTATCAATGCTTCATATCTATGACGTGAATTTGACTTTCTCTGCAGCTGTACCTGGCCAACCAAGAGAAGTTCCACAAAGAAGCTGACAAATGATTCCTCGTGAGGTTCCGAATATTGAGAAGAAGAGAGGGAAGAAAGATGCTGACAAGCAGCCCCCAATTGTTTTCACCAGGGCCCAAAACCTGGTAAACCGACCGATCTTTCAAGGATGCGGTAGATTTTCCTGAAGTTGAAACAGAACCCTCCGCCACACATGATGCCGCCCCCACCTGCCAAAGATGGCAAGGATGCAAAGGGAGAAAAAGAAGGAAAGGATGCAAAGGATTCAAAGGATGGAAAGGATACCAAGGATGCAAAAGGAGAAAAGGAGGAAAGGATGCAAAGAATGGAAAAATTAATTCACCAACCGCAGCTGAAGCTGCTGCTGCAAGTGCACCTGTTTTATCAAAACCAGAGGGTGAGCAACATTCGGAAACCACGCTATCTCCTGCAAAGTAATGATCCTTCATTTTTTTTTTTTGTTTGTTCTTTATATTATCTTTGAGTCTAATGCTTAAAAATTTACTATGAAGAAGAAGAATAAACACAATCAGTCTGCAGAATGGAATGTACAGACTGCAGAGTTTTCTTCCAAACTTCCTCTAGGGTTTTGCAGGCTTTGCTTCGTAAGCAAAACCACCTTCATCAATTTCAATGCTATCGCATTTATTTTTTGAATAACGTATCTTTGATTGTATAAATTTCATAATCGGAATCGTTCAATTTCTTAATCTTCATTTGAAGATCACTCCTAACAAAAAATCATTTCAATCAGAGATTATTTAGTAAATTTATAGAACAAATCAACGTTATTGGTACCAAGTAATATATTCACGATAAACTGTTGAATGATGATAAAAAAATACCAAATAGTTTTACAAATTAATGAAATTATCCAGAAGTTGAAAACAATAAATGGCAAGGTAGTTCCAAACTGTATGACTGTCACACACAATCAATTACAGCACTGCTTTATTTCATAACTTTGCCTGTAGTCACGCAAGTCTTGTTGAAGTTTTTGTCCTCCGGCAAACATTGACCGATTACTACTTGTAGTAGGCGAGAACACTATATAGGGTCTGCATGGCGGTAAGAATGAGAATAATGATGACCGCATTTGAGACTGACCAGATTGACGATGGAATGTATAGATAATCCATTTTGATCCTTGCAAGCCAACGCCTTAGCCAACGATCTTCATTATATGAATATATGTCGAGGGCGAGTCCAGAGTAAACGAACGGGATGGATGCAGTGTCATTGCAAAGCCTATTGAACAAAGAAACAGTGTCCTCCTTGCTCAGGTCGGTTACTACAATTGTTTTCCGAACGATAGGGTCTAAATCTTTGGTAGACTTGATAAGCTGATTCATCAGCATGGCATAAGACAAAATGTAATGAGGCTTCATTGAACACCGTTCGTAGGCTATGAGGTTTCTCGAGACACATTCTGTCTCGGCTACAATTCTCATGTGTGGAATTTCCATCACTCCATTATTGTCGTTGAAGGTTATGCCCAACAGCTCTCTCGCCAAGTATGCAAGTTGAAATTTGACTCCAATCTCCTCAAGATGTGTCACTGAGGGAATGGGATCCCAAAATCTATAAGGACGGTCCTGATTCCTCGATATTGATCCAACAAGCAAATCTCTTGTATTGTCAAGTAAATGTCTGAATTGCCATGTCTCCCTTTCATTATCCATAATTTCTAAAATTGAGTAATCGTACATCCAATTATGCATAACGCTGCAAATTAAGCGCCTAGAAAGTTTATGTAGAGACGGCTCGTCTGATGTTGTGAGGTTGAATAAACAGTCGAGAACTTTCCACGGAAGCTGGTTTTCAAGCAGGAACAAGTTGTTATGAACTATCGACAACATCTCTCGCATATTGAAAACATCATGATGTCTGGAAATCGGATTCCTATCGCGGATAAGTAAAGATGAGGATGCTATATCATGAAATATGTCTCTTAGATATCCAATCATTCTATGCCATGTGTACATAGTTTGTTTAGTCTGTTAGGGAGAATATTGTAAATAACTCTGTCTATATATATACCTCTTATGATGTAATTATGTGTTCAGTTAATGAAAGTGAAATATTCAGAAATACTTTGTTCTAAGTTTCTCTATATGGTATCATCGTCAACCGCCTCACGGCCTCTCTCGATCTCCTTCTTTTGCGCTCCGATTCTCTGATCTTTACCAAAATCCGATTGATTTTGTGGTTAATTTCGTACTCCGATCATCGATCTTGATCTGCTCTCTTGATCTCTAATGGCGTCTCCATCTGCGCCCTCTTCTCCTTTTGAATCGGTACCAATTGCAAACCCTAATTCCTCTCCTTATACCTCTCTGATGATCCAAAACATTGGCAGCATGGTGCCAATCAAGCTCAAGCGATCCAATTATCTGCCATGGCGTGCTTTGTTTGCTCCAATTCTTCGGCGATATCGACTTCTTGGGATCATCGATGGCACTGAACCTTGTCCTCCACCACTTATGCCTGATCGTACTCTGAATCCGGCGTTCGAAATTTGGTATGAGAAAGACCAAAACCTACTGATCTGGTTCAATTCCACACTGTCTGAGGAGGTGATTCCATTCACGGTTGGAGTTTCGTCTTCTCGCGATCTCTGGCTCAAACTCGAGCAAAGATTTGGGGGTATTTCTGATGCACATGTCTATCAACTTCGATCGCGACTTCAAAGCATTCAAAAAGGTTCGCAATCCATGTCTGACTATCGGCAAGAACTCAAAGAGATCTCCGACTCTCTAATTGCTGCTGGAGCCCCAATCTCCGATCCAGATCTAATCGCAGCCACTCTTGTTGGTCTTCCTGATGATTTTGAGTCCTCACTGACTCAATCATGCTCCGATTATCTTCAACATCTTTAGATGAATTGCATGGATTGTTACTTACCAAAAAGCTTTCTATGAATCGTCACAAGAAAGCTACTGCATCCAGTCATGCTGAACCTTTTCATGCTCTATCGGCTCAAGCTCAACCACCACTTCTACCCACACCTCAGGCATATGCAGTTCAGAATCAACCACTGCAGCAGTCTTTTCGATACAACTCGAATCGTGGAAAGACCAATCGCTTCTCCAATAACCGTGGTAATCGTGGTCACTATCGAGGAAATCATTTCACCAGTGGCCTTAATCGCACCAATTCCACAGTTCACTCTCGTGGTTCATCTTCTGGTCCTCGAGCCCCTTGTCAGATCTGTGGAAACCCAAGTCATGAAGCTATTGATTGCTTTGACCGTATGAATCCAGAGATCTCTGGTTGCATTCCTCCTGCCAAGCTTCAAGCAATGTGTGCGCGTTACAATGCCAAGTCCTCTCCTACTTGGTTGATTGACTCTGGTGCTACTTCGCACATCACCAATGACATATCAAACATCAATTATCCCACTCCGTACACTGGTGAAGACAAAGTATACATAGGTGATGGTAAAGGTTTGTCAATCTCTCATGTTGGATCTTCTACATTTTGTACCCCTACTAATTCTTTTAAACTGAACAATGTTCTTCATGTTCCTCACATGAAGCACAATCTGTTGTCTGCTTTTCAATTTCTCCGAGACAATTATTGTTCATTAACTCTTGATTCTGATGGATCCGTTGTTAAGGATCGTTCTACGGGGAAGATGCTTTTGCGGGGTTCAGTTAAAGATGGTTTCTATCCTCTGCAGTCTACTACAACTCATCATTCTATCTCTGGTATTGTTCCTCCTTCACTCACTGCATATGCTTTAGTCAGTGTTAAAGCTCCAGTAAAGATATGGCATAGTCGTTTGGGCCATCCCTCTTCTCCTATATTTCGCAAGGTTCTTTCTGGGAATAAACTTGTTGTGCAAGGTGCATCTTCAATTGAATTTTTCTGTTCTGATTGTGCTATAGCTAAAAATCACAAGCTTCTTTTCAAAGCTGCAAGCTCCTCTGCATCTCACAGCTTGGCCTTACTACACTGTGATGTTTGAGGACCTGCTCATGTGCCCTCTGTCAGTGGTTTCCGTTATTACTTGTTATTAGTAGATGATCATACTAAGTACAGCTGGTTTTTTCCGTTAAAAGTCAAATCAGATGTGTATTCTACATTTGTAAGCTTCAAAACATATGTACAACATTCTGTTGGAAATAAAATAAAGGCTATACGCTCAGATTCAGGGGGTGAATTTGTCAGTTCTTCTTTTCAATCCTTTCTAAAGTTACATGGCATTTCTCATCAGCTTAGTTGTCCACACACCCCGGAGCAAAATGGATGTGTCGAAAGGAAACACAGACATCTTATTGAGACTGTTCGTACTCTATTGGTTGCGTCTCATGTTCCTCAACAATATTAGGTTGAAGCTGTCTCCATTGTTCTTTATTTGATAAACCGCTTGCCTATCTCTAGTGTTACTCACTCTCCTTGGGAATTGTTGTTTAAATCTTCTCCAGACTACACTAGACTTAGGATATTTGGTTGCAGCTGCTTTCCGTGGTTAAAACCATATGTTACTTCGAAGCTAGATGGCAAGAGCAAAGAATGTGTTTTTCTAGGCTATAGTCTGCAACATAAGGGCTATAGGTGCCTGGATCCCCTTACTGGTAGAGTATATATCTCCAGACATGTGTTATTCAATGAGACAGCATTTCCATTTCATTACAGGTCTCATCATTCTCAGCCTTCTCCTACCTCTATCCTCATATCTTCTGTTATAGATCTTCAATTTCCCCTGTCTCGACCTGTCTCCTCTCCTATTAATCAGCCCTCTGATCCTGTTGTTCACCATGTTGTACCTATTGTTCATCCTGTTGCTCCATCTCCAATTACCAACCCTACTACTGCTGACCCTCCTTCTCCACAACCTCCCAACATTCATCATATGGTCACTCGATCTAAAAATGGCATCTTTCGACCAAAAGCCTATACTGCTACTAAACATTCTCTACCGCCCACTGTGGACTATATTCTGACTACTTACAATCAAGCTGCAAAGTATAGTGAATGGAGACTGGCTATGCAAAATGAGTTTAATGCTCTTCAATCCACTGGAACTTGGTCTCTTGTTCCTTCCTCACCATCTCAGAATGTGGTTGGCTGCAAATGGGTGTTCATAATTAAGAAAAAGCATGACGGTTCTATAGAACGGTATAAGGCTCGTTTGGTTGCCAAGGGTTTTCACTAAAAAGAGGGACTTGATTATCAGGACACATTCAGCCATGTTGCTAAACCAGTTACCATTCGTATTTTGCTTACTTTTGCTGTGCAATTTAATTGGTTTCTGCATCAACTTGACATCAGCAATGTTTTTCTTCATGGAGATTTAAAAGAAGAGGTTTTTATGCACCAACCACCTGGTTTCAGTGATCCCAACTTGCCTAATCATGTGTGCAAACTCAAAAAATCTCTTTATGGGCATAAACAAGCCCCTAGGGCATGGTTTGATAAGCTTTTTCAAGCTCTTAAGTCCCTCGGGTTTACTCAATCCTGTTCTGATGCTTCTCTGTTTGTTCTCAAAGATCCGGTGCTTGTCATTGTATTGGTTTATGTCAATGACATATTAGTCAGTGGCCCTGATTCCTCTACTTGTAACTTGTTCATCACCAAACTTGGTTCTCTATTCCCAGTCAAGGATTTAGGCCCTCTTCACTACTTTCTGGGTTTAGAAGTTCAAAGATCTCAACAGGGTCTTTTCCTTCATCAAGGCAAGTATCTCCTGGATCTTCTTCATAAAACCAAGTTGGAAGGTGCAAAACCATGTTCCACACCCCTTGGCACTACAAAGCTGGATCATAGTGGCATTTTATTATCTAATCCCACTGAATATAGATCCATTATGGGTGCATTACAGTACCTGACCTGGACTCGTCCTGATATCTCGTTTGCTGTAAACCAAGTCTGCCAGTTTATGCATCAACCTACTGATCTACATATGCAAGCAGCTAAACGGATTCTTCGTTTTCTCAAGGGCACAACTTTCCATGGTCTGTGGTTCAAACCTGGAAATCTCAGTCTCTCAGCCTTCTCTGATGCAGATTGGGCAGGTTGCACCTTTGATCGTCGATCGACCAGTGGTTTTTGTGTTTTTCTTGGCTCCAATTTAATAAGTTGGAGTGCTAAGAAGCAGCCTACAGTGGCTAGATCATCCACTGAGGCCGAATATCGGTCCCTGGCTCACACTGCGGTTGAAGTTACCTGGATCTGCAAAGTTTTTCGTGATTTTGGATTTCCTCTATCCATCAAACCTACAATCTGGTGTGATAATATTTCGGCTATATCTCTTGCTTCTAATCCAGTTTTCCATGCTCGGACCAAACATGTAGAAATTGATTATCACTATATTAGAGAACTAGTTCTCTCTAATCTTGTCCAAGTTCAATATGTCTGCAGTGAGGATCAACTGGCTGACATTCATACAAAATCTTTGTCCAAGAACCGGTTCCTTTTTCTCCAGTCCAAGTTATCACTTGGAACTCCATCTAATTCCAAGCTCAGCTTGAGGGGGTGTAAAGATGAGGATGCTATATCATGAAATATGTCTCTTAGATATCCAATCATTCTATGCCATGTGTACAGAGTTTGTTTAGTCTGTTAGGGAGAATATTGTAAATAACTCTGTCTATATATATACCTCTTATGATGTAATTATGTGTTCAGTTAATGAAAGTGAAATATTCAGAAATACTTTGTTCTAAGTTTCTCTATAATAAGTTCTAAAATAAAGCAACCATCGACCACCATCATTTCTACAAACTGATCGCTACTGAGATGATCACCAAGCTTTTCGTCATAGCAGTTACGAAGAAGCTCTTCTTTGCTTCTAATTTCCTTGACAAACTTCACCAAACTGGTGTCTGGAGTTGGTTTGCGTTTGAGGAGGCATTGCAAATTCCATAGCTTCGAACTTTCTCTCTCCGTGGTGATAGGGCCCGATTGGAACCACTTGTGGGACAAAAGCATTTTCATTGTCCCTGCCAAGTTTATTAGGGGCTCTGAATATGCAAGTAGGATCTGGTTTTGGAAATTCCTGGGGAAGCTTTTTTTCTATGAGGGACGCCAATAATTCGTCGTCTTTATTTGTTTCATTTCCGCTCAAAGTTTGGTTACCCACATCACTTATTTCTATCTCACATCTCTCTCCCTCCTCTTTTACTTGAATTACGGAGTGATCTCTGTTTGCACTATTGCTCTTCTCAGCTAAGTCTGTCATCGTCAACTTTTTTCAACTCCAAATGTGACTCACCTAATCAAATACTATATATTAACAAGAACAAAAATTACAAATAGTATCAATACGTTAATTAATTAAACTACCAAATTTATTATTGGAACCATACAGAAATTTTATAACGTCAGGTTTATTTAATGTATTTATTGAATAAATAGTAATTCACTCAGTATGGAACATGGATTTTACTATCTCTTGAGTTAATATTTCTTTTTTCTTTAATTATTGGAAAATAAATTAAAGATATAGAATATGTCAATAGCCTCCATCCTTCAAACAAATCTCTCCCTACGAGTTTGATTCCTGCAAGGTGTAGGTGAGAGAACTACGTCGGTTTTTTTTATTTCTAGCACAATGTACATAAGCAATTTAATTGAGCTAGATGCAACCGAATCCTACAAGTTGTGACGTTTGTGCTTGCTAACAAAGAAGTCGCGTAAGAATGAAACAGTAGTATGGAATTCGTTAATTCGGCTAAATCATGACCTAACCGAGTCCCATTTAGTATACTCGATTTTCCAACATATAATATAATGGAAAATAGAAAAAAGCAGAAAATTCATACTAATAATGCATCTAGATCAATATTTATAGGCAGTTGGTAGGAAAACTTACAGGATGATCCAAGAGATTATATATTCAGGTTGAGAAACTGATGAGGTCGAATGAAGAATTCTTCGGCCCCCCTCCCTCCCACAGAGCATACATAGATCTATACTTCTAGTTCCAGAACCGTATATAATGCGAGGAAGAAGCACTTTCAACTGTGCTGCCACTGTCAACCCTAAGTCAATTGACTTGCAAGTCGTTTTACATTATTTCATTTCATAAAAGTCTTTCCATTTCCCCCAAAAATTAAAAATAAAAAAACAAAAACTCTAGCCACGTACGTCGTACTCTGGTATTTTGTCTGTTTGTTCTGGTTTTCATTTAATTGCTTGTGAAATGAGCTTCGGTTTTCACCTTTTCATTGCGTTGTGAGAAATTTTTATTCAAAACCAGAGATTTCATCTTATGAAATTTAGGTTAAAATTAATAGATTTTTAACGATATATTTATATGAAGGAGTTGAGGGAACAAATAGTATCGATTTCATCATCTACAAGATTTAAACCTAAAACATCTTACTTCCAAGTGAATATAATAAAGTGTAGACCCTGTTCTAGTTTCTAAAGGAGATGTTTGGTTTGCGATAGAGGCGGCGTTGCAAATTTCATAGTTTAATTTGTGAATTTTCTCCTGCATTGTGTGAAAGAGTTGAGGGAATAAATTGTATTGAGACCCTAAACAAATCAAGATGACAAAAAATTTATAAGCATTGATTAGACCATACACAGCTTAATAGGCATTGATTACACCATAGTAAATAAACACTAATTGAAGGAATTCTTGCAATATTCATGCCTGTTTTTCAAGATGGATATAAGACTAATTTCCTAGTTCGAGCCAGGCACTGAGCAAGAATCTAAATTCTTTTTCTGTAATGTTGTCGATTTCAATTTGTTTTCATGACCTCTGAGACAAATTTGATACTTCTCATTTCAAAATCACCATTTGCTTCTTTGAGATCTATATAGCCTTAGTATTTGGGTTCGATTCGGGAAGAATGTGGCTAACTGCTTGTTATGGCGGACAGAGAAGGAGAGGAATAGTTCTTTTTTGTTTTTTGTTTTTTGTTTTTTTATTGAAATGGCAGACAAGAAGGAGATGAATAAGTAGATAGAGAAACGGAAAAGAGAGGATGAAGATGAAGGGTTAATGCTTTTTTGGGTTTGATGGAGGGGAATAGCAGGAAATAAAAGTAAGAGTAAATTGTAGCTATGGTCCTTGAATTTTAACTCAATTGAAGCAATGGTTCATCAACTAAAAATCCATTACCATTGGTCCCTCAACTCATCAAAACGTGCAGCTATGGTCCCTCAACTAAAAATCCATTATCATTGGTCCCCCAACTTTAGTTGAACTGGAGAAATTGTACCTTAACTTTAACCCAATTGTAGCAATGGTCCTCCCAACATAACTCGTTTTGACAAAAAAATTGACATATTTGACGAAAATGATCATAATTACACACTTTGATGAGTTGAGGGACCCTAATTATATAAATGATTATTCCAACATAACTTATTTTGACAAAATTTTGACTAAATTGATGAAAATGAATATAGCTACATATTTTGATAAGTTGAGGGACCAATGGCAATGAATTTTTAGTTGAGGGACCATTGCTCCAATTTGATTAAAGTTAAGGGACTATTGCTACAATTTACTCTAAAAGTAAATAAATAGAGCTCCTATTGGGTTTGGCTAGCAATTCTCTCATATTATTTGTGAATTGGCTAGCGGGATTCGGTTAGGATCTGTTAGGGGTAATTATGGAAAAAAGTATTTTATTGCAGCTTGGGCTTTAATTCGGCCCGTGTTTTTAATGTTTGTATGGCTGTATATAAGTAGTTTTGTCCTTGAGGTTAAATCTCAAACCTTTTTGGTTAAATAGAAATTTATGGTGGTTTTTGGTTAAGAAAAAGTTAATCAAAACCCTTTTCATTAAAACTCCTTAAAAAAAATTATACTCATCAACAGTTCAATTTTAATCTGACGGTAAATGATTATTTAACTTTTATTTTTATACTTCTCTAATAAATTAAGATCAAATAGTAAATAACTGCCCGCTATTCTTCAAGACCTACTCTAACGCTTAGAGTAAAATTCAAATTTTAAATTCTAAACATACCCGAACTTGCTCCAACCCTTGGGCCAAATATGAGTTTTAACCAAAAACTTATTTTTGGAACAAATTTAGGCCAGAAGAATTTCCCCTAGATTGGTGGGGTGGAGGCAAATTCACCATATATGTGTAATTTTTTTTTTAGTTTTTTATTTATAAATTCATTAAATCTAACGGCTAATGACACACCCCAACCCGGAAAGTCCACTAGGACTCCGAATCGAGCTGTGCTGGCCGACACCTGGAAGGTGTGATGATCTGAAGAAAAAAAATGTGAATAAATTTAAACCTAATAGTGTCTATGTATCAGAGTGCATGATGAGCGGGTAAGAACCCAATTCACACGCAATGGCAGAGCATAAGATTAGTGCAGTAAGATAGGGTGAGAATTATACCAACAAAAGTATCATCTACACCCAGATTTGCCACGACTCCTCGTCGATCTGAAGCTCAGCTACTAATACCTGGAGGGGCCCAAAACAAAAACGTGAGTGGGCAAAAACAAAGGTTTTCAAAAACATTTGCTTCTCAAAAGTTCTAACCCCTCGCTGTAAAACCTGTATATTTTCCCAGAAAATAGTATGTACATATACTAAATCTCAACTGGAATCATCGTCATCAAAATACGAAATCAAATCATGAATATGCCATGCCATATAAATCAAATCATCATGTAAGTATTTCAGATGCAATAATAACTCTAACAGCTCGTCAACTGTACTCTAGCTCATAAATCATGTCTGCACACGAGTCGAACCCACTTATAGTGGTCTATACGACAGGACTAGGTGTAAAATAATACGCTCTAGTGCTACAATCACGTGAAGCCTGTGCGAATGATCGCGGGTCACTTACGAGTCGAACCCACTGAAAGTGGTCTATACGACAGGACTATGCACCTAACTTGGATCCAAGATGAGCGTGTGGTGCGGGAGGTGAACATCACGTGAAAGACTATGCCCCTAACTCTGGGCGGGAGCACTAACACCGGAGTGCAGGTTAATGAGCTTTCGATGTATCTCAATAAACTCTTCATAACATAACTTCTTATTAACCACACTTAAACCTTACCTGGAACGTACCTGAGCGCCCTCAGCACCAACAATCATGCGCATACAATTCTTAATGCATATTCATTAGTATGAAACATATTGGCATGGCAATTCTTTGCTAAAAGCATTTTAAATGCATATTCTGTGAAAAATATGTAGTATATAGGTATATACGGAAAACAAAAGCCCACTCACTGGTAAGTAGATGGATCATAGCCCATGTGCCTAGCCTGGCTACGCTCGTCCTCCGGATAGGTCTCGCCTATGTGAGAAACAACTATAAAAACGTTATTTTAACGCACACAAACGAAACAAGGTAATAACTTCTCATACATTGCTCAAATGAGGTGTGTGAATATACCAAAATGATCTACACAACCTCAAGATCATCCCCATATTTTTAAAATATTTTCTGACCACCCACGCGCCGGCCAAGGCATTGCCAGACGCGCCCCCACGCGCAGGCACGTGCCTGGCACACTGACAGTAACAGTCCACGTCATATTTAACTAACGGCGCGAGAATATTCTGTCAGTTCTAAAGAAATATTCCTTCGTCTTCAACCTCCAGCTCAAGCGACCGTCGTCGGCGCTGGAAAATTGGGAAATTTCCAACTCTTTAATCTCGCTCATTTCTCAACCAAATTCTAAGTAATTGGTACCAAAATGAAGCTTAGAATATGTAGAACCACGTTATACCTGTCTCGAGGTCCAACGTCGTCGGAAACTCGCCGGAAAAGCTTCGAACATCTGGCCACCTCTGCAACTGCTCGTATCTGGGCTTCTCGACTTCCAAATTTTCTCAACAATGCACTCCAAGCATCGTGGGAAGGTCCTAAAGCTCCCTGTGAGCTTAAAATTCAAAGATAAACCCTCATTAAAAAGTTGGTGAATAGTGCCAACTTCGGGAAGTCCAGTTCTCAGGTCTTCTTACGTGAAACTTTAACAAAAACAACCTAAATACCTTAGGGAAGATGTGTAGTTACCTTTTCAAGCTTTAAAATGCCGTAAAACCTCAACGATTGCTTCAGTGCTACTGTTCCCACGACGGTGCTCTTGTTTCTCAGGGTTTTCGACGGTCTCACAACCAACCAAAACTATGGTTGTGCTCGTGGACTAACAAGGATCACGAATATGGCCTCTGCAGGTTCGATCTGCAAGGTTTTGGGTTGATTTAAGTGTAGTCCGTACACTTGCAGAGAGAGGGAGAGTAAGTCCGAGAAAGAGAGAAAGTCCCTAGGTGTGTGTGTGTGGTCCTCACACTAACACATCACCCTCAACAACCAAAACCAAGTTAGTTTCTAATTGGTCCCCAACTAGTTTTACTACAAAACCCTAACTCAAAATTAACTAATAGGTTCCCACTTACTTGGAACCCTTCTAATTGGTCCAAAACCAAGGATCTTGGGCCTTGAAACTTAGCCCAAATTAAAATTCAACCCAACGCTCAAGGGTAGTTTTGTAAATTCACCAATTCGATGACAGTATAATTATATAATTTGGGACAGGTTGTCACAGCTAAGATCTAATACGATCAAATTTAAACAAAAATAAATAAAAAATCTATTGGTCCAAATTTAATTCCAACAGTTAAAATAATTTAAAAAAAAACTTTCATGTCTTTTATATCTTTCATAGTGTTGCACAAGTTCCACGGTGTCAGTTTACTGATTTTTCAATATTTATCAGAATCTAAATATTTTTAGGTTTCATAAAAGTAAATTTAGAGAGTATACATAATTTTTTTTTAAATTACTTTAAGAAAAAAAAATATTCTTTAATAATTTCAGGCTAGATATTTAATCTAGAAAAGTTAGAATGGAAAAACTATTTCAGGTTGAAACTTAAATTATCTGAGTTAAGAATTTTAAATTTGAAACCAAGGAATGAATAAGGTCTTAAGACCATGGTGCCTCAGAGAACGGAACCGGCGAAAAGAGAGCTAGGGCACTCTAAAGATCCCGGTATCTTGGGGGATCTAATCTAATACATGTGATAAAAGTCATGTGCCAATCGAAGAAACGCCACCACTTTCCAGAGGCTCCCCACCCCACGTGTGGTGGTGACCACAACCCTTTGAATACTTGACCCTTTTCGTCACTGGCAGTGTAATGCATCTCAAAAGTGAAATTTTTTTTTTTAGTATAACGACAACACGATTCGATAAAATAAAATAAGTATTATAATACAAGTAGTTAGATAATTAAAAATAACTATTTTAATTACCCGTATTATGATACTCAATATGACGAGAGTGTTCCCGGCGCCCTAAAAATTCTTGACACAAGCAGCCCTTGCGAGTTGTGAGAGATTTGAAGGTTGTAAACACATCAACATGTGGGTGATCATATATGCATGTGATGTGACCAACAAATCTCTTTTTTTTTTTTAGTACAACGATATTTTTACACTAAGGGGAGATGAGAGTTCGGTTAAGCCACACAATGGGGAACCAGTTTGGTATCGAATTCGTCATCCACGAGATTTAAACCTAAAATCTCTCACTTACAAATGAAAAGGAATATCATTATGCAGTCCAATTATGGGTTCTGACATTCATTTTTAGGGCTGTTACCCTTTGGAATAGGAACAGAAACCCTTGACCCCCTTCTATGAACTCATAGATTAATGTTCTACAACCGAAAGTACGTAGCCTAAACTCTATCTTGTTCCTTCACTTGCCGCACTAGTGACAATATATACTCGGACAACCAAGCAAGCTATTGTATATGCGAGTATATGTTAATCGTTGATGCAACTAAATTTACATGAGTGATTGTCCGTAACTTCTTTTTTGAAGTGTTTAACATCATCCTATACGTAAGGACAATAGTTTATCTATACATTGCTGTATATCTTCTTGTTTATCTTACTCGTTATATATTTAATTATGTGGCGAAAGAGATAAAAGCAAATAAGAGACAGTTAAGTTTTTCTCTCCAACATGAGTTCTTGTATGCTCAGAGATCTCCAATTGTACGCGATATTAAAGTGCAATCAAAGGGTCCAAATTCATTAAAACACCATTGGGTCCACAACTTACATATAGCATTCATAAAGGAAGAACACACGCTCTCTCTCCTTTTGGAGAGGGCTGGCAACATAAATTAGTGCACATCTACAAACAAAACCGGTTGGAACAACAGGAAAGTAGGAAAAACAATATCTCAAAAGTAAAAAAGGAAAAAAGAAAGAGCATTGGATGCCATTCTAATTAATTAGTGCAATCCAACGGCTACTTTTCTTTAAAAACAAAAAACACCAACCCGACAACGGCTACTTTTGTCTCATAGGGACAACCGGACAAGCACTTTTTTGGGCCTAGAAAATGCTTAGTCAAAGAAGTGCTTGTATGACCTGTTTGTCAAATATTAAGCCAAGCTAGTAGTGGAAATTGAGGCGAGAAGTGTAAGTGGCTTTTGGAGACCAATTACCGGGAATGACATCTCTGGCTGAGAGAGTTTTTGCTGCCGAGAGAGTTGTAATCTTCACTGAAAATGGTCCTTTTAGTGGACCCCCATTTATGCACCAATTAGCTCCCCATACATGACTCATCTCGATCCACTCACTTGAACTTGCCTGCACCATCCCACCAACACAAAAATATAAATAAAAAATTAATGAACTTTAAATTCTTTAATCACTTAATTAACGCTAAAGTATGGCTTTGCAACATTGTTTTGGATTGAGGTCCGCAATAGGAATTGTGTAGTTTGCTGAAGATAACAACTCAAATTGCTCAATTACATATCACGAGTACATTGTTAATGTAACAGTATGCTCATAACATGTAAGCCTTGCTTCTCATGACTAAAATATTCACTACACGACACCTTTACACTGCTTTTTATTTGAAAATGTGGAATTGTACGAGTAAGTACTTCGTTATATTTCAAGGAAAAACTATCTTTACTTTCGCTAATTTGGCATGCATTTTCTTTCGAGTAATGTTAAACTTACTATATATTTATATCATCTCTCTAATGAAGGTAAGACACATCAACATATGTGAGTCTCATCTCTGTTAGAGATATGATACAAATATGTAGTACAAGCAACATTTTTGTTTCCTTAATAGCAAAAGTAAATGTAAAAGTAAAGTAAGTAAAGTTGCAAGAGGCATGCAGCAATGTAAAAAAAAGAGAAGGACAACGTGCCGGTCTTATATGCATTGATCCGACGTCTCCATCTCCATCCTCAAACTCTACTAGCAGTGATAGATAATAATTTGTTGAACCTTCATTTACATGGAAGGCTATCTGCTTCCCAGGATACTTACATCGTGTCCTGTAGGTAAAATAATTAAATTGACATATGCGAACAAGGACCGTTAAAGCAAACAAGCTAAACATGACATATGCGAACGTTACCGTCGGTAAAGGACGGAGAGTTCGCCTCGGTTTCTGAGAAAACCGCCTTCGCCGGTGACAGCCATGCGCCCAAACGCTGCGCCGCTGAGGTCGAACTGGGTCGGCCCCTTGGAGCAGCCCGGACACTCGTCTGTCACGATTATCGTGACGGGTCGTCTCGAGCAGATGCTCTGGTCGAGACACTTGATTTTGTAACACGCGCCGCACCCCTCGCCGTTCTTGAACAGAACCGGGTTCACCGCACCAACCCTTGCCCTGAACGGCTTCACGTCCACCATTGACCCGTACCCACACGCTCCGCCTGCCAAAATTACGCACATGCCGACATAATTAATTTACGACCCATTAAAATAATTTGTACCATCTCAACAGAAGAAAAATATATCAAGAATTTCACTGTAATTACTCTAAATTTATCTATATTAAAGGAAAAGAAAATTCAAACTTTGGTGCAGTGAAGTTGAAGCACATTGATCTAGTTAACTTGATTAAATTTAAATTGATGCAAATGTACAAAATCTGTTGAGACTGTACGTATAAATGATACTTTTGACTGTCTAAACATGCGGCATTGTAAGCTAAAACCAAATTGAATTGTGTTTGAGGGTAGGGTCTTACCGTCGCTGCCGTCGCCTTCAGGGTTGCCGTACCAGGTGGCGATGGCTGGGAGCCAGCGGGTGCTGGCCCGGGGTTGCTGAACTTGACAAGACACAAGCAGAAGCAACGAATTCAGCACCAACACAAGGCCGAAGCCGCGGTGGAGGAGCTGCATTGTGAGGTAGGATGCTTGATTAAGTGGGTGTTGAGTGGCGGCAGAGGTGGAGAAAGTTCTGACCACTGGTTTGGGTCAACAGCGAGCACAAAGCTCTGCCGACAATTGTGTAGTGAATTAGAGGCTTTTTTTTTGCTTCTGATTTATGCGTTGGATAGGTTATTGTATAAATAAGGAAGTTTTAACTTTTAATACTGTTCACTTTTAACGAAAAATTATATTTTTACATTTACTTAACACTATTTATTATACTTTTAAAAAGAACATTTTGTTAAAAATAAATTTTTTTTTAAACTTTTCATTAGTTTTCTATATAACTATACATAGGATGTAATGTATAGCACATGCTGCAAAGCTGCCACAGGAAGAGCTTCAATAATTTCACTATGACCATCCGCCCCATGTCCTGTCATTGTATTACGATAAAAGCCACTGAAACCTGGGCCCTACCGACGGTTAAGGCGTTAATTCCGCTGGCCGTACCCTACGTGGTTTCTTTGTTCAGTTGTGCATTGGAGACGGAGTCACGGAGGGAGGGGAGGGGTGTTTTTGTCGTTTCGGAGGAAATTGGACCGTTAAGGTTTTCGTTCTTCTGGTAAGTTGAGGACCGTAATCTTCAAGTTCTATATTTTTCGTGAACGGTGTGCCGTTAAAGTTGAGCACGTGAGGGGCAGTTGTGCAACAAATACTGGGAAGGCAAGTGTGTCCACGGAGGACGCCGTTACAGACAACTCAGTGTGAACAGTTGGCTGACACATTTTCCGGGATACCGGCAGGTTTTGTTGACTTCTTTAACTGATTTTATCTAGAAGAGTAACGTCTCATTTGTTAAGCGTTTCTTTCTTACATCGATTTTTTCGCAGTGCGCGGATCTAGAAATTCTGAAAAATGCTCTCAAAGTGAACTCTCCGACGGTTTATATTTTTTAAAGTGTGAAGTGCCGATTTAGTTTTTGAACTATCACCTCAGTAAAAATTAGGTCCCTGAATTATTTTTTCAGTAAAATAAGTCCCTAAATTCATAAGAAATTGCTAATTTCATCCCTACTATTATATTCAAAGCTATTTTATCTAATTTTTCATCAACTTAAGTCACTTGACACACTTTAGAGTGTAATACCATCATTTTCTCGTCTATAAGTGCTTAACATTTCATATAGGTTGCGAATTTAATGTCTAATTTACCCTCAAAAGTTAATTTACACTATTTTTTTTATGAAAATCTACCAATTTCTCCTCAAAAGTTAACTCCATATTCTTTATGAAAAACTACCAATCTACCCTCCAATGTGTATCACATGCAAGTAACGTGACTTAAATTGACGGAAAATTGAATATAGTAGCTTCGAATATAACATTAGGGATGTAATTGGCAGATTTTTATAATTCAGAGATGAATTTTTCTGAAAAAATAGTTTAGGGACCTAATTTTCACTAAGGTGATAATTCAAGGACTAAATTGGCAGTTTACCCTTTTTTAAATAATATTTTATACTGCTCGTACGAGAATGGTTTCAAAGTATGAGGTGGTAAAGAATTCATGAAAAATCTTAATTTTAAGAGAATCACTTTAGCGTATCTTCATTTTGAGCGCAACGACGTACAAAAGCTTATAAATTATATTAAACAAGGAAGACTCTTTAAAATTAATCGACACTACTAAGGATCATAAAAAGCAACATTACAACTTACAATTGTTGATGATGAGTTTTAATATTATGAAAACGTGGCATGATAGTTGTATTACCAATACAAACAAAAATATCATTCCCAATTTACGTAACCAATCGATCTATCACTCAATTGCTCAGTTTCTAGAATGGTAAAATTTCATCGATCAATGGGGAGCAGTTATGGAAAACATCTTGACCTAACTAGCACAAAAAACTTAAGGTTCCTACAATGCATGCTAACACCCTATGTCGCGGACATCCTCTTCTTAAACGTGGAAAGAAACACAAACAAGGCGGCCTTCAGGTTTCAAACTGACCATGACCTCTTAGAGCTAGAGTTTTAATACCATGTTTGACAAACATTAGCCTCTAAAAGCTTAAACTGCCATGAAACGAAACCAACAATATTTACATCAAGCTAATGAAGTACTTGCACCAAAAGTTGGTTGGTTAACAAGCAACAACCAATCTAAACAAACAAAATTGAACACAAATGAAGCTTTCCCTTTGTTCTTATAAATTAAACGTATTATATTACTTTGGCTATTACTCCTTTACCTGATCCTTTCTTCTTATGGAAACATGTTACAGCTAGCCTCTGTGTTTGAGAACTTCCATTCAAATTGACAGTTTATATGGTTTTAGTCAAAGTTCCTAGTGTAGAAAGAATAACATCCCTTTTACCAATGAGTCCTCATTAGGGTTTCAATATTATTAAACATCCCTTTTACCAATGAGTCCTCGTTAGGGTTTCCATATTATTAGTTATGTTAAAACACGTGTACTTGAGAAATCATGATATAAAGTCACGATTTAATATTGGTTATAATTTGTGTGGCCCAAGAGGCAAAATTTTGTCTGGTGCACGAACTAAATTTGTAGTTTATCAATCCTAACAAGTAGATAAGCCAGTGAATAGGCCAATAATCAATTGAAATATCTGGTTTTCGATTTGAGAGATTTTTTATAGATGTGATATTTGAAAGAAAACCTAAACGATATATGTTCGAATTATTGAAATACCTTACGAAATGAATCTCACAAAAATGAGACGAAATGAATCTCACAAAAATGAGTGTTGAATTTATATTAGAAAAAATAATGCCACGAATTCCTTATATATGTATATAGACCAAACACACATGCTAATAGAATTCTCAATTTTCTTGTTTTGTGGTTTTAAATCGCTAATTAGAGAGCTAGAATTAGTATTGCCGTTGGTGGTGTTTTTTTTGCCTCCACTGAAGTTTGTTTGCATGTGTAATCTTGTGGATGAAGTGGAATTAAGCATCTATTCATGGATATATAATCATCCAGTTTTTGTTTGCATGTTTATTTTCTAAGGTTGCACTTGATTGGTTCTTAGCGATATATAATTATTGATCCAAGAAAAAGGACGACCTTGACAACAAAGAAAAATGCTGCTTAGCGGAAAGTAGAAGGAAACTCACTTGTTTAAATCATTCTCTTAATTCGTCCATAAGCCTTTCCAAAATATGTGAAGGACTCCGGCCATGTAGTAAATTAGCTAGAATTAAGAATTGAATTTTGTGCTGATTTCAAATTGGATGGTAACTTACAATGACCTATGAGAGAGAGAATTTAAACTCGATCTAACATTCATATAAAAATGCTCTTAATCAACTAAACTACAAACTCTTTCCAAATAGCTACAATAACAACCTGACATATCTATGCTTTGGATTTATGTTGAGAGCATTGAGATCATGATATTTGCTTTCTTTCATCAAAGTTCAAACAATACGTACATGGCCAGATTATAACTATATGGTGTAAACTGAAGCCAACGGCCTACAATAATAAACCCGTTAATAATGTGTTCTTATTGGGTGACCTAATAATGATCCGATTAATATCGTATTAAACCGAGATTCGTTATTTTTGTATCATTTTAGTGTTGTGTTAACATATCGAGTAAGAAATTGTCAGGTCTAATCACAACCGCCTCCAATAATCATAGATGGACTAAGCTGTAAAAATAAATATTCAGACCCTACATGCATATGCATGAACAGAAAGAATCAAATAAGAATCCTAATGTGCGTGCGTCACGAGGATCATCATACTGCCAATGACTGCATATCATTGGCCATGTGCGAATTCCTTTAATATGAAGCTAGCTTAAAGCTTGAGGTAACAATTCGAAGCCTTCCTTGTGCTTCTTCAAAAGTCATGTTGCACGATGATCCGATCAAGCATCATAAAATAACATTAAAGTATGTGTGGGGTGATATCACCCCGATCCAGTAGATAACATTTTTTAGTTAATTAAACGTACTTGATTATCGCTAACCGAGTAGTTAATTAAGACTAACTCCATTACATAATCACATCTCCAATAAAATATAAAATATGAGTACAATGCATCGAACAAATGAAGAGTTAGCAAGTGCTCTTAAAAGAAATATATTATTCAATAAAGCAAGCACGATGCATTTCCTAGATAAAGCTTAATTAGAACTGATTATATATAAGGTTGTGTTTTGATTATGCTAATAAAGTATGAATTTCCGGTAGTTAAAGTAGCGCAACTGTAGAAGAAGATACTTTGCGAATCCATTCAGCAAATACCACAAAAAACTGTCAATTTTTATCTTAATTAATTCTCATCTCTGTGACAATGAAGAACCAGGCGTACTTATTATATTCAAGAACATGGGGGTGTCCTTAGAAACAGAAGCTAAATCATGCTTTCCTGAATGAAAAAAATATCCCCGACCCCCTTTGATACGAGCAATCTCATATGTAGGAGTGAATATTATTAATGAACTGACATACAAGCCCGCAAGAAGGAGTCGAACACATTGAACCTCAAATACACGTTTAAGTAAATTATAACCAACCGAACTATAAACTAATTGCAATTGTTTTCCTCTTATTATGCCTTCCCTTTTTTGCGTGTTTTGGCTTGTGACTTTAAGTTATAAGTGTTTTAAAGTGTTATATGAGTTCCTTGAATGGAGAGTCTTAGGAAAGGCTGTACTTTGAACGAGCACATCACAGAGGGTGGAACTGGAAGCCCCAAATATACAAAGTGTGCAACCATATCACCCAAGACTTTCCATCTTGTGCTAGCTAGGGTTTAAGAGAAGTTGAATTTCTTAGTTCATCAGTTGTTGGCACATGCCTTTTTATAAAAGCAAACAGAAAGAAGGGATCATCCCCAACGAGGCAGCATTGGATACATTAGGAGGGTAACATGCATGCATGGTATGATTGAGGAAGTTGAATTCGTCAACCCCATAAATAAAACAGAAGAGATCATCCCCTTTGTATGAAGGACGAAAAGTAAACCAAACTTTTCAAAAAGAAAAGAAAAAAAAAAGGGATGTGGTATCATGAAAGGTGGTATAGTGCCTTGTAAATTCTAAAGAGCATATGTTGCCGACATTTGAACCTGTAATGATGTAAGAACACACAAACTACACTGTAATGTTTCAGCAAGTTGCTCAAGATTAAAGTAATGATGCTTCCCACAGAGTGATGCAAATTGATAAATTAAGTAGTTGCCAATCCAACTGCCAAAACCCCCCATGTTCCTGTAAGAAACTGAAAAGAACAACTTCTAATCCTGATATTGGGGATGTCTGCACATGAAACATGTAAAAGTTGACAAGATGATTGAATGTAGATTCCCAATAGATCAATATTGCACATATATTATGCATCGTCTAGCAATCTATACATAAACTCAACAATGAACTGTCAACGTCATGAGGTTCAGCTTTCAGGTATACAATGAGAGTTTAAACTACGTACGTGACTAATTCCCCCGTTTTCGTCCGCTCGAGTTTAAGAAACCTTCAATGCTCAATTGGTCAACTGGCATCAGAAGACTCATTTTTCCGCTCCAGTTCCTCCACTTATTGTGTCTCCACACTACCATCCATGCACAAGTACAAGCCCAGCTGATGCAATCAATTTACCTGTTTGTCTGATTTAGAAAAGGGAAAAACAGAAAAGAGTCAACAATAAAAATTCATAAAAATCGTGGTGACAACCCAACTTAGCAGCAAAAACCCTATTACAGTTCACAACCTAACTTGCAGGTCACTTGTAAGACTATAGCCATTCTTTTGTAAGGATCATCATTCAATGAGGACCTTAAAAAGGATGGTTTAATTTATTTGACCACATTTCACGGTGGAAATATGCGAGCCCAAAGTGATCCTTTCAAATGGGAATCCCTTCATGAAAGGGCCTGCTACTGTAAATATACATGATACATATATGTTATATGTAGTATACAATCACGAAAATAATTCTGATAGATATTGAGCATATTATGTTACAAGACTGTCCCAGAACCACATATTAAGACATTATTTCACTTAATCAACGGGATTTTTTCACAGTATGAAAAGGATATATTAATCAATTATATAATATTTACAATAACAATATATATGTATACACGTCCATCTGCGTGCCATTAAAAAAGTGGCACTACTTATGACACTCTCAGTTGTCCCAAAGAATCTGAAAGACTCATGAAAAATATCAGATAGAGGATCCTTTTCTTTTTTATAAGTACTCCAGTGAAAAGAAGTAACAAAGATTTAAGGCACAAGAATTAGAACAAGACAGAAGAAAGGGTATTAACAGAGTTTTTTTAATTATGACAAACGAAATGAAGATCATTGATTTAAAAAAGTAGATATAATGCCACAGATATATAACATGGGCCATTCGAAGAATAACATTTCTACCTTGTCATTGATCCTTATGGTCCATGAATCACTTTTGGAACCATATACAGGGTCACCAACAACATAAGGAGGTGGAAGAACTGCATTCTTTAGGAGTGGAACCCTCTCAGGAACATAATCATCATCACTATCATAAAACGGATGTGGCCCAAGAGCTTTGAGTATCATTGCCAATAACAAAGACAGCCCCTGCAAAAGAAGACAACGAACGTTCACGGAAAGAGGACAGAGAAAAAGATAACAATGGCCATGATCTGCAAACCAGATAGCCCTCAGCAGTGCGCAAGTTGTTACAACATTTTCTAATTTTATCATTCTCTTCTCTAAAATCTTCTTTACTTGTTGTATCAATAATCTAACAGTCATTTACAATAACCAAATATATGCAAACTCAATCGGGTTTTTGACATGAGTGAGTGAGAAAGCAAAGAAGAATGTAGAGGCACTTATGACTCAAAATCAAGTTTGGAACTAGTTTAACTAGATTAATATAAACAGTCCCCAAAAAGAAAATGTGAGAGGGAGCGAGTGCCCCCCTGGGCCTATGTTATCTCCACCACTGGAGACATGGATTGAAGTTCCAGGGCATTGGTGTCATTTACCCTGAAATATATTTAAAACATTCAACTGATTCTGCAGCTTCTACTAGTTCTGGTAGGACAAATTAAGTGAGACTCATTGAACATTTAAGTTTTATTTCCTCACGAGATGTCAAGAAGTTACCAAAAAGCATGCACAAACATGAAGAACAGAGAGAGAGAGAGAGAGACCTGTACACAAACCACTGATAAGCCAATCCATTTGCAGATGTCAAAGTTTGACCTTACAAATTCTTTGAATTGATCAAATCTCCCAGTTGGATCATATGGAAAGTCCTGGCCACAAGTCAAAAAATTATAAGCACTATAATCAAATCGCTGATATGCTTCTCTCTAAGTCATTTACCCATTAACCAAAAGTAACTACACTGTTTTTCAATATATACCTCTTCCCAGTCACGGTTTAAAAATATGTCAGCAGTCATTCCAGCTTCAAGCATGAAGAGTAAGAAGATAAACACCATGTACTGTAAGCAATTAAGGTAAAACACATACATTTTTGGCATATAAATTTAAAGATAACAGAGTTCAAAAATTAAAAGAAAGTGAAGCCCCATTGAAATGTAATCATTTCTACAACTGTTTAATTGGATATCAATATCTAAAACAAAACGAATCTAAATGATCTGAAAAGATATGCAAATATGGAGCTGACAATCTAGTTTAAAATCGATTAACTTCCACAGAGAGACAAGTACATATGCTATGATGATAAATAGCTCTTACAACATAATCTACCCACTATGGATGAAACCACCGGACGAATATGCCTTTTCAAACTAAAGTAATATCTACCTAGCTTTAAAGCAATATTTATCTAACGTAAATTAATTTTACCATACTACCTCTCTTCATAGAAGTAGAACTGTAGCAGCTATTTCAGGTGTTCAAAATTGTAGATTGAAAAGAATTATCAGGCATGTCAGTATTGTCAAAAAAACGATGCAGCACATAAGCCGCCCCATTTAGAGCACATGAACACATAAACAGAATATTAAGAATCTAATAATGACATTTATAATTAGACGTGAACAAATTGTAAGGGAAGAAAGAAAGGATCCTGTTGCAAGCCTAATAAATATAATTAAAAGTTAATTTGACAGAGAAAGAAAACACAGAAATACACAACTTTAATCATAGAACAAAAAAGGAAAAGTATCAAGCAGCAAATGGATGAAGAGCAATAAATTCTTTGATCTTATAACTTGAGTTCTTTTGAGTCAGATAAGCCCAATTTTAGTGCTTTCTTAAGAAGCACTTAGTTGGTGCTTCCTGAGGCACTTCCAAGTGTATTTACAAGAAGCACAAAAAATTTGAAAAATGAAACTATATAAATCTAACAACAGTGCTATCAGAAAAATCGCAGAGTGGAAAATCACTTCCAGTCGAAGCACTCAGAAACAGACCCTTATGCCGTTTACGGGCTGTTAGAGTTGCTTAATTTAAGGTTGAGTAAGAATAAGGCAATTTGGTGGGGAATGTAACGTTATTGACTCCAAATAACTGAATAGCTAAATAAAGATATATGAAACAAAAGGATACCAAATAAAGGCAACAACCATTTGCAGTATCAGCGGCGATATGACCTGAGCATGTGATCACAAGCAGAGTGATCCCAAGGCCAAGAAAAGTGTATATGAACCTGCAATTCATGCCAAAAAATAAAATAAAAGAAGCTTTAAATCAGCACTGAGAAATAGATTGTATATTTAGTTATTTACAAAAAATAAATACACAATGCTGAGGACAAGACCAAATTTACTTCATCCAAAAAGTCAAAAAACAAGACACAAAACCCAATTCGCGCCGAAATCAACTGCTACAAATGACTAAATGACTAAGGAAGAAAAAAAATTATTTGAAAGCACTTCATGCTGAGGTAAACACTTGTCATGGTTCAAAGGAGAATACCTAAAGCTAGCGTTTCTTACTATTGCCCATTAGTGTGATAGTGGGAGGTGGAAAACACTGACAATTTGTTTCTTTATTGACCAAATACATTGGAGTTGGAGTGGAGATTGTCGAGGAGAGAAAACTTCAGTTGGCTTGGTCCACAGCAAATGTGAGGAAGCAAAGTTTAAGGTTTTTCGGGTGTCAAGAAGGGACAAGTCCACTTGAGGCGAGTGCGATGACAGTTTTCAGCATAAGGGAGTTTTGCAGAACAATGTGTCTGATTAGTGTGGATTCTAATCATCTTTGTTATACTTCAGATTTGAATGTCAGTTAACTCCTAGTCCTCTTCAATGCATAAGCCTCCCACTATCAGAAGCGCCCAAGCGCTAACTAGTAAGTAACTTAATACGACACTAACCAGTAACCACGCGTTTGAGCCCTCTCCACAACATTTTTCCATGACCGTTCATTTTATAGATGTACATTCAATTATCATCCTTAAAAAATTCGTCCAAATCAGAAAGATTTTCAATATCCAATCGTAACAAAGAAAAAATTGACAGATACAGTGATTTCCTTTAATCTTTCCATTTTTTCCCTCTCCTTTTTGCTCTCTATAAATCGAAAAGCAAAGTACTTTGCTCACAAGAATTTTATACAAAAGAAACTAAAAGGCAGCTTTCAGTCAAAAAGGGGAAATGACCCACCATAGCAAATGATGGCAACCCCCTAAACAAGCAATTAACTTTCCAAACAAACACCAAGTCTAAGAAAATGAGAAAAGGAAACCAATACACAATTCAACAGTATGGAAGGCTTAAAGTCTGGATTCCCTTGCATTTCCCACATTTTCTCAGGAAACAAACAGACCCTCAATGAGAAAATCCAGAGAAAGGAAAGAAAAACCAAGATTAGATAGATTTACACACCAAGGTGTAGGATGATGGTGAGAGTGGTCAAGTGGTGCGGGGAAGTGGGGCGTGTTCCTCTGCCACGCGCTAATCAACCACAAGGAGTACATAATCATGGCCAGCCCTACCATCCCAATCATACAATTCACCAACTTGAGCATTGATTGCACGCAGCACCTCGCCACCCCTCCCATCCTGTCCGTCTGTCTTCCCCCGCTGACCCACCACCCAATTCACCAAAATTACAAAAATTTGGAGGGAACTCAACCAAATTGAAGGTCGGAAGCTACGCCAAAGAGGAGGATGATCGGAAATTCGACGTCGACCTTCGTTTCTATCAGTTTTGATGATTTTAAGGTTTCCCCATTTTTCGTTTTTCGTGTTGGACGGATTGGGCGTTAGCGTTACCTTGTTACAGTTGGATACACGCTGGGCTTCCACGGAATCTGTGGGTTTCGCTTTTAAATTAATTGATTTATTCACGATAATATTAGCATCTTTCATCAACGAGGTGCTGTGGTGTAGTGGTTATCACGTCAGTTTTACACACTGAAGGTCCCCAGTTCGATCCTGGGCAGCATCATTTTTAATAATGACTTTTTCTTTCCAAACATCAAACAAGTTACACTCCTCACTTGCCACGGATACATTGTTCCCAACTATAGGCTGTTTGAATGCGCTTTTAAATGAAATGTTTTTGGATTCCAAAAGCAATTGAAGTGTTTCTTACAAGAAGCACTAGTTATGTAATTCTTCCAGAAAGCACTTTAAGTATTTTTCCAGGATTTACTTTACTTGCCTTTTTACTTAGGATTGGTTCCAAAAATATTTTCACCAAAAGCATTTTCAATCATTTTAAAAGCACATACAAACGGTTTCTATATGTCTTTTTCATGTCTCCTTGATATTTTTACGATATGTGTTTCTCAACTTGGCCATTTTTATGACTTTTATGTTTATTAAACAAGTTCACTCCTCACTTGCCTCAAATTCGCTGTCCCCAACTATATATCTTTTTTCATGTCTCTCTGATATTTTTAACATGTGTCCAATTTAACCAAGACTTAACGCTGTTAAATTTTATTAACTTGTGTTTAAAACAATAAATTGAATAGATGTCAAATCTCCCCACCACCAACTCAGCCGCAACAACTACTCTTCTCGTCGTCGCAGCGGGCAAGCCTCCTCTCTCCCCCCCTACGGAATAGAACTCATCTTTCATAAGCTTTGGATATTATGAAGAGATCATTGATGACCAAATCGAAATAACATTGGAAAAAATTAAGAAACCAGCCAAACATAGAGCCACCAGGCCCCAATGAAACTATCCCCAAAAAAGGTTAACCAAAGCTTTGGATAGACGGAATATGTGAAATAAGGCAGTTTGAATCTCTTCCAAATCTTTGGTCAAGTGCACGACCATTGCCCAGTACTGCAACAACTAGTAGGACTGAACAAACCCATTTCGAAAATGCTCGAGCTAGTCCCTGTGCCGTAATGGAAGAGCTGTGTACACCCCATGAGACTGATTGCAACAAGGTTGTGACGCCCTCATGCGGACCGAATTGCTGTAACCGCCTGGCATTGTGAAACCGGCTGCAAATGTCACCGTGGCAACTAGTGTGGCCACCGCTAATAACGTATTTACCCTGTTCCTACGGATTTCCTCGTTAGGTAACTGGAAAAGAATGGAACCCAATGGACTAAAACTATGATCCTTCCTTTGGTTGTAAATTGTAATAGCCATAATCATCCGTAATTTTATAACAATAGATAGCACAAAAAACTTACCCCCTGGTGTGATGCAACAATTCCCAAACTGCTTTCAGCAACGTCAAGAGCTGTCATGACCCTACAGTTTAAGAGCTTTATGTTGGTCCTTATATGCCAACCTCTGTATGATGGTACATTGTTGCCAAATGCAAAGGAGTATTTCCACCGTTGTCTTTTTGGTTTATCAACCTTTGTATGATGGGACAAACATAATATATCTGGCCAAGCTGGAACATTTGGATCAACGAAGAAAAATGGGTATATGTTATATGAGCAAACTGACCACAATATAGGAAAAATGCTTAGGATTGGAAACCAGTCCAGATGAAAACCCACCTTCATACCTTCATAGCTGAAAATGCCCTCCAAATAAGTGGCAAAAGGTTCCAAAACCACATCGGTTTAATTATCTTCAAAGTCTGAAACACAATCAAGAGGGGACCCCTTAGGTAGTTTTTCAGTTTTCTAATTTGAGAGTTGAACCCCTTTTTCCTTCTCCTCTGGGGAGGTAAGTTTAAATGTTACCAATCCAACTACCAAAAGAGTGTAGTGAACTTCTATTTTCTTTCCGTCTATAGATTAAATCCCCAATGTCTGTGGATGTGTTGGAAGGTAAGGTCTAGGATTATAACCCTCTTTTCTTAGTTCTAGAAGAAGACTGTTGAGCAATGAATATATCTGAGCAGACTGTGGGTGACTCCCATCTGCTGCAACAAACATATGAGTGGTGTTGTTTACCTCAATCCAACTGTACCCAGGAACCTTTTGAACTTCTCTGTTTTTCATTAGCGTTCGAACCTTCAGCACACTCCCCCATTTTCCAGCATCAGCAAGTATATTTGAGAGGAGTATATAATAGCCAGAATTTTGCGGCGCCAATTCAAAAAGATATCTTGATACCTCTTCTGCAAGCTCAACATTGCCATGGAGCCGACAGGCTCCAAGCATTGTTCCCCAGACACCCGAATCTGGGGAGAATGGCATGCTCTTTATGGTTTCAAATGCTTCACGTAAATGTCCAGCACGCCCTAACAGATCTACCATGCAAGCATAATGCTCCAACCTAGCTGGGATCCTATATTCCTCAATCATGCAACGGAAGTAGAGAATTCCATCATCAACTGCGCCTGCATGGCCACAAGCAGATAATATACCAAGAAAGGTGACATGATCAGGCAAGATCCCTTTACTCAACATTTCATGAAACAGAACAAGAGATTCCTTAAGGCGACCATGATTCCCATAAGCAGAAATGATGCTGTTCCAGGAAACTTCATTCTTCTCTTCCATCATGTCAAACACACGGCGAGCAAGATCTAAGTTTCCACATTTGGCATACATGTCTATCAGTGCACTCTCAGCAAATAGATCGGAACTAAATGCACTTCTGATCATGAAACTATGGATCTCTTTCCCATAATGAAGTGCTGGTAAGTTTGCACAAGCAGAAAGCGCAGCTGAAATGCTAACACAGTCATACTTGGCACATTCTGTCCCCATTTGACGAAATAGATCTATCGCCTCTTCCGGTTTGCCATTCTGGGAATAGCTTGTTATCATCGAGTTCCAACAAACAGCATCCCTTTCAGACAGTCTTTGAAAAACTCGATGAGCAAGATCGAGTCTTCCAGATTTTGCATACATGTCTGTAAGGGCACTACCCACATAACACCTTGCATCAAGCCCATGCTTAAGGATGTTTCCATGCAATTCCTTTCCAAATTTCAGAGCAGCCAGACCAGCACAAGCTGGTAGAACACTTGCCAGTGTTAGAGAATTCGGTCTCATTTTCTCTTTAAGTAACCTTCTAAAAATTTCCAATGCATCACAATTCATCCCATTGAGAACAAACCCTGAAATCATAGCTGTGCAGATGACAACATCCGCTCTGGTGCTGTTGCTGAAAATTTTACGTGCCATGTCCACATTCCTGCACTTGAAGTATACATCAATAAGTGCACATTGCAAAAACACATCCAAAGGCACGCAGTGCCTTACAATGTAACCGTGAATTTCCTTACCTTGCTTGAGGCTACCTAGTTCAGCAACCGAAGGTAAAAAACTTGCAAATGTGATCGAATCAGGTTTGACACTTGTAGATATCATGTCCTGAAACAAACGTGAAGCCTCAAGCATAAACCCACTTTGTATATAACCAGATATCATTCCATTCCATGTCACTAAATCAGTTCGAGGCATCATATCAAACAACTTGCGGGCATCAGAGAAGCATTGGCATTTAGAATACATTGCTAACAATGTATTAGCCACTGGAGAATCCGACTCCAACCCACATGCAACAACGAGCCCATGAAGTTGAGTACCAAAACCAATCATAGCTTCTGAAGCACAAAGAGACAAAATGCAAGCAAACGTCACTGCATTTGGCTTAACTTCACTACTTCTCATTTCCAAGAACAGTCTAACAGAATTATTTAATTCTCCATTTTTAACATAACCATGAAGCATAACATTCCATAAAACACAATCTTTGACAGGCATTTTCACAAACAAGCTCCATGCGTCCTGAATACAACCGTTGTCCACATACAGTCGAATCAAAGAGCTCCCCACAAATATATCAACTCCAAAACCCATAAACTGGATAGTATCATAGACAGCTTTGCCCAATCTTACATTATTCACACCACCACAAGCTTTAATTACGCTCAGAAAAGTGTACTTGTCAGGTGAAACTCCAGAACTCAGCATCTTAAAGTAAAACAGCAAGGCATAATCAAAGTAACCCATCATAGTAAACCCTCTAATCATCGAGTTCCAAGGCAAAGTATGCTTCAAATCAAGCTGATAAAATATGTTCTTGGCGTCCATAATGCTCCCGCAGAGAAAATACATACCCAGGATCCTTGTCCCGACAAAGCTGTTTTTGACAAGTCCGCTGCAGATAACATGTGCATGAACTTGTCTACCTTGTTGGATAAGAGACTGATCACTGCAAGCTTGCAAGATAGAAGCAAACTGGCTTGCCAATGCCCCTTCCAAATTAAGGGAGTTTTTGTAGTTTGTATGTATGGACTTGGACCATTGTGGTGTAATGTGTATGAAACGTTTATACATGGGACATATAATACCATTGTACATCTCTTTTGCGTTGTAAGAATCATCTTTGTTCAGAGAGTCTCCGACATATCTTTTTATTTTTTTTGTAACTTTTGCTTCCTGCTTATTGTTCTATATATTTGAAGACTAGGTGGTTGAAAGATAGAGAAGAAGCACCAGCACCCACAGTCCACCTTTGTCCGATTACTTTGATGTGTCCAAGCTGCCTTCCTAGTCCCCACGCACCCCAAAAATCCAACTCATTATTGTTGCAAGTTCCTATGCAATGTCAGTAGAAACACGTAAAAATTTGCACAGCGGTGGCATAATATTTGCCTATCAAATTATCACTATTTGTTACCTATTACCCTAAACCCTAAACCCTAAACCCTCTATCTCCTTATTCATCTTTTCTTTGTTCCTCGCCATTTCCCTTCATTTCTAACCCAAAAGTGAAAAACTAAAAACTAAAATCGAAACAGTTATCAAACGGGCCTAAGTTTTTTCTTTTCCAAGCCAAAAACTAGGTAGAAACTTCTGCAGTTTAGTTGTTTCTTTGAAGTTTCCCAAGCTTATGGAACCTATTAAAACAATACGACCTGCCCGAACTGTGTCTGAGCGGATCTTGGATATCAAACAGACCTCCCCCGAAGATTATTTTTTAATTTTTAATTTTCATTCATAACCCAAATTCATAAACATACAATGAAAATTAAAAATTAAAAAATAATAATAAAACGGAAGTGCATTGAAATGTAGAAAAGCAGCCAAATCCTAATTACCAAACGCTTAACTAAAATCTAATACGAATCCTAACCCCAAACTAAAACCCTCTGATAAAATCATAAATTTGAGAATAAATGAGAAAGTGAAGGAAGAGGATGAGACATACCTGGGTCAGTCCAAGTGAGAGAGCAGTGCGGCTTACAGCAAGGAAGGAGATGGTTCCCAGGAACTCGAGGAATTTCGGAGATGAATCTACAACAACTGGAGAAGAAAAAAAAGACGGCCTCCCTTGCACGAATATAACTAACAAACTCGATGAGAAACAGAACCCAAAAAAAAATTATATAATTGAGGGAAAAATAAAAAGAAACGACGCCTGAGAGATTCGAACTCTCGCGGGGAAACCCCATGTACTTAGCAGGCACACGCCTTAACCACTCGGCCAAAGCGTCACTTGATAATCTCATCCTCGACATATACTAATAAAGCGTGCAAAAGGAGTGCCGCTAGCCATTTAAAATTGGGAATCGGATGCTCTCCGGAGACCGAAGAAAGAAACCATTAAGCTTCTTTTTTTTTTTTTTTTTTTTTTTATTTTAAATTTTTTGGAAGAAGCTTCATGGGACAATGGAAGGGGAGCAGTAGCGGTTGCACCACCTAAAATCCATTGGATTCGGAGGAATTGTTTCCAATCCCCTAGCTTCCTTTCTATGTCCCTATAATTCTCTGTGTTGCACCACTTTCAAATCCACCACCTTATTGTGCAGCTCCCAACATTGTTTCAAATGCTTTTGTCACGAAACTGAAAACACCCCTGAAGCTTCTTCCCATGTTCGTAGTCGTGCGGTAGTTGGCCAAAGTAGTGTGCTCTGTTCGCCCTTATACCCAAGTTTGAATCCGCTACTCGTAGATTAAAGTAGTTTAGAATATCATATTTTTAAAAACATGTGATGGTCAATTTTATATTATATATTTAACCTTATTCTTAGTATATTTTGGTTAATATTTTGAAAGAATTTTGATACTTTGATTTTTCTATACAGGACTTTCGATTTCCTCTGGAGCAAAACGTGGAAAAATGGACAAATTTTGGAGTAATTCTAGTTGGAGGACGTTCGTGAGTCAGTTAGCTTAATTGTGTCAAAATATCAAATTTTTCTACGAAGCAGTGATTTTCTTGTGTGCTGGAATAGTGACGTTTTAGGCTTGAATTGTGTTTTTGGAGCCCAAGATGACCTCAGATGGATTCGTGGCCTTCTGGAGACGTTCAAAACAAGCTATTATGGGCCGGATTTGGAGGAGATTTGAGGCTAAAACGTGGCTGGACAAGTACTTGGCAGATTCTCCTAGCTTAATTAGGATTTTATTTTCTAAGATATTTTATTATTATTCTTAGTTTCCTAGTTCGAATAAAGGACCTGGTTTTTAGGGATTGTGCGATGGCATCGCAGGATAATAATGCTTTGCCGCACATAGTTTTTACTCACGCTTATTATTATTCAACTTCAGAGACAGAGAACTTTGCTAGGGTTCTTGGAGATTTTCTACTTTAAGGTGTTCTCATTCCTTTTCTTCATAATAACATTTTCCATGATTTCAATTATGAATATGTGTAACTAATTTGTTTTTGCTAGGGCAAAACCTTGAGCCTTAGCATGAGTATGTAATTTTTATTTAATTGCTTATGATTGATTGCATGCTTGCTTTGAATTATTAATTACCACGATTAAAACTATCTAATTGTCTTAATGACTAGCCACCATTAGGATCTTTAGAAAAGTAATTTGATACAATTTTGGTCGAAATGTTCCCTGAAATTGGCGCTAGGCTTCTTATGATTAATAATTGTAATTTCACTTAAGATGAACACCACGTATTAAGGGTTGCATGGTTTTTCAAAAAGTTTACATAAAGCATAATGAGTCTCTCATGTTCAGATTTGATCCGAACGTCCGGACGGATTGCATGTTAGATATATGTTCTATGTTGGAGGTTCCAAGTAGAATATAAATTAGGAAAACCTAACCTTTAAAGTAGCATGCGTAGATCATAAGTAATTGGTAAAAATACACAGGATTGCTGGGTGATGGTGGAACCCTAGTGTCAAATCCCGGCCCAGGCCCCCACCACATCCCGAGCTCGACTCCGCCGTAGCACGATATTGTCCGCTTTGGGCCCCGACTACACCCTCACAGTTTTGTTTATGGGAACTCACGCGAGCAAAACTTCCTAGTAGGTCACCCATCCTGGGAATACTCTGACCCATTATCGCTTAACTTCGGAGTTCCTACGAAACCCGAAGCCAGTGAGCTCCCAAAAGACCTCGTGCTAGGTAGAGATGGGAATACATTTAAGGCTTACAGGATCCACACCCCTGGGCGATGTGGGATCTTACAATCCACCCCCCTTAGGGGCCCGACGTCCTCGTCGGCACACTTCGGGGCAGGGATTGGCTCTGATACCAAATTGTCACATCCCGGCCAGGGCCCCCACCACATCCCGGGCTCTACTCCGCCGTAGCACGATATTGTCCGCTTTAGGCCCCGACTACGCCCTCACGGTTTTGTTTCTGGAAACTCACGCGAGCAGAACTTCCCAGTAGGTCACCCATCCTGGGAATGCTCTAACCCATTCTCGCTTAACTTCGGAGTTCCTACGAAACTCGAAGCCAGTGAGCTCCCAAAAGGCCTCGTGCTAGGTAGAGATGGGAATATACATTTAAGGCTTACAAGATCCACACCCCTAGGCGATGTGGGATCTTACAATCCACCCCCTTTAGGGGCCCGACGTCCTCGTCGGCACACTTCCAACCAGGGATTGGCTCTGATACCAAATTGTCACATCCCGGCCAGGGCCCCCACCACATCCATGGCTTGACTCCGTCGTAGCACGATATTGTCAGCTTTGGGCCCCGACTACGCCCTCACGGTTTTGTTTATGGGAACTCACGCGAATAGAATTTCTCAGTGGGTCACCTATCCTGTAAATGCTCTGACCCATTCTCACTTAACTTAGAAGTTCCTACGGAACCCGAAGCCAGTGAGCTCCCAAAAGGCCTCGTGCTAGGTAGAGATGAGAATATACATTTAAGGCTTACAGGATCCACACCCCTGGGCGATGTGAGATCTTACACCTAGTACTTTTATAAATTGGTATTTAAAACTCTTTTCTTTTATCATATTTGTTTTTAATTAAAATTCGTTTTTAATATTACTCAAGTCTAAAATCTCTTTTCTCAATTTTTAATTCGAAGTATTTAATTAGGAATTGTTTTTACATAAATTATTAAAATAGTCTTTTAGGAGAACGACCTTGCATGTGCATCTATATTACAATATTCTTGTATTTTTGCAAGTGTTTTTAAGTGTTTTTATCCATACTTTAATAGGTGGTAAAATCCCTATCAACATGCAATATGGATTCTTTGTGATTATAAATTGTAGGGGTTTTCGGCACTGGCAGCAGATGCTCCATGGGACAATGGAAGTGAGTGGAGCACTATGGCTTCTATATGTTCAGTTGCACATTCCTATGAGTTTTGGAGGGTTGTCCGTGACTGCTCATCTGTTGCATGAACCTATTCTTGATCCACAGACAGAGATCAAGAAACAAGCTCTGTCCTTCAAGTTAACTATGGCTTCTATATCGCTATTTCTAGTCTTTTGACACATGTCCTTCAAATTAACTCAAAAATTAACATTGTTAGTTTGTTTAATTATCATAAAATTAATTAGAAAATAAAAACTGAAAATTGAATATAAAATTTAAAAAAAATAAAAGAAAAAAAGAAAAAAAAAAGTTAACAGCCACCAACCCCAACCCCAATCCCAACCTCCCGCACTCAGCCGCACTTGCTCACCAAATTCTGGAAAATAGTTATAATGGAGGGGAAATAAAAAGAAACGACGCCTGAGAGATTCGAACTCTCGCGGGGAAACCCCATGTACTTAGCAGGCACACGCCTTAACCACTCGGCCAAAGCGTCTTTTGACAAATCATATCCCATTTTAAACAATAAAACTCTATAAAATGTTCGTTAGCCATTTACAATCATTTTTTAAAGTATCAACAAAATTGTCAATATTTCTTTCGAAAAATCAAGAACCGATATAGAAAATGGATGTGTGAAATGAAAACTTCACTCTATATCAGCGAGATATAGGAAAATCAATGAATATCGACGATATTCACCGATTTACTTAAGAAATTTTGCTGCAACTCATTACAAATTTCGAACGTTTGAACTTTTTTGAGAAAAATTTCTCTAATTTTGACTAAATCTGAAAGTGTTGATATACATATTCCATTGCAAATTTCCATAATTTCCGTCGAAGACAACCGTTATCGATATTTCTATAAATTTGCATATTGATATTTTCACCTTTATCGATATTTTAAACACTGTTTATGATTGGAATAACAGAATGATAGAATATCAGTGGCAACGGGCATTCTTCGATTTGAAGCTGTTATGATGAAGTTTGATTGAATGGGGCCATGGACCATAGTGATTTCAACAAGTCACAATTATGTTCTGCGACAGAAATATGAGATTTGAAGGAATCATCATATTCTTCTTTTCTCCATTTGCCAACCTCTTCCCTTTGTATACGTACAGGTCACAAAGTGAGGCCAATCCATCCAGGAAGGCCATAGATCTGTATCATGATTGGTGCTTCCACATGTATGCTTGCTTTCCAACATGACCTAAAGATAAGGTTCTTTGCTACTGTACTTTATTTATTGTATAACATTGTACCTTTTGTTAAAGTTATGTCATGATAATATTGTTTAATTAAATTGTCTCTCTCTTTCCTATTTCATTTTCCAACTTCATCAAATGTGAAAATGGAAAAATGTATTTTCCATGCCTTTGGGCAAAGTCATGAAAAATTATTCCCACAAACCTTTTTTTGCGTATCAATCGCATCATAAATAAATTAAAAAAAAAAAAAGAAAAAAACAAGTTTTAACTCGAAACATAAAGAATTAAAAAAAAAAAAATCTACTGTAACCCATAAAAATTATACCTACTTCGTGTCGACTAAAATTCCAAATAAATTACAAACGGTTGTGGTCCCATATAATAAAATAAAGTTTTAAATTTGGGTTGATAAGCGTCTTTCACTGATAAATTGTATATGAAAATAATATAATAAAACAAAATAAACTCCAATAATATAATAAAATAAAATAAACTCCAGTAAATATCATATTTTGTATATGAAAAAAAAAAAGTGATAAATTGTCAAGAATTTGGCATTGGACACCTGTTATAATTATAATTGAAACATTTTTTTTCTCACCATAAGTGTATACTCACTATACAATTAATCATCTGTCACATATGTTTTTATCTAATTTTAGTTAAATTTTATATTAAATGTAACTTTTTAAATTTTTTAAAAAATATTAATTAAAATTAAATGAAAAGATACATAACAAATACTATAATTTCTGATGATGAACAAAAATACACCCATCATAATTTCCAGCTCAGAAATATCAGCACAAACGAGTAGGCCCAAAGAATATCCCCATTTCAAATTTCGATTAAAAGCCACATATGTCAGATGCCAGCTCATCCATATTCTTATCCCGCAATTAACGTCGGCTAATCACGCATTGAAACGATTAAACCATTCTCCGTTGGATTTCCGCCACGTAATGACGAGTGAGTTGGATCCGACGCGGCGTCCTTTTCAAAAGAGACGTGACCACCACACAATGACAGCACCTCCTCTTCCAACAGCAGCACCGCCACAATTCCCCCATAAAACCCCCGAAACCAAACCTTTCTCTCTACTCTCGCTCTCTGCTCTCTGCTCTCATTCTCACTCTAAAACTTTAGGTGGTTTCTCTCTCTAGAAGGTAGAAAGAAAGAATGGCCGGATTGGGGAACAAGGTGAGGGAGCTGAAACACTTGGTGAATAAAGGAGTGAGGATCGTCGGAAATTCGTGGAAGAAGGGCTGGTTCAGGGTTAAGCACATCAGACGCTGATCGGTCTCTTATCTTTTTTGTTTTTTATTTAGAAAATTAATGCGACTGATTATATCTGTCTAATTTTCCGATTCTAGTACTTGATTTTGATGTAAAAAAGAGTTGGGGGTGTTTGTTTGCTTGGATTTTATATATGAATTTCACTTTTTGAATAATTGAATCTCTTCGATTGGGGATTATGCGTTGAGATGTTATTACTTTTTATGGTTACGAATTGATGTTAAATCATTCAGTCTCCTCTGCTAATTTTTTTTTTAAATGAAAAATAAATTATGAATTCCCTGAATTAAATGGGTCATCGACTCATCCGCAGCAAGACTCGTTTAATTCAATAGTTTTCCATGAGATCGATATTGTAATCAGTTGTTAAACTTCCATTTAAATGGAATATTTTTCCAATTAGTTCTGAAAATCCTTGAATCTTTTCCAGAAAATAAAAGGAGAGAGTAAGAAAGGGAGAGAAGCAGAAAAGAATGCGAGCGTGAAGTAAAAACTTGAAAAATGAAAATTGTAGGGAGAAATAGGAGAAATTACATATTAATAAACCTTCTATTGTTGATTAAAATTTCATGAAATATCATTCTAACCCTATAATCAAATTTGAAAAAAAAAAAATTAATGAGAAAATGTTTGTAAATTTTGAGTTTTAACAATAAAGATAAAATAAAATGTAAAGTGAATAGTATTAGAATTGATTTTTTTTTTGTGTAAAAATATGATTTTTTCAGTATCGATGATTTGTTAAAGTTCACTAAAAAGAAAGAATAGTAATGTAATTTTACACGATTAAAATTTTGTTTTTTTAAAGCTGTACTTATTCCGACTCTAAACTAAAATTAAAAATAACCTCTTTTTCCAGACCCACATTCTCTCTCTCTCTCTTCTTCTCTCATTCCATTTTAAAATAAAATTAAAACCGTTCACAATCACTTTGTGAGGGGGGGCATATGTTAGTTTTTATGGCATATTTGATACTTATCACTAAGTTTTTTGTGGTGACGTGATTTTGTTGCGTCACAACACCTTAACAAAGAACAATACAACCCGTAGTTGTTGTAGAATTTTCTGATAGACAAAAATATCGGGAAACATTCCAAATGAGTTCATACGATAGTAACCTTACCTTTGTGAGAATATAAGAATATTGGCAAGTAACACGGCATGATCAACCATTTGCGCGAATACTTGTATACTTTTTTTTTTAACAAATCTATATATTCTCTTTAATAAATCAACATATTCTCTTAAATTTTTTTAACAAAATACGGTTTTAATGATAATAATTTTCAATTAGAATATTCATTCTTTTGTCAAATCTTTTAGTACAACGATATATTTTACATTAAGAGGAGAGTTCGGAAACCACACAATAGATAACCTAATTCGGTATTGAATTCATCATCTACGAAATTCGAAGTTAATGCATCTCATTTATAAGGGAAGTGAAACATCAACATACCGTAGTTCAAGTAATTGAACATGAACAATTAAGATGGTGTCCTTGAACTTTTCCAGAAAATTATTTTGCTTTCGTTTCTTCCGAAAGAAGGTTACAAGAACTCTTGTTGGGTTGGTCTAGCACAACGCTTGTCATCGTGCATTGCGATTTTTAGTACAATTCCATCTTTAGCGTCGTCAGTATTCACGATTCATAAGTTGTATATTTCACAATGGGTGGTGCTACATATACTAACTTCATGCACCAAAGTTGTGCATTAAATGCTAAACCTTTTCTCTGTAATTCAAACAATCAGTCTCCAACCAATTTAAAACGTAGCAAGCTCTTAGCTTTTCTATCCTTGTGAGAGCCTTTTTCAACAGTGTTTGAGTGTTCTCTGTTTCATTCTTCCCGCAGTCGTTGACCCTAACTATGGCCAGGGTCGGTGGTAGTCCTCTTCTTCTCCTTTCCACTTTGCTTTTCCTTTCCTTCTCCCTGAGCTTCAGTTTCCCCCTCTCCAGGGTCTAATTGTCACTTTCTTCCAACTTCTTATGCCCCTAAGTTCTGTCTGTAGCCCTTTTTCCCTGGTTTCCTTCCTCCCTCCCATTTCCTTTCCACTTTTCCCTCTTTTTTCTCCCTTCTCTCCTCCCTTCCACTTTCCTTCTTCCTTCCTTCTACTTTTTTCCCTTTTTTTCATTCTGCCGTTCCTTCCTTTTCCCCTTTCTTTGCATCTTCTTTCCATTTCTTTTTCTCATTTTTCTTCCACTTTCGTCGGCACTTCAATCCATCTTCCACCCAATCAGCCACATCTTTCTTCAATTTCACATCCTGGTTTGGCTTCTCCATCTTTGTACCGCGATTTTTCGCGTTTTACCCGGAAGGTGCGTAGAGTTTTCGCTCAGGTGTTCACACCACCACCTTCCTTGGGATTGCCCTTGATGACACTGGTTCTAGTGGGTTGCTCTTTCCCACTGGCTTCCTTCGTTTTGGGTTTCACTTTGTTGGCCCTGTTGCTAACGGGTTGCTTCTTCCCGCAAGCTTCTTCCAATGTGTGGCAGCTACCCTACCGGTGTGGTGATCGACGGTGTTTGGGGATTTGTTTTGGGTTTCTGTTTTCACTCTGTTTTCTTCTAGTTTCGGGACTCTGTTCAACTTGTTTTCAGGTGTGTGCAGGGAACGTTTGTTTACGTTGGTTGGTAAGCGGTTTTCCGGTGACATCAGGCTGAAGCTGCTAGGGTTTGTTTCGATGTTTTCTTTGTTTTGGGCTCTTTAGTTGCTTCTGAAGTCATTCTTTTTGTTTATGTGTATGTAGTTGGGCCTTTTCTTGTGTAATTATTGTGTTGGAATAAAGCAAGTTGTGCATTAAATAATGTGGTATATTCTACACCGTATACAGTCTTGAAAAACCTCTTTGCCTTTCCTATGCCTTGTTACCTAATCACCATACCCTAACTAAAGCTCTTACAGCCACTGACCTCTTGCTATTAGAGATAATATTGTAAAGGATAAAACTTAGAGCTGTTATATTTGGCTGTTATAGTTTGGTTTATCTGTTTTGGATTCTTTAGTTAGTTAGGTGAGCTGTCCTCACTATTTGATCAGATGGTTTGTATATAAACAAAACTATGTAATCTTATTCATTAAGAAATGAAATGATAACTTTTCTATTATGGTATCCATCGCCTTTGTCTAAAGACTCTCTCCACTGATCCCCTTCGCTTCTTCACCGCCTCTGATCCTCCTCATTTCTTCACCGACGAACGGTTCTTCGTCTTCTTCCCCTTTTCAAACCCTAGATCTCAGCCATGGCAGCAAATTCCTCTGCTTCAGATTCTGAAATTCATCTCTCTCCGGTCACAAATCCGTGCCCTAACTCCTCTCAATCGCTGATTTCTTCAATCACGATCCAGAATATTGGCTCTTTGGTTCCAATCAAGCTTACCACCACAAATTATCTTACCTGGAGTGCTCTCTTCGCTCCAATTTTTCGCCGATACAATCTCACCGGTATCGTTGATGGCTCAGTGGCTGCTCCGCCCAAATTTCTTCGCAATTCATCTGGAAATCGCACATCTACGTTGAATCCTGAGTTTGTGACCTGGTATGAAAATGATCAGAATATCTTGATCTGGATCAACTCTACTCTCTCCGATTCTCTGATTCCCTACACAGTTGGTGTTACATCTTCTCGGGAATTATGGTCCAAACTCGAATCAAGACTTGCGACGGCTTCGCAATCTCACATCCATGAACTCAGATCTCGTCTTCGTACTATCACAAAAGGTGATTCTACCGCTGCTGTTTATCTTCAACAAATTGAAGAAATCGCTGATGCTCTTGCCAGCGCCGGTGCTCCGGTTGAGGATTCTGAATTGATCTCTGTAACACTTCATGGATTGCCTCCTGACTATGATTCCTTCATTGATGCTGTTCAATTTCGTCTTGGATCGACTACGATTGATGAATTACATGGCCTCCTCCTCAGTAAGGAAATTCAACTCAACAACCGCAAGCAAACCTCCTCACCTTCCATCCAAGCCTTTCACTCATCCACTGGTATTCTTCCTACACCAACTACTCCTCCAACTTCTCAGGTGTATGTTGCACAAAACTTCAGCAATCCAAATCAAGGCCGTGGCATGGATCGAAATTTCTCTATCTCCAGAAATTTCCAAAATCGAGGTACGGATAGGAATTTCTCAAATTACAGGGGCAACAATCAGAGGAACAACTTCTCTCGTCAGAACAATCCACGTCATAATCGTGGTTCGAGATCCAATTTCAACAACTCTGGCAGAAGAATCTCCTGTCAAATTTGCAAACAATTTGACCATGAAGCTATTGATTGTCCTCATCGTCTGAATCCCAACTATGGCACCAAATCTCAAATGGCGTTATGTGCAAATACATCCAACACTGCTCCCACTTGGATTCTTGATTCTGGTGCAAGCTCGCACATGACCAATTCCTATGCCAATCTGCAGAATCCTGAGTCCTACAATGGTCCTGAGCAAGTATACATCGGAGATGGAAAAGGTTTAACTATTCTCCACTCTGGCTCTTCATCTATATCTACTTCCGCTCATAATTTTGATCTCAAAAATGTTTTACATGTGCCTGCACTCAAACAAGATTTGCTCTCTGCAAATAAATTCATTCTTGATAATTCATGTTCTGTTCATCTCTATCCTTTTCACTTTACTGTGAAGGATCTTTCTTCGGAGAAGACGCTTTTTAAAGGCTCTGTGAAAGATGGCTTTTATCCCTTTCATGCTTCTTCTCCAATTGCTGGTCATCCTCAGGCTTTTGCAACAACATCCAAAGCTTCTCAGGATGTGTGGCATCAGCGTCTCGGCCATCCTACTTTCCAAATACTAAATAAAATTGTTTCCAAAGCTTGTATTCGCATTTCTGATAGAATAAACAAGTCCCCGTGTTCAAGCTGTGTTTTGGGAAAATGTTCTAAGCTTCCTTTCAAATCTGTCTCTTGTAATACAAGCAAACCTTTGGAACTATTACATACTGATGTATGGGGGCCCTCATCTACTCTCTCTGTACATGGTTTCAGATATTATATCATCTTTATTGATGATTTTACCAAGTATTGCTGGTTTTTTCCTCTTCAATATAAATCTGAAGTTTTTGCTACATTTACTCAGTTCAAGCTTATGGTTGAAAATCTGTTATCCACCAAGATTATTACTGTCAGGTCAGACAATGGTGGTGAATTCACAAGCAATCAGTTCTCTAATTTTCTAAGAGAACATGGCATCTCTCATCAACTCAGCTGCCCTCACACCCCAGAACAAAATGGCTGTGCTGAGAGGAAGCACAGACATCTTGTTGAAACTGCCAGAACTCTTCTTGCAGCCTCTAAAGTTCCCTATATCTACTGGGTTGAGGCTTTCTCTACAGCTATCTACTTGATCAACAGAATGCCTACTGCACTCAAATGCTCACCTTGGGAAGCTCTATTTCATCGCCCTCCATATTACTCCACTCTTAGAATTTTCGGCTGCCAATGCTTTCCCTGGTTAAAGCCATACATCAAATCCAAGCTTGATCCGAAGAGTACATCCTGTGTGTTTCTGGGTTACAGCCTCCAACATAAAGGCTACAAGTGTCTGGATGTTCTGAGTAAGAAGATGTACATCTCTAGACACGTTGTTTTTAATGAGCAAGCCTTTCCATTTCACCAGATATCCACCTCTCCAAGTCCTTCTTCCACAGTACCTTCATTCAATACCTCAATCCCATCCACCCTAACCTTTACTTCTAGAAGTCCACCACTGCAAACCAATAATTCATCTGCCCCATCTTCACCCATATCCCAATCAATTTCCCCATCTCCCACTTTACCATCTAGTTCCCCACTTTCCCAACCACTCCCTCCTTCTACTCTTCCATCCAACACACACCCTATGCAAACCAGATCAAAATCTGGCATTTCCAAGCCTAAAGCCTATACAGCCACTAAACATCCAATTCATCCCCATATTTCACAAGACTACATCCCTTCTACCTACATTCAAGCATCCAAATATCCTCAATGGCGGCAAGCTATGCAGGAGGAACTTAATGCCCTCCTCAGCACTGGAACATGGTCTTTAGTTCCCTCTCACCCCTCTCAGAATTTGGTGGGTTGTAAGTGGGTTTTTCGTATCAAACGGAAACCTGATGGCTCTATAGACAGGTTCAAAGCCCGTCTAGTTGCAAAGGGATTCCATCAGCAACAAGGCTTGGACTACACAGAAACATTCAGCCCTGTAGCCAAACTTGTTACAATTCGATTGCTTCTCACTTTAGCATCAAAGTTCAACTGGTTTCTCAACCAACTTGACGTGAGCAATGCCTTTCTCCATGGCAATCTTATTGAGTCTGTTTTCATGATTCAACCTCCAGGTTTTGAGGACCCCTCCAAAGCCAGTTATGTGTGCAAACTGCACAAATCCCTGTATGGCCTCAAACAGGCTCCTCGGGCCTGGTATGAAAAATTGCACACAGCCTTATCCTTACTTGGCTTTCTTGGATCTCAAAACGATCACTCTTTGTTTGTCAAGAAGACTCCTGATCTTGTCTTCATCTTGGTCTATGTTGATGACATTCTTGTCACGGGTCCCAATCCCCAAGCCTGCACAGACACCATCTCTCAGCTCAGTGATCTCTTTCCAATTAAGGACTTGGGTCCATTACACTTCTTTCTTGGAATTGAAGTAAAACGGTCCTCCTCGGGCATCTTTATCTCCCAAACTAAATACATCCTGGATTTACTCAAGAAAGCACATATGGATGGTGCTAAGCCCTGTGTTACTCCCCTAAGTACTTCCCAATTGGATCATACTTCTCCACTACTCACTAATCCCACCGAGTACAGATCTTTGGTGGGTGGACTCCAATATCTAACCTGGTCCAGACCTGACTTGTCCTTTGCAGTCAACTTAGTCTGCCAATTCATGCAGAATCCTCGAGAATCACATCTTCAAGCAGTCAAGCGCATATTGAGGTATCTCAAAGGCACCATTGACCTTGGCCTTTGGTTTCCTAAATGTGCCAAACCTCTCAACATCAATGCATTCTCAGATGCTGATTGGGCAGGCTGTCATTTAGATCGACGATCAACTGGTGGGTTTTGTGTTTTTCTGGGAGATTCTATTATCAGTTGGAGCGCAAAGAAACAACCTACAGTGGCTCGCTCCTCCACTGAGGCAGAGTACAGATCCCTTGCAAATACAGCTGCAGAGATCACATGGATCTGTAAATTATTGGTTGATATTGGATTGGTTCTTCCTTGCTCCCCTACACTATGGTGTGACAATATTTCCGCCATATCTTTAGCCAAAAATCCAATTTTTCATGCCCGGACCAAACATGTGGAAATTGATTACCACTATATTCGGGAAAAGGTGTTATCTAATGCAATCTCAGTTCAATTTGTTTGCTCACAGGACCAACTAGCTGATATCTGCACCAAATCCTTGCCCAAAACCAGATTTCTCTGTCTCCGGGACAAACTATCACTTCATCTACCTCAGTTCAGTTTGAGGGGGAATATTAGAGATAATATTGTAAAGGATAAAACTTAGAGCTGTTATATTTGGCTGTTATAGTTTGGTTTATCTGTTTTGGATTCTTTAGTTAGTTAGGTGAGCTGTCCTCACTATTTGATCAGATGGTTTGTATATAAACAAAACTATGTAATCTTATTCATTAAGAAATGAAATGATAACTTTTCTATTACTTGCTACAGTTAGAGTCGCCAGCAAACCCCCTTCCTTCTCGCTCCACTCCTTCTCTCCACCCTTTCCTCGCGCCTCATCCTTTCCCACCTCTCTAGTCTCTACCCACCATTTTGTGAGCAACCCTTCATGCTTCAATGAAGTGTCATCCTCAAAACCATTTCTACGTTTTCATTTCGGGATAGATTCGTGGGTTTGAGTCGGGCATGTGGTTGTGGTGGGTCGAAATCACTTTCTACCAGTTAGTTTTTAAGGTGGTCATGACCCTCATCGTTTTAGTGGCTTAGTCGTTTCCTTACTTCATATTCGAGTCAATCCACCCTCTAAGGGCTATAACTATTGCGAATCTAGCTTGATAGAGAGATGGTTGTAGACCCATGGCCATATTTGTTATCGAATCGCTTTCCATGATCAATATGTGACAAATTTGGTGACTTTGATATATTGAAGATACCATTCTTTCCATTGAAAAAAGAAGACGAGATATCATACCATTCTCATAATGCATAATATAATAATGTTCATAAAAGTATATTACGTGAAAGCCACTCATTACTACGGTCTGGTGGTATTTATTTTCACTTGGAAATGAGAGGTCTTAAGTTCAAATCTCGTAGATGACGAATTCAATACCATATTAGGCTGCCCATTGTGTGGCCTAGCAGAACTCTCCATTCCCTTAGTGTAAAAATATCGATGTACTAAAAAAAATATATTACGTTAAAAATTCGGCCACAAATTTAAAATCTTATCATTTAAATTGGATTGGTTTAAATTACGGGATTGATTATAATATTACATGTATTTAATGATTAAGAAAATATTCATTTGAATATGTGTAGTTAATACAATTATCATTTCACTATTGAGGTAAACATTATACTAAATACATGTAACTATTGCAAACAAATCCTTAATTACTCCTCTAATTTTTTCTGTCCAAAAAACTAACACATTATTGAAAAATAAAATTTATATAATCAACAGCCTTTAAACTGCGCCGTTTTAATGGCCACCTAAATCCTAACCCTAATTAAATTAAGCGCGCCTCACGTTTCAATTGAGTTTGGTTTGGCTCACTGATACTGTGCACCCAACATAGCCAAGTAAGAGATGAAGAAGACGGCAAGAAGGTTCGATGGAGGAGGGAGGTCCCTCTCCGATCAAAAGCAGAAGGTTCTCCATTGTCGTCTGGAGACCTTCAAGCACCTCCGCTCCTCCTCTCTCGACGAAATCGTTCACCAACTTCGCACTAATTACAAAGACTACCACCGCATCAAGCTCCAGTCTTTCACCAAGTTCGTCCAGCAAACCCTAGACTCCCCTTCCTTCAAGCAATCCAAAACCCTAATCCATGTCAGCGACCTAGAAGACGACGAAGAAGATGAAGAAGTCGGCCATAGCAATTCCAAGAGGAGGCGGAAGGCCAATAAGATGGAGGAGAGATTGCAGAGAATGGAGACGGCGCACGTCAGAAGGATTCGCCAGAGCAATGGTGACCGTCCATCTTCAGATGAGGAAGAAGAGGAGGATGATGATGGGGCAGTGTCGACATCGGACTCGGACGACGCCATATACAGCGAGAAAGTGGAGCCGGAGTTTGATGTGATGAAATCGAGCCTCCGGGCATCGTACATGGGATCCAGCAGCGCCTTGAAGCCCAAGGCGGCCGAGGAGAAGAAGGAGAAGAATGTAGAAATTGAGCTTCCTGGTCGCGAGAAGGTTGGGCTAATGAGCGGAAATGGAGGGCGAGGGGGGCAAGAGACATTCCGAGAAGCTGAAACCAAGGGATCGGGTTCCAGAGAGGTTGAGGTGAAGGGGAGTGAGGGGCCGAGGTTTAGGGACTTAGGTGGGATGGAGAAGGTGATTGAGGAGCTGAAGATGGAGGTGATTGTGCCGCTTCGCCATCCAGAGCTGCCACGGTGGCTCGGCGTTAGGCCAATGTCTGGGATTCTGTTGTATGGCCCCCCCGGCTGTGGCAAGACCAAATTGGCTCATGCCATTGCCAATGAAACCGGCATTCCCTTTTATAAGATTTCTGCCACCGAAGTCGTCTCTGGTGTCTCAGGTATTAGCATTACTCACTTCATAGTTTCAATCACTGAAATTTTCAAGCTGAAAAACCTTGTCCTGTTAGGGTTCTTATGTTCTTGAAATTCCTTTTGTAAAATTGTAATGTGTTGCCATGGCTATCATTAATTTTAGGTGCATCCGAAGAAAATATACGAGAGCTGTTTTCTAAAGCTTACAGAACTGCCCCTTCAATTGTATTTATTGATGAAATTGATGCAATTGCTTCGAAAAGAGAGAGTTTGCAGCGTGAGATGGAGAGGCGAATCGTCACACAACTAATGACTTGCATGGATGAATCTCATAGGCTTGTACAACCGGCTGATGCAGATTCCAGCTCGCAAAGTTCAGATAACAAGTCTGGCTATGTTCTTGTAATTGGAGCGACCAATAGGCCTGATGCTGTTGATCATGCTCTAAGGAGGCCTGGTCGATTTGACCGTGAGATTGTTTTAGGCGTTCCAGATGAAAATGCTAGGGTTAAGATTCTTTCTGTGCTTACACGCAATCTAAAACTTGAAGGTTCTTTTGATCTTCTTAAAATAGCCAGGTCTACACCAGGGTTTGTTGGGGCCGATTTGAAAGCCTTGGCGGACAGAGCTGGTAACATTGCCATGAAAAGGATTATACACAAGAGGAAGACTGATATGTATGTAGATACTATGGATGAGGAGGGCAATGAAGAGTGGTGGATGCAACCATGGTTGCCTGAAGAAATGGAAAAGCTCACGATCACTATGGCTGATTTTGAGGTGTTCCGAAATTAACTACCTATGCCTTTCTCCCACATGTTTTGACTTAGTTACCTATGAGTTAATAACCAGTTATTCTGATTTGTGCATTAAATTTGTCGTGGTAATGGTGTTATCATGTGCATTTCTGCAGGAAGCAGTTGAAGTGGTTCAGCCGTCGTCAAAAAGAGAAGGGTTCTCAGCAATTCCTAATGTAAAATGGGAAGATGTTGGTGGATTAGATCTTTTGAGGAAGGAGTTTGATCGCTATATTGTTAGGCGTGTTAAATATCCTGAGAACTATGAGGTAATTGTTATTTTCATTTTCTATTGTTTTATCTTTTTTCTTATATCTCTGTGCATGTGTGTTTCTAGATTAATATGTTGGTTTTCTTTTTCCTTCAAGTTTGTGTCTCCTTGGAATGGCTGGTAAGTGGTATGTTGTGTGTTTGTAAGAGAAAGTCATCTTTTTTGTTTAAAAAACTGTGCCTTGAAATGGCTTGATATGATCTAAAGATGGCATGGCTTGATATGATCTAAACTTGGAATGGCTTGATATGATCCAAAAGATCTTAGAACATAATCACTGATGATCAACACGAATCTTCTTTACCCATTTCTACCACTTTTAATTCTAATAGTGATGCTTAACTCACCACACTTCAGAGCTCATGATTATGGTGCATGCTGCTTAGGTAGAAAAATGATTTTTCATCTGTATATGGTACTTTTAACCCCAAATTTCATTTTGAACATATGTTCTGCCGGATTTATGGCTAGTGAAAACGATAATTAACAGGATAACGTCACATTCCTTATTAATTGCAATTAAAAAGAGCCTAACATGTCACCTTAAACATATCTCATTTGGTAAAATGGCTTGCTGGGTCTTTTGTTGAGAACTTACTAATCTACGTATAAGAATAGTATGCCAAACATCATAAGTTACTTTTTTACGTTATCAAAAAAGCTGCACGCATCTCTAATATCACCAAAATGAACGATCAAGGAAATTTGACGTAATTCTTACTGGAACACATTGTGAACTTTTAGAAACTTAAATCTAAACATTTCCATCAGCGGGGACTTATTAATTTATTGCACTACATGCTATACATGAATATTTGCAGTATTCTATTTTATTATATTGTTGGGTCAATGCTTCATACTGTATTTCTGCATGTATTGTACCTTAATTTATTTATTTGTTTTATTTAAGTCTGCAGTCAAGTGGCTAATTATGTTTTTAAAATGATTTGTGGTTTCAGGAATTTGGAGTAGATTTAGAGACAGGATTTTTGCTCTATGGGCCTCCTGGATGTGGTAAAACACTGATAGCAAAGGCTGTCGCTAATGAAGCAGGAGCAAATTTCATTCACATTAAGGTCAGTCGTTGACTTTTCCCTTTGAATGTTATTGATATATTGTCTTGTTAATGTAGGTATCTGTAACAATGGACATTTCAATGTATGTTTTTGCATAATTTGAGAGGATCCATTTGGTTGACATGGCTTTTTTAACTGGTTAGGGCCCTGAACTTTTGAATAAATATGTTGGAGAAAGTGAGTTGGCAGTTCGGACATTGTTTAGTCGGGCAAGGACTTGCTCACCATGTATACTTTTCTTCGATGAGGTTTGTGGTTCTCTTACTGTTAAACGTTATTAATACTATCGGTTTCCATAGGTTTGTATCGTTTCATCTGAACATTTAATCATATAAAGGAATAGATTACGGGATCATCGTGATGAAATTGAATTATTGTAGTTCATTAACTTCAGTTGGTCCTACATAGTGCTAAACTCTTTTCAGATCACCATTGATTTTGTTTTTGTTTTTGTTTTTTGAGAAAGCTAAACCATTAGGATATTTCAGGAGATTACAAAAAATTTCTTTTGCACCAAGATGTATGATATGGGCCATATGGCTGTGGTTCTCCATATTTCTTTTTCCTTTCTGACCTACAAAAATACTGGGCGAGCCGTCAACCAAACTTTCCACGTACATTTTGTGAGCATCGACATTATTGCCGGGTGTTGACACTGATGTGATGTCCAACTTGTCTACTACAAAAATCTAGACACGAGGACACTACATGTGTGCGGTTGTGTTTTTTAATTATCATTTTTATGTAGGAATATAGGTTACAGATATATCTATGTTTGAAAATAAGTTTGCTCAGAAAAGAACCACATGTATAAAATACCTGTAATGATGTATAATTGTCTTGAAATTGAGGAATGTCTCTGTTATTTAGTACTCATTCCGAATACATAACAATGAATTCGTACAAGTATCAAAAGGTGACATACACTTCATGTCATCAGGTGTGGAAAAAAATTCATGGAAAGACGTGCCCTACAAATCATAGCTTTTTAAAGCTTTTTCCCTCACTTATTGACCGTAATGATGTCTAATTTCTCAATTGATTTAGCACTCTTTCTTTAGACAAAACACTGAATTCCTTATAAGTATCCAAATGACTGTTTGAAACTAGGTGGCATACGTTTCATGTCCTCAGGTATCCTGACATGGAAAAAATTTCATGGAAAATATGTCCTACATTTCATAGCCTTTTAAAACTGTTTCCCTCACTTACTGGCAGGTTGATGCTTTAACAACAAAGCGGGGGAAAGAAGGCGGATGGGTTATTGAGCGGCTACTGAATCAGGTAAATTAATTGCAAAGGCTGTCACAGAACTGACTGCCTAGAAGGTAAACTTATTCGTTTTTCATTCATTTATGTATAGAATGACTGACTGCCTACAATTGCAGCTACTTATAGAGTTAGACGGCGCAGAGCAGCGACGAGGTGTATTTGTTATTGGTGCCACTAATAGGTAAAGCTTTTTGTTCATTCTTAAGTTTGAGTTGATATAAAGGAATATCATTCTGCACCTCTTACATGTCGTACCTTTTGTCAGACCCGATGTAATGGACCGTGCTGTTCTCCGGCCTGGTAGGTTTGGTAAACTTATTTATGTCGCCCCACCCACAAAAGATGAGCGTGGTTTGATTTTAAAAGCACTTGCAAGGAAGAAGCCTATTGATGCCAGTGTAGATCTGAGTGAGATTGGACAAAGGGAAATGTGTGAAAATTTTAGTGGAGCAGATCTTGCTGCACTGGTTCGTCTATGCTTAAATTTTCATTCTATTCTTTCTTGTTTGTGATGTTAAGTTTAATATTTCATTTGGGGCCAAGTTTTCGTTACCTCTCTTTGATTGGTGGGGAAAAAAATGGGGGAGGAGATGTGATTTGGATTGTCTCTCACATATCGACTGATGCAGATGAATGAGGCCGCTATGGCTGCTCTTGAAGAGAAATTGACATTACCTGAGAGGATTTCAGATGCATCTACTCCATGGACGATAAAAGAATCTCACTTTGAGCAAGCACTGGCTAAGATCGCACCATCTGTAACCGACCAGGTATAAGTACTACGCTAATGTTTGTTTTTCATATGCCTAATGCCTCTCAACGAACAATTCCTTCTCTTTTCTTTCTTTTTTCCGTAGGACGATTTTTTAAGTTTCATTTTCCATTACTGTGTACACAGCAAATGCAATACTACCAGAGATTTGGTGAGAGCCTCAAAGCACCAAGAAACAAAACATAAGCCACAAATGTCGCAGTGAAGAGTATGTTGTAAATGTTCTTAGAGCAACGGTTAGAGAGAATGTGCGAGAAGAAAACAAATTTTGACGGGGATTATTAAAAAAATTTGAAGACGAGGGTTGGGTATTTATATTATTTGCCCATTTTCTTGTATTTATTCATAGATTGTAAGTTAGAATCGTGGCAACACTTGGAGAATGTTTGAGAACAAAGCAAATTTTGATAGGGATTATTTATAAATAGATTGTTGCTATTATCTTATGCGATATGCCAGAAGTAGTGATCGAGCAGCTGGGTGTAGGTGGACCGTGGCCGGTGGCCGGTGGCCGATGCCAGTGAGTTTGAGCCGGATTGGTCGAATAAAGTGTTTCATATGATGTAAACATTTTTATTCGAATCTAATAAAATCTTAAAATACAATGATAAAGAATCAATGAGTAAAAAAGAAAGAAATGTAGAAACATACAAGAAGTGTGAGAGACATGATCAACAAGGGATCTGGTCAATAAACCATGTAATAATTTTGACAGGAAGCTTGATAAGAGAAACCGCAAGATTCGCTAATCCACCAAAACAAATGCAGCACGGGCACAAGCAGCTCAACACCGTCCTGCAAAATTAAGATTAATCATCAAACAAAATTTAAAAATCTCATATATATATGTAAAGTTAGCAGAGCGTGCACATTGTCTGTGTAAACAGGGACGGAACCATAAATTTCTTCTAGTGGGGGCAACCGAAAACAACTAAGAAAACCTTATTATAGGTATGGTTATACGTAATATGATAAATGATGATGTATCACAATTCCAATATTATAAAAATTTCAATATAGTAGTGGAAAGTTGTAAAGTGATGAGAAAAATACAAGTACATGATAAGCGGGAAAGGTTTTTTCGGTTTGAATGACAGAACAAGAGCACTATTGCTCATATAATATTTGATATGGAGTATAAGTAGAATAAATATATATTGGATATTTTCTTCAAAGATAACCCATGTATATTATATAATTGTAGTCTGCAAATAAACAAACGAATTACGGTATCTGCCCCCAATGAGCCTTCATTGGCTCCGTCCATGTGTGTAAAGTTTCTTTGTTGAAGGAAGGGCAAGAACAACAAAATCAGAATCATAGAGAACCCGTAAATGAATTACTACTCACCCGAAAACCCAGATGACAGCACCGAGAACAGATAAGACCAATGCGATCAAAGCAAAAGGCAAACCCAGCAAGAAACCCAACGGCCTGCAATCTCCCATGATTTTGATCGGATATAAATATGATCTCCGACGTACTACGCAGCCAAAACAGCGCAAATCCAGAAACTTTCTCAAACCAAAACCAGATTTTTATTTGCTGATGATTATTGTTCGAGGAACTTGGAGAGAAAATTGTTCCTGATCACGTCTTCCTTCGGTAAGACACTTGGAGACTCCCTATATATAAGTAGAGATGTATTTTCTGGGAATGTTGGTAGAAAGAGAAGATGGAGAACGTTGAAGTTGTCGATCAAGAAAGAAAGCTAGACTCGTGAACTAATTCAAAGTAAACAAGAAAAACCTACCAAACCTACTGGGACGCGGTATCCGCCATTCCGGGGAGGTTTATATTCAAGTGATTGGACAAACTTACCCTTTGCCAAAAGTTCTGTTTCAGTCTTAGTACCTGTTATTGTTGGGGATATTTCAGGATATTCGCTTTCAAGAAGGTTCCACTAGGTTTCTTTGTTGTTAAAAAGGTCAGAACGCAACTGCCGTCTCAAAGACGTGCGCAAACTCTTAAGACGCGTCTCACGACGTGCGCAACCCAGTTTGGACGAGGAAATTGAAAGAGATTTCAATTTTATAAGCAATTATTAGGTATAGTCTAATAAGTAGCATTTGGTTCGCTAATTTCTTGTCCACATTAGTTTAATTGTATTTTTCAACTTCTTGGTAGAATATGGCGCCTTAGCTGCCCCTTTTTTTGTCGTTCCAAAGCATGTGATGCTCTGCTAAGTTAAAATACCTCAGCTAAGATTTGCTTTGGGTTTATGGTGATGTCTCCGCGGAGTGGATGATGTTGGCAGTCCTCGCTTGAAAGTTGCTCACGCGACTGTTGCATTGCAGTTGACAATCTTGGCTTTCTTGGCCTTGAAGCGCTGAATGTACTCCCTGATAGCCTCGTTGGGCTTCTTGACCACACTGAAGAGGTGATCAGACAATTCTTGATAACTCGATATGATGAGTATTTCTTCGTGAAAACGAAGGCGAGTTGTTCAAAACTGTCGATAGATCGTGGGGCCAAATTATGGAACCAATCCTGAACTACTCCCTCCAAAGTCATGACGCATCAAGGCTTTGTCCAGCTTGTGAAGTATCATGACATTTCGTTAGAGCTTCAGGTGCCTGTCTGGGTCCAAATATCCATTAAACAAAGTGAGAACCTTTGGGGAGGTCGTCTATGCTCGATCTCATTTGTGAATGGTGAAAAGTTCACGATAGCCGCCTACATGCGTAGTCCGAGTTTCCTTTTGTTTTTAAGTCCCTAAGTTGCTCATCGAGCAACCGTTGTATGTCTCCAAATTGGATGGGTTGCCTTCCTGCCTACAACTTCGATGCTCTGCAATTAGGGGGTGGTCTGCGCTCCGCTTCCTCCAACTGCTGGACTGGAGAATTTGTGGAGCCTGCTTCCAACGAACAGTCGTGCTGCTTATCTTCCTCATGGACCATAACTATTTACCCATTTAATCATAACCATTTACCCATTTATCCGTTTTTGAATTTATCCTTTTTTTACCCATTTACTCTTTTTTCACTCGTCTACATAGTTGTTTTTTTTTTAAGAACTTGAAAATTACAAAAGAAAAATTTGTCATAATTTTGTTTTCTGACAATTAAACACCGTTATAGGTACATTTTAGCATGAATTTCCCTATTTTAATCATTTAAGTCCTCATACAATTCCAATAAATTGAAATAATAGTTTACGAACGATATTTTTCTGCTACACCCAAGCAAGTCTTTAATTATAATCCATAGGATTACAAAGTAAAGCTTCTAAAAACAAAAAGTAGTCATTATCTTGAATACTAGATAATCAAAGCTCAAAAATATTCCAAAACTAAACACTTTCGAACACATTCAATGACAAAGTATCATCGACTCGTTTTAACCGCAGGTAATACCCGTATAACCTAACAATAAATGTTTTGATGTATTAAAAGCCATATAAAAAAAAACTCACGGACTGAATTAAAAGCCCAACTAATAGTAAATATTTTTTTTCCAAATTTACCCCAGACAAAACCTAACCAAGCCCGTTCACTGTTTTTGCCTTTTTCTGTCGCATATGGAGCTTTTGGTGTTGCCTCATTTTCCACACCCACCACTGTCAGTTACTTTTTTTTTTTTTTTTTTATAAATTTTTGTTGTTGTTTTGTGTATGTGTGTCTGTGTTTTCAAAGTCCTTGAGTAATTGTAGGTTCTGTTAGGGGTAAATTTGGAAAGAAACATTTACGCTATCAAGTCTTTTTTTTTTAATAATTTCGAACACTTGCGATATTTTTTTTTTTAATTTTTACATATATTAAATTAAATGGTTAAATGGATAACTGTATAACCGCGGGTAATACCCATAACCGATGTATATCCGTTATAACCGCAGATAATACCCATAACCGATGTATATCCGTTATAACCGCGGATAATACCCATAACCGTAACCGTGAACTTTAAATGGGCGGGTAACCGCGGTTACCCAAACCCATGGGTATTTTGCCCATCCCTAATCATGATCTCTAACGAGATTAGCATGAGTGAGAAGTTGAGTGATCATCCTCGTCTATTGATTGAGGGCCATGGTGAGGCCTGCAACCAACTGAGTCAGTGGCTGCGGTATAGTACAAGCCTGTCGAACTGGCGATGGTTGTTTGACAGGAAACAAAATAACATGTTGAGGCGCGCCTATGATGACTTTTGCGGTGTTATGGCACAGCAACCACGGTGGTGCCACACGATGGTAGCAACTGTGTCGGCGATTTGGGGCCTTGATGAAGTCGAGGCAATCCCAAATCACAGCCAAAGTGGCCCCAATCCTCAAATAAAAGGTGTGGTGGGAAGGTTGCAGAGCATACTAGGCAACTCTCAATGATACAGTCTCCACAATCCTACTAGTTAGTAATCTTGAAGGTCTTGTTGGTAGGCTCCCTTGTACGCCAGACACTTAAGAAGAGACTCTGAAGAGTCAACTTCCTGCCACTATTGGGTCGGGTGAAAGAGGGGAGAGAGAGGATAGAGGGAAGAGGATGAGGCATCGCAAACGAGAGAGACGAGGCATCAGAGTTGGTTTTTGAAGGTTGAAAATTAGCCTTTTAGCCAAAATGGTCTCTGAGATGGCATAACTCCTCATTATGGTTCTGAGATTTGAAATTGATAGTGATCCGTAAGTCTGTCCACCACTAATCATTTTGGTCATTATGTGAAAAATCTCTGTTAAATAATAACCAAAATAACAAAGATACTCTCAATTTAATAAACAATGAGCCAAAACGATTTGATAAAAATGAAGTGTATTTTTGTATTTTCTTCTTATTTAATGAAGATCTTTTACGTAATGACTAAAATGATTGACAGTGAAAAAAAATCAAAGACCAGTTCTATCACTTTTAAATTTCAAAGATCAAAATAAAGAGTTATCCAAATCTCAAAAATCAATTTAAGCTAAAAAGAAAAACTTGAAACTTGATGTTAAAAGTGGAGGGCAAACTGGGAAGCTCAATGACAAAGATTCGTAGGCTGGGTAAAATCATTTTTTTTTTTGTCAAAGAGTAAACTTTATTAAATTCTAATAGTATGGTTTACATCTTCAGCCAAAATATTAAATAAAAACTCCTGACCAATAGCATCCTAACAGAAAGCACCTCCATGTGAGGTTACATACGAGGCAATAGCGTGAGCAGCAGCATTACCATGCCGTTTAACAAACACAAACGTCACCCTTCCTAATTGAGATGCCAAGAACCTAATATCATGAAGAAAACATTCCAAAGTAGCATCAATCACATACTCCCAATTGAGCACACGAATAATCATCTGAGAGTTTGACTCAACCTCCAACTCCGTGCATCCTAGCTCAAGACAAACTTGTAAAGCCGCGCGAATTGCAGCTGCATCAGCCATTACTGAAGTATTAAAAACCAGGCCACCCAACCCACCAGCCGCTTGTAACAACCCCGCAAAGTCTCTTAATACCCACCCATAGCCTCCCTTGAAAGTCTTCCCACATCAAGCCCTATCTTTTCCACCGTACATGTTGACCCGCAAAGCATGTATTCCCCTAGACACCCCACCACCAATAACAACCTTCTTCATGTCCTGGCATGCACGAAATTCTAGTACATGTTGCCTGGCAATATTAATCATCTCCATGGGATTAGCCGACACACCTTTAAAGACCATATCATTGCGACATTTCCAGATTCTCCACATAAGAAAAACACTTTCCTGTAGCAACTTCTATTGCCGCTCATTATCACGGAACCGATCACACATTCTCATCCAGTACTCTCGGAAATCCTTTCCTTTCAAAGCCACACTGTCAAGCTGCATTGAATAGCTATACCACAACACCCTACTAAACACATAATCGAAGAACAAATAGTGCTCCGTTTCCTCCGCTTCTCCACACATCACACACCCTCATCCACCTGCATCCGCCGCCGAATGAGATTAACTCTCACAGCTAAATAACCATTACAACATCGCCAAATAAAGAACTTCAACTTATTCGGCACCGCCAGTCTCCATATATCCTTCCAGCAACAATCAACCATATACTGGCGACTGCTCCCCCCCTCCCCCCCTGCCTACCAAACTCACCATTCTCCTGCATCTCCATGGCAACTCCATATCCCGTACGCACCGTATATTCTCCATTCTTAGCATAATGCCATATTAATTAATCCTCACATCCCACAAAACTTACAGGTAACCCAAGTATAAGCTTACTTTCCTCCTCGTCAAAACATCTTCGAATTAACTCACCCTTCCACGCCCCCCCCCCCGCGCAGGTTCAATCAAATCATTCACCATTTCAGGCATTTCACTATGCTTCGATCTCACTTTATAAGTATGAGGCCTTGGCAGCTAAAGATCATGGGGTACATGGATACTCTTTCCATCACCCACCTGCTAACGCAAACCTCGCTCCAAAATCCTTCTCCCCTGAATAATCCCTTTCCATCCCTAGGATGAGCGTCTCCCTAACGAGGCTTCAATAAACGATCTATCCGGAAAGTATTTTTCTTTAAGAATTTTGCCCAGCAAAGTGTCCAGATTATTTAAAAGTCTCCACCCAATCTTCACCAGATAGGCAAGATTAAAAGCCAATAAGTCTTTAAAACCAAGTCCTCCAGACCTCTTTTGACGTTTCATTTTCTTCCAAGATATCCAATGCATACCGCCTCTATTTTTATTCCCCTCCACCAAAACTTAGCTATAGTAGATCCCAATTCCTTACAGAGGCTCATTGGAAGCTTAAAACACGACATTGCATAGTTTGGTAATGCCATAGCCACTGATTTTATGAGAACCTCTTTTCCTGCTAATGACAGAAACTGCTCGGCCCACCCATTGATTCTTCCTTCCAAAGCTTCTCAAACACCCTCAAACACCACCTTTTTAAATGAACCAAAGTCCGCCGTAATCCCCAAGTACTTACCGAAGTCATCTTTACTCTTAATATTAGTACAAATAGCAATTTTCTTCCGCCATTGCCGTCCACAATTAGCCCCAAAATATAAGGAACTCTTCTCCCTATTAATCACTTGCCCAGAGGCTTCAACATAACACCGTAATACCTTCATAACCTCCAGAACCTCAGTCTTCTCCGCCCTACAGAAAACTACAACATCATCGGCAAAGAGCAAATGAGATACTGACAACCCCCCAAGTACCACTCGAAATCCATGCAATGAATCCCTTTCATCTCTACGTCGAAGCAAAGCTAAGAACCCCTCAATTCAAATCAAGAACGTAAACGGTGACATAGGGTCTCCCTGCCGCAACCCTCTCTGTGGTTGAATGAATCCAGTGGATGCACCATTGATCAGTACACTATAAGTGACAGTAGTAATACACTTCGCTATCCGCTGACAAAACAAAGGTGGAAAGCCCAAAGCACCCATCATTGCTAACAGGAAACTCCACTCCACTCTATCGTACGCCTTCGCCATATCCAACTTCATAGCTAGGACTTCATCACCATCACTTTGTTGATTAAAAGAATGCAGTATCTCATGTACCACCAATATGTTATCTTGAATCTATCTCTCAGCCACAAACGCCAATTAATTCACACTGATGAGATGCGGCATAGCCATCTTCATACGATTGGTCAATAATTTAGCAATCACCTTGTAAACCACATTACATAGTGATATCGGCCGTAATTGAGACATATTCCGTGGGCTAGAGACCTTCGGAATTATAACAAGATGAGTATGATTCAATTTCCTTAACAACTTTCCAGAGAACCAAAACGCCCTTACCATGTCCACCACATCCTTACCAACGACATCCCAATATTCATGGTAAAAACTCCCAATGAACCCATCAGGACCAGGAGATTTATCCGCTGGGATTTGAAAAACCGTTTGCCTTACCTTCTCTTCCGATATGGGCTGCATTAATCTAGTCACATCCGCCGGCGAAACCCGAGTGTCAATGCAACCCGTTATCTCCTCCACCCTTTGCGGCCGACATGTAATAAAAAGATTCTGAAAATAACTTACATCAATTGCATCCACCCTGTTAGGATCAGTACACCAAGCCCCTTAAGTATCCGCTAGCCCCAATATCTTATTACATCGACGCCGTTTCACCGTTTGAGCATGGAAAAATTTAGTATTTCTATCCCCTTCCTGAATCCACTGAGTCCTGGACTTTAACCGCCAATAGACTTCTTCTTCCTTAATTAAACACTTTAATTCATTCTCCTTTCGTCGGACCTCCTCATTAGCAAAGTCCGAAGACTTATATGCTTGCCGTAGCTCAGTCTTTAAAACTTCAGCACAGACCCTTGAATTTCTGCCGCTAGTCCGTCTCCAACCTTGTAGCCCACGACGAACCCATTTTAACTTTTCGACCACTTTAAAAGCATAGGATCCATAAAGTCGTGCCCCCAATTCTTCTTCACAATGCCTTGACACTTATCCTCCTTATTCCACCTTGAGTCATAGATAAAACGTCTTTTCCGAATGAATGGTCTAAATGCTGTATCCAGAATAAGCATAGCGTGGTCAGACCCTTCTAAAACTTCATGCATAACTTTCGCCTCCGGATACATATTAACGCAACCATTCGTTGCCAACCCACGATCTAAACGTTGTTGTACGGGCCCTTCCTCCCTACGGTTTCTTCATGTATATGGGTATCCCGTAAACCCCAAGTCAAGCAACCCATTACCAACAATAAAATCACAAAAATCCCGCCTACTAGCAACTGATCTATAGTTCCCTCCTTCCTTCTCCGAGTCATCAATAATATCATTAAAATCACCAATAAGTAAACAAGTGTCACCAGCAGCCTCAACCAGCCGAGACAACACTCTCCATTGCTCCCTCCTCTTTTTCTCATCCGTACTCGCATAAATCGCAAACAACCTCCATTGGTTATAATTATGCCCATCATTAATGCCAACCTCAATAAAGAAGTCTGCATATTTGACAAGTAAGACATGATCATAACTCCTCCAAAAAATACACATGCCAGCCCGCAATTCCCCGTGGTTCAACAGCATGCATAAACTCCATCCCAAGCCTTCGTTTTAAATAAACATAGCGATTACTTCGATTTTTAGTCTCCAACAAAATCACTATGTCGGGGGTGTGGAGCCTATTCTGCTCCATCAAATCGTCAACTGTCAGGTCACCCCCAATACCCTGACAGTTCCAACAGATTAACTTCACGGGGACTTGGGAGACCCCTTATGACTGGTCTCCTCCGCCTCAGAAAATGCCAACTTCCGTGGTCGATTGCTCTACGGTCCAAAACACTCCACCGGCTCTACATACTCCACCTCCTGGATAGCTCTTTTCCTCCCTTTCTGTTGCTTCATCACAGCCTCAATGATAGGCTCCAAATCAAAAGGATCATCCTCCCTCACCCCACCTCCCCCTCCCATAACTCCACCCACTCCATGCAGCACCTGACCCTCCACCATAACCACTCCTCCAATATCAACTCCCACCCTAATTTTATTTTATTTTATTTTGGAAAAAACTCCCTCCCTAATTTGCACCTCAACATTTAAGTCAAAATTAGGTGCCAATAAACGCGCAGGGAGTTAACAACAAAGTTACGCGAAAACGTTTCGCTCTTACCCGTATTTGTCTTACCTCCCAGACCAAACTCTGTCCGAAATTCCTACCGAAAAAAAAAAGAAATCTGGAAATTGAAATCTCAACAGTCTCTCCTCTTTCCCATTCCATTTTCCCCCACTTTCTCCCCTCTCCAAACACCTACGAAGTTCGAGCTTCGAGTGCAATGGAGATGGCTATGGACGACTCCAGCTCTCATTCGCTTCTCTTCGTCGCTCGTTACGCCCTTCACTCTGACCGACGGACTCCGCGCTTCCTCAAGAATCCTATACAGAGTACGCCTCCATTATGTAATTTTACAGTTTCCTCTGCTAATTTCTAGATTTTCCTAGTTTTAGGGTTGTTGTTGCCGTTTTCGGTTTCTCTGTAGCTGTATTTCTTCCGGAATTTAAATAATTGGGAACGGAAACTTTAGGGTTACGGTGAATTTTGGTGATTTTGTGTGTTGGGTTCTGGTGATTTTGAAAGTTCTATGATCTTTGTGAAGAAACGGAGGTTCGTCTATGAACTCTAGGGTTTCTTGAAGCTTCTTGAGTAACTCTTGGGAAAGTTTGATTTTGAGTTATTGGGATTGAAAGAAGTTCTTGTAATTTGAGTTTTATCGAGTTTCATATGGTTGTTGAAAGCTCTCTGTCTATGGATACCGGTGGATATATTCGAATTTGAGCTTGGATCTTTGGTGGTCTTGAAGGAGCTTTTGCAGTCGCAGTTGAACTTGGTGTTTTGCAGGAAACTTTGATGGCGGGAAGGTGGGACGTTGGGTTTCCAAGGACTAGTGCTAGTAGTCTTAGAGAGCAAGCAACAAGAACAATTCTTCGCAATGTGAGGTCACAAGGGCACACATATGTTGAGCTACGAGAAGAGGGGAAAAAGTTCATTTTCTTCTGTACTTTGTGCCTTGCGCCATGTTACAGTGATAAGGTGTTGTTTGATCACTTGAAGGGTAATCTTCACAATGACAGGTTAGCTGCTGCTAAGGTTACTCTCTTGCAATCGAACCCATGGCCTTTTAACGATGGTGTGGTTTTCTTTCATAATTCAACTGAGACTGATAAGCAGTTGGTGATTCCAGATGGCAATAAAAGTAAGATTTTGGAGTCTCATGACAATGAAAACAATCTTGCTGTTGTCAAATATGGGGAAAATTTGATATCTAATGGCAATGAGCATTTTGGTGCTGATGGTCATGAATGTAATGAGCATTCTGATGGAGTGAATTCCTCTGTGGTGATCCCTAATATTCTGGTTAGGGATGAAATTACTGACATAGAAGTGAAGCAGGTAGGGTTTGGACAAATAGCTGCAAGGTTCCTCGAGAAGGATGAGGTGTCAAATTGTATTAGTAGAATATGGTGTGAATGGTTGGGGACAAGGACAGCTAGCAATGATTTACTCAAGGTTCCTGAGAACGACTTTGCTGTCGTTACCTTCAGTTACAATATTGATTTGGGTAGAAAGGGGTTACTTGATGATGTAAGGATGCTTCTCTCATCCAGTCCTACAGAAGAAACAGAGAATGGTGAAGGCAGCAGCGGTAAGAGAAAGAAGTTCTTCTCTGACCCCGAGGATATTAGTGAATCTCTAAGTAATCAGTTTGATTCATGCGGGGAGGATTCATCTGCTTCCAGTGGTGCAACATCAAGATTGCTTTTAGACCGGTATGATGATCAGCTTCTGCACACAAGATTTATTAACAAGTCTATGAGGAGAGAGTTAAGACGACAACAGCGTTTAGCTTTGGGCAGAACGTGTGATATCTGTCAACAGAAGATGCTTCCCGGGAAAGATGTAGCAACTCTCATAAATTTGAAGACAGGAAGGCTTGCTTGCAGTAGTCGAAATGTGAATGGGGTGAGCCCTAATTAACTTGCATCCTCTTCTTTTTCTTCCTCTCCTCTACGGCCCCACCCATTGCTGTTCCTCAATCCCTTTAATATTGTAAACCGATGTATTCAATTCCACATAGAGTCTGTTTCTCTTTATCTTTTTTTTTTCTTCTCAAAGAAAGTAGTTAGCATCATTTTGATATATGCGCATGCAGGCTTTTCATGTGTTTCATACTTCCTGCCTTGTACACTGGATACTTCTGTGTGAGGTTGAGATAATCATAAATCAGTCCGCTAGTTCAAAAGTGAGAAGAAGATCTAGGAGAAAAACTGCAGCTAAGTGCAATGGAAAAGATGGTCAGATGGTAGCTTTGAGCTCACAAATGTATTCTGTATTCTGCCCAGAGTGTCAGGGCACTGGTATCCTCATAGATAAAGATGACCTGGAGAAACCAAATCTCCCTTTGTCTCAGGTATTCCTGTTGCACGACAGTTACGTACTTGAACTTAACTTTATTAACTTTTGGCAAGTCAAACTTATTGTATTTTCCATACCTGTGATAGAGCATGCACGTGATGATCAAAGATTAGAAAAGCTATTGTAGAGATAAACCTTTTCAGAAAACTCGCTTTTGATATCCTCAGATAGAGCTAGGCAGGGAAAAGACCTTATCAGTTTGCTTTCTCTAATCTGTATATTTTTTATCTATGTCACAGCTGTTCAAGTATAAGATAAAGGTGAGTGATGCACGTCGAGCATGGATGAAGAGTCCTGAAATGTTGGAGAATTGCTCGACGGGTTTTCATTTCCCTTCCCAATCTGAAGACGGAATCGAGGTTTCTGTAGGTTACTTCACCTGATTTCCTTTATAACTGAGATTAAATAGAGTCATAGCAAAATCAAGTTTTAGCTTTTTGATTTGTTTGTGCCAGGAAACGGTGAAACCGTTGAAGTTGCTGCACTTCTACAGAGCAGATTGAATAGAGTAGGTGTCTGGGAACCATGCAGCTGTTTGTTATGCTTGGCCTCACGATTCTCATGAGTAGGACTTGGGAGCGGACAGACAGACGTAGGTGGTGGTATGCGGGCTGTTAGCTTTTGTGGATAGTTTGGATTAGTTTGCTTAATGAAATATGTTGTACATACCTGTTGCTAACAGAGGTACATAAATGATGTATCTGTTGTATACATTGTGACGCGTAGGGAATTATATGTATCTATATTTTCTGCGGTAAGTACATTTTGTGTGTGTATATTTTAATATTATTAATACGAAACGTCGCTTCTTGGTGTATCTGTGCAATGAACCCCTTCTCAAACATGAAACATAAAAGATGAGAAAGTCTGAGTTGGCATGGTACACTGCTAAACCCTAAACCCCCTAAAATCACAATTTCTCCCAAAACCCTCTACAAAATTAGGGTTCAATGATTAAGCTTCTTGGTTCAAATCCAAGGCGTGGTAATGCCATTTCTGGGAGTTCTCGTGCATTGTTCTGCTCAATTGAGGCCACGGCCTCCTCTCCGCCCCCGTTTGAGCCTTTGTACGTTAGGATTTCCCGGGCCGGAAATCCGAGGGTTTCCATTGTACCGATTCTCCATCAGTGGGTCGATGAAGGGAGAGATGTCAAGAAATGGGAGCTCCAGAGTTTCATCAAGCTGTTCCGTAAACATCGCCGCCACAGCCACGCTCTCCAGATAAAAGAAAAAGAAATGATTATACTGGTTTCTTATATAATATTGTCATAGAAATTGCATTGAATGTGAATGGACTCAATGCTAGCATATAGAGAATCCGGTGAGATTAAATTTTGAAGAAAATATTCGTGTAGAAAAGATTATGATGGAAAATAAATAACCCAATTTATAAAATTTAAGAAGTCTCAACTAATTTACATATATACTGCAGGTTGTTGACATGAAAATTGATTATGACATGAACTCTGATAATCCATAATCATTTTCGGAGAATCGTTAAATTGTTTTTAGCAAAAGATAACATTGTTTCAATGGAGAAGCGGATACAGAGACTGCCAGTTACCAAGATGTTGAAGAAAAAGCGACGTAAAAACAACACTTTGTTCTGGTACATATGTTTTACACTGCTTTTGAAAATGTAATAATACAAAGCACAAATTCACAATAGACGTAGTTCCTTTTGTGGATGCTAATGAATGCTTGTGTGTTGATGACCGTGGTAAATGATTCTGGTTAGGTGCTTTTAAATTTCTATTTGATAGTATGTGTTCTGCATGTTATTAAACAGATAGACCCTGAATTGTGACCAATAATATATTAAAAGATGAAGCTGGAAGACCCTGAATTGTTATTCTTTTAGATTTCAGAATGGATGAGTGATGCACAGAACCAGTATCTAACTCAAGGAGACATTGCGGTTCGGCTAGATTTGATCTCAAAAGTCTATGGCCTACAACAAGCTGAGGCGTACTTTAATAGCATCCCAGACCAACTGAGAAACTTCAAGGTGTATGGTGCTCTTTTATTCAGCTATGTAGAGAATAAATCTTCAGAAAAGGCTGAGATTATTTTCGAGAAGATGAACGGATTAGGTTATTTGAAAGGATCATTAGTTTATAATGCTATGCTTACCCTCTATTCTCAGATAGGTAAACATGAAAAGCTCGATATTCTGGTAAAGGAGATGGAAGAAAAGGGCATTGATTATGACAGTTATACTTTGAAGATTCAATTGAATTCGTATGCAGCCATTTCTGAGAGAAGGTTTTAATGAAGATAGAAGCCGATCCTTTGGTCAATGTAGACTGGAATGGTTATGTTATTGCAGCAAATGGTTTCTTGAAAGCTGGCTTATTAGAGAAGTCTTCCTCACTTTATACACTGCTATTGGGAATAAAGATGAGGTTTATCGTATTTGGAATATATACAAAAATAAGGTGGGATTATATAATTCTGGCTATCTTTGTATGCTAAGTTCATTATTAAAGCTGGGTGACATTGATGGTGCTGAGATGATTGTGGAGGAATGGGAATCTGTGGCCAAGTTTTTTGACATACGAATTCCCAACTTGCTGATCACTGCGTAATGCAAGAAAGGTCTCTTGGAGAAAGCCCAATTACATATAAAGCGGCTTGAAGAGAGCGGTAAGGAGCTGGATGCAGTCTCATGGACTCGTTTGGCAACCGGATATCATATGGATGGTCAGATGGGTAAGGCAGTGGATACGATGAAAAAAGCAATATTGGTAAGTCGACAAGGATGGAAGTTCAATCATCTAACCGTGGCTGCATGTCTTGAATACTTGAAAGAGAAGGGAGACGTGGAAGTAGCACAAGAGCTTTTGAGATTAATTAGAGAAAAGGATTATTTTTCAGCTGATTTGTGTGATAAATTAGATAAGTATGTTACTGGTGAACCTCATAAGAGAGATGAGGAAGTATCACACGAACTTTTGAGATTATTGGAAGAGAGTGATCATCTTACATTCGATTCGTACGATAAAGTAGGAGATTACACATATGATGAATCTCAGGCTATGGCTTTGATAAAGTGAAAGAGGATAGTAATCTGGGAGGATTTGAGAAAATCAAATATTGTGGAAAGGGGCTGATAGCACCAGTTTTCAATCTGTAGAAGGGCTTGTTTTGTTCCATAACCAACAAAAGGTGAACATCCATGCCATATTTTTCTTCAGCAGAACTGAAGGAAGGTTAGTTCTCTTTCGTGTTATCGTTGTATTTCAGGTGGATTGAGTACGTTTGTACCGATTTTCATTTATCCGCGAAAATTTTAAATGAGTTGACAATTCAAGAACAAAGCGAAAGAGGAAATGAACTGTGGATTGTTCTTTTCTTCATTGCTCGTTGGCCATGATCGGTTCCTAAAACGTATAATCTTATGTGTGTTCTGTAATTAAAACTTATAGAAGTTAAAATGGCATTCTGATAGATCATAATAGCTTTTATTTACTGATTCAGAGAATACAATACTGAATATCCCAGAGTCTTTCGCACGTTGTCATGTAGAAATCGCGTGATCAGTTGAGAATACCGTCATATTGGCATTCTAGTTGGAGAAATCTTCAGTGTTGGGAACACCGTCTGGTACACTAAGTGTTATTATACAAGTGGTTAGAATCTTTTTTTGAAATATTCAACTACTTGTATTATGACATTTGGTGTATCGACTATGCTCTCGACATATTGACTAGTTCGACTTATGTTCCCATTGGAAAGGGATTCTCTCCGGATCCCTTCTCCTAATCCACCAAGTTCGATGATCCAGACCGTTGAAATTTGATCTAACGGCTACAAATAGGGACCTACTTTAAAAGTTATAATAATTTTAACCATTGAATCAAATTTTAATAATCCAGATCTTCGAACTTGGTGGATGGATCCCTTTCCATTTTAATTAACACAACCAGGTGTATGTAAAATGAGGCAAACAGAAATAAATAAGAAATAATACAAGTGGCATTATTGCATGGAGATCAAGGTCTGCAACATGGTTGCCAAGTCAAAAAAGGTTGATGTCTTTATTGACATTTGAAGAAATGAGTGTCGACAACGTTGGCTAATCATCGTTTAATCAAAGCACTCACTCAAGTCATTTTCTCGAACTCAGTATCGTGATCTACATTAGACCTGACATTCGTATCGTGTTTTTCGTGTTCGTGTCGTTTTCGTGTCATACCCGATATCTTAACGGGTCGTGTCGTGTAACACCCGTTAAAATAAACGGGTAAAATGACCCGACCCGAAATCGACCCGATAATATTAACAGGTAATATGACCCGATCCGTTACCCGGTTAAGGAAATATATTTTAAACCAATAAATAATCAGATGAAAAACATAATACTAAATAAGTATATACATATTTTCGTTTACCTAAAGTCTTTAATAGTTTTTTAATTAATGTATAAGTGTAAAAAAAATATAAAAAAATATATATAAACGCTCGTAATGACAAGCTTTACAACTTTCATGAAGAGCTTAGCTTCAAAATTCACCACTATAATCATATAAATCATAGATCAAAATTTAACCGTTGATTGTTGTTTACATTTACGCTTCATTGTTCTCATCAAATTTATTTATTTTTTAAGATTTTCTTTTTTGAAAACATGATCTATTAGAGGATGCAGGAAGATGAACGGTTTAGATCGTCGATATTATATTCAGAGTTTTACGGTTAGTGAAAATATTGCTTGATGTTTATAAAGTTTCTACAAACTATATGATATCGACTCATATTTCAGTTAACCGTAAATATCGAAACGTGATATCAAAGATTTGAACCGTTCATCTTCTTACATTCGCCAAATGATCATGTTTTCAAAAAAGAAAATTTAAAAAATGAAATTCAGTAAGAAGAATAAAGCGTAAATGACAATCGACGGTTAAATGACAAGCGTAAATGATCATGTTTTCAAACACAATTTTAGTCACGCCTCGATATCGAACTTTTGGGGTATGACAACTGAGGCTTTCTATCATAAAACCACATACATAATAGTAAGTGATTAAGTTAGAGATAATATCGATGATGTTAACGGTGAACCGTGCTCAAGGCGGAGTCATAAAATATTTTATGGGTGGGTTAGCTAAAAAATTACCCTAAAATTAAATATATTTTTTTGCTACGTACATATTGTATGCAAAAATTTAACTTTAACTTTTGTATTTGTAAACTTAAAATTGACCTTATCGAAACTCAATAAGTTTCGCAATTGCAAACTAACAAAATTACAATGAATCATCAAATTTCACATATATTTAGATTTAAACAGAAGAAGAAGATAGAAAACTTGATATCTCAATTATAACCACACAACTAGCATAAAGCAAAACACTGAAAGTAGAAGTAAAGACAATCTTAAAAAATTGGTTGAAACTAATATAAACCCCACTATATCAAAGCAGAATAATCTTGAACAAAATGACATCACAATTTTATTTCGTGGTAATTTGTATATATTTGGTTGTGCTAAATACTCACTAGGCAAGTTTCATTAAACATAATTCTTCTTACACATTTTTTTGTCTATTATATAGACTACACACTAAAGTATATATACATATTGCTACAAATCCTCTCTTGATTTACAGCCCACCGTGACCTTTAGGGTGGCTACGCCATCTAAGAAGTTTGCCATATCCCCTGCACAAGATAATAAGATAGGTGGCATGTATTTCTCTGAAAACAAACGCATGTTTTGGGTGGATCCTTAGCTACTAGGCAGAGCTGAGCAAAGGAAAGGATAAGATCAATGACGTTTGTGACGTCCAAATATGTGGTTAAATCCAGAAATCTGTTAGGTTTTTTGGTGTGATCTTGCTTGGCAGCAACCTGCCTATTGCTCATCCGTGATATCCTTGCCCACAACACAAGAGGCGGTGACCCTTTTGGCAGCATCCAAAGGGTAGATTAGACATTACCAAAGTCGCCGACGGCTTTCTAAACGAGTTGACCACTTCTCTAGAGGGTTCTCTATCACCTCATTTGTTCATCGACAAATTATTACGTGTATCTGATTCACCGTGTGAGATAATAATATATTTAAATTGTAACTTAGTTCCCGAATCTTGGGTTCTTTAAGATTTTTTTTCGCACACGTACTATAATTTTTATAAAGCTTATGAATCACATCAGTATGTAAAGTGATGTATCAAATTCCCGAGATAATTAGTTATACCTTGCATATTAAATTGCTACCCTACAAGGTCCACAACAAGATGTATGTTTTATTTTGGAGTGGTAGCAAACGGGCGGGCCTATGTGTAACGTGAAAACTTAAAAGAGGTTGTAGGAAAGAAAATGACGTGCCTCGTGGGATGGTTCGATATGGATAGGGATTAGAGTAAAGAGATCTTTTATGGTGTATCGGAGTATCATATATTTTGAATTATTTAAACATTTTGATTTTTGATTAAAAAAAAACATAAAAATTAAGATCTAACAGTTAAAAATCTGAAGCGTTCCGTTTGAAGTGTTCTATATTCCAAAACATCATAGAATTTTTGTAGAGTTTGTCTGCTAACTTAGTTAGACAATACAATACTCAATTTCAACACTTCCCTTGAACCATAATTATGGTAATAAACTAGCTAATCTAAGAAAACTTCACCATCTCAATTTGGTCACAGTTCTCATCAGTCATGTCATTTGGATGAATGAACCACATCTGCATAACTTAGTCAAATATGCGGATCCATAGTCTACACTTTCTAAGGAAAAGAAGATGATAGATTAGACGAGGTACACATGCAACTTGGTTATTAGTCTATCAAAGTAGCCTTACTCTCTAAATATAGTTTACACTTCCTTTGGGGTATGCTTAAGGAAATGAATAACCACTATTTGTGATCAAATGTTATCAACAATGTATGTTTCTCGGTGGAAACAATTAAGGAATGAATTGGGTAAAGAAAATGTTAATAAGTGATGGATAAATGAGTCGAGTCAAGCCGGATATCATAATTTTCTGTCCCTTAATTCTTTAACATTTTTCTGTCATTTTTCTTTTTGTTTTGTTGGATGTTCCGTCTTTTTCATGCCTCGGGCTTGGGCCTGGTGGAATTGCAGCTTCTCTGTCCGGAATTCGTTCTTTCCCGGAAGCTACTCCACTCAAGCAAGAAATAGCATCCCACTTTACTCACAACGACAAAAGCAAAACCAACCAAAACTGCAGTCAAATCGTTCCAAATTGTACATCTGTAATCCATATATATGTGTGTTAGGAGGAAAAAAGTTCAGTAATGCAATTTACATACCATGTAAAACTGGTAAACATATCACCGACAAGCGTATAACGCACACACGAGAAAATTTGCCTTGTAACTAGATGTATACACCTGAAACTATCTAAGTTCCTCCTAAAACGGGAGACGAAGGAATAAAAAAGAGACTATTCAACCATTGACATAAAATTAGCAACACACTCATCTGGTTGAATCCCGCACGTCTTTCATATACTCATTTTTACAGGTACAATTAATCGGGCAAGGTAAGGGGAGGTAAAAATTTGTTCAGAACAAAAGAAGGAACAACATAAAGCAACAGAAGAGAAAAAAACATATTCTGCTGAGCGACTTATCAGCCTGCATTACATGCCTTCTAAGCCTCGGACTACCGCTCCCCGCGAGATTATATGAATTCGAATAAGTATAAAAGTTTGTTAATGAGTTGCCAAAAACCCTTGCATATACCATTTCACCGAACATTCCAACTCCTGGACTGATCGTGGTTGTGGCGACGCCCGGATTATTCGTTGGGCCTCGTAGGGGACTGTTTAGTTGTGAACCGTAAGGAGAACTCCGATAATGAAGTTGTGGAGTAACGTATGGACTGGTTGGGGTACCGGCTGATCGCGGTGTGTCAACCCCACAAGGACGAAAGGGTCTTCTCGGAATCACTATACCAAGATGAGGAGCCTTGCCTTTCGAGGGCTTTGGGGTTTTTGTTGTTTGTCCCCGGCAATAGAGTGGGATTAGAGAGGACTCCGAGACTTCAGCTTTGCATACAGGGCACTGGGGCAGTTTCTGCTCATCTTGGTTTTCGGACGACGGGCTCTGGAACTGAAGCCACTTGTATATGCAAGGCCAGCAGTAGAGGTGACCACAGAGGGTGACCACTGGATCCTGCACAGAGTCTAAGCAGATGCTGCAGTCGAAGGTGCCACAGGATTTGTTGTCGGAGCCTGCTACTTCATCGGACACGGTATTCCATTTTTCATAGGAACATTTATCTTGTCCAATGGAGTTATTTCGAGCCACCACCTCTGGAAAGTTCTGCTCTGTAGCCATATCGAGAAAGCAGTATTTCGTAGCTGCGTAAATCTGAGACATGGAACAACAAAAACGTTAAAATCATGGTCTGAAAATCAGCTTCTAGCGAAAGTTGAACGATAACAACGGAAAAGGCTACAGAGAGATGCCTAAATGCAATCAACAAGACTTCAAAGGATCAATCATGGTAACAAGAAAGCATCAAATTTACGCGATTGAAAATCATTGCATCCAAATGTAAAAAGTTAAACACAAACAGTCCCACCCATATATAAATAATCAAATTAGTAAAGAAAAGTTAAACCAGACAGTAAATGATAAGATCAAGTATTTGCCATGTTCATAGAACGATTCCCTCAAGAACGGATTTTGTACAAATCATTTAATCTTGAAAGTTAAAGATTAACAATTTCAACCTCAAAGTCTCAAGCTTAAATGAATTCATATAAAATCTTTTCTTGAGGGAGTCGTTCTAAAGTGAAGACATTTAGGTAGGCTTAAACAGATATCGGTTAGGTGAGAATTAGCAAATATTATGTTATCAACCTCAAACAATCTATGCGCCTTAACTTTAAATTGATGGAAACCTAACACAAGCAAGCACACGTCTTCCACATCGCCACCAACAAACACATCGAGTTGAAAATATAGTCGAAAATCAACAGAGAGGCCAGGAATACCTATGTTTTCAATGCTTTAGGTTGACTAGAAGAGACAATCCTGTTAGGGAAAACAGGTTACCTAAGCAGCCTAAAACATGATAGATCTAAGTAAGTGTTGTTTTATGCAATTTGTGTCACCTTTTTGTTGTTCTTCAACAGGGTATCAAGTTCCATGGTTTTATATAAAACCAACTAAAAACCAAAACAAAAAAAAGAATAGGCAAGAACCCCTTTGATTCCTGAGCTGAATCGCTGGACGACGAATCAGCTTTTGAGCTCGAGAATCAGAAAACACAGCAACCCAAGAGGAAAAACCATTCAAAGAAACAAACTCACATACAAAGCAAGGAACTGATAGAGGGAAGTTGAGTGCATACCAACAAGATTCGAGAGGTGGGTTTTGGTGGGTTTTCTTTTCTCTGTGAGCTTCGAAGCAGAGCGTCAATGGAGAAACAGAGAGGTATGGAGATTGCAGAGGGAGGAGGACAAAGGGAATCGGAAAGGAAAGATGAGGAGGATAGAGGGAGGGGAAAAGGGTATATATAGAGGGACAAAACATATTACGTCTTCCAGAAACCATTATTTGATATTAAAAAAATGATAAATCCATGAGCCACTTTGCTCTTCACGCACGGTTCCCCTCCTTCCCATCTACCTCTCACACATACGTGGCACCCCATCAATTTTCTTTTCTTTAAAATATTTTCCTTTTCCATTTTTTAAAATAAAATTTTATAATTCATTCTTTCCACTGAAATTCTTTATTTATTTGATGTTATTGTTTGTTTTTTTTCTCTTTCTCACACCTTGTTTTGTAGTTGGTATGCGCATTTAGTCGAATCATCCGAAGTATTATGACTCCCTCTTTAACTTTCGAGATTAAATATTCTTTTGTCGTTCTACGTTATTTTGAAGTTTAGAGTTGGCCTACTTCTTCATTTCAGGAATATAAATAATATCTTTTTAAGAAAAAAATTCATCAAAAAACTCATTAAAATTTAGGGCTATTCATTTAAAATTAAGAAAGTATTCTCAAGAGAATTTTATTTGCATATTTTTTCTCTTTTTGTTTTTATTTTGTTTTTTATCATCATGTACTGATTTGTCTATGTCAATTGAGCAATTCCTCCGCTGCCAAAAGAGGCAAAGTTGAAGTCGTGTCACATGGAGGAAGGGAGAACAGAATATTCAAAGTGACAAAGGAAATTCTAGAGTCTAGACATTTTCAACTTTTAACTCGTAAGATGAATTTTCTTGGTTCCCGAATGTTCCTTGAAGAAATTTGCTTCACTTCAATTTTCTTCAAGCCCTATTTTGTTTCTATTTTTTTTTAACTTCTTTTTTGTAAATATGGTTGAACATTTTTCTTTTGTATGGATATCATACAAGCAAAAATGAAGAGTGGGAATTCGAGAAAAGGACTTTAAGATGATCAGAAACACAAGTCGTGTGTTGTACTATTTCACGTGTTACATTAACAATAGACGACATGATTAATATGTTTCACTTTTGAGGCTTACTAAAATCAATACGTATATTATGATTTGAGTGAAATAATAAAGTCACGTAACCGTGTTCTAGGCGCACTAAAAATTACTCAAAACTTCTGTAATTCAAATAAAATGTTCTTATTAAAACCATCTTCCTTTGGACAAATTCAAGAGGATTTGGATCTATTGGCTTCCGGACCTATTGGCATTCCGATCGTTGTTTGAGAACATTGTGTTTACCATTGTCTAAAGTTGAATGGAACTTATATCTTCAACCCCCCAACTTGAAATATTCAATGGTCTACTATTTAAAAATTCAGTGTTTTGAGGGAAAAAATGATTTAGTTTAAGATCAATAAATTCTTTAGTACTTAGGAATATATCAAGAGTTATTTTGGGTTTTAGGCTAGATCAATGAGTTTTTATTAATTAATTAGGTCTAGGTAAGGAAAAATGTCACATGAAATTTTTTTATCCTTCAATAAACTAGTTGGTGGCTTTGCCACAACAATCCACCATTTTGGGGGTCGGGAAGGCTCACAAGGGCATTTCATCCTCCTCTTGGCCATCAACGTGTGTGGTTCACTAGTGCTAGAAATCGAACCTAGGACATGCCGTGTGAAACACAAGCTTGAAATTCGTCCCCAACCACCGAACCGTCTCGTGGTGGTTAAATGTCACATGAATTTCAAGTCAATATAAGTAGTTAGAAAATGACGTCTTTTAGTCTTACTGATCTGTCTTAGACTTAGAACCAAACGTTAATGTCAATCAAGCACACTAAGCTTGTAGAAAAGACCTACTTTTTGGGCAAAAGGAAAGTCTTTTTAAGTTAAAAAAACAAGTTGATATTGATATTATTCTTTATACAAGAACAAGGTGTGATATTGATATTGATATGGCAACTAAATTTGGTTCTGAGATCGAAATTGTAACTAATTAGTTGGTGGTGTGATGAAAACTTGATAAAGGAAGTGAATCACGTAACCTGTTAATGTGAATTTGCGTCTACGACGTCCATATTCCAACCAGCCATTTTTAACAAGACTTTCTAGTCAAAATAGTTTATGAGATTTGCATAACTCATCATTTTGATATATGATATTTGAAATTAATAGAAGTAGTCATTGAATTTGTTTATCATCAATTATTTTTATCCTTCATTGAAAAATTATGTTAAAGAAGAACCAAATGACAAAAATACCTCAATTTAATAAACAATGGGCCAAAATGATTTAACAAAAATTAAGGGTATTGTTGTCATTTTATACTTATTTATAGACATTTTTCAAGGAATGAACAAAATGATTGATGATGGACAAATTTAAGGACCACTTCTATTGATTTCAATCTCAAGAATCACAGTGAGGAATTATGTAAACCTCAGAAACTATTTTGACTAAAAAATCTTTTAATAACTGTCACCCACCTCCAATTTTTGGCCGGTACCACTCATGGACTATATTATTTAAGTTCAAGTTTTTATTCGTTTCGGCATTACTTATTCTTCATTCACAAGAATTCCATTTCGTAAACCCTTTTACTTTTGTAGTTGCATTGGCGGAGCCACGTTCATGGCTACGGTGGCCAATGGCATACGGAGGATTTGAGTTCTTTAATATTAAAAATACTAATTAGTTAGGCTATTATATAAATTTTGGGTAATGCTAAGAAGATTAAATTTTGTAAACTTTGTGAATATTGATAATTAGATTATTACTTAATGTTAATTAATGTGTTTATTTCCTGTTGATGACACATCATTTGGTTTTTAATTTAGTTTAAATATTTGGTAGCATTATCCATAATTTTTATGAGTAATGCTAGGTAGGCTACTATATAATTTTTGGGTAATGCTAGGATGCTAAATTTTGTAAACTTTCTGGATGTTGATGATTGGATTATTACTTAGTGTTGATTGACGTGCGTATTTCTTATTGATGATACATCATTTGGTTTAAAATTTTGGTTATCCTAGCATTATCCATAATTTTATGATTAATGCTAGTAGACTAAATTGGTAAATTAAATTATATGTCACCAATAAGAAATAAGCATGTTAATCAACACTTAAGTAATAATTCAATCATCAACTTCCATGTTATTTAGTTTACAAAATTTAGTCTACACATTTAGTCTCCCTAATATTACCCTTTAATTGTCCTAACTCGCCCAACTAATGAAAAGTCTGAATCCTAAGTTTGCTTTTAGAGTATATAAAACAATAAAAGTATTTTAAATGCTAAAAACTGATCATTTAGCCAAAGCTAAAAATTTATAGTATTAAATTAAAAACTTTAATGTCACTACTGCCATACATCAGTAGACTGTAGCCTTTCACCACTCAAAGAATAAACTTCCATGTTGCCTACTACCTTCTGAAAATGTTAATTTAGATAAAATAACAAAGGATATCAATTCCATTAAGAATCAAAGGGCACAACTTGATCGGTATTTCTTATTTTTACTTGTTATGTTGTTATGAATAAGATTGATGCTATATGTTTTCTTCCTATTACAAGTTGCAATTTTAAATATTTTCTTTTGTTAAATCTAGTTGAAAATTAATTTATGTAGAGCTATAAATTTCTTACTTCAAATTATTACTTACTATTATATACTTTTATAGGCAACGAAAAAAGTTGAGGATTTGATTTCGTAGTAATAATTTTAGGTTTGCCCACCCACTAAAAAAATACCTAACTCTGCCAATGGTTGATAAACTAAGAGAATTTAGTCTTGTATGAATCTCCAATGGTAACACAAAATTGCTTCGAACGATCAGAGATTCATGCATATTTACCAACTACAAAAATAAAAATCAAAGAAAATTAAATCCTGCAATTCGCATGAATAAACTATAGTACTCCGCAGAATAATAATTAAATCGAAGTTGACTTCTGTTAGTATCAATCATTGAGGAATTGGAAAATTGCTCATAAAAAATAATACGATACGTATACAAAGGAGTTTCTCATACTTGTACAGTGGTATGTCATCCTTCCCCCTCTTATGACAAAACAAATAAATAAATAAACAACCCATCAAATCCCCAACGGCCAACACCAACCTATATGGTTAGGGAAGAACGATAAACACGAAGAGTAGGAAGAAGAATTATATATAAAAGTATTTTTATGATTATAAAAGTGCTTCCAATTGAACAGCTGCCGTCCATAGACTCTATACCTATGGACTTTGAGAACAACAGTCTAGTTAGATTAAACGTATAAATATTGAAAATAAATTGAAGAATAATTTTGAGGTACGATTTGAATCGTTTTTTTTTAACTGTTATTTGTCCCTACTCGAGTTTGTTAAAAGATTATTGCCAAATCACTTCCAGGATATAACAAAATATGGAATATCCGATTAGCAAAACCGAATTATATTCGCTTAGACTAGAAAGAAATTGTATGAATGTGATAAAGAGAGAAGAGAGCAAGGAATGAAGAAACAAATTTCTGAAATTGTGTGTGAAACATTATGCCGCAATAGGTATTTATAGACATTAAAACACCCATTCATAGAGTCATTTTATTTTAGTTGAAGATATACAACCATTCTTAATAGGGTTGACCCAAAAGACATATCTTCTATTTAGAATTTCAAAAAAATAAATATTGACTTATTACATATTTTAATTTTACTCATATAATTTGAGTAAGCATCATATCTTTCAACCAAAAATTACGATTTAACAAAAGGTACAAGGATGAATTAAATCCAACCTTTCTATACATATGTTGCCGCACACCTGCTGCGGATCACAGCAGCACCAGGTCATACATATCCATATATATATATATATATATATTATATTAAAAAATATATATTAATTATTGAAATCTCTAACAAAATACACAGTACAACCAACCATGTCGAGGAATTATTTCTGCATGAATCGCAAAAAAAAAAAAAAAAAAAAAAAAAAAAACAGATATAATATAAAGCTCGACTGGGAATATGGGACAATGCTTTTTTCCTTTATACAAAATAAATTAAGAAATGAACCGCAAAAAATAAACCACAAAACAGAAATGATATAAAGCACGACTGGGAATCTGGGACAATGCTTTTTTACTCAATACAAAATAAATTAAGAAATAAAGTCAAATAATTGTATTGCTTCTGCTTGCAGTGCTCAGCCCCAGAAGAAAGCATCAAATAAGACGGCAAGTGATCGTTTATCGCATTTAGGAGGAAAAACAAATCGAATAATTTGCCTCTAGTTGACACTTACCATGAGTTTTTTAGTAGTTGACCAACATTATTAAGTGTATAATGTCATCGGGGAAGGAAGCCAATGATTTTATAGCGACGTTTCTGTTATATCAAAATCATTAAAAAAAATACGTTACGAGCTCGTGATATTTTGTTTTAGTTTTTTTTTTGTTGGGTGTTTACTTCCGATTGTTTACCCAAAAAAAACATAAACGTTAAGGATTCTTTTGATATAGACGTCTCAGTTTTGAATTTTCTAAATCAACATCTATGCCTTTTAGTGATTTGATTAAACTTTTTTTTTGTCATAATTTTGGTGCTATATGCACATTATATTGTAACAAATTTCCTATAATCTAGCATTTTGATTACACTCTCCTCCATTAGAGATCATTGTAAAAAAAATTAAAAAAAAGTTGGTTAGATTCAAAATTATTTTCACAATAATACTACAATTTAGCAATAATTATTTACAATTTAAGATATTTTCTTTCCAAAATAGTTTAAAATATTTTTAAATCCCCCAAAATCAAACGTACCGAAATAAGTTTTTCTTTTAGTACATTAAGAGAAAATAGGATTGAGAATAATATAAACGTACCAATACACAATGTGTACAAAATAAAACATACCAAAATAAAAATAATGTACTAATATTAACAATATGTATCAAATCAAACGTACCAAGATTGCAAATAAACATACAAATTAATGATTTTTGTAAATTCAAACTTACCTACATATAATATATACGTAATGTGTTGTACCTAATAATAATTCGTCAACAACTATACTTAAAAAAAACAGCAAAAAAAAATTGAAAAAAATTACACATAGCTTTTATGTTGATCACCAACTATTTGCAAAAAGAAAAAACCATTTAGAAAAAGAAATAATATTACATGTTTGCAAAAAAAAAAAAAAAAAAAAAAAAAAAAAACTGTGATCGAAAAAACATATTTGGAAGAAGAGAAAATATAGTTTAATTACTAATATCTCCACTTAATAAGGAAAAGTGCATCATGCAGATAAAATGACAAATTCAAAAATTATTTTAATTTTAAAAAATAGAGGTGACTATTGGTCAAAGCACTTTAATCAAATTTTAAAAAGGCATAGATGTTTAATCTAAATGATATAAAAAATTGTAGGGGATTCTAATTTTCCCAAATGTTAATCACTAAATAATGTCGCATTTTTGGCATGAAAACAATACATGTAAGCCTAAGTTATCCTGGAGTATAAACTCTATCTTTAGAGAGAGAGAGATGCATGGGTGCAAGTATAATATACTGACAATTAGGGTTGAAGGTTAGGGTTTATAAAAAGCGTACTCACCTCTGTTTAGCAAGCTCTTGAGCCTTGAAGGTTAGGATAACTGTATCAATTTTATTTATTTACTTTGGTAAGTTCTTTAATTAATGGGGTATATAGATCAAGGTATAAAAGATAAGTTTTTTTTGTTTTAATTTCATTTAATTTTTTTTTCATGAAAATTTAATTACATACATAGGTAACAATAGTTAATTAAATAGACACATGACATGACCTTGGAGAGGGTAACGATTAAGGGGGTAAATTAGATTCTTTATTTGGATGACCTGTCGAAAGGCGTTGGCAGTAAGGCATAATTTGGAGCGACGACAAATTCGGGTTGTGAATAAGTGTGAACTATGTGGTGCACCAGACGAAACCAAGGCTACCAATTCTTTGGGTGTGAATTTAGTCGTGCTTTCTGGGTTGGGATGTCTTTGCAAATTGATATGGCGTCTATGGGGGCGAATGATTTTATGGAAGGTTGGTAGAGTGATTGGATAAGGAGGTGGATGCAGAGTAGCAGGTGGTGTTTGGTTTATGGCGAATTTGGAAGTGTAGGAATGAAGCTATATTCAATGGAAATAGAATCCTACCCCATGTTGCAATTGATGTATGGCAGCAGCATGTTGCAATTGATTTATGGCAGCAGCATGTCAGCGAGTTCAAGGAGGCTATGGTAGTGGAGGTGGGGGAGAGGCAAAAGAGTAGCGACCCAAAGGTGGGTGGTAGTGAGACAGATGTGGTTGGGGGTGATGGATTCACATGGATGAAACCTCTCTTTGGCACTCTAAAGCTCAACTGTGATGTTGCATGGCGGAAAGATACGAAGGTGGGTGGTGTGGGTTGGGTGCTCCGGGATTTTGCCGGGATACAAAAACTTGCGAGAGGGGTGGGTGGGGAGTGTTTTGCTTTTGTGATTATGGTGGAGGCTGAAGCGATTAGGCAAGGGATGGAGATGATTATTGCTAGTGATGTTATGGCGCCTGGGATTAGGTTGGTGGTGGAATCGGACTCAAAGGGGTTGATCCAAATGATTAACAAGGAGGTCACGGCTGATGTGGCACTCGATATCTATCTCCAAATATTTGGAGGATGGCGAGCTTGTTCCAATTGGTGAAGTTTTGCTTTACCCCTTGGCAATGCAATCGTGCAGCTCACTTGGGGTGGCACACGCAGGGTCGGTCCAGTGATTTTTGAGGCCTGAGGCGACGTCAAAAAATGTGCCCTCATTTCATATAAAAAAATATTTGTTTTCACACGTAAGACATCGATAAAATTATATTGAGAAAAACACTTCAAACTTAATAAGTTAGAAACACGGAATAATTAATTTATTTTAAAATAAGAGAAGGAAACTAAAAACTTTGGGCTTACAAGTAGATAGATTATGAGTTTTGTTTTCCATATGAACTTTTAAAGTGTTTTTGTATAAATGGTGAGTTATTTTTTCTTATTTACTAACCTCGTCAATATAAGACTAAAAAAATATTAATGTTTTTGAGTCTTTAAGGATATGTATAAGTAATGAATGAACACTAAATTAAACCTTTTGATGACATGTAAAAATATTTGCAAATTGGGTCTAAAAATTTAGTCTACGCATTACTCTTTGTTGAAGATTAGATTTGAATTAGAACGGATATTTAAAAATAGCAACCCACATAGTTACTAGCTAGTAAATAAATTAACAACCAAACAAAAATTTGTAAAAATTGAAAAAAAAATAAACATGCACATAGCATTTCGAACCTAGGATCTCTCGTTAATTTTAAACAACAAAAATCCTTCCTTCTCATTAAACTTCTTGATCATTTAGCCAAATTTTATAAATTTATACTGTTATGAAAAGAAATTTATAAAAATTGGAATGTAAATAAGCACACATGGTGTTTTGAACCTAAGACCTCCTCATTCATTTTAAACAACAAAACCACCAGTTCTAATTAAATTTCTTTATCAAACCAAATTTTATACATTTATACTCTTATAAAAACTTATATAAATATACCACCCTAATAATTTTGATGCCCCCAAATTTTTTTGGGCCCCGGACGGTCGTCCTATGTCACATCCCGACCCGGGGTCGACCACTTCCCGAGCCCGCTCCACCACCGTAGCACGATATTGTCCGCTTTGGGCCCCGACTACGCCCTCACGGTTTTGTTTCTGGGAACTCACACGAGAACTTCCCAATGGGTCACCCATCATGGGAGTGCTCTCGCGCGCTACTCGCTTAACTTCGGAGTTCCCATGGAACCCGAAGCCAGTGAGCTCCCAAAAGGCCTCGCGCTAGGTAGGGATGGGAATATACATATAAGGATCACTCCCCTGGGCGATGTGGGATCTCACAATCCACCCCACTTAGGGGCCCGACGTCCTCGTCGGCACACCACGGCCAAGGTTAGGCTCTGATACCAAAATTGTCACATCCCGACCCGGGGTCGACCACTTCCCGAGCCCGCTCCACCACCGTAGCACGATATTGTCCGCTTTGGGCCCCGACTACGCCCTCACGGTTTTGTTTCTGGGAACTCACACGAGAACTTCCCAATGGGTCACCCATCATGGGAGTGCTCTCGCGCGCTACTCGCTTAACTTCGGAGTTCCCATAGAACCCGAAGCCAGTGAGCTCCCAAAAGGCCTCGCGCTAGGTAGGGATGGGAATATACATATAAGGATCACTCCCCTAGGCGATGTGGGATCTCACATCCTACCTGCATTGGGCCTGGGCACACGTAGTTAAGCATGGCAGGAGATTTGACTGGGATGAGTTAGGTCCGAAGTTTCTTTTTAATATTTTAGCAAAAGATGCAAATGTAACCGTTCATATTTAAATTCAATAAATTTTTATCTTTCAACTAAAAAAAAACTATACATATAGCATAGAGATGATCTAGACACATTGGTTAATAGAAACGAGACTCGCTTTTATACATATATGGATGATTCCACTTCTATTTGAATTATGTTCGTAAAATGTTTAATGATGATATTGAAGAATAGTTCACAAAACTTTTGGATGCTAATCTCTAACTCATGTTCGACAAAGAGGTGAATTGAGTAGCTCGTAGGGTTGGCTCGTAATTTTTCAATTTACATTTCCTTGTTATACGTAAATAGCTAGCAGCCATGCATGTACACAAGCACAATTGCTTAAACCTCAAGAAAACCTTATATATATTGCTAATATCCTAATGCAACGACTTTATGAGGAGTAGAGGAGGGAATGTATCAATTGCTTGTGGAAGAGTGTGCAGGAACCTCTTGTATTTATACATGCATGATTTCTAATCCTAACACTGTCGAATTTTATGAAGGCCCATGGGGCACGTGCCTCCTCTCAAATTGTTTTTTCATAAACAATAGCGTTGGTGAATTAAAGTTTTAGTTGCTATAGGGAAAGCAATCAAACCCGTACTTGAGTATATAGACATGATGGATTTTCACCACTACAGTTAAGTGTCATCTGCCTCTCTCAAATCTTTTGGGTTAAAAAAATATCCTTGGTTTTAAATGATAAAAATACTCCAAAATATATTTGCATCAAATTTTCGCTGTGAAATAAAAAAAAAAAAAAAAACAAAAACAAAAACAAAAACAAACTAACTAAACAACAACATCTCTCCAGTGCAATTCTATATCACTCAATTCTCGTCTTAAAACCACCGGGAGGCAAATATCAAAGTTGATCATGGCAGTTTACGAAAAAGAACAAAGGGAAAGCCTTTATGTTTTTAAATAAATGACATTGATTTTTAGAAAATTTTAAAGTTGATCATTTTTCTTAAAATAATAAAAGACCGGTTAATCCTCCCTCCTCCCAATTGTCTTATAAACTGGAAGTGATTTTCACCACTACCGTTAAGTGCAATTTGCCTCCCTCAATTCTACACTTTTTAAAAAAAAAAAAAAAATATTGGAAATCATTTTTCTTCTTTGATATAATCATAGGGGTTTGCTATCCACATACCATTTTTTTATTTCTCACACATCATTCTAATTTTTTGTAGTCGGGTCGGATGAATTAAAAAAATCAAAAGACAAAAATTAATAAAAGATGTATGAGAAGTAAAAAAGAGGTGTGTAGATAGCACACCCCATAATCATATCATTGTTGTTAACATTAATAAAAAACACATGTAAGTAACTTATAGCTCATCGTTTATGGTTCTAAATAACTCTAGAGCTTAAATCTGTAAAACTTTGTTTTAACTATTCATCTGATCTTCAATATATCCTACTGAATGAGGATCCCGGAAATCGTCCAATTACATCTGTTCATTGTATATCGTGCGGTTAGAAATTATTGTAAATCTTTTTATTTAAAATTAAATATAAATAGTACGTGACAAATACTAACCGTACTATGTATAATGAACGAATGTGATTAGAGAATCCCAAAAATCCTCACAAAGAAAATCCGTAGAACATCCTCATTCCTATTCTACCATTTGAGTTACATTACAACGCATGGAATTTACAAGCAAAAGAAAATAAAAGTCCACCTAGAATTTAAGGATAAATATTAATCCACCTGGAATGTGCATGGTGTCATTGACCAATAGAGACATAGTTATTCCTAAAGACCAAATCTTGACCGTAGTTCAAATCTCGAGGCCAGATCACAGCCAAAAACCAAGGGGTTGCAAAGCCGTTAACGTAACAACTGCTACCGAACATCAGGACTCCCTCCACTCCCTCCTTATCTTTTATTTATTTAATGAGGAAGGATAAGAAGAATTTTTCAAAATTAAAACTCTTAATGAATTTTATGTCAAGTTATATTTTTGACATAATATTTTATAATATTAATACGAGAATTAACTTTAAATTATGAAATAACATAAAATTTATAAAGAATTTTATTTTAAAGAGCCTTCTTAACATATTTTTAGTACAAAATTTTATACTCCTGTATAATTATTTTTTTATGTTTGATATTTGCTTTCTTCTGGAAGAAAAAGAGATGGGAGGGCGTGGACTATGACGTGGACGTGGCAGATGGGAGGGCGTGGGAGCCACTGTGCGGATTAAGCACCGCCACACGTAGCAGGACACAACCGAGACGTGGAGTTGGCAAGGAATTAGGTTATGCACATTTTATTGGGAAAGCGAGAGGCATGGGACAGAGGTGCCACCAAGAAAGAGCCACATCGTTTGGATGGCACCATTCGTATTGTGGGATCGACTATATTTTTTTGACTTAATTGGATAAATAGTTTTCGTGATAATAGATTATTCAGAAGATAGTTCATATGATGATAAATTTTGGATTTAAATTCGTGGTAAAATTGGTTAAGAATTAAAGAGTAATGCTATGGAGACTAAATTTGCAAAATAAATAATATAACACCAATAATAATGTGAATGTTTATCAACATTTAAGTAATAAACCAATCATCAACTTCCATAACCTTTAATTTCTAAAAATTTAATCTTTCTGTCATTACCCAGAATTAAACCCAAATCAAAAGTTTCGTTAACCCCATTAATTCTCGATACATCTATCTTGTCTCAATCAAACCAAAAATGAAAGATTTGGGCACACTAGCAAGCCGTTTAAAGCAGCTGCAAATGAACCAATCCCCCTTCGTATGCCTTCTGGAATTCACTCTGTACCTAAAGGGCCATGACACCAGCGGTAAACTAAGTCATTGGATGTGCTGTTAATACTTTATGGCAAAGGTTCTCCACATGGATTTGCAGCTGTTAATACTTCATGGAATTCTAAAATTGACAAACCCCTGAAGGGAATCCCTTCATCTGGATCAAGTAAGGAGGTTTCCCACAATAACCTTATCATTCCTCTAATTCCACCAATCAATATCATTCATCTGACGGAATCTCTGAAACTCGACTGACGGAGCTTGGAAAGTGCGGTGACGCTCCTAAAGAACACCATCGATGACTGCAATGATTGATCACCTCTCTCTCTTTCTGTCGTATATGATTCAAGCTTGTTGTGCAGAGGCTGTACCATCTAACGATTCTATTTAACCTCTCGAAAAAAATAAAAATAAAAAATAAAAAACTTAACTGAGAAATTAACGGAAATTTTGATTTGGGGTTTAATACTTCACCACATAGGTTTAAATTCGAATTTTTTTAGCATAGGGGCAATCTTCCGAATATCGTATCACCACGAGGACTGTTTATCCAATTAGGCCATATTTTTTTCAATACAGATATTATTTATATTAAGACGTTGAATAGATATTTCATTAAAGATAATATCTATTAAAAATCATTGAAATCCAAAATTGATAATATCTACTAAAAATTACTGAAATCCAAAACCAAATGACAGGAGAATTAAATGATAATCATTTTAGTGTGTCTTTAAAAAACTGTTTTGTCCATTTTCTTAATTAGAAAACATTGTCTTGATTGAATTTGTCTAATTTTTGTAAGTACACTTTATAACTGATAAACTAAAATACAAAACGATTCATATCCTTAAAAAAAAAAATACGAAATGTGTCGTACAAAACGTGTGACAACATATCTCTTGACCCTAATCCGTATATAATTTTGTTAAAATTGTAAATTGGACCGAAAGTATCATCGTGACACATACATTTGATTTGAATACAGATAAAATATTAGACAAGCCTTTGCCTTTTTGTGGTCATGTGAGACTTTATTTGGAAGGGTTTTTTTTTTCGGTCATAATTGATTGTTGATACTTTGAATGATATTAATCGAATTTCAACAATTACATCTGAATTAGACGTTTTATTCATATTATTATTAATTAGTCGCCCATATATTTTCTGTTACTAAATACTACCATATATTTGCCCTAACCGTTGATTTTCACAAATATAATTTTTTATTCACAAAAATATTTAATTAATTTGTTTTAGTGTGTTTAATTTTAATATCCTAACCGTTGATTTTCAAATATTTTTTTGTTTTAAATCAGATGCGCTAAATTGTGTAATGTGAGCCACCCAGTGACAATTACTATAGCAAATGTGTGCAAGCAAGCCCGTGCATAGGAAGCAAGGGCAGCAGCCCTAGGCACAATCGCCCTCCATTTTTTGAACCGCTGGAGAAGTTTTTTTTGGGTATGGTGCACTTATTAGAACATCTTGCATTAATAAATGCAAATTTAAAAAGTAAAAAAAAAAAAACCAAATTTACCGTTTTTACATTTCCAGAAAAATGTAAAAATGAATTGTAAAATTGGTTGTACAAAATAAACTTTCTAGAAGATGAGACCATTCAAAAAGTGACTGATCCACTCCACGGACCATTGAACAAGTATCCATCACTTTAATTCGAAACCAACAGTAAACAAACTTTTGGCTCCTAAATTCCAAAATTGATGGTTACAGTTCATTATAACGAGAGATTTTTCAGTGTAATTGGAACATAGAATGATACATGATGTGTCATTATACAAATGATTGAAGATGTGTGTTTAAAAGTTAATAACTTAAAATATTAAATTTCTCACCACTTCATTAAAAACACAAAGTGTGTACTATACGTATTTCGGTCAGAATGAAAATTTCTCCACTGTCACGGGCTAACAGATCAACTGAGGGCCCGTTTACCTATCCGTAATCAGAATGAGGATGTGGAATTGAATTTCGATTACAGAGTACTCTGGTGTTTATCAAACATAGAGGAATAAAAAAAACAGTGGGGCCCACACAAATTTTGGAATTCAATTCCTTGTATTGGTGGAATTGGATTCCCTAAATATAGGTGGTAATCCAATTCCTGATTGTTTGGGCAATCGAAATGACACTTTTGTTCCCTTTTTACCTTCACTTACTTTTTTTATTTCCAAGACTATCCTGTATAAACTCATTAAAGTATATAAAATATTTGACTTGCGACAAGGGCATTTTAGTAATCATACTAGTTTATATTCCGATTCTGGTGAATTAGTAAACAACTTTATGGAATTCTATTATGATTCTAGAACATTTAAGTAATCAGCTTTAACATGAATCTGATTCTGACTTCTCATCATTCCAACTCCTCCTCAATTCAATTCCTCCTATTTTCATTAACATTACGTAAACGCGCCATGAGAATCTTGAATTCCTTCTCGAACCAGGGAAATAAAACTTCTTCCTCATTATTTTTTTTCTGTTGAGTTGAAAGTCTAAAGGAAGGAGATATGATCCTTGCCGAATCTTCTTTGTGAGGATCCAAGGGACCCTTTAATCTTGTCATTTCATCGTCCATCGTACGGTCAGAAATTATTTAAAATTAAATACAAATATTATCTGATAAAAACTGACCACACAATATACAATTAACGGCCAAAATTAAAGGATCCCTAAAATCTCACAGAAAGAATCCGACGGGATCTTATCTCTAATGGCCTGTTTACGTAACCGGAATCAAAACAAGAGGAATTGAATTGAGGAGGAATTAAAATGAGGAATTAGAATCAGATTCATGTTGAAGCTGTTTACTTAAATATTCTGGAATCGGAATAAAAATAGCACTGAATTCATATAAGTTGTTTACTAATTCACCTGAATCAGAATGAAAATCAATGTGATTACTATAATGCCCTTCTTCAAAAAAATTAAATTTGTATACAAAGAGCACTGTACTTCCAAGGGAAGCACTGAAGCAGGGAATGATGAGATTTGTAGAGATTTTCTAATAAATTTGTACAAATTTATTAGAAAATCTCTACAAATCTCATCATTCCCTGCTTCAGTGCTTCCCTTGGAAGTACAGTGCTCTTCACCAGAGTCACAATTCTCTTTTCTTCCTCGAAGAGACCCGTGGTATCAATAATGCCCTTATTCAAACCCAGTTGAATAGAATACTCCTCTCTCCTTGCAATTTTTCATATATTTTATCCCTGTCCTCACCTCCATCTTCCCCACTCACCCTACCCCATAGCCACCACCTCTTCTCCCTACAAAGTATTTCATAATTTTTTTGGGTTTTTGAGTGATTGCTTCCCCACATCTATGGGTTTCAGTCTGGTTTGAATTGTTTATTTTCAGGATTTTGGTGATTGATTTTTGAATCCGGTTTCGGGATACGTGGATAGGGTTCTTGAGCTGGTGGGTTGGGTAGTGAAGGTCGCACGGGGGTGAGTTGGTGGGTTGGGTAATGAAGGTCGCACCGGGAAGTGGAACTGGAAGGTGAGGTGTGCCGCATGAAGCAAAGTGCGCAGGGAGCGGTGCGGAGCGGTGAGTTGAGTGGTAGACTTGAAATTATAAAAATAATCAGAGGGCATAATAGGTAGGAAAAATGCATTCCCATTACCTCAATCTCCCGGAACTCAAATACCACATCCATATAGGGATTTCAATTCCTCAAATTTGGGGAGTTGGATTCCCTCTTACATGTGGGCCCCACCACACTTTTGATTCCTCCAAAATTAGTAAACAGTTTAATACTCCGTAATCGGAATTCAACTCCTTGTTTTGATTCCGATTACGGGCACGTAAACATGCTATAAAAGAAGAGACTAGAAAGGGGCGAAATGACAATGGTGGTGGTCCACTCTTAAGCTCTGACGAGGGCCCACCTGCTCAGCATAGTGATTGGACACTGCGGAGTGGAACGACCGCTGCTCTACTGATGAAAGACATTTTAGGGATAACATGCCGACCTTATTCAAGACTGCATATCTACGGAGAAGGTTTGACACATTGACGCTGGCTCTTCGCCACCCTAAGCTTGTTGGATGTTCTAATAGTTGGCTTATTTGCCCATGAAATTGGTATGCGAGAGTTTAGAATATCGTAATATGGTTCGGTCATATTCAATGTTTTGTGAGAGCATTACGAGAACACTTCTCTTGTATGAAAAGATTGTAAATAACTATTCAAACTTTAAACGCTAAACTCTAAATTTAATACCCCGTTACCCAAAAAATAAAAAAAAAAATAAATAAATGGAAACACTAAACCCTAAACAATAGTGGTTATAAAAATCAAACTCAAGCTGTGATTTGTATGTAGATGAATCAAATTCAAATAAATCTCAGTGAAAGATCTTAGCTAATGATTGAATGCGAAAACTTTTGCATTAGCACCAACGACTTGATTTGATTGGCAAGTTGCAACTTTTTAACCATGGTTCAACCAATTTGCATGTGTTCTAATATCTTAGTGTATGAAGTATTAAGATTTTATTGTGTTATGGATTTCAAACCTGCTACCGTAAATTATTGTAATAGTTCTGAATCCTTCCATTTCCTTAATAATAATAATTATTATTGTAATAGTTCTGAATCCTTCCATTTCCTTAATAATAATAATTTTGATAATAATAGTAAAAAAACTTAGCTTCACTGCTAGTGTCTAAGGTAATTAAAATTTGGATAAACAAGAGGAATGGAATTTTATAATTTTCCCTACCGGATTATCCCATAATTTGTTGTGGTAACTTGCAACGCAAACTCGTCGTGTTTCCAAGACTCCATCATTCATGCATAAAATTTTAATTAAGCTGCAGATCATGTCTGTGTTATGTCTCCTTTGCAACCATCCGCCCACATAACAATATCGTCCATAAATGTGCCTGTCTCCACTCTCCACCATATTATTATTATTCTTCTATCTTTTTTTTTCGGGTTTCGGTGTATGAAGAATAATATTTACTTAGAGCACCTTCTTCCCAGATTTGAATATGCAAGTTTGAGACTCGTGATGACTGATGAGCTTGAATGGCCAATGAAAATAAGTCATATATACATGATTGACATACTCCTGAAAACCTACACCATTATAAAGGACTATATATATATATGTTATTTATTTTACATTAAGAGGAGGAGCAAGTGGCGGATCCACCAAGAAGTCAAAGATGGTCAGTTAATCCTGCATTGGCCAAAAAAGTTGTTGAGAAGCGTCTTTGATGATCCCTTGATCGTTCAGGTGGCAACCAATTTGTGCATAAGTTGTTTGACTGAGACTCAGCAACACCTGTGTGTACGTTGCTGTTGACATTTATATATAGACTTTTTCAACGTACGTCAACATATGTCGACATACTTGCTTGAACGTTGCTGGCATCTGTCGACAACTGTGCAACATAACCTATAGGTGACAATAGCTCACCTATCATTTTACGAAATGCTACACTGAAAAGTTTATATGTTTTTCCCCCAACAAAATTTAAACTCAATATAAACATAATACGTTAACTTTCATGGAAGTCATACGTGACACCTTTTGCTTAAAGTGAACAGAAAATACTATCAAGTAGATTGAATAACTAGGTAAGATTAACTATTTTTGTATTTAATGCACAAGAAAATACTAATTTAGTATTTATTCTCCAAGGACAAACGACAATTGGCACCAATGATGCCGGAGCACTGCAGCTATAAGAATCTCAAATTTTTTAATAAAATTGACCCTTCGGGAGGAGAATCCATTGTTGAACTTATCTATATATCATCATGGCCCCGTGAATGTTAATACCTAATTAACTTGTTAATCATAAGTTGCTTTCAAAGCAACCGAATTAATCAAATTGATTATCTGCACCTATAGCAATGGGACCATATTCCCTGCACGTAAGAAGGTAGGGAGAGGAGGTGGCAGGCAGCGGCACCACCACTCCCCCTATATTTTATGCCGCCGACTCAGCTAATTTGAATCATCGTCTCCGTCTCTTGCACTCTGACTCTGAGGAATTATTTTATTATTGTTTAACGTGCTCTTTTTTTAATAATTTAATTGTATGAGTTTCTAAAAATATAATTAGTTAATATAACTTCAATTAAAATTTTCTTAGAATCAATTTTCAACTTTATAGTTATCTTTTGTTGAGAAACTCTCAAATTCATGCGCGTGACTGCGTCTTAAAAATCTGAAAACCTATTAACATTTTTAACATCGCTTATGTACGATCAATACGATCCATTACAATATTTACATTTTTAATATCGCTATTGCAAACAAAAAAAAAAACCAAAAAGATATTTAGCCATCGTCCAGGCCCGTTGCCGGCCTCCTATCTCCCACTTTGTGAGCCAGTTGCCGGCCCCATGCCATCTTTGATTACTTGTTTCATGTATTATCTGATATCCTGAGGACACTATTCCCTCAACTATCAGAGCATACTCAACCTAGAGATGCAAAAGTTGCATGTGCATTTCATTCTATGTTTCTGAAGGATGTAAATGCGAGCTCTACTCCAATGAAAGAAACGTAAATTTGCGATCATATTTAAATTTTCTTTTGTAATTGGCGGGAAAAGATGTAAAGAAACTATAAGTTTACAATTTTATTTTGATTACGTTGGAAAGTTTTACGACCAACAAAAAAATGTAAAATACAATTTTCAAAGTATTTGCATGTCCTATTAAAGATGCTCTTCGACCATATTTGACTAATAAAAATAGTAATGATTATTACCTCCAATATCTAATTAAAACAGGACAACTACCTCTCAATTTCGTTGGACAACAGACATCTTTGTCATGACTCCATAGATATATAAGAAGAAAGCTACTCTTCTAGAAGAACGAAAAAACTAAATTTATTTATTTGATAAGTATTGATGTAACTAAAAAAATTAGGAAATATTAGTAAGAAGACCTGATAAGCTCATTACGTTGTGAAAATGAAGTGCCACATCTCCAATCCAAATTATAGAGAGACCTCATAGCGTGTAGGAGCGGATTACCTGATCTGGTATTTGGTCCATTTGAAATTTGAATTGTAGTCAATTAATTATAGATAATCATGTGAGTATTTTAGGCGCGTCACTTGATCTGCAAAAACATTCATTCCCTTTCATTACCAAGTTACAATATGCAAGTCAATGTCAATCATTTTCAATCCAAAGTTGTTTACCGACCTTCTATCTTTTTGTTCAGAATATATTAAGTTATGCACGCAACTATCATTTTGCAGTATGCAAGTGATGGTTCTTGTAAATAAAGCATTTCTCTTCAACCTGCAATAGTCCGGAATCAAATGCTCTGTCGATTTGTATAGAATATTGCTTGTACTGTGAATCTGCATCATAATATCAAAATATACGTTAGGTTGTTGTGTGAACTGCATCATAATATTAAAATATACGTTAGGTTGTTGTATATAGGCGTAGAAAATACAGATGCATATGATCATCTTCCAACTTCAATGAGTCAAAAGCTATTACTGGCTGTATGTGGTAACCGAATAGACAAACCAACAACTCCACAACTTGACGTTAAACTAATTTTGCATCGGTTTTGGGTTTTGCATGGCTTCTTGTCAATGTTTCCCCTCCAGGACAAGAACAAGAAATCAATATCTATAGAGGGTTAAGGTCACGGGACACATATTGGCAAACGTTTTTATAGCTCTTATTCGATAATTTTTTTTCAAATATTCGAATCGTCTTCGATCAGCATTCATATATCATTCTTGAAAAAAAATAGACAAATATAAAACTATTAATACATCCACTTGTAGTGAAGAAAATTGATAAATACGGTTCTACAAAGTAAACTAAATTTAATCCAATGATCGTATGACATTGTATTTGGGTCTTTTTGGTAGGCTTGGTCTTTGAAGGAAGACTTAAAAATAGATAGTTGGATCGTGAAAATACGATGTGAATCGGGGAGAACACCTATTTTTTTAACACTTTCTGACGCATTTTAACACTTTTTGTGTATACAAGCTGGCCTCTTACAGAGTGCATGTACCGTAAGACCAGTTTTTAAGAGAAAATATTCAGTAGAGTTGCCGCAATCTCGCGGCCATCAAGAGTGTGACTAGTAAGGTCGGGTGGGACTACCAAAATACAGTGGTTGTGTGCTACTTCTTCGTGAGACTCACATGGTCCAACTGCTCTTACACAAGTTTATCTAGTTTGCAGTCGGTATGCCCCTACACAAGTTTTACTCGGTTTGCAAACACAAACCACCAACTAAGCTAGTGTGGCATTGGGAGTTGACCCTGCATGTTGATGACTTGCAAATGTTTCCAATAAACTAGGTTGGCCTTCAGCAACACTCATATTTTTGTTTAAGAGTTTATGCAGAATCAACAGACAAGACATTCAATCCAAGTTGTTCTTTTCTTATAGTAATATGCATTAAATACTAAGCAACAAAATCAACTGATTAGAATACAGAATACAAAATTTAAGAATTTACAAAGGTTTTCATAAAAAAATCAACATAATTAATCAATTGATTATTCATTCCGATACATCAACGCCGTAGGTCCATTGTTAGATTTGCTTTTATTATTGTTATCTCTATACAATTCTTTCAAGATAGGGTTGGCTGGGTGTGACTGCGATGTATGCCCAAACACATTTAAATACGTGAGATGCCTCCAACTACAACAAACCAACCGCAGGAGAACCAAAAAAATTGAATTAACAACAATGCTTTTGTTATTACCTGTGATTTATGCGCAATATTGTCCTCTTCTTTTCAGTAAGAGCAACACCAGTAGGAAGGGCCCCCAGGGCAACTGCCTATTGAATCTCATCCAGTGAATAGTAACTATCTTTAATTAACAGTAATTATCTTTTGTATCTTCATCCCTAACTGAATAGTCATGGCAATAGGCAATAAAATATTAATATTTTTTATTTTATAAAATAATACAAACTAATTTTATTTGTAATTTCGGATAAGATTTTTTATCGTCCTCGTTGCGCCACGTGTCATTATCCTAAAAGATAATTTTTGGTGATAGATTTCGATAAGATTTTTATCCAATGTCGTCGCGTCACGTGTCGTTACCTTTTCAGAATCGTTGAGGATAAATTTCCGATAAGATTTTTAACCAATCACGTCACGCCACGTGTCACAATATGTTTACAATCATTGAGGATAGATTTCGATCAGATTTTTAACGAATGACGGTGTGCCACGTGGCACTATCTACAACCTAATCCTTTCTTTTTCCCCATATAACCCACCATCCATCCTAAGAAATCACACACCAAAATCAAAATATCTATCCTTATTCATAGTTTCTGCTTGAAATAATCTCTCAGCAGCTGCAACTTTTGCCTCATCTCTAGCCTTATCAGCCTTAAATTTAGCCATTTCCTGTGCCAAAGTCAATTCACCTTGGCGAGCAAGTTCTTCCATATATTTTGCATAATCATTATTGGAAGCACTCCCTTTTTTCTTTGAAGCCTTCTTACCTTGAGGTCTAATTGGATAACGGGTCGACCCCGACCCTTGTTTAGGGGTCGCTTCTGGCACTTATTTTGTGTCGTTTTCATGAACATGCGAGTCATGATCAAGCGTAGAGTGTAGAAGGGTGTTGTTCATGACAACTTCAGGACTGACAAGCACAACTCTGAATTTAGGACAATCTTTGACAATATTCCAACATTCCCACCGGGTGAATGATTTGTTTTTGTTTTTGGCATTATACCAAGCTTGTGCTTGAAGTGTCTACACAATGCGGGAGAAGAAATAATTATAATCAAAGTAGCTAATGTAAATTTGGGTATAGTACAAACAAATAAATAATATTTTGTTACCTTATCCGCGAAATTTTTCCTACTTCGAATATTACTACTAGCTTGCGCCAAGGTGTTTCTCCAATGTGTAAACGATTGGCTGAGTATTCTCCAACGACTGGACAACGATTCTTTCATTCTTTTTCCACCAATTTTCTCAAGAAAAAGGGTATGAATAAGACTCCACATTTCTTGCAACTGCATCTCATTACCCATAATCGGATCATAAGTAACATCAACCCAACTAGAACACAACGTAACATCTTCAATAAGCATCCAATTCGTACATGCATCATTAGTCATTTTGTTGGAAACTGATTGGATTAAAACTTTGAGAGAAAGATTGGAATGTGGTTGAAAGTATTTGAGAAAATATGAAATTATGGTGTAAGGTAAAAGATAATGAAAAGGTATTTATAGAAAAGTAAAATCATTTTTTTTTTAAATTTTTTTTCGGATTTTTATTAATTTTTAATATTTTTTATTAACTTAATTTATTTCTACTGTTGGATTAAAAAAAAAATTGAAATCCAACCCTCCAGATTGTGCCATGTGGCACAACGGTAACATATATGATTTTTTTTTCTTTTTATTTTTTTATTTTTAAAGGCGAATAACGTGGACCGTTGATTTGAAATCCAACGGCTGATATTGTGCCATGTCATCTAGCCGTTTGGGGGAGGTTTGAATATTTTTTTGAAAAAAAGTAAACATTGAAATCCAACGGACGAGAAGGTGCCACGTGCCCCAGGAAAGGTAACATTTTAGACGTTTGGACCGCGGGCCCCACCGACTGAAAAGCTGTCGGTGATGCGCCCTCACACGCACGTGTGCGACACGCGCCTGACACAAATTTTTAATAACGTGGCTGCGATTCGATCCCGCCCTCTCACTCGGGCCCCCCCAACGTAATCACCCGTATGGGCTGGAGCAAGGAGGGGAGGCAATTGGATTGAAATGGTTACCAATCCACCCGGCTATCACACATGGTGGAGTTGCTCTAAAAGGAGGCAGCTTGTGGCTTATCAGTTATGATGGCAAATCCACTTGTAAAATTCTTGGCAGAATTCTCTAAAACATCACACAAAGGTGCACCTTAGTAACTTTACATATGACTCATTTGACTACTTTTGGCATACTCAAAAGCAAACAAAGTAATAGAAGACTCGGACATAATCACAGCTCGCTAAGATAATATGCTTCCCCTTCTACGTTCAAGTTCAAAGTATATATTAGATTAGAATACCAAAAAAATACAAAAAAAAAAAAGTAAAAATGCATGTTCCTTTCTTAAACCAGAATACTCCTTTGCTAGTTCACCTAGTATTTAAAAAAATAAATAAATAGATGATCTAGTTCTGTGCACATCTATTTTTAGCAAAATGTACTTCTTGTGCTAGACAAAACGTCTCCAGCTCTAATAGAAAAGTTAAAAGGGTTCCTCATGTTTCTATTGGAATCGGGCACGTACGATACGTTCGGCATATAGAAAAAATACTCCTGGTTTTTGTTAACTAAAATGACATAAATATTTGTAGTTTTATGGACTTTCAAATTAATGGCAAAATGACTGCAATAGGATATGGTATATGGCATTGAAATTAAAGAACAGACCCCAACAAATAGTTGTTGTTTCTATATTAATATATCTACTTCCTTTCCTGTTTCTTATATTTGAGCTACTAGTAACTTTGACCTCATTTTCTTTTCATCTTTCTAATTCAGCCACTCTCATTTAGTGGGATAAGGCTTCGTTGTTATATAAACAGGAGGAACAATCTTGTTTTTTGGATCAAAGACATCAACGTCATGACAAAAAAATGACTCAAAATAAAGGTCACAAGTCTTCTTTTTGAGCTTCTAGATTCGAACAGGCAGCCGCCCTAGATGTCTTTATTGGTGAAAGGCCAACAGAAGTTGAAAGGAAGGCGAAGGCGATGATATATTCAGTAATCTAACTCAAAAAATAATATCATATATCAACATGGAAGACAATTTCAAAAGTTCTAGATTTGTAGAAAATACGATGAAAAAAAAAGCAAGCAGCAGATAAAGCTTTCAAAGGCAGGACCCAGGTCATCATAGGGTCAGATGAAGATTTTCAGAGTTGCAGAAGTTGACCTTCTAAAATCTCGACTACTTTAGTAGGGTAAGAAATTTTCTGTAGGGCAACATTACTGAAGATGTTGATATGCATCTAACACAGAAGATTAATAAATAATATATATAATATCATCAACAAAAGACGAGATAAAAGACGCTTCTGAACTTGGCCCAAATTAGTAGCCCTGACAGTCACAGCAAAAACAACGGGAAAAACATTACTAAAAACAGAAATCTTGCAAGGGTTTCAGTAGTCACCTCTACAAAAATTTCTCAATGGTTCTAGTCAGTGTGGTTTTTGGCACAGCACCAATTATCGTATACTTCTTCTCACCGTTGATGAAAATCATGATGGTTGGGACGCTCCGAATTCCATATTTGGTTGTAACTGAAGGACTATCATTTGTGCTTAACTTAAAGCACTTAGGCCTCGTTTGATAGATCGTATAAAGAATCGGATATGACTAGTTATACGGACTTGTTCATTTGATGTTCATTAGTATTAATAAGCACTGGATTAATTTATCCGATCTGCTTATTTAACATGGTATACACCTGCTTATTAAAACCAACGAAAAGGCTTGGATTATTAGTCGGTTTTGCTCTCATTTCTCGCGAACTTGGCCCTCTCTCTCGCCTTCTCTCGCCATCGTCGTCCTCCCCGTCGCCGTTCTCCCTGTCGCCTTCTCTTGACGTCGCTTTCTCTCACTGTCTCTGCTCTCCTCGTCCTCCTCATCCTTTCTTCGTGGCCTTCCTCATCGCGTACTCTCCTTCTGATAGTTAGAGATGCCCACAAATTCTCTTACCGGCCGTCTTACTCGCACCAACCACTGCACAAAGAGAATTTCATCCTCATTTCAAAACAATCGAATTCGAATTGGGTTTTTTTTTCCAGTACTGTAGTGGGTGATGAGTCCATATTATACTACATATTTTACCCTTATCTTAGTATTAATTTATTGGTTATTTTGTGTGAACTTTGATACTTTGTTATATATTTTTAATGTAGGACATTCAATTTCCTTTGGAGCAAAACATGATCAAACGAATGAATTTTGTAGTGATTCCAATTGGAGGATGTTCGTGAGTCTGTTGACTTGATCGTATCAAAGTTTCATAATTTTCTACCAAGCGGTTTATTTACGGTGATGAAATAAAGGAGTAGCGCAGTGCTGTCAAATTGACGTTTTGGTCCTATTTGGGCTTTTTGGTGTCCAAGATGAAGTCTTTTGGGTTGGAGGCCATCTACAATTATATTCGGAACATCTCAAGCTTTAATTCTACCCATTTTGGGCCTGTTTTGGAGCATTGGAAGTCCAAAAACATGACTGATTTGTGGCTGAGCAGATTTCCCATATTTGATTGGGATTATGTTTCCTAATTTATTTTAATTTATTTGGTTTCCTACAATTATTCTAAGACCTTTTCTAAGTAGAGTTTTATTTTCTAGTAGTATAAATAAAGCTTTTTAGCCATTAGGGTTTTTAAGAGGAGATAAAGGGGAAAGAAGAGAATGCACGCACACTTTAGAGAGCTTTTGGATTCAATTTTATTTTCAAGGTGTTTTCTATCCTTGTTTTTAATAATATTTTGTTTATGATTGTGAGTAACTAATTTCCGTTTGCTAGGGCGAGGTCATGAGCCTTAGCAAGAATATGTAGTTTCTTTTCAATTTGCTTATGATATTATGCATACATGTTTGAATTATTTCACCAGTTGAAACTGTCTAATTTTCTTAATGCTTAGCTACCATTAGGATCTTTAGAAAAGTAATTTGATGTAATTTTGGTCAGAGGTCAGTCCCTGAAATTGACTAAGGCTTCTTGTGATTAATATGTGCAAATTCACTTAAGATGAATACCACGTCTTAAGGGTTGTATGATTTTTCAAAAGGTTTCACAAAACTTAATTAATCATGCATGTTTAGATTTGATCTGAATACCACAGACGGGTTTCATGTTTGGTATACGCTCTATGTTGTGGGTCCAAGTAGGCATATATTAGGAAAACCTAACCTTCAAAATATGCATATGTAATTCTTAAGTAATTGGAAGAACTACATAGGATTGTTAAGGTGACGGCGGAACCCAGGCTTTTACAATTTAATTTTCAAAAACTATTTTCTTTTAGTTTATTTTATTTTATCACTTTATTTAATTATTTTCTATTAAATTCGTTTTTATTATTTTTTTGAAAACTAATTCGTTTTTATTATTTGAAATCAAAAATCAACTTCTTCTCAAACTTTGTTTTAAGTAATTAATTAAGATTTGATTTGATACAAATTATTCATTCAATCCCTGTGGAGAACGACCTTGCTAGAGTTGTTATACTATGATAACCTTGTACTCTTGCAAGTATTTAAAATGTTTTTATCCCTACTTTTGCATATGGTAAAAATCTCTATGAGTGGGTTTCAGATTTTAATTATTAGTTGTGATATTTGGGAGATCTGGTAATTTGGCTATTAGAATTTAAGTGGGATTTGGGTTTATCATTTTGTTATTGTGATCTGCTCTGGGTTTCTTAAACTGGGTTTTCTTGGCTGAGAATTGATGATAATTAGGAAAAAATTATTTGGGTAATTTAAAAAAAATAAATAAAAGATTTTGCTCTTATTTGGGGCTTTTTTATTTTCTTTTTAATTTGAATATTAGGATTTGAAATCTATTTGGGTTTTTAGATAATTACATTGAATTCATATCCGATCAGTATAAATAATACGGTCATTAGTCCGATGTTACATTAAATATCCGATTAATTTAGTCAATACTATATGATGGTTATTTATCCTATTCGACTGAAATAGCCAGTACAGTCCAAGTTACCAAACGAGACCTTAAGCTTTCCACTATACTCCTTTGCCAGCTCACCTTTAAGTATTAATGGATGGATCATGCGGCAGGGACCTCACTATGGAGAAAATTTAATATTGACAATAAGTCTATATGTAGGTCAATAACAACAATAACGAAGTCTCATCCTTCTCAGCAGACCAACAACACCAAGAGAGAGAAAAAACAAAGATTCTAAAACTTTTTTTTTTGGTAAATAAAGATATATAAAACAGGGCAAAGCCCAAGGAAAAACAGGAACCAAACAGAGAGGACAAACCCTCAGAACCAGAAAAAAACAAACAGAGGGGAAACTAGCCCCAACCTAACGCCTAACCCCAACAGGGAAAGATGAGGGGAAAGCCTGCAGCCTAAAGAGCAGCAACATTCTAGTGAAGGAGGATCGACGTGTTGATGGTAGAGGGCTTAATATGCAGAGTACACAGCCGACACCGGATCATATTAGTGATAGACTGGAGGAGAGCAGAAGGGGTCATCATATAATTGAATACGAGAGATTAAACGACTTCAAACTCATATAGGTATGTATGATAATCACGAGAGATTAGATTCTACCTGCCTCTTTCATGTCCTTCCCTTCAAACCGGACAAGTATGACTTTTCACCACCGCAAAGGCCAGATGACATGCTAATTATTGCATTAGGGATAGTGGTGGAAATAATTTTGTCGGTGTTTGAAATTGATTGTAGGCTATCGATTTTGAAAGAGGTAATATGTTTGACAACAGAAGCTTCCATGTTGTTAGGACAGAGACAAGAAAACCTGCAAGACCAGCGTAAAGCATCTGCTACACAAAATATAAGTCTAAATCAATTTATACGTAAAATTGCACATTAAATCTTTTCATGTGCTAGAATTTGATGTGCTAAAAAAATTTTAAAGTAAAAATTCACTCAAATTCAATCAAATTTTTTCTTCCAGCATGTAAATGGGACAAATTTATGTTTTCAATTAGGGACAAATTTATGTTTTCAATTAGGAAATTACCATAACATATAATAGTTTTTTAAGATATCATTTAAGACAAATATCGCACAATTACTAAACCAGTTTCTCTAAAAAAAGCCAGTTTCTCTACGAAACTAGTAAGTCATAACTTAAGGGTTATACTAATACCATATACTTCAAACTCAATCACTAAGGTTCCCAAAGTTCTAATGGTTTGCGTGTTCCGAATTCAACACTTGCACGAAGGACCATCCCTATTACATACTCTCTTGAAAGTGAATGGGATTAATCTCTTTTAGATCCTACATGAATTCAAATGCAATCTTGGTTTTAACATGGTCATCTTAGTGATGAAGAATACTTTTGTTTGTACCATGCTTCACCAATCCCGAAAACTACCAAGCACCGTCAATTTCACATCTTCAGAGACCGATTAAAGCGTTCATGCTGAGGTATTCATGCCGAAACACATGAGTTCCTCTCCTATCAAGAGACCGATCACAGCACGACACGTGTCAATGTTAGCATAAGTCTCCTAAAGTCCCACATCGACTGCAGACGAAAGTGAGCAACTATTCTCAACTATAAAACGAGACAATTCTCCTACAATTAGTCCCTAATGTCATTATTGTACTGAAACTCGTCATTAGAACCCAATAATGATGATTATGCTTCAACATATGTATTGTGTAAATTCTTCACTATTAATGAGAACTTCTCTACCCTGTGGACGTAGCCCAACTTAGGATGAACCACCTACATCTTGTGTTGCTTCCCTATCTCTATCTCTTTACATATTATCCTCACTAGGTGACCAAAGCAACTGTGCGAAGATAACAAACTTGATACTTTACGTATTCTGAAGTTTATCCGATTTTGTGCATCAACAACTTGTATTCGCATCTTCAGAGAAAAAAAAAAGACTATTTAAAGAAAAAGAATACTTCCATGAAGCGAAGTCGGACGCAAAAGTCGCATGAGGCTTTCTGCCAACAAACCCTTACTTTTATCATGGAGAATGAGATCACTGCCCTTTCTAGAAAAGTGCCCACTCCTGCCTGCCCACAATTCCAACCTTCCCAAGTCTCAGTTTCCACAAACCCACGGAAGGTTAGTCGGCTTGACCTGTAGCAAGCCCAATCCCGAATATTGGACTTGAATTGTTCTTTAATGCATCAACATTTCCAAGTTATCCCAGCCCCAATCCCAACCCCAAGTGTTGGTCTTGAATTGGTCTTTAAGATACCGTTTGGTATGTGAGGAGAGACAGAACGGAGTGAGATGAGGTGTTCCGTCCCACGTTTAGTGCGCCTATGCAGCAATGGAGCAATGATACAGACAATCAAGCAAAAAGACTGAACCTAAAGCTAACTTCAATCCCTAAGAAGCCCTCTCATTTGAACTCTCAGTTTTCTGTTTCTGTTGTGATAATTACTTCCTCAACACCAAACCGAATAACTCGAGATAAACAAAGTACTAGAAACCAAATAACGACTAAAAGGTTCAATAATATTTACTAAGAGAAAATAAAAATAGAAAGAGGAAAAATGCATACCACCGAGAATGGTTTTCTGCCAACTCTCTGACATCTCGTAATTTGAGATTAATTTCGGTATCAATATTATAAAATATTGAGTAAAAAAATGAGGCAACAAAAAACTCATGAAGAGCACACTTATAAAAGAGTCCTATAAAAACATTTATCATTTCTTATATATTTAAATATTGTAGCTAAATTCTAAATTTATTTTCATTTTACCAATTTAAAAAAGAAAAAGAAAAAAAAAGGTTAATGCTAGAGTGACAGGGCCCAGAAGCAGCAAAGTAGACCATGGCGTCGCCCTCAAGGGCTTTAACATTGAAATGCTCTCCTTGTATCGCCTTCTCCACCAAAACCCTTATGGACTCCAAACCCACAACTCTCCACAGACCCTTTTCATGTTCAATTTCTGGGTCGCCCCCACGAGAAGCTCGTACAAGCGGCGTTCATGAAGGCGCTATCACATTGCAGGAATGGCAGGGTTGGGGCACCGCGTCTCCGGTTCCTGCCATGGTTACCAAAATTGTTGAGGATTTGAAGGCTTTGGAGAAAGATATTGATACCCAGATGAGCTTTGGTGGTAGTCGTGGCAAACTTCAGGTATACCGTATACCATACATATGACATATAATCAAATTATTATCCCTTTTGTCTTCTGTATGAATATTTGGAGTAAATTTTGTTTCAATGTTATGTATTTACATTTTGTGAATCTATTTACCATGGAGGTTTATCAGCATCTATAAGAAACACTGTAATATTATGAGCTTAGGTTATTGGGTGATTAGGGTGATTGATGTAACAAATATTTACTTGGGTAGACTTATATTCTATGAAATGTGTAGCACAGATGTAGTTTTTCTGTGTTCTTTTTGGATTGTACTATCGGAGTGGTTGATAAATTGGCTCTAAGCTAGGTTGTTGATAACTTGATACCTTACTTTTCAGGGAGATTTCAAAGTGCAAGAGGATAGAAAACACCGAAAAACATATCAGGCTTTAGGTGATTCTGAACAAAAGCTCCAATTCTTTTCAGCTCGACAAATAGCATGTCGTTTGCTCGGAAGTAGGGGCTACCTTTGTCAAAAGGTATTTGGTTATTTTGTTAAAACAAATTTCCACTTTCATCAGGTTTACCCTTCTTCCTCTTGGTGAGGTCATATTGAAGCATGTGCATCCTAGAACAGACCAATATGCCCTTTTACTGCATAATATCTTCATATCATGTTCATCGTCGCTTATAGGACTTATTATCACTATGCACTAATGCAGTGCTGGCTTCCTTCCGAAGAAGATTGTATGTGCTCTAGAGTCACACAATGCACTCTATGGAATAGAATCCGGTTCTGGTTATACATGCATCCCAAGGTTTTCTACTGCTCATTTATGAATCAATTTGATACTTATTTACAGTTTTCAAAACATTTTTAAATTTGCAATCATCAATGTTGCAGGATTTCCTGCGACAAAACAACACTGGAAAGTTGTTATGGCAGGTATTTGGCACTGATGCTGCAACTTTGTGCCTCTTTGGCATTTCCGAACATGAAGAAATAATGTGGAATGCATTGAAGCTTGCAGGTTTATTTGATTTTCTTCCCTCTTTAAAGAAGTTCAAAACTGATGCTGCCTATAAATGTCAAGTTGACCATCCTAATGTGATTAATGCATTGTTACTTTAAATGATTAAAGTATTCTTTATGATACTCTTTCCCTGTTGTTACGAAAACCTACTTTGGTTCCGAGTCTGTGTTGACTGCAATAAAAGGGGTGCTTTATTTTCTTATTGTTTGTAGCCTTTGGCTTTTGCAGTAGATTCTGTAACTGCATGTTGAAACGAACTACTGGTATTAGTACCCAGCTATATTGATAAATTTAAGTTGCCAGTATTATTTTGAGCAGTTCGATTTGGCAGTTTTGTATACTTTCCCTAGTTTATTTTATGGATATTAAACCTTTTGAATCATTAACATCATTTCGGGATTTACATTAAATACAGGAAAAAGCAATACTTGGTGCCTGTATCCCAACAAAAATGGAGTGTTAAAATCAGTTGAGGATGTCTTTGGCCAAGAACCGTCACCATATCTGGAAGGAACTGATGCTAAGGTATTATTGTTTTAGAGCAATGTTGGGAGGGCTTCTGCCGAAAGTTTTTTTATTTTATTTTATTTTATTAAATTCATGTTTTTCCTACATTATTCATCTGACAGCATTTCCTGCTGAAGCACCTATCAAGAGCTCTAGGAAGCACTAAAGGGGTTTTCCCCAAACATGCTTTTATCTACTTCAGATAAACACTAAATAGTTAATTTTGGTTATCTGAAAGTGCACTTTTCATTTCCGAAGCACTCCCAAACACACCCTTGGTTCAGTTATAAATGTTGGTTGTCTCCTAGATAATTTGTTGATAGATCACCATACTAGCAAGAATAATGTTTAGGCTTCATGTTTCTTTGTAAGAAATATGTTATAATTTCTTCAAGTTTACCATGGTGATCAATTTCAGTTTGACTATGCGCAGACAGATGAAGATAGAAGTCTGAATTTCATTTTGATTGATGGAACATGGAACAATTCAGTTGCAATATTCAGTCGGCTGAAGGTAAAACTGTCAGGCATATCTTTGTTTCTATGTATTTTCTTACTTACATGTTTTGGTTGTTGTCTACAAAATGCTTAATGTAGATTTCTTGTATTATTCCATATGGCATATATTTGACCATCAAACTTGCACCTCTTCCAATAAATCATGGGGTTATTTTTCAAATGTGTGAAAAACCTTTTTGACCTCCTTTTTATGAGATATTAATATTTTAGCCCTGTTTACTGTAAAAAGATCTAAATGCCCCTGTTGTACATACCGCATGGTTTTTCTGCCGAGCCTTAGGGGCATTTTTTAGGAGATGAGTATGAGGCATAAAGGTCAGTTTTGGAGTCGAACTTGATGGGCTTTTTGGAGTGGAGTATATGAGTTTGACTCCACAGCTGACCTTTGCGGGTTTGAGTCCATATTCAGATCTAAAAGTTTTTGTTAAAAATATGTGACTTGGGCGACAAGAGAGTGGTGGTGGAAGAAGATGTGGTGTGGGCAACGAGAGAGTCACGGTTAGTTCGTTTGATGAGTTTCATTGTTTTTTTCTGGATTGATTGGATTGGCAACCTGTTTGCTCACCACTATTCCTCCACTAACTGCTGTACGGAGCTAGTGGAGTAGATGGGTCTTTTAAGGTTCAAGAAGGTCGGTTTTAGCGTTGAACTGAGTTGGACATCGGTCAAACCTGAAGGGCAGTTTGATCAAAATGATGGTCAAATACTTATAATAGTAGAACCTCACATTCGACACCAAAACAGTTTTTCCCACATCAAAGTTGGTAATAGACTTTCCCAATAAATTATTCTCTAAAAGCCTCTCTGCTTTCCATTAACAATAGAGTCAGCCGTTTGGACCTTTGGTGCCCATAACTATATCCGTACAATTTTGCTTTACTTCATTACTTGTATAAAGCTATCAGGTTGATTTAGGGATGACCTTTAACAATTTTAACAAAAGGACCTCTATACTCCTTTGGGAGTTTTTAACACGAGTATTTCTAGTGCAGGATCAAGGAGTGTCAGTTTGGGGAGATGGAGACTTTCCTTGTATTTCCCTGGCCACTGGTACTTCTGCAATGCACAAACTTCGGTAAGAACTAAGAAATAAGTTTTGCCGTTTTCTATCCAGGAGCGTTTGTTTTATCTTTGGTTTTATTTTTATTTTCTTTACTGTTGAGCACTTTCTTTTGCTCTTCTGCATTTCCAATTTCCAGATCACTTGTCATTTTTTTTTAAAACTGGTTTTATAACTGATAGTTTTGTGTTAAGGGCAGGCCCCAACCATCATGGGATCGTACCTGTACAGCAGGAGCTGCTATTGGCCTCCTCTCTGAGCTGCAACTTCTTCCAGAGTTCAGCTCCTTTGGATTAGATAAACAGGCTGAAGCTGTAGAGGATACTTTAGTTTTATTATTAGAAGCACTGACAAATAGGCGGCTTCGGATGGGCAGGTCCATCACTCGCAAAGTACGACACACAATTTGTTAACAACCAAGCAAGAAAATTAATGGTTGACCTGTCGCCAAGAAGATTTTAGAATTCTGAGGTAATTTCACTGAATTCTTTGATTACTTATTTCTGAAATGCAGTGGATCGTATTCTGCTAGTTTACATGGTCTGTTGAATGTCCTTACTTTCCATGATGATTGTCTGATTTACTGGATAGTGGATCTGCATGTCGCACATATCACATGGATGCAAACGCTCCATAGAATTTCAATTGATTACTGTTACGATGGACTGTCGGTGCTTGTTGCTTTTCTCCCTTCTGTTGATTTGCATATTGTTCTCAATTGATTGTTTTCATGGTAACAATCATGTACAAAATGTTTACACCTGTTTTGTTTTTCTTTTTTTTTTTTGGAAGGTTTCCATTTAACTGTTAACATCTTATCAGAAGCGAATTTTGGAAATCAGCAATAGAATGAGTAATACATGCACGAGGGCTTCAATTTCGACTGCTAATCTGCCTCAGTTTCTTACTTCTGAAATGATCATCCCCTCTATTTTCTTACCAACGGTGAAGGAGGAGTATCTATTTTTGGCACCTGACATAGTCACTTTCACACCGAATGTATTTGATGTTGAACTGATCAAATTCAAAATGATTTTGTGGATTATTTTCGGAGTACGTTGATGAAACCTAAATGAAGCAGTAAACCCACTAGCACTAAGTTCAACTTTTTTCTTGTCCTCCATTATTTTGGATACCCTAGGGGTTAAAGGTTTGAAACGGAGCAAGGCATATCGTTGTGTGAAAACATAAACCCTACCGAAAGAGAGACGATTAGCTCAAGTCGAAAATTTTTGGTGCTCAAGTTTGGCTAAGGTGTTATAATTTGAGCCTCCGGTGACTGAAAAAGCTCAGAGAGAGCTCGTACGGCCGTGTTCAAGCTTGGCTCAAATGATTCTTTCAAACTCGAGCTCAAATTCGGCAGGATTGTGGATTGAGATTTGATTTAGCTTGACCTTACGAAAATTGAAAAATAAAAACCATACACTACTAGTAGTAGGACATTTCTTAACGAACAAGTAAACTCTTGGAAGATTGGTATTCAATCTTAAGGGAACGCAATGACACTGTCTAAACCTTAATGAACAAATGTTTAACGAACGAGTTGAGGTTGTAAAAAATAAGTTTGACGAACCGAGTATTTTAAGGTTTATTATTAATATTTTTTCCCAATGAACCTCGACTCACATTTTTTACGAACTGAACTTGAACGAGCTTAAAATGAAATTAAAACATTAGGACAATTATTCTTTCCCCAAAGTATTAAAACAGCTTTTGTCTATAAAAAACGGCCATTTAAACTAGTAACGTTTGAAACATCACCACCCACACAAGTGTATGTTGACACTTTTGCCCTCTCCAAATTTCATGCAGCATTTCACGTTCCTCCCTCCAAGTCTCTCTCCCCCCTCAAACAGACAGACCTAAAGGGAGAAAGAAAGAGAGAGAACCAAAACCATCAACCAAAAAAGAAAGGGGAGAAGGAGCTGAGCCTGAGACTGAGAAGCCAAAAGCAGAGATCGACGACGACGACGACTTGACATAGGTCATAGGTTCTTCGGTCTCTGAAGTTATTATTTTTACAATGGCTTCGTTATCTCATCCCGTTTTCTTCACCTTCTTCTTCCTTGTATTGGGTTTTGCCGCCTCCTCCACCTTCATCTCTTGTAATTCTCCTTTCATCTCATCTCTTCTCTTCTCTTCTCTTCTCTTCGTTTATTTTGTTTCAATTTTATTTAATTTAATTTTCGTTGTACGAATGTTGCAGATGATATCTTACAGGCTGGTGGATCATCCACTGGAGGACGTGCCCTTCTTCAGGCCAAAAAAAGTGAGCAATTACCCTTGATTTCCTTACTTTCTCCTTTTAATTACATATAATTTATGTTTCCATATTTTTTCTTCTAATTTTTAAATAATTAATTTGTCCTTGGCCATCAATTCAATGCGCTGGAAATGTGCTACAATTTGCAAATATAAATGTATTAGACTTCTCGACTGATTGCGTATTGATTTTGAGTTGGATGTTCTATTCGATCACTTCGTTCAACAAACATCAGCATAACCAGAGAAAACATTCAATTTTCTTTGTACTCATAATATTATTTTTCTCTGAATCAAGATAACGAGTTCATAACCAAAATATACGCGAGAATTCATCTCAAAAACGGAAAGAACATACAATTAGAGCAAAAAAAACTAAAATGTACATTTGATTCAGCGTCTCTAGCTTGTGGTATATATGTTTCATCTGCGTTCTATAAGTTTCTTTTCCCGTTGGGTTATTTGCAGATTGTCCTGTGAACTTTGAGAACCAGAACTACACAATCATTACAAGCAAGTGCAAAGGACCAAACTATCCAGCAAAGAGCTGCTGTGAAGCTTTGAAGGATTTTGCCTGTCCCTTTACAGAAGAAATCAATGACTTGAAAAATGATTGTGCTTCAACCATGTTCAGCTACATAAACATCTACGGGAAGTACCCTCCTGGCCTGTTTGCATCTCAATGCCGTGAAGGGAAAGAAGGTCTCGCATGTCCCGCTGAGGCACCAAAATCTGATCAGAAGAGCAGCAGAGGTCACATATCAGCTACTCACTCCATCATGCTAGCACTAACCGCTGCCTTCCTTGTACTATCCTTCCATATGTTCTGAGCTGGTGTAATTGTGAAAAAGCATCCCCCAACTTGTAACCACTCAATTATTTTTCCGTTGATAACTCTCACCAATTTGTATGCTTTGAACATGTATCCCCAATAGTATAATTTATTATATACTTGGCAGTTTATGACTAAATCCACACATTTCTGATATGAAACAAGTTCTTTTGCTCTAATAGTCAATAGTACATGAAATACCCAAATTGTGATCTCTTGAGAGTATATCTCACATTATGAATGTAAAGCCTTGACTACAATATGTAATGTTCTCAGATTCTTCAAGTTGCCAAATGACATTTAAGTTGGATGCTTTAATTTTTTTCATACTATCAAAGCATACAATCCACGTCGAGATAGTTCATCCTCGCATCTAATTTATGTTAAGTGGAGAGTACGGGCGTAACTTCGTGGGGTCAACCCAAAATTGTCGAACTCAACTGAAAAGGACTAGGGCTGGTTTTGGTTCTGTTACCAAACTAAAAACCCCATACCAAAAACCAAACAGAACCGTTCGAGAAGAAAAAATAGACCAAAATAGACTAAAATTTCGGTTGGTTTGGCAATAGGCCAAAATTGACCAAAAATTTTGGTCGGTTCGGTATTTTGGTTTTCGGAATATTTGGTTCATTTTTATCAATTCTGGTTAGGGTTTTCTTGAATCGGGTTTGGATCTTTTGGTTTTTTTTAGCCCTAAAAATGACTAGAGTCGGATCTCCGCCAAAGAGAAAGAGGTATACAAAATGGGGTGAATTGGGAATGCAATCCTTGAACTGAGAACGTAAGTGGAAACTAAATGCCTCTAAACTAATTGAGTTTCTGTAAACAGTCATATTCTAACAGTACGTTGATGCATCAAATTGGCCCATATGGAGAAGGGATAATCTCAACTTATCAGGTTGTTAATATTATATGCGGATGCAAATTTCCTCCGTCTTCTTCTTTGAAGAAAATGCACCTGTAAAATAATAACACATAAGATTAAGGTCAAAAGCCTTACACACCCACGATGAACGGGGGGCTTTGGCCGAAGAATCTTCGATGCCAAAGTTAGAATTTGAGAGAGAAAGTGTTTTGGAATTTTTTGGGAGAGAATGGCCTAGCATTTTAGTGGGAGCATGTGTGTGGGAATCCTGGTGTGCCTCGCGGGTAATTTTGTCCTTTTTACCCAAAAGGACATGTATCGCCTCCATAATTTTCTTGATTATTTTTTGCTCCACAAATGCCTCCACACCTGCTGGGCTGCTCGTAGGAAAGGACAGTAGGTGTAGAGATCTCCAACTTTTATGCAGATTCTCACTTGGACTTAGAATTAGACTCTTCTAGGAAAGTGAAATAAATTGCCTCAAAGCCTATTTAAGCCTACCTTAAGGAGGGGATTAAATCAACTTCGGAGGGTAATTATTTATCCCTACAAGAAAGAGAGAAAGTTAGAAGATATTTGTTCTGCCTCCCCTAACACTCTTATTTGCTTGCATGTGCAAAGAACCGTCTTTCATTGATTTCTTTATCTTCTCTGTGCCACCCCAATGTAAGAAAAACTTAATTTTCTTTGTCTTCTTCTTGGGTGGTGCTGCCACGGGGTAGCCGTCATGGTGGTACGGCACATCGGTTGGCAGGGGCCAGGAGTCGACTTGGCATGTGTTGATGAGGTTGTGTGGCAGGGGCCATAACTTGTGTTGCTCAGCTTGAATGAAGCCAAGGGCTGGCTCAGCAAGGGCCGAGGAAGTGGCGTAGCATGGGCCATAATTTGGGCTGCCATGTCTGGGCTGCTTGCCAAAAATGAGGAAATTGCTTGAGTTTGATTTCTCAGTTGTCGTAGATGGAGCAATCAAGGACGAAGCTGCTAAAGATGAAGTGTCGGATGAGCGAACTGTTGAGTACGAAGTAGTTGCTGCCCCCTGACCATTTGCTGCTTAGCTGGTCTTCGAGTATTCGATCTTTTGAGCTGTGTGGCCTTCTCACACTGGAGAACAATTAGTTTATCATCTCACACTAGAGAGCAGACCTAGATAGGTGTGGGGGAATTAGCTTACCCTCTCGTACTAGAGAGCAATTAGTTTATCCTCTCGCTGGAGAGCAGAGCCAGATGGGTGTCGGGGAATTAGTTTATACTTTCGTACTTGAGAGCAGACCTAGATGGGTGTCTAGGAATTAGTTTACTCTCTCGCACTGGAGAGCAATAATGCCAGAGCAGACCCAGATAGGTGTCGGGGAATTAGTTTACCCTCTCGCACTGTAGAGCAATTAGTTTATCCTCTTGCACTGGAGAGCAAGCCCATATGGATGTCAGGGAATTAGTTTACCCTCCCGCACTGGAGAGCAATTAGTTTATCCTCTCGCATTGGAGAGCAACCCATATGGGTGTCGGGGAATTAGTTTACCCATATAGGTGTTCGGGAATTAGTTTATCCTCTCGCACTGGAGAGCAATTAGTTTATCCTCTTACACTAGAGAGCAGACCCAGATGATTGTCAGGGAAGTAGTTTACCCTCTCGTACTGGAGGGCAATTAGTTTATGCTCTCGCACTGGAGAACAGACCGAGGTGGGTGTCGGAGAATTAGTTTACCCTTTCATACTACAGAGCAATTAGTTTATCCTCTTACATTGGAGAGCAAACCCAGACGGGTGTCAGGGAATTAGTTTAACCTCTCGCGCTGGAGAGCATGGAAGTCGTTGTTGTGAGCACAGCTGAGGAAAGTTGGACTGCTAGACAATTGAAATAATCCTCAACCTGTGAGGTCTTGTTCGGCGATCTGCTTAAGACTTCGAGCTGTTTGTGGAACCTGCATAAGGGTGTAAATGGGAAGCGCAATGAGCTGCTCTCGGACCTTCTCCAAGTACTGTGTCATCCTCAGATGTTTCATCATGTGTTCTTCTGAGGCTTGGTTGGTGGTCAGCTGAGAATCTGAACGGATTGTAAGCCTCTTCACCACTAAGTCTTTCGCTAGTAGGGGTTGCTAGCAAAGCCTTGTCTGCTGCTCTGTCATTTGATACTTTGAAGTTTGAGGTGCCATGGGCTTGGTCGATGCGAGCCACATGGCAAGATCAGCACGGCTGGGAGCCGTGGTGCAAGATCGGCATAGTTATGAGCCATGGTGACATATCAAGGGCTGCCAGAAGCCGTGGAGCAAGTAGGCACGGCTATGAGCGCAGAGCTGAGGCTGGCTTAGGCCAGGTTGTGAGCAGCAAGAGGAATTGGACCACTAGATCCGTGATGCTCGGCTACTGGTGATATGTTGCTTCAGTATTAAATCAGCTTGAGTGTTAAGAACAAGATCTGCCCCCGGTTCCTGGTAGTTAGGCTGGTGTGTCCTTCTGGTATGCCCCCGACGCGTCATTAGGCTGAGCTGATACGTTTTTAGGAACATAAGTAATCTTTGTATCCGACAATTTATGTGGGATAGTCTCGTCTGCTCGATCTTGTTAATGAAAGGTGACCCACTTATGTTGGTTATATCTCGTTAGAGCGCCTCGTCAGTAGCTTCGTTCCACTAAAAATTGAGCAATCATTCAGTCAGGAGCCTCTTCCTTATGCTCGGCTCGTATATGTCATGGATGTGGTGCATGTGGTACGTTCCTAGCAGGCGAGAGAATTACTCGCAGGCTGCTGGTTGAACTTGAGCCGGATTGAGTGACTACTTCTTTCCGTCTGTTATGCTACTTACTCTGATGTGAGGTGGAGGATGCTCCTTGCAGGCATAGCCACGAATGAACACTTCGTTGGGAAGGTTGTCTATGTTGATTATCAGAGTGTGGTCTCAACCATGAATGTATGATCGTCTGTGGGCCTAATCGGAAGTGCACGTTCCTCTACGCGCTAAGACGAGAGCATACATTTTCTCGGGGGCCCAGACAAAAGTGTACACTGCCAGAACGCTCAATCCGTGGCTGGTCGAGAGGCTGCTTGCTGGGACGCTGCTTAAGAAGTTCGTTGTCTTCCCTTATCTTACTTCGGGACATCTTGTCTGGGGAACGCTGCAAGAACTGATTCACCAAGATAGTCTGTTGCGCGAGGGCGCTTGTCAACTCTATGACTTGTTGAGACAAGTGTTGTTCGCTATTTGGGGTGGAAGATCTTGTACGGTATACATCTCCTTGAGTAGTAGAAGTGCAATGGACTACAGGCGTGAGATTTGAGTTGGGATGTCAAATGCGCAAAGAAATAGGGTGAAAATACCCCTAGTTCAATCGTCAGTCTAGAAATCTGAAGGCGGGACGGTTGAACTGGTTTTGGACCAGTTGAGATTGCTTGGTGGGCCATGAGAATGGGTTGGACCGTGGAAACGGGTTGGGTCGCAGAAGCAGGCGTGCGTTGGGTCTCTTCTCTCCTCGGCACGGCTTGGGCCGACTGTTGTACGGCGCGGGCCTGGGCTTGGCGCTGCTCTACGGCATGGGCTTGGGCGTGCCAGGTTGCTACTACTGGCGTCTGGGCCTGGGCTGCTAAAGTGGCAGCAAGCTGGGCTGCCTTCAGGGCTTGCGTCTCTTGGGCCGTGGCCTGAAGGTCCCGCTGCCATGGAACTAGCCCACTCCCCACTGCCACAGTGGTCCTCGTGGTTGCCATGGTGGCAAAGTTGCTCATCTTGCCATCGTGTTGAGTCTCGTGGATTATCGTGGTGGGGCTACGTCTCGTCCTCCATCATTTGATCCAGATCCTTGAACGTAGAAAGTTTTGTTCGTCGTGGTTTCCGAATTTCCCGTCATTGTATTTTTCCCTTACCTCTATTTAAAGAATTAAAAAAATTCTAGGAATAAGAAAGGATGAAAAATTTACGAACAAACGAGAAATGATAAACTTTGAATGCGATAGTCTTGTTCGAGCGTGTGAATCAAACTCTCAATGAAAGCACCAATTTGTGGATGCAAATTTCCGCCGTCTTCTCCTTTGACGAAAATGCACCTGCAAAATAATAGCACCTAAGATTAAGGCCAAAAGCCTCAAGCGCCCACGATGAATGAGAGGGTTTTGGCCGAAGAATCTCTGACGCCAAAGTTAGAATTTGAGAGAGAAAGTGTTTAGGAATTTTTTGGGAGAGAATGACCTTGCATTTTAGTGGAAAAACATGACTATTTATAGGGGAGTGACCGGCCCTATTTGGAAAATAGGGGCATGCCACATATGGTCAAATTGTGTGTAATTGCAAGATATTATGTGAAATAATATCTTGCAATTAACTTGGCAATTAATCCCAAATTGAATAGGAAAATTGGAAGTTACTTTTTGAGTGCAAATTTGATGAGAGGGTTTTGAATAAATATCATTTTGATCACCTTTGACTCTTCCTTAATTGAGTCGTTATTGTCCGTTGCATGCACGTGGGAATCTGGGTGTGCCTCGAGGGTAATTTTGTTCTTTTAACCCAAAAATATACTTGTCGCCTCCATAATTTTCTTGATTATTTTTTGCTCCACATTATCGTGTTTGGTTTAGGCTGAGACTCAAAGACTGATGTTAAATAGTCTAATCCAGTTCTGGTCTGCTCAAACAAAAGTCCCCTAAAAGCATGCCAAGAAAAGAATTGGAGGTCATTATCTTACCAAAAGAAGCACAAAAGAAAAACCAATGGTCCAACATTAAAGCCCCATAAAAGCATGCCAAGAAAAGAATTGGAGATCATTATCTTACCAAAAGAAGCACAAAAGAAAAACCAATGGTACAACATTCGTGGAAGTGGAAAATGTCGAGTGCAATTTTTCAACATCCTTTTTTGGGTGGTTGAAGTGAAGGATGTGGTATTCATCAAAGAAAACCTAAAATTGGTCATGTACACTGTAAATATCATCTTTTATATTAAAAGTATAATGCAAAGCCGATTGGATGGTGCAAGTGCATGCCTAGTCAAATACCAATCAGATGCAATAGCAAAGCAGAGCTGCAAAGGGAAGGATTGGTTTTGTTGGATTCACACAAAAAAGTTGGTCAATTGTGGCATGACCTCATGTCAAATTATCAAATTATCAGAGAGAGAAATAGGTCAAAATTTCATTTTTAACAACATTGATATACACAGTTCGACAAGTGTAAGATTTTATCATAAAAAAATTCAGTATTAGTTGGAATGCAGTTAAGATATTTAAACGAGACAGCCAATATAGGATATTTCAACACCTCACGCTAAATTGCACACTCATACAAAGCTTAATACCAAGCAACCAACTACTTGAAAAATCTTAGATTTTTGTTTCCATTTATGTAAAAGTGAAGCCAAATTTTAATGGTCTGCTAAACTCGTGAATTGATAATACTATTTGTTGACATCCATACGTTGCATGCACATCACAATCTCAAATATACGTGGTCCATAGGCAAAGAACTCCTCATTTTCGGCGTGGTATTGGCTTTGGTCGATATGTTGTCGTATTGAAAACTTTATGGTTAAAAGCATTACAAGTGTCACACACTGCCAAACCTCAAATGGATCAAATTAGGAAGGAAAACACCCTATAAATTCATATACATATCTCATGCCACATGATTTCATGAAAAATCAAAATCGTCATATCGCACCATTCTGACATCATATCATTAATCTATCAGCCACTTAATCCTATAATTTAATAAAAAAAAATTTTAATTCGAATCTTGTGAATGGTAATTTTTTTATCAATATGTAACATTTTAGTTTTAAAACAGATGAAAAATAAATTTTTGGAATTACCCACCAAAACGAAAAAAAAATACAAAGTAAAAGATATTATATTAATTTCCACACGATTACAAAAATAATACAATTTTCGGCCTTTAGGCTAAGATTAAGTACATGAATACAAAAAGGCAGCCCTGATATGTTACCCTTACAATTCCTCTATTTCCAGGAGGATGACCTGCTTGGCAGGTACAATGCCATCTTAGCATATTATGCCAATTATACTTCTTTTCACATGACGTTGAATTATTAACATAAAACGTTACAGTTGTGATTACTTCTAGTTTTTAGTACTAACTTCATCTCATGACCAAAAGAATCGAAATCCAATCTTGAAGATGTTTCCTCAAGATGGAAGATGGATCAAATAATCAAAGGAGGCAAAAATATTTAGATTTGAATAAGATAGAAGATAGAGGCCGCCAAATCTTATCTATGAGCAGTAACCAGCGTTTCAATAAATCTCAGCCCATCGAACTTCGGTACAAATTTCTCCGTCGAAGCCGATGATTTTTCTTGATTTCTCTTAGAGCCAGCCTCCTACAACATCAAACGTAAACATATTTATCTCTTAATTATCATTTGCATAAATAAGAAGACGATGCTATTTGGACACACAAACTCGCTCGCTGAAATTTCTTAAGATAGGTGAGTCCGGCACATAATTACAGGTCCACCTCTATTAAAAAGGTCATCGTTAAGTGCGTTCAAATAGTAGAAATTCATGAATAAAATTAGTTGGGGCAATAACTACGAACTATTAAATAATAAAATTCATGAGTTCAAGGGTCAAAATCCCAGATTTCATTTTCTTTTCCTTTTCTGTTTTTTGTTTTTTCTCAGCAACCAAACAGAGCAGAATCCTAGAAAAGTAGAAGCAGGGCAATTAAGCTGGATACTAAGAAGAAACAATGAATAGATTAAGAGGACACATGAATACAAATTAAGATTATTTAATTACCTGGTGAGAAAACCGCATGGTTGAATCAGACACAAAGCTTGAAGAGGAAGAAGTGGCGGAGAGAGCAGTGGCAGAAGCGGCGGCGACTGAGGCCGCTAGAAAGCCCGGCTTCTTCATCACTGGAGAAGATGGGTATTCGCTGGCTGGATACTGGGATGGTTGGACCTGGAAAGCCTGGAAGTTGGGAGACTGACTGTTTGCCTGGTAGGAAAATGAATGCGAGAAAATGAGAGAAAGTTGTGTGGGCAGTTGCAGGAGCTATGACGGCAGGCATATTTATATTGCTGGTCGATGGTAGGTTCCAACATTTACGCGGCAACTATGCCCACAATTTGGGTGTAGAATTCCAAATTTGCCCTTTGCACATTTCCTTTTTAGATGTTCTCAATTGTCTAAAATACCCTCCCTTGGGTAACATGTTACATATTCACCTGCACCTGCACCTGCACCACTCGTGTTTTATCTCCAACTTCTATAACCCAACTTGCGCATACTTTTGCTTCCTTTGTTTTCCGTTAGGGAGGTTCTTATCATTGGGATATTGTGGCCCTTGGATATGGATATGGTTAGCAATTTGAAAGGGTAAATTACACAAATCTCATATCACAATCTCATAACTACTTTAACTATAGGTCGCATCACAATCTCATATTTCATATTTTAAACATTTCAATATTAACCTCATCTTATGAATTTGTTGCAATGTTAGACCTCTGTCAGTCTGTCTGTCAATTTCTCTGTTAACTGTTGACGTGGTTAGAAGTGGAGCCAACTGGACTAGGGAGTGGGCCCTATCTCTAGCCACATTATCAATTAACAGAAAATTAATAGACAAACTAACGGATGTCTAACATTACAATAAATTCGTAAGATAAGGTTAACATTGCAATGTTTAAAATATGAGATATGAGATTCTAGTGCGATCCATAATTGAGGTGGTTTTGTGTAATTTACGCAATTTAAAATTAGTTATAGTTAAATCTAGAGAAAATTAGTATTAGGTGTTTTATTTTCGTGGGAGTGGCTTCTCTTCTAATCCATCATCTCCTAATCTACTTGAGCCTTTAATTTTATAATGTCGTCTGTTAACTATAAGATCCTACTACTGGTATTGATTATCAGTTCTTTATTTTATTTTTCTATATTAACAAGTATAAAAATATAATACGATATTACAAAAATAAAACAAGAGTTAAACAAGGGTGTGATAGTGTGTGTCTATCGTTTTTTTAGGATAAATTATATTTTACATTCACAGATTTTCGTCAATTCAATTTCTACAACGTTTTTCAATTTTTTTTAATTTCATACAACGGCTCACGATTTCATAACAGTGACATTCATCCGTATCAAATTATGTTAGCTTCTTCGTTATTTGCCCATGTGAACTTCGCGTACTTCATAAAAATTTTGCCACGTTGATAAAAAAATAAATTATAACTTTTTTTAATTATAAAATAGAGCATGCCCTCTCCTTTTCCTCCAACAAACCAACAACAACCTTAGACTAACCAACCACGTATGCCTTTGATACCCCTCCTTCGACAAGTCCTTCGCGGACGTCGATTCTGGTATATAGACGAACTCAAGGAGCTCAAGCGCATGTACCTTAGCCAACCGACCTTCCAAAAGCAAAGCAAGACGCACCACAACGCCATCGTCGAGTTGCCAGAGGCACAAAGCTGCAACGCTCCGCAATTTGAAATATGATTTTAATTTCCTTTTGAATGTACCACAATTTGAAATATGTAATATAAATTTCCATTTTTTATGTTATTAACCTCACCTTCCAATTATCCACAAAACCAAGGGGGGGAAAGAATCGAAGAAACGAAAAATAAGGGATAGGATAGGGTTAGTTTTGTAAGAGGGGGAAAGTCGATCTAGAAAGGCAAGAATATTGGAGGGGCAATTTGGTAATGTGGCATATTCATTTTTGGGTTTTTTGGCGGCACGTCTCGAGACTCAATTATGTATGGTTCAGATTATACCACGCAAAAGCCACTTGTTTCACAAGTTAGCTAGAGCATCCCAATGGGAGCTTTATATTCCATGAGGCTACCACATTTTCAACCTTAGCAAGAAATTTCATCTTTAATGAACCAGAAAATGAGGCTAGATTCACTATTGGAGCTAACAACTTCATTTTTTAGGTAGCATAAAATCGGACTACATATAGCTTCAATAAACAGTGGGTCTCACAAAAAAAGTAACAACTCAGGTGAGCAAAATTATATCACTCTCTCTTCACTTGCGAATACACTTATACTTTTTTTTTAATTCTCTTTTCTTACTTATTTTTCTTGCAATTTGGCTAATTAATGATTGTTTTAAATTTCATAAGAATTAAAATTTCAAATTGATTTAACGTTCATGTGCATTGATGGGTGAAATTTTAAAATAATTTTTGTTTTAATTGTATGATACTAATTTATCAATTAGTGCTAGGTAAATTGTTGTGTTATACTTGAAAATCAAGTTATTTCAGAAGGCGAAGTGGGGGTTTATTTCTTTCAACGGATGAGATTGAGATAAGATAATCTAATCCAACGAACAATTCATAAGTGATGAAATCTAACTTTGTCAAAATTTGAACTTTTTAGGTTGAAGGGTTCATAAAAAAAAATAATAATAATATAGCACATTCAAAAATCAACTTAAGAAAAACTAACATGAAAAATAAAAATAAAAATAAAAAATAAAAAACATCGCTTAATCAAATTACTACATAAATAAATATATATAGTGTCACATCCCAGACCGGCTCCGCCGTAGCACGATATTGTCCGCTTTAGGCTTACCATTCCCTCACGGTTTTGTTTTTGGGAATGTTCTCGCCCAAACTCGCTTAACTTCGGAGTTCCGATGGAATCCGAAGCCAGTGAGTTCTCAAAAGGCCTCGTGCTATATGGAGGGAAGCATGTACATATAAGATACATCACCCCCTCTCTGTTGGTCGATGTGGGATCTCACAATCCACCCCACTTAAGGGGAACCCGACGTCCTCGATGGCACATTCGCACCGAACGGCAGAGTGGCTCTGATACCAAGTTGTCACATCCCAGACTGGCTCCGTCGTAGCACGATATTGTCCGTTTTGGGCTTACCATTCCCTCATGGTTTTGTTTCTGGGAACTCACACGAGAACTTCCTAGTGGGTCACCCATCCTAGGAATGCTATCGCCCAAACTCGCTTAACTTCGGAGTTCCGATGGAATCCGAAGCCAGTGAGTTCCCAAAAATCCTCGTGCAATATGGAGGGGAGCATGTGCATATAAGACACATCACCTCCTCTCTGTTGGTCGATGTGGGATCTCACATATAGCCCCATATAGAGCCCGAAAGATATAGTCTCTCATTGGGAGAGATTCTTTTATAAAGCCTCAAAGATTCCTCGAAGCTCTAAAATGGGCTATATTTGTTGTACCCTGAGTAGATTGTAACAAATGAGGTGTTATGATTGCACCTAAAGTAGATTGCTGATTTTCAGTTATATAGCTAGCCTATTTGGATCTGAGTTTTTGTGAGTTTTTCTATATTTTTTGCTAAACTCTTTTAACTAGCATGTTGGAGATGCTCAAATTGATGATAAGGGGAAGGGGTGTGCTTACCCTCATAATGAGCTGTCAAACAAGACTTCAATTTACAAACGATATCATCTGCACTAAGGGGGAGAGGTGGATTTAGCTTCACAATGAGCACGCAATAATATGATTCAAATTCGCATTTGATGAAAATCGAACCTAAGAGCTCTCGTTTACAAGTGAAGAGAAATATCTTTAGACCGTAGTACAAAGTGGCTATAGATAACTAGAAAAATTAGAGTCTTGCCGACATTGAGACTGGAAAGATCACCATATCCACTAAACTTGGAGTCAAACCTCAAATACCGCAGAATGCTACGCCAAAAACACACCCAATTTGAATGTTTTTCATATATAGCACGCGCATTCTTTCTTTAAATGTTATATTCAAATGCTGTATCTTCGCATTGTTGGTGTACTTTTTAGTAGGACACGACACATGTAGGTCCTTAAGGAGAAATTATTTGGTACGGAGCACGTTACTCATCCTCCGCGCTCACAAAAGGAGAATCAGCTGTATTTGGTTGGAACCAGCATAGGGGTGTTTGGGGCCCCCAACAATGCCGCCAGTTGAAAACAGCAGAGTGTATCTTTTCTCGAACTGTAATACCCTTTTTTGTGTTTGTTCTTGGCGATGCCGACAGCAAATATCAGTGGTGAAGGAATGACTTGTCATTGTTTCTCACTTTCGGTTGAGGTGGTCAGAAATGTATTTTTGGTAGGAGGCAGAGGACTGAGGGGTTCATGTCAATACTGATGGAAACACTGAATTGTCCAAATGAAGTGGTTGGTTTGGCAAAACTGAGTCCCCCCCTGCCGGGCAACTTGATGTTGAGCAAGCCGCACCTACTCTACTCGGAGAAAACAAAGTGATGACAACGTTCCTCATCACTAACAACGGTGATTCTTCGTTGGAGCAATTTCACGAGAACTGCCATTCAGACTCTCTCAAAAGCAAGTCCGAGCGAGACTTTGTGTGAGTACGAATAACATTTTTCTTTTAGGAACATCATCATTCTCCTTCTACAACTTCCCAAGAGGCTTTTATATATAATCATCATTGTTCTAAAAATCCCCGCCTAGGCGCTAGGCGGCTGGTCACCGTCCCGATTAATGCCTAGGCGTTTAAAAATTAAGAAATTGTGCCTAGACCTGCTGAGGCACCGCCTAGACCCGCCTGAACACCTGCCTAGGTCCCAACTCACTTAGACTATTAATAGATAACTTTCATTTTGCATTTTATTTTTTTCCAATAAATTGTAAGAAACTTGTTGCATACTTAAATGAACACACATTATATCCTTATTTCACATGTTTTCATTATGTTCCAATACTTCATAATATATATACATTCTATTTTGTAGTTTATAATGAAATAATATATATTTTAAGTATAAGCAGACACTTATTTACACGAAATATGATAGATTTACTTAAATCCGCCTAGGCCCCGCCTAGCCGCCTAGGCGCTAGGCCCCAACCCGCCGCCCGACTAGCGCCTAGCGACTTTTAGAACCTTGATAATCATGCATTTAATGGCATAATCCAATTGTATTATGAAATACAAGACCAACTAATTACACATCCAAAGACACGAGACTCTTCTTTCATGTGAGGTTCAAGCCCCCTTTGATGAAAACGTTTCTCATCACTCCCCTATGAACAAATGCCACTGGTGATCCCAAATTTATGATATTGGAGGAAGCTACGAGCAGAAAGTTTTTCGTTTGAAAAGTAAAGCCTAAAACTGGTCATGAACGAGAGTTAGGTGCTCAATTTGCAGAAAAAATCATTACTAAATTGAGCAGAACTAGATACAAACCATGGTACTCGGGGAGAAATGAGAATACTACCACTAGCAGAAGAAATATTAGAACTAGATTATAGGCAAAAGACTACTCATTCCTTTTGGATTTACTGGCTCATGGAGCCAAACTTTTAGCCTAAGGCGTGTCTGGTGTTTAAGCATGTGTCTATAAACTACTCAAAGCTTAGATCAGCACATGGAAGAAATCAACCCACGAGGACGAACAAAACTTACCTCGACCCTTCACCTTCAACAGAGAGGCGACCTTTCTCCCATTGAGCTTCAAACAAACACATGCAATGTTTTAATTGGGTGGAACCACCTACTTTTTGTAGTCCAGAACACCGTGTAGTAGTTTCTCTCGCTAATCTCTTAAAAGAGAAAACTGGAGAATAATATACTTAAGTTTCTACACAAGAAAGATGAGAATCAAGAAAAGTTTGACAGAGAAAAATTTAAACCAGCCTGCAATACAATAAAGGGAGCTACAATACTAATCATAATTTAGATCATAGCCCTTCTGGACAAAATATGAGAGAAATCTTCATCAGACTCGCTGCAGAATGATTTTTCTAATGTGCAATTCGAGGCCCAAAACACACTTGAGGAGCATCAGTGGCTTACAGTGATGCCCTTGGTGCTGCAAACACGAAATGATGAAAGTCTGTGTGTGAGGGCATGTGTGTGTCGTTGTACAATAAAGCCCTAACAATTCTCCAAAAAAAGCTTTTATTACCATAGAAACTATCGTAATTCTTGCAGAGAAGATCTCCAACTAGTATTCGGAGCAGCCAATAAAAATACATCTCTAACAATGATACAACAAAAGTTTTAAAATCAAGATATAACAGCTATCCAAAATGCAACACTACCTATAAATGCTTCCAAAAAACAAAAATCGAAGCTAAAAGCGGCCAACATTCCGAACAGCATTCCTACAGCCACCAATTGGTTCAGTTGCTATCCCAATCACAAGTGTGTACAAGCCGCACAGGTGATGACCTTGCAAGGAAAATGAGCAGAAACAGTAAAACACTTGAGATCAGAAAAGGAGAACTTCAACAGGGAGAAATTTCTATTGTCCAAGTAAAAAAATCTTCATGTTTTATCTACTTGCTTTTATTTGATTTTTTTTTTTTTGTAAGATAATTAATTGCTGGATCCCTTTTTATCCCAAGTTCATATAATTACAAAAATCTTGTTGTACATGTCACTCATGAAACCATTGACCAAATTGCAGAAAAAGAAAACCTTAGTAGTTTATAAGGAAAGCAAAAGAAAGAAGGAACAAATTTCCATCTGAGGTTCAACAACAAAAGTTTCAACGAAGTGAACTCCACGTTTGAAAACTGTATCTAGTTGCAAGAAAATTTCTGATCTGTTAAAGATGCACTATCCATTATGTGAAAAAAGGTCCTTTTCTTTACATCAAGTCTTAGGCATCTACGTAACAAAAGAACAACTTAACTCGGCAACTCAGCAACTCCACCCAGTAAACTATGATGGATGGTCACTGCATAGGGTCAGCTATTAATCCTTTCTCACCATGATCAGTTCCATGCCAAAACACTACATATAGATGCATATTTTCAAACACCTGTCCAACACTTCAATTTTCTCCATGTACCTCAAGTTAATCTTTTTTGCCAGTAGTGATAAATGTAGGAATGTTTACATTAAGGATTGACCATCCTACATGTTACACATTTCATAACTTACAACTCCAATACCTTAACCAAATAGGAAAGGATTTGCTCGAAAGTATTTGCATTTGCATAGGCCTAAATTCAATATTATAAATCAATCCGAACCACTTAAAATCTGAATCTCTTACGCAATAGCCTTTTCATTCAAACAGAAAAAAATAACAAGGGCAAGTATACATTACAAATGTAACTATACATGAAGCCAAATCAGGATTGCAGTAATGGAACTATATCTGAGTAATACCTTATGAGTCATGAAGATTTGATTGACTCGACAAACCCGCTACTGAGAAGTCTTTCGACATACTTCCCGAGTATATCAACCTCCAAATTCACCTTTGACCCAATTTTCTTCAACGGAATCACCACTTTCTGCTGAGTATAAGCAACCAACATGAAATTAAAGCACTCTTCTTTATCAAACACATCCACCACAGTCAAACTAGTACCATCGACGGCTATAAACCCTTTCGGCACCACATACTTCAACACCTCCTTTGATGCCTTTACCTTGATCCACAGCGAATCCCCCTCGGCCTCCATCGACACTATCTCCCCTGTGCCATCCACATGACCCTGCACAAAGTGCCCGCCCATTCTGCTGGTGGGCTGCACCGCCCGCTCCAAATTCACAAGTGACCCGGCTTCGAGCTCGATCAGAGACGTCTTCCTAAGCGTCTCCGGCGACAGCCCGACTGTGAAATCGGACAATTGGGTATCGAATTCAGTCACCGTCAGGCACGTTCCATTGACTGCAATACTATCCCCGAGGTGAACGCCCTCCAGAACGGTTTTGGCGCCGATTTTCATGTCGAAACCGCCGTTTTGGGAGGTGCCAAGTTGCTTGATTTGGCCCATTTCCTCGACGATGCCGGTGAAAAGGCATCGGATTGTGTTGCGAGGAGGAGATTGGAGATGGGTTTTGGGTTTTTGGGAGCTGAGGAAGAGGGTTTGAGTGGAGGGTTTGAAAAGGGGGTTGAAATTTCGGAGGGTTTTGGAGGAGATAGAGTGGAACTTATTCATGATTGAGATTTGTCCAACACAGGGTTGAGCTTGAGGAGTTGTTGAAAGTGTCACTGCCATTCCGTTTGTTTCGGATCGCGACACAGGTTGGCATCTTTTGTACGCTCGTTCGCTACATATTCATAATTCGGGCTTGAATTCGGGTTGAGTTTCATTCGGATTCGTATTTAATTGAGTTCAGATTACTTGAGTTAGGTTTAGGTTACCCAACTTTTTTTAGTTTCATCCTTTAACAACTTATTTTGTAATAATTTAAAAAAAAATTAAGGGCTCGTTTGGATGTGTTTTTAACATAACTGAAAGCGCTTTTTGTGAAAATATTTTTGAAACCAATCCTCAGTAAAAATGCAAGTAAATCTTGGAAAAACACTTAAAGTACTTCCTGGAAGAAGCACATAACTGGTGCTTCTTGCAGAAAGCACTTAGAGTGTTTTTGGAACCCAAAAATATTTTATCTAAAAGTGCTTTCAACCATTTTAAAAGCACATCCAAATGATATTATCTACACTTAAAAGGAAGGGGTGTGTTTAGCCTTACAATGCGTTAGCAATAATGTGGTTCAAATTGTCTTTGACAAAAATCGAATCTATGACCTCTAACTTACAAGTTATAAGTGAAGAGAAATATCACTAGACTGTAGTACTAAATGGCTCAAAACTAATTAACTTCAATATCATAAATCAATTAGAACTTCAATTCAGTTCTACAAATTGATATATGCTTAAAATTTAAACAAAATACGCAAGTTGAACCATGCAAAGTGTGAATTAAAAAAACAAGAAAATACCATAGCATGTATGAGAAGAAGAAGAAGGGAAAAAAAAGGGAAAAAAAAGGGAAAAAAAAAAAGAGCTACACTTCATATCCAAATTTAAACAAACGCGGAACTCAAGTATTGATGTTCAAACTCAATTTGCATTTCTATTAAATAAGAAAAAATAGTTAGTTGTACATCACATATTCACAACTATTACTATAATCTTTTAAAACAAAGTACATGAAGACCTACAAATTATCAAATCAAATCAAGTTTAGTGCTACATGAAACCTTCTGCCAAAATGTGAGATCCCACATCGCTCAGAGGAGTGATCCTTATATGTATATTCTCATCTCTACCTAGCACGAGGCTTTTTGGGAGCTCACTGGCTTCGGGTTCCGTAGGAACTCCGAAGTTAAGCGAGTTCGCGCGAGATCAATCCCATGATGGGTGACCCACTGGGAAGTTCTCGTGTGAGTTCCCAAAAACAAAACCGTGAAGGCGTAGTCGAGGCCCAAAGCGGACAATATTGTGCTACGGTGGTGGAGCGGGCCCGAGATGTGGTGGACCCCTGGCCGGGATGTGACACAAAAGCTTCATCGCTATCAACTATACCTATAATTGAAAGGCAAATGATTAGCCCAACCCAATCCAATAAATGGCCGGGTTGAAGTTGGACTAGGTTCGCGGGTTATAAAAAAGACCCGCTTGTTCGAGTTTAAATTCAGGTTGGACATGAAAGAGTTTGGGTTAGCCCAACCTAAATTACATCCCTAGTACCGACTATATAATCCGGTGTATAAAAAAATTAATTAGTTTTCTTTTTGTTAAAAGAATATTGTTTTGTTTTTACAAACAATAGCTTTAGTAAGTTAAATTGTAAATTGTTGGAAGAGGACAATCAGTGAAAAATTGAATATGCAGTAGAATAGATAGGCATGATTGCTTTTTGTCATTGTAGTTAAGTACCATTTTCAAAAGATATTGTTTTTTAAGTATCACATTTTTTTTTTTGGTTGAAATCTACAATCTTCGAAAAAGGATACCAAGAAGGAAATTAGACCAACTCCGATCCCTTGATCAATGACGAAAACAATTTTAGACTTTTGGTTTTAGACCTTGGCTATAATTCGTGTTTTTCCTCTAATAGTATGGCCTAAATTTTAGGTCACAAAATTGTTAAATTTCATCTTAACAAAAATGAGAATAAAAAGATACTATTGGGATAATATTGCGTGCATTACACCATTTTGCAGACATCTTATGGGATAATATTGTAAGAGCAAGAATTGGGAAGAAAAAGGTGTTGAATGACAACTTTTGGAATATTATTGATGATGCATTTTTTATAACGGGAATAGTTATGACATATTTCGGAAGACCGAAACAAATACATCTTGTTTTCATTTGTTATATGAGCGACGAAATGATATGATTGAGGATGTGAAGAAAAAAAGAAATGAACTATATGAAATATATGAAATATCAACTTTCTTTGAAAGATGAATCAAGTTCCGAGTGATGTATCATTCATTTATATAATTTAGTAATTTTCCTAATAATAATTCAAGATTGTAATTGTATTAGAATCTTATTTGTAATTTTTTTTGTTTAAAAAAATTAGAATATACCTGCCCATAAAAACTTAGTCAACTTTGGAGGCTTCGTCGTTTCATAAACCAAAACAAAAAATGGTACAACAAATTTTCACACGTCAACTTGCTCATGCTAGTCAAACTAAGCTCACTTGACTATTTTTTTTAATTTAAATTATTTGGTAAGCCCTCGTGGCTTGAAATGATAATTGATTTTTTTTTACACATTTTTTTTCTTTTTTTATACATTTCTAAATTGAATAATAAATAGAAATCAAATATATAAAAAAAAAATTTGCCACTTAATACTACGGTCTAGTGGTATTCCTTCACATTTGTAAGTGAGAGGTCTTAGGTTCAATTCTTGTCAAATGCGAATTTGAACCAAATTATTGTTAGTCCATTATGAGGCTAAGCCCACCCCCTCTTCCTAGTGTAGAAAATATCGTTTGTTAAAAAAAAAAAAAAAATTTAGAATCTTAATGAAACACTTATAGTATTATTCACTTTTAACGTTAAAAAATTTTTTTGCCCAAAAAATCACTACTGATACTATTCACTTACACCTTTATTTTGTCATTTTCATTAAAAATTAAAATTTTTGAAGACATTTCGTTAATTTTTTTTAACAAAAATAAAAAAATGAAAGTTGTGTAAAGAAAATATGGTGTGTGTAAATCGTTTGGCTTCAAAATTAGTTGTCAAATGCACATGGATAGAGCTCATTGTAATTTTTTTTTTAAATGATTTTTGCACTCTGTCTCTAATGCACACTCTTGTCAATTTACTTAAATAAATAATATTTTAATATAATAATATATTGTCACTTAGTATTACAGTCTATTGATATTTTTTTTTCACTTGTAATTGAAAGGTTCGATTATAGCCAAAAACGAATTTGAACTACATTATTACTAGCTCATTGTAAGACTTAGATCACTCACTCACCCCTTAGTATAGAAAATACACAATAAAAATTATTTAGATTTAACGATATATTTACACTAAAAATAAACAAATAGAATTCTTTTAAAAAATAAATGAAAACCCCACCCTCCCACCTTCCCCCTGCCAGCTTCTTAACTTTCAGTTGATCAAAAGACACTGCCATTTCGACCAAAAAACCAAAACGAAAATAAACCTGCCGTCTTCTGGCTCTCTCTCATCAGCTCTCAGGTAACGATTTGGTTTTAAATTTTGATTTTTCTTCTCGTAATTTGCTGGTTTGATGGTTTGTTTAAATTTTCAATCTTTTACAAGAAGATGAAGGCATTTTAGTGTGACTGCAACTGTTTGGGGTTTTGTTTGAATTTCTACCCAAACCTTTACAAGTTTATTTTCCTGAATTTGATTCAGCAGCTCTGCAAATTCAACACCCAACAACTCATAGCTGAGAGAGAATTAGAAACCCACTTCACACTTAACAGCTAGAGAGAGAGAGAGAGAGAGAGAGAGAGAAAGAGAGAGTCTGAGGCTGCAATTGCAATGGAGGCTGTGTAAGTTTTGGATTTTGAATCAAATATTTTTTCTTGTATATGAACTTTTGTGAATTAGAAAGAAAGAAAGGAAATTGATTGATTTGGAAATTGATTGTTGTTGAAAAAAAACAATTACAGAGTTGCTTCAGCTCCAGGGAAGGTGTTGTTGACTGGAGGTTACCTAATTCTGGAGAGACCCAATGCAGGCCTTGTACTCAGCACCAACGCCCGCTTCTTCGCTATTCTCAAGCCGCTTTACCAGCCTCTCAAGCCTGATAGCTGGGCCTCGGTGTGTCTTCATCATTCTATCTCTCTCTCTCTCTCTCTCTCTCTTTATGAGTCTGATTGATTAAAATGTGTATCTGTTTTGTGTCTTTCAGGGTTGTACAGATGTGAAATTGATGTCTCCTCAGCTCGCCAGAGAAAGCGTCTACAAACTCTCCCTAAAAAATTTATCACTTGAATATGTTTCTTCAGGGTGAGTTGTCATTTTCGATATAAGCTTCTTGAATAATGATAAATCTTTGAACAATGCTACGAATCATCAGTTTATATCATCATCTTCGTTGTCATGTAACCACTTATAAGGTTATATCGGGAAAGTTTCCTGCTTCAAACATGCTTAATTTTAGTTCACATAAACACAATTTCAGTGACTCGAGGAACCCTTTTGTGGAACAAGCAGTCCAATACTGTGTAGCTGCTGCCTATGCAACAGTTGACAAGAAGAACAAGGATTCATTAGAAAAACTACTATTGCATGGTAATGTTTCATTCTCCATATGTTTCCCCATCATTTAAAATGCTAAACAAACTTGACAGCATTGAAAATTCTAATGTTTCATCTGGGTCTGTCACGCAGGTCTTGATATCACGATCTTAGGTAGCAATGACTTTTATTCTTATCGGAATCAGGTTTGTTACCCTTTTTAGTTTCTGTAGTTTTGTTTTTTAATTTAGTTGATTCATCCGTTGTTTTTAATCTTCTTTTAATTATTGATAGTATCATGTAATTCTTACCAAAAGCCCACATATATTCGAATAGAAAAGTATAAAAATTACAGCATTCACGTTCCAATAACCAGTTGCAACTGTTCTAGGTTTCTTATTTTATTAATTGCAATCCAAATTTCTAATTCAAGATGTTTCTGAGTTGTGCCCTTGTAGATTGAAGCCCGTGGTCTGCCTTTGACTCCAGACGCATTGGCTGCACTACCTCCTTTTGCATCGATTACCTTCAATGATGAGGGATCAAATGTAGAAAACTGTAAACCTGAAGTTGCAAAAACTGGATTGGGTTCGTCTGCGGCAATGACAACCGCTGTGGTTGCTGCGTTGCTTCATTACCTCGGAGTTGTTAATCTTCCGTCTACGCTTAAAGATCATCAACATGAAAAGCACACTGCAGATCTTGATTTGGTGCATGTGATAGCTCAGACTGCTCACTGTATTGCACAGGGAAAAGTGGGCAGTGGGTTTGATGTTAGTTCTGCAGTTTATGGAAGTCAACGTTATGTCCGCTTTTCACCAGAAGTTATTTCTTCTGCTCAGGTCTCTCTCTCTCTCTCTCTGCTAGAGCATGCGATGTGGATCAAACGAGTGCACCCAGTTCCTATTTGTCTAAATGTCAAAATGGAGTTTGGTATATGTTAGTCACATGCAAATCAGAAATTATGAAATTATTACAGGTTATCTGTAGTTAATATTTACTCTCCCAATATTGGTCACTCTAAATAAAATTAAAATTGGTTACCAATAGCCCGATTCTTATTTTTTGTCCTTTTATTACTTTGGCATTAAGATTGTCATGTTGTCTCATTAAATTACTTTTCACACATTGATTTTGTTGTCACGACCGGATATACCAACATCCACCGTTTTCCATTCAGGACATGCTGTAAAATCGAAAACACCGTTTTCATTTGGTGTCTTCCATGGAGATGGGATCCCTGATTGTGTTGTCGTGTGGTTGATTATCTTCATTAATTTTAATCTAATATTCTTTTTGCTCTTTGTATGGCCACGTAACAGATACTGTTAGAGAACACCTTCAATTTGTAAGTTCATTTTTTTATGCTTTCAGGTTGCAGTGACGGGAACACCACTACAAGAAGTCGTTCCTCAAATCCTAAAAGAAAAATGGGACCATGATAGGACTAAGTTCTCCTTGCCACCATTGATGACTCTTGTAAGCATGTCAAGATCCATTTTGTAGCTTGCTTACATTTGTAAATATGATTATCCATGCAAAAGAGTATCATATGCATGAAGACAATAAATCCACAAACCTTCCCCGAACTTTGTGGAATAAAATCTGCAATGTGTTCTGATGCATGGTACTTTAATTTCCATTTGTTTGTTCTTAATTATTATGTGTAGCATGTGAGCGGTATAGAGTGGTTCATAGAGCCTTGTACTTCCAAGGTGAGGAGTTATGCCAATCTTAGGGACTATTTTGGCTAAAAAGCCTTATTGGAAATATAATGGAAAAAAATGAAGGTTGTTACTTATTAAAGAATAAAAAATAAAAAATTTAAGCTTGAATTCAACTGTAGAATTCGTGCTCTCTCTTATCATTCTATTGTGCATGATTCATAAAACAGTGGCGCAATCATTTTAAGGGTCTCTTTTAGTGATTCGAGTGCTTTCTGCAGTTACTTGGAGAACCAGGAACTGGAGGATCGTCCACTCCATCAATGGTGGGTTCTGTGAAAAAGTGGCAGAAGTCTGACCCTCAGAAATCGCTGGAGACGTGGAAAAAGTTGTCGGAGGCAAATTCAACACTTGAAATGCAGCTCAATGCATTAAGCAAATTAGCAGAAGAACACTGGGAAGAATATAAAAGCTTGATAAACAGCTGCAGCATCCTCAAATCAGAGAAGGTATTTTACTCGTCCTCTCTGAGAAATGAATTTTAATATGATAAAATCAAAATTGAGACAAGTGCCCCATTTTGGATTTGTTGGACATGTCATGTTGTACCGTGTCGTGAAGTTTGTGTTTTTGGCTTCTTCAAATTGCTGTTAATACTTTCCCTACCCTATAACTTCCTGCTGCGTGTATTGCCCAACATTGATGTTTGTTACAATTTTACAAAATTATACAGTGGACACAAGTCTCTAAACCAAGCCAAGAAATAATTGTTAAAGCATTATTAGGAGCAAGAGATGCTATGCTTGGGATCAGGTATCATATGCATCAGATGGGTGAGGCTGCAGGTGTACCGGTATGTGCATTTTTTAACTGGATTCTTGTTTCTTTCTTATAAAAATATGTGGTTTTTAAAATGGAGAATAATAATTGATATATATGTTAATGGTTTCACAGTCCTTTCTCAAAAATACACGTTCTGAACTTTCCATATTTAATTAACATGTGATTTGAATGTATTTTGACCGGGTTAAAGTATCTTCCCGGAATTCAAATAAAAGAAAAAACATGTACACGCGCGCTCACACACACACACACATATTTAGTCTGTCACTACTCACTAGGCATCCCTATTTTGGTCCCTATGGAAGTCCAAGTTGATTTACTTAATCTCCCTAAGTCCTAGTTGATTTACTTAATCTCGCTAAGTATATTTGAATGATAAGTATGGCTTCTGTTACGTATCATGCTGAATGAACCTGTTGATGAAATCCTTAGACTCAGCATTCTTAGACTTGAGCAGAAATCCCTATCATTTTGACGCTGCTTGTTTTGCGTAACCGGCTCTTGGGAATCAAAATCCATTCCGTGGAAAAGATTTTATAGGAATCAGTACAGTTCAACAACTTCCCTTCTACTGTTTTTGAATGCGGGAAATCATTAATCTTATCAACGAGAGAAAGTGCAAATGATCCCCTTTTTTCACCTGGCAGAATACGTATTATGGCATTATTCTTCCGGTGGCCTTGAGGTGTACCGCAAAGACTCCTTTAAAATACATTGGTACTGATGTTTCAATTATGCTAAAGACTAAACCAGAAACTAGAATCAGAAGAGGGGCAACCTGATGTCAGTCGTTTAAACACAGGACAACATGATGTTGATCATAAATGTTATTATTCAAATTATTTCTCTCTTCGCCTTTCTTCCTTCTCTAATTGATTCTTTGTCTTCAAAACTTTTCAGATAGAACCAGAATCACAGACAAAGCTTTTGGATGCTACCATGGATATGGAAGGAGTGTTGTTGGCTGGAGTTCCTGGAGCAGGTGGGTTTGATGCGGTATTTGCCGTTACCTTAGGGGATGCTGGAAGCCATGTGTCGAAATCTTGGAGTTCATTCAATGTTTTGGCCTTGTTAGTTAGAGAAGATCCTCAAGGTGTTTCTTTGGAGAGTGCCGATCCACGAACCAAGGAAATTACTTCATCCATTTCCTCAGTTAATATTGGATAACCTATCGTTTTCTTCACTATTTACGGTGAAAAAAGGCGATTTGTAAGATGAATTGTATAAAAGCGTGGATATTAAACCAATAGGTCAAGGTTTTAGAGAAGAAAAATACATATGGGATAAACTTGCAGAGTGAAAATGTTACTTGCAACAAAATCAATAAGAGTCGTTTGTTTAAACTGTTCAAGGGATCCTATGTCATCTTTCTTATTCTTTAATAATTTGCTTGCTTCCATGTTTGATGAATTAGTTTCAAGGAATGTATTAGTTTGATGAATAGTTATGTACTACGGGCATGTTTACTTACAAGAAATAGGAATTTAAATCATTTTGACTTTGACTTAATTTGTCTTGGGTTTTTTTTATTTTTTTTAACAAACAATATTGTCTGCACTAAGAGAAGGGGATGAGTTTAGCCTCACAATGGGCTAGCAATAATGCGATTCAAATTAACCTTTGATGATAATCGAACTTAATACCTCTCACTTACAAGTAAAAAAGAATACCAGTAGACCGTAGTATTAAGTGACAATTTATCTCGGGCTTTTAAAAAACAAGAAACACGTAATATTTTTTATTAGGCAAAATTAGAAAGTGAGGATAAAGAGTACTCAGTACTAAAAGGAATACCACTAGACCGTGGTATTAAGTGACATCATTTGATCTTTTTAATCAAGTATTAAAACTCCCAAACTTGTCATAAGTTGTTGTATTGGTTTCCAAGAATTCAACTCACGCCTCCTTCCCTCACAAAAATGTAAAATAAGAAGTCACGGTTGATAACCGAAGAAGCCTAAACGAAGCAAAGCAAGAGATTGATAGTTGAGACAGTTGAGACAGTTGAGACAGTTGAGTGAATCGTTTGTCGTAAATGAGAAAGTAAGCATGGAGTTGTTGCCTTGTTGGATTAATGTTTAAATGGATACACCTGTAAAGTAGATATTTTACTTTTAGTGTCATAATAAGTTTGGGAACATAAAATATTTTGATCAATGGGAATACCATATGTGTATAATTTATCAAATATGACTACTTTGTTCTTGACGGAATACAGAGAATGTTAGTCAAACTCATAGGCTAACGAGACACATTCTCTACTAAGGTCATCTCCAATCGAATGAGGGCCAGGTGACTCGTTTTTCCGTATAGCCCTCCAAGAAATTAATATTTTAATGAACAGTGCAATACCATATTTCTTACCATCTCCAACTGAAAGGCCAGAGGGTCATAGGCCAAATATAGCCCTGTGACAAAAAATCATCTCTAACTCTAACCGAGGGCCAAATGGTCATAAGACCATAGGGCCAAACATAATTTATTATTTAAATTTAAAAGCTACAACAACTTAAATTTAAAAACTACAAAGAGGATCTTAAATTTAAAAACTACAAAGAGGATACCTCCGTTAGCCAAATTTAAAAACTACAAAGAGGATACCTCCGTTAGCCAAATCAAGAAGATCTAGATCGGCTCCTTCGCAAAGCTGAAGACCGTGGCTTTCCGGGCATGATTGTGGAGGATGAGCGAGATGGGTATATTGATAGAAAGTCTGAGGACGACCAAGATGATCCAAATAGGTCAAGAATGGCTCATGCAAAAATATATGATGGGCCTAATTTGCCTTTGAATCCAAGAACTGGTAATATCTCTTTAAATGAGTACATGAGGCGCTTTAGGATGATACGTTCTCATGCCACAAACAAGTACCTACAACATGATCTTGTTGCATATCTTTAGGCCAAAAGAAGCATGAAGTAGGCGTTTAAGTTTTATGTTGTTAAATATTTTTAAAAATGTTGTTTAAGTTTCATGTTGTTCAATGTTTTTTATGTTGTATAATTTTTATGTTGTTTAATATTATTTAATGTTATTTAAATTATTTAATGTTGTTTCATGTTACTTAATGTTATTTAATGTTGTTTAATGGTTTAGGAAATTATAGGGAAAAAATAGAATTTTTAAATTTTTTTACAAAAAAATTGTTAAAAAAAAAATCAAATATAACGGCTAGCTGACGTTAGCATGTTACTGTTGCATTCAAATCCTAGCCCGACCCGAGGCTAGCTGGGTTGGGCCAGCCGGTTAGCCCTTTTCTCCTTTTTTGGTCTGGCGGGGCCCACGAGCTATTTGGCCTAGCCCTCGGTTAGAGACGATTTTCGTGTCATTTCAGATTATTTTTGGCCCTCTGGCCAGATCAGTTGGAGATGGCCTAAGGTCCTAGAAGCCTGCAAACAACAAGCCCCTAGGCCCAATCCATTGCAAATGGTCCAAATCGATCACCACGCGACCTACGCAGATTACCGTAATATGTAATGGGTTTGTCTATCAATATCTCAGTATGCCAAGATTCTCCGAAGCATATTCCAAAAAATCTCAGAGGAATATTCCTCCATCAGTTTGCAAACTAGGTAACATTCTGCTAACATGTTCAACCAACTGGGATTCTAGGGTTAACTCATCAGTTCTCTATAAATAGTCAAGGTCAATCACTTTATTTTGGTAATCAAGAACTCTCACAACACTCTTATTACTTCCTACAGTCTTTCTGACTTAGGCATATCAGAGGCCCTTTGGCTGACACCACATCAGTGTTAGTCTAAATCTATTTGTCTCTTTCTTTGTGTGTATAGGCTTTCGTCAATTCAATCCGAGGCAGAAATTTGCTCTCACAACAATAAGCATTTCATTTTTTTATTTCAATTTTCAAATTTTGTTACTAAAAATAGAAGGAATGTAGATGAAATGAAGAATGAACAAAGGAGAAATGTAAAATGAAAACAAACATTAGAAAAGGAAACCACGTTTAAAATTGTTTTTAGTTTTCAGTTTGAATTTTTTACCATATTTTACCCACACAAAAGAAAAAAAGATGAGTACAATACAACAAATACAAATGGCTCAAGTCTATTGAAGCACAAGGTAGATGAGCTTCTACTCGACTATGCTGGTGGTGACCGTTGAGCTCTTCAACTAACAAAAGACAAACAAGTATGAATAAGTTTTACAAGTGCACCCAAACTACCCTCCTTTTCCTTCCTAACACTCTAACCCTACGTAGGATTATTACCATACAAAGAAACCTGCATGCATCGGTCTCTTTGCATATTATAGGGCAAGCTTGTGCCCCCAAACTTCAGTGCAGAATCCATGGCCAAGATCACTAAGAGACTCTGCACCCTAGTTCTACGGCTGATGGCCGTCGGTGCTACCCTTTTGGCTGCAATTGTCATGGTTACAAGCCATCAGAGAACCAGCATCTTTGGAATATCTTTTGAAGTCAAGTATAACCATACTCCAGCCTTCCAGTAAGTTTTTCGTTTTCCTTTTTTTACGCCTTTTCTACGTGTGCACGCTATATACGCCATATTCTGTAAAGATCAATAGTTTTTCTTGCCAGACAAAAAACATCATGATCAATAGTTTGGATTGATAGTCTGGCAAGACGTACAACCATAGCTACTAGCTTAATTTCTATACATTTTCTTTGCGTATGTATGTATATATGTACCTGTACTTGTTGCTATAAACGTACTCTTTTATCTTCGTAGGTACTTTGTGATCGCAAATGCAATTGCAACCGTATACGGGTTTCTGGTTATTTTTCTTCCTTCTAAGAGTCAGCTATGGAGATTAGTCGTGGCTTTGGATGTGGTACTCATATGAATTTATAACTTCAATCTCTCTAGCTACATTTTTTTTTTCTTATTTGAAGGTTGCTCATGTTTCTAAGTAATTTAACAATAAAAGCTGCAATTAATTGTTTGGATTATGAACAGGTAATCACTATACTACTGAGCACAAGCATTTCAGCAGCTTTGGCTATTGGTACTCTGGGGAAGAATGGAAATTCATATGCGGGTTGGCTACCCATATGTGGGCAAGTCCCAAAATACTGTGACCGAGTAAAGGGAGCCCTAATCTCAAGCTTTGTTGGCCTCATCATATATGTCCTGCTGCTTCTGTATGCCATCCACACTGTCCTCGATCCCCTCCTCTTGCAAAAAACTTAACTTCTCAATGAGTAAAAATGGTCTTGCTGGATGAGATTACTTTGTTCTTTGGGTTATTTAATTACAGTATGCATCCTTAAGTTTGGGTGCAATACGAACACCGTACCTTATTTAAAATATTCAATATCATACACAAATCATGTTTTATTTGCAATGTCATATTTTCGTCAAATAATATATTAAATTGGTTGTTGAGCGATGACGTAATAATTGCATATTCCACATATTTGCTGATGTAACTTTAAATTTGTGTGGTTGTCTGCCAATATGTAATTAGTTAGTACACTTCTTTGTAAATCACATGCTTATAAATAGACACTAATAACAAAATTGTTATGAAATAAAATATTTTGAGAGTGAGAGAGAGAGGGGCGGTTAGAGAGAGAGAGAAGAGGGGCGGTTATTTGTGAGATGGTGTTTTCTTTTTGACCTTGTACCTTTATTTATACTAATCATTAGGCCTGGTAAACGGGTCGTGTCTGTCGTGTTCGTGTCGTTTTCGTGTAACACCTGTTATCCTAACGGGTCGTGTCGTGTCACACCCGTTATCTTAACAGATCCTTAACAAGTCGGGTCACTTTACCCAACGGGTAAAGTGACCCGACCCGTTATGACCCGTTAAGAAAAAAAAAATTTTCCTTAAATTTGCACATACCACACATTGCCACATAAATATTACTTCAAAATATTAAAACACATTTTTCGTTTAAGTACTACATCTACACTCGAAAATAAAAGCCTAATAAAAAAAAATTCATACACTACTAATCTATTACAAATATTAAATGTGCAAGGATATTACAAATATTACTTCAAAACATTATATATATATATATATAATTATATTATATAGTTATTATAGTTTTTAGGGATATAAAATTGTTAAATTAATATATATAATTATTATAGTTTATTCATACTTTCATTAAGTATAACATAAGATTTTGATGTATCCACTATTGTAAATATTTTAAATTGAAGATCGAGTTCATTCATTGTATACATATAGGGTCAAGGAGTGTAGCTGTAAAAAATCATCAAAATCGGAGTTAAAATAACCGTTAAATCATGATTTTTCGTTTATAACCGTCGAAAAGTTTTATCCCGTTACTTGATCTCTGAATTTTTTTATTGCAATTTTTGGCGTATGTGATCTCGAAGTATATACAAACATGTTTGACGGTTGGATCGTTGAAACTAGTTTCGTAGAATGCGTATCTCATCAAAACAATAGATTCACTAATACTTAAGAGTTTATTCATACTTTCATTAAGTATAACATAAGATTTGTGGTATCTACTATTGTAAATATTTTAAATTGAAGATCGAGTTCATTCATTATATTCATATAGGGTCAAGGAGTGTAGCTGTAAAAAAATCATCAAAATCGGAGTTAAAATAACCGTTAAATCGTGATTTTTCGTTTATAACCGTCGAAAAGTTTTGTCCCGTTACTTGATCTCTTAATGTTTGTTTTTTTCAATTTTGGATGTATGTGATCTCGAAGTATATACAAACATGTTTGACGGTTAGATCGTTGAAACTAATTTCGTAGAATGCGTATCTCATCAAAACAATAGATTCACTAATACTTTAGAGTTTATTCATACTTTCATTAAGTATAACATAAGATTTTGTGGTATCCACTATTGTAAATATTTTAAATTGAAGATCGAGTTCATTCATTGTATTCATATAGGGTCAAGGAGTGTAGCTGTAAAAAATCATCAAAATCGGAGTTAAAATAACCGTTAAATCGTGATTTTTCGTTTATAACCGTCGAAAAGTTTTATCCCGTTACTTGATCTCTGAATGTTTTTTTTTTGCAATTTTTGGCGTATGCGATCTCGAAACATATACAAACATGTTTGACGGTTGGATCGTTGAAATTAGTTTCGTAGGATGCGTATCCCATCTTTCCCTCTCTTTTTTGTTTCCTTTTCTTATCATTTTCTTTTTTCCCTCCCTTTTTTTTTTTTTTTTTTTTTTTGAAAACTTTTTCCCTCCATTTTTCTTCAAAGGGCGGATGCTACACCTACACTACACGGTACACCCATCTTTCCCTCTCTTTTTTGTTTCCTTTTCTTATCATTTTCTTTTTTCCCTCCCTTTTTTTTTTGAAAACTTTTTCCCTCCATTTTTCTTCAAAGGGCGGATGCATATTAAATATTATAGTTTTTAGGGGTATAAAATTTAATTTAAAATTTAATATATATATATATATATATATATATATATAAAATTATTATAGTTAATATTTTGGGGGTATAATTATTATAGTATATATAATTATTATAGTTTTTAGGGGTATAAAATTGTTAAATTAATATATATATATAATTATCATAGTATTTTTTTAGGGTTATAAAATTATTAAATTAATATTCTGCTTATCGTGTATCGTGCCCACGTGTATACCCGAACCAACCCGTTATCTTAACAGGTGCTTATCGGGTTACCCGATAACGACCCGATTCGTTATCGTGTCGACCCGAACACCTGTTAATTTCGTGTCGTGTCGTGTCGTGTCGGGTTATCGGGTCGTGTCAGGAATTGCCAGGCCTACTAATCATAGGTAGGGTTTTACTTGACCTTCAAATAATATTATAAGATATAAATCTTATTAGATTCTATACAGTTAAACTCATAAAGTAACTTATTCGCAACACTCCTTAACTGTGTACAACTTAAGAAGTAGTTGTATCAGGTCTTCATGCAAATGTAGAAGCAATTAAGGAAGTCAACTCAAAATTATGTTTCCCTCTTTTCGGCCAGGTCAGGCTGAGAGAAGGACTTTTTATCCTTCTTTTTGGATTCCGTAAGCGTGCTACCACCAAATCACATATTGGTCTCGATGGAATGTGTAAGTGATGTTGTGCTCCATGAATCTAACTTCTAATCAAAACGACCAAACAATAAACCTATTCTAGCCTAAGTTCTTTCACTCCTTTATCAAGGGTGGTTAGATCGGATTTGTATAGTTTGTGATTTTAGGTTCATAGATGCAAAAGGGATGTAAAAGTGCAAGAACGTAAAGTGTGATAATATAAAGAACGAAACCATGAACTACAAGAAGGTAAGTGCGGAAAGTAAAGTGCAATTGAAATAAACGAACTCGTATTCAAATGAAAATGAAATAACAAGATAACTATAAGTGTGTAATACAATAAATCTTAAAGCAATAAAATTATGTGAACGTTTGAAAAGTAAACGACGGATGGCTGGAAATAAAAACCTAGACTAAGTAAAGTAAAGGATAGCAAAAATATGAAGTTTCGTGTGTCGATCAAAAGATCATTTTTCTCTCCAACTCCGCATAAGTTTATCTTAGGTTGTCAGTTTCAAGTTCGGATAAAGAAAGAGAAAGAGAAAGAGAATGTTAGGTAGTCGACATTTGGCATTGCGTTTTCACATCAAATCCCTATGATAACGAATTTTAAATGAAATAACACTAAAGCTAGCTCGTTACTCAAAAATGACTCGTTGTATAACCCGACCATAATAAAATGAGAAAGGATCGATGCATCTCTATCAGTTTCCGAATGCAGAGTAAGAGTACGGTAGAAACTTCATTTTCAACCCCTCTGTCTTAAGCCCATATTGAAAAGTGGACTTTATATAAGCCCATATCTTACGCAACAGTTTGAGATTTGGATTCTCAAAAATTTAGGGGACCATATCGAAAAGTGAGCTTTATATAAGCCCATATCTGCAAAATCAAAAAACATGGTCGGTGGAGCTCATCCTTATCTTACCGCAAACTCCAACACTATCTTCCTCGTGTTTCTTATTTTTAATTAAATAAAACTAAATATCAACAAAATTAAATTATATTAAATTAAAAATTAGTGGAACGAAAACCAAAACCATACACCCAAGCCTCTGTCTCTTTTATTATTATCTCAATCTCCCCGTCTTCTTCTCCATCTCGAATTTTCTCTCTCTACAAAAACCCTAAATTTCTCTCTCTACGCTTCCTGATCATTTCCAATATGGCGTCTGGATCAGCGGCTCGGGGCAACCCGGCCTCACAGGGATTCGATTTCGGGTCGGACGACATTCTCTCCTCCTACGAGGACTACGGCAACCAGGACTCCTCCAATGGCAACAACCACAGTGAACCTGTCATGGGGAATACTTCCGGGAAGGTACTTTTACTGCCCTCACCTTTGGATTCTTTCGCGACGTTTTGCTGATGAAGGTTGCTGGATCTAGGGATTAGCTGATGGAGCTGTAATTTCATGGGATTTTGAATTTTTGTTAATTTAGGGTTCCGGATCATAGGCGTAATTGGGCACAATTTTGGATTTTGTTTTATCTATTTTGCATGTTTTTATTTTAACTTTTAATTTTTTTTAACTTTACGATTGATGTGGGTTAGATTGGTAAGGCTGTGAATTAGAAGGAAAGGAGTTTAATTTATATTTTTAATTATTTGATTTCCCTAGAACGAAAATGATTTGGGAATTCGTAGTTAAATGATACAAGTTTGAATTTGCATCTCATTGAGAATTCTGGTTCTGGTTTTGCACAGAGAAGACAATTATGCTCTTCGGCTCAGAAAATAAATTTTGCACGTTGGAAACCATTTGTCATTAACAAACTGATTGTTCAACGACACGTTAAATTGGAAGTTCAGAAACCTTTCAAGTTATTTTTCTTTTGTTCCATTTTGATCTTTTGCACTCATTAAATCTTTAGCCATTACTAGGGTTAGTTATCGAGTCTTAAAATGGGTTGGAACCTATTGAATTTACTAACTAGTGGCTGTTGCATTCTACCTATAGCAGGATTTTCATAAGAGTAGAATGTCGAGACAACCGATGTTCTCTTCTCCTGCCTATAGCCAGCCGGAAGAATCTCTTCACCAAGATGTAACTGCTACTGTGGAAAAGAGCATGAAAAAATATGCTGACAATCTCATGAGATTTCTTGAAGGAATTAGTTCACGGCTTTCGCAGCTGGAATTGTATTGCTACAATGTTGACAAGTCAATTGGTGAGATGCGATCTGATTTAGGTCGTGATCATGAAGAAGCAGAGTCAAAGCTCAAGTCTCTTGAGAAACATCTTCAAGAAGTGAGTTGCAACTCTAAATTAAGCATTTCAGATGGTGCATATGTTCAATTTGTTTGGATTGGAATGTGATTTTATTGATCTTTCTGTTTGCCAATATTATAGGTTTTCAACTTTTCATTAACCCACTTTTTTTATGGATACGATGCTTTGGTCTTCTGCTACAGTGGTTCTACTCTACGTTTCTTGGGCATCAAAAGGAGTTGTAGTAAACTATTTTGTTAGGTACACGAGGGTGATCCTGTGGCCCTGTGATTTGGGTGGAACCATCCTTTTCTTAGCTTTCTTAGAATTAAGAGTTTGGCAGTGTGAAATTTTGAATGTGAGATCTTCAAAGTCAATTTATGAGTGCTAGTCTTTTTCTTCTTGCATCATATCTTGATTTTTCTCCTCTGTACCTAACGATTTTTGCATCGTTTACTTGCACACTCTGTTAAATTGTTGAGTAATTGGGCCCGGGCTGTTCTCATCTTCTTAAAATGTAGTTTATCTTTCCACCCAATGTTTATTAGTTTGACTTTGTAGAGATGATTTTAGCAGTCACTGAACTTTTTCCGATGCCCATTTCAGGTCCATAGGTCTGTCCAGATCATAAGGGACAAGCAAGAACTTGCGGAGACTCAGAAAGAACTAGCTAAGCTTCAGCTTGCACAGAAAGGATCTGCATCTTCAACCCATTCCCAATCCAATGAGGGCAGAGCTTCACCACCTACCTCTGATGCTCAGAAAGCTGACCACCCATCTGAAACACATAACCAGCAATTGGCTTTAGCCCTGCCACATCAAGTGGCGCCACTGCAGCAGCCTGTGGCACCTCCCACACAGCCCCCTCCACAGAATGTGACTCCACAACAATCCTATTATTTGCCAACCCAGTTACAAAACCCACCACCTCAGGCACAACTTCCGCAGAATCAATATTTGCCTCCTGATTCTCAGTATCGAAACCCCCAAGTGCAAGAAATGCCAAGGGTGACACCACGGCCAACACAATCGCAAGTGAATCAGACACAAGCCCAGTCGTTCCCTCCGTATTCGCAACAATTACCGCAGAGTCAGGTGCAATTTCCACAACAGTCCTCTATGCAACCCCAGATGAGGCCACCATCAACAAATGTCTACCCTTATCCACCTAGTCAACAAACAAACCCATCTCCTCCAGAGTCTGTACCAAACAGCATGCCGATGCCAGTGCCATATTCCAACATTCCTCAACCAGGGCCAGGTCGTTCTGATCTCATGCCTTTTGGATATGGTGGAGCTGGTCGAACAATGCAGCAGCAACCTCCGCCTCAGCAAATCAAGGGGGCTTTTGGTGCTCAACCAGGTGAGGGATATGGGGCTGCTGGTCCTCACCCTGCACTTCCTCCAGGGAGTACTTATATGGTCTACGACAGTGAAGGGGGTCGAACTCAATATTCTGCTCATTATGGATATCCTCCTACAAGCATCTCTCATCATACACCACAGCCAACAACAGCTCCAAATCTTATGGCTCGGAATCAACAATTCCCACCTAACCACCCTTACAATGAGTTGATTGAGAAATTGGTACCCATGGGGTTCAGGAGCGATCACGTTGCGAGTGTGATTCAGAGGATGGAGGAAAGTGGCCAACCCATTGATTTTAATGCAGTGATTGACAGGTTGAATGCACATCCATCTGGGGGTCCTCAGAGAGGATGGTCAGGGTAAAAGAATTACGTACCTATCTATCTTCCATTTCCAATTGGGTGACAGTCATATGCGTGTGTTTTATTATTACGCATTGAATAAAGGCTTATATGATGTGTATGGTGTCCTCAGCCCTCATATATATGGTTTGAGAGATGCTATGATTTTTGTATATTTGTAAACCTCATTCCTAGACGAATGGCGCTTTTATGCCGTACTTGGATGTCAAGCAATAGAAAGCACTTGTCGTAGATCTCTCCCTCTCCGTTCCTATCTTCCATTTCAAATTCTCGTCTTTGTCTGGCAAGTTATGTTGGTGTTCGATGTGTGTGTTTGATTGGATTGCAATTGTAGCGATGAAGGCCCCGGTGCGGTGCTTTTTGCTGATGTTTTCATGAGGCTCAACTTTGAGATTAGATTGTGATGGTTTGTGGCCGGCAGCTTTCTGTTTCCGCGCTGAAATATAAGAGTGTCTAATGGCTTTTTGACTTTTGATTGCTTGTGATCGAGTATTTCGTGTCTTTATTGGCATGCTTGTTCTTTACTTTGTTGATTGCGAGCTTTGCTCCGACAATCGCTCCATGCAGTCTTCTCTGACTCTGACAAATCTCCTACCTTCTGCCGGCCATTTCTCCCTCTCTTGGTGCAACCGACGGTGTTGCTGCCCTGACGGGCCCCCGAACTGGGACTGGTGCGGTTGTCAAAGTGCGAGCCCAAGCAGACTTGCACCTAAATGAATAAAGCGTTGGTGATAACATGGAATGCGTTATTTTTGTTTGGTTCATTGGGAGGGATGAACGCGTTATTTTGGGCTTGGTTTCTTTTTGGTTGTCATTTTAATTAATTTGTGTTTGTTATTTTTCTCAGTTACATAGGAGCCTAAAGCCCAAGAAGAACGTCAGCCCAAGGGGCTTCCACAAACAGCCGGAATCCTACCCCGGAAATTTCTAGACCGGAGTCCTACCCCGGAAATATCATCCAGAAGTAAACCAACAATTGAAAAAGGAGGGTCATCCAACATAATGCAGTCCAGGTCCAAAGAAAAACTCAGCTTGCCAAATCATCAACCACCATATTCCTTTTCCTATGCATGTATGACTCAAAACACATTGATCAAATCGAGAAATCAGGTGATGACAACCATATAACAAAGAAGCCAAGGGATAAATCATGCACAATACATATGAAGAGTGACACTAAAACAACAGTCAGATTCCCCAAGTATCCTCCTAGCACCCTTATCCAAAGTCATTTTCAAACCCAAAAAGAGACCCCACAGTTCAGCTTCAAGAACTTCTCCTACTCCCATATTAGTTGAAAAACCCCCAATCCAAGAGCCCTGATGATCTCTAAGTACTCCTCCATAACCAATAGCACAGAGCAGACCTCGAAAAATGTTTGGGCTTGTTATAGGCCCACGTATACTTTTTGGTAGTGTGTGTGTACAACGACGCGATCTTTGGGTGTGAGAAACATTCAATACTTGAAAACGCTAAACCTCGTATGCATGCCTTTGTAGTGACTATATAGTGCGCCTCTAATCACCTTTTATTGAAGATGAGTCTCACATCGAGAAATTGAGAAAATAAAATACAATATATAAGTATATGGTGCTACTCCTAATAACACTGAGGTCTGTTGTAATAAAATCCAAAACCTAACACTAGATGATTATATTGGGTCAATATTGATGTGGTTAGAAATAGGCTAGTTTAGAAATAGGTCAGTTATCCGTCTCTTTGAATATCTAACACTTGTTTACTCTATTTCTTTCTTATTTAGCTGAAATTTCTAAACTTTTGAAAGTCTTCGCCCGAATATAACCTTAAAATAATTATACCTTTTTATTTTAATACCATGAGAGCTTTTTGTGAACAAGACGTTATTCTGGACCACATAAAAATACAAATTTAATTAGAATTAAATAAACATCCTATCTGACTAACTGCCTTGCCTTAACCATGCGTTTCTGCAATAGCTAAAGTTGTAGCAAAACGAGTCTCCAAAAAAAAAAAAAAAAAAAAGTTGTAGCAAAACGACAATTAACATGGAAGATATGGTTGTTCTTTTTCTTCTCTTCTGTTGTTTCTTTTTGTCCTTGGAAGGCTACGGATAAGTGCATGCAGAATTCTGAAAACGCCAAATTTTGAATTTCTCTCGACGTATGAGGTCACTCCAGAAGATTCTATAGGACATATTCTTTTACTACTTTAGATATTGTCCACCTCTTTTCTTAATAGAGAGATTATATTCACACACCTCAAATTACTTCTCTCACATCCTTTTAATTTTTTAATATTTTCTACACACCATTAACACTTGATAGAAAAATATTAAAAAATTAAAAGGGTGTGGGAGAAGTAATTTGGAGTGTGTGAATATAATCTCCCTTCTTAATAAATTGGGATTAGTGGCCAAATAGATATTTACCATAGGAAAAGAATCCTCACCAGATTCTTTTCTTGAAAATCTTGTGATCGTGACCATTTATCGTATATTTTGTGATCAATTTTTGTTAGGTATTATTTATATTTAATTTTAAATTTAAAATGATTTCTGACCGCCTATATACGATGAACGATCACGATCACGGGATCCTCAGAAAAATGATCCGGTTAGGATCCTTTTTCTTTATCATAATATTAAAACTTAAATAAGTGAAAGTGATGTGTTGATATAGATCTGCGATCCGGCCAACTAAGTTTTACAGTTTGTATTAGAGAAATTTGTAGCAATTGTCTCTTAGCTAAAAATTCATGATCATTGGTCTCTTAACTCATCAAAACGTGCAGCTATGGTCCTTTTCCTCAAGTCCGTCAGAATTCTGTCAAAATGAATCATGTTAGAAGGACCATTGCAACAATTGGGTTAAAGTTGAGAAATCATTGCTCCAATTGGGTTAAAGTTGAGGGAGTATTTCTCTAATTGAGTTGAAGTTGAAGGACAATGCAACAATTTTTCTCATTTGCTTTTTCAGATTTGCCCTTAAATTCAGCCTCACGTGATACGCACGTGACTCATTTTGACGGAAGTTCTAACGAAGTTGACGAAAATAACCATAACTGCACGTTTTGATGAGTTAAGAGACCAATGACCAAATATTTTTAGTTAATAAATCATTGCTCTAATTGGGTTAAAATTAAAAGACTACTTTCCTCTTTATATTAAATTATTGAAAATTAAGATAGTGACATGGTTAAGATTTCTATTGTCACATTAATTTGACAAAGTCTTTAGTGGGTAGGTTTTACACGTGTCCATCCAAATGGCAATTAATCTAATTAGTCTTGGAGAAGTGGTTGAGCAATGTCGACCTATACCAAGTCTAAAACATGGTTGAATGAGACTCGATCCAGAAGTTAATTTAGGGCAGTTTTATAGCATTTTAATTTTCAGTTTTTAATTTTTTTTTATTTTAAATACAAACTTGTTTGATAACTGTTTTAATGAAAACCAAAATCAATTTATATTTTAGAGGAAAACTCACAAATATAACTTTCAAGTTTTGTTTTCACACATATATATATATTAATCATTTCACAAGAGGGATCCTCATTTTTCACATATATATATATACACACACACATAACCCTTATGCAAAGGGATCCCTATTTTTTTTATAAAAATGGGGATTAGGTGTATAAAAATGGGGATTAGGTGTGGGGCCCACACCACATCGAACTTTAACGATCCAAATCGTCTATTTTTCAAGTTGCACCTCATAGATCATCCTTACAAAATATTAGGCAAATCGGAAATGTTTAAGGCATCTAATTGGGTTCAAAGAAATTAACGAATACTTTGTTATATAAGAAACAATGAAATTTGATCTTGATAATTAAATAGGCAAATGGTTTCGGATTGAATTGAATTTTTGCGAAGATGATCTATGAATCGAGACTAACAACATAGAAGGTTCGGATCGTTGAATTTGATGTGAAGTGGGTCCCACACCTAATCCCCATTTTTTTCAAAAAATGGGGATCCCTTTGCATAAGGGTTCTGTAAATGGGGATTAGGTGTAGGCCCACTCCACATCGAATTTCAACGATCTGAATCTTCTATGTTTCAAGTTATACCTCATAGATCATCCTTGCAAAAATTCAATTCAATCCGAAACCATTTGCCTATTTAATTATCAAGATAAAATTTCATTGTTTCTTATATAACAAAGTATTCGTTAATATTTTTGAACCCAATTAAATGTCTTAAATATTTTAGATTTGGCTAATATTTTGCAAGGATGATCTATGAGGTGTAACTTGAAAAATAGACAGTTCGTATCGTTGAAATTCGATGTGGAGTGGGCCCCACACCTAATCTCCAATTTTTTGAAAAAAATGGGGATCCCTCTCCTTAAGCAATTCCTATATATATATATATATATATATATATATATATATATATCGCTTTTTATCAAAAATAGTCTAATGAAATTGACATAACTTCTGATTTTGGTTTATGAAATTTAAGATCAATAAAAGTAATTCTTGAGTTTGTCAACCATCAATCATTTTGGTCACTCTATAAAAAAATCTTTGTTAAATAAAGAAAAATGATAAAAATACCTTTTGTCAAATCATTTTTCCCCTTGTTTATTAAATTGAAGTTATTTCTTTATTTTTTATTTTTTTGTCATTTTGATCCTTACTTAAGAGAGATTTTTTCTAGAATAGTCAAAATGATCAATCCTGGACAAACTCAGATACCACTTCTATCGATTTCAAATTTCATGGACTAAATCACTAAAGTGAGGAACCAATCTCAAAGATCACTTTAACTAAAATGCCTATATATATATATATATATAAAAATTAAAAACTGGATTTATGAGTTTATGTGGGGACCTAGTCCTAATGGTCAAGTCCTAAGGGTGCGTTTGTTGCACCGGACTGTCTCGGACTGGACTAGCTTCAGGGATTAAGCTGGACTGGCTTAGACTAGACTAAGCTGGACTAACTTAGTGAAGCGTTTGGTGCAGTGTCAGACTAAGCTGGACTATTAATATTTTATTATTAATTCTATTTTTCCTATCTCTCTCTCGAAATCTCAATCCTCTTTGCCTACATCAACCATGCTTTTCAAGCTCTCCAATTCAGACACTTTTTTTTTCCTTCATCAACCATCAAAGCCGACATCAACCATGCTTTTGAAAGCTCTCCAATTCAGACACACAAATCGTTTTACCTTCATTAACCATGCTTTCATGGAATTACCATTTGCACAGATTCCCATTTGCAGAAAATCACATTTCAAAATCCCCAATTCCTACTAATTGCCATTCCATTTTCTTTATTAATTTTCTCACCAACCAAACACCTTTCAAAATTCCCAATTCCTACTAACTGCTCACCTTATCTATCGCACATATTCAGATCACGGTCCGCTGACTTCTCGCGACGGAACGCGACTGGTGGGGGAGAATCAGCGGGAGCAGGTGTTTGGTAAGGGTGAAAATTTAGGCGTTTGTGAGGTTTTGAGAGCGATGTGCATGTAGTCTGAGATAGCAAAAGACCCGTCTTTGCCGTGTTCGGGTCAACCCAGATGGCGGAAGACCCCAATCGCTGGGTTTGCGGGATGGTGGAGATCGGCGAGCTCTGGTCACCGGAGAAGGGGGCTGTAGCTGCTGCTCATGTACGAAGGAGAAGGAATGAGTTCGATGCTTGCAGACGAGGGAGAGGGGACTAGCAATCCCGTTGTTTTGGGGGGGTCTCGCTAAGACCTCCTAGTGAGGGACTTAGTCGAGGCGAGTCCTCCTTTGTCCCATTAAACTTAATCCTGCTTATAACAAACACCTGCCTACTAATCCAATCTAGTCCAGTGAGAGCTAAGGCTGTCAAACAAACACACCCTAATGGTTTCTTCTTTTTGTAAAATCTGCAACTTGAAATTGAGACTAATACTGAGCTCACCCTAAAAGCAAAAGCATCAAACTCACTTTAGAACCTTAATATTCCTCAAAAAGCAAAAGGATTTAAACAAATTTTGGAATCATTTCTTTGGTTGGCTTTGTTTTAGAGAAAGGCTTAAGACCAGAGAAAGATTGAGTAATTATTTTCCCCAAAATTGACACCATGTGTCCTATGTGCAACAATTACATTGAAAATATATAAGGATCAGGATCCTCTCCTAAGCCTATCGTGAGGATCCTCTTGAGCAAGTCCATCGGGCCGTTGAAATTTTATCCAACGGCTACAAACAAGGGATCCCACTTAAAAGTTATAATAATTTTAACCGTTGGATAAAATTTCAAAGGCCCAATGAGCTTCCTCAGGAGGATCCTCACGGTAGGCTCAGTAGAGGATCCTGATCCAATATATAACACCTCTTCTTTGATTGGAAAAGAATCCTCGCCGGATCTTTTTCTTGGGGATTATATGATCGTGACCGTTTATCGTACATCGTGCGGTCAATTTTCGTTAGGTACTATTTATATTTAATCTTAAATTTTAAAATGATTTCTGACAGTACGATGTACGATGAATGGTCATGATCACGGGATCCCTAAGCAGGATCCTTTTCCTCTTTGATTATGATATTGCTAAAAATGGAGTTCCTTCTATAGTGACCTTTTTTTTTCAAACGACATAAAACTTAATTAAATTTGAATAAAAACGTTTACATCAACATCAAAAATATTAAACAATCATTCTAGCTTAAAGTTAAGACAATTCTGTCTATGAAGGTCACCTTTCCTCGAAACAAAAAAACCTCGCCCATCATGGGCCAACAAAAAAAAAAAAAAAACTTGTAGTGATCTCAATTGCTTTTGTAACATAGCGTTAGGTAGCATAGCACCGTTAATCATGCACACAAAACACTTTAGAATCTAATTCCAACTAAACACACAATAAAAAAACTTTTCTAAAAAGCACCAAAACCCAAATGTGAAAAATATCCCGACTAACCTTTCAATTTGAAATTTCTTTTTCTTATTAAGTAAGACACGCGTTTGAGTCTTTGACCTTCAGAAAACCAAAACCAAATTAATGTTGGATTATGTAGATGCAGATCTGATATAGACGTTGGCGCTGGCGTTGGGCCGCTCGCCTACCCCAGCGACGACGCGCATATATACATATACTAGTCCAAAACGGCCACGTTTCCTGCTAGTGGGAAGCTGCCTTAAAAGAAGGAAAATAACATTTTCTTATCTTTACACAGAGAAGGTTTCCATTCTTTCCCTTTGACCCAAAAATATAAATAAAACCTTCTCTTCGTTTTTCAAAAAAGAAAAAAAAAGAAAAGGAAAGCGTTCTCTTCTTGTACTAGATTCCAACTCATCGGAAATGAAAGCCGACACCGTCGAATTTCCTTTTGTGTTTTTCATTTCAGGAGAAAAGTCGATTACCAATCTCTCATTACATTTCAAATTTCAGAAACTAAAGTAAAAAATTATGTCGATTTCAAATACCAATTTGACTAAAAAGTCGATTAGTTTTTAATTGTGAGACCGATTACAAAATCATTTAGAAGCAATTTACATCTAAGTTGGTTGGGAAAGTCCATTTTTTGTTTTTGGTTCTCTATGTGGTTATACATACTTTGGAATTTCTTTTGTATGGAAATTTCCAAAGTGGGTCGTGGGTTGTGGGTCCAACAATTGATTGGGTGAGTAATCTAAATTAGTATTAGATTGATCACGAAAAATGTTGGAAATTTTTTAATGCTGTGTAGCATTAAATGATATTAGAATGAATGTATGAAATTAAAAATAAAAAATTTAAAAAGTTGTGGAAATAAAATTGAATGACTAAACCACAAGTAACATTGACTGATATGCAGTATTGAAGCCAAATTCCAAAATGTTAGATATGAGAGATTTTGTATACAACGATATTCTACACAAAGGGATGAAAATTGAGCTAATACATATGGACTAACTATAACTAGGTATATAACTAAATGCAAATATTATACGTCATTGTCATCCATGTACATGAACACGAAACCTCTTAACTAAATTGCAATACTAATCAATATTAAATATGAGAGATTAAAAGCACACCACAAGTATGATTGTCATAATTCTTTACTTTAGTCAATGAGATTTGAGATAGAAGTGGTTTATGAGTTTGCCCACCACCAATCGTTTTGGTTCTTCCGTAAAAAATTCTATTAAAAATAAGAACCAAAATGACAAAAACTTTTAATTTAATAAACAATGGGAAAATGACTTGATAAAATTAAGGATAATTTTATCCTTATTTAATGGAGATTTTTCACAGAAGAACTAAAATGATTGATGATAGATAATGTCAGAGACTATTGTTATCGATTTCAAATCTCAGGAATCAAAATAAAAAGTTATGCCAATCTAAATGATTGTTTTATATAAAAAGCCTAAAAATAATTTGTAAATAATTCCTAAATAAAAAATTGCAAATTTCATGTTTTTGTGACGCTCTTTTCTAGAATTTTGTGAGAACTCTTTATTAACGTTAGCTGAATCGGTTTGAATTTTAGACCCGGTCACCCCAACTTAGCCCAAAAACGATTTACCGGTTCAAATAAAATTTCAAACGGAAAGATCCGAGAAATTTTGAAATAGACGTTAACTGCTCAAAGCAACGACTAGAAAAGGAAAAGGCAAGGAAACGACGTTAACGCGCCCCCACCTTACTTTTCGGCCCCTATCCCGCACACAGTCTCTCTCTCTCTCTCTCTCTCTCTCTCTCTCTCTGCATTTCCTTCTGCACGGTACATCCTGTCTCCCCCCCCCCCCCCTCTCGCCTCTTCAGAACCCCGAAGAAAAATAAGAAGCAAACCTAATCCCACCGCCACGCACACCCTCCGTGCTACTCCCTTCTTCTAATCCTCCATGCCATGAGTATCCGGCGGGGTACTCAATCCTCCTCCGACGACCCCGACTCGGAGCCCTACAACATCATCCCCGTCCACGACCTCCTCGCCGACCACCCCTCCCTCCGTTTCCCCGAGGTACGCGCCGCCGCCGCCTCCCTACGCGCCGTTGGCAACCTCCGCCGTCCCCCTTACGCCCAATGGCAGCCCCACATGGACCTCCTCGACTGGCTCGCCCTCTTCTTCGGCTTCCAGTACGACAACGTCCGGAACCAGCGCGAGCACATAGTTCTCCACCTCGCCAACGCTCAGATGCGCCTCAACCCTCCCCCGGACAACATCGACACGCTCGACGGCGGCGTTTTGAGGAAGTTCCGGAAAAAGCTGCTCAAGAATTACACCAGCTGGTGCTCCTATTTGGGGAAGAAGTCCAATATTTGGATCTCCGACCGGAGGCATGATGTCGCCGCCGACCAGCGCCGGGAGCTGCTGTACGTGTCACTGTACCTGCTGATCTGGGGCGAGGCCGCGAATCTGAGGTTTGTCCCTGAGTGCTTGTGCTTTATTTTTCATAACATGGCCATGGAATTGAACAAGATCTTGGAGGATTATATTGATGAGCACACGGGTCAGCCCGTGATGCCGTCGACGTCGGGGGAGAACGCGTTCTTGAATAGTGTTGTGAAACCCATTTACGAGACGATTCGAGCCGAGGTGGAGAGCAGCAAGAATGGGACTGCCCCTCATAGTGTGTGGAGGAACTATGATGATATCAATGAGTATTTCTGGAGTAAGAGGTGTTTTGACAAGCTCAGGTGGCCTGTTGATGTTGGGAGCAACTTTTTTGTTACTTCTAGTAGGAGTAGGCATGTGGGGAAGACTGGGTTTGTGGAGCAGAGGTCCTTTTGGAACTTGTTTCGGAGCTTCGACAAGCTCTGGATCATGTTGTTTATGTTCCTCCAGGCCGCCATTATTGTTGCTTGGGAGGAGAGGGAGTTTCCGTGGCAGGCGTTGGAGGAGAGGGAAGTGCAGGTCAAGGTTTTGACTGTGTTTTTCACTTGGGCTGGTTTGAGGTTTTTGCAGTCGTTGCTTGATGTGGGAATGCAGTATAGTCTGGTTTCGAGGGAGACTTTGGGGCTCGGAGTGAGGATGGTGTTGAAGAGCATAGTTGCTGCCCTGTGGATTGTCGTTTTTGGGGTGTTCTATGGGAGGATATGGACGCAGAGAAATCAGGATGGCAAGTGGTCCACCAAGGCAAATAATCAGGTGGTGAATTTTCTTACGGTGGCAATAGTTTTCATCCTACCTGAGCTTTTGGCTTTGGTCCTCTTTATTCTTCCTTGGGTTCGGAATTTTCTTGAGAACACAAACTGGAAGATATTTTACATGTTATCGTGGTGGTTTCAGAGCAGAACTTTTGTTGGCCGTGGCTTGAGAGAAGGCCTTATGGACAATATAAAGTACAGTTTGTTCTGGATTTTCGTGCTTGCTACGAAATTTTCTTTCAGCTACTTCATGCAGATCAAACCCCTGATTCGCCCATCAAAGGAACTCATAAAACTTAAGAATGTGGACTATGAGTGGCATCAGTTTTTTGGCGACAGCAACAAATTGGCAGTGGGATTGCTGTGGCTTCCAGTCGTTTTGATATACCTCATGGATTTGCAGCTGTTCTATTCGATTTACTCCTCTCTTGTGGGGGCAGGAGTGGGCTTGTTTGCACATTTGGGCGAGATACGAAATATCGGGCAATTGAGGCTGAGATTCCAGTTCTTTGCAAGTGCAATTCAGTTCAATCTCATGCCAGAAGAGCAACTGTTAAATGCAAGGGGAACTCTGAGGAGTAAGTTTAATGATGCCATCCACCGGTTGAAACTGAGGTATGGGCTTGGACGGCCTTATAAGAAGCTCGAATCCAACCAGGTTGAGGCAACCAGGTTTGCTTTGATATGGAATGAGATCATTTTGATCTTCAGGGAAGAAGATATAATTTCTGACAGCGAGGTTGAGCTGTTAGAGCTGCCACAAAATTCTTGGAATATCAGGGTTATTCGGTGGCCTTGTTTTCTTCTTTGCAATGAACTGCTGCTGGCACTTAGTCAGGCCAAAGAGTTAGTAGATGCTCCTGATAAGTGGCTCTGGTATAAGATATGCAAGAATGAGTACAGGCGCTGCGCTGTTATAGAAGCTTATGGTTGCATCAAGCACTTGCTACTTGACATCATCAAACGCAACACTGAAGAACATTCCATTATGACAGTCTTCTTTCAGGAAATTGATCACTCTCTTGAGATTGAGAAGTTCACGAAAACATTTAAAACAACGGCGCTTCCAGAGCTGCATGCCAAGTTGATCAAACTTGTTGAGCTTTTGAAAAAACCCAAGCAAGACACAAACCAGGTGGTAAATACTCTGCAGGCCCTTTATGAGATTGCCATTCGAGATTTTTTCAAGGAAAAAAGAAATACTGAGCAGTTGATGGAGGATGGTTTGGCCCCTCGTAATCCAGGTTCTGCTGCAGGGCTGCTTTTTGAAAATGCTGTTGAGTTGCCTGATCCTAACAATGTATTCTTCTATAGGCAGGTTAGGCGCTTGCACACAATACTTACCTCTCGGGACTCAATGCAGAATATCCCAGTTAACCTTGAGGCAAGACGCAGAATTGCCTTCTTCAGTAACTCCTTGTTTATGAACATGCCCCATGCACCTCAAGTTGAGAAAATGATGGCCTTCAGTGTGCTGACCCCGTACTACAGTGAAGACGTATTGTACAACAGAGAACAACTACGTACGGAGAATGAAGATGGGGTTTCTACCCTGTATTATTTACAGACAATTTATGTTGACGAGTGGAAAAATTTTATGGAGAGGATGCGTAGAGAAGGAATGGGGAATGATGATGAAATATGGTCAACTAAGTTGAGAGAACTCAGGCTTTGGGCATCTTACAGAGGCCAAACACTTACAAGGACCGTAAGGGGAATGATGTACTACTATCGGGCTCTGAAGATGTTGGCTTTTCTGGATTCTGCATCCGAGATGGACATTCGGGAAGGATCACAAGAACCTGGTTCCACGATGCAAGACATTGGCTTGGACAGATTGACTTCTGAGAGGTCACCTTCCTCCCGAAGTTTAACTAGAGCAAGCAGTTGTGTGGACTCATTGTACAAAGGTCATGAATATGGAACTGCTTTGATGAAATTTACATATGTGGTTGCATGCCAGATATACGGAACACAAAAAGCGAAAAAAGATCCCCATGCTGATGAAATTTTGTATTTGATGAAAACCAATGAAGCACTTCGAGTTGCCTATCTTGATGAGGTTTCAACTGGCAGGAATGAGAAGGAGTACTATTCTGTTCTTGTGAAGTATGATCAGAAATTAGGGAAGGAGGTGGAAATCTACCGCGTAAAGTTGCCTGGTCCAATGAAGCTCGGAGAGGGAAAACCAGAGAATCAAAATCATGCCATTATCTTCACTCGTGGTGATGCAGTTCAGACGATTGATATGAACCAAGACAATTATTTTGAGGAGGCACTCAAAATGCGGAATCTATTGGAAGAATACAGGAGCTATTATGGCATCCGGAAGCCTACTATCTTGGGAGTCAGAGAGCATATTTTTACTGGTTCCGTCTCATCACTTGCCTGGTTTATGTCAGCTCAAGAAACAAGTTTCGTCACCTTGGGGCAACGGGTGTTGGCGAACCCTTTGAAAATTAGAATGCATTATGGTCATCCAGATGTGTTTGACAGATTTTGGTTCTTGACTCGAGGTGGCATCAGTAAAGCTTCCAGGGTCATTAACATCAGTGAAGACATTTTTGCTGGCTTTAATTGCACGTTGCGGGGTGGAAATGTCACACACCATGAATACATTCAAGTCGGCAAGGGAAGGGATGTTGGATTCAATCAAATTTCCATGTTTGAGGCCAAGGTTGCTAGTGGGAACGGGGAGCAAATTCTCAGCAGAGATGTCTATAGATTGGGTCACAGGCTGGATTTCTTGCGGATGCTATCATTCTTTTACACTACAGTGGGATTCTTTTTTAATACAATGGTTGTTGTTCTTACTGTGTATACATTTCTATGGGGCCGGCTTTATCTGGCTCTTAGTGGTCTTGAAGGTTCTATATTGGGAAATGATTCTACTAACAGAGCACTTGCTACAGTCTTGAATCAGCAGTTCATTATCCAACTTGGTGTGTTCACTGCCCTTCCAATGATAGTGGAGAATTCCCTTGAACATGGATTCCTTCATGCTATTTGGGATTTCTTGACGATGCAGCTCCAGCTTTCATCAGTTTTCTACACATTCTCAATGGGAACTCGTACCCACTTTTTTGGGCGAACTATTCTTCATGGTGGTGCAAAGTATCGTGCAACTGGACGTGGCTTTGTTGTGCAGCACAAGAGTTTTGCAGAGAATTATAGGCTCTATGCTCGTAGTCATTTTGTGAAAGCAATTGAACTAGGGTTGATACTTATTGTTTATGCATCGCATAGTCCTGTAGCTAAGGACACTTTTATTTACATAGGCATGACCATCACGAGTTGGTTCCTGGTCGTGTCATGGTTTATGGCCCCCTTCGTTTTCAATCCTTCTGGCTTTGATTGGTTGAAGACTGTAGATGACTTTGATGACTTCATGACCTGGATTTGGTATCGTGGCAGTGTCTTCGCAAAAGCTGAACAGAGCTGGGAAAGATGGTGGTATGAGGAGCAAGATCATCTAAGGACCACTGGCCTCTGGGGAAAGTTTCTAGAGATAATTTTAGACCTGCGCTTCTTCTTTTTCCAATATGGGATTGTATACCAGCTTGGTATTGCTGCTGGAAGTACCAGTATTGCTGTTTACTTGTTGTCTTGGATCTTTGTGTTTGTGGCTTTTGGCATTTTTGTGGTGATAGCATATGCTCGGGACAGATATGCCTCAAAAGATCACATTTACTATCGGCTGGTGCAATTTCTTGTCATAAAACTTGGATTACTTGTTATGATTGCCCTGCTGGAATTCACCGAGTTCAAGTTCATAGATATTTTCACTAGTCTTCTGGCATTCGTTCCGACTGGGTGGGGATTGGTGTTGATAGCACAAGTATTTCGGCCCTGTCTACAGCGCACTATACTCTGGGCGGCGGTTGTTTCTGTGGCTCGACTGTATGATATATTGTTTGGGGTGATTGTAATGGCACCTGTGGCAGTATTATCATGGCTTCCTGGTTTTCAGTCTATGCAGACTAGGATATTGTTTAATGAAGCATTCAGCCGGGGACTTCGTATATTCCAGATTGTTACGGGAAAAAAGTCCAAGTCAGATAAGGTAAATTTTTAATCATTGATCTTCTAGGGAAACTTGTGGAGTATGTTACCATGTCCTTTCTTTTATTTATGCCAGTTCACTAAATTACTCTCATGGACTGTCCAAAACTATGATTGTGTCATGCTGTATACATCATGTTGTTGAACAATAAACAATAACTACTGTTGTTTTATTTAATATGGCACAGGGCATAACAATGTAATTAAGTGAAATGTGTGTTCAGTTTACCTGATGAATCTAAAAATTCTATTTTTCTTAACATGTCTTTATGTGTAGGTCACGTTCAACCGTTGATTTTTTTTTTTTTATTGCATGCTTTCTGAGTAGCATGTACAGTCAGCAACTGTTTCCAACTTTTGGAGTCTGCATATTTTCTTTTAGTCTATGCATCTGCTACCTCACTTTACCCACACATTTATTTCTGTTTTGTCATGGTGAATTGGTTTGCTTTTGAATCATTGGCAGAATTTGTGGTACTTGTCATTGAACTAATGTGAAATTAGATTTTGTTCAAATGAATAAATATTTATTGTGCTATTTAAGTTGTCTAACATGTTGTATGTGATTTGGAGCTGTTATCCATTGTTTACGTATACTCAATTAGAGTTACGAAACAAGAAATCTAAGCCTCCGTATTTCTGTTTTATGGTCTCCATTTATCTCTTTTGACATTGATCTCCGGTGGAATTTCACCTAGTTGCATGAAGTTCTGATGCATTTATAATGTCTTAGAAGTTAGGTCTGCTCTGTTTATTTGGGGGTGCATTTTTGCTCACCACCCTCAAGTGGTGGTAATGCTCACCACCCTATTTATCACCGTTGGATGAGTTAAATTTTGAGATTTGTGTCTATCCACCACACAGATCTTGAAATTTAAACTCATATAACGGTGATAAATAGGGTGGTGAGCCAATATATTCCCTTTTATTTAGGATGCCCTTATATAAGCATAAATGAACTCGTAATTTACTTAAACCTTCTTTATATGCGATTGCTGAGTTTGTATGTTTCAGTTCCACATTACTAACGGGATTGCATTTTATTTTTTTGCAGTTTTGATGTGAGCACGAGATGTAGAAAATCTCGACAAGTTGAGGAGTTGGATTATGGTTTAGACTTGTTAGGGGCTCTTATGTGTGTTTCAAGGAGGTATGATTTATTTAACGTTCACGGAGGAGTGGAGGATTCCCTTTGTTCTTTGATGCTGGCTTCATCTTCCCAGTTACTTGTGTAATTAGCAAATTTTATCATAGATACCATCAATCTCCAGTTAGGGGGAGCTTTTTCTTTGTGTTATTTGCAGTTACCCTCCCGCATCTCAGACGGTGCAACTTTTTGCTTTGTGTCTATATTGAGTATTGTTTTCTGCGGTAGCTTCTCCAGTTTGTCACTACATTTTTTATTCTTTTGTGAGAAATGCAGCTCTTTTCCTCAGTTTCTCTATATGTTTGGTCTTGAATCTTGATGTACAACGTGCTCGCTTATCGATCTTTTCTTTCAGCATCGAGACATGTTTAAGCGCGTGAAAACATTGAAAATAAATTGACTTGATATGTGCACAAATTCTCCAACATGGAGGTTTTCTCTAGGTTTAAGGAAGAGAAAATGTGCCTGCTAAGCTGGTTGCTGCATAAGCCAGGTACGTTAATCGGTTTGCGATTTTCTGTAACGGTGAGACGCTCTTAAGCGGGCAGCATTCTGTTTTTGATCGGCTGGTTCTGCTTCACATGTTAAGTCATCTCCAACCGAAGGGTCCAGAGGGTCAGATGGCCGAAAAACGCTCGAAAACTGTCTTCAACCGAGGGTTAGGCCAAAAGCCTTGTGGGCCTCACGGAATCTTAAAAGGCCAAAGGGCCAGCCGGCTGGCCACTTTCAGCCAGCCGCTGGCTAGCCCAATTTCAATTTTTTCTTTTTTCTTTTCCATTTAGCCCAACCCTTTTTCTTTTTTCTTTTTTGTTGTTCTTTTCCATTATCCATCCCACTTTAGGGTTTAAGGCTTAGTTTTTTTTTAAGGAAAACTAATGAAAAGTCCCAAAAAAACTTCTCTTTTAACGAAAAGTCCTTTTTAAGGAAAACTAATGAAAAGTCCCAAAAAAGGACTTTTCGTTAAAAGTGAACAGTACCGGGACCTTTTTATTAAACCTCCCTTTTTTTTAAGGAAAATTAATGAAAAGGGCTTGAAAAGTTGTAGTTTTAATAAAAAATCATGTTATAAGTTTTGTTTAATAAAAAACCATGTTATAAGTTTTAGTCTTAATAAAAAACCATGTTATAAGTTTTGTTTAATAAAAAACCATGTTATAAGTTAAGTCACTGTTTCTGAAATTTAAGTCACTGTTTCTGGATTTTAAGTAACACTGTTTCTGGAATCTAAGTCACTGTTATTTTTCCAGCGACAGTGTTATTTTTCCAGCGACAGTGTTATTTTTCCAACGACAGTGTTATTTTTTCCAGTGACAGTTTAGTTTTTCCAGCGACAGTGTCATTTTTCCAGCGACAGTGTTATTTTTTCCAGCGACAGTTTAGTTTTTCCAGCGACAGTGTCATTTTTCCAGCAACAGTGTTATTTTTCCAGCGATAGTGTTAGTTTTTCCAGCGACAGTGTTATTTTTCCAGCGACAGTGTTAGTTTTTTGCAGAGACAGTGTTATATTTTTTCAGCGACAGTGTTAATGTTCATTTTCTTTCTAGATACAGGGTTTGTTTGTGCACGACCCAAAGGGCTTGGTGTGGTTGCTGCTCGCCAGAGCTATACGGAAAGGAAGGCCGGATTTCGGCCGGAAAGTTGGACAAACTTTAAACGCTCATAACTTTGTCAATACTCAACGAAATCAAGTGATTCAAAAACGAAAATCGTAGTTCTCGAAGAGACGAAGAGAATGGTACCTTGTACGATAGCTAACTCGTTGTGGTTTGGCCGGAAAACTCCTCGAAAGCCTCGGAGGTCGCCGGAAACTGGATTGGACAAACTTTAAACGCTCATAACTTTGTCAATACTCAACGAAATCGAGTGATTCAAAAACGAAAATCGTAGTTCTCGAAGTGACGAAGAGAATGTTACCTTGCTCGATGGCTAACTCGTTGTGGTTTGGCCGGAAAATGCCTCGATAGCCTCGGAGGTCGCCGGAAACTGGGTAAGATTCAAATGGATATAACTTCTTCAATACTCAACGAAATAGGGTGATTCAAAAAGGAAAGTTGTAGTACTCAGCGAGACGAAGAGGAGGAGGAGGAGGATGAGGGCCAAAGGAGAGCCCATGAGTGACTGGCTGGTGGTCGAGCTGTCTGTTGGTTTGGTGGGTTTTACCTTGTTCTGAGATGGTTTTTGGTTAAAAAAAGTTATAGGATGGTTTTTGGTTAAAATAAACTTAGTTCAAGCCCTTTTTATTAAAGCTCCCTTTTTTTTATGGTCCCAGCCCACTTTTTGTTTTTATGGCCATCAGTTTTTTTTTTTTTTTTGGACGTTTTTTTTTTAAATTTCTAATTTTTTCTTACACCATTTCTCACATATTTTTCACTAGTTCATACTATCTTACCTCATTTTATTTCAATTCTTCACATTCCATACTATAACCCTTTGGCCTTCGGTTGGGGACGATTTTTTGTGACAGGGCTAAAACGAGCCCTATGACCCTCGGTTGGAGATGGAGACAAATATGGTCATGTACTGTTCATTAAAATATTAATTTCTTGGAGGGCTAGAGGGCTAAAACGAGCCATCTGGCTAGCCTTCGGTTATAGATGACCTTAGCTTGAAAAATACTTGAATTCTTACATGAAAAGAGTTGTTCCAACTTGTACTCAGCACATATAAATTAAATTTACATACGTATCAATCTGTAATTTGCAAGTGGAGATAATGGCTCCAAGTGTGAACCCGTTGCGGTTTTGAACGAAGGGATACCAGCTTCTGAGAATATAATTTTAATTTTAGGTTTACAATGGCTTATGAATCCGATCAAAAATGAAAGTAAACAGGGTTGGGAACTCTAAAACAAAAGGGTCAAACAACTCCTTGTTACCCAGGAACCAAAGTCACACAAGACACATGCATCAACTGTTGCAAAAAATTAAAGTACACAAGATTGTGAAATTATATAACTGTCTTTAACTTTTTGGTTGTGAATTATATTATAAAAGACTAAATAGTCTTTTCATTTTTTTTTTGGTTGAAAAATAAAATATTAATATATAGTTTAAATTACTTATTGATAATAAATGAATTCTAAATTTAAAGGGTTTAACTTATTTTAAGAAATTGAACTATTTCTAATATTGGTTAAAAAGAAATGGAACTTATACCAAGTTTCTTCTTAATTTTAACAGATTTTTAATTGATTCTTAACTAATATGGAGAAATTCTGACTTTATGATTGAAGTTAAAGTCTGGGATGAAGGAAAAATGTGTCACTGGCGGCTTTTTGGAATTTATGCTAGCACAGATGAGAAAAATAGGAGAGACCAGTGGAAGATTCTTGGCAATCGGATCGAGAAGGAGAGTGAACTCTATCTCCTTATAAGGGACTTCAATGATATCTTGTGTAATGGTGAAAAAGAAGGGGGAAATCACAGGTCAGTGGCTAGCATGAGGGATTTCAGGGAATTTGTTGCTAATAATGAGCTTTTGGATCTAGGCTATGAAGGGTATCTGTTTACTTGGCGAAACAATAGAGACTCCTTACCCATCCAACAAAGACTTAATCGGGGTCTAGCAAGCTCGGGTTGGCATGACCTCTACCCGGACACAAAAATCCTGCACGTAGTTTTAGAAGGCTCTGACCATTCAATGTTGCTTCTCACCACGAAGAAATCCGAGGAATTGAGGGGAAGAAGATTTATGTATGATGCAAGATGGAGTAAGATGGCGGAGTGCAGGAACCTCATGGCTAAGGATTGGGGCAGAAAGGGTCGTGGATTTCATGCATGTCGACTCTGTGAGAAGCTGAAGTCCGTTAGAATGAGCCTAAAAGGGTGGTATAGAGAGAAAGGAAGAAATTCCAAAAAAACTATTGACAAGCTGAAAGGGGAGTTAAGGGAGGCTTATCAGTCGAAAGCTTTTGCCTCGGTAGAGGTCCACCAAATGAAGAACGAACTAAGGGCTGCCAATAAGGAGGAAGAGGCATTTTGGCATGCTAAGTCAAGGATCCAGTGGTTGAAAGAAGGGGATAAGAATACCAAATTTTTTCATGCACAAACGATGAAGCAGACGAGATCAAACAAGATAAATGGCTTGGAGGATTTGTTGGGAGTTTGGTACTCGGATGTAGAGGGAATCTCTTCGCTCGAGGTGAACTATTTTGCTGAGCTCTTTCAGTCTAGCCAGCCGAGTCAGATTGATGAGATTACGAGTAATGTGCAGGCCATAATCACACACGAGGACAACTTGATGTTGACGGCTCCAGTTACTGATGGAGAAATTCTGGAGGCTGTCTTCCAAATCCCTCCCTCAAAAGCCCCGGGGCCGGACGGTTTCTCCAAGAGCTTTTACCAGGATCACTGGGAGGTGGTGGGAAATGATGTGATTAACATTATTAAAGCTTTCTGGCACTCAGGCAAACTGCAAAAAAAAACTAAACCACACTAATTTGGTTCTCATCCCAAAAGTCTCATGTCCGAAAAACTTGTTGCAGTATCGTCCCATTGTCCTGTGTAATGTTTGTTATAAGGTCCTTGCTAAGGTTCTCACTAACAGACTGAAGAGGGTGATGCCTAAGGTGATAAGTGATAACAGTCGGCCTCCGTGGCAGGGAAGCATATACAAGACAACATTCTTGTGGTCCATGAGATTCTGCACTCCTTTATGCATCAGACCAAGGAGGATCGGAGTGACATGGCTTTAAAGTTGGACATGGCTAAAGCTTAGGATCATGTTGAGTGGGGTTTCCTCTTAGTTATGATGGCTAAACTGGGTTTCGATCCCGTATTTTGTAATTGGATAAAGGAGTGCGTCTCTTCTGCTTCCTACAGTATTCTGGTGAATGGGGCTCCAACGGGATACATCTTGCCGCAGAGAGGGCTAAGACAGGGCGACCCTCTGTCCTGTTATTTGTTTCTTCTATGCACTGAAGGGTTCTCTACCCTTATCACGAATGGTATGGAAATAGGGTCAATTCACTGGGTGAGGGTGAATCTAACTGGGACGCTTATTTCGCATTTATTTTTTGCTGACGACTCCGTTTTATTCTGTGATGCGACTATTGAGGATGCGCGAGGAGTGAGGGAGATTCTGAACTCTTTTGCAACAAGAACGGGGCAGGAGATCAACATGACTAAGAGCTCTATTTACTATAGATCCAAGGTCAAGAAGCGGGAAAAGAAAATCATTGAGAATACTTTGAACATTCAAAGTAAGGTGGGCTTTGGGAAGTACCTGTGACTTCAAGCCGATTTTGGTCATTCCAAAAAAGCAGTATTTGAAGATGTCCGAAAGCGGATCGAGACGAGAATGGCGGGTTGGGCCGAGCAATTTTTAAGCGAAGAAGAAAAGAAGGTCCTCATTAAGGCCGTTGCAATGGCTATGCCAAATCACGCAATGAGCTGCTTCAAGCTGCCAATTGGTGTATGCAAAGATATAGAGAAAACCATTCGAAGCTACTGGTGGAGGGGAAGTATGAACCGTAAGGGTGTCCACTGAACCTCCTGGGATCGGTCCAGAAGCAAAGATGTCGGAGGGGGGGCTTGGGTTTCAAGGACATTCAGTGCTTTAATCTGGCTTTCCTAGCTAAGAATGGGTGGCACCTTATCCTTAACCCGGAGTCCCTGCTTGCAAAGGTGATAAAGGGAAAAATACCACCCTGGGAAAACCTTTAGGGAGGCGATTGGAGGAAGAAGGTCTTCCTAGGGATGGAAGGGGGTTCTTGAAGCTAGTAAGGTGCTAGACAAAAGACTGATATGACGTGTTGGTGATGGAGCGAGTATAAGCATCATGGAGGACTCGTGGTTTCCAATGCCCTAACTTTCCATGTCAGACCAAAGGAGAATCTGAATGCGAACTTAGTTTGTGATTTGATTAATCTGATATCTCGGACGTGGAATATTGATATGATTGAGGCTGGTTTCAACCGGGAGGAGGTGGATGTGATTCTTAGCATCCTGATAAGTAGAACGGGATGCACTGATATGCTTGGGTGGTTTCACACTGCAAATGGGATATACTCGGTGAAAACATGGTACGGGTCTGCCATAGAGCTAATGGAAGACTGTGCACTCGGTAAGAAAGGGCGCGGCTCGACTAGTGAAAAGACAAAACATGACTAGTTTTGGAGAACGATTTAGTGTCTGGATGTACCCAGTAAGATGAGATTTTTCATATGGAAATGCTGTAATCATGCTTTGGCGGTGAGAAGAAATCTTAAGCGTCAGTATATGAGAGTTGATAATGTATGTGGGGTGTGCGGTCAAGTTGATGAAACGGAGAATCATTTTTTCTTTCGTTGTTAGACTAGCCACCGGTTCTGGTTCTGTTCGCCTCTTCAACTCAATTCCTTCGAGCTGGAGGGCTATGATTTCCTTCAAAGCTGGTCTAGATTCTGTAGTCGGGTAAACAAGTTAAATAAAATAATGGAACTTCTGGAGGAATTTGTATTTGGCCTTTGACGGTTATGGAAGAACATAAATGATGTGATTTTTAATCGAAGAAACCATCAGCCAACTAAGATTTTGGAGGCCTGGAAAAGGAGTTTAGCTGAATATAGAAATGCTGCGGTAACGAGGGAGCAAGAGATGGGGCCAGGTATGATCACGGAGGCTCCGACTGAAGGTGCATGAAATATCCAATGGCAAAAACCTTGTTTTGGGAAGATAAAAATTAACACTGATGCGGCTTGGTGCAAGGAGACGAAGTGGGCGGGATTGTGATGAGTGGCTCGAGATTTTGCTGGTGTGCTCAGGGTGCGGGGGGCTCGGGAATTATGAGGTTCCATTTTGCTGCTGCAGCGGAGGCGGCAGCAATCCGGGAGGGCCTTGAATTTTGCTTGATGCGGAAATTTGAGAATGTAATTATAGAATCAGATGCTAAGGCTATTGTCCAAATGATCAGAAAGGAACTTTCCCATGATTTTAGGCTTGAATGTTTGCTTGGTGACATTGAGTTTCTAGCATGTAGGATGCAGTCTGTGGCTTTCGTTTTCGTGCCTAGATAGAGTAACAAAGCTACTCACTCGGTGGCCAAGTATGTATGTAAGAAAGGAAGGGCTTTTGTTTGAGATTGTAGTGGATCTGAATTTTTGTTTAGTATCTTTCTATGAGAATTTAATATACTCTATCTTTGACAAAAAAAAAAAAAAACTAATATGATATTTTTAATAAGTTGATTACTTATTTAAAATACTTGAAAAAGTGAGATCAATTTGATATGACACCGAATGATTGAGACTTTTGGATGCTTAATCCAAAAAAAAAGAGTATGGCCCATGGCCTTGCCGACAACGCGTAGTTTATCCTTGAATCCTCGACCAATCACTCCAAACAACTAAAAACAAATAATTAGAAAAAAAATTAAAAAAATTCGACATCCAAATCACAGATTTGGTTGCGGTCACGATCAGTATTCATTTGAAAAACTCCATCCATTATGTTCCACGTCAACAATACTTTATGCATATCCCCCGCCGCATCGAACCAAACCAAACACCTCCCGATCCTTCTCTCGGGATCTGCGGGACCGAGCAATCTTGGCCGTCCAAATTGATCTTGCGGTTAGGAATAAACTTCTATTTCTATTTTATTTTCCAGTGGTAAACTAAAAACACCTTACAGACAAGAGTCGGTCACAAGTCGCAATTCACAACTGCCGCAATTACTCCTCGAACCGCGCCGGACAACCCATTTTCAATTTCGGCTCGTCACATCGCCGGAGAAGATGGAGAAGCCTCTGCTCAGCGGTGAAGGCAGCGGCCTTCGGCGCCCTCGCGGTCCATTCCCCGGCTTCAAACACCGCTCCGATGCCATCACCTCCGGCACTCCTTATCAGAAAGCTGCTGCACTCGTCGATTTGGTCCTTCTCTCTTTCTCTCTCATTTCCCTAAATCCTCGTTTTTCATCTTGCTCGTTGCGAAAACAGAGCAATAAATTGCAATAATCTGCAGGCGGAAGATGGCATTGGGTTGCCGGAGCAGATACTGGACCAGTCAAACTTTCAGAGTGCCGCTAAGTACTACTTCCTTTACTTCCGATTCAGCTTCCTTTGGGCCCTCCTCTATTTCGCCCTCATCCTGCTCAACTTCCTCGAGGTTCGTCTCTGCAATTTTTTTTTTATTTTTCAAAAATATAATTTTGACTATTTTTTGGTGTCCAATTTTACCATATTATGCTTGGTGAAATCTGTGCAGAAACCTCTGTGGTGCTATAGGTATACCGACACTGTCTATACATGTAGTGACAGAGACTACTTCTATCTTGGCCAATTGCCATACTTGAATTCTCTGGAGTCTCTTATTTATGAGGTATTTTTTTGTTTTTTGTTTAGTCTCATTTCTGTTTCACACTCAACATTCTGTTCAAGTTCATCGTAAACGTCCGATGCAGTTTCGATGTTTTCTTTTAACAATTTCAATTAGTTGCTCCTACTGTACCATTGTTGTACTCTGCTAACTTCTGAGCTGATTGACTAAAATTTTGGATTGAAACTTCTTTTTTTTGTCTAGTTTAGATTGAAACTTTACTAATTTGAATACTTTGATTGAAGGATAAAATGTTAAGTTTCAGTATTAATTAAGAAGTTTAATAACAAAAATGATTAAATCCTTCTTAATATCATGCAAAGACTAATACCTACTTAATAGGGAAAGATTAATACCAAATAAAAGTTTAAACATATTTAAAAAATGGTTGCAATTTAAAAATGGGTGCAAATTATAAAAATAGAAATATATGATACAAAATTTAGAATAAATATAAATGTATCAAATGTAATGTTTCTAACACTAAATGGATTTATTTGGAAATGGTTAAATAATTTTTAATTATAAAATTTAAATATGCTGACATGTAAATATTTAATGGCGTGATAAAAACCAAAGGACCTTGATAAAAAATTAAAAAGGAATAAGGTTTCAATCAATGAAATAAAATAATTTGGGATGAGAACCTAATTTTTCCTTAATTTATGGAAGGCAGAGTTCTCCAAAATTTTATGTAGCTCTGCTTTTGTTAAGTATTCATAAATTAATCAGAATAAGTAAATTAATCACTATGCCTTCCATAAATAGAGATGCTCACATACACGCATAGTGGTATTGTGTTATTGTTGTTACAAGATGATGATAGAAGATTTGTGGTGTTTACTTGAGCTTGTACGATACATTTTTGAGATTTCACTTTTTTTTTGGCCTAATTTCTGTTGTTAATGCATTAGACAGCTACTTTTATTTTTAGAATTTTAAATTTACCCTTTTCTGTGCAGGGAATAACACTCATTGTACTCATAGTGCACATTTTCTTTCCAATTTCGTATGAAGGGTTCCTCTATTGGAAAAATCCTCTTACCATATTTAAGGTAAAGTGCTTTGTTTTGGCATTATCATTGGCTGTAATATGAATGGTTCTCTTCCTTACCCTTCATCCGTAGTATTAATAAATCATATTCATCTTGGTCTTCTAGCACTCTTTTTGTGAATCAAAGTGCAGTAAATTTGTTGATGCAGATATCCAAATAATCTACATGACTTTTTTTTTTGTTTCTTGGGGGAGGGGGTGATCAAATCTGGCTATAGTTGGTGCTACTTTCAACTCTGCAGATGTAACTGTTATGCAGTCCTTATTATATTGGAATCAACCATTTAAGCATCATTGTTTCTCCAGTATAATTTCAACCATTATGCATTTTTGGCCTTAGGCTGTCTGGAAATTTTATTGCTTCTCCTGATGACTGCTTGATGCTTCATCGGGGTTCCAATATAATCCATGCAGGAATTTACATGCAAATCAGAAAAGAATATTTTTTATGTTTTATCACGTAGTATCTTCGACATGACTTTCATATTTGATATTCAAACTCTGTACGGATGGAAATCAGTTATCTTCTAACTAAAGGAAAACTAAGCAAATAACCTTCCACCAGAAAATCCTTGAGGAGTTGAGTTGGGCTTTAGTTCCTTTCTGGTGCTGCAGTAGTACAACAAAAGGCGAACTGCTAAAAATAATAGCAGTTCATCCTTTCTAGATGAGTTTAAAATCAGAGTAATTCCTCTTGATTATGTTGTTCTTGAAGTTGGAGGATATATATATAGCAATACAAACAATATAGAAGTATGAAACCAGATACAATAAGTCAAATATGAATGTTTTGAATTAGGTAGTCGACAGCCGGCACTCCTTTTTTCACATTGAATCCCTATGCTATGAATCTACTGTCGACAGTTTGCATTTGCTCTTTAGAATCAACTATATTAATTACATGAGCTTTCTTGTCTGATCTTTAGTCAACGTTTCTGCTTCAATTAATATTAGCCAAAAGGATGTGTAGGCTATAATATTTCTGTGCATTTGGACTTACATAACTATTGATATCTTGAGCATTATAAACAGCTTAGGAAAAAAAAGCATTTTTTGTAGAAAATGATTAAAATCAATGTTGAAATTAGTATTTGATTTGTCCACCAACTATGAACGCTGAATGCTGTTCTTGTTTTCTTTCTAGTAATGATTTTTTAATTTTTGTATCTTTTTAGGTCACATGCCTACTGATTTTGGTTGCTGATATGCTGGTTTATGCTCTCTATGTGTCTTCGGTGGCCTTTGATTCCCTTCCTTTCAGGATTGCACCATACATCAGAGTTATCTTTTTCATATTGAATTTCAGGTATTGTGTGTAAAATCCAATTCACATGACACTTGATCACTTGGACTTTCTTTTGCGACGTTTACCACCTGAACTAAACTTTTGTTACAAGATGCCACCTATCTTGAAGACCATTAGGTTTTCCGTTAAAAGATTGTCATGTGTGAATCATGCAACAAATTGCCACCTTAACTTTTTTTTGTGATAGATTTCCACATGAACTTCTTATTGTGGCACTTCAAACTTTTCTTTTGCTTCCAAACTACCTTTTCAATCTTATTCAAGCTTTTGGGGGGAAAAAAATTTGTGAACTCATTTTTGTTGTGAAATATGGTGTGGATGCCACACATAAGATTGCATGAACAAGCAAAGCAACATGCAGCCAAAGCGGACTTTGGTGACAGCAATTAAAAGATTTAGCTCGGGTAAGTCTTAGACCATCTCCAACCCTTGGGTTAAAACCTAAAATATTTAACCCAGAAACAATTTTCCTCCTCCAATCCTTGGCGGTTAAATTTTTAGCCCGAAATTATTTAAGAATGAATTTAGGATAATTTTTTTCTTAAAGTAGCTTTTTTTAAACAAAAAATTATGTAGACTATCCTAACTTTATTTTTTGAACATTTTAACCTAAAAATATTTAGATTTCGCTAAATATTGAAAAATCGCTAAACCAACACCATGAAACTCATGGAACACTATGAAAAAAATATGAAACACATAAACTAATTTTTTTTTAATTACTTTAGCCGTTGGATTTAAATTTCTTTTTTTTTACCATTGGATTTGATCATATTAGATCTTAGCCATTGGTTTCAATGAATTTATAAATATAAAACTAAAAAAAATACACATATATGGTGGGCCAGCCCCACTAACCCAAGGGAAATCCTGGGCTAAATTTGCCCCAGAAATGATTTTTGGGTTTTGACTTCATATATGCTCCAAGGGTTAGAGCAACTTGGGGTAAGTTTAGAATCTAAAATTTGAGTTTTACTCCAAGGGTTGGAGTAAGTCTTAGGGGATGAAATAGTAAAATGGTTGAGGACTTTCACTCATGCCATTTATATAGGGAGGCCTTACACCGGTAGGAAATAAATGGCGTGAGCGAAATTCCTCATCCATTTTACTATTTTCATCTCCCTAAGACTTATCCTACCTAAAGCCTTTAGTTGGTGCCACCAATGTCCACTTTGGCAGCATGCTGCTTTGCTTCTTCATGCATTTCTGTGTGTGGCATTCACACCATATTTCACAACAATTTTAGTTATTTTCTTAGTTTTGATAAAAAAATATCTTGAGGGTTTGAAATTAAATGGGCTTTCAAAATTATTTTTTGATGGCCCATAAGAAGCTATTCCAAATGTCCGATATTACTTGACCAAAACTAAAGTAAAATAAAAAGAATTAGAAAATGATTGCTTGAATAGAGTTGGGGGATAATTTGGTTTTCAGGTGACAATATGGACAAAATAAAAAAAAATCAGGGTGCAGTATTGCACAAAACATTAGTTCAAGTGGCAATCAGTCACAAAATGGTGGTGACGTGCACGTGGCATTTTGTTTTTAAACGGAGATCCTCAGTCTTGACGGTTGGCGGTATTTTGTCACAAAAGCTTGTTTGAGGTGGTCAAGTGTCGGGTTAAAAGTTCATGTGGCATTGCTTACATTTTCCTTTTTTTTTAAGATATTCACATGAAGTTGCATAACTAAAGATTTTAAGGGCCACATAAGATGCAAATGACATTTATTTTTGGATTTTATTATGTCCTTTTGCTTAAACTTTATATATATGATCCTCATATGGACTCTTGTTCTTCACAAAAAGAGTCAAAACACAGATGCTAAGGAGTGCTGCTTGTACGTAATCATATGCATATTCTGATCTTGTTTATGTGGGGAAACTACATTTTCCATTTCCTACCCTTCCACCAAACAATAAAGAAGCGGAGACACAAACTTTCTGGTTTTTAATTGAGGTTTACAGGAACAAATTCCTCAGTAGTGACATTTGGTTCTGTTAGACCATTGATGATACCATATGGATATAATAATTTGTGGAAGCAAACCTCGTTATGTATTATTATCTTTTGATGCATGTACTATGTTATTCCTTTTCCCATAATAACTTGAGCTTGCTTGGTTCCATTTTACCTTTACTAATAGGGAATTGCGGTCATGCATGCTCATCCTGGCTGGAATGCTTGGCACGTACTTGAACGTCTTGGTTTGTTAACTATCTATTTTTGAGCTCTAATTTGTATCAGTAGGGTATTTTATCCTTTTGTTAGTTTCTGATTGTCTTACCTGATAGCTTTATTTATTTTATTTTGTCCCTCTTAAATCTTTTGTGGTTGATAATGGGAGGAGAGTCACATTTTGGGAAGGTATTTGGTTGGTTAAGTCCTCTTTCCAATATTTTTTCCCACCTTGTATTGAGATTCTTATAAGTCATGTCTCCTTGGGCTCGTGTCTAGTTGACCAAAGATCATGGTCAGCTCATCCTTCTCCTTTCAGTTGGTTACAGATCAGCTGGATCCCTCCTTTGTGCCATTTAAGATAATTTGAATGGCTGATGTGGCAGCTTAGGTGTTAATTCTCTTGACTGGTTGATTTTGGAAAACTCTAAATATCTCTGACATGTTCTAGAGAAGAAGATCCTTCGCGTGGTTATCACCACTTTGGGGTGTGGTGTAAACTGGATGAGGAGAATGCAGACCATATTTCTGCACTGCGTGTTCATTAGTCAGATTCGTCTAGGATTGCCGGAGGTGTTCGGTTTGATCTTGGTTTTCCCTAGAAACTACTCTTTCTTGTCACGGGTTTTTCATGGGTGAAGGCCCTGAAGGGGTTTAGGGTTTAGGAATGGAATGGGACAAGAATATCTTTTAAGACAAAGAGGAGGGTTTGAAGGTCAAATTGGGATAAATTGAACTTTTTGTTTCTTTGTGGGATTCTTTGTCTGTACATTTTAAAGGCCGTTCCCATTGTGAAATCCTTCTTGATTGGGAGGAGTGTCGCAGTTAGTGTGTTTTATGAAAACCGTGCTTCAAATGTTTGGTTTGTTGCTTCTGGTTTTCTATTTGTTGAAAGAGTTTGTTCGTATATTCTAGTTTTTGTTGGTTACTGTTAGACTTTTGTTCATCTTTATTTTTTATTTTTTATTTTTTATTTTTTATTTTTAAATTCAATTATTTTTCTCCCTTATCAAAAAAGGAAAGTCTTACGTTTTTTCTTTTACAGTTTGTAAGGCTTCTGTGATGGCACACTTCCACTTTGTTCTGTTTCATTGAATAAAATTATTTAAAATTCCAAGTCTGGTTTTCACCATTAATTTTTTCCATTGCAGGCTCTAGGGCTTTTATTTCTTCTGTTTTCCAGTTGGTTGGCCTATGTCATGTTTGAAGATACCAAGCAGGGGAAAACAGTATTTACTTCATATGGTATTACATTGTATCAGATGTTTGTTTTATTCACCACATCCAACAATCCAGACGTCTGGATACCTGCCTACAAGTAAGTTTGACCATGAAAATTGACTAGAGAGCTCTTTTTCTTTTTTCTTTTTCTTTTTTCTTGTTTTATAATTTCATCCAGAAAGTCAGGTTCCTATTTTTCTACCGTAAAATGAATTATTGAATTTATTTTAAAGACTTTTCATGTTTTCCCCATAATTTGGGGATTCCATTAGGATTTTAATTTGAGTTGATTTGGCTGGTATGTCTTATCTTTGGGGATAGAGAGAAATATACTGGCAAGAAATATTCAAAGAATCCTTGTGTAGGGGAACAATCGAGCAGAACAATAAAGGAGTAAAATGAGAAATTAAAAAAGCATGTCGAGAAAGGAATGCACCAAAGATATGCTGAACGAATGTTAGATTTTATTTTTTTATTTTTTTTATTTCTTCGCATGGAATTTTCACATTAAGATGTCTACGAGCTTTGGAATTTCCTTTGCTTTTGTTTTAGATTGCGGACATTGTTATTCTTCTTAAAGTTGGCATTAGAACAATTCTTCACATGTGGGCGTCGGTTTTACTATTTAATGAAATTCTGTTTTCTTGTTATTTAGGGCTTCACGTTGGTATTCCTTGTTTTTTGTTCTCTACGTGCTGCTGGGAGTTTACTTTGTCACTAACTTGATTCTTGCTGTTGTATACGATAGCTTCAAAAATCAGGTGTAGTTCTTGTATATACTATCTGCTTTTAATGATCACATGGATGACTCTTGTATTTAATTATATCTGGTATCCACTAGTTTAACCGCTGCTAGAGTTTACTACACTTTAACAGTTTTGTTGTGATTATATTTTGTAATTTTCAAGAAGAATAGGAATATACGTGCTTATATGTAATTTGTTCTGTAGCTTGTAAAACAAGTTTCTGAGATGGACCAGACGAGGAAAGCTATACTAAAGAAAGCCTTCAATTTATTAGACAAGGATGTAAGTAATTGTTTCCCCTCATTGATAAGATCTTACAGAAACTAAGGAGATATGAGTAAGTTGCACGTTTATTCTTCTGTTTCTCATCCCTATACTTAGTGACCGGTCAGCTATTGATCTTTCAACAGTGTAGAAAATGTTCCTTTGATTTTTCTTTGAGTTGATGAATCTTGTTTCTATTATCTTCTTCCCCCCTATGAGTTTTAGACCTGTTGCGGTTTAGGTTGTACTTCTGCTTTAGGTGTTTCTCCTGTGTACTTGTAGGGCTCCTGCATGTGGGTTATGGAATTTATTTATGAGCCAGAATGATAAATAATTCACATTAATGGTGGAATATGAACAAGATTGAAAGACGATCCCTGTTCAGAATGCTGATGAAAACTTAATAATTGGTGATGATCCTTATTCTTTGGGTTATCTTTCCTTGAACCCTACCAATTGCCATCCTTGTTATTGATTTTCTCTCTCTTTCGCCCATCAGAAAACAGTGTTTATTTCATTTATGACAACTTAGTTGACTTTTTACTTCGAATTGAATGTAAAATATAATCATCACAAATACAGTACACTTACATGGAAGTTTTTCTGTATTTGAGTGTGTTTTTTATGTTTGACGTAACTTCTACTTTTAATGTGTACCATGTTATAAGTGGTCTAAGTGTTCCATCACTTTGTGCTTGACAGAATGTAGGGTATCTCAATAAGGATGAGTGTATTCAACTATTTGAGGAACTAAATAAATACAGGTATCCATGGTCCAACCTCATCTATATACTGTCAATCTTCCATGTTTTATCTTAAGGTCATTTTAGTCGAATGTGAAAGAGGATGCTTTAAGTAGAACAGATACATTGAGAAGTAGTTGATTGAGAATATTACTTTGTCATGCAGTGTCTAGGATTGGCTTGGATTGGATAACTCCTAGATTCTATGAATGTTGAATGAAGAAATGGATGTCAACTTGCATAGTTTGTCCAAGTAGAAAGTAGAATATCCATTAGTCATGAAAAAAAAATTTGCCCACCCAGTCCTACCATTTTTCTAGGGATTTGAAGGGACAAGTTTCTTTGATGACAATTCATCTTCTACCTTCAACTTAGACAAACTATGGAAGTTAACATCCATTTATTCATTCAACATTCATTGAACCTAGGGAGTTATCCAATTCAAGCTAACCCTAGACACCAAACGAGGCCTGAAGTTTATTCTGGCCTGGGAATAGCTTGTTGAGTTTTTAACATGCATTTGCACTTTTGAAATTTCTTTTAAGTTATCTGCTCTCCATATTTTGAGCTGCTCTTACAAAATCCGTGTCAGATCAGTTTTAGTTGTGGGCTCACCCAGGTCCGTTACACAACAATGTTAAAACAGTTTGCAATAGTTTGGTCCCGTGCCTGTTTTGTATTTGCTTCAGATACCAACTAGTTACTTATTACACTGTGTCAGTGATACATTGTCTTGCAAATGTTTCCATGAGTGAACCGTATTGTGTGTGTGTGTGTGTTTAATATTTTGCTATATTGATCTTGCAAAGCAGGGAGCCTTGTTGGCTTGGGGTCGCCCTTTTTATTGATCTTGCTGATGTTGACCTATGCCTTTGTTTAAATGGTTTTTAGGACTTTGCCAAAAATGACAAGAGAGGAATTTGGGCTGATATTTGATGAGCTGGATGACAGTGGAGACTTCAAGGTAGATTAAGTTGCTTGTAGGCATTTATTTAGACTATTTTCAGTATCTTTTATGCAGTATAAATTTGAAATTTTCATATGATTGGTTTAAAATAGCTTTGATGGCCTCTTTCTGATATGTTATTATTATTTTACATTATACTGCCCTTCTTTGATACAAGCTCATGTTAGCATCAAGTATGTCTTGCAAGTTTTGCAACTCCATTTTTTGCGAAGTTTCATGTGGTTATTATCATTTGTGGACTCTACGCCCCTGATTTATTTGTTGGATGTTTATTTGTTTCACTGGTAGATCAACTTAGAAGAATTCTTTGATCTTTGCAATGCCATTGCCCTAAAATTCCCGAAGGAGGATACTGTAAGTTGAATTTATTCGGATCCAAAGCACGAGAAAATTGCTTGTTATTATTTTATATGATGGTGAACTGCTCTGATACTGCACTTTTGATGCTTTAAATTTTGGGTGCAGCCCTCTTTGCTTGAAAAGTTCCCGTCATTCTACCATTCATTGTTCTCCGAAAAGTTGAAGGCCTTCGTACGGAGTCCCATATTTGGATACATAATATCCTTTATACTCATACTCAACCTGGCTACTGTTATTGTAGAAACAACGGTATGGCTTGAAATTCAACATAACTTGCACTAGTGCTTTACAGAAATCATAGTTTGTTTACACACACTTGCATGTGTACTATAATAAATTTAACTTGAAATTTTAAATTGTCAAGTTATAATAGACTATAGGTTATAATTGTGTCAACGCAACACGGTCATCTACCTTTCGTGCCAATGCCACATGATTACTGATCGCGCCCATTCTTGTTGTATTCAAGTTGTGGTTAACCCAATACACAGACTGTTTACGGGTTTAAGGGGCACGATCATACTTAATACTAATCTGCTAACTTCTTGTTCTGGAGTTGTTATTGTGTCATATAAAAACTGGCCACCCCTTCGGAGCCACTCTTCTTTAGGGGGCACAAAGCCTCCTATCAAGGGGCTCAAGGCCTCCATCTCAAGGGACAATGTCATGGCCCAAGTTTATGTGTATCTTATGCTCATATGTTGAGTCCCACATCCGCTATGTACTTGGAAATATAAGATGGAAGGAGCTCATGGCAATACTCTTGGTCGACATTTGGGTCCCCCATCTCAGGGGATGGTGGAACCCCCATCCCCCCCAATCTAAATGTGGTTGGAGAACCTTTTTTAAATGTTCAACTTTTTTATTTGTTCCTTCAGTTTTTTCTTTTAAATAATTTTGTAGTATACCAGGTCCTTATCAGATTTCACATTAGATTATCGGTTCTGATAATGATTGGAGTATCATTAATACTTCTACACACTATATAAGAAGGACTTGACTATTTTTTATTTACATCAACTTTGCTTTGACATACATGGGAAATATAATGAATGGTTCTGGTATGAAGCTTGAGAGAAACATTGATGCTTGTGCAGTTGCTCTCTGGTATTGAAAAAGATATTTGAGAACCAAAATTACATGCCTACATTTGTTCCTTATGTGTTGATAATATATGCTTGTCAATACAAGAAAACTGTCTTAATTACATTTGTGTGTGATCTGCACCATGCGTCATTATCTACAAAGGTTTAAATGGAATGTTACGCCACGTTCTTGTTAACCATGATTTGAATCATTTGAACATTTGATGCCTCATTATTAATAGCTCTGATTGCATATAAGTCAATTATCATGATGCATGCTAATTTGAATTTGGGCGTTCAGCTTGATATAGAAAACAGTACTGCTCAAGAGGTATGGCAAGTGGCGGAGTTTGTTTTTGGTAAGGGCTTGCGACAACAATAATTCTTCTGGTACTGTAGTTATTGGAATAGGAGTTGAATAATGAACCATATAGTTGCCACACAAAATTTACTTCTGGTTTGGAAGGTATTTATAGCCAGCTAAATTGTAGGATGTTCTAGAACTTGTGGCTGGAGGTCATTTGCATCCAAAGTTTAGCAAATTCATGTTTTTCAACCAATAAAGTACTTCAATTTCCAGTTTCTGGTTGCAAATCTACAGAATGTGTAAATTATCTTGTAATTTTTGACGATCATGTGCATTTTCGTTTCGTTCTTCACTCGGCCAATGGGTGAAGTCAGTTATTGAGAGCTATTTTTGAGGACCTCAGCTTTAACTTGTTCAAATGGTTTGCTTTGTGCCCCACAGGGTGGGTATATGTACTGGAAATGGCTCTGAAAGTCTATTCTTTTGGATTTGAGAACTATTGGAGGGATGGCCAAAATCGCTTTGATTTTGTGGTGACATGGATAATAGGTAACCAGTACTGGACAGCCACATCACTGTTTCTTCTGATCTAATATTAAACTTTTGTCCTTATCATCAATATGTTTTCGAAGAAATTGTTCTATAATGTTTTATAATGATATTTGTTATTAAAAATAATTCCAATCATATAAAGCTCTTCTAAGTATTGGTCGATATACAATTCGACTCTGTTTCCCTTGCAAATTATTTTGCATATACCTCACTGTTGTCATGATTAGTGCAATTCACTTAATTGTAGGATTGATTAGTTGATGACTAATAGATCACTTACCTATTAGTCCGATTCACTTGAGGCTATGTTTGGTATGCGATTTCTAGTTGTAATTGAATTTGGATTTTATATGCATCTTTCTTAGCATTATTAGCTTGTATTGTATTTCAGCGACAAATGGTTATTACTTTTGCAGTTATTGGGGAAACTGTAACTTTTGTGGCTCCTGAAGGACTAACTTTTCTTTCAAATGGAGAATGGTAGGGAATGAAATTCTTATACGCTGTGCTATTAGCTTTCTTATATTTCCTCAATGTACTGGTCCTAATGTTTTTCAATGAATTTCTTGTTTTCTTGTTATCAGGATTCGCTACCTTCTCATTGCAAGAATGTTAAGATTGATTAGGCTCCTGATGCATATCCAGCGCTGCCGGGCATTTGTTGCTACCTTCTTAGCCCTTATACCGAGTTTGATGCCATATCTTGGAACCATATTCTGTGTCTTGTGTATGTATTGTATACTTGGTGTACAGGTAATACAGTGTTCTCTAAACTTGTGTTTGAAACTTTGTTGATGAAAAGACTTTCATTAAAATAAAATAAAAAAGGTGAACAAAAACAGAAAACAAGGTGTCCTCTGGCCAAGCTCTTAAGATTTTAAAGTAGACACCAACAGTACAACAACAACAACAAAGCCTTTTCCCACTAAGTGGGGTCGGCTATATGAATCCTAGAACGCCATTGCGCTCGATCCTGTGTCATGTCCTCCGTTAGATACAAGTACTCTTTTCTTAGAGTCTCTTCCAATGTTTTCCTAGGTCTTCCTCTACCCCTTCGGCCTTGGACCTCTGTCCCGTGGTCGAAAGTAGACACCAACAGTCAACGAATTAAATCACTGACTACCACAACATTAATCTAAGGCACTCCAGATTTCCAGTTACACCGTTGTTTTTTTGGTTGTACAAAAGTCAAAAACCAAAAAGTATAACTGTATAAGTAATTTTTCTTTTTAATTGTATAATATGTGTACCATGAACAAATATGCTTCATATATCCAAATAGGCGCTAATGGTGTCTTGTATTGTGATGAAGCGTCCAGAACAAATATAACAAAAATTAAACTAAAACCAAAAGGAGAATACAAATTCCCAATCCCAAAAGAGCAAAGAACGTATCTGGAAAAAAGAAGAGAAACCTAGACTCGGCCAAATCCTTGGTGCGTTTGGACGAGGGACTTTTAAATTCCATGGAAGTTAGGCTAAATTTGTTAGGTATGCACTACAAAAATTATGGAGGGACTTGAAAATGTCTAGATGCAATACATTTGAGAGAACTTTTCATTTTCAAGCTGTCTTTTTGAAAGTCCTTTGTTTAATATCATAGTGCACTTTCTAGACTTTAGTATTAGCTTTGTAGTTTTTGAGTTGTTCACTTTAGCCCATGCTTATTCGAGGGACGCCTTTCTGAGGCAGACAGTGGTTAATGAATGCATTAGAAATTATATGGCGTGACATCTTCCAAACCGATTGATGATATACTTACATTTCTGAAATTATATTAACTTTCAATCTGTTAGCTAATGTTATATCTGTCTCTAAGAACTTCTTTCCTTTTAAATTTGTAGATATTCGGTGGAATGGTGAATGATGGAAATACCTCTTTGGAAGGATCTGAGCTTTATGAGAATGAGTATCCTTTGTCATTGATGGAACTGTTGACACAAAACCTGCGATATTTGATAGAATATCGAACAGGATGGCTCTTATCTTTTTTAGCAGCCCTTAAGTAGAATATTGATAAAAATGGCATAGATACTGTAGAACTCTGGGGAAAATTCCTTGTTAAATGTCGATTCATTGAATTTCTTGACAAAATCAGTTACTTACTTTTCAACTTCAATGACTACCCCAATGGGATGGTAACACTTTTCAATTTGCTAGTCATGGGAAACTGGCAAGTATGGATGGAGGTACGTAAAATTGTCTCAGCTTTCTCTTTTCTTTTTAGTAATATTGCATATGATAAAATGTGTATCAGAAAGAGAAACCAATGAGACCTATCAAACGTATCAAAGAGATAATGTTGGATCGTGCAATATTCATCTTGACAAGAAATTATCTACATGATAAAATATGTATCACAATGGATATATAGCTCAGTTAGGTAGATCTACTTGTTTACACGTGCGGCAGTGTTTTTCAGACTTTTTAGTTTTAGGAATGCATAAAGTAATAGCCTACGAAAAATTACATTGTTAGTCAGTTGAATAAATTTGACATGTATCGGGTATACGCCCGAACCGATGAATACCTCATTCCCTTATGATACACCAGATCCTGTTCGGTTATTACTCATTCATCGGTTATACGCTTCTCTAGGTTTTTGACTTTCGCATAATTTTAGCATACATTTGTTATTATACATTCCTGCTCTGTAAGGAATCCCAAGCACTTTTTAAGCAATAATATTAATAACCATTTTCAAAGTACATATTGTTGGTGAAGTTTTTTTTTTTTGAACCATATGGTTTAGGAGCATCTCAAAAATTAAATCAATTTTGTATCATATTTTTACCAAATTAAATTATAGATGAAATAATTGCTATTATGACCCTAATCATATGTTTTACCATTTCAGAGTTATCAGGAACTAACAGGAACTTGGTGGAGCATTATATATTTTGTCAGTTTTTATCTTATAACCGTCTTACTGCTATTGAATTTGGTGAGCTACCGAAATGGCACTTCAATGTTTCATCTGTTTTTTGTTTCATGTGTTGTAGACGCACAATACTCTGTTACACGCACCCACTTATTTGAAGAGCACAACAATCATAGTCAGTTATTTTCTATGATGATTAGGGGAACGGGTTGCTATCACCTGACTCAACCCGAAATTTAACTGAGCAGGGTTTTTAGACCAGCTAATTTCCTTGCACTTGGCAAAGTAGAGGACTGTAAATTGAAGCCCACATAAGGCCCCCTTAAAAAATAAAAATAAAATTGTTTGTGATAAACTCAAACCATGGATGTTGTCCTATATAATATAAACCCAATCAGTAAGCAAAGGGAAATATCAAGTTCTTTTTCAGTATGTTTCTTTTCTGGATTATAACTAAAGGATTTGAAACTAAGGTGCATATGTCCGACAACATTATGTTTTAGGGGTGCTAGTTTTTCCCGCGACATTCATTTTCATTATATAAGAATTTTGTATCGTCATGCATCTCTCAGTTTCCCTAAAGAAATTACAGAATTTAGACTAGGAAGTTTGAGTTTTCGTGTTTTGTTTCCATGTAATTTCAGGTCGTGGCTTTTGTCCTGGAGGCTTTCTTTGCTGAAATGGATCTTGAGTCATCAGAAGAAAGTGAAGAAAATGGGAAGGTCAGTATCTTTTGTGAAATTTATTTTCCATGAAGAAAAAAAAAAAAAAATTTAGCTCCGACACCGATTCATGAAAAAGATCTCACACTTTCTATAGGAATACAAATGAACAGGAGAGCGTGGCATCTATTTCTTCATGTAACTCTATTTGGAAATCAACTTTGTTTTTAGTATACAAAAGTAGGATTAAGGGTACTTTAAAAATATTGTGGAGGTTGGGGTTATTATTATTCATATGATTCCGGTTTCCCTTAATTCCTGCCGTTGGGACTCCTTGTGTAAACTTCTATTGAATGTACATTTTCAAATAAAAACCAATTAATACCACCACTATGTTGCTTAAAATGTCGATGTTTCCCAATATTGTTCGTGCATGAAATGGATGATTTGAAAGCTGGTTACTTTGTTTTGATCCAAAAAACTTTTATGCTCTCTATAAAGTACCAGCAAAAGGGGTTTTTTACAGAATTTGGTTTTTGTACGGAGTTTTTCGTTAATGTATTCTGAGCATTAAAATACTTTATCTCATGCCAACCTTGAATTTTTAGGATGAAAAAATGGTTTAGAAACTTATAGTTTACCTTTCTCCATCGATATTCATTGCTCCTTTTGCTTTTTTTGTCCTATTATCATGGGTCATATATAATTGGCATGTAACCACTAACGATTCAGAGCTCCTGAATGATTAAGTTGCATCCTGTTTTATTTATTTAGGAAGAGGAAGGAGTAAAAGATCGACGTCGACCTTTGGGGTAAGTATTTCAAGAAATTTGTGGATGCGTAAAGTTGGTACCTAAGCCTATTTTTAAAGTGTTATAGATAGTCGAAACTCATATCTTGAGTTTTGTGCAGCTCCAAAACTCGGAGCCAGAGAATTGATGTTCTTCTTCACCATATGCTGAGTTCGGAGCTAACTGAGACACAACCCTCCAATGGAGCATAGAGCTTCCTTCTTTCCATCAAGGTAATTTTTATTTTTTTTGGCTTTTTCGTGTTACCGTCAAATTTGTTCCTTCATAAAACAAATGAGAAATTATGACAATGGTTATCGAAGAGGAAAACACATTTTCACTCTCTTCATACACCTCACCAATACCTAGACCCTGTAGGCACACGTTTTCTTCACCCTAAAACACTCGAGTAAACCCTAACCCACCTTAAACTCACAAGCTCACTCATTGGTGTAATGGGTGCTAGTAAACCCTAAGCCGCCCTGTAACTCGAAATTCACACATTAGTGCCAGGAAGTTATTCATGAATGGATGCTCAAGTTGTTAACAAGTTCAATGGGGGAAATTGGCAATATAATCTAGTTGCATTTATGTGCTTCTTGGCAGATTGTCTTTGTGGAGCTAGAAAACGGTGACGGAAATATCAACGAAGCGAGCTGCCTTTGTCTTCAGATTCTCCAGCTGGACTAAGTTCAAATCATTTTGGAAGTGAGACATTGCTGGATTCGAATACACAGTTGTTGCTCATGCACTATGTTTTGGCCGTTGAGGTTCGATCAATCAGTGATTTTACCACTCGTCTGTTTCTGGTAATTAATTTTGTTCTTTCATTACAATTTTTGCTTCTGGATATGCTCGCTTTTCATCAAATTTGTATCGTTAATTGATTGTACAAATGTAACCACGAAATGGTAATCGAGCCTATCAATGGCATCGCCTGTACATTCATATTTTTTTAAGACTTGTAAATTTGTAATGAGCGAATCAGCCAACGATCTTTGGCGTCTTAACATTTTTATCTTTAACTCGCGGCGCATGCATGTTGTTCAAGGTTTTCTGTAGAACCTTTTGTTCTTAATCGAAAAAAATAATAATATATATATATATAGAAAAAAATGTACAAGCTTGCAGTTGATTTCACAGTTTGTGTTTATTATTCACCTACTGAAATTTGAAAAAAAAAATTGAAATTTTGTTTCGTAACTAGCTTCAGTTTTTTTTTTTAAAAAAAAAAAAACTAATGTCTTGAGATTTCAAAATTTGGCTGTGAGTTTTTATTTATTGGGGTTCATTGTTCATTTTTCAAATTTCAAAAAAGTGAATTAAAAACCAAAAATTGAAAATGAAATGGTTATCAAACGACTTCTTATACAAAATATACACGTGTTGCTCAATAAATTGTAAATCTGCTTTCAAATACATTATAAAGATTTCCTTAATGCTCACAAAAAATATTTCGAGAAAATAAAAAATTTGCATTTTATACAAAAAAAAAAGTAGATTAGACTCACGGTTTTCAGTCGATTTTGCAACTTCGTACATAATCACCGTTCAATCTATTTATTTTCACATTCGCTTCACTGTGAAGTTTTGAAAATTAAGGTGAGACTTCCGTTGAGATTATTGAGTATCGAACCCCATTTAACAATATTTTGAGACTCACTACTAAGTTTTTCACTTATTGTTTTTTTTTTCGGTTCAAATATTTTCCTCAATATATATTTGTTGCTCAATAAACTGTAAAAGTGCATCCAAATTCCTTAAAAAGTTTTAATGCTCAGGAAAAATATTTGGCAAAAATAAAAAATTTGCATTTTTGTCAAAAAAACATTGAGTGTTAGGTAGGCTTGACGCATGCAAAACTAGGCGAATTCAGCTCAAGTAGAACGAGACGAACCATGACAATCAAAACAAGACGGGCTCTGCTCACAGTGCTCAGAAAATGAGTCGGGTTCCACGCACAGAAAAATATATTTTGAAGAAATGAATATGATAGTTTGTTGTAGTGGTGACAGAATGAAACTACTCGGGACACGTGGAATCCCATGTGAATCAGCAAGGACGACCTTGCAAGTCTAAATACTCTTGGGTGACAGATAGTGAAGTAGTACTATGAGGGAAGGGTGAAATGAACCCCATTAGGGAGTGAAATAGAACATGAAAAGTAAGCTCCCAAGCAGTGGGAGGAGCCCAGGGCTCTGATCGCGTGCCTGTTGAAGAATGAGCGGACGACTCATAGGCAGTGGCTTGGTTGCTTTGTCACCTTAGAATTTCTCAGTAAAATGGTATTTTCTAGTAGTAGTGACAAAAAATAAATAATAGTTCAATTGCAATGATCTCAATTTAGTAAAAAACTTTAGAAAATGATTAGGCGAGATTAGCTCTTTGTTAATAGTCGTGTGCGAGGTACCAACCCTCTCCCGAAGGAGAAATGACCGTTGCACCCAGAAACCCCCGCCTGTCCTCTCTCTACTAGTTTTTATTAATAATATGAAGAAAAAGAAAAAGTACAATAGGCGAGGGGACTAGGCCAATACCCACTGAAAAACAATTAACAAAAGCGATATGTTATGGTTCATGAATTCTTAGCTTCAGTCACTTGAAATTCTTTTTCAGTAATTCTGCTACTCATGTAGTGCTCTAGTCTTGATCTAAAAGCGTTAAGATTTCACGTTCACAGAAAAAAAAAAAAAAAAAAAACTTTTAAGATTTCACTGCCAACATCCACCTCATCATCATCATCATCATCATCATTCTGCTCCTCTTGATCACTGACAATACTGGACTGCATCTCCTGGTTGACATTTCCTCTGATCAGTCTTGGCTGGCTCCATGCTTGTAACTTTTGTTTATTTATTACACGACAAAGAAGATAGTTTTGCCTGCAGACATGAAACGCACGTACAAGGTAAGGGAGCGCTTTTTAACTTTAATCAGCATATAATAAATCATTTGAATCAATCCCCCATAATTAATCCCTCCCTTTTCCACACAAAGAATGTTTGAAATAGTTCTTAATCAACTGGTTATGGAGAAAATTCAAGGGAGTTTTAACGAAAAGCCCGCGGTACTGTTCACTTTAACGAAAAACCATATTTTTACACTAAAAAGTCAAACATGGCACTATTCACTTTACCCTTTATTTTGTCCTTATCATTAAAACTGAAAGTTTTCAAGCCCTTTTCATTAGTTTTCCTAAAATTCAATTAAAAGTTAATCACTATTAAACTGAGAAACTTTAAATTTTGAAAAATAACTCGCTTCGTTAAGATGATAAATATGAAAAATTCAGATCGTAAATTATTTTTTGACTTTGAATGTAAGGATATTTAGCATTCATAATCTATATATGTATTAATTCAAACAAAGAACAACATCGTTATTAAACGGTGATTCCAATACATGAAACCCTAATCAAACAAGAAAAAGTTACGTAAAGTATTCATAAGTAGTATTAAAAATAAATAAACCCTGTTTAACAGAAACTGACGAAAGATGGAACCAAATTTATCAAAGATAGCTGCAGCAAACCAAACCACTCAATGACGAACATGCATGAATAAACAAGTTTGGGAAATTAATAAAGAACAAACAAAGACAATCTCCAAGAATTATACTGGAAGAAGAAGAATTAAAACGATTATTCAAGACATTTCCTTGAGCTCTCAACATTATAAATGAAAAACAAGGTGTTAATGCAGAAGTCAAAAGATATAATCACTTTCAATTGATAAAACTAAAAGATCACCAAAAAACAAGAACATAGTGTTGATACCTGATAAGAATGCCCAAAAGTCTATTCCTGTTAACTTAGCCTGGTCCTCTCTTGGTGGATTCTTCATCAACTCCTCCTGCTTAACCTCAATTATTTCAGTTGGCACCTCAGTCCTCCCCCTCTTTTTACCAACTTTAATCTCACTTACACCAGTACCGGGGATGGCTGGCACAACAGTTCCCGACCCACCAAACCAATAATTCAAAAATTTCCCCTAACCTTGGCATTGGCACTTTCCGAATGTGTTTGCATTTTATGAATGGCCTCCTACGTTATTTTTGATTAATTTTGCTGGAGTAATGAATAATTTTGATTATCATTTTTAGTAATTCATGTTTTCTTTTTTCAGGCTCTTCAATTTTTGTAAATCCTATTCAAGTTTTTAAAACACATACAATTCATGTTACTAAAAAATATTTCATGATTTTTTATGGTTTTACAGACTCATTGGTTGTAGACCCATTTGTTGGAGATCGAAGAAAAGGAAAGGTGGGAAAGTCTATTCTTGCCATAGAGGTCTTGTTGGCAGTGAGCCTTGAAGAAAACGAAAGGTGAGAATAGCGGAACAGGTGGCTTTTTTCTTTTAGCACCGAGTTATTTCCAAAAATTCCCCTAACCTTAATTAGCATTGGCACTTTTGACACTTTAGGAATGTGTTTGCATTTTATGAATGGCCTCCTATGTTATACATGCAAATAGTTATTAGAACATCTATTTGATGTTTTCTACCTCATCCAACAGCTTAATTACACTTCCATTGTTTTGGTTAGAAGTTAATTAGAAGAGTCTTCATTCCGTCAACATCCTTTCCTTTGCAATTTACGCTGAAAATTACTTGCAAAATGTAATATGAAAGGTTTAGTTGGCATCTTAACTTTCAGAAGCATGAGATGAACAACAATGAATGTGCATGATACTTTTTTTTTTATCCTACTGTGTTGTCTTCATCTTCGGTCTCAAATGCCTTCCTTAAATTCTCTTCATCTAATCTCAAAAGCCATCCTTGCATGTTTCAGCTTTTCAGTACAAACTTTTATGTTTTGGTTTTTCTTTATTTATTTATTATTTTTTTTTTTTTGCGGTTTACCACATATTTGGCTGAGTGGAAAAAAAGTTAGTAATCATTTATGAGCTCAGATTCCTTGAATGCTTAATATTTTAGTTGGAATGAAATGGTGTGCTATGTGATGTGTGGTGTGATTCAAAGATAGATTCAGAGATAGTTGGAATTGATTCCTTGAATATTTCTCACTTTTTTTTTTTTCCAATATTGTAAAGTGGTGTGCTGTGTGCCTTCTTAGTTCGATAATTAAGCTAAGTACCATTTGGAATCGAGCTAAATAATTGATAGAAACATAAACTAGATCTCATTTGGAATATATTCAAGATTTATGAATCAATTTTGGTTGCAGACCTATTCGTCAGAGCTCAAAGAAAAAGGAAGGTGGGGCAAGTGTATTCCTGGTAATGAAAAGATAAGGGAGAGCCAGTGACAAAAATTGGTGAGGATCTGATCTTTCAAAACAAATTCTTCCCTAAAAATTGAAAATTCCATTGGGTTGCTAATTCATGTTTACAATTTTCATTCTCTTCCCCTCTTAAACTATTTTTTTTCAATTGTGTATGAATTGTTGTTTTCACTTGGTTGATGAATCAAAATTGTAATATGAACATGTGCTCTTTTATACATGTGTTAAGTTCCAAATCCAAGTTCATATGCATCTCTAGGTTCATTTCTTTCATTTTTAGAATCCTCAACTCCTACGGTTACTGGTTTTCTTTCATTTCTATTTTCTTTTAGTAATTTATGTTTTAATTTTTCGTTCTCTTTCAATTTTCAGAAATCCGAGTTTTTGAAAACACATACAATTCATGTTACTAACAAACTTTTGATGCTTTTACACGCTTATTGGTTGCAAACCCATTTGTCAAGGCTCGAAGAAAAAGGAAGGTGGGGAAAGTGTATTCTTGCCATAGATTTTCTGTTGGCAGTGAGCCTTGAAGAAAAGGGAAGGTGATAACAGCGGAAGAGGTGGTTTTTTGCTTTTGGCCTTTTGTTTTCTTCATTTTGCTGAATGTTGAGACTTGAGAAAAGAACTAATGTTGAACCCCAAGTTGATGTGAAAACGTAACCTAATCATGTTAGCATACAAACTTGATTGTTATTTTGTTCAATTTACACCTTTACGTTTCTAAATGAATATAAATTTCCATCTTGTATTTGCATTCGAAACCGATGCTCAAAATGCTACCCAATCTATCCCATATTTCATCTATTCCCACTCCCTTATAATCCTAAAAAAAATTAAACGAATTATGCTCCAACCAAATGCTTGACTTTTAAATATTTGACAATTATATAATGTCCATATATAAATTAGAGGCGTTCATATTAAGCTAACTCCACAGGAAACATATCTCACTGGTGCAATAGGAAATGTTGACATTAACAATGAGGTTCTTTTTCCCCATCCGTTGCTTGACATATCTCATAGAAAAATATTTCACTCTGTACGATAAAGAGCAACTAATCAATACGTAGCCATAATCATCTTGACAATTACAAAATAAACAGTGACATATAGACTTTATGGGTATTGTGAATAATGTACATATTGTGATGTAGGTTTTATATTTAGACATTTAAGTTGTTTTGTATTTTGTTACGAGTACTTAATGTTTTCATCTACTTTTTTTGATTTACATCTACTTACCATTGTTCATGGACTTTAGGTAGGAACTTGCATCCAAAATCCCATGTTGTTTGACAATTGCATGAATAACATTTAAATCATTACTTTACGCAAAGTGAAAAGGAAAACATTACAACTTTTTAAGACGTGCATGCTAAAGAAAAAGTTTTTCTTTGCACAATACATTTAGAATATATCTTGACAATTACAATGAAAAAAAATAACACAATACACCTTTAGGGGCGCGTAGCGCCCGTAATGCAAAAATACCTCTCGCACGCACTAATGTGCGTGCGGAGAGGCTAGTATGCTATAAAGCAAATATAATGTCACTCTTTAAAATATATTTTTTTTCACATTATGTCATTCGTTAAATTTGTTAAGCCTTGTTAATTTTAGATATATAAATCTAAGGGATCCAATTCGATAAAATTTAAAAGTTAATTTTGTTGGAATTGGTAAAACTCTTTTGATTAAATCAAAACTAAAGTGTATTACGTTAGTTGAATGAGCAACATCGTAGATTTTAGGGGTTATTTGATAATCATATTATTTTGTTTTTATTCACTTTCTGAAATTTGAAAAAAAATGAAATTTTGTTTGGTAACTAGTTTCAGTTTTCAAAAAAAAAAAAAAAAAACTAATGTCTTATGATTTCAAAATTTGGCCGTGAGTTTTTATTTATTGAGGTTCATTTTTCATTTTTCAAATTTCAAAAAAGTGAATAGAAACAAAAAATTGAAAATGAAATGGTTATCAAATGACTTCTTATACAAAATATACACTTGTTGCTCAATAAATCGTAAATCTACTTTCAAATACATTATAAAGATTTCCTTAATGCTCACGCAAAATATTTCGTGAAAATAAAAAATCTGCATTTTATACAAAAAAAAGTAGATAAGACTCACTATTTTCAGTTAGTTTTGCAAATTTGTACATAATCACCATTCAATCTAATTATTTTCACATTCGCCTCACTGTGAAGTTTTGAAAATTAAGGTGAGACTTTCGCTGAGATTATTGAGTATCGAACCCCATTTAACAATGTTTTCAGACTCACTACTATGTTTTTCACTTATTGTTTTTTTTTTTTTTGGCTCAAATATTTTACTCAATATACATTTGTTGCTCAATAAACTGTAAAAGTGCATCCAAATTCCTTAAAATGTTTAACTTAATGCTCAGGAAAAATATTTGACAAAAATAAAACATTTGCATTTTTGTAAAAATCATGGGTATTAGGTAGGCTTGAAGCATGCAAAACTAGACGGATTCAACTCACGCAGAATGAGGCGAACCATGACATGCAAAACAAGACAAGCTCTTCTCACAATGCTCAGAAAATGAGTTGGGTTCCACGCACGGAAAAATATGTTTTGAAGAAATAAACGTGATAGTTTGTTGTAGTGGTGATAGAAATGAAACTACTCGGGACACGTGGAATCCCATGTGAATCAACAAGGACCACCTTGCAAGGCTAAATACTCTTGGGTGAAAAGAACCCTCATTAGGAAGTGAAATAGAACATGAAAGCTCCCAAGCAGTGGGAGGAGCCTAGGGCTCTGACCCGTGCCTGTTGAAGAATGAGCCGGCGACTCATAGGCAGTGGCTTGGTTGCTTTTTTTTTTTTTTTGGAAAAAGGCTTGGTTGCTTTGTGACCTTAGAATTTGTCAGTAAAATGGTATTTTCTAGCAGTAGTGACAAAAAAAGTAAATAATAGTTCAATTGCAATGATCTTAGTTTAGTAAAAAACTTTAGAAAATGATTAGGCGAGATTAGCTCTTTGTTAATAATTGTGTGCAACGCACCAACCCTCTCCCGAAGGAGAAAGGACCGTTGCACCCAGAAACCCCCGCCCGTCCTTTCTCTACTAGTTTTTATTAATAATTACAACAGGCGAGGAGACTAGGCCAATACTCACTGAAAAACAATTAACGAAAGCGATATGTTATGGTTCATGAATTCTTCAACTTCAGTCACTTGAAATTCTTTTTCCGTAATTCTACTGCTCATGTAGTGCTCTAGTCTTGATCTAAAAGCTTCAAGATTTCATTGCCAACATCCACCTCATCATCATCATCATCATTCTGCTCCTCATGGTCACTGACAATACTGGACTGCATCTCCTGGTTGACATTCCCTCTGATCAGTCTTGGCTGGCTCCATGTTTGTAACTTTTGTTTATTTATTACACGACAAAGAACATAGTTTGCCTGCAAACATGAAACGCACGTACAAGGTAAGGGAGCTGCTTTTTAACTCTAATCAACATATAATAAATCATTTGAATCAATCCCCCATAATTAATCCCTCCCTTTACCATACAAAGAATGTTTGAAATAGTTCTTAATCAACTGGTTATGGAGAAAAATCAATTAAAAGTTAATCACTATTCAACCGAGAAATTTTAAATTTTGAAAGATAACTTGATTCGTCAAGATGATAAATATGAAAAATTCAGATGGTAAATTATTTTTTGACTTTGAATGTAAGGATATTTAGCACTCATAATCTATATATGTATTAATTCAGACAAAGAACAACATCGTTATTAAACGGTGATTCCGATTCATGAAACCCTAGTCAAACAAGAAAAAGTTACGTAAAGTATTCATAAGTAGTATTAAAAATAAATAAACCCTGTTTAAACAGAAACTGACGAAGGATGGAACAAAATTTATGAAAGATAGATGCAGCAAACCAAACCACTCAATGACGAACATGCATGAAACAAGTTTGGGAAATTAATAAAGAACAAACAAAGACAATCTCCAAGAATTATACTGGAAGAAGAAGAATTAAACGATTATTCAAGAGTGAAAATTAATTAAGCATGTATTAGTATTACTTACTTTGTTATTCTTGTTCAGAAAGCTATCATCAAGTCGAAACTCATACATGACCCAATCTCCTTTTGCCTTAGACGTCGAACCTTCTTTCGGAACATAGGAAAACATTCGCTTAAACCCGATACGAGTCTCAGTCGATTCACGAGGATCAAGTTTAGCCTTGACAGGCTTATCGTTCTGGCTTTTCCATGTAACGCATCCTCCAGATGAGGTCCTATCTACCCGTGAACCCTTCTCCGTCTTCTTCTTTAACACGGTGAAAAAGTAGAGACATCTTTCACTAGTTTGATCGAACAACTGCCTCCATGTTTTTTCGTTTCCATAAAGATCGCACTCAATCACGGCATTGCAAGAAAGCGGTAGACCATGAACCTTGTTGTAAAGAAAGTGAAGCAAAAGCTCTTTGTCGGATGGTTCGAAGTGGCATCCGACTGGTAATCCCAGGCTGCTAGCAGTCTCCATGATAATGAAGCTTGTATGTTGAAGATTCAATCGTCTCGAGGCTCGAAAGAACAGCGCGGATGTGCAGGTTGTAGGTTCAGGTTGTATGAAAACAAGACGAGGCAAAATAAATGGAAAGTAGCGGCTAGGTTTTGTTTCAGAAAACTTGGAAGTCAAGGAAAGATGCTAATTAGTGCAAATGCACTGGGTTTTGGATGATATATGTACTAGAGAATGCCGGTTGCTTACTGCGCGTAATGTAATCAACAAAAGCAAAAAAAAATGAGACGGTATTTCAAGGAGTTAAATCACAGCCGTTCATTGCTAGAAATATTTTTTCATGGGCTTGGGTCCTAGACCATCCTTTTTTCGGTTCGGGTAAATTAATGTCCTGATTTTTTGGTTAGGGTAATTGTCTGTATGATAAGAGTTTCAATTTTATAATATATTTTTACCGTACATTATTTATGTTATGAGAGATTTTTGGCTCAAATATTTTACTTTATATATATTTGTTGCTCAATAAACTGTAAAAGTGCATCCAAATTCCTTAAAATGTTTAACTTAATGCTCAGGAAAAATATTTGACAAAAATAAAAAATTTGTATTTTTGTCAAAAATCATGGGTAGGCTTAACGGACTTAACGCATGCAAAACTAGGCAGATTCAGCTCATGCAGAACAAGGCGAACCATGACACGCAAAACAAGACGGCCTCTGCTCACAGTGCTCAGAAAATGAGTTGGGTTCCATGCACGGAAAAATATATTTTGAAGAAATGAATATGATAGTTTGTTGTAGTGGTGATAGAAATGAAACTACTCGGGACATGTGGAATCCCATGTGAATCAGCAAGGACCACCTTACAAGGCTAAATACTCTTGGGTGAAAAGAACCCTCATTAGGGAGTGAAATAGAACATGAAACAGTAAGCTCCCAAGCAGTGGGAGGAGCCTAGGGCTCTGACCCGTGCCTGTTGAAGAATGAGCCGACGACTCATAGGCAGTGGCTTGGTTGCTTTTCTTTTTTTTTTTGGAAAAAAAGCTTGGTTGCTTTGTCACCTTAGAATTCGTCAGTAAAATGGTATTTTCTAGTAGTAGTGACAAAAAAGTAAATAATAGTTCAATTGCAATGATCTCAGTTTAGTAAAAAACTTTAGAAAATGATTAGGCGAGATTAGTTCTTTGTTAACAGTCGTGTGTAAGGCACCAACCCTCTCCCGAAGGAGAAATGACCGTTGCACCTAGAAACCCCCGCCCGTCCTTTCTCTACTAGTTTTTATTAAGGAGAAATTAGGTTCACATCCTTTTTTTTGCTACTCCATTGATTAAAATCCTATTCATTTTCAATTTTTGATCAAGGTCCTTGGGTATTAATAATATCATTAATTATTTGAATAATAAAATATTTTTATTTTTAAATATATTCCTTTAGTGTTAAAAATGTTACAACTAGTATATTTATATTTATGGCTAAATTTTTTATCATATATTTTTATTTTTAGTTTGTACCTATTTTTAATTTGCAAATATTTTTTAATTTGTACCAATTTTCTTTTCATTTTTTATTTGTTCCCATATATTAGTTTCTTTTTGTGCCCATATTTTTTAAAGTTTTATTTGTGTTTGTACCCATGTGTATACCGTCACGTGACATTGTATATTTAATCAATGATAGAAAAATTACATATGGTATATTTATGTTTTATGCCTAAACTTTGTATCATATATTTATATTTTTAGTTTGTACCCACTTTTAATTTGCAACATTTTTTTTAAAATTTGTAGTATTTTCTTTTTAGTTTTATTTTGTACCCATGTATTAATTTCTTTTAGCGCCTATATTTTTAAAAAAATTCATTTGTACTCATAATTTTTTTAATCTTTTATCTATACCCTAATTTATTTATAATGTACCCATTCTTCTTTATTAATGTACCACTTTGTTATATGTGAAATGTACCAAATTTTTTTTGTAAAATGTACCAATTTTTTTTAACACTATGGGTACATTCTTTTGCCATTTATTATTTCTTATTTTTTTACATAGTTTTTATCCATTTATTCAATCAAAATGTTTGAATTTTTTTATTGTAACTGTTTCTAATAGTATTATAATTAGGGGATTTAAATTTATAGGATTATAAATCTCATAAAATATCAAACAATTAATGTTAAAACTATAAAAATATAAATAGTAATAGTAATATAATGAGGTGTACAAAGTCAAAGGACTTTGATCAAACTTTGAATACTATTAAGGTTTTAATCAAAGAATGTTAAGGATTAGGGACCGCATCCAAAGTATCCCTATATTTTTAGTTTGAACCCACTTTTAATTTGCAAATTTTTTTTTAAATTTGTAGTATTTTCTTTTTAGTTTTATTTTGTACCCATGTATTAATTTCTTTTAGCGCCTATATTTTAAAAAAAATTCATTTGTACTCATAATTTTTTTAATCTTTTATCTATACCCTAATTTATTTATAATGTACCCATTCTTCTTTATTAATGTACCACTTTGTTATATGTGAAATGTACCAATTTTTTTTTGTAAAATGTACCAATTTTTTTTAACATGGGTACATTCTTTTGCCATTTATTATTTATTATTTTTACATAGTTTTTATCAATTTATTCAATCAAAATGTTTGAATTTTTTTATTGTAACCGTTTCTAATAGTATTATAATTAGGGGATTTAAATTTATAGGATTATAAATCTCATAAAATATCAAACAATTAATGTCAAAACTATAAAACTATAAATAGTTATAGTAATATAATGAGGTGTACAAAGTCAAAGGACTTTGATCAAACTTTGAATACTATTAAGGTTTTAATCAAAGAATGTTAAGGATTAGGGATAGCATCCAAAGTATCCCTTTTATTAATAATATGAAGAAAAAGAAAAAGTACAATAGGCGAGGGGACTAGGCCAATACCCACTAAAAAACAATTAACGAAAACGATATGTTGTGGTTCATGAATTCTTCAACTTCAGTCACTTGAAATTCTTTTTCCGTAATTCTGCTGCTCATGTAGTGCTCTAGTCTTGATCTAAAAGCTTCAAGATTTCACTGCCAACATCCACCTCATCATCATCATCATCATCATTCTGCTCCTCATGGTCACTGACAATACTGGACTGCATCTCCTGGTTGACATTCCGTCTGATCAGTCTTGGCTGGCTCCATGCTTGTAACTTTTGTTTATTTATTACACGACAAAGAACATAGTTTGCCTGCAAACATGAAACGCACGTACAAGGTAAGGGAGCTGCTTTTTAACTCTAATCAACATATAATAAATCATTTGAATCAATCCCTCCCTTTACCATACAAAGAATGTTTGAAATAGTTCTTAATCAACTGATTATGGAGAAAATTCAATTAAAAGTTAATCACTATTCAACCGAGAAACTTTAAATTTTGAAAGATAACTTGATTCGTCAAGATGATAAATATGAAAAATTCAGATCGTAAATTATATTTTGACTTTAAATGTAAGGATATTTAGCACTCATAATCTATATATGTATTAATTCAGACAAATAACAACATCGTTATTAAACGGTGATTCCGATTCATGAAACCCTAGACAAACAAGAAAAAGTTACGTAAAGTATTCATAAGTAGTATTAAAAATAAATAAACCCTGTTTAAACAGAAACTGACGAAGGAACCAAATTTATCAAAGATAGCTGCAGCAAACCAAACCACTCAATGACGAACATGCATGAAACAAGTATGGGAAATTAATACAGAACAAACAAAGACAATCTCCAAGAATTATACTGGCAGAAGAAGAATTAAACGATTATTCAAGACTGAAAATTAATTAAGCATGTATTAGTATTACTTACTTTGTTATTCTTGTTCAGAAAGCTATCATCAAGTCGAAACTCATACATGACCCAATCTCCTTTTGCCTTAGACGTCGAACCCTCTTTTGGAACATAGGAAAACATTCGCTTAAACCCGATACGAGTCTCAGTCGATTCACGAGGATCAAGTTTAGCCTTGACAGGCTTATCGTTCTGGCTTTTCCATGTAACGCATCCTCCAGATGAGGTCCTCTCTACCCGTGAACCCTTCTCCGTCTTCTTCTTTAACACGATGAAAAAGTAGAGACATCTTTCACTAGTTTGATCGAACAACTGCCTCCATGTTTCTTCGTTTCCATAAAGATCGCGCTCAATCACGGCATTGCAAGAAAGCGGTAGACCATGCACCTTGTTGTAAAGAAAGTGAAGCAAAAGCTCTTTGTCGGATGGTTCGAAGTGGCATCCGACTGGTAATCCTAGGCTGCTAGCAGTCTCCATCATAATGAAGCTTGTATGTTGAAGATTCAATCGTCTCGAGGCTCGAAAGAACAGCGCAGATGTGCAGGTTGTAGGTTCAGGTTGTATGAAAACAAGACGGGGCAAAATAAATGGAAAGTAGCGGCTAGGTTTTGTTTCAGAAAACTTGGAAGTCAAGGAAAGATGCTAATTACTGCAAATGCACTGGGTTTTGGACGATATATGTACTAGAGAATGCCGGTTGCTTACTGCGCGTAATGTAATCAACAAAAGCAAAAACAAATGAGAAGGTATTTCAAGGAGTTAAATCACAGTCGTTCATTGCTAGAAATTTTTTTCATGGGCTTGGGTCCTAGACCATCGTTTTTTCGGTTCGGGTAAATTAATGTCCTGATTTTTCGGTTAGGGTAATTGTCTGTATGATAAGAGTTTCAATTTTATAATATATTTTTACCGTACACTATATAGAATTGAAGTTGTTATTTACGGTATGAGAGATTTTCGGCTCAAATATTTTACTCAATAAACTGTAAAAGTGCATCCAAATTCCTTAAAAAGTATAACTTAATGCTCAGGAAAATATTTGACAAAAATAAAAAATTTGTAGTTTTGTCAAAAATCATGGGTAGGCTTGACACATGCAAAACTAGGTAGATTCAGCTCATGCAGAACAAGGCGAACCATGACACGCAAAACAAGACGGGCTCTGCTCACAGTGCTCAGAAAATGAGTTGGGTTCCACGCACGGAAAAATATATTTTGAAGAAATGAATATGATAGTTTGTTGTAGTGGTGATAGAAATGAAACTACTCAGGACATGTGGAATCCCATGTGAATAAGTAAGGGCCACCTTGCAAGGCTAAATACTCTTGGGTGAAAAGAACCCCCCCTTAGGGAGTGAAATAGAACATGAAACAGTAAACTCCCAAGCAGTAGGAGGAGCCTAGGGCTCTGACCTGTGCCTGTTGATGAATGAGCTGGCGACTCATAGGCAGTGGCTTGGTTGCTTTTTTTTTTTTTTTTTTGGAAAAAAGCTTGGTTGCTTTGTCACCTTAGAATTTCTCAGTAAAATGGTATTTTCTAGTAGTAGTGACAAAAAAAGTAAATAATAGTTCAATTGCAATGATGTCAGTTTAGTAAAAAAACTTTAGAAAATGATTAGGCGAGATTAGCTCTTTGTTAATAGTCGTGTGCAAGGCACCAACCCTCTCCCGAAGGAGAAAGGATAGTTGCACCCAGAAACCCCCGCTCGTCCTTTCTCTACTAGTTTTTATTAATAATATGAAGAAAGAGAAAAAGAAAAAGTACAACAGGCGAGGGGACTAGGCCAATACCCACTGAAAAACAATTAACGAAAACGATATGTTGTGCTTCATGAATTCTTCAGCTTCAGTCACTTGAAATTCTTTTTCCGTAATTCTGCTGCTCATGTAATGCTCTAGTCTTGATCTAAAAGCTTCAAGATTTCACTGCCAACATCCACCTCATCATCATCATCATTCTGCTCCTCATGGTCACTGACAATACTGGACTGCATCTCCTGGTTGACATTCCTTCTGATCAGTCTTGGCTGGCTCCATGCTTGTAACTTTTGTTTATTTATTACACGACAAAGAACATAGTTTGCCTGCAAACATGAAACGCACGTACAAGGTAAGGGAGCTGCTTTTTAACTCTAATCAACATATAATAAATCATTTGAATCAATCCCTCCCTTTACCATACAAAGTATGTTTGAAATTGTTCTTAATCAACTGATTATGGAGAAAATTCAATTAAAAGTTAATCACTATTCAACCGAGAAATTTTAAATTTTGAAAGATAACTTGATTCATCAAGATGATAAATATGAAAAATTCAGATCGTAAATTATATTTTGACTTTAAATGTAAGGATATTTAGTACTCATAATCTATATATGTATTAATTCAGACAAATAACAACTTCGTTATTAAACGGTGATTCCGATTCATGAAACCCTAGTCAAACAAGAAAAAGTTACGTAAAGTATTCATAAGTAGTATTAAAAATAAATAAACCCTGTTTAAACAGAAACTGACGAAGGATGGAACCAAATTTATCAAAGATAGCTGCAGCAAACCAAACCACTCAATGACGAACATGCATGAAACAAGTTTGGGAAATTAATAAAGAACAAACAAAGACAATCTCCAAGAATTATACTGGAAGAAGAAGAAGAATTAAACGATTATTCAAGACTGAAAATTAATTAAGCATGTATTAGTATTACTTACTTTGTTATTCTTGTTCAGAAAGCTATCATCAAGTCGAAACTCATACATGACCCAATCTCCTTTTGCCTTAGACGTCGAACCCTCTTTTGGAACATAGGAAAACATTCGCTTAAACCCGATACGAGTCTCAGTCTATTCACGAGGATCAAGTTTAGCCTTGACAGGCTTATCGTTCTGGCTTTTCCATGTAACGCATCCTCCAGATGAGGTCCTCTCTACCCGTGAACCCTTCTCCGTCTTCTTCTTTAACATGGTGAAAAAGTACAGACATCTTTCACTAGTTTGATCGAACAACTGCCTCCATGTTTCTTCGTTTCCATAAAGATCGCACACAATCACGGCATTGCAAGAAAGCGGTAGACCATGCACCTAGTTGTAAAGAAAGTGAAGCAAAAGCTCTTTGTCGGATGGTTCGAAGTGGCATCCGACTGGTAATCCCAGGCTGCTAGCAGTCTCCATGATAATGAAGCTTGTATGTTGAAGATTCAATCGTCTCGAGGCTCGAAAGAACAGCGCGGATGTGCAGGTTGTAGGTTCAGGTTGTATGAAAACAAGACGGGGCAAAATAAATGGAAAGTAGCGGCTAGGTTTTGTTTCAGAAAACTTGGAAGTCAAGGAAAGATGCTAATTAGTGCAAATGCACTGGGTTTTGGATGATATATGTACTAGAGAATGCCGGTTGCTTACTGCGCGTAATGTAATCAACAAAAGCAAAAAAAAATGAGACGGTATTTCAAGCAGTTAAATCACAGTTCATTGCTAGAAATATTTTTTCATGGGCTTGGGTCCTAGACCATCATTTTTTCGGTTCGGGTAAATTAATGTCCTGATTTTTCGGTTAGGGTAATTGTCTGTATGATAAGAGTTTCAATTTTATAATATATTTTTACCGTACATTATTTACGTTATGAGAGATTTTCGGCTCAAATATTTTACTCAATATACATTTGTTGCTCAATAAACTGTAAAAGTGCATCCAAATTCCTTGAAATGTTTAACTTAATGCTCAGGAAAAATATTTGACAAAAATAAAAATTTTTTATTTTTGTCAAAAATCATGGGTAGGCTTGACGCATGCAAAACTAGGCAGATTCAGCTCACGCAGAACAAGGCGAACCATGACACGCAAAACAAGACGGGCTCTGCTCACAGTGCTCAGAAAATGAGTTGGGTTGCACGCACGGAAAAATATATTTTGAAGAAATGAATATGATAGTTTGTTGTAGTGGTGATAGAAATGAAACTACTCGGGACATGTGGAATCCCATGTGAATCAGTAAAGGACCACCTTACAAGGCTAAATACTCTTGGGTGAAAAGAACCCCCATTAGGGAGTGAAATAGAACATGAAACAGTAAGCTCCCAAGCAGTAGGAGGAGCCTAGGGCTCTGACCCGTGCCTGTTGAAGAATGAGCCGGCGACTCATAGGCAGTGGCTTGGTTGCTTTTTTTTTTTTTTTTTGGAAAAAAGCTTGGTTGCTTTGTCACCTTAGAATTTCTCAGTAAAATGGTATTTTCTAGTAGGAGTGACAAAAAAAGTAAATAATAGTTCAATTGCAATGATCTCAGTTTAGTAAAAAACTTTAGAAAATGATTAGGCGATATTAGCTCTTTGTTAATAGTTGTGTGCAAGGCACCAACACTCTCCCTAAGGAGAAAGGACAGTTGCACCCAGAAACCCCCGCCCGTCCTTTCTCTACTAGTTTTTATTAATAATATGAAGAAAAAGAAAAAGTACAACAGGCGAGGGGACTAGACCAATACTTACTGAAAAACAATTGACGCAAACGATATGTTGTGGTATCATGAATTCTTCAGCTTCAGTTACTTGAAATTCTTTTTCCGTAATTCTGCTGCTCATGTAGTGCTCTAGTCTTGATCTAAAAGCTTCAAGATTTCACTGCCAACATCCACCTCATCATCATCATCATTCTGCTCCTCATGGTCACTGACAATACTGGACTGCATCTCCTGGTTGACATTCTCTCTGATCAGTCTTGGTTGGCTCCATGCTTGTAACTTTTGTTTATTTATTACACGACAAAGAACATAGTTTGCCTGCAAACATGAAACGCACGTACAAGGTCAGGGAGCTGCTTTTTAACTCTAATCAACATATAATAAATCATTTGAATCAATCCCCCATAATTAATCCCTCCCTTTACCATACAAAGAATGTTTGAAATAGCTCTTAATCAACTGGTTATGGAGAAAATTCAATTAAAAGTTAATCACTATTCAACCGAGAAATTTTAAATTTTGAAAGATAACTTGATTCGTCAAGATGATAAATATGAAAAATTCAAATCGTAAATTATATATTGACTTTGAATGTAAGGATATTTAGCACTCATAATCTATATATGTATTAATTCAGACAAAGAACAACATCATTATTAAACGGTAATTCCGATTCATGAAACCCTACTCAAACAAGAAAAAGTTACGTTAAGTATTCATAAGTAGTATTAAAAATAAATAAACCCTGTTTAAACAGAAACTGACGAAGGATGGAACCAAATTTATCAAAGATAGCTGCAGCAAACCAAACCACTCAATGACGAACATGCATGAAAAAAGTTTGGGAAATTAATAAAGAACAACAAACAAAGACATTCTCCAAGAATTATACTGGAAGAAGAAGAAGAATTAAACGATTATTCAAGACTGAAAATTAATTAAGCATGTATTAGTATTACTTACTTTGTTATTCTTGTTCAGAAAGCTATCATCAAGTCGAAACTCATACATGACCCAATCTCCTTTTGCCTTAGACGTCGAACCCTCTTTTGGAACATAGGAAAACATTCGCTTAAACCCGATACGAGTCTCAGTCGATTCACGAGGATCAAGTTTAGCCTTGACAGGCTTATCGTTCTGGCTTTTCCATGTAACGCATCCTCCAGATGAGGTCCTCTCTACCCGTGAACCCTTCTCCGTCTTCTTCTTTAACACGGTGAAAAAGTAGAGACATCTTTCACTAGTTTGATCGAACAACTGCCTCCATGTTTCTTCGTTTCCATAAAGATCGCGCTCAATCACGGCATTGCAAGAAAGCGGTAGACCATGCACCTTGTTGTAAAGAAAGTGAAGCAAAAGCTCTTTGTCGGATGGTTCGAAGTGGCACCCGACTGGTAATCCCAGGCTGCTAGCAGTCTCCATGATAATTAAGCTTGTATGTTGAAGATTCAATCGTCTCGAGGCTCGAAAGAACAGCGCGGATGTGCAGGTTGTAGGCTCAGGTTGTATGAAAACAAGACGGGGCAAATTAAATGGAAAGTAGCGGCTAGGTTTTGTTTCAGAAAACTTGGAAGTCAAGGAAAGATGCTAATTAGTGCAAATGCACTGGGTTTTGGATGATATATGTACTAGAGAATGCCGGTTGCTTACTGCGCGTAATGTAATTAACAAAAGCAAAAAAGAATGAGACGGTATTTTAAGGAGTTAAATCACAGCCGTTCATTGCTAGAAATTTTTTTCATGGGCTTGGGTCCTAGACCATCATTTTTTCGGTTCGGGTAAATTAATGTCCTGATTTTTCGGTTCGGGTAATTGTCTGTATGGTAAGAGTTTCAATTTTATAATATATTTTTAAGGAAAACTAACGAAAAATTCAAAAAAAACTTTTTTTTTAATGAAAACCCTTTTTTAAAGATGTAGTGAATAATACCAGGTAAAGATAAAAATGTGATTTGTGATTTTTCGTTAAAAATGAACACTACGAGGAGTGCTTCGATAAAACTCCCATATTTTTACCGTACACTATATAGAATTGAAGTTGTTATTTAGGTTATGAGAGATTTACGCATGATTTTGTACGACAGGAATCGATAAGCATCTAAACAAGGTCACAATTAGATCAACGTAGCAATAAGCCAAGTCGCAGTTCCAACATGAATTTCATCATCCACGCCATCCTACTATACGTACATGTACTACCCCAGAATCCAGAAAGATAAAACAGACTGAAAAAATGAACTAACCAATTCCAAAATACCAGTATTGGAAAGCAGATGGAAACGAAAAATACCATACGCAGGTCCAACGATTTCGTTTCACCTTGCTAATTTATCTTAAATCTTATTACCTTCCCGATCCCATCACGTCAGCTGCTAGTCAAATGTGATATCCCATCAAGTCAGCTGCTAGTCAAATGTGATTCAGGCTCCAACTCGAAACTTGTCACAGTCGGTTGATCCATTTCTGGTGAAATGTGTAACGAGTGTATCCATCATCTTAGCTACAGTTGCCCGGAATTGTGAGGAGCCACTTTTTTCTGCATTCTGGGATGTGATATCAGACCCTACCCAAATGCCCTCAGTATATGCTTTACATGCTGCCAGAATATTGTGTGCACGATCGCGAAAATGGCCCAAGACAAAGTCCTCAAAATACTGCAAGAAAACTCACTTGGTTAGTGACGGACCTACAAACATAAGATACAAAACAGAAAGTGCCCCTCAAAACAAAAGATAGCGTACAAACTGACTTCCCTATTCACTTTTTTCATCTAAGCTGCTAGCATTCATTCTGGAACTTGGCGGGTTAGGTAACAGCATAGTTTTCTAACAGCAACAGCAAGCAGAGAAAACCATCCTAGCACAATTAAATTCTACAATAATACTCGACTCAGAACCGGTGTTTATACAGCAAGGCTACTTGTTTCAACCCCACAAAGCACAAATGTGAGAAAGAAAATTCCCTACTGTTCTAGCAAGTCAAAGTTCAACTGAGACAATCTACTTCATTCTAGTAAATCAACCCTCCATCAAGAAACAACGGAAAATGTTAATACAAATAGAAGATCAGTGTACTGTAAAGGAGATGGTTGCAGAAATCATACCTTAGGCGGCCTCCGTAGTGTATACATCATTGTCTTTAGAGATAGAATAAAGGTATCCTCATTGTACTTTTGGGAATGCCTTCGCCCTTCTTCTCCAACATACGTTCTCTCATGACCAGGCTCATTGAAGAAGGGCTCTGCATTCAAAATAAGAGCTTGTATAGAGACTAAAACTTGTAGCATTGTTGATTGCCCTGGGACCCAATTTTCATTTTGTTTGCCACTCCAAGTGCCCAAGAGACTGAGGCAAACTTTCCCACACTCGTACAAATTTGGATTCAATCGAAGACCACCTGAATAGTAGTATACCATCTGACAAAAGAAAATCAAAATTATCTACAATAGACAAAATATAAAATAAAACACCAATGCAATAGCACCAAATACACACCGGTGGTGATTTAGGATAGTCAGTGGGGAAGAGACAATCAAAGACAAAAAGACCATCATGGTAGGGAGTGCCCGGAGGTCCTATAATTACTGCCCTCAGAAGTTCCATTCTAGCTTCATAAACCCTGACAAATATAGTGTCTGCGCAAGAAAAATTGAAATGAGCGAGGATGTGAGCCAACCTACTAAACTAATGCCATGACATGACCAGAAAGGAAAGGAACTGACTTTGAAAAATAGGCGAAGTTTCTAATTGGGAAAACAACGGTAGCACTACAGAGAACCTAAAAACACAAGAATATTCCAACACTGGTATAATCAAGCATAGTGAATCGCTATACACAGTGGTAGAACTCACCCGGTAAGTCCTCCAAAATCTTCCACTCGTCCTGAATTTGCTTAGCCCAAGACTTGGGTGGCTATCAAGAAACAAACACAGATTAGTCCATATTCACAAAAACAGACATACACACTCCACAATTTGCACATGCAGAGTTTATGTGTGCACTCAAGCCTGTGTCACACAGCCAGACCAGGGAACATCTATAAAGAGAGATGTGGACACGCACATGTTCACACATAAATGTTCGGGAGGGGACAGGTGTGAAGCACAAGTTCAACTAACAAACTCACCTGCCCATCTGAAAATCCCATGCGGCTAAAGTGGTGATCCGAGAAATCTTCCACCATGTCAAATTGCTTAAACTGTTGAGACGTGATACCGTCGTCATTGCTGTCTGCCGGTTCCTTAGTAGAACTTGCCTCAGAAGGAACAGTTGAACTTGCTTCACAATGAACAGTTGAACTACAAGGTGGTAGATCTGAAATAGCTAGCGTCTTAGCGGATGGTTTCTCACTCGGTGAAGGATCATTCAACCAGGGAAGAGTTGCTTCTACACCAGGAGGCAAGTTCACATTATCAAACTGAGATTGCAAATCATCACCAACATCACACAGAAAACCATCGTTGTCATCGTAATCATAGTCATTATCATCATCGTCTTCATCGTCCATGCTCATATCATCATCATTAGATGAAAAACAATTGGACGTTTTGACAATGTTTGAATTGGTTGATCCTGATGTTGGATTCTTTAGGAGATCAACGTCATCTTCTGATCCAACTACACTAGGTGAGTTCCCAGCATCACTGTCCAAAGTACCCTACAGAAAGTAGTACAAATTTACAATCATGCAATGGTACATAAGACATAAGAAAAGGGAACTAATAATCAACTTGATCTTCCATCTCATTCTTCAAAACCTAACTGTTTCCTTTACCAACCAAGTCAATTTCAATGCCATCATAAAAAATTCTTAATTGATCTTTGTTGAAAAACAAGCTCCCTAGGAGAGAAATAATTACTTCGACTAAGCTGAAATTGTTCGATAACTACTGCAACTAAAATATTAACATACATACATATAAGAATTTATTTTTCTTTGCAACTTCCGTTGCATATGTAAACTTGGTGATCTTAAAATAGAAAACAATGCAGTATATTGCAATAATATGAGTGGCCAGGGTAACGATAAAAGGTCAAACCAACACCAGTATTTTTAATTAACAGCAAGTACGCAACAACATACTGAAAGCTTACAACTTTGCAGATGGTAATTGTGACAATAACAATAACAGTGATCATAACAAGTTCGATGCACATTTCCGCATGGAACTAAGCGGGTGGTGACGATCACAAGTGGATTTATTTACATTGCGAAAGCTCTTGAAAGTTCAATGCCAACAAAAAAGAAGACACTTCAACCGAAACAATCAGCTTTTGCTGAGACTGTAAGTTTTTTACTGAGTGATCAAAACACTCGGTAACGAAACAGATAAACCACTAGTGCAGAAGAGTAAACTATAAAAAAAAAAAAACATATCATGTAGTTGATAACCAAGAAGTAAAGCACCAGATTACCCAGAAAACATACAAAAAAACAACAGGGCCTCCAAGTAAATTCAAGAATTAAACCCACGATTGCAAGGCAATCAATCAAACCCGCGAGTCAAAAAAATCATCACAAACGACCCAAAATCGCAAAACCCCATCACAAAATTTAACAGCAACCCAGAAAAATAAAACCCAAAAGTCGAATTGGTTAAATTAAATCAAATTAAATAAGAAAAAAAAAAGTACCTCTTTCTGCTTGAGTTTGTTGGAGACGGAGGGTTTGAGGGCTTCTCCGGAAAAGGAAGAGGCCATGTCAGAAATCCACAACTGATGACGACGACAACGATCCCTCGAAAAACAGATGGGACCAAACAACTTTAAAACGACGGAGACAGAGAGAACGACAATTGAATATTCCTTCCTATGAAAATCAAAAAACACGGCCAGAAATCAAAGTGATCAAAACCTTTCAAAGCAAGTTGTGAATTCTGAAATTCCGTCTTGAATTGTATGCGGGGAGAGAGAGAGAGAAAGAGAGAGAGAGTTGGAGACTGTTGGAGAAAAAGAGGAGAGTTGGAGAGAGAGAGAGGGAGAGGGAGTGGTAAAGTGAGAGTGGGACGACCAATGAGAAGAGGAGAGAGAAAGTGTGAGCGTTTCGCGCCCTGTTAGGTACGTTCCGCTATCGTACGCGGAAACAAAGGTACGGGCAAGGGGAATCCAATGAGTTCTGTATGACCATGTACTGAAACGTGGCGACCTTTTAGTGGTGAACCGAGTTACTTTCTCTGAAGGCGCCATTGAGAGTGAGTTCTATGTACCCTATGGTGAACCACATTGTGTGTGAATACTCGTTCGGCTAATTTACACTGCTACCTTATGGTGAATCACATTAACCAAAATTTGATGGAAAGAATAATCGGATCGGAAAGAGAGAGTTATTAATACCTTCCACCTAGGGGTGGGCAAACGGGTAGAGGAACCGCGGGTCGGGGCGGGTAATGTAGGTTCGGGGCTGGTACGGGCCGGGTCTTGTTTATTTTGGAAACAAACGGGGCGGGTCGGGCCGGGCCATTGTTATTTACGGGGCGGGCCGGTTCCTAAACCTTAGAAAAACAGGGCCCCGGACCGGCCCGTTTCTAATTATAATCAATGGTTGAGATTGAATGATAACCTATCATGCAATCTGAATCGTTAATTTCTAACCTAGGGTTCCACTTCCAGAGTCAGTTTCAGTTTCAGACTTTCACTTTCTCGCTCCCACCATCCCTCGACTCGACTCGACTCCGACGACAGAGAACGCCCATCACCGCCGCTGCAACCAACACATCGGCACCACCACCACCCATCCAGCCATTCTCCGACCTTGACGACATCCGTTACTTCGCCGGCTACCGTAAGTCTACTTCTCCGAATTTTATTTTTGTGGATGCGGAGTTTCAGTAGCAATAGAAACTGTAGCATGAATAATAGGATTTTATTACAGACTAAATCTTTAGGTGGGAGTAATTTGATGAATGCATGAACATTTGGGTGAAGGATTGGATGGGAGTGAGATTTCGGATTTGAGATTTCGGATTTGTGTTGCGATTTGGTTATTGATTGGAATTTGGGATTAGGATCGGGATCGGGATCGGGATTTCAATCTGTGTGTTCACTACGTTTTTTAGATTTGTGTTTACTGCGTTTTTCAATCTGTGTGTCCCGTATATGTGCAGCTACCCAAAAGAAGAGTTTTTGCTACGCAGACATTTGGGATCCATATACGGAAGCCAATCCTTAGATTGTGTTTGTATTAGTCAATAAGGTCGACGAGTTTTTGCTTCTCAGTTCTCATAGACTTTAATGGAATTATTGCATTCCATAAAACAGATGGATTTCTAATTAGGAATCTGTGTTGTTTTTAATTCCTTAATTTCTTATCAATGCCAACTAATTGCTTACCTATTTTTTAATGGTATCTAGGAAGAACCCAATGTTGTTATTAAGCATTGTTAGTACACCAGTAAAAATTCAGGCTGACGAGCTTGTTTTGTTGAGTGTGAAGTATATCAATGTTTTGTGTTTCTGTTAAAAATGGCAATCTTAAATGTAAGGTTTTCTGTGTTTCTGTTAAAAATGGCAATCTGAAATGTAGGAGAAGTACTGGTAAACCAAGTTTTAATTAATAACTAAGGATTGTTCCAGATCACCAATTGCTTACTAGCTTTCGTATACATGCTTGGCTAATGTTAATATTCTAGCACATATCTTATATGCTCCAAAATGAATCGAATGCAATCTGTTATGTGCAATTTTTTTTTCAAACTGTGCAAATATTTTTAAACAGCTAAAAAAAAAAAAAAAAAAAAAAAAAAGTACCCGTGGACCCGGACCGAACCGGCCCGTTTCAACTAGGCCGGGTAAGGTCCGGTTCATATTTTAAGAATTGTAATGCCCGGCCCGGCCCGCCCCGTCTTCTTTGATTTCGGGTCCGGTCCGGTTCCTTCAAAAATGGGCCCGGCCCGGCCCGGCCCGTGCCCACCCCTACTTCCACCTGTTTTCTAGGAATTTGGATTCTCTCTCTACCTCATCGTTCGGAATTTAATAATTAAGAAATCTCATCGTTCAAGAGAGAGCAAGACATAACAAGACTTTTGTTTATGTGAAGTGGGCTAGCGGAATGAGTTAATAAGGTGATTATCGAATTCAATGAGATATGAAGATCTATGTCCCGTGGTTTATTTGATTAACTACACTCTTAGTACTACAATATAATGGTATTCGTCTTCATTTGTAAGTAAGATATTTTAACCTCACAATGAAGATAAATTTTTGACCTGGAATTCCACCAACCATGAATTGACACTTGTACACATTACATCACCAATCCACCGCTTAAAGAAGTAAAAATAAAACATAATGGGTTATGGGCCCCACTAATCTCTTATTCGTCTCTACCTCCTTCGAGAACAACAATTTAAAGGAGTGTAGTCAAATTATGATTTTATAGGATTTTAATAGACTTTAAAATCAAAGTGTAGTCAATTAAGATTTTAAATGGAGATTTTATAAGACTTTGAAATCATGGTGTAGTCAAAATATGATTTTAAAGGATTTTAAATATACTTCCAAATTCAAGAGTAGTCAATTAAGATTTTAAAAATGTCCGCACATGTTAGGTGTACTGAGAATGCTAAGAATTGCTAGGATTAATTTTTCAAAATTATGACATCTCTTTTTGAATCATATTTGAGTTGGGCATCCTAGAGAAGAAGAAGATGGTACCAAATTCATATTTCTTGGGTGATAAAGATTAGAGTTTCAAGTGGGTGTTCAGAGTGGTGGGCGTGATGTGGTTGTGGATGGACAACATCAGACATCAAGTGGGTGATTTTGGTGGTGGTAGTGGCGAGCATTTGGATGCAGGTGATGGTGACGGTTTTGGTCAGAGATTGGTTGGTTGTCGGTGTGCATAGAGACAAAGAAAGTAGGGAAGAGAAAAGGCCGTAGTTGTTGTATTAGTAAAAAGGCATTTTAGTTTCTCAAAGAAGGGAGAGAGAAGAAGGAGAGACTATGGGTCCAAACTCCAATATATATATATATTTTTTATACTTTGAAGATGGGATGGTGCCAAAAATGTGTACATGTGTCAAATAAAGGAAAACTAATGAAAAGTCCAAAAAAACTTCATTTTTAACGAAAAACCATTTTTAAAGGTATAGTGAATAGTACCATATAAAGGTAAAAATGTGGTTTTTCGTTAAAAGTGAACAGTACCGGGAGTGTTTCGTTAAAACTCCCGTCAAATAATGGTTGGTGGAATTCCAGGTCAGCAAATGAGCTCAATATTTGAAAAAAAATTATTCACAATGAGCTAGCAATAATAGGGTTGGGTGGGTGGAGTCGTAGAGGGAGAGGGAAGGGTGGGTGCAGACAAGAGAGGGGAGGAACTAGGAAGGGTCGAGAGGAGACAGCCAAAAACTTCTTCTTCTTCTTCTTTTTTAATTTTTTTTTTTTAATATTCACGTAAGATTCAGTCATTGTCCACATGGAAGTCACATCACCAGTTAACGGTTGATTTAACAGTAACCTTAACGGATATGCGAAAGTGTCCTAAAATTATGATTTCAAACACCACTCTAGATGAAAAAAAATATTGATTTACCAAATGTTGAAAACAAAAAAAAACTTCAAAATAATAAACTAATATTAACTCCAAATTTTAAATAAGGAGTTTAACGAAAAATCTGCAGTACTGTTCACTTTAACGAAAAACCATATTTTCACAATAAAAAATCAATCATGGTATTGTTCATTTTACCCTTTATTTTGTCTTTATCTTTAAAACTCAAAATTTTCAAACCCTTTTCATTAGTTTTCCTAATTTTAATTTGACTACACCATACAATTGCCACGATGTGGTTTCATATTCTGACATCATCAATGGTTCAAATAGGTAGTTAATCAATTTTTTTTCGATACATATTAATCAAGTTATTATATCAATCAATATCAAACAATCCACCAATTTTGTCTTTAAATTTCAATCGGGGATTAGGGTTAAAAATCCTACTTTAAATAAGAGTAATTGATTTTGGAACAAGAATTAGGAAGGGGAATTGGGGCTGAGAGGTGCGCCAGCGAGATGTGGTGGTGTACTGGGTTTGGGGGTTAAAGTTTTGAAGGTTGAGATAGAAGAAGATGGAGGAGATTTGAAATTACGAAAAGGAGGGTCGATGAAATGGCGACTCGGGTCTGTATATATTTTCTTTCCTTCTTTTTATTTTATTTTTTAAGTTGGCTTAAAACTACGACGATTAGACATGTTATTTAAAATGCTAAAATGCAAAAATGCTCAAGGTTAGTTGCTGAAGCTTGTTGGGACCTTTCATCCAACAATTGGTGGGCATACCACTGGATCAGCTCGCACCACTTTGCTATGTGTCACCAACTTTTTTTCTTTTATTATTTACAGTTTTATTTTTACACATTCGTATTTAATTTGATTCTTTTTATTTTGTTTTTGACAAATGCCCTTATGTTGTATAATCGACGCGGTGTGCAGTGGAATAAATGAAACAAGACACAAAATTTACGAGGTTCCTATACAGTCAGTGTGACTAGAGTACATCCTCGGGGCAGTAGTAGTGCTTTCAATATAATTTTGAATAATAGGAGTACAAAGATAACTCTCACTATTCTCTCCTCTCTTCTTCATCTCTTTCTTTCTTTCTTCCTCCTCCTTTCTCTCTCTCTATGCCGTGAGTCTCTTTGCTTTGGTGTTGTGTGGGGTTTGTATTCATATAGAAAATAGGAGTAGTGTGCAACAAACTTCATCAGACAATGGAAGGGCCCATTATTTAATTCTTTGAGTGGACATCCACTACAACACTCCCCCTTGGATGGCCACAAGTCTTTGATTGACTCGTTAAAATCTTGATATGTTTTTGGATGCTCCCCCTGATGAGTAGTACCACATCTGTTGTGTTTGTTGACTTTCCACAGGCTTGTTCTTGAACTGGGCCGGAGGGCCTTCTGCTAGACTTCCTCCAAAAGTCTGAATTTATTCCTTTTATCTGGAGCTAAATTTGATTCAAGGGTGGTGGACACTTGATCTTGAATCGGACTTGTGATTTCTTCAAGGGCCGTTGAAGCTTGATCTTGAATGAAATTGGATCATGAGGAGCTTCACGTGGCAAGTGATCTTCGACTTTGTCAAGGATGAATCAGCATGTGTTTTGTTGTGCTTGTCTCCACATGCTTCAATGTATCATTTTCGTTTGCCTTATCTGTTCCCTTCGCAGAAGTGGTATTTTTCCTGGTTTTCCCCCATGCATGTGTGGCATCTTCTCTTGTAGTATTTGTTCCCTGGTGCAAGAGTGAAATGTAATCTTTGTATTTGAATGGTCATTCAGAACATCACTTCTCAACGACTCATCATGCTTGGCAGCTTCAATGTAAATAACCAACATCATATCAATAGTTGAAAATGAGTACTCGAGAGCAATGCAAGGTACGCAACCAGGCAAAGGTTCCGGGCAATCAGCTCCAGATCGGAATGTTGATTCCAAGTGCCGACTAATTGCTTTATTTCTCCTTGTCCTGTAGGTGAGAACAAAGACAAAGGATAGGGGAAAGCATGATATGAGATACCCTTGCTTTCGACCCTGATGATATGAGATATTTTTGTTATGGTGTGACTTGTTTGAAGAGGTATCATTGGAGAGGAAAAAAACTGAGTATTTCGAGATGCTTTGTTGAAGATGCATTCTCGGAGATGAGGAAAAGTTAGGTATTCTTGCAAGTCTGCCTTGTTATGGAAGACAGATGTCGACATATATAGAGATTTCCCAATAGCAGGCAGTGGTGATGTGCCTTTACTATTGTCAGCAACAGTGGTGTAATTAGAACATTAAGATTCACACGTTTTCAACTTTGTTAGAGATCCTTGACTAAGTTGCACGTGATATTCGAAAAGCTGAGATTGCGTGTGAAAAACACTAACAAACTTTATTCAGGAAAATCTAGCTTTTGAAATTCAGGGTGAGGTGTCTCTTCGATTTTTCAACAAGTGGCCATGTTGCTTCTTCTTTTATAGAGACATCAATTGTGTTCAAGAGTACGCTCAGAAAGTTGCTACCTGTAGAAATTTTCCCCTTCTTACACTTCTGAGATTTTATTTGGCCTCATTTTCTTTCATCATTTCTGAAAATGGCTTACCCATCTAACATTTACTTAAATTTGAGTCTCAAGAGTGATACAGACAAGCCATGTCAGGATAATATATGCGCCCATCTTTCTTATCTTCTAATGGCCCTCTTACAGTTAGAGACTATGTGATGAGGGATAATACAACAGCTACAGTAATAGCTATGAACCCTTACTCCCAGAGATAATAGAATACTTTCAAAGATGACTGATGAATCGGTTGTTCAAGATTCTTTGGCTTTCAGTGTTCAATGTGCGAGATCTGTATCCAATATGGGTCAACGTTTACTTGCTCGAACTCGCCAAGTTGAATCATTAATGGCTGAGGTGGCAAGTCTTAAACAAGAGATCAGAGGGCTCAAGCACGATAATAAAGAGTTGCACATGCTTGCAAATAATTACTCAACGAGCATGAAAAGAAAGCTTGACCAGCTGCAAGAATCCGAAAGTTGGATTCAAAATAATCACCATAGATTCGTGGCTAGATTTCGAAGGCAACTGATGTCTTCCCCTTTTGATGTTTTGCCAAGTAATGGGGCGTCACATGATTAATCTCCAGTGTTTCCCCTTCTGGGGTTCTGCCAAGTACTGAGGCTTCACATGAGCAACCTTTGTGAATGCTCCCTCCTATTTGTTTGTTTTAACTCATGTGTATGTACATGTCTGTAATTTGTTGGAGATATTAATAGATAAGCTTTATTTCATTCAATGTATTGTGCCAAATACAATAAAGTATATACTTCACTAAGATGTGGTACTTCTGGACCAAATATCAATTTATCTTTTCCCTCACGAAGATAAATGATCGTTCTTAGTGTTTAAATATTGGTTAATCACTTGAGTGTTTAACTCATAATCTTCAATCCATATGGTTCTTTAATATCATAAACATCATGAATAAGATTTGTGTTGGCATATTGTTCGATCTGCAGTTCGAGACAATATTTCTCTCAACACTTTATAATCTTTCTAGACTTTTCAGGAGTCCCAATTTAATATCATGAACTCTTCAGGAGTTCCAATCTAATATCATCAACTCTTGCAAGAGATTTTAGTATGTTGCAACAATATCATAATGATAGTACTCACTAAGGCAATTTATACCATCCATTGGTATTGAGTACATAATTTATGTTTTACCCTTCAGGGGCTTACTTCAAGCAATTTAAATCCTTCAAGGATTTTCTACACTTCATGACACATTTTTCTTTGGAATTTATACAGAGCAATTTGCTCCTACGTGTACTTGGGGGATTTACTTATGGAGATATGATGTGGCCGACTCACAACCTTTCGTATATAATTCTCCATTCATATGAACTTATTTACAACCTTGTGTCATATCATGTGAGTGTATTTCACTGTATTACAAATGCTCATATATAACCTCCTGGGTTCAACATCTTTTGGCTATTTGTATTGTATTCAAATATATATAGGTCCATTTTTCCACGTTCTTACAAAATTGTAATGGAATTGCCTTTCTCCATTTTTGCCAATAATTTTTCCTTTCGTTGATAAAAAGAACATGACTCAATATCAACACAGCTCATTGATGAATTTAGTAGCTACTTGTAAAAACCAAAATTACCATTGGTTATCATCAATCTGTGATCCCATATTCTCATGTGCATGCGCATGCATAAAAGTTTTTCATTTCTTTGGATATCCATTGCCTCTTCAAGGGCATTACACTATCTCTTCTAGGATAGTCGTAATTTAGAGAATGCAGATCATAACCTCCTCTTGAGCGTTATAGAGCTTGGATTTTAATCTCCACTTATGGGAGTTTGAGTCATTGGAACATATACTTTTATCATGCTTCATGCATGAGACATCAACATTCTCATGTCCGCGGATTGTCCTTTATGGGACGTATATCCATGCAACAACTGTCATGCTTCTGGCATGCAACAACTATGCTTTGAGAATACAATAATTTAGTAGTGTCATATTCTTCTTCTTTCAAATGACTAAACCTTTTGAGTCTGAAGGTTTGCCACGCTTCAGGCGTGCAATAGATAAATCATTTATTGCCTCATTATATTGTCCAACAGGGACATCAATTCTTATAGGCATATTTGCAGCAAGTATATGTGATTTCATCCCTTTCGTTGCATCATTAAATGCATCTGGCATTTGATTGACACATCGTTGCATCATTCAATTATCCTCACTTCATTTTCATATTGATTGCTTCGTGAATCAAAATAAGACAAATTCTCTTCATTCTTCTAGAACGGTCTTTTATTATCGTTCTTCTAGAACGGTGTTATTTTCTCCTCCTAACGGCGGGAAAATTGTCTTATCAAAATGACAGTTCGCAAACCACGCGGTAAACATATCCCCATTCAAGGATTCTAAATATTGAATGATAGATGGTGTTCAACGTCAATGCCCAATCGGCGATGATGTCTTATTTCAGTACGTTGTGGCAGTGCAATAGGCACATTGATAACACAACCAAAAACTCGTAAATGTATAATGTTTGGCTGGTTCCCAAAGACGAGTTGTATTGAGAAGTATTGATGGTTGGTAACAAATCTCAACTGAATTAATAATGCATCATGCAAAATAGTATGTACCCATGTAAAAACTGTCAATTTTGTTTTCATGAGCAGAGTGCGGGTAATCAATTTCATCCGCTTAATAAAGGCTTCTGCTAAACCATTTTGAGTATGAACATGAGGAACTTCTGGTCCTTATTTAATAGTTTGTAGACTGAGACTTTTATGGCCTTTATTACAATTAAGTTGAGGCACTGCAGCACTTCAAACTTATAGTACTTATCAAGGAACTTCATGCCCAATTTTTTTGCATGATGGAACTTCAAGTCCAATCATTTTTGTATGATGAGGATCAAGAAACTGCAGGTTCTGATCTGATCAAGGAACTTCAGGTCCAGTATACACTCATCGTAATAAAAGAGAAGTCCAATACGTAAATTAAAGCAATAGGCAGTAATTCCAGCCATAGTAAATAAATTGTATTTAAGTAAATAAAGCTCGTAACAAGGGCTTTAATTCAGCACCATTCACATAAATCAAAATTTAAAGCAGTAGACGGTAAAATCGTCCATGATAAATAAATTGCTTTAAAGTAAATAGAACTTGTGAAAAGATTTTAAGCCAACACCATTCACATAAATAAAAAGTATCATACCCTTTTTTTCTCTTTAATGTCGGCACCCTTTCAAACATTTTCTTCCTTTTTATTTATTATTTCCTTGGTGCTGATGCACCATGTTCCCTTTCCCTTATTTATTTTTTATTATTTATTTTCTTTGTTATATTTTCAAAATGTCCCATTGCTTTTGCGTTGGCATTCGTGTCGTGTTTTCCGTGTTCGTGTCGTTTTCGTGTCATACCCGATATCTTAACGGGTCGTGTCGTGTAACACCCGTTAAAATAAACGGGTAATATGACCCGACCCGAAATCGATCTGATAATAATAACAGGTAATATGACCCGACCCGTTACCTGTTAAGAAAAATATATTTTAAACCAATAAATAATCAAATGAAAAACATAATACTAAATAAGTATATACATACTATATTGTCACATCCAAAACATAAAAAACGCAATTTTCTTTTAAGTATATTTTTGCTTACCTAAAGTCTTTAATAGTTTTTTAATTAATGTATAAGTGTAAAAAAATATAAACGCTCGTAATGACAAGCTTTACAACTTTCATGAAGAGCTTAGCTTCAAAATTCGCCACTATAATCATATAAATCATAGATCAAAATTTAACCGTTGATTGTTGTTTACATTTACGCTTCATTGTTCTCATCAAATTTGTTTTTTTTTTCTTCAGATTTTCTTTTTTAAAAACATGATCTATTAGAGAATGCAGGAAGATGAACAGTTTGGATCGTTGATATTATATTCAGAGTTTTACGGTTAGTGAAAATATCGCTTGATGTTTATAAAGTTTCTACAAACTATATGATATCGACTCATATTTCAGTTAACCGTAAATATCGAAACGTGATATCAAAGATCTGAACCGTTCATCTTCTTACATCTGCCAGATGATCATGTTTTCAAAAAAGAAAATTTTAAAAATGAAATTCAGTAAGAAGAACAAAGCGTAAATGACAATCGACGGTTAAAGTGTTGGATTTCGAAGTTGACCCATTCATGAAAGTTGTAAAGCTTGTCACTATGAGTGATTTTATATTTTTCTTACATTTTTTACACTTCTACAATAATTATTATTAATTTTGCCCTCAAATAAAAAACATTGTTCATGAGGGTTTGGAGGATTTTAAAAATCTAAACGATAATGTAAGTGTAACCATTATCTACTCGTGGAGGAATAATGATGAATCACGTGTGTTTATATATTCTTTCACATTTTTCATACTTGTATGTAGACCTAGCAAACGGGTCGTGTCTGTCGTCTTCATGTCGTTTTCGTGTAACACCTGTTATCTTAACGGGTCGTTTCGTGTCACACATGTTATCTTAACAGGTCCTTAACAGGTCGGGTCATTTTACCCAAGGGGTAAAGTGACCCGACCCGTTATGACCCATTAAGAAAAATATATTTTTTTCTTAAATTTGCACATACCACACATTGCCACATAAATATTACTTCAAAACATTAAAACACATTTGTCGTTTAAGTACTACATCTACACTAAAAAATAAGAGCCTAATAAAAAAACATTCATACACTACTAGTCTATTACAAAATATTAAATGTGCAAGGATATGCAAAATGAAAGAGTTTTTGTTTTCAAGGTTGTGAAGCCTTTCATTAAGTATAACATAAGATTTTGTGTTATCCACTAGTGTAAATATTTTAAAATTGAAGATCGAGTTCATTCATTGTATACATATAGGGTCAAGGAGTGTAGCTGTAAAAAATATCAAAATCGGAGTTAAAATAACCGTTAAATCGTGATTTTTAGTTGATAACCGTCGAAAAGTTTTGTCTCGTTACTTGATCTTTGAATGTTTGTTTTTTACGATTTTTGGCGTATGCGATCTCGAAGCATATACAAATAAGTTTGACGGTTGGATCGTTAAAATTAGTTTCGTAGAATGCGTATCCCATCAAAACAATAGATTCACTAACACTTAGAGTTTATTTATACTTTCATTAAGTATAACATAAGATTTTGTGGTATCCACTTGTGTAAATATTTTAAATTGAAGATCGAATTCATTCATTGTATTCATATAGGGTCAAGGAAGGTAGCTGTAAAAAATCATTAAAATCGGAGTTAAAATAACCGTTAAATCGTGATTTTTCGTTTATAACCATCGAAAAGTTTTATCTCGTTACTTGATCTTTGAATGTTTGTTTTTTACGATTTTTGGCGTATGTGATCTCGAAGCATATACAAAAAAGTTTGACGGTTGGATCCTTGAAATTAGTTTCGTAGAATCCGTATCCCATCAAAATGATAGATTCACTAACACTTAAAGTTTATTTATACTTTCATTAAGTTTAACATAAGATTTTGTGGTATCCACTTGTGTAAATATTTAAAATTGAAGATCGAATTCATTCATTGTATTCATATAGGGTCACGGAGTGTATTCTGTAAAAAAATCATCAAAATCGGAGTTAAAATAACCATTAAACCATGATTTTTCGTTTATAACCGTCGAAAAGTTTTGTCCCGTTACTTGATCTCTGAATGTTTGTTTTTTGCGATTTTTGGCGTATACGATCTCGAAGCATATAAAAATAATTTTGACGGTTGGATTGTTGAAATTAGTTTCGTAGAATGCGTATCCCATCAAAACAATAGATTCACTAACACTTCGAGTTTATTTATATTTTCATCAAGTATAACATAAGATTTTATGCTATCCACTTGTGTAAATATTTTAAATTGAAGATCGAGTTCATTCATTGTATTCATATAGGGTCAAGGAAGATAGCTGTAAAAAATCATCAAAATCGGAGTTAAAATAACCGTTAAATCGTGATTTTTCGTTTATAACCATCAAAAAATTTTGTCCCGTTACTTGATCTCTGAATGTTTGTTTTTTACAATTTTTGGCTTATGTGATCTTGAAGCATATACAAACAAGTTTGACGGTTGGATCGTTGAAATTAGTTTCGTAGAATGCGTATCCCATCAAAATGATAGATTCACTAACACTTAGAGTTTATTTATACTTTCATTAAGTATAACATAAGATTTTGTGATATCCACTTGTGTAAATATTTTAAATTGAAGATTGAATTCATTCATTGTACTCATATAGGGTCAATGAGTGTAGCTATAAAAAAAATCATCAAAATCGGAGTTAAAATAACCGTTAAATCGTGATTTTTCGTTTATAACCGTCGAAAAGTTTTGTCCCGTTACTTGATCTCTGAATGTTTGTTTTTTGCGATTGGCGTATGTGATCTCGAAGCATATACAAACAAGTTTGATGGTTGGATCGTTGAAATTAGTTTCGTAGAATGCGTATCTCATCAAAACAATAGATTCACTAACACTTAGGGTGCATTTGTTGCACCGGACTATCTGATGTGAAAATTACTTGACACACAAATTAAACCCTCTTTTTGACAATTGTAGTATACATGTAAGTAGGGATCGTTTTAGGCCGGGGATTAGGAGGGACTGCTAATCTACTCAATTTAGACTTAAAAACACTTAATTAGACTCTAAAGACTCAAAACTGACTCAAACTACTCAAAACTAGCTTAAATAACTCAAAACAGCACAAAACACACAAACTGACTCAAAACAAGAACTTATGGGTAATTTGAACGAAATCTGATTTTGACTTGACTCAAAACACTTAAAAACAAAAGTTTAAACCAATTCTAAACTAACTAGACACTTAATAATGAAGGGGGATTGTTTTTGACGAAATTAAACTAAAAACAAGCTGATTTTAAACTTAAACAAAAATTGCACGAATTTAGGGTATTAATGGGTGAATGGCTAGCTAGAGGGTCATTCTCCACACATGACACATATGCAACACAAATCAATTTCCAATTATTATTTCTCTAAACCATGAATGACAATGCCCCAAGTTAACCGTGAACTGCACTAATTAACCATCAGATTTTCCTAAGTTCATTGAATTGGACTCTGCGCCGACAACCAAATTATTCTTATCAAGTTCCCTACATGAACTGCATAATAGAAATACTATCAAAGATCATTAAGTTCTATGAAAATCATAAGCATTGACAAAACATTCGTAATTATGAACTGCATGATACTCCTGCTAGGAATTTACTTAACGCGATCGTGACAAGCGACCTCCACTACTTGTAAATATAAGTTCATAACTATTAGGTGAAATTCCCTTATATTTTAGCATCAAATTCATGCATGAAAACTAAGCGGGCCCTCTTAATCAACATACAAGAATAAGTTATCAATCAAGCAGTTAAGCAAATTACATTCATGATTTATGAAACAATAACTGGATGTAATTAATTCATATGCAATATATGTTCATATGAAATCGCCTCTAGCTAAAAAGAAATTAGTTCCTCATGTTCGCAATTAAACAAAGAAAACTTAAATTAAACATTGAACTAACAAAAGATAGAATACACCTAGAAACGCTCCAACAATCCAACGTCTTGAATGGCAGGGCACGACTCCAAGGGACTCCTCTTCTTCTCTCCTTTCTTGCTGTGGCACAATGAGGTGTTTGTGTTGAATGGTGGATGTGTATTGTGGTGGTGGATGGAGGATGGACGAATTGTGGTGAATGATGGTGGGTGGTGGTCTAATTGTGGTGCATATGGCTGTATATATAGGGCTGAGAAGAGGCACGGTTCCAAGGTAGTTTTGGAGATGGATTTAGAACTCCAAATCCACAAAGAAAAGGTTAACTACAAGGCAGAAATCAGGAGGGATAAGGAGAAGGGGTTGCGGCATGAATTTAGGCTTCTAGAAGGCTAGGTGCGGCTGATTTGTAGGGAGAGGGATTAGGCTTCTAGAGACCAAGTTTTAGGTATTCTAATATAAGTAGGAGTCCCTCTTTGTAGCTGAAAATAAGGTAGGATAAGATTAGGATAAGGTTAAGATAAGATAAGGTAGTTTGGATAAGATAAGATAAGGTTTTGGATAATGTTTGAGATAATGTTCCATGTTTCTTGTTGTCTCCTTATCTTCTTTGTCTTGAATTAATTCTTCCATCTCTTTAGCTGATTCCTAACCTTTCTTGAACTTCAAATTCGTCCATCCATCTTGCTTCCTTCATAAGCTATCCATTCCAAGCCTAAAACTGCTCTAAAATGCTCCAAATTGCCTCTTTTTGCTATCTTTGCCATTTGAACCTGAAAATGCACGAAAATGACTTAAACCACTCTAATAAGTAATAACTAACTACTTAAATGCAAGAAAACAAGCTAACTAAGTCGCATAAATATGCTCCTATCACTATCTCGGACTGGATTAGCTTCAGGGACTAAGTTGGACTGGCTTAGACTAGACTAAGCAGGACTAACTTGGTAAAGTGTTTGGTGCAGTATCGGATTAGAAGTAGGATAATAAAATTAATTCTTTTTTTTTTTCTATTTTTTTTTCCTGCCTGAAACCTCTCATCTCTCTCCTGTTTTTCCGTCCAAACTCCATAGATTCCAATCACATCTTTTCCTTCATTTCAATTGATAAAGCTCTCCATCCAAATTCCACTACTTGCAACCACATCTTTCTCCTCCATTTGAATCGATAAAGCTCCCAAAACACAAACAATCAAAAATTCAATTTCAATCGACATCGTAATCGAAATCGCAGCTGCGTTTTTTTTGGACCAACAACGACCCTCTGATTCGAGCAGGATGAGGAAAGAGAGGGAGATGACGTGATCTGGGTTCATGCGAGGAAAGAGGGAAAGGATGCGAGAGCAGAGAGAGGGAAAGGGAGAGACAGAGAGATGAGAGGGAGAGACAGAGAGATGAGGAACGGCGAAGGAGACAACGTTGTGAGGAAGGCGTTCTTAGCAATCCCGTGGTTCAACGCCCGACTAATTTGGATGATCTAACGAGGCCCCTAGTCCACACGAGTCCGGGCTAGTCTTATTTAAGTTAGTCCCCAAGTATACCAAACATGGGACAATAATCCTAGCTAGTCCAGTCCCACTTAAGAAGGCGAAACAAACACACCCTTAGAGTTTATTTACCTTTTCATTAAGTATAACATAAGATTTTGTGGTATCCACTTGTGTAAAATATTTTAAATTGAAGATCGAATTCATTCATTGTATTCATATAGGGTCAAGGAGTGTAGCTGTAAAAAAATCATCAAAATCAGAGTTAAAATAACCGTTAAATCGTGATTTTTTGTTTATAACCGTCGAAAAGTTTTATCTCGTTACTTGATCTTTGAATGTTTGTTTTTTGGGATTTTTGGCGTATGTGATCTCGAAGCATATACAAACAATTTTGACGGTTGGATCGTATCCCATCAAAACGATAGATTCACTAACACTTAGAGTTTATTTATACTTTCATTAAGCATAACATAAGTTTTTGTGGTATCCACTTGTGTAAATATTTTAAATTGAAGATCAAATTCAATCATTGTATTCATATAGGGTCAAGGAGTGTAGCTGTAAAAAATTATCAAAATCGGAGTTAAAATAACCGTTAAATCGTGATTTTTCGTTTATAATCGTCGAAACATTTTGTCGCGTTACTTGATCTCTGAATGTTTTTTTTTTGCAATTTTTGGCGTATGCGATCTCGAAGCATATACAAACAAGTTTGACGGTTGGATTGTTGAAATTAGTTTTGTAGAATGCGTATCTCATCAAAACGATAGATTCACCAACACTTAAAGAGTTTATTTATTCTTTCATTAAGTATAACATAAGATTTTGTGGTATCTACTTGTGTAAATATTTTAAATTGAAGATCGAATTCATTCATTGTATTCATATAGGGTAAAGGAGTGTAGCTATAAAAAAATCATCAAAATCGGAGTTAAAATAACCGTTAAATCGTGATTATAAAATTATAAAATTAATATTTTGCTTATCGTAAATCTTGTTACCCACGTGTATACCCGAACCAACCCGTTATCTTAACAGTGCATATTGGGTTACCCGATAGCGACCCGATTTGTTATCGTGTCGACCCGAACACCTGTTAATTTCGTGTTGTGTCGGGTCGAGTTATCTGGTCGTGTCAGGAATTGCCAGGCCTACTTGTATGTATGTCTTCTTAGTTCTTGCCTATACAAATGCTATGCTAGTTTATTTTAATTTTGGACAACAATATGTTAAGTAAAATTTATCCTAGTAATGATAATAAGGAACTCTCATTATAAAAATAAATAATGATTCAAACTTTTTTTTTTAACTTATATAGAATAATAATACAAAACTATATATTTAATATAGAATATATTGTATATATTAATATGGCTATTGTATTTTATAATAAATCTTTTAGTAATTAAACTTTAAAATTATCAATTTTTTTTTTCTTAACAGGTCGAAACGGGTTACCCACGTGTTCTTAACGGGTCACCCGATAATGACCCGATAAGTTATCGTGTTGATCCGAAACCCATTATTTTCGTATCGTGTTAGAAACTGCCGGGTCTCCAGCTCCTCCACATAATACTTCCTCTGCTTAGAAAGCTGAGCACTTTCTCTGTTTCTCAACGGTCCTTCCTTCCTCGTTCAGTGGTGTCCTCAGAGGACATATCAGCAACAAGAGGAGCAACAGCAGCTGCACCGCCCAACCTGCTCATGCTGAGAACCTTGACTTGCAGCTTGGTTCATCGCTGCCCCTGCACCTCCGTAGTTATGTGCTTGCAGCTGACCTCCCTGAGGGTGGTGAAAATTTGGAGACTGAGAATTAGTAGCTCCATGTAGTGATGCACCGAAGCCATTGAACAGAAGAAGCCCCATGGCCTCCCACTTGATTGGGGATTTGAAAAAGGAGTCGTCGTAGGTGGCGGAGGAAGTTGTGTTTTCCACTACTGACACGAGAACTTTTCGTGCTGATAACGTGTTGTAAAATCGACGGTGTATGTAGTGAAATAAATGAAACAAGACACAAAATTTACGAGGTTCCTTTACAGTTAGTGTGACTGGAGTACATCCTCAGGGCAGTAGTAATGCTTTAATTATAATTTTGAATAATAGGAGTACAAAGATAACTCTCACTATTCTCTCCTCTCTTCTTTCTCTCTTTCTTTCTTCCTCTTCCTTCCTCTCTCTTTGCCGTGAGTCTCTTTGCTTTGGTGTTATGTGGGGTTTGTATTTATATAGAAAATAGGAGTAGTGTGCAACAAGCTTTAGCAGACAATGGAAGGGCCTATTATTTAATTCTTTGAGTGGACATCCACTGTTCTACAACACTTCCCTTTGGATGGTTACAAGTCTTCGATTGACTCGTTAAAATCTTGATCTGTTTTTAGATGCTTCTCCTGATGAGTACTACCACATCTATTGTGCTTGTTGACTTTTCACAAACTTGTCTTGAACTGGGCTGGAGTAGGGGTGGGCACGGGCCGGGCCGGGCCCAAATTTGAAGGGACCAGACCGGACCCGCTTAAAATGAAAACGGGACGGGACGGGCCGGGCCGGGTATTGGAAATTTGAATACTAGAACCGGACCTAACCCGGCCCGTTTCAAACGGGCCGGTTCGGGATGGGTCAACGGGTCATTCTTTTTTTTTTCTTCTGGTTTACATCACCTCCCAGACTCGCTCATCCTCCATCTTCGACTTTGTCTCCAACTGTCCGACATCAGACCCTCATCCGCTGGCCGTTTCCATGCCATTCAACTCGCTTGTCCCTCACACAGACTCAAATCGCATCGCTCCAGGACCTCGTCGCCTTCCTCAACATCCTCAAATCGCTCCAAGACATCGTCTCGGCCAAGCTCGACCCAGATCCTCCACTCGTTCCACCGCGTCCGAAACCTCTTGATCGAGTTCCTGTCGGAGCTGCACAGATCGGAGGCACAGGTGTCCAGAGAGAGTGAGAGTTCATCGATAAACCCTAAAATTTTAAATAGTGTTTTAGAGAAATTACCTTAAATTATCGGCAGCTCAAGCGCGGGATTGGAGGAAAAAGAGAAGGGCGTCGAAGGCTTGTGGCGCAGATGGTTGACGGTGGCGCAGATGGTTTGTTATGCTTTGTGAAGGTTTAGGGCAGGTGAGATGGGAGAGAGAAAGAGACTGGGAGATAGAGATCGAGAGGGAGGGAGTAGATCGAGAGAGATCGAGAGAGCGGAGAGATCAAGAGACATCGAGAGAGCAGAGAGATAGACAGAGTGAAGAGATCGAGGGAGCGGAGTGATCGAGGGAGGAGACTGGAGAGGGGAGGATCTCGAGACATCGAGAGAGCAGATAGATCGATACGGAGTGAAGAGATCGAGAGAGCGGAGTGATCGAGCGAGGAGACAAAGGAGGGTAATCAGAGTAGCTAATGAACGGTCCGGGCCGGGGGCCCGTTTTCTCCTATCCTTAGAACCGGCCCGCCCCGTCATTTATCAGGAATCGGCCCGGCCCGTCCCGTTTTGTATTTGTAATTTTTGGACCAGCCCCGAACCGCAAAGACCCGCCCCTACCCGCGGGTCCAGGACCCGTTTGCCCACCCCTAGGCTGGAGGGCCTTCTGCTAGACTTCCTTCAAATGTTTGAATTTACTCCTTTTATTTGTATCTGAATTTGATTCAAGGATGGTGGACACTTGATCTTGAATCGGACTTGTGATTTCTTCACGTGGCAAGTGATCTTCAGCTTTATCGAGGATGAATCAGCACGTGTTTTGTTGTGCTTGTTTCCACATGCTTCAATGTATCATTTACTAAATCAATCTATTACAATAAATGTTTAATAAAATAATAATAATAATAATAATAATAATAATAATAATAATAATAGTAATAATAAAATGCATTTAGCAATTAATTAAAAAAGATTTGAAACTATTTTTTTTTCCTTTTACATTGATATATCTTTACATTAAGAGGATGGGAGTTCGGTTAAGCCATATAATAAACAACTTAATTTAGTATGGAATTCAGAAACCGCTCTGAGCAGTGTTGATTTAAAAATTTTAACATCTCAGGAGGTGGCTCTAAGACCATCTAATTTTGAACCTACAATTTAAATTTGACAGCTTATGTGGCATTTTGACATATTTTCATGTTTTGCTATCCACCTGATATGTCAAATTAAACTATTATATTATTACATTATTATTTTTTTCTTAATTTTTGTCTTATACTTTAAATTTTACATATAAATAATTCATAATAAAAGTCATATTAATTAATACTAATACAAATAATCCAACAAAATACAACCCTTAATTCAAAATAGAAGAAATAAAAATCCAACTCAATAATCATCGCCTCTAAGAATTTTCATTTTAAGTTGGGAATAATATAGTCGTTCCTCATCACCCCATCTTATCACCCATCTCCTTCGAAATTGAGTTGTAGAGTACACTGGATGTTCAACAAAATATTCATTATAGAGTATTTGGTACCCATTGAGTCGTCTTCTATTGATATATGCATGACCTTTTATCGAACCATGACGTTTTCTCATTCATGTCTCCATGTTCTCTTGTTCATTTTGTAAAGCAACCAATTCCAACCTTTCCAGTTCTTCATCAGACTCAGAATTAACAATACTCCAAAAATGCTCCTCTGTTGAATCAGAAGATGAGTCTGAAAAAATTTGGGGCATGTTCACAAAATAACGAAGGATACTTGTTGAAGAACGAATCACTGTATTTTACAAAGCAGCAATGTTGCTTAAATTGAAACAAATTTGCTAATTAAAAAAGAAGAAGAAATAGGTAGTGTTTTAAACAAACTCTACCGTTCAACAATCAATTGCTTAAATTGAAACAAATTTATTGATTAAAAAAAAGAAGAAATAGGTAGTGTTTTAAACCAACTATAACCGTTCAACAATCAAATAATAAATGCCATTAAAATATTAATAAAAGACATTTAATAATTAGGAATATTTTTTGAAGCTGTTGTCAAATTTGACAGCAAGCCCCTTTGCTGTCAATCCATATTATGCCACATAGAATTTAACATTTCGGTTGGAAACAATTAGTGGCTATCTTTTTTTACTGTTATAACTTATGTGGACAATTTAGCATCTCCTTTAGAGAAGCTCTAACCCTGCATTTTGTCCAAATGATGGCGCCAAAAATATTTAGGATATCTGGCTCCCTCCCATAACATCAGAACTTAAAAACCTCGAAAAATTTTAGCGCGAAAATAATGCCGCCCAAAAATTCCCGCCACTCCACTCACTCCCCGCCACACCACCTTCTTTATAACCCCCTTATCAAATCTGAAAAACTCCAAATCCGTTAATTATATTGCTTCTTCCTATTGCCCCTCACTTGTTTGTCGAAATTCCCGAACCAACATTTCAGCCTATTCTTTCAGCAGCCATGGTGATGAAGCTCAAAACAATTAGCCCCGCCAAGTTCTTTGGAAACACCCTCCCCCGCCCCCGCTTCTACACCGATGTAAAGTTCAACGACCACCGCGTCGACCCACCTGCGGACGTCCTCGACCCCTTTCTCTCGTGGGCCAACGAGGCCCACTGGTCCATGGGCGGCCTCAGCTTCAAGCGCCTAAGGCTCCAAGGCCGCATCGAAGGCAGCGTCGGCAAACTCCGCGCCCAGAGGGAGAAGATCGAGAATGAGAAGCAAAAGCTTGCGAAATCCGCAAATGGGTCGGGTCGTAATCAGCCCAGCGGCAAGAGGGCTTCCTCCGATTCGCCCCCTCCGGCTCCGATTGTGACAAAACGCCGGAGGTTCTTGGATGTGATCAGTGAGAGCGATGAGGAGGAACAGGAGGCAGAGGTCGTGAAGGGTAAGAGGCTTGTGAAGAAGCTGGTGGATGAGTTTGATAAGGTGGCTATGGAGGTTGAGAGAGATAACAGCGTGAGCCCTTCAAAGGGTTTGAGTGGCGGATCGGAGGGAGCCTCCACAAGGAGGACTCGGAGCCGGAGGTCGGAGGAAGAGGAGGCTGCGGAGACTGTGTTGAAGGTGGCAGAGGAGGTGAATAAGCTGACTTTCAAGGACAAGAAATTGAAGGGTAAAAGCAGCAAGGGGAAGGAGAACAAAGAGAAGGCCTCCGGTAACGTAAATGGCACTAGGACTTCGCCCAGATTGGCAAAACGTAGCTGAATGTTGATGTAGTTTCTTTGCATTTTCAGATGTATGAAGAAAAATCTGCTTTATATACATATTTATTTATTGGTGTTGAATTGCAGAAATTATATGTTTAGCCATTTTATTGCCCTTCTCATTCCATTAAATTGGGGTTATGCATCCGGCAAACATACAAAACGAAGTAGTATTGTTAATTTCTTCACGCTCGTTTCAAGTTCTAAGGCAGCAATCTGCCCACCTAAATATGTTAAATGCATTTGTTGGGGAGAACTAAGATCAGATTGTACCAAATGTGTGAGTCCGGCAACATACGTAAAGAAGTATTGTTAGTTTCTTCACGCTCGTTTCAAGTTCTAAGTTGGGAATCCGCCCATTTAAATGTGGCGAATGCATTCGTTGGGAAGAAATAAGATTAGATTGTACCAAATGTGTTGTATGCATGAGTAGATGCTCTTCAATCTCGGTTACAGGGGACAAGAACGGGGGAGGTTGATGCCAATTTTTCATCTAACCAGTCAATTTTTTCTTTAGCATAAGCACAAGTCATGACAGGAGTGAGATAGGCACACGGGAATAATTTCCGCGAAATGTATAATTTTCGTGTGATTGCATAACAAGAAGTATAATTTGAATCAATTGAAGTTCTGAAGACGAAATCCCACCAGAACGAAAGCGGTTGACTAGAAATCAAACCGAAGAACAATCATGCAGGTTGGCTGTAAATATCAGATAACATTTCTTACAAGCAAAGCAACCTAATTCAACAATTCCAAATGACTTCTCTTTTGGCTGTTAATCTGTACTCTTTCATCGGGAAAAGCTTTGAGAACATCACAACTAATACAGTTTCTATAGCTCATTTAAGCACCGTCAAACCGTAAATATATAACCCCAACTCCCCAAGGAAACAAATTTTTCTGCTGACAAAAATAAGCATTTCACCGTCTTTGCGAACACAAGTCTTTCAAATTTCTCTGTTGTTGAGTTGGTCCCTTGAGTCTAGCCAACCTGCACGATTGTACTATCATCATCTTATACTCAGACGGACTTTCCCACGGAATTATCCCAAACTCATCATTATACTCGTCCATTCCTCCAACGAAAAATTGCCAGGCTAAAGCACCTGCTCCAGACTGGTTTTTCTTGGCAGATTTGTATATCACGTCTAAAATAGTTTTGTAAAACCTCTCACGCTGAGATGGTTCAAAGTCCTTGTTCTGGTTTGACAATCCATATTCGGTGAACATGACAGGTTTGTTCAGTTCATTGTCTCCGTCTTCAATGTGAGAACGCATCCACTTGTAGACAAATTTGAGGTTATTGTGAAATTCTTCATCATGGAACCTACCCACAAAGTGAGGATGAAGTGAGTACTGGTTAGATGTACCATAAAGAATATACAAGGGCAAACATCCTTTCACAAAATTATGACAGACATGAGGTTGGGGACAAGCTGAACTAAAGGATAGAAAAGACCGAATTACATTCTAGAATGAATCAAATGAAATAGGGCACATGAGATGATTAAATACTGAACAAAATCTACAATATACTACACAAAATACTCTTGCCAAATAGTTTGAGATATCATGTTAACCTTGACCAACTGGTCAATAATTTGAATTCGAAGTACGGAGAAAATGATATCATGTTAACCTTATTTGATATATAATCATGATAAACTCATGGGTGGGCACAAACATCCATGTTAACTATTGGATCACAATTAGTTTACGTTTATTCAATAAAGGTCCTTTTTCAAGATTTGAATTTTAAAAAGGTGGACTTAGATCCAAGGTTAGCATGGATTGTTTGCTCAAGTGAGCTTATATGATAAGACCCCAGTTAGGTAATGCATCTCCATCGTTTACTCAGTTAGTTAAGATACATCTATATATCCTCAAGTATCCATATCTGATTATGTCCTTAATAGACAGGGACCGTGCATGCATTCATAAGATTTCTAACCAGTTGGTAAGATGTGATGTCCCTCATATCGACTTGAGAAATTTCATGCAAGGTAAATAAACACGCAAAAGCTTACCAATGGTCAGGGTAGATATGAACAGAGGCAAAATCAATATTGGGGATCTTGGAGTTGCGAATAAAATCTGAGCCAAGTCTGGATGCCCACATTTCTGGATTCACGGTTAACCTTTTAGGGCTTTTAGGACCATAAAACCCTTCAAGGCCCACAGTCAGTAGATGGTTCTTGTCAATTGCTTTCACAAAAGCTGACATTTCTTCTATCCAATCCTGCAACATTATAACATACAATTAATTCATGTTCTAATAGCAGAGGTTACAGAGCCCCCCTCCCCCATCATCCACCACATCCCACCCCACCCCAATGAGGTTCGTTTTACACATACCAAATTTGGTTTAAAAAATGATAAAAATAGATATATTTAATTAAATTATCATAGAAGGATATATAAAATGTACATAAAGATCTCATGACAGTTTGAATTAGTACGTTTATTCTTATCTATTCATAATTGTAAGAAGGCAGTATCAATAGTTGAAAACATACTTGGAGAGTGTCACCTGAAGCATCAGTTATGCAACGAGGTTCATTTATTAATTCCCACGCGAAAATGGTAGGATCATTTCTATACTGAATTCCATTGAGAGTATTCTTCCTTGTTAGGAGAGTCTGGAGGAAAAAAAGGAAATGAATTAGAATTGGCTATAAACCTATAAATCTTCATAACACAAAAATTGATTAAAACAAAGATTCTTGCGGTTTCTGTTATTGTAGAGACACAAATCACTGAAGGAAAAGTAATGACCTAATCAGGATACCAAAGGTACAAGATCATTTAACTCATAACATTCAAACACTTTAGAATCCACAACAGTTAAACATGCCCTCCATAATATTATATTTACAAATGGCTACCAAAATCCAGAGACATGACATGTATCTCATAAATCTTAAATGCCACAATCCTATTAATGGTTGCTCGGTGCTTTAAAATTCATAATTTTCCTCAACTTCATGTGACCATGAGTAAAAAAATCTGGCACTCAGTTAGATCCTTCCATTTGTATCTTAGTAGGAACAGGGGAAAGGAAAGCAAAAGAAAGTTAGATAGGCCAAAGAATGAAACATTTCAGGTTCTTCTATCCACACGATTCTGTATGAGATCCAAATGCGGATTTAGTACAATCTTTCCAATTGATCAAGACATTAAGAGGTTTTGCAGTCTTAGTCATTATGCCTAGTGATCATTTTGCGACTAAAAAGTTTACGTTACATTATGTGTCACCAAATGTTCAGCAAGTAAAACCTAGTAGTGTTTAGTACGTCATCTTGGCAGCAAAACTGTGTCCCCATACCTCACCTTCATGGCAAGGTAAATACTTCTGGGTGAACTGAAGTATCCTATGAAATATTAGGACTCCCAAAGTTTAACCGCATACCAAAATTTGTTTCTTCATTTCAGAATATAAATAAATGTATCAATGGCATTACTATAAATAGTTTTCCATTAAGATTATGAGCTGTCAAAGTATAATCAAAGAGCAGTGCAACTTTTTGTTCCTGGAAAGTAAAGCAACAAAACAAAATTACCTTGACGTAGTTCTTGAAATAATTGCGAATAGATGGATCAAAGAAAAATGAGTCGTTGGAAGCGCTCAAACCAACACCTTCTTCCCATGCCCACTTTACATACTGAGTCTTCCCGCCATATGCTTGCAAGTTATTAACTAAGCAAAGAAGCAACCTGATGCCCTGTTGTCTAGCTTCTACAATGACATGATCCAAAGCCTGCCACCAGATCAAACTGTTACGAAAAAGAACAATATACGGAGAAATATCGCTAACTAATGGTACTTCTTAAGATAACATAAGGAATGTCGAAAAATAACTAGATATGGAACCGTAATTTTACTACTCTCGTTACACTGAACCGTAAATTTACTACTTTAGTAGCAAACCTTACTGATAATACCTTCATGTATAGATATGACAAAACAGGATCACCATTAAGTAAGCCCCCAAATTGCACCACCCAATCAAGTACGAGGAGAAAGGTTAGAACTCGATCGCAGTAAACAAAGTCTCTAAATTTATGTTCAATGAAATCCTGATCCAAAGGTTCCCACTTCCCACAAACCAGCATATCAACAATTTCAATACGAAGAAAAAAAGATTAATATACATGGATTATTAATATTACCTTGAACACTTGCTCATTGAAGTGACCAGGGGAAATCTGGAGGGCATTGTAGTCGCCGTCATTAAACGCCCAAGTCCGGCAGACGGTGAGGCCCATTTTCGCACCGGCTTGCAGTATCTGCCGGACCCTCGGCTTTCTCTGCTCATCCACACTATTATCCATCAGCCAGTAAGAATTCCACCCATTAATGTAAAATGCCTTGCCATCCAACATGAACTGAGTCCCATTCCTCCCCACAAAACTCAATTTCGTTTGGTTGCCAAAATTCGACCCCAAGTTACCGAAAGACATGTAGATGAAGGCCACACACGACGCGAATCCGATAATTGGGTAGAACAGGCCATTTCCTGCAACTACCATTTTCTTCTTCTTTGCAGAGGACCCCAAGATCATAAAAAGCCCCAAAATTTGGGCGGATTTGAAGGATTTCAGGACACCCTTTTGGCTAAATTTCAATAAAATTACGAAATTTATTGGTACCCAGATGAGATTACTATCCTCAGAACCCAGATGTGAACACCCAGTCCTTCTCTTGCTAAAAAATGTACATTGGTGTCCTGATATATATAAGTGGAAAAGGAGAAAAGGGAAGTTTATGCAACAAGCGTGGAGGAAGGTTTGAGTGCATGTGGGGAATATGGTAGAGAAATCAGAGCTAACATGTAAAACCAAGAAAACAACAGTCAAAAATGGAATTTTTTTCAATGGAATGGAGAGAGAGAGAGAGAGAGAGAGAGAGAGAAGAAGGTGGGTGTGTGGGGCGGGGTGGTGTGGGGTGGTGTGGTTGCGGTGTTGGTATCAAGCTGTTTGCTGCTGGGTTGTGTTGTGTATGGATCTGAATCCTGAGTGCCTGATTTAACTGCTTTTCTTGAATTTTAATATTTCTACTGAACAGGTTTGTCCTGTTCAACTTCAATCTCACCAACGGATAAAAGTAGGGCAATTAGCAGCAATACAATGGTTGAAGTTTTATTAAGATTCTTTAGTTTCTTCTACCCACGTCATGATTTGAATAATAATAAATTTATATGCAGCATATTTAAGTTTTATAATTAAAAATTGTTTAATAATTGTTAAACGTTACAATTGGCATATCTATAGTATTTATAGCTAAATTCTGTATCAAATATTTTACTTTTAAATTTGCACCCAAATTTACAATTATATTTTAATCTGTATCAGTTTTCTTTTTAGTTTTAATTTGTACTCATATACTTAATATTATTTTCTATCCATACTTTTAAACTTTTTTAATCATTTATTGTTCCCATAATTTTAAATTTTGGTATATACCCTAAATCAGGTCGGAGTATATTTTTCTGGGTACTTAACATTTTTTCCTTTCCACATTGAGATTGTGTAGATTTTTTTGAACAAAAATAAGATTGGTGCATTTTTTGACATGGAATGCGTATGGTGGAAATATTTTTTGACATTGAGAACTATATATAGATGTGAGATTAATTTTTTTTCAGTTTTTATATCCCACAAGTTGTGGGTCTTAAATAATATCCCATATTTCCAATAAAAAGAAAGAAGAAGAAAGGATACCCCATAAAATGGGGATTTACAAATTTCATAATTTGTAACTTCTATAAGAAAAATTAATATGGAATAGATTACATTTAATATGCTAAGGGGTACAAAGTTAAAGGATTTCGATAAAACTGAAAATTAATAAAGTTTTAGTAAAAATAGTGATAGCTAAAAATCGCATCCAAAATTAAAACATTGCTTTTTTGATCAAATTTGTTTGTGAAAATTCCATATTGCCTTTCACTAATCAGAAAGGAGGAAAAAACGAAAGGACGCCCCAACGACCCCCCCCTGACACAGATTTCAAAACACCATACAACATTTAATTGAAGAAACCGTCTCCTCCTTCATTTTCTACCAAAACAAAACACTCAAAACAGAAACCTCTTTTCCCCAGGAGTGACGGACGGAGTGTAACCGTCCAAATCGTATGCTGTTGCATTCTACTATATTATGCTTTACCCACTATCTATTTTTGAGAATGATTTATTTTCATAACTTTTTAATTGAACTCATTGAAAAATCTGCAGTTTTGGACCCTTTGAAATTGTGTAAATATAGCATTTAGAAATGTAGTATGGTAGACCTTGAATTCCCAAATTGGCGACAAGTTTCGGAGTGGCTTGAAACGTTTGTTGTATTCAGCGTTCAGTTTTCATGAAAGTCGAGGTTAACTACAAGTACCGATATGTTTTCATGAGATGCAAAGTCCTACATGACATCTGTGAACAAATGCCATTGTTCAGCAGAAAGGGATGGAACTTCCATGCTCCTGTGTTACAATGGGGAGTTGGTTAAGGAGGAAGATCGTTTTACATACGCCGGGGGTAAAGAAAAACAGTTGAAGTTTTCTGCAGCAGGAAGCAAATCAGTGGCACTTGAGGCTGTTGAGGAATTCAAGATTTCTGCACAGTGCACCAACAGTTTGGCACACCGTTATGATCATGGACATGTAAAAGGAATGGCGCAAGGTTTCGATGTTTTTCAATCGTTTGCAAAGCGGGAGGTATTTGGGAATATCAGACCCGGTCTTCTCATCATCTACTTGCTCACTATATAATATATATTTGTGTCGTCTCGTGTTAATTATATAATGTCACGTGTCAATGTATTTTTATTTGACATTGCATTTAGTCACATTGGCATTTGGTGAATAAGATTTATAAGTCTTTAGGGTTTATAGTCTAAGACTAAAAGGGATCCTTAAGCAACAAACAAATGAAAATAACAAACAAAATTGTGTGATGGAAAACAATAATATTTTTTGTTTTAAACAAAAATGTTGTGTGACGGTTCGATTGGTTTGACTACCGGTAAGACATACCAAATTGAGGTTAGCGGCACAAGCTAATTCCATCTCTTCTATTTTTGGTACTATATATTTTGCTCTCTTTTTATATCCTTAATCAAGCTGTCTTTAGTTTTTTTTTTTTTTTTTTTTTTTTATTTTTTATATTTATTTTTTGGTCAAAGGGTAAAATTCATTGTTGGAATCCATTTCAAGCATCACTCTGGAAAAACTCAGATCGTTACTTCCCTAACAGTCTTACATAATGTTTAAGATTGTTAGCGAGTGTCACTACCAACGTTCATCCGTTCTTTTTTCCTGCTCACTTTGTATGTATTTATCATAAACATTTACACTAATAACTGAGTGAGAAAATACGACAAATGAATGGACATGGTAACACTCTTGCTCGGGAAGTATACATGGCCTTATATTAACATTTTTGCCCTTCAAATGTTGATGTGGTGCACGTCACATGAACAAACCAAAGTGATGATAGGGAGACAAATGAGACATTAAAAGAAAGTTGGAGAAGTAAAGAATGCAATAAAACCCATTTAGGAACTAAAGTGAAAGACTGTTAATTATTAAGGCAATGTGCTGGAGTTGGTAGATGCTTTGTTCTTCATTGGAGAAATCTTTGGTCTAACTAAAAAAAGAAAAGGAAAATAAGAATTGAAGTTGAGGTTCTTTCCCTTTACCAAAAGAAAAGAAAAGGAAGAAGAATGATTCCTTACTTCCTCCTAATTGAGAATTGTTCCCTCCTAAATCCTAATCATTCTATTCCTATTATCAAGTGGTTATTATCACTTAGCATTACGATTTAGTGATATACTTCTTCACTTGTAAGTTTTTAGTTTCCATTCTCACCAAACATGAATTTGAACCACATTATTACCAGCCCACTATAAGGTCAAACCCACCCCCTTCACCTTAATGTAAATAATATCGTTTGTTCAAAAAAATATGTGGTTACTGTTGAAGGAAATTTTAGAGGTTGAGGGTAGGAGAGGGACATCAAGGGAGAGAGAGAGAGAGAAAACTCAGCGATTATGAATTGCACCTGCTCTCTTGTGGCTTTATGCCTTTATTTATACTAATCAAGTGGTCTTTACTTGCCTCAAAAGTAATACAAGTCATAAAGAGATTTCATCCCCCAAATCCTATTTGGATTCTACTTTTAAATTTACACAATTACATTCTTAAATAATATTAACTACAATAATTACTACTTTTTAGAGCTTTCGATTGGGATTTCGCACCTTTTTATATAACTTTTTGTGTGTGTAGATTTTAGAAAATAAATAATAAAGAGATGAGAGGTGTGATGGCCAAAAAATCATCTTTTTCATCCCTGTTAAAAGAAAACATCATCTTCATCATCCCATTATTTTTCAGACAAAATAATTGGTACAAATTATTATCTCCATCAGTTTGAAAAGTGAGGCTAATCTTACTACATATTTAAACAATTAACTACATTTCAATATCGCATTGTGGTATCAGATATATTCAATTAACATTCGTTTTCTGAAAAGGGATGCAGCTGTGTTGAATAGACAATTATTTCACTTGCAAACATATTTTGGTGGAATACATATATGATGGGGTTGCTCGATATTGTAATAAGTGTTGATCACTTTATGACACAGGACAAAATTTCTATTATTTTATGTACGAGAAAATTAAAAGAAGAAGGCGACATTTAATCAAGAAAGGTGACTGAAGAATTGGTAATTCATATAAGAAGCACGAGTACGGAAGCAAGAGCGTGGGATTCGAGGATTCATGAAAACTCAAAGAACCTCTCTTTCTAGCCCTCTCTCGTAAGATCTAGTGAAAATGAAAGTCTTTTCAACTTTTCTGGCAAATAGGACAGTGTTTTTTTCTTAGGAAAACTAATGAAAAATAAAAAAAAACTTCCCTTTTAATGAAAGACCCTTTTTAAAGTATAGTGAATAGTGTCAGATAAAGGTAAAAAGTGGTTTTTCATTAAAAGTGAACAGTACCGGGAGTGTTTCATTAAAACTCCATTTTTTCTTACCTGGTGATTCGAAGCCGATTCCTGCCGTGCCAAGCCGAATCCTAACGAGTTATGCTGCTCTTGGTCCCACTTTAGCTCCCCGAGCGCAATTCGTCACTATTTTGACAAACTCATGCTTCATAGTAATTGATGGGTTAAAAGGTTATTTGCTACTAGTATATTCCAGAAGTGAATATTTTGACTTTTTAGGTTGTTTGGATTAATGTAACCATCGTTTGGCGTGTCAGTTTTGAGCTCATTATATATGGATTCAAAGAAAACGATGAGATCTACAAGATAACAAGAAGCCTAGTAAAAATTGGCCGAATTCTAGCGTTTGCTAGCCCAAAACGTGATTAAATATTTCTGATTTGGAGTTAGTGTGACGACCCGTCCCTAATTTTCCTATGTAATTTCTCCCCGATTATGTGAATTGACTATTATGCCCTTACTGGCAAGTGACGTGAACGTACTTATATTATTTTTATTTCCTTCTTTGGTATCGCATTTAAATTGTACACGTTGTCACGAGTGTACATGAATTTTTCTCAGTGTAAAACCACTATTTCGGATAGATTTCACCTCTCCTTTTTGTAGAAAATCTAAACCCTATCTTAGCTATTTCTTTTACCCAACCCGTGCACCTCCCTCTATTATTCACTCCCCTTATATCTCATCAACCAATCTCATCCTCTCCATCTTCACAGGCAACCAACCAAAAAAAAAAAAGTATATCTTTCTCTTCTTCTTTCTCTCTCTCTCTCTCTCTCTCCCGTATACTCTCTTTCTCCACAACCACCATAAACGACCACCAAACCTCACATATCGAAACCAAAAACCACTCCATTGTACTCCTCTCATCCTCACGAACACAACCATGTTCTTGAAACCTGGAATGGACGAGTTCTCGACGTCGAACTCGTGAGGTCCAAACTCGGTGCTTTGAGTTCATCGTGTTTGGGACCGAGTTTTGAACTTTTAGGAACTTTGAAGGCTTCCATTAAACTCCTCGAGGTCCGTAGTGAAAGTTTGGTGAAGAAGCCACGTCGAAACAACCGACTTTCAAAGGGTTCCAGTTTGGCCAAAACTTTTGAGGCATTTTCCTGCAACCTCCATCCACTTTTTGGATTCCAAACAAGTATAACGTGATTCTACTCTTCATGAGCTTCAAATCCATATAAAGTAGGTCGAAAATGGTTGAGAAATAAAGAAGTTATGCTCATTTGAAAATTTTCCAGAAATCCGACAACAATCGAGTTGCAGACGGCGGCGTACGGTGAGGCTCGCCGGAGAAGGAGACTGAATATTTCGTCAGAGTTGACGGAATATTCTAACGGCATCAGGTAACGCCATTAACTTTTGTTAAGGTTTTAACGGGATATTCCACGGAATTTTCCTAACGGCCGTTAGGCCTCTGTTAGGGTTTGACCGCCCATGGGAGCGCGTGCGGTGTCCATAATTTATTCTAAAAATTTGGGGATGTTCGTGACGTCGAGTAGATCGATTTCATGTATTTAAACCCTAGGTTTGAATAAACTATGGGGGTTTTATTTAACTTTCCGTATATGTGCTTTAATTAATTATATTATAGTTATTTCACATATAGGGGAAATGTATCCCGAGGACATACGGGGCCAGGATAGGCTCGGGGGCTACGACCCAGCGATGTACTTGTGAGTGGGCAGTTTATTTTATACCTATACATATTTGTAGTTTCCCTAAATGTGTAGTTACTTCACTTTTATGCTTATATTGCCAAGTCTTCGTTATTGTGAGATAAATTGTGATAAATGCTGTTATATAGTTGTGATATTACTGTCATGACATTCATACATATTTGTACATGCTCATCTTGCTGCACCCCGGTGTTAGTACTCCGCCCAGGGCCAGGGCCAGTCTTTCACGTGTATGTTCACATCTGCACCGTTCGCTCACCTTGGATCCAAGTTTAGGTGCCAGTCCTGTCGTACATATTGCATTAGGTAGTTCCGAATCGTATGTGACCGTGCCTCAGCACCAGTCTTCACGTGATTGTAGTACTAGAGCGCATTATTACACCAGTCTTGTCGTACAGGTTGTTTTAGGCGACTTCGATTCGTGTGCTTGCTTAGATGATGAGCAACTTGTTTATATTGGTTTATCACATGATTATTATTACCGTGGCATTGATATATCATGAATTGTCATATTCTGTTATTCTATGGATATAGAATTGTGGTTACATACTTACCTAGTATGTTCTTAAAGGAAACTATATTTGTTTTACAGCGAGGGGTTAGTACTTTCGAAAATAAAGGTTTTTCTTATAAGCATTGTTTACTGACCCACTCAACTTTGTTTTTAGCCCCTCGAGGACCTAGATAGCTTTACCTTGTGGCACTCGAGGAATCTCGACAGTTCTGACATTCTCTTCAGTCTTAGACGTACGAACTTATCACTATTGTGTAATAAGTGTACTTTAGTTGCTTTGACTACTTTTGGGTAGTCGTATTGTCTTTTAAGCTCTGAATAATTGTAGTGGGTCATCCCCACGATTGCGCACTCTATCACTGTTTAGTATAATTAGTCATAATTAGTTTTAAATTTATTCACTTTTTCACATCACTTACCTTTATGGTTACGTCACCTCACGGTGATGGTCAGCATGCTTCGACCTTCCCAGGTCAGGGTGTGTCAGTTAGGGTTTTTTCTTAATTCTCTAGTGTTTTTTCTTAATTATCTTATCATATCAAAATTTGAGAGTTTTTTCTTAATTCTCTAGTGTTCCAGAAACCTATTTAAGGGTGACCATTCGTATCCCTTTTATCTATAACTTCCGCCGTGTTACTTTGAGAATTCTAACAAATGATGACCCTATAACTTTAATCCGATTAATTCTTAACAAATTAGTATTTGCAATTTGTGAAGGTCGGTCTAACTTTATAAAAATCAACATTCAATGAGATACAATTATTGTGATTTGACGATTTTTACTTATCACTTGTCACATTATTGTGATATTATATACACATAGGCAACAATATATTTATACTAAAGAATGAAAAAATAACTTAGTATTCAAACCTAATTAAAAGTGTAAAAAAAAAAAAAAAAAAAATGACGATGAGGTTACTATTTTGTGATAATAGTACACTACTCACCCACCTTACCCAAATGCACCTCTATATCTATGCACCCTCGTAACATTTGTAAATCTAAAATCGTGTGGAGAATATATTAGGATCAGTCGTGCTTTCACACATGTCGATCTCCTCAGTCGAGGGAATGTGTGCCACTCATCCTCAACCAATCAATTCATCTCATAAAATAAAATTACCAAAAAAATTAAGTTGCAGTAATGTAATATGTTCACCATTACATTGTTTTGTACTGATGTATGCGGACGACAAGTTGGCAAGTAATATGATCCAGTGGTGGCGAAACTGCTCTCTTTCTGGTACGTATTTGAGCCATTGAGGCAAGAGTGAGGTCTCTTGAGCCATTCAGATCCAGGGACTGATCCTTCAACAAGGATATTACCAAACACAAAGGCCAAAGGATGAGATGCTTTGCCATAAGACAGTGACATGCTATGACTAGCTAGCATATGGAAGCTTCCATTGCCTGTCGGCATCATTCCCTACTTCATTTGCACTAATGGCATTGCACTTCATTCAATGGCTCTCAAGCAATGAAGCTTTAAGCTTGGGGAAATGATATAATCACTAATATATATTTTTATTTTTTTTATAAATATACCGTTTTTATCAGTTAAGTTAGAATCAATATGATTCTCACCTGCAAGTGGTGGATTGTCTTGGTGGTTAGAGCTTTCTTCTTCTATCCACTGCATTCTGGCATCAAGCTCACTCCCTCATTTGAGCGTAGATTAGTGTAGAATATCGGCACATGGGTCAGAGTTTTGGGCCCACTTCGAGGACAACAAACTGTCTCCAATATTATGTTATGTACCTAGTTCTAGGACGGTTCTAGGGTTTACCAGACTGGAATTGTCCTCGGTTGGTCATCGGGCACTTTCGTCCTCAGATTATGATCCGGTAGTAAACTCTTGGTAGTCAGGCGGTTCAGTTTAAGGGAACCAAAAAACAGCAAGCGAGCACAGACAGAGTGCTGGTTACTGATTAATGGGTAGTCTGTTATTCAACTCCACCTCCTGCTTTAAGCAGTTTTATACTGTCGGGTTGGCTATGTTTGGTTTGATATCTTTAAACTTTAAAGGCAAGAAATACACACCAAAATCAACAAACTTCCATCGCCCAAATCATTTCAACGCTATTTAACACATAAAAGTGACACCAAGTTCAATATTTTGGTCCATCGGACAAGGAAGATTCAAGTCGGACATCATACTATCGGGAGGGAGATTCGAACTTGTATGTGTGGCTTGAAAGTTAATACATTTACTCCCTTGCACGCTCAATTTTTCAGCACAACTATTCGAAATTTCCCAAAACACACAAAGCTTCTGTGATATTATAAATTGGCCATAAAATTGCTAAAGTTGGGAAGGATACGGATAAACACAACAAATAATTAACAGTCAGATATAACAGTAAAATCAAAACAAAGTAAATGTCATGTTACAAAATCCAAAACCCCAGATCCCTGAAATATTCACAAATTAGAAAAAGACCCCCAACAACCAAATGAGTCAATCACTTCACTCCCCATTCCTCCTAAAAAGTGCAAAATACCCCAAAACAGCACAACCAACAGCTACCAAATTCCCTTCCTTCAACAAAATCCTCATCACAATCCCAAAAATCTCTCTCGTAATCTTCCTCCCTTCCACCACCAACGACCTCCTCGGCTTCCCGAAGAAGGCCAGCAGAACCACGATGGCGATCCACGTCACCAGAGTCACCGGAACCACCACTGCAAGCGCCGCGAACATCGAAAGCAGCCCGAAAACCACCCCCAGAAGCACCGACGCGTAAAGGGCAGGCCATCCGTACGAAGGGGAAGACTGTTGGGCTTGCAATTTGTGCCAGGAGAGCAAGGATTTGAGGAAATTCCATGAAGAAGTTAGGAGGATGGCGTACACTAGCACGAATACACATACCCATGTTCTCCTTTTGCTCATAATTCTCAGAAACAGCTTGTAGTACGATGGCTGCGCCTGCGGCGGCGGTGCTTCTTGCTCTTCTTCTGCTGCGGTGGTGTCCGCCATTGAAACAGCTCGGATTTTTGGATTTTTTGAAAAGGAAATCTGCGGGGGATTATTCCGAAATCCTACCTGAGCTTTGTGGTGGGTTGGTTTTGGGGATTTTGTTGTGCAATTTGTCTCTGTCTGAGTCGATCGGAGAATTGTTGATGGAAAAAGGTTGATATTAAAGATGGAGTGGGAAAGTGGGTTGATAGTTTGACACGCGCACTTGAAGAGCGTGGGGTTATTTCCAGACGATCATTGATTCCGTACGGGAAAAGTGTGCGGACGCGCTCCTTGCGTGTTTACAATGGATTGAGAGGAGTTCTTTTTTTAACTTTCGAACTTTTGATTGAAATGATTAATATTATAAATTATTTTGTAAAAATTATCTTTATAAAAATAATTAAAAAAATATGAAATAAATGTATTTAGTAAAAGTATTATAGGCTGTTTATTTATTTGTTAAAATTGATTAGAAACACGAAGTTGTATAAATCGACTACGATGTAAACTGCAGATGAAGGAACCAAACATTCCCTATAGAAAAATTGCTAAACCAAATACTAATCTTTCTTAAGTTGCTTTAGTTGTAGGTCACAGTTCTAATCATATTATTATTTTTTTTCAAAACAAAAGCGCAATCGCCAAATTGAAGAGAAAGCCTTCACATCTTTATTTTGAAAGTAAAAGAAGGGTCTTCTTAGAAGATTAGTACATTATTTTGAGTGTCCAGAGAAAGGCGTCCAAGCTATGAAGCATGGATACGAATACGGATACACCGATACGACACGACACGACGATACAAAAAATCTCTAAAAATTAAGACACGATACGTTATGGATACGGCAAATAAAAATGTATATAGCAACAAAACTATACATTTTAAAACATAATTCATCATTCAAATTCAAATACATTTGAGTTGTTAGAGAAGAAACGTTCGAAATCTAATCCTCTTTATACAGTAGAAGAAGTGTGAGAGTCTTGTTCATGGTTTTAATCAGAGGGAAGCTCTTTGTATTCATCACATTTCAATTATAGATGTCTCTTATTAATTTTCTCTTCCTCATTACCCTTTTTTGAAAGTGTAAATGTATCCTAAAAGCCGGATACATGTATCTTAAATGTAGGATACGTGTATCCATCAAGTCAAATTCGTGTCCATCAATCAGGATACGTGTCGGACAAGTATCCGAGAGTATCGGGCAAGTATCGTATCCGATCAAGTATCGGATACGGGATACGGGACCAAACAGAAGTGTCCGTGCATCATAGCGTCCAAGTAAATTGGGTGTCGAGAGAAGCAACATGGGTGTAAACAGAACAGCTCAAAAGATAAAAGAAGTGCATTGTAAATTAACCATTACTTAAGCAACAAGCATGATTACCATATAAAGAAATAAGCTCAAGTGCCCAGTAACAAAACCAAGCTATTATTAAATTACTCACCGTGCTTAGTCCAGCCGAGTGATGAAAAAATTGACATTGAATCAAAATTTTCATTTAACAGCATCACCGCTTCGCCAAAAGGAAAAATCTCTAATGAATCACCATGAGTGCAAGATGATAAACGCCTGGAATTCCAATTCAACCAATGCATCTATACAAGTGACAATTCTCCGGCAGGAATCGATCTCTTGACAAGCTTGGCCCATGATTCATTAGTTTCGGTTATGACCTTAAGAGCATAATCCTGTTCATCATACGAATGGTTTCTAAAATTAGATATAAAGTACAACAAACGCAGACAGACGAAGGTAATTTGGGACAATAGGTGTTATACTACTGTCTAGCAGACAATACCGAACCACAATATAACCGAACAACGAATTTCCAGCAACAAATAGACGAGCTAATAAGTAATAAGGTCGAAGTTGGAGCATCGAAACTTAAGTTCTAGGGGCAGAAACCCAAGGAGAGAAGTCTATAATCTGAAACTTATGAATATGCTGCACAAAACGATGCACAAAGCCTCTTAGGAGGATAATTACTAAGATATATAATCCTATCCATAAAAAGAAACAACAAACGATTCAGAAAAAGAAATAGGATGAAATTGGAATGTAGATCACTGAGTTCTATCGCAAAGATGATTTTGTTGGGGATAAGTTGGATAAGAATATGAATTCAAATCCTCTTGAAACAGTACTAAAACTTGAGTTATAGCAGCCCAAGAATCCTACCCGTTCATTACTTAAATAATTATTCAATCCCGACCTTCCAAAATACTTAAATAATCACATAACTGTGGATGATTGCTTAAACAGACTAGGGGTATAATTATCATCTGTCAAACTAAATAAAACCTCGTATTCAAACAAGACAGATAAAAAAGAAGAAACCACTAAAACCCAAAACTAACTAGGACCCAAAGCGAAGTTCGCTACCTAATTACGTGGCAGTTATGTTTTCCTTCATGCCATGACTACTACCCACTAATTCCACATTGATGCATGAATAGACTTGCAGTTACTCCCCAGCTAAGGTAGCTTTGTGCATAGTGTGTCAAATGCTTTGACTGCCTTCATGTTGTGGATCATGTGGAATTGCGTTTAAAGCGTGCCTATTCCTAAATATTGCCTCCTCCGACATATCAAACGTATCAAAAGTCAGAAATAAATAAACTGCATAGAAAACAAGAACCTCACCATTGCCTTAAACCCTCCAAACTGCACCCCAATCCCACTGGCTGGTTTTGAAGTCAACTCTTTAGTACACTCAAGTCCGATTACCAAAAAGAGACATTCTTATATTAATTATGTATTATAGATGCAAATATTGAAGACTTTGAAATCAGAAAATCAGATTTTAATTGGACGAATCTTGTCATGCCTCCTTGCAACACTTGCATTTTGCAAGAAGCACTATGCTACTAGGCCAGAGGGTAGGGCCCTTGAAAGCTAGTGACTGAATCGATAAAGAAACCAATCAGGAGATAAAGGAAAAATGGTAATTTGGCAGTCAAGATAAATTAAAAAAAAACAAAAAAAACAAAAAACAAAATAGTACCCAAAAAGGATTTGCGGATAGCAACTAAAGAGGTAACTGTAAAATTACCTTGTTTGCTGCTTTGTTGCCAAGACCAAACTTGTTAGCAGGCTTTCCATCTGGTATCTTGTAGTCTCTAAACCAGTCCCTTATTGCAGTGAGAGTCCCCTGAAGTAAACCATACATCGCTAGCAATTAGTAAAATCCAAAGGTAATGTGGTTAAAAGATTCATTACGATTAAAATAAGATCTGATATGCACAACAATGCCTTAAGTTGTTGTCTTCCACAGGAATTGTATCCTCAAATAGTCTCAGTGAAAAACATTGATCATCATTTACTTCATTTCAGTACAAAATTTTCTCACACCACCACACACACACTGCGTCCTTTAAAAAGAAACTTACTACTTACTTAGTTCATCTAGTTTATGAAGATAGATACATTGTAACTAACTATCCATTCTCACTTAGTAAAAATATCATGTAACAACGAATTTAAAAACTGAAAACACCTAAATACATTGATTAAGGTGGCTATGGTGGTGTGTAATTATGAAAATCTTCATAGTGCTTGGTTAGAAAACAGTACATACCGGGAAATGCTTCTCAACATCATCAATGTCATTAACGAGAGAAGCCCTTGGATCATCCAATGAAATTGCAATAATTTTCCAATCAAGCTCCCCTTCATCAATCATAGCTAAAGCAGCCAAAGGCTTTACTTTGAGAATCTCGCCAATCCTTCTCCGACTATCACCTATCTCAACAACATCAACTACAAGTTGTAGCAAAAGCAAAGGTTTTATTTCTCCTTCTAAAAGTGATACTTGCCTTGGGAAAAAAAAGCCGCAAAAAAAAAAAAAGGATAAGCAAGCATACCTGGATCATTATCCCCAAAGGCTCCTTCAACTTCAGCGTTAGCAAGGGTTGGGTCTTCCCAAGTTTGCGGAAGCAACCCATAATTCCAATTTATATTGTACCTGAGAACGATTTGCTGAAGGTATTCACAAAAAGATAACTTTAAGGAATTTAAAAGTAAATCAATAAATAAAAAGCTAGCACCAACAGTGGCTTGCATATAATTCATGATGCACTCTAAGCCAAAAATTATATTGATTCGGGCAACATATCCAAGCACCAGGACAAGAACAAACACTAAAACTTTAGGAAAAGAAAAAAAAATTAATTCTTACGGGTAGTAACGAAGTTTCCCCTTCTTTGTATCCTGCTTTATAGGGGTGTGTGGCTCATCAGTAGCAACCTCCATCTTTGCACTTGATTCTTTGGGTATTTCAACGACAAAGTTGAATGCACCATCACCCACTTGCAAAGGTATGTCATGCCAAGGCGAAACCTATGTATAACCAACAGATTGTTATAGCAAGTTGAGACAAAAGTGAACTAATTAGTGTGTAGAGACCAACCAGGACTCAACACACCTAAATTTTGAAATTCCTTTTACAAATACATTTACATACGCTGTTTAAATACAAGTTCGAACTACGATTACACACATATAGTCAAGGACTTAATCTCAAACTAAGAAAACGCATAAACATATTCCTATAAGCACAAATCAGGGCATTCCATCAGTCATGTCTAAGGCCCTAACGTGGTTACTGAATGTCTCATTTCATTTCATCGACTCCATTTTCCCGAATCCCGCCAAAACAAAACAACATAATCTGGAAAATTGCAAATTTAAAATCAAGTTCAAATTTTTGAAACAGAGAGGCCTCAATGAAGCAAATGATATATGCCACTTGAAATTAATATCAAGTTCAAATTAAATTAACACATTTCCTTAGCCATTAGCTGAAAAAATTGAATATCCATAAATATATATATATGTAAACATTTAAATCCCTCAATTATAACCCCCATACATGCACATATGGGAAGCTTTCACATTATTTAGTTTTATCCTGCATTTTTCTCATAATCCAAACAAAACACAACAGAAAATGGAAAACGGGAAGAAGATAACCTTTTGACCAGAGCGATCGACGAAGAAGAGCCGGTAGTCTAGGGTTTCAGGCTGGCCTTCCTCCCTGATCTGAACTTCGGGTTTGTAGATAGCTGTGCAATTGAAGTACCTCCTGGAGGAAGACGACAATGATGCTACTCTTCTTCTAGCAAAGCAAAGGCTGGTGCCGTAGGGACTCTGCTTCACCGGGAACGACGTCGTTTTGGAAAGTAAGCAGGAAGTATTGGAGACGGTCAACACTCTCGCGGTGGCCATGGCTCAAGAGATGAGTGAGCAGAACGTTTAATGGAGAATGGAGACGCTGCAGCTAATTTAGGTGAGCAAAGAGATGAGTGTACGTGCTTGCACAAATGCTTGGGCAAATTTATCCTTGTACATAAATGTACATAGGGTTTTTAGCCAAATCAAATGTTTCTCATAATCTCTGATATTTAAAATCAATAAAAATGTTTATTGAGTTTATAAACGTCAATTATTTTGATCATTTTAAGAAAAAATTTCGTTAAATAAGGATCAATATATCAACAACACCCTTAATTTTGTCAAATTATTTTGGCTCATTATTTATTAAATTGAATGTATATTTGTCATTTTGATCATTATTATCAGAAACTTTTCATAGAATGACTAAAATAATTGAAGGTGGACAAACTGACAAACCATTTGTTTTGATTTTATATCTAATCTCACAACCATTTTGGCTAAAATGCCATGTACAGAACTTTAATGAGGGATAAAAGAAAATGGAATTAGTGGCTCACACCACATTGAATTTCAACGATCCAAATTGTCTATTTTTGAAGTTGCATCTCATAGATCATCATTGCAAAATATTAGCCAAATCGCAAAATATTTGAAGCATCTAATTAACTTCAAAGAAATTGACGAACACTACATTTTAAGAAACATTGAAATTACATTGTGATAATTAAATAAATAAATAATTTTAAATTGAATTAAATTTTTACAAAGATGATCTATGAATCGTCTCTTATAAAATAGACGGTTCATATCGTTGGAGATGAATTAGCTGTGAGGCCCACAATTAATTCTCATTGTTTAAAAAAAAAAAAAAGGGGCTGACGCCATGTCATAACCAAATCCATGCGAATTTAACTCACTCATCATGCATTAACAAATCCCTAATTTCCACTGAAACCCCAAATCAATTTGAATAATTTTCCCCAAAAATAAACTCATACCTTTCTTTCAAATTTCAGGTAAGGCTGAGTGAGGAACGACGGAAGAGATAATGGTGGAGGATCGGTGGTAGTCGTAGTGTGAGACGTGAAGAGAGAGACGGTGGCGGAGGTGGAACGAAAAGAAAAGAAAGAAGTCCGGTCAAATTTAAACGTAGAGATATGGACTTGTGGAGAGTGATACTTCTTGACCAGTGGCTTCGTTGAATCTTTACCAATAAAACGGATTGATACACACAATTACATCATACTAAAACGGATTGATACAATTACAATTACATTAAATTTAATAAGCAAATTTAGATTAAATATCAATGTCGTAGATTATTAGACTAAGAAAGCTTTTTGAGTTAAAACTTATTTTTAGGACAAATTTTGGTTAGAAAATAAGCTAAAACCATCTTCAACCTTTGGATTAAAACCTAAGATTTTTAATCCAGAAAATTTAAGTTTTAACCCATAAACATTTTTTCCCCCTAACTCTTCTGGGTTAAATTTTTAGCCTGAGATTATTAAATAATTAATTTAGGATTTTTCTTTTTCTTAAAATAACTTTAAAAAAAATTATGTAGACTATTCTAACTTAATTTTTATGAACATTTTAATCTAAAAATATTTAAATTCCGATAAATATTGAAAAAAATCACTAATCAAACACCATGAAACTTGTAAAACACTACGAAAGAATATGAAACGCATAATATAATTTTTTTAATTACTTTAGCCGTTAGATTTAAATTTGGACTATTAAATATATTTTTTTTACCTTTGGATTTGATCAAATTAGATCTTAACAGTTAGATTCAATGAATTTATAAATATAAAACTAAGAAAATTATACATATATAGTGGCCCAGCCCCACTAACCCAAAGAGAATTTTGGCTAAATTTGACCCAAAAATGAGTTTTGAGTTTTAACTCATATTTGCCCCAATGGTTGGAGCAAGTTGGGGTAAGTTTAGAATCTAAGGCCATCTCCTACCGATGGCTGGCCAGATGGCTCGTTTTAGCCCTCTGGCCCTCCAAGATACTCCAAGATATTAATATTTTAATGAACAGTACATGGCCATATTTGCCTTCGTCTCCAACCGAGGGTCAAAGGGCTAGAGGGCTCGTTTTAGCCCTATCACAAAAAACCGTCTCCAACCGAGGGCCAAAAGGCCATAGGGACAAACATAATTTATTATTTAAAAACTACAACTTAAATGTTGTTTAAGTTTCATGTTGTTAAATATTTTTTTTATGTTGTATAATTTTTATGTTAGTTAATTTTATTAATGTTGTTTCATGTTACTTAATTTAATTTAATGTTGTATAATGGCTTAGGAAGTTATAGGAAAAAAATAGATTTAAAAAAAATATGAAACAAATTTTGTGAAATATAAGTTATAGGAAAAAAAATAGAATTTAAAATAAAATGAAACAAATTTTGTGAAATAGAAGTTATAGGAAAAAATGGAATTTAAAAAAAAATATGAAACAAGTTTTGTAAAATAAAAGTTATAGGAAAAAAAATATATGAAAAATAGAAGTTATAGGAAAAATTTTGTAAATAAAAAATAATAATAAAACTGTAAAAAAAAAATTCAAAGCATTCCTGTCGGTTATAACCGACAGGAAATCCAACAAAAAAAAAAATCTGGCTAGCCCCGGGCTGGCTGGCTGGCTGGCTGAAAGTGGCCAGCCCTTTGGGATTCCGTGGTGCTCTCTCAGATTCCAGAGCCCTCTGGCCTAGCCCTCAGTTGGAGACGGTTTTCGGGCTATTTTCGGCCATCTGGCCTTTTGGACCCTTCGGTTGGAGATGGCCTAAAATTTGAGTTTTACTCCAAGGGTTGGAGTAAGTCTAAGAATAGTGGATAAAACCTAGTTAGTGACACTATCCGCCTGTCACATTCCGGCCCGGGAAAATGGGAAGAAAAGGGGCACGGGGAGTGGTGGAAGTATGGGGCGCGGTCCCCACATGTCTCACAAACAATTCAAACTATCTCTAACACGAAATTACCCGTTTACCTTTGATATTCGATGTTTCGTAAAAACTTAACCATAGCTCCGATTTCAATTCCGCTCAAGCTAACGCGTTCGTAGTGACGAGCACTACGAGGATACGCTAAAAGAATAAGTCCTACGTTCCTCTATACGATGGTCAACGAAAATCAAAGTCCTTGCCTCTAGGGCATTTTCGTAAATTCACGCTTTTAAAATTAGGAAAAACATAAAATTATACCAAACTGACGCACCTCGACTCAGAAAGTTCAATTGGACTCCAAATTGAGTTGTGCTGGCTGACACCTGGAGGGTGACGAAGCCATAAAGTATGAGAAGTTCTCGTGTGAGTTCCCAAAAACAAAATCGTGAGGGCGTGGTCGGGGCCCAAAGCGGACAATATCGTGTTACGGCGAAGTCGAGCCCGGAATGTGGTGGGGGTCCGGGGCGGGATGTGACAATTAGGAATATTCCAAAAGAATATTCCCCAATTGAAACTGGGTTGTGCTGGAACCATTGGCCCAAAGGTTTGGGGCCGGTTTGGACTAAGGATTTGGGCTTAGGCCTTTCTTCTTTTCTTTTTCTGCAAATTTTCAACTGAAAATCTGGGGTGAAACTCAAACTTTAAATAGCGATAACTCATTTGTTTCTCAACCAAAATTGATGATTCAAAGACCTAAATGAAGTAGGAAATGCAGGGAACAAAACCATACCAAGGTAGGGCCAAGCTAAGGTCGGTGCTGGCCGAAAAAATGGCTTGAAAGTGGCGAAATGGCCATGGTCTAATTTTTTCCAGAATCTAAGATATTTCATCCCAACTTTGAAGGCTAATTTCGAAATCTTGGACCCGTTTTCGATGTCCGTTTTCCCAAATTCAATCGCTTTAGTATAGTTTTATTAATTGTACCCTTTTATGTGCCTAGGTGCAATTATTATTGGAGACTCCGGCTTCCTAGCTTGATTTAATGTGGCTTCATAAGTACCAATGAGTGGGCAATTTGTTTTTATACCTATCTATAATTATAGTTTCCATAAATGCGTATTTACTTCATTTTACCCTTATATTGGCAAATATCTTTATTGTGATATTAAATGTGATAAATGCTGCTATATGGTTAGGATATGACTGTCATGACATTCATACATATTTGTACATGCTCATCTTGCTGCACCCATGTGTTAGTACTCCGTCCAGGGCCAGGGCTAGTCCTTCACGTGTATGTTCATATTTGCACCATTCGCTCGCCTTGGATCCAAGTTAGGTGCCAGTCATGTCGTACATATTGCATTAGGCAATTCCAACTTGTATATGACCGCGCCTCGGCGCCAGTCTTCACGTGATCATAATACTAGAGTGTATTGATTACACCCAGTCCTGTCATACAGGTTGCATTATGCAACTCCGACTCGTGTGCTAGCATAGATTGATGAGCAATTGATTATACTTGATTATCACATGATTATATTACTGTGGCATTTGATATATCATGACTTGGCATATTTTTGGTTATATTGCTGTTGTATTTTTATTACATACTTATGCAGTATGTTTTACGGAAACTATACTTGTTTTACGGCGAGGGGTTAGTATGTTCGAAAATAAAGGTTTTCTTACAAACGTTGTTTTGCTGACCCACTCAACTTTGTTTTTCGCCCCTCCAGGTTAGTAGTTGGGCTTACGTGTAAACGAGGGTTCTGGAAAATCTCAGGAGATGGTTATCTTCAGTGGTATAACCATCACCTTAATTACTGTATTGTTCTTATGCTCTACCATCACGTGTGAAATGGGTGCAATCCTGCTCACCCGCTCACTCTTTTGATTAGGCACTTTTAGGTTTAAATTTATTCACATTCTTCTTCCACTACACTACACTTTATGACTTCGTCACCCTTCAGGTGTTTGCCAGCACAACTCGATTCGGAGTCCAAGTGGACTTTCCGGGTCGGGGTGTGTCACCGCCACTTGTAGAAAGACAAATAGAATATTTTTTTTATTTGACAATTCACATGGTTGAATGGGTTCAAATTCAAATTCAAATTTATAAATACATTAAATAGAATGGCAAAGCTCGACAATGAGATCTAACGACTCAAAATTAAATTAAACAGCTAAACAATTAAAAATATTATTTGAATCAAAATTTATCCAAAAACTCTATAAATACTTATGTATTTGTTCAAACATCTACACAAAATTCACTTTCGTCATACAATTCTTCATTTTTTCTTTCTATCCACCTATATATTTGTGTTTAATAATGGGGTAGATTGCGCGCTTTTTCATGTTCCTTCATAGGTTTTGTGATTTTTTATAATTTATCGGAATTTAAATATTTTTAGTTTAAAATGTTCATTAAAATAAATTAAGATAATCTATATAAATTTTATTTTTAAAAAAGTTAACGAATTAAGCTAATATCATTCTTTAATAATCTCGGACTAAAATTTTAAGTAAAAATCATTGAAGAAGAAAAAATGTTTCTGGGCTAGAACCCAAATATTATGGGTTACAAATTTAGGCTTTAACCCCAACCATTGGAGTTGGTCTAAGGATAGCAGTCCTTGTAAAGCTGGGAGAATTCTAGTGTAAATTCTAAGAAAAGACTTTCATCCTCTTAGGATGAAGATTGGGATGTCAATCAATTCCGTTATGATCGAGATTCTTAAATGCTCAAGATACTTTCCTAATCAAGGTATGAATAGGTCAGGGCCAGCCCTGAGAAATTGGAGGCCCTAGGCGAGCCTTCGAGTGGGGGCCCTAGAGTTCTTTGACACCCAACTCATTGTACATTTATATGTATAAGAAAAGGTTTCACTAAATACATGAAAAAATTCATTTCTACATAAAAAAAAATTTAGAATTCATATCCAAAGAAGAAAGATATGCAAACATTACTTAAATATTACACGTCTCGTGTTTTTAAACGCAAATGTATTAATTAAGTTTACATAATCTAACTTTTCAACTAATTCTTTTTCAATTGACAAAATAGCTAACTCATTCAATATTTCTTGTGACATAGTTGATTGAAGATACGATTTGATCAACTTTAATTTTGAGGAACTTCTTTCTGCAGAGGCAACTGTAATTGGTATGGTTAACAAAATACGATAAGCAACCCATGCATTCGGGAAACTCTAAAAATATATTTGGGTAAATTACACAAAACTACCTCAACTATTGGGGTCACGACAGTTTCATACCTCATTTTTTAAAATTGACAATGTCATACCACATCTTACGAATTTGTGACAATGTCATACCTCCGTCAAATTTTCTGTTAAACACTGACGTGGCTACATGCGGGGCCCAATCACTAATCCAACTGGATTAAAAAATTATTAAATATATTTTTAATAATTAAAAATTAAAAAAAAATCTTTCTGTCTCCTCTCTCTCTCTCCTTTCTCTCTTCTCTGCCCGAATTGGGTTGCTTTTTCTTTTCTTTTTTCCTCCTTCTCTTCCTTCTCTCTCTCCCCCTCATCTCTCTCTCTCCTCTCTCTCTTCTCTGCCCGAATTGGGTTGCTTTTTCTTTTTTTTTTCCTCCTTCTCTTCCTTCTCTCTCTCTCTCTCTCTCCTCTCTCTTCTCTGCATCCTGAACTGGGGTTGCTTTTTTTTTTTTTTTTTTTTTTGCTTCCTCCTCCTTCTTCTCTTTCTCCTTCTTCTTTCTAGGTTGCAGGGCCGTACGAACAGTTTTTTTTTTTCTTCTTCTTCTTCTTGCCGAAACTGGGTTTGAATTTTTTATTTTTTTTCTTTTCTCCTTCTTCTTCTTCCTTCTTCCTTATTCCTTCTTCTGGTTTTTTTTCCTCCTACTTCTTCTCCTTCATCCTCCTTCTTCTTCTTCCTTCATCTGGGTTTTTTTTTTTTTTCTGGGTTGAAGTTTCCTTTTTTCTTTCCTCTTCTTCTTCCTCCTCCTTATTCTTCTTCGGTTCTTCCTCCTTCTCCCGAGGGGGGGGTGGGGTTGGGCGATTGGGTTTTCATATTTTTTTATTTTTTTTTCTGTTAAAGATTAGCAGGATGAAGATGGGGAAGAGAGAGTTGGGGGGGGGGGAGAGAAGGGACGACAAAGGTTTTTTTTTATTTATTTATTTATTTATTTATTATTTTAATATTTTAAAAATATTAATTTTTTTTTTAGTTTTTAATAATTTTTTAATAGAAAGTGGGGTCCGAATCAAGCCACGTCAGCACTTAACAGAAAAATTAACAGAAAAATTGACGGAGGGTATGACATTGTCACAAATTCGTAAGATGTGGTATGACATTGTCAATTTTTAAAAATGAGGTATGAAACTGTCGTGACCCCAATAGTTGAGGTAGTTTTTTGTAATTTACCCAATATATTTATATATATACACACATATTTAAAAAGAAATATTTTGGGTCCCCCCCCCCCACCGAAAACGCTGCACGGCAAGTTCCAAAAAAATATTTATAATTTCATATTTAGATATTTTACTCAATCTACAAACTTATATATATATATATATATAAATATATAGAAAATTATGATTGACACTCCAAAATTATCATTCTACATTCCAAACTTTTTATATTTGGAAAGAAAAATACACTTGTGAAGAGTGTATGATGAAATTTTTGGAATGTCAATAACACTTCCCTATATATATATATATATATATATATATATAATTTGGTGGCCCCCCCTCCGGCTACCCTCAGGGCCGGCCCTGGAATAGGTTTTCCTTTCTTGGTCAACAAACATGACTTCCTTAGGGAAACGGATCTTGTTTACCAATTCGGAGTGTATCATACTGACTTGCTTCAATACCTCAATCCGATGAACCTAATACAGTTAGTGTGCTCACTCTGGTGCTTACTAGCCAATCTGGTTACATTTCGAGATCTTAAAAATCATGATCCCACAATCGTCTCTAACTATCATGTTTTAAGACGCATCCCCTTGAGAAAGGGCAATTACTTTCGGACCATGCCAAGTCCATTACACAATGATTTTCAAAGATCCCAGAGCACATTTTGTTAAATTGGTTGAATCTAGCTATATGCATTTCAGGTTTGACACTGCACTCTGTAAATGAGACTTTTCAAATTCTCGCGTGTGTTACGTCAAAATAACGATTATTTTTACTAATATACTCCTAAATATTTTAGTCCTTGAATTTATCATTTCCGTAAAAGTCACCCCAAAGTGAAACGGATCATAAAAATGACTTCTTTTTTAGCTATACCCCTTGGACTTCACTTGAATCTCACTTTTGCTATTTGAAACTCAAATTGAGTTGAGTGAGGGTTGTTACTCGTTGGGAGGGAGGGTTTGAATAAAAACGGGTTGATGGAAGCATTGAAGAGCCAAACACCCCCCAATTATTAACACCTAATTTGTTTGTTTCTTCTGCTGTTTTCTTCACCTTGAGTAAGTAGACTGTAGACCTGTTGATCTAGAAGAGAAAGAGACAAGTATGCGTGCGTGTGTTTTGTTGACTGAGCAAAACAGGCGGTAAATGCCGTCTGTATTATGTCAATCATTTTGTATTAAATATTTAATCTTTCGAATGCGCGTTGAACAATCAACCCAACAATACACACACAAACCAACCACAACCCACAAACAAGCCTGCTGCTTCTGCTTCTGCACTTTCTTTTTCAATCGATTTCTCAATCGTTTTTTCATCTCACTTTTTGCCAAAATTTCCATATTTAAATACAGTCCTAGTACCAATCCATAGCACTGAGCCCAAAGCCTTAGCTTTTCTGGGGTTTTCTCACTTTTTCATCTTTCATCAAAGAATTGGAGATTCTTCTGCAAATTCGAAATTTTGGATTGAATTTGGGGATATGGGTATTGGGTGAATTTGAATTTGTGAAAAATAGCATTTTTGGGGGCTTTTATGAGTGTTGTATATAGGGTGAATATTGAATGTTTGTGAGGTGAAGTGGGTATAGGGTGAAGTATGAGTTCTTTGGAAGGTGAATTATGGATGGTTGATTCTTTGGTTTAGATTCTTTGTGATGGAGTTGGGTAAAGAAGGAGGTTTTGTGAAGGTTTGGATTGGTTTTGGCCCTTTTGGGTGGTGAATTTTGCTTGTGGAGGAGGGTTTTGTGTTTTGTGGGTGGTAGTATATTCGTTTCTAGTTCAACATGGGTTTAATATGTACCAAGCCGTCGGCAGTCGAAGATAGCCGGGAAAGCCCACCAAAAAGGACATCTTCGATTTCGAGCAGGCACCACTCCGAGCTTAAGGTTTCACGGTTCGGTTCTTCAAAAAGAGAGGATCCAGTTTGGATTAAAGATAGATTGGGTGGTGGTAGGGATGTGAAAGTTATGTTGGTGGATAAGAAAGTCAATGGTTCAGTGCGATCATATGATCAGACTAAGAGTAAGAAGATAGACAAGGCTGAGTCTACTTTTCTTGATCATCTGGGTTCGAGAAGAATTCCCAACGCTACGGTGGCCGAGCAAACAGCGGCAGGATGGCCAGGTTGGCTCGCTGCGGCAGCTCCTGAAGCTATCAATGGATGGATACCACGACGCGCTGACACGTTCGAGAAGTTAAATAAAGTATGTTCAAATCTTTACTTGGTACGTACACGATGTATCGATGTATCTCTTATATTATTGTATAAGGAGTCAACTAACAGTATTTCGAAAAAGAAAATTGGCGGTTTTCTAAATGCTGTGACAATTCTTTTTCTAGCTACCATGATTGTGCGGTTAATTACTCTTGTTCATTTTAAAATTTATCAGTTCCTGATCTTTGTTCTTTTTGCATATTGTGGCATTTTCTTCTTTCAGATCGGCCAAGGAACTTATAGTAGTGTTTACAAGGCTCGCGATGTCACGTTTGATAAATTTGTTGCTTTGAAAAAAGTCAGATTTGATAATCTCGATTCTGAGAGTGTCAAGTTCATGGCAAGGGAGATCCTTTTCTTGCGCAGGCTTGATCATCCCAATATAATAAAGTTGCGTGGATTGATCACAGCACGGTCATCTAGCAGCTTGTACCTTGTTTTTGAGTATATGGAACATGATCTTACAGGGCTTGTATCACGCCCTGGCATTAAGTTCTCCGAACCTCAGGTAGTCTATCACTTACGGTTCTCTTATGTTTTTATCTTTATGGTACTTTCCTCAAAAGGAGAAATGTTGGTAGATCTTTTTGATTGGCCTCTCTACCGCAGATATATGCATATAAGATAGCCCATTTATACAGAATGAAAACGAGGACCCTGTACGATACCTAATTTTAGTGTTGCTTTTATTTCATTTTAGGTCAAATGTTACATGCAGCAACTTTTAAGTGGTCTTGATCACTGTCATAGCCATGGTATTTTGCATCGTGACATAAAGGGTTCAAATCTTCTTCTTGACAACAATGGCATCTTGAAAATTGCCTGACTTTGGCTTGGCAAGCAATTATGATCCTCGTCACAATGTTCCCTTGACAAGCCGCGTTGTGACTCTTTGGTATCGCCCTCCAGAACTTTTACTTGGAGCCTCTAAGTATGGTGTTGCTGTGGATTTATGGAGCACCGGTTGCATACTAGGAGAATTGTATTCTGGAAAGCCTATCCTGCCAGGAAAAACAGAGGTAAGATATTGAGGAAATGTACCCCCTTAGAATCCATGCATTTTTCTGTCCGTATGGTTTAGCTTGAATCATTATTGGACTTTTGACATGTCTTTGTGAAGTTATTACGGATTACATTGGGAACTATTATTGGCACTCCAAAAATCTCATTTTGCACTCCTCACAAGTGTATTTTTCTTTCTAAATATAGAAAGTTTGGAGTGCCAATAACAATTCCCATTACATTATACTAAAATGATAAAGAACTGATCTCTTAGCTCTTGATTTTTATTTTAAACTTGCAGATGATTTTGAGTATATGACTAATTATGCCCAATTCTTTCATTGTAACAGTTTAATTTATGACGTAAATATGATTATCATAGAATATTTGGAGTTTCTATAAATTAAACACATCAGGTGAGAGAATAGCTAGAGTACAGTCTTGATGTATCTCGAGGGATTTATATGAACCATAGATTTGAGTTGCAATTTACGTCCTTGGCAAGTTTTTGACATATTCTGTGGACTTAGTGTGAGGCATTGGCAACGCTGCTTGTTCTTCACTGCTACATTTCACCCACTATTTGTTTGACTTTAAAGTGAATTTCTCTTCTTCCTCCCTCATCTAACAGATAAACCATAAACACATTTGTGGGAAAATATTTTGCTTAGCCTTTCATTGAATGTGTCAGTAACTGTACGTATTCAGATGGTGCCTATTAATTTATTTATATTTCCTTGTTATAGGTTGAACAGTTGCATAAGATTTTCAAGCTCTGTGGTTCACCATCTGAGGATTATTGGCGTAAATTGCACTTACGAAATTCAACAATGATCAAGCCTCCTCAACCTTATAGAAGATGCGTGGCAGAGACTTTTAAGGACCTTCCTGCTTCAGCTCTGCAGCTTTTGGAAATTTTACTTTCTCTTGACCCTGCTGAAAGAGGAACTGCTGCAATTGCTCTCAAGAATGAGGTGTGCATGCTTTATTTTCTGGAAACTGCAAAAATAAATAAATAAATAAATAAATAAATTGGTACCAATGCTGATATTTTAGTTATATAATATATATATATATCCTATTTATTCCTAAAAGTTTGTATACCTGATTTAGGCTGGGAGAAGGATGTGTGGAACAGAATTAAATTGTCTTTCAGAAACTGTGCTTACGATTGTTCCTTTTCCTTTAGAACCTTGAAACTGTTTCATTTAATCATCTAAGAGGCCTATCCTTTCTCTGTTGTAATTATGAATGTTCTTTTAACAGTTCTTCACCACAAAGCCTTTTCCTTGTGATCCTTCAAGTTTGCCCAAGTACCCACCCAGCAAAGAGATTGATGCCAAATTGCGAGAAGAAGAAGCTAGAAGGTACGTCTTATTGGTAACACATTAATACTTTTTGACACAGATGATACAAGGTTAATCTTTATGCACTTTTTTTAGGCAAGGAGCCAGTGGAGGAAGGAGTCAGAAGGTAGACATGGGCAGGAGAGCACAACCTGTAGCAGTTACAGGAACAAATGCTAACCCCGAGTCCATTGCATCATTGCAGGTAATTAAAATTAAGTTTTATATCTTCGTGTTTAAAATAGGATTTTGTTTGACATTGAAGTGAGCTGCTAAAGACCAAAGTCATCTATAAGTCCTGGTGAAAATTGTAATTGTAGTTTTGTATACAAAAGGATATTTGAAAATGTCCACAATTTCAAAATTTACGGATTGTAGTTCTGAGTATCTTTTAGTTCCCCCATGACTCGTAATTAGGGCCCATTTCATAATGTTATAGTTTTCCTTTTATGTAAGGGAAAATATATGGGAAGAGGAAGAGGGAGATGAAATTGGAGACATGTGATGAAGAAGTGAAGGAAAATCCATAAAACTAAAACCTAAAAGAATTATATAGGAATTGTTGTTGTTTTCTTTTATTTTACGTACATTACATTGGAGGGTAGCTGCCTGTTCTACCGGCACATAATGTATTAACTGTCTAGATTCACTTTTGAATCAAGTAGTTCATATCTGCTTGGCGGAGGAGGAATTTATGAACTGTGTTTCGAAATTGTGTGTTTATATTAGGGGACGGTTCTAACCAAAATATTTTGGATGTACATTTTTGTCGAACTTGTTAAGAAATGCTTGCGAAGATCTTTCTTTTGAAACTGAATTCTCTACTCTCTGTTCACAATCACATACACTGTCATTCTTATATAACTGCTTCTTCTGCCTCTGTTTATTTCTTTATGATGACATTTGCTCTCCAATTACAGAGAGGACAAGGCCATTCCAACCCAAATATCCGAAGTGAAATATTCTACCCTCATAGGGGGGAAACTCTTTCTGGTTTTCTGGTTGATCCAACCAAACATTTGCGAAGCGATAAAGACGCTAGAAAGGATTTCGCTGAGCAGCAGAATCTGAGGGCTTCAGTTTCAGGACCACTAATCCATGGACCTGGACGGGCTAAGTCTGGAAAGGAACACAATGATTCTTTTTTGAGTTCAAATAGAGCCAACTTGTCGAAATTATCTGGTTTAGTAACGGCTAGGACTACGATGTCCGACGACCAACAAGGAAAACCTGGTCCCTCAGGACCAGAAACAATAAAGCCAGTAGGCGATTTCCGGGGTCATTTGATCAGGAGGAATCCGCAAAAAAGCAGGAGCGGATGCATTACACACAGAGAGTTGCCAGTTCTCGTCGGATGGAAGATGAGACGGCCTCTATTAAAGAACCAAATATGGTTAGTTTTGTTTTTCTCAATAAAACTATCTAGTTTGTGTCACAAATATTGCATACTCTAGATCCTGCCAGAGCTCTGATACTTATTCCGGTTAGCTGAACCTAAATTCTTCTTCAAAATTATTTTTGCAGCATGGTCGTGGGCCCAAGGGAAACAAAATTTACATGTCTGGTCCATTATTTGCATCTTCAAACAATGTGGATCGGATGCTTAAAGAGCATGACCGCCAGATCCAAGAATATGCTCGGCGTGCTCGATTTGAGAAGAGCAGACCTGGGACGCAAGTGACAGAAAATCCAAGCTTTTCTTCCAGACTTCGAGCTGGATAAGCTATGAAATTACACATTTCTATTCGTGGTCTTCTTGGAGCTGGATTCCTGGAACCCCATGACATCGTCATACCACGCATACACAACACAGAGAGAGACGCTCTTCCCTGTACAGTGAGTACTTTCTTCAGTCCCATACTATTTTACTTGTTAGTAAATGAAACATCAGATGGCCAATTTTGAAGTCGATTTTTCATTAGAACATACTCTATATATACTAACCCGTATTTAAGTCTTGAGTCCCTCTCGAAGCCGTGTTAGATGAATCTATTGTTGTCTGCACCAAATTTATTCGTCGGACATACAGTTGAAAAAAAAATTCTTGCTAATGTAAATTACTGTCTCCATTTTATTCGGTTTGTTGCAATGGATGCGAATTTTTGCTGTTCTTGAGAATAGGGTGAACACTGGTTGAATGCTCGACTAGAACTTCTGAAGAATGATGTGCAGTTTTGCTACTCGTATGAAAACATATATGAATGAAAGGTTTATAACATGTTTTAGAACAAGGAAATAAGAAATCTGAAGTGTTTTGACAGTTTAGTGTGTTCCGCGACTATGAATACAGTAGACTGAGCGCCGAAAAAGAGGGCATATTCATCGATTGAATTTTTTACGTAAAAACTAGGCTTATTTTTAGCGATGTCGCATGTATTGTACACGAAATCTCATTTTGTACTCCACATTCTGTTTTGTCGACTTTATCCACTGTGCTCATCCTACTTGTCCAACTTTACCTCACATCCATGTCGCACGTTATCCTCATTCTGTCAACTGAGTTGAAAGAAAGCGTAGTTTCGTTGACATTAATGTGAAAACGGGCAAAGAAACTAAAGAGCTCCCACCACATCAACGAAACTAACACGTCATTTAACTCGATTGACGGGATGAAGTAAAGACAGACAAATAATGAGTGCATGGATTACATTGAGCAGAACAAAGTGTCGAAAATGAAGTTAGAGTTTACCTTTTTGTGCTACAAAATATAAGTGGTAAAATCTTCAAGCCCAGCCAGCCGCGTGCTGCTGGCACGAACTAGGAAAAAAAAATGTAATTTGAAACCAAATCCTTGGATCCAAACACGGTCTAAAAGTAAAAGCTAAATTAACTAATACAAAATGGACATTAAGCACACAACTTGGTTGGTTTTTCTTTGGAAGCCGTCAAATTTGGCATGAAAGTCAACAAGGTCACCTACAAATATATTTTAACCAAAGTTGAAGGCGGCCGTTATCCACCACGACCACACTGCCCAATACTTTGACACCATATTAACATGCTGTATCAAACAGAAAATAGTAAAGACTTTTTTCTCTCCTTCTGTGAGAGCGCTTCTCTCCCAGCGTGAGGGTTCTTCCCTTTTGGTGAGGGTTTTAATCTTGATTCATCAACTCTTTGGCACCGACTCTAGCTCCAGCTGGGGTCGGTTGCCACTTTTCCCTTTCTTTTCTTTTCTTCTCTTCTCTTTTCCCCTTCTCTACTGCTTTTTCACCCTCCTCCTCATCTTGATTTGTCGTCCTATTCTTACCTTGCTAACATCCCTTTTCCTCCTTCATCTAAGTTTCGATCTTTAGCCATACTTTTCGAGATGGTGCTTTGAGTTTCGGTGTTTCGACCGACTCGGGTGTTCCTAACACCATCACCGTCTCTCAGTTGTCTGCCGTGTGTGGCAGTGTTGCTCATGGTGTTCCATGAGCTTCTTTCCATTGATAGCCAACTGATTTCTTTCAATTTGTGGTTATCTTTACTTAATGGCTATGCTCAGGGAGCAGATCGGTGTTGGATGATGGGATCGGCAAGGCGATGTTTGGTGGTGAGCATGGATTTTTGTAGGTCGAGATGCATTGTTATGGCGGAGACGGTAGTAGCGGACTTCTCGGTTTCTTTTTTCCTGTTTTTCGGCCTCAACTATTTGGTTGGGCTCTTGTTTGTTTGGTGTTTGGCCCGTCTTTTGCTTGTTTATGTTTTCCTGTTTTTGGGCCTTTTGTTTGTAAATATGTTTCTTTGAAGTTAATAAAAGTTTCCTTCATCCAAAAAAATAAAAATAAAATAAACAATACTTGCTCCGTCTTTTCCATAAATCCAATTCTGACCCCATCCCATTTTGACTTTTCGTTAATTTAATTTTTTTTTAGTTTAATTTTTTCAATTGTGATTATAAATAAGTAGTTTAGTTATTAATATAGCCAATCAAACCAAAACAAGAATCGATTTTCAGGTTAACATCATCAAGGAAAGTAGTGGACCAATATCTTTTGAGCAGTCCCTTTCTTCTAGATCTTAGAGCAAGTCCACCGGTGCTCAAAATGCCAAACAATTAGGTTTAATTGCTCCTAATCCCACAAAAGTAGCTCCACCAGCCCAAAATGAAGGAGGCAATTAGGCCATCTCCAACCGAAGGGGCTAGAGGGCCAGAGGGCCGAAAATGGCCCTAAAACCGTCTCCAAACGAGGGCTAGGCCAGAGAGCTCTGGAATCTGGGAGGGCCCCACGGAATCGGAGAGGGCTGGAGGGCTGGCTGTTTTTTTTTTTTAAGCTTTTTCGTTGCTGTCGGTTAAAACCGACAGCATTAAGGCAGTTTGAATTTTTGTTTTAATTAATTAGTATTGCTGTCGGTTACAACCGACATCAATAGTTTGAATTTTTGAATTCTAACGGCTAGTTGACTCACTAGCCGTTGCTTCAGTTTTTTTTTGTTTTTTTAATTTTTTATGAATTTAAACCTTTTTTTTTCTATAACTTCAATTTAAACCTTTTTTTTTTCTTTTTTTTTTCTATAACTTCAATTTAAACCTTTTTTTTTTCTATAACTTCAATTTAAACCTTATTTTTTTCTACAACTTCAATTTAAACCTTTTTTTTTTCTTTTTTTTTTCTATAACTTCAATTTAAACCTTATTTTTTTCTTTTTTTCTTTTTTTCTATAACTTCAATTTAAACCTTATTATTAATTTTTTTTCTTTCTATAACTTCAATTTAAACCTTATGTTTGGCCCTATGGCCCTTTGGATTTGAATTTAAATTGTAGCTTTAAAATAATAAATTATGTTTGGCCCTCGGTTGGAGACGGTTTTTTGTGACAGGGCTAAAACGAGCCATCTGGCCCTCTGGCCCTCGGTTGGAGACGGAGGCAAATATGGCCTTGTATTGTTCATTAAAATATTAATATCTTGGAGAATCTTGGAGGGCCAGAGGGCTCAAACGAGCCCTTCTGGGCAGCCCTCGGTTGGAGATGGCCTTAGTAGGCTCCGGCAAGCCCGTCAGACTGCCCAACTAACAACTACCAGGCCTTGATCCCGCTGGCAATGGGCAACGTCAGCGCTGACGTTACCATGTAGACCGAGTGGGCCCCCCACCTGCTAACCACAGAGCCTAACGGCTCCTTATTACTTGTGCAACAGTCGTTGGGTTTCCAATGGTTCGTTGATCTGGACAATAGGATTTCCGAATGTAAAATTCTACTATTGTGCTACATGGCACAATATGGTGTATCTAATTGTAAGACAGTTTGAAAATCAACGGTCAGGATTAATCTAATGGTAACAATATTCAACCATTTTTTTCATTTCCCTCTCACAACTCTATTCATTTTTACTACATCTTCTCTATTTGTTTTCCACTTTCTAAATTTTTTTTTTTTTTTTTACCAAAAAAATGGGTGAGAAGGCAATTTGGTCGATTGCATAAGACGTAGCTTTGCTTGAGGGCTGAGTGTGTGCTACTTATGACCTGAACACGAAAAATGAGATGAGGGTGCAACAAAATGTAATTAACTACTATAATTAGACAATCATTTTATTTTCAAGAGATTCTACTTGTAAAGTTCACACTTCAACAAAAGATAAAAAGGATAAAAAAATAGCATAAAAAAAAAAAAAAAAATTTGTGAATAGTAATTGCTCTTGTCATTGCATTTTCTAAACGAGTGGAATTGTACAAAGGCAACTACTATTTAGAATGAATAGTAAAGGCAACTTACATGTCATTGTCCTTGCCTTGCCTTGCCTTTGCTCTTCTAAAACGAGTAGACTTGTTCTTAAAGTCTAAGAAAGTTATGGTTACTGATTGTTCGATCTTAATCTAAAACGGTGGAGGAAAATAAATCTTTCTTTAATTTTATTTATTTTACTTTCTTCTGCATCCTTGAATTAATACCTTAGGATGGATTTGTACATATGATTAAAAAAATAGGAAAATTAATGAAATTTTTTTTCAAATCTTTGCATGATAAGGACAAAAGAATTAAAAAAAAAGACACAAAAAACCGAACTTGCGCTGGGCGCGTCCCCGAACCCGCCCCCTATTTTCTCCAATTGTCAGATACATTAAGAGGTTTTATTCTTTTTTTATTCTTTTTTCCCTCCTCCTTAGAATAAGGAAAAAAACTTCAAATGGAATAACATTCCCCAATTTTATTTTTGTGTGTTGTTTCCTAATAGTAGTCAAGATAACGAGAGATTTTTCAATATGCTCGAAACATTAGGTGGTACACCACGTGTCTCTACACAAGTGGTGAGATTCTTGTGTTAAAAAATGAATAATATAAATAAAAAATTCCCACTACTTACATAATAACACGTGATGTACCACTTGTGTTACGGGGAGGAAAAATTTCTCCAAGATGACACCCAAGCTCAAGAAATTGGATGGAGAACTACATTCATTATTGTAGGTATGTTCAAAATGTGAGGGAATTTTAATTTGGTAATTGAAAATAACTTTTTAAACATAATTACTGAGAACACAATCTTCTCAAGGTTTTTATCTAAACAATCACTTCTGGGTTCATCGTTTTCAGCGCAATGAGTGCTTTTACAGACCAAAAAGGGTTCAAGTTTCAAACCTTATGAAGCTGAACTAAGAATTAGACATTATTTATAAACCTTGACCAATAAGTAGACACTATTTATGAAATTAGACCAATAAGTAGACACTATTCATGAAACTTGACCAATAAGTAAACACTATTTATGAAACGAAATCAAGAATTAGGCACTAAAACTAAACCAATAGGTGGAGACTATTTATGAAACTAAACTACATACTATTAATGAAACTGGACCAAGAACTAGACACTATTTATGAAAGTGGACCGATAACTAGGCACTAACTATAAAACCAAACCAAGAAAGAGACACTATTTATGAAACTGTACCAATTACTATACACAATTTATGAAATTGGACCCAATAACTATGCACTATTTATGAAAGTGGACCAAGATCATAAATAGTGTTGTACTGTTCAGTTTCATAAATAGCGTTTAGTTTCATAAACAGTGTTTGTGATGAACGCACTTGTCCCGTGCGTCATTTTTTTATAATTTTTTTTATATTAAAATTGTGTTATTTTCATTAAAGTTTAAGTTCTTTTGTCATTTTTATTAAAGTTTAAGGATTTTTCATTAATATTTAATTCTTATTTATTAAATAAAGTTATAGCATGATTTTTTTTTATTAAAATAAACTTAACCTAAGTTCTTTTCGTGAAAGTTCCATTAATTATGAAGTCAAATATCCTACACAAGACTTAAAACTTTGGCCATGACCACAACTTTCAAGTTTGCCGAGGCCTCTGATAAGTGAGGTGGTAGATCTGTTAGGGGTGCTTTTGGATGAAATGTACTTGGGGTTTTGCGCGGCAATTGGAGCATTGGCTCAGAGCCATAGGATACTGGCTTAGAGCTTTAGCAATTCTAATTTCTCCATTGCTGACACTTTGGTGACTCAGAATTTGCCTTCCTTTGTGGTATCGGAGAAAAGTCTATTTTCAGATCAAAAGGGTTCGTCATGGGGGTTAGTGTTGCCGAGTTTTTGGTTGCTTGGTGTGTGGGTTTGGTGTGAGAGGAAATGAGAGGAGGATGAAGAGAAAGTTGAAGACTAGGAATCAGAGTATTGGCCTCACCCGATCGATTACAAAGAGATACATGCCGCGAAACTAGAGATTTTCCGAGAAGAAAGTGATCGGGATTGAAGGACATGGGAAAATGTATAAGGGGTATTATGAGGAGGAAAAGTAATAGTTAAAAGAATCTCAAACGAAAGAGAACATGGGTTGAAAGAGTTCGTGGTCGAGGTTTTGAGCTTGGGAAGATTGAAGCACATGAATTTGCTAGGACTGAGAGGTTGGTGCAAGAAAGAGAAACGCAGTCTAATCTCGTTTTATGATTACATGGAAAATGGTAGCTTGGACAAGATGATATTTGTTTGCAAATAGAGAAACTTGTTAAGTTAAGAAGAGAGAATTAAGGTGTTGAATTGTATTTGCATGAGGGTTGGGAAGCTAAGGTTTTGCATAGAGATATCAAAGCAAGCAATGTGCTACTTGATGAGGATATGAATGATAGGTTAGGGGATTTCGGATTGGTCCGAATGCACCAACATGGGGAAATGACTAGCACGACACAAGTGGTTGGGACATCAGGGTACATGGCGCCAGAAGTGGTTCAAACGGGAAGAGCCTCACATGAGATTGATATGTTTGGTTTTGGGATATTGGTACTAGAGTTGGTGTCTGGATGGAGACTAAAGGAGAGGAGAAAATTGAACTTTGCGCTTGATGAGTGGCTCAAGGCAAAGGGTGGATATAACGTGGAGAAGTCGATAAGTTGCTTCATTTGGGTTTGTTGTGTGCATATCCAGAAGCTAATGAGAGGCCAACAATTAGGCAAGTTATGAAGGTGCTTTGAAGGAGCAAGCGACGATGGGCATTGATGGTGATCAGTCTCAAGGGGAAGTAATGCATCTAAACTTGATGCACAAAATTAGAACAACTCTGATGTGGTCGGGTTATCCGTGGAACATTGGAGGTCATGGACACCTTACTTTTGAAGACATGAAAAATGCTTTTATCTTCTACATCATCTTCGTCTAGATCATATATCAATAGAGTTGGTAGATGATATATTTGACTTCACTTTGATTTGTTCTTTTTTTTTCTTTTGCTTTTGTGAGCTCCAACACACATTTAGTACTTGTGTGCATTCTTTCTTGTTAGTGTTTGATCAACTTTTACGCTAGATTTCTCTATGTATTTGCAATCAATTCAATTAAAAAATGAAATGAATTCAAAGCTTGAATATCATAGATGAACTTTCGAGAAGAGGAGTACGTTACTCCCTTCGAATCTACATTGGATTCAATCTATGAAACTCGGCTATAAACCAACTATATAGTCGTTGCCAATTCATCAAAGCACCGTGACTATGATCACGTGCAACACATGATTTCAATTAAACATCTAACAAACTGCACATGTGTCAAGTTATACACCCTTGAGATGATATAATCTTGATTGTTTATTACACACACACACACACACACACACACACAAACATATATATATATATATATATATATATATATATATATATATATATATATATATATATATAGGCTTAATCTAAGAACAACACTTAGACAATTTTCGAGCTTCACTTCCTCTTCATTTCTTCCGCTGCACTGCATCAATGATTCAACTGCCATGCTTATCCACCAACGCTCCATTTTAAGTTGGTAGCTGGTTTAACTCCAAGCCTCTATCTGAGTGTGTATAATCGATCTTTGGGAAGTGCCTTGGTGAAAATATCAGCAAGTTGATATTCTGATTTGCAATAAATTAGCTTGATGATGTTTGACTGCAGTGCTTCTTGAATGTAATGATATCTTCTTCCAATATGTTTTGTTCTTTGATGAAACACATAATTTCTTGTCATAGCAATGGCAGATGTATTGTCACAATAGATAAGAGTAGCTTCAGCTTGTTCTTCACCAAAATCTTGAAGCACAAACCTCAACCATATAACTTGAGTGGTTGCTTTAGTTGCACTCATGTACTTAGCTTCAGCTGTTGATAGAGCTACACTATGTTGTTTAACCGAGGCCCAAGAGAAAACCCCACTTCCAAATAAGAAAGCGTATCTAGATGTGCTTTTCATATTAGTTTCATCCCTACTCCAGTCATTGTCACAATAGCCTATGAGAATTGATTCTTTGCCCTTCTCATACTCAATCCCATAGTCCAAAGTGCCTTGTATATATTTGAGCACTCCCTTTGCTGTTCCCAAATGCTTCTTTGTTGGTCCATGCATGAATCTTGCAAGTAAGCTAGCTGCAAACATGATATCTGGTCTGGTTGCAGTCATATACAAAAGGATTCACACCAATTGTCTGTATGCATTCTCATCTGTTTTTTCACTCTCATCATCTTTCTTAAGTTTGTCACTCACCACCAATGGAGTACTAACATGTTTACAGTCCTTCAACCTAAATTTCTGCAGTAGGCTAACTGCATATTTCCTTTGGTTAATGAAAATTCTAGATTCATATTGAAGAATTCCCATTCCAAGGAAATGATATAGCAGTCTCTGTCATTTCATATCTTCTCATCATGTCACACTTAAATTCTTCGAGCAACTCAATGCTACTACCTGTGTAGATAATGTCATCTACATAGATAGAGACAATGATGTTTTTATTTTATCCCCTTGACTTCATATACAGTGTTGCTTTACTTCGACTTCTGGTGAATCCACAGTTGTGCAGATGAGCATCAATTTCTTTATACCAAGCCCTTGGTGCTTACTTTAATCCATACAAAGTTTTTTTTAAAGTTTGTAGTGTCTTCTGCACCAAGCACTTGATCGCTTTTAGCTGAATGCCATGATCAATCTCAGGTAAATTGAGATTAACAGGAAATGATAGCTTGTCAAAAATTTCTGCATTCCAATTCCAAGTACCATTCTCATCAAATACAACACTCATTGACAGAAAGATCTTCTTGGTACTCAAATTGTAGATCTTGTATCATTTATCCATCTTCCCATATCCAACAAATATAACCTTCATAGTGGATTCATCAAGCTTCTGTCTTAATTGTCCAGGTATATGTCCATAACAGCTACATCCAAACACCTTTAAATGTTGAATACCTAGTTTTCTGCCACTGAAAGCTTCAAATGGAGTTTTGTGTTCCACAGCCTTGGTTGGACACCTATTGAGTAAGTACAACTATGTTTACAGCTTATCCCCCAGAATTCATAAGGCAAATGCTTGTCATGAAGCATACTCTTAGCCATTTCAACAATGGTTCTATTCTTCCTCTCAGCAACACCATTTTGCTGAGGGGAATAAGCCACTGTCAATTGTCCCCAAATCTTCACAAACTGATTATATTCATGAGAGTTATATTCTCCACCTTTGTCACTTCTTAACTTTAGAATTTTGTAGCCACTCTGCAATTCAACCATGGCTTTGAATTTCTTGAACACTTTGAACACTTCTGATTTGTGATTAAGAAGATAAACCCAACGCATTTTGGTTGCATCATCAATGAAAGTTAAGAAGTATATGTTTCCTCTAAATGTTGTGACTTGCATTGGTCCATAAACATCTGAGTGGTTTATTCCAGAGGCTTGCTTGCTCTCCAAGTCAACTTTTTACTGAAGGCATCTATGTGCTGCTTTCTTGCAATGCACCCTTCACATACACCATATGACTTCTTAAGTTTTGGTAACCCCAACACCATTTCCTTATCTAATAACAACTGCAAGCTGTTAAAATTCAAATGTCCCAGCCTTTTGTGCCATTCCCAAGCATCACCTTCACAACTGGCTTTTAGTGCAGAACCATTCATATGCTTCATAAGTAATATAAAACACATATTGCCAGTCATTTGTACTGTAACAACATGACTCTCCAGACTTCTATCTTTAAAGATTGTAGCCTGATCATCTCCAAATAATAGAAAATAACCATGCTGTATCATTTGCCCCACACTTATGAGATTTTCATCTAGTCCTGGCACATGCATTATTTCTTTAATGTGTCTGGTACCCTTCTTGGTTTCAATCACCAAGGTTCATTTTCCACAAGCTTGAACAATTTGTCCATTCACCCATTTTAATTCTTGTTGAGACACTTCTGTCCAAATTAATCAACATAGACTCATGTGAAGTCATGTGATTGCTACATCCACTGTCAATATACCAAACATGCTCATTTTCGACAATTGCAATAGAATTACAAGCAAAGAACATTGAAGTTTCCTCTTCCATTCTCTGTGCAACTTGAACCTGTTAAACTGATTTACTTCTGCAATCTCTGGCAAAATGATTGAAGCTGCCATAGTTGTGAAACTTAGGCTTCCCTTTGAATCTGCATTTGCCATAGTGTATATTCCCACATATTTTACATGCCTCTCTTGTGTTCTTCTTGTTAAACCAAGGTTTGACAACATTTTGAGGCCTATCATTACCCTTAAAATCACCTTCCTTATCTCTAAACTTGAAAGGTTTATTCTTCTTGTACCCAGTAGTCCGTGATCCACTTTTATTTTGGATACTAAGTCTGTTGAATGCCTTATCACTCACTTCCTCATCTTCAGTATGTCTTTTAAATCTCTGCTCAAATCCTTTCAGAGTTGCAAGAACCTCATTTGGATCAATCTCATCAATTTCTTAGTCTTCTCAATAACAGAAACAATATTATCATATGCAGGAGTTAGACTAATTAGCATTTTCTCAACTAGTCTCTTGTTTGGCAAGGTTTCACCAAACATCTTCATCTTATTCACAAGGCCATATAACCTAGCTAGAAAATTAAAGAGGATTCATTATTTCTCATCCTAGCATATTCAAAATCACGACGAATACCTTGTAATTTCACAACCATGACTTGAGCATCACCCTTGAATTCTTTCTTAAGAACATCCCAAGCATCCTCTGCAGTCTCTTGGTTTGCAATTTTGGAAAAAATCGCATCACTCACAGCTCTTTGTATCAGTCCCAACGCCTTTGCATCTTTGGAGATGAGATCATGATCAACAAGGATTTGCTTCTTATCCGTCTCCTTCCCTTCCTTCGACAATGTGAAGCCATCTTCAACAAAGCTCCACAGATTATGAGACTTGAAAATTGTTTTCATCCTGATACACCAGAATTCATAATTGACTCCAATGAACACTGGTGCACGAAGATAAGTGCTAGATCTAGCCATTTTTAAGCTTCTGAGTTATTCGTTGAAAACCCAGATGAACACTCACAAATTCACAAATCTACTCCCAAATTCAAATCCGACCTGGCTCTGAGGCCATGTTAGTGTTTGATCAACTTTTGCATTAGATTTATCTATGTATTTGTAATCAATTCAACCAAAAATAGAAATGAATTCAAGGCTTGAATATCAGAGATGAACTTTCAAGAAGAGGAGTACGTCGCTCCCTTCGAATCTACGTTGGATTCAATCCATGAAACTCGGCTACAAACCAGCTATATAGCCGTTGCCAATTCATCAAAGCACCGTGACTATGATCACGTGCAACACACATACATATAATCTTGACTGTTTATACACTAAACACATGTCAAGTTATACACCATTGAGATGATATAATCTTGACCGTTTATTACACATACATATATAGGCTTAATCTAAGAACAACACTCAGACAATTTTCGAGCTTCATTTCTTCTTCCTTTCTTCAGCTGCACTGCATTAATAATTCAGCTGCCATGCTTATTCACCAACATTTCCTTTATTAATGCAAAATTATTTATTCATTTTTTTTCCTTAATTAAAAGCTACGTAGTATTAAGGATTTCTCGACAAATTTGAGTTCAATATCCGCTGCAACAAACAGTCTCTTTAAATACATATAGGAGATCTCCATCACCAACACCATGCCATCTGAGGTTGCAACTGTCACGCATGATCCTCTGCTTGTGTATAAACAAATAATTATCCGCTGGGAGAATTTTCCTGCTCAAAAGCAATTGCCTCAACTCATTAACCGTTCTCAAGTCCTTCACTTCCAATGGAATCGTTGACGCATTGAGTAAACTCGACGATGTTTGTACCACTACACTCAACGTTCTTGCTGCCAGCTCATCTCTTAGACGACTCATAGTCTTGAGGAACACAACAATTTCTGAAAATGCATGTATCCCGTACTTGCTTAAATTGCGAAAATCTTCGTCCAACTCGGTTCCACAGAAGAAGAGCGACATCCTCTTGATGGGGGTACCGTCCATGATGTGTATTTTTTTCTTTAAGGCTACGCACTGTTTCGGATGTGTCAACCTCCATGGGAAGCTGCCTAGCTGAAAACTTGATGGTAATCTGAATTTTACTACTAGAACGGTGTAAATTTAACGGAGTTCTGAATCCCGTCCATTTGATGGTGAGGTCAATTGTAGTACCCTCAGTGATAATTGGGTAATCTTCCATGTCTAAACCATCTATTAACTCCCATCCACAAACAGCAAGGGTTTGGGAATCCACAGGGACACCCAACACTTGTTCTATCTTCCTTTTGATTTCAACAACTGGTTCCTTGACATGCACTTCTATGCTAAATTTGTTTCCCAGTGAAGAAATAATTACCCTCATCCTGGCCTTTGTTTATATGATTAAGAACACTAAACAGTTTAGGTTTTAGGGTTTAGGTTTCAGAAAACTCAAATCACCGTTCAACGGCTGGGAAATGAGCGGTTTTTATGTTTGGATTTGAGGGAGAATAAAATTTTGGTGTTAGAGTCATGTCAAAATAATGAGTTTTAATCTCATACTTTAATCACATATGCATGAATCCAAATCCATTCTCAATTTTCATCAAATTATCTCTCCCCTCACTCGAAATTGTGTTGCGTAAAGACAATTGTGTAGTTAAATTAAAGAAAAACACATATAGCAAGAGCAATGTGATTTTCTCTATATCCTAGTTCGATTCTCATTCGTTACAGTTTCAGTTAAAGTAGAATATTGCTTGAATACACACAAAGAAAAAAACTAATCTAGAAAAACAAATGAAAACATACTAAGAAATACTCTCCTTTTTAAGTAATGGCCGTCTTATTAGCCAAACCACCGCTGCTATTACTCTGGACGTTTCCATGTTGTATTATATGTATTACCATATTCATTAGCAAGTTTACCATACAAAATGGTCCTTATGCAACATGTTTATCACGACATTGGTAAAACAAAATTCAGAGTGTTATGTGACTTTATTTTTAGTGTCATTTATTCAAGGTCGCTAAATATTTTAAATTAATTCAATTGACATTTTGTGATTTTAAGGTTAAGGTGAGAAATTTGAACAAGTGGTGTTAACACAAGGCCTTTTATTGCCCTATTAAAATAATGTGTAGTTGCAATCTTTTGAGATGGGCCTCAAGAAAAAGCCCATAAAGGCCTACAAAATTAAGGATCAAGCTACTAGGCCCATAAAGCAGCCCCAGAGCTTCCAACACAGATCAATACATCAAGGACGACTGAAGGGCACCTCCACCGACCCCTTAACCATTAAACTATCAATCCTCATCACCTACCAAAAGAAGCGAGTGCTCAACTTAAAATACGTTCCGACCGCTTCCGGGGACTAACAAAATCAAGCGCTTGGTTTGGCTACTTTCGACGCGGAAACCAAAGGAGTATATACCTAACCAAGTGTCTTCTATACACTTTGTGTGTCGTTCGCTCACAAGAGAGATAGCCTGCAACAGAACCCACATCTGCAACGGTTAACCTGTAAACGGATCGGGTTTATTGGGTTTGGGTCTGGTTCAATCTAACCCGTTAAGTTAACGGGTCAACCCGAACCCAACCCGTTAAGCTAACGGGTCACTCGAACCCGACCCGTTAAGCTAACAGGTCACCCGTTTCACCCGTTAACACCCATTAAAAAATTATCATTAATTTTTTTTTTTTTTGCATAGAGTTTATTTTTTGTTGTTAAGACTTTAATGAAATTACTAAAACATCCTCAACTAACGGGTGTTAACGGGTCTAACGGGTTGACCCAAAGTGACCCGTTATTTAACGGGTTGTTAACGGGTTCACCCGTTAGCGACCCGACCCGTTAAACATCCACCCAAATACTAATATTAATGGGTCGGGTCGAATTAACGGGTCGGGTCAAAAATGCCAGGTCTACTGCAACCCACTCACCAAGTAGGACGGTCGGAGAATTGAAGGCCCAAGACTTTTTGGGCTTAGGATATGCCTACATAAAGAGGAAAGACACTCCTTAGAAAGGGTTGGATCCTCGAGAGATATTTGTTACCTTGTATCGAACATCCTTGTAACGCACATCAAATCTGTAACATACATTCTCAATGGATGTAATGCATTTTTTTTGGGTAAACAACTTAAATCTCTTTTTTCTTTTCACATTCACCCTCTCATTACACCCTTTCACGGTTAATTGCATTGGTCCTTTGTTAACCTCCCATTTTTAGAACAAGTGATATTGACCTTAATTGGTAAGGAAAATTATTTTTATTGACCTTAAATGAAAGAAGAGAATTCTGTTATTTTTATCGACTTTACTTAATTACACTTTCCCTCTTATCTAGATTTGAAGAGACAACGTTCCACAAGCACCAGTGGTCTAGTGGTAGAATAGTACCCTGCCACGGTACAGACCCGGGTTCGATTCCCGGCTGGTGCATTTGTTCTTTATTTTATCATCCCTATCTTTTTTTCTACAGAATCCAAACAGCCCGAAACCTTTTTGTTTTTTTAGGTATCCCCCCGTTAACTTCAAAACCAAACACAGGCATCCCTCAATCTCAACTTCCGACATTTTGCATTGAACAAATTGAGTTTGGTCAGATCAATGGTAAGTTTTCAAACCTGGGTACCAATTTCTTTGGAGATGGTCTCGGTTTTTTAGAACATTTTGAAAGTTGTGTATGGGCTGCCATTGTTGATGATGTTTTGTTGGAAATGTATTGTTTGATTTGCCACCTGGAAATTCTTGTCTTGTGTTGATTGTTTGCGGTTGCTGCTCAAAATATGGGCTCATTTGGGTTTTTTGAGTTTTACAAGTAGAATGAATGCATGGTTGGAGAACATGGTTTTTTTGAGAGTGTTTCTTCTCTCACTGTTAATGTAGGACGTTCACTTGGAATGCATGGTAGTTTCATGTCTTTTGTAATAATACATCATGGGTCTGCTTTTGTCTTTAGGATTGAATTGGATTGGATAACTCAGTATCTTCGAGGTGTATTGAAAGTAAAGGTAAATGATCATTTTGAGGAGATTTGAAATGGATTAGACATGAAGGAAACTTATCCCCTTTAATGCCTACCATTTTGTGAGAGATTGGAATGGATAAGGTTCCTCCTTAATGAGCAATAAGTTGGACCCATCTTTTTCATTTCTTGCTTCAATACCTTGGAATATAATGGAGTGGATTATCCATTTAAATCCAATCCTAAACACCAAACGAGTCCTATATTCGTGAGCTTATTGAGTGGTTGGTAATCCATTACTTTCCCCTTCAATAATCTTTTGAATGCATGCTTCTTCTGCTAGTTTTGTACTTAATTGTAATTTCTTAATTTTACATCAGTTGGATCCCACCCTAGGTAGCTAGAAGAATTTTAATAATCAGCTATTAAGTGGACCTAGATAGGTCTTGTTTGGTAGAAATGGTTGGATTGGAAGGGATAATCCTCGACATTCAAGGCATATTAAAGGTAGATGAGAATGATTTTTCATCGTGAGAGGATTAGACATGAATAGAACTTCTTCCACGTAATCCTCCCATTAAGGGGAGTATTGGAATGGATAACTTATCTTCTTGAGTAATCATTCTCCTATAATGCGGAACCAAAGTGAAGGCTGGCCTAAATCAATGGGTGTTTAAGTCTTTTAATCACTACGGTTTTAGTCTTTTGATTTCCTACTTTTATAAGGTTTAAGATTCTTTCCAGTTTGATTAGGTTTAGATTTAGTTTCGTATTCTATTTTGGATTAGAATTTCTTTCCTATAATAAGTTTAGTTTCTTTCGTTCTTTAGGTTTAAGGCATTATAAGTATCCTTGTAATTCAGTAATAAAAAACAATAAATAATTTATTAATAGAAAAGTTCTGTTTCGTGAGATTGAAAAAATTCTTGGTGACAGGCCTACATCATCCTACTTCTAAGTTTGGTCACAGTTTTTTCATTTATTCTTTCAAAATATATTTAAAATAATGTCTTATCCATTCCAATCTAATCACGTGTACAAAACAAGGCCATAGATACTAGGAGACAGTTACTTCGGGTCAAACATTGCGATGACTTTATTTTTCTCTGGAAACCATATTAGATATTTCATCCTGTGAAGACCTGATAATGTTGAAGTTTTTCATGTTGTATGGAATTTAATGCAGTCCTTATTCTTACAAATCCTCGAAAGAGTTTTCGAATTTTTTTTTCTATTTTTCAGGAACTGTTGGTGAAACTTGATTGTGCGCCAATTTTGGTGCACAACATGCTACCATTTACAACTACTGAAAATGATCAACGTCTCTTTCCCTGCATCATCTGCAGTAGCCAAGTTGTATTTTTAATTGCTGCATCTTTTTTCAACAACATATATTTTACAAATAGTTATAATTAGAACATGATTAGTCTGAATTTGTCATCGTCTACTCATTCGCGAGCTTTCAAATTTTAAATTAGAGAATGCTCTTTACACTCAGTTCTTGGATTGATACCTTTGTTTTACCCTAACTATTCTCCTTGAAGATAAGTTTTTCCCAATACATCAAAGTATTATTCTTTTGGCACTTTTGTGTTAAAAAATTTGATGCGTATCTTGTTTTGTTGATGATGTAAGCTTTCCTTTGGTTTCAGATTATCATGGGATCAATTATATCAACTTGCTAAGCACTCAAAAACAAATTAGGAGAAGAAATACAATTTTACAGTTATTTTTTTGTTAGTTTTCATAAGACCTAAATCTACTTGTTAGCATGCTATCTCATTGTACTATTGCAGGCTTACTGCAAATGTATGATCACCTTACCAAGCATTCGTTATCTTTCATTTTCCGTTTTGAAGTTCTGGCTTCCAGAATGGTAAATAATCTCTAAAATTAATTATTGGGAATGTTCGGTATTGAAAAGAAAAAAAAAAAAAAGTGTTGGCATCTCAAGTTCAATACCAAGAAAGATAACCTGACTTTTTTACTATGGATATTCCAGCATCCTCGTAGTTATTTAAACAACCTGCGTTTTTTATTTAAACGGCCAACTTTTCTTGTCAATTTGTAGCCATCGTGTTTGACATTTGTGTGATGAAACATTTGATTTGTTAGTAGGAATTCATTCATGCTGATAGGATTACTAATAAATACTAATATGTTTCGAGTTCGACATCCTAACGAAAGTAAGCATGTCGCTGCTAAACATTGAGACATCGTATGCAGTGCTATCTAGGCAGCTAAATAGTCTTGATTCGTATGATTCCCAGTTAGGGCTGCTTGTTGTAATTAATTAACAGTGAACAATTTAAAACGATATCACAAAACAACTAATGAAATATGACTACTCCGTCCCCATTCTTTGTTAACTTAACTAGAGAGCATTAGTACACGATGCACCGATATATTTAAGGGAGTTTTAACGAAACACTCTGGTACTGTTCATTTTTAACGAAAAACCACATTTTTATCTTTACCTGACACTATTAAAAATGAAATTTTTTTTGAACTTTTCATTAGTTTTTCTTATATTTAAATCGGTTTTCTTACATATTTTAATATTTATGTAAGATAAAGTTATTGTAATTTTACTATGTAGGTTTACTTTGCTGATGTGAAGGATATGAATCAGAAGAAACTAACAGCAGGATTTCAATTTCGTATGTAAATTTTTTTGAGAGAATTTAAAGTAAATGCGAAATTCTCCTGAAAATATTGAATTGCAGTGGCCTTTTTGCAGCTTTTCATGTAAAGGAGGTTAAAATCACAGCCTGTATGATGTGATTTGATTTTTTAAGACTTGGGATAGTAGTTACTTTCAAGCTAAAGCATCTAGAGAGTGAAAGTTAATCTTTTAATCATTTCTAAATCAATTATTTGGGTTAAAAATAAAACTTGTTCTTATCATCAATGTGTGTGTCAGTGTGGACATTATCAATATTGTCTGCACGTTTGCGTTTGATTATTATCAAGTTTAATGATTGTTCATTAAGTAAATGGAACCTGTCTATTTATGGCCATCTTTCAGTTTTTTTTTTTTTTTTTTTTTTTTTTTTTTTTTTTAGTGTTAACATATAATAAACATAAGGGTTTATATCACAAATGGTCCCTGAAATTGACCCTATCAATCATGATGGTCCCTGAAATTGAAAATCGGTCAATGCAGTCCTTGAATTTTAACTCGCGAATCAATGTCGTCCTTTTGTTAATGTTCCGTCCAAATTAACTTTAAAAAAAGGTTAGAGAACCAATTTTTCATAGTAAAATTATCAAAAATAACCCTGTTACTTATAATTTTACTTACTACATCTCTTTTCTTTTTTCCATCTTCACTTTTCTCTCCATTTTTTCATGGATTTGGTGCTAAAACTAAAATAAAAACAAAAAAAAAGTGGTTCTCTAACATTTTTTTGGTCATTTTACCATGAAAAATTGGTTCTCTAACCTTTTTTTAGTGTTAATTTGGACGGAACACTAACAGAAGGACTACATTGATTCGCGAGTTAAAATTCTGGGACTACATTGATCGATTTTCAATTTCAAGGACCATCATGATTGATGGGGTCAATTTCAGGGATCATTTGTGATATAAACCCTAAACATAAAGGCATTGTTTGGTGGCCGGGAACATGATACGTTATTTCGTTTAGGATTGGAAGGGTTATGTTTACATACTTGTCTAATATTTGGTGTAAACAACTCCACGCCCCTTGCGACCCGTCATACCGCTCGTAACCCGTGACCCACCATCGATCTTTTGAAATTTTATCTCGATCTTCTGAAGTGGACGACCGGAGGTTGCAGATGGAGAAGGCGCATTGGACTCATAACCCATCACAACATAGAGGTTATGAATCCGGTGATATTCCAGACTTGGATCCAAAATAGGAATGTCGTCCATAATTCTCTTTAACATCAAACATCTGCTTGGACTCAAGTTCATTTTAAATGTCCACAACCTATCCTAATCGGCTCACCAAATGGGCCATAGTGATCAAGTAGTGGTGTTTGATTCAGACTTTCATTTACACTTTTTACGAGTCACTGTCAGTAACTTATTTAAAATCACTTGTTATCATGCACCAGCAGGCTTCCACGGACTCTACATCTGTGTCTTTTCTGGTATCGTGGTTCAAAATTCAGCAATAGGATCAACTTTCCGGTCACAAAATCAGTCGATGCCATGGTTGGTTAATTATACACCCCAAAGCCTTCTGCTGGAAAGACATGAAGGTTTGTCTGAATAGTACAGCAGGGTAGATGAAGAGTAGAAAAGGGTAAATAAAGTAAATTAATGATCCTGCTCTTAGTTCATGCTTATCAATTAATGATGCTTAAAGTTTGTGGATCCTATGACATGGCCAGTAAAACAAATCTTTAATCCTAATTTAAGGTTTCCTTTAAAAATTAGCAAATCATTTATGTACTCTAGCAGTTGTCTAGTGTTTATGGATAATGTATATCTAATTTTAATTTATCTTATTAGATTTCTTTGAGTTGCAAGTTGGCTAGCTGTGCGTTCCATGTAACGAGAAATTCTTTCAAGTCATCAGTTTATCACATGATAAGTGTCTGTTAGACAATAATTCACTCTTTTAACACGTGATAAATGTTTATTAAACAAGTAAAACTATTATGATTATATCTTAGTTACAAGCGCAAACCATTAGATAGGGATTTATTATGATTATATCTTAGTTACATGTGAGAACTGTTAGATAGGGATCTGTTTGTGGTAAAAGAAAAAAAATTAGTTCTCTGAACTGTCAAAAAGTGCAGAAAGATATCGACTTGACAACAGATGAATTTTCTATTTTATTATTTTTTATAGCTAAATAGTAAATTAGGCAAAGTTGATTTAAACTAATTTAGAATGGTCATAGATTGGATTAGATCTGTATCTGATTATTTTAAGGAAAATATGCTCTTTTGTGAAGAAAAAAAAAAGGTGGTTTGTTCTTTTACATTTTCTATATTAATCTACATGATCAAAGTAATAAAAGTTGTTTATGCGCACTTTTTACCGGAATATGAAAGGGAATATATACTCAAAAAAAATTTAAAGGAACTAAAACTGATCTAATTTGCATCGCTTTGTTGTATCTGAAAAGAAAAGAAATGCTGGAATCAATTGCATAGGAGAAAACTTTATACGAGTTGTTTATGTCGCCTAACATTGTATACTGGTAGAACAGTATAGTTAAAAAAAAGGACATGTATTATAAATTGATGATTAGTTTTTTACGCAATATCTTTTAATTGGAGTTTGCGATGCTCACCACTGCCGATGTTACACATTGTAAGAGTAGGCTTGTATAAAAGCATTTGAATGGTGAGATGCAAATTTGAGATGCATAGACTACATCTATATCTACATCTCATTCATATTTTCACATTTGAATTTACACCAGTACGAGAGATATAAATTTGAAATTTCATTTACTTTTCTCTATTTAATTGGAGGGGCTCACCTCCGTTCATTTTACATTCCCTAAAAAAATGTCTATTATAAAGCTCTCCAGCCAACAAAAAAACGTAAAATGTCTATATCAATTCACCTGTGGATGGTTGTGGTTTTAGTTATTGGAAGAGAGATTTTTTTAGAAGAGCTTGACTCTTTAATGTTTAGGAGAAGTTCCTCCTCAAAATATAGAACTTCGTGCTTATTATCAGAATTATTTATATTATAATTCACATTGTAAATATCATCTTTACAAAAAAAAAAAAAAAAAAAAAAACTAAAACTAAAGTTGTTTAGTCAATCAATTATAGCAAATAGATACACGGTTTGTAACTTTTTTACCTAATCCATCTACCTGTTTTTATACAATTCGACGGCCAAATGATCTTAGGTTTAATTGATGTTTTGTAGAGATAAATTTTTACATAGTGATTCATAATAAAAACTATTCCGTTCACGAACACGAAATTTTGTAAACAGGTCATGACATATTTTGAGGAGGAATTCCTTCTCAGTCCTTGAACAGCCAAAGTCTTTCTTATATTTGGTTCTGTTACATCAACCACTGAGAAGGACGGAGTAGGATACTCTCCCTTCTTTTTTTTCCCTCCCCTTCCCTCATCTCCTAAATGAACGGTCACGGTTAAACCACGTCAACATCTTATATTAATTTTTTATAGCAAGAGAAAGACAAAATAAGAGAACGTGAGAGGAGAAGATGAAATGAGATGGAAAGAGGAGGGGAGATAATCCTAGTCCAAGAAGGACACTAATTGTTTTGCACAGGAAACAGGAATGTAGGACGCCTTGGCAGCTTGCCTACATGCCAAATGCCATACAAGATTCCCCGAATGCGAGTCATATGCAATATATGCTTAAACAACACATAAATTATTTATACAGAGAGGATGATAGCATCAATCCTAATCCCTCACAGGATTCACAACCTACCAACAAGATATTTAATATTAGGAATGTACACATCAAGTTCTTCGTTTTATATAATTCTACTTTATTGGTTTTGTACTTTTTTCCACACTGCCCCAACACTTTCCCATTCATTTTCCATTGTCTCGCTTTCTTAAGATAAATTGTGGCCTCCTTGAATTGACTGAAAGTGAAATTCTGGCCAACCATATGCTTTTGCATCCATCACTTCCACAAGTGTGAGTAAAATATCAGGCATCCATTATTCTATCAAGGTTGGCTTCCTGGTTTACCTCTAGATGGTCTCATTATTTACCCAATGACTAATGTAGGTCAGATAGCAGAACAGAGTTGGTAAAATAGATCGAAGAGAAAGTCGACAAGTGGAAATTAGATATCAAGAACAAAGCCCTTTGTTTCGTAAAAAACAGCATCACACTAGACGATATTATTTCAAATAGAAATGTTCACATCCTTGACCAGAACATTAAACAACCATTATGGGAAGGTCATATCTCATCTATGGGATACTTTATTGTATTTACAGGAAATTTATTTAGACCCTTTTATTTTTTTTCTAAACCCAAGTTATCATATTTTATCTTGAAATTCCGACTCTAAGCGACAATTCTCTTTCTACACCTAAAAAGAAAAAGAACAGAAAAAAATGAAAAATGAAAAAGCAATAGCTACGGCCACCCCATCTCTCCAAACACCAACGCCCCCAACTTACATCCCTCCCCAAGCACCCAGCACCCAGCACCCAGCACCCAGCCAATTTTAAAAATCACTACAAACTTACTACAAACTTAAAGGGTGTAACACGTAATTAACCAAACTATTTTTATAAGGTGGAAAATCTACTATCTTTATGCGTGAAACTATATGGAAATCTTACATTGTGTGTTACACTCGAAGTTAATGGGAAGTAGTATTCCATATTAGATTGAATGTCTAAATTTTATTAATTAGACTCGCTACAAGAATACATAAAAATAGAACCCAATGTCTTCTTTGATACAATGATATTCTACTGCAGGAGAATTAGTATTTAGGCTAAGCTACACAATAAGTCAATTATAATTAGGTATCAAGCTTGTCATCCATGTGAATTGAACTTGAGACCTAACAAGGAATACCAAGACCACAGTGCTAGTGGAAAAAAATAGAGATTGACATTATATTTACCTAGTATCGGTGGATAAAAGCCTGACCTAAGAAAGATTTACATAGAACGAAGATGTCAAAGTGACGGTATTTCAAATTTATAATATTTCTCCATGCGTTTTAGCTTTATACGTGATATTACATTATTGGTTTGGGACAATTACTCCAACGCTCTAGCTTAATGTAGTCCATCTCCCATCAATAGTTAATGACCTTATTAGCAACTGATATATCATTTTTTTTGTCAAACGACAGATTTGTTAAATTACATGTTAGATTAGGAAGCCAACAGTGTTCAAACCCATGACGTAATGCAAATGCAACACTCATCTTTATCACTATGGTAGAGGGTCACTTGCGCAATTGATATATCGTTAACCCACCCAATTAACCACTGATAGCTTTTTATTGACATCATAATTTGCAAATAGTATTATTAGTTAATATCATCAATTTTTAAGCCTAACATGCAACTAAGTTTGGCCGTTTGACATCGATAAGCACGATAGAACTATGAATCGGTTCAATTTTTGAGACCCAAACTTGCAGATATCGTTGACCATAGCTGGTAGTTGGTGCCAAATTTGGTGTTTGACTGAGCTACAAACAACTCTCGAATTGACTTTACTTGGGTATTTGCAGTTTTTTCACCTTTGGCAACAGAACTTCAAATTTTCAGGTAACCACTTCTTAAATTTCAGGTACCGCTCAAATCGGGGTTATGATGGGTTTTGGTGACAATAAAAAAAAAATTAGTCAAAATAGGATCTGAGATTAGCATAATTCTTTACTTTGGTCTTTGATTATGAAAATCAATAGAAGTGGTGGTCTTTGAATTTTTTTCACCGAAAATCGTTTTGATCATTTCGTGAAAAAAAAAATGTCAATATTCTCGTTAAGTATGAGGTTTAGTTTGATAAAAATACCCTTAAAAAGTTGTTACATGATCGTTCATGTAACAATTTAATGAGAATATTGACATATTTTTCATGGATGTCCAAAATAATTTATGCTAGTTTCAATGACCAAAGTAAGGATTTATGCTAGTTTCATGAACTATTTTATCTAAAAGGTCTAAAAATAAATCTGGTAATTGTGAAAGGAAACTTATACATGAATCCACTTTGCAAATTTCAGTTATATATTCGTCCAACAAAATTTGGTAGCTTGAATTGGATCAGAATTTCTTTGTTAATTGTTTTTCGGTTGGGTCCGATGAAGAAGGCAACAAACTTCTTTTGTACCCACTTTTCATATTTTAGACGTTGTCCAATAAATTCGGTATCAGGGATTGCGAAAGGATTTGCATTCAAACAATACAACCTGTTATCTAAAATCCTTTTTTTTTTTATAATCCTGATAAGATGATAGAATTAGTGATTAGATGTTAGATTAGAGAGTTGACGGAGTTCGAACCCACATCGAAATGTAAAAGCCCAATTCCTTTTTAGCATTGTGGTAAAAAGCCACTTGCTGTTAAATAAAATCCTTGACTAAATTTTATGTTACATTGATACCCTTTAGATTACTAGAGAAGTAAAAAGTTTACAAACTGTTTACGAGACGCTTGACTATGTTGCATGCTCACCAGTACCATGTTGGATGAGAATAGCCATCAACTTCAGAATAAATGAAGATAAATGAAAAACTTAGATAAATCGAACACACCGTCACGTCATAGTAACATAATATCACATGTTAATCTCATTCTATATCATTATTTTAGTAGACCATAATGCCACCATATAAGTCAAGTCATTCTTAATTTTTCGAACCGCTCATGATACATAAAAGATAATATGATTACAAAAAGACCAACTAGTAGTATTTTATTCACGTTGATAATGATTGCTCTATTCCTTTATAAGAAAAGAAATAATAAAGAAAGAGAAAGTGGATAGTATAATTTCATGATACGATATTAGATGCTACTTTCCTTTAACTTAATTTTCTATGCTAATTATCCTTGTACCCACGAATCAATTGCAGCACACTTTTGGAATATTCGAACAAACTCAAAGCTTACTAAGGTTTGAAACTTTAAGACGAGAATAACATGCATAAAACGAATTAATTGTTACGAAACATTTTGAATAACTTGATTAAGCGATGTTGAAAAATATAAAAGAAAGTATTTTAGAGATTTTTTATTTAATTAAAAGTTTGAACGATTTAATTTGACTTAGATCTAAGGTTTTCTTTTTTGTTTTTTGATGAAAAAGAGCATACCTTAAAGAGAGTGACCCCGAAAGCAACTAGTTTGCACACAATCGAATAAAAACGCTCTATGAGCAATTTGGGGCAGAGATCTGTCCTAACTGTGTAGACCATTATATTAAAACCCAATGCTGGTAGTGTCATCAGCCTGAAAGTTTGCCTATCTGAGAACATGACTTTACACAATCTCTTCAAAGGATCCTGCCAATCTCTTAATATTGTCCATGATTGACTTCAATCTCCAAAGCACAATGGTGTCAATCACTAGTTTAGAATCGCATTCCACAAGAAATTTTCTGATTCCTCTGCTTCTAGCAATCCAAAGGGCATCTCTGAGGGCTAAGCTTTGCGCAATTGAGATTGTATTGTCCCCCAGGCATCGAGCATCCGCAATAACAGGATTCCCATTTTCATTCCTAATAATGGAACCAGCAGCTGCACCATGGTTCATCTTATGCACAAATATTTGATTTGATTTATTTTCTATTATCGTTCATTTGTAATATTAGAAAAACCTCCTTATGAAGAAGAATAACGTATTCCAAAATTACTTCTATACATAACGGTATATGTGGCATGAGATATCATAGTGAAATTCATTCCAATATCTGTATTACTATAAACATTGATCAACTTTAAACCGGATAAGATTAGGTAAGGCATCAACATCCTTAAATATCCCACGTGTATTTTGTACTTCATCGTGCCCGCTCAGCTGCCCAGCTGACCGCCGGTCAGATTTGACCTCAAAGCTTCGGAGTGTTGACCAAAACCTCCAACAAAGCACCAAAATAATCATGATAAAAACACACTATTATTAAATTACTAAAAATACGAAAAATGCGAGATTAGAATATTCGAAAATACCCAAAGGATAAGTCTAAGGGCTTGAAGCTCAAACCTTATTGGTTAACAGATGACGTGGAATCCAGCTGTCCAAACCGGAAATACACCGAATACTTCCACCCAACAAACGTAAGAAGTAAAACGACAAAATCTTCATGTTCGCAGCGTCTTGTTAGTCCACGTCGGACGAGTGGGACCCATCCATGAACCTATAAAATGGACCACAGATTTCATTTGGGATCCCCAAGCCCAAGTGAAGGAAGGAGGAGAGGGAGATTCTACAAATAGAATATGGCCGGAGCAATGGTTAGAATTCCGGTGATTCACCGGAGCTCCGACGATATTTTCGAATTTCCCGGTACAACTGTAAGTCTAGCCGACATGGTTCTGGGTTTCATTGAGGAAGTCGAGGTGTCGCCGGAGAATACTACCTCTGGCTCCGATGAAGATGACGAGAATTCTTGCAGTGTGGAAGAGAACAAGGCATTTTGGGAAGAACAAGACCAACTTCTGCAGGTACTTTTTCAATTTATACACACCCCATTTTATTTGATAACCTCAAATAAAGAGGAATATATGAGAAATTAAAAATGATGTGTTGAAAATCAACTTTCTTGATTCATTTCATAAATAAATTTCAAATATCGACTTTTGTTCTAATATATGGTATTTGGAATTGCAGGCAACATTGTGCAAGACCAGTAGTGTTGAATCGAAAATTCGACAAGCCACCAAGGAAGCATTAAGGGAAATAAATTCATCAAGCGCAGAATATTGCGTTTGCTCGAGACCTGTGGCCGGAGGTTGCCGGAAATGTTTGCGTACCGAAATATGCAAACGGCTAATTGATTCTGGATACAATTGTGCCATTTGCAAGTCTAAGTGGAGAAGCTCAACAAATGCCCCGGCAGGTACCCTCAAACAATCCAACCCAGCTATTACCCTTCTTGTTTTTCGAATCAGGCACGAACCCAGGATTTTAAAATGGGGTTGGCTGGAAATATATACATGCTAATTGATTTTGTTTTTCTTTTCTTAACTATTTACTAAATTAAATATGGTGTTTTTGTGTTAATTAACAGGGGAGCATACTTATTTGGAAGTGCTGGACAAAAGTTCAAAGAGAGGGGAGATTAGGGTTGTAATTGAGCTAAATTTCCGAGCTGAGTTCGAGATGGCAAGAGCTAGCGAAAACTACAACAGATTGATTAGCTGGTTGCCTGAAGTGTTTGTTGGAAAAGCCGATAGACTACGAGCTTTGATCAAGATTTTATGCTGCGCTGCAAAAACATGTATGAAGGAGAAGAAAATGCACTTGGGACCATGGAGGAAGCACAAGTACGTGCAAGCCAAGTGGTTTGGGGCATTGGAGCGGTCAACGCCAGGGTCGTTGCCTGTCAGATTTTCGCACGGGCCGCCGAAGCCTAAGGCCTCGATTTTGACATTTGATTTGTTGGAGGCGGCTATGCCTGCAGGCTTGCATTGCGCTGGTACTGCAGTTGAAGTTGTGTGAGTGATGATGATGCATGAGAAAACGAAAAAAAGTTTTGTACGGTTTTGGTGTTATGCTTGCGAGTGAATATATACATATATGTATATTTATATGTAATGGAGTGAGGTTAATTACCGAGGTTTTTTGCAAAGTGTGGTTCAATTGAACCCCTTGTTTTACTCAGTTAGCCTGCAATTTAATAAACTCTTATTTCCTTGCCTTACATTTTTTTTTTTTCGAAAAAACCATTCGATACTTTGAAAGTAGTAAAAGTACAAGAAGACCTTAAAAGTAAGGATTGAGAGATTTCTTTTTACGGTAATGCTAAGGAGACTAAAGTATAAATAAAATTTGCAAACTAAATTATGTGTCATCAATAAGGATGAACACGTTTATCAACTCTTAAGAAATAAACTAATCATCAACGTATTTAGGACATAGAAGGAGAGAGGCCGGCGGCAACAGAGAGACAAGAGAGAGATGTAGTTTTGAGGTGTATGTTATATATCACCCAATTGTGCCTTTATTTATAGTAGTAGGGAATGTTAAATCCTTACCCTATTAGGATTACAACTCTAATAGGAATTAAACTACTAAAGGGAATATACAAGTACTCCTAGATACACTAGAATTTACACAATCACATTCCTAATCCAATAGGATTGCAACACTCTCCCTTAAGTGTGTAAATACTCAAACAAAACATCGTATCAGATCTTCAGTAGATAAGGTAAAACAATTGATGAAGTCGTCGACACAACGGTGAATACGAGTCTCAAATTTAAAAGAAAGTATGCATTGATAGTAAAACTCACAAAACCTCGCTATGGTAAAACCCAAGGTGAGAGAAAAACCTATAGACTAAGGAGAAAAGTGAGAAATATGTATAATGTCTTAAAACAAACGTCAAATAGGACAAAAGTAGTGAATTCAATGGAATATGATCATCCCAAGATGGCTGTCTCGTCAAAACCTCGTTAGGTAGCAAAAATCCAGTGGAAAAAATGCTCCTAATCGTAGGAAAAAGAGTACATTAAGATCAAGTGAGTATGCTTCAGGATACTCCCCTTGAGTTAAACATAACTTCCAAATAAGATAACTACAAGCAATTCAACTCAGATAATTTACGCATACCGATTCCTTGAACAAGCTTCTGAAAAGTAGACTTTGGCAATGACTTGGTGAAGAGATCGACCAAGTTGTCTTGGGAACATATTTGCTTGACTTCAATGTTCTGATGTTGTTGCTGCTGGTGAGATTAGAAGAACTTCGGTGCTATGTGCTTTGTGTTGTCTCCCATTATGTATCTCTTTTTTAATTGCTCGATACATGTTGCATTGTCTTCAAAGATCGTCGTAAGAAGGTAAACAACGGAAGTAAGACCACTAGTGCTTCGAATATGTTTCATAACTGCTTTCAACCAAAAGCACTCATGCGATGCTTCATGCATGGCGAGAATCTCAACATGATTCGAAGAAGTCACAACTAACGTTTGCTTGGTAGACCTCCAAGATATAGCGGTGTCTCCAACGGTAAAGACATAACCCATTTGAGAACTTGCCCTATGTGGGTCAGACAGATGACTAACATCTGTGTAACCAACAAGGCAGGAATCAACCCGAGGACCGAGGGGGCTGCGGCTCTTCTCGAGGATTCATGGGTGTAGAACAAGCTCAAATCCATCGTACCTTAAGGTAGCGAAAAATATCTTTAACACCATTACAGTGTCTAGGTGCAGGCGCATTACTGTATTTAGCCAAAAGATTAACAACGAAGGAGATGTCAGGTCTGAGTCAGGTACAATAAAGCACTGATTGCATTTAGGTATGGAACTTCAGGCTCAAATCTCTTCCTCATCCTTCTTTGGACGGAAATGATCTCGTTTGGCATATAGAGTCTGAACGATCATAGGAGTACTCGAAGGCTTCGCTTTATCCTCATTAAAACGTCGCAACACCTTCTGAGTGTAGTTCGATTGATGTACTAGGATTCTATCTTAACAATGTTCGATCTCCAGGCCAAGGCAATATCGAGTTTTCCCAAGATCTTTCATCTCAAATTCAAATTTCAAGTGAGTGGCAATTTCCTCAAGCTTTGCGGAGGTTCTGATGAAGTTCATGTCGTTGACATAAACTGCAACGATCGCAAATCTGGAATGTGACTTCTTTATGAACATGCATAGGAATTGTTCGTTGTTCACATAACCCTAACTTGTCAAATATTCACTCAGACGGTTATACCACATCCACCAGATTACTTCAATCCGTAGAGTGACCTCCTCAATCTAATTGAGAAAATGTTCTGTGGTTTAGAACTATTTGAACCAGTCAATGAAAGTCATTTGGAACTTTCATGTACATTTCCGTATCTAGATCCCCATAGAGATACGCAGTTACAACGTCCATAAGCTGCATATTCACTTTTTCAGAAACAACCAAACTGATAAGGTAGTGGAACGTTATGACGTCCATTATGGGGGAATACGTCTCTTCGTAATCAATCCCAAGGCGTTGAGAGAAACCTTGTGCTACGAGGCGTGCTTTGTATCGCACTATTTCATTCTTCTCATTACGCTTCTTCACGAAAACCCATTTGTATGCCACAGGCTTCACATGTGGTAGAGTATGAGCTACAGAACCAAACATCTTTCGTTTCGCGAAAGAAACGAGTTCGACCTGGATTGCTTGTTTCCAATTTGACCAATTCGTTCTACGTTGACTTTCATCAACGGAACGTGGTTCAATGTCATCGCTAAGCATGATGTCGGAAGCAACGGTATACGCGAATGCATCGTAGACAATCATCTAATTCAGATTCCAAATCTCATCCAATATTGCGTAATGGACCAAAATTTCACGATTCTCGGGGGCCGGTATGTCTCATCTAAGACATCACCGTAATCTAGAATAACCTCAAGCGTTGAAACAGATGAGTAAGTAATGGTCGGGTTCAGACTAGGGTCACTAGTTTGTGCTGTGTTTTCCTCTTTCGGGGTTGTGAATCCTTTGAACCAAGGGGCCTGCCATGCTTCAAGGTAGGAGAAGGTGATTGGCTAGCCGCCAATGTGTTGTGCCGTGTGGAAGGTGCGGCCGCCCTTACCCTCGGGGTCGGTCCGGCCTTCCAAGGCAATGTTATGGCGTACATTAAGTACGTCAATCCTTGTAGGTGCTTTTGCAGCGGATATATGTGAACTTGTCACATTTGCTAGATTAGTAAAAGCATCTAGCATGCTTTGATCGATGCTCTGAAGATCTAGAATATGCCACATTTGAGTTTCAGACTGAGGGGTAATGGGTTCTAAATTAGACATAGTGGGAGTAATCCACGACAATTCGCGGCATTCTACAGGAAAGTTAGTGATCTTATCTCCCGCTAACGACGGGAAGACTGTCTCATCAAAGTGAAAATCTACAAAATGTGTGGTAAAGAGATCTCATATCGAGGGCTTTAAGTATCGAATAATGGATGGCAAATCATAACCGACATAGATTTCCATTTTGCTCTGAGAACCCATTTTGGTACGTAGTGGTGGCACTATTAGCACATAGACTGCGTACCCAAACACATGTAAATGCGAGACGTCAGACTCGTATCCAGAAACCAACTGTAACGGTGAATGAGGTTGGGTAGCAGTAGGCCTCAGGCAGGCCAACATAGATGTGTGCAATATTGCATGACCTTAGGCAGATACCGGCAAATTGGTTCGCATAACCAAAGTCTGAGCTATCATTTGAAGGCGCTTTATGAAAGCTTCTGCCAGGCCGTTTTGGGTGTGAACATGGGGTACAAGATGTTCAACTTCAATCCCAATAGACATGCAATAATCGTCAAAGGTCAGTGACGTAAACTCTCAAGCATTATCCAGTTGAATCAACTTAATCGGATAATCAGGATAGTGAGCCCTAATAGCAGGGGCTGGCCTCTCTCCCTCTCTGTCCGGCAATGGTGCCATAGTGGTGCGCCAGCGGTGCCGCATAAATCCCAATTTTTTTTAATTGCTTCTAAGTTGATTTCGATGATTTGACTCACAAATTCCACATAGCATAATTGCGTATTGCATGAACAAGTATATATATTGACAAAATATATGAACACATATACAATATATATAATTGGAAGGAAAATATAAATTAGGGGGTTCATGCATCATGGGGAATGTTTTCATGCTTCAAGGTTTTTTCAAATATCTTAATTTATTTTAGAAGAACCTAATTGGCAGAAAACAATTGAAAGCCTTTGATGTTGTAGAAGAAAGCCTTGTCCACGATCCTTCAGTTCCTTAGCTTATGGCAAGAGAGTGCTTATAATGTATTGTAGGCCTATTTGACATAACTGTATTTAGGACAGAGAAGGAGAGAGGCCGACGACAACAGAGAGAGAAGAGAGAGATGTAATTCTGAAATGTGTGTTGTATCACCCATTTATGCCTTTATTTATAGTAGTAGGGAAGGTTAAATCCTTACCCTATTAGGATTACAACTCTAATAGGAATTAAACTACTAAAGGGAATATATAAGATACTCTTATATACACTAGGATTTTGCACAATCATATTCCTAATCAAATAGGATTGCAACAAAATAAAATTTAAAAAAACAAAATCTTCAACAACTTCTATAAAAGAGTGTTCAATATAGCAAAATTAACAGTTACTCCTTAAATTTAGTAAGTAACTCTTCATCAGCTAAATATTAAAAAAATAATAAAACTCAAGGTTGTACCTTTATTTAAGAAAAAAAGAATAAGAGAGAAGACTGTTTTAAAAAATGAGTAAGTTGAGTTTAAATTGTTCATAAAAATATTCAAAGCTTTTTAAAATAAGGAGTATTGTTGAAAATAAAAAAGTTAAACGGAAACTAAAATAAAGTTTTTGAGTTTAACAGAACTTAAGAGGTTTTGGAGATGCTCTTAAGCTAAATAACCACTAACAACCTTCTTAACAACTTTTCTAACAACCTTCTTAACAACTTTTCTAACAACTTAAGAGGCATTATTTTAATAACTAAAGCTGAGTTGACACTCCTCCAATTTCTCATTGACCTCGGTAAGCAAGAGTATGTTGACATGTCTATTACTCCCTCAAGACTCTTCAAAATATAAATTGAAGATCCCACCACCTATCTAAAGTTTTTTTTTATAACTATTTTTATTCTCCGTTTCTTCTGTTGATTTTCTCATGCTACACTAGTACAAAAACATGTTTGCGCGATGACAACTTGCGTGACGGAGCAAATTTCGTCGTGCAAACGGCCTTTGTTCAATGGAACTTTGCGCGACGAAGACTGGCGTTGCACAAAACAGCTTTGCGCAAAGTTCCGTTGCACAAAGGGCGTTTGCGTGACGCCTCCTGTGCGTCGCACAAGATTTTGGAGCCAAACCAAGAATGCTTTATTGCTTTTTTTCCAACATTGCGCGACATAGGTGCACCTACGACGCTCAAAGCTGTTTTATAATTTATTTAAGCCACATGTACATTTATTTATAATTTGTTGAATTACCATATTCAAATTGTTGTATTATTTGACAATTCATATAAGTAACAGATTCAATTTGAAAAGCTCAGTTTTTACCAAATGCAGAATTTAGACCCATCAAAATGATAGATTCAATAACACTTAGAGTTATTTATACTTTCATTAAGTATAGCATAAGATTTTGTCTCATTCCACTAGTGTAAGTATTTTAAATTGAAGATCGAATTCATTCATTGTATTCATATAAAATCAAGGAGTGTAGCTGTAAAAAATCATCAAAATCAGAGTTAAAACAACCGTTAAATTTTGATTTTTCGTTTATAACCGTCGAAAAGTTTTGTCCGCCACTTGATCTTTCAATGTTTGTTTTTTACGATTTTTGGCGTATGCGATCTCAAAGTATATACAAACAAGTTTGACGGTTGGATCATTGAAACTAGTTTCGTAGAATGCATATCCCATCAAAACAATAAATTCACTAACACTTAAAGAGTTTATTTATACTTTCATCAAGTATAACATAAGATTTGTGGTATCCACTAGTGTATTTTAAATTGAAGATCGAGTTCCTTCATTGTATTCATATAGGGTCAATGAGTGTAGCTGTAAAAAATCATCAAAATCAGAGTTAAAATAACCGTTAAATTGTGATTTTTCGTTTATAACCGTTGAAATTTTTTGTCCCGTTACTTGATCTCTGAATATTTTTTTTTGCGATTTATGGCGTATGCGATCTCGAAGTATATACAAACAAGTTTGACGGTTGAATCTTTGAAACTAGTTTCGTAGAATGCGTATCCCATCAAGTTGAATGGTATATATATTTATTAAGTAGCTTTAAATTTATTTATTTCGTACGTATAACACTTAAGAAATTGAATGATATGTATATTTATTAAGTAGCTTTAAATTTATTATTGTAGTTCAGATCGGATTTTTGTTACAAAAATATATTATTGTGGAGTAAAGTCAAAATTTCAATAAATTTTATAATAATTTTTTTAAAAAAATATAATTTGTGCGACGCCACAATGGGTTTGTTGCGGAAAAAACACTTTGTGCGACGTCATAATGTATACATGTGTCGCACAAAGTCAACCAAATTATACCAAGGAATCATTTCACAAGAGGGATCCCCATTTTTCTAAAAAAATGGGAACACCCTTTTGACCGTTGGATTGGCTTTAATGAAATTGTGTGGTTGAGATTAAAACACAGGCCACACAATCTCAACCACACAATTTCATTAAAGTCAAATCCAACGGTCAAGAGAGTGTCCCCATTTTTTTAGAAAAATGGGGATCCCTAGTGGTAAGGGCCTGATTATACCAATGCAATTGTAAAAAATAGGCGGTTTTTTAAATTTTCCCAAACAAAATAGGTCTCTCTTCCCTCTCGTTCATCTCTCCCACTCCGTCTCTTCATTCTCTCTCAGTAACTAGTAATTCCATCTCTCTCTCTCTCGCAGGTTAGGTAAGGGTTCAGAAAGAGATCAGTGAATTCAATTTAGGGTTTTGCGATAATCTAACTCAAAAAGTTTGCATCTTGATAAAGTTAATCGCCTTCTCTGTTATTTGGTTCTGAATCTAAGCTTGGTAATTGGTTAATTGATTGCAGATTTGTGAGCTTTGTCAAATGGAGAAGGATCAGAAGGTTGCATCAGAAGAAGACAAGGTTGAAAAAAGAACAAGAGGAGGAGGACAAAAAGAGATACAAGGCACAAGCTCACCTTTATACTACTATTAAGGTGAACAGTTTCTCTGTCCCTGTTTTCACCATTCCTTTTTTCCTTTTTTCACAAGTGCTAGTACATGTATTCGATGCACGTCAAAGAATTATAAGAGATGCACGTCAAAGAATTATAAGAGAGCGATTTATTATTCATATGCGTAGGTTGCTCGAGATGAGGACCTGGTCAAACAAATTGGAAGGGATATATATTTTGACCTTGTGGTCCATGACAAAGTTCGTAGTTTCACTATTAAGAAACAAACACCCTTTAATCTTTTCAAGGTATGGCAGTACAGGTTCACTTTTATTTATGTCTGCTTTATTGCTCTGATATTTGTATCATAATTAAACTTGTGATTGTGTGGTTTTGGTGTAGTGAGATATGAGGAGTGATGAGCTACATAAATTGTAGCGAGCTACATAAATTGCAGCGAGATATATGAAGAAGCTATATGAAGGAGTGATGAAGGAGCTAAATACATTGTATGTACAAAAGGGATGATGCTTTTATCTGCACGTCTTCGAAAGAATTCAAGTTTGTATTTTCGGAGTTTGAGGACTTGTGTTATTATGTTCAAACACATATCTTAGGGTTGTAATGAATGTATTGGCTTTACCACATTGGTCTTATATATGTTTGTTTTATTAATGATAATACAAAATATTCTTTAAACAATGCTTAGTGGAAATTTTTCCAAAAAGCATATATTTCTTACCTCAATTTCCATTAGTTTATTAATTATTGTTTATAATTTAATTACAATAATTATAAAAAATTAAATAAAAAATATTTTGTACAAAAAAAAAAAAAAACAAAAAGGTTTTGCGCGACGAAGAAGTAACCTGCGTCTTGCGCGACGTAGGTTACTTCTTCGTCGCGCAAACCCTACTGTCACTGACTTGCCACGACGGTTGGCGCGCGAGGAAGTTTCGTTGCGCTAATTTTTTGGCAAAGTTTTTTTGACTTTGCGCGACGAAGGACCTTTGTCGCACAAAGTGTTTTTATTACTAGTGCTAAAGTCTTCTTCCTACGATTGTTTCAAAGGAAAAAACAAGTTCACTTTCCTAAAAAATGAAGTATATACAAAAATAAAAGTGATAAAAGAGTGTCCTTAACAACCTTAATGGATTCTTCTTGACTCACATGCAGTCCTTCTTAATGGAAAAACTTCAAAGTCCAAGTTTTTTTGTTCTTCCGCCGAAATCTGCAGAGTCCCCACGCCATTGCTCTTCTACCATTTATCAAACTTCATCATAAAACAACACAGAGTTCGCGACTTTATGAAGAGAGATTCTCTCAACCGATATGTCACTGAAATAATATATATAATTTCAAGAGTGACGCAGCACAAGCAAGAGGGGCACGAATTTAAGCCCTTGAAGAACAGAATTTCTGGAGTCCACCAGATTTTAGTTGAAAACCCAAAGATTGTTTTGTTTAATTCTGAATTGATGCTTACAAATGAACAGTTGTTTAATTCTGAATTGGTGCTTATAAATAGTCAAATGGCTTAAATAAACATAATACAATTGTTCGGACAACTCAAAAGACTAAAAAAATAAATTCAATGACAAACGAAAAGTCAAAATTTTTATTACAAACTTAAAACTGTATTTTGGAGGCAGAAACAACCTCGTATGGTCGAAATCTATTGTACATTATGGCAAAGTGGTGAGTTTGACTCATGGCGTTGTTTTCTTTCTAAAAAGTTATCACGAACTAGATCTTGAACGCTAAAAAGACAAATTTCCATTGCATCTTTTTATCTTCCGACGTTCCATCGATTTCTTGATTCATTCTGCCATTTGTTATACGTCAAAAACAGTTTGTGTCTTCATAAGAGATAGAGGCAGAGGCAAATGAATATGCACCATTGACAGGGCCACATGATGTCCAAGAAAAGGCCAAGGGAGCTATAGTTCTCCACTCCACTCCATCACTGAAAAGAAACCATTTCCGATGTATTATCATCTTCATCATCATACTTATAGAGATCATGATCAGGTTGTGTCAATGTCAACTGAACCGAGTGGGTCGAATTTCTGTGCGTAATTTAACCACTTGCATTTCGTGAGTGATGAATTATTGATGATGCTGGCAACAAGAGATATTCGATGGTGATCCTTTTCATTTTTGTTTAAAAATACTCGATTGCTTATTTGACGTGGAGGAGTTGTATACAGAAATTTTTAAGACAACCTTTTTATCCTTGTCAAGGGAAAAGCATGACCAAAATATCAATACAAACATGGACAATTTTAGCTACACAACAACTAACTATAAACGTGGAGAATATCATGGTGCCCGTAGCAGAAAAGAATTGCCACTACTCTTGACAACACCATGCGTGCCTCTATCCTTCACGAATAAGGTATTTTCATGATATAAATTTAAACAGTTTAAAATTTTAATCATTATTTAAAAATTATATTCATAAAAAATGTGTATTAAATAAATGGGCAATTCATCAGAATATGTTACTTAATGTTATCTACACTTACATTATGTTTCATACATTTAGATGACTGAAAAAAAATCCGATTTTAATTTTAATTATTTGTAAAGATGATCTTTAAAGATAGATTAAGAAACGACAACAATATATGTAAAATAAAGGTTCTAAAAGACGCTAGGCTCTAGTCGGGCGGCATGTTAGGGCCTAGCGAAGGTTGCCACCTAGGCGGACTAGGCGGATTTAAGTGAATATGTTATATTTCATGTAAATAACTGTCTTTTTATACTTAAAATTTATAAAATTTCATCATAAACTACAAAATAGATTGATATATATATATATATATATATATATATATATATATATATATATTATGAAGTATTGGAACATAATGAAAACATGGGGAACAAGCCTATAATGTGTTTTCATTTAAGTATTCAACAAGTCTCTTACAATTTATTGAAAAAAATAAAATTCAAAATGAAAGTTATCTATTTTCTATCTAAGTGAGTTGCAACCTAGGCAGGTGCCTAGGCGGGTCTAGGCGGGTGCTTAGGTGGTCTAGGCGGGCGCCTCAGCATGTTTATGTGTCATTTCTTAATTTTCAAATGTCTAGGCATTAATAGGGGTGGTGACCAGCCGCCTAGCGCCGTGTAAAATAATTCTTGGATAATCAAAAGATGAGGAGAAATTCTACCTTAAAATTCTTCATGAGCATTTCACAGAAATTCGTATTTGTATCGAACCAATCATTATGTGAAACTCGTCTCTGTTGCAAATAAATAAAAAAAAAATTATGTAGTGAATAATCCATTGTAATAAATAGATAAAAAAATTTGTATTATTTTTCACCGATTTTCAATATATATTTTACAGTTTAATGACAAAAAATCTCATATTTCATTAATGATGACAAAATATCTCATATTTCATTAAAAATAAATGAGTAAATTACATTTTACCACCTCAGGTTTAGAGTCGATTTCAATTCCTTAAAATATCTTTAAAACATTTCACTTTCATATCATAAGTACTATTTTATTTCAATATAATACATCTGTTAAGAGCTGACGTGGCTGCCATATTTGTGCCGAGTAACTGCTAATTTTATGCCACATGGAATTTTTTTTTTATGCATTAAAATTATTATAATATTTACCCTATAGAAAGAAAGAAAAAACCCATCGTTTTCCCCGCACCCAAACCCAGAAACCATTCCCCCCTCCCTCCCCGACCGACTCCCTCTCCTCCGCCCCACCCCATCCCATCCCACCTCCATCAAGGCCTTTGCCCCAGCAATAGTCGCCAATCTAGGACCGGGATTCGACTTCTTGGGCTGCCCCGTCGACGACCTCGGTGACTTTGTCTCCCTCACCATCGATCGCCAGGTCTCGCCGGACGAGATCTCTATTTCCAAGATCTCCGACGACCACAACTCCAAAAAGCTTAGCAGAAACCCTCCCATGTCGTTTCTAGCTTTTTGGATGTCGTTGTTGGCTGCATCTCGGGGGTGGGGTGGGGGGTTTGGTTGCGGGGTGAGGAGGTCGCCGGAAATAGGTGGGTGGGTGGGGTGGGATGGGATGAGGGGTTTGGTTGCGGGGAAGACGATGGTTTGGCTGTCATGCAGAGGCAGGAGGAGGATTGCTTAGTTCTAGGGCCTATCATTAATGACCTGATATTCTTATTACAATCTTTTCCTCAGGTGCGTTTAAATTATGTGCAGCGGGGTGGCAACGAGGCTGCGCATAGGTTGGCTCGGGTTGGCATTGGAGGTATTCAGCAATTCTTGTGGTTTGAAGATCTCCTTGATTTTATTAGGGGTGTTTTGCTTGATGAAAGTTTGTAATTTGGATCGGTTTTTTCTGTATTAGCATATGAGGATAGCTTTCTTGTTGTGTGAGACGTTCTTTCCCCTAGATTGGGATGAAAGTTCTGGCAAAATTTTTATCGAGGCCCTTTAATGCACATTATCCTTAGTATGAATGTGATCTTAAAAACGTAATAAAGATCGTACCCTTAAAAACGTAATAAAGATCGTACCCTTAAAAAAAAAAAAAAAAAAAAAAAAAAAAAAAAAAATATTACCAACAAAAACAATCATATCATAACCACCTTAAAATAGGCTTATGGGGGAAAAGGGGGAGGGCAGCAGAGGGTTCATTTTCAAAAGAAATGCAAGATGCTAATAAAGCCACGTGACAACATTACAATGGAAATTCAAACCTGACGGCTGGCTTTCTGACTTTCTTGGACAAGTAACAGTGCTCACTGACCCTACTCTTTCATTTCCTTTGGCAACGTCATTACAGTCCACAGGGGACAGACTTGTCATTTATCTTTTTCATTTAAGTTTGGGTTGAATTTTAATCTCATATTTTATTTTTAAAACGTTGTAATGTTATGTCATGCTTTACAAATTCTGTCAAATTTATAATTAATTGATGACATGGTAACCAGAGCTGTCTTTGAGATTTTTAAGATCCTATGCGAAATTTATAAAAAGGTCCATCTATAAGATAGTTTTAGAAAAAGTAGGATAATGTATTGATGCTAGAAAACAATCACTTAATTCAAAACAAACTTTAGCACTCACTTATAACATTATTATAAGTAAAAAGAGCTACAAATATAACATTCACTAAATGATCAAAAGCATTTCAATCTTCAACTACCAAACATGAAAAAAAAACTTCAAAACTCTAACTTTAAAGTTCCACTTGAATATATAACATTATTATATAATAAAATTGAAATATATCCCTTTTTAGGATGTTACTATTGATACCCAAAATATCTCATTGCACTCCAAATTTTTATATTTAGTATAGAAAAAATTTACTCTTTTAAGCAATGTACAATGAGATTTTAAAGTGCTAACAAAAGTAATTTTTAAATACAGAACATTATTACATAATATTAGATGGCAAAAATTTGGGGCCCCTTAAAAATTGGGGCCCTGTGCGAGTGCACATTTCCCTCCCCCTCAACGCCCCCTCTGATGGTAACGTGAAATTTTTTTCGTTAATTGATGACGTGAAAAATATAGATATATGTGACATTACAATGTAGTTGTAAGTTTGTGTAGATATTGTGACGTTTAAAAAATGAGGCATGAGATTGCAATTACAAGTAAACTTGAATTTACAAACTGTAATTTACCATATGTATAAATACATACCATGATCACACCTATATCAACCACATACCATGATCACACCTATACCAACCACCTATCTACCTTTTCCAATTATAAGAGAAAGTAGCAGCGCTTTTCCAATTATAAGAGAGAGTAGCAGCGCTAACTGGAAGTTGTTTCATGGGAATCTCTGTGGCCAACTTGCCAGAGGGAGTTCAAATGAATAATAACCAAGCAAGTCAATCTTCTTCAACCAAAGTTGAAAGGAGGGTTGTAGAGAAGAACAGGAGAAATCATTTGAAACTTCTTTACTCCAAGCTCTACTCTCTCCTCCCTAACCATAATCCTAAGGTCTCTCTCTCTCTGTGACACTATCTTTGTCGGACTGAGAATCTGAGCCATTGATTAGGTTGATTCATGGCTAATGTTGAATGTGATGTTTGATGTTATGCAGGAGCCACCGAGTCTGAACGTACAAATAGATGAGGCCATCAACTATGTAAAAAGCAAAGAGTCGAAGCTGCAGAAAGCAAAGGAGAAGAAAGAGAGCTTAATGGGCACTAGAAAAAGATCAAATGCTACAGCATTCGTAAACGTTGAGAGCATGGAACCAAAAACCTTAAACATTGAGAGCGTAAGGAGCACAAAAGCACCGCAAATCCAAATCCATGAGACAGGATCCACAGTTGAGGTAGTACTGACTAGTGGCTTAGACAATCATCAGTTCATCTTCTACGAAATTATTCGCATACTTGACGAAGAACAGGCGGAGGTCGTGCATGCTAACTTTTCAACTTCGGGAGACACCATATTTCATGTAGTACGCGCAGAGGTATGGAAAGTTAACTGAATTTTTCTCCGTTTGTTTCTCAAGAAAATATATTTGATATGAATCGGTACTTTTGGATCTTTATTTGGAGTACTAATTTGGCTTTCATTTCATGTAGATGGACAAGTCTATGTTGGATTTTGGGGCTGCAAGAATAACTGAAAAGCTTAATAGATTTGTCAATGGATCCACCAGCGACCAAGAATTACATCAAGATTGCTTTTGGGACTTCGAATCCGAGCCTGCTGCAATAATATGGGATCAGGTCTGAGAAGTACCCCACAAACAAAAAAATCAATCGTATTTCCCCGGTGACCTATGTACATTGAACAAAACTATAAAATTGGGGTCGGTTTCCGTGCAACGATGTTAGGGGAGTGAGATTTCAGCTAAATCATATGAATATTATGTGCCAGCTTAATATGGCTATTAATTAGTTATAACATTAGATAGATCTGTTAACAAGAATCAAATTAAGGGTGATTATTTTCCACTGTTATAGAGTGAATACCCAAAATTACTCTCTTGCTAATGCATACCTCCGCCATAATAGGATGCTACCTTGAAATTTTTTTTTAGCGTGTCGAGAACATGGTTCGGTACATTAAGTGTCATAATACAAATAATTAATTATATTTTAAGTGACCAACCACTTATCTTATGACATTTAATGTATCTAAATATATTTTCGATACATTAAAAAATCTATCTTGACGTTGTTTATGAGAAAGACGAATAGTAGTTTTGTGACCAGTACTATCAATCATTAATAACGACAACTTTTATTAATTTGGCAAAAATAATAGTAATAGGACGTGAAATTTAGCAAAGTAAATACTATGTAGTAATATTTTGCATTTGGTTTCCTCTCCATGATGTTAAAGCATTTTATTGGCAAGGATGCATCCTATATTATATTGGACAATTAGGAATGATCATTTATTTCAAATTTTAATATTTTTTTTTCAAGTGTTTATATTGGACAATTGAGATCGATAGATTGAATTACCGTTCACATCAGAAGGTCAAAAAATGTCCCATGGCAAATGCCGTTGCATTCCAACTTTAAACTGAGCCCCTCTAGCATGTTCACATGTCTAATGTATGTCATCCTTTCACGGTTGGCATTGGGGCCAAAATTGCCATGTGGCCAAAACCATGGCTGCCAGTTGCCAACACTCACATGTGTATTGGAGTGTTCTGTCATCTCGGAGTGTTTTGCTATCATGCCATATCTAGAAACAACGAGTGGAAGTGTTCGAATCTGTGAGGTCTAAATTGCCGTGGGACTAAAATTGTCATGGCAAAAATCATGGCTGCCAATTACCAACACTCACGTGTTTTGAAGTGTTCCATCATCTTGGAGTGTATTGTCCTCTTGCCATATCTACTTAGCCATAGATGCATGGGCGGAGCCAATATGGACTCACAGTGGTCAATAGACCCTGTGTACTTCCTATGCTTTTTCATCAAGTTAACCCTAGCGGACTGGTTATAAGTCGGAAGAAGATGAGGATGACGTCATATTATATTTTATGAAAAATTATTGATTATGTACAATATATTTATAATTTGACCTTTTTACCACTAAATTTTTTTACCCTTGAAAATTAATTATGTACAATTTGCTCATAATTTCATTATTTAATTTTTTTTCTTATTTAGAATTACCAAATATTATACTTAAACAAATCAATTAGCAATTCAAATCTTCAACCAAAAAGAAAAATTAGCAATTCAAATCTTAAATCTTACATTTTATTCAGCTGTCCCTTCTTTGCCAATTGCTTTTGGCGTCTCCAAGACAACAGGTTTCCCTCTTTTTAACTCTTCTTGGAATCGAGTGAATCATGTAATTAAGTAATCACTTGACTATAACTTTACAATTTTCTTTGTACAAAATACCATGAATTAGCTTATGTTGTTTAATGGGAGGAGATTTTTTTTGTTAAAGATTTGTATTTTTATATGAGTTTTTGTTATTATACTCTAGCCGTATGGTTATTTAAGATGCTTCTTTGAAATAATTATTGCCTCCGCCATTGCATAGATGTGTCAATAATGTATAACATACCACAAATTGTGAGATTTAAATTATAGGCATCTCTCCACTTAGTACCACGAGATTGTGATATTTTTTTTTCATTGTTTACTTAAAAAAATTAGCTTCATCGATTCTATTGATCATCTTCCTCTTTCAGTTCCTAGTGAGCTGTGGTTGATGAATAACTATGTTTACTGTAATTCTTAGATATTAATGCAACTTCATATCCTTCTAAAGAATAAAACAAAATATAAAACATAAAAGTAAACGTTCCTCTCGTTTTGTTTTTAGGCAACCATTTCTACTTGATGAAAAACAGGACAAAAATATGAATACAATCCTCGAGGAGAAAAACAAAAAATCACGTGGAAACTTACGAAATAGGACAAGTTTAACTATAAAAGAATGAAAAACGTGGAGAATATCCATAAACTGCGTAACAGAAACCACACTGCCACGTGAAGCTATTTTCTGGTAGCGTGAATGCTCATTAGGGCGCAGAAGATTAAGTGCATGCTAGTATATATAATAAATCCACGTGCTCAAATTGGATGCAAAATTCCACCTTAGCGGCCTTCTTTCTGACTTATAAATATGGCTGATGTAACTTGGATGACAAGTAGAGTAGCAGTAGTACGCGTTGACTATACTCTTAGATTTCATTGCTCATCGCGATAGAATAAATGTAACGACCCGTCCCTGAAAATTATGGTTTTTATAATTTTAATAAGTGAATTTACAAAAATACCCTTCGTTGCACGTGCGTTGACTGGGGTTAATTGCAGTGTCATGTCACCTAAGATTCGTTTTCTTGGCATATTCTCGTAGTACTCGTCGCTACAGACGCGTGAGCGCAAGCGGTTCGTGATTTAGAGTTATAACGAATGAGTTATTGACGTTTGAAGTTGGGGCATTTTAGAAAATTAATTAAATATTAGAGAATTTCAGATTTTGGGAATTAAATATGGGGTGCCACATGTGTGGCCCAGATTAAAAGAAAATAAATCGGACGGCTGTGATGGAAAGGTAAGAAGAGAAAAGGGGATAAGTTTAGGCAAATGAAGAGAAGATAGAGGAAGTGTGGACCGATGAGAGGAGAAGGAAAGGAGGGGAAATGAGAGAATAAGATCGCAGCCAAACCCGGATCTCCACGATCCGGTTCACGACCCGACACCGGACCCGGTGTTCTTCATCACCTTCCCTTGTTATTTCGGCCAAAATTCGACGAATTGCACCGATATTCCTCTGAAAATCAACTCCATGACCTTCCCTCTACTCATTACATCCCAAATTTGGTGGTGAAAATGGAAGAAACCGCAGGGGTGCGCCAGAGGTGGTGTGGCGGCGATCCGCCATTTCCGAAGTAAATCCCGTCAACCACCACCACCATTAGACTCCCCTAGAACCCAGGAAGAAAGCCCAAGCAGTGGTGGAGGCGTCAGAACAAGTTTGGAGGTCGAATCGAAGCACACCCAATTCTAGGGTTCCGCACAGTTTTGATGAAATTGAGGTGTTTCCAAGCCAAATTGGCCTTGGTCACAGGTATGAAAGTTACTTTACTCACTGAGATCTTCATTTCTGAACATGGTTAGGTAAAAATATGAATCGACGATCCGACCGTTGGACCGTCACCAAACTTTGATATGTTGCAATACGTAATATTTGAGGATCATAGGAACTTACGGATCAGGAATCCGAAGTACGGATCTCCCCAATTGGATTTGGAAGTTCATAAAATCAAACGTTAACCGCCACTTGGTTTTGGCAATGGCGGAGATCCGACCGTTGGATCGTAACAAAATTTTAGTATGTTAATATAGAAGTATAATGTGTATCTTTGGTAGTTACGGATCGGAATTTTGAGATGCAGATCTTTTGGATCAAGTTATGTAGGGTTCTGGCCCTACCGTCGAACTTTGATCGACGGATGACTTTTGGTCAATGGGTCTTAAACCATTCTAAAATGTCTTGGAGGATATGTTGGTCGGACTGAGGATCTGAGACATTGAATTTCATAGCCAATACGGAATGTGGTGTAGATTAACTATAATATGCACACTAAAAGTACTAACCTTGGAATGCCATTGAATCCAAGCTCTGATGAACCACGAACACAGCAACAAGCAAAGATCTTCCGCTCCTAGTACACGCCTTATGCACTCCTATATGGGGTAGGGTTTTGTGCGAGAATATGTGTACAAGAGTAGGGACCTAAGCCTAATATTTATAGGTGAGTATATTAGGTTTCTTGCCCATAAAGAAATCCCTAATACATATCTTTAGCACCTCTAGAATCCATAACCTAATAGGAAAGATATTCCCAATCATTATAGATTTACTTACCACCAAGTAATCCGGGATAACAAATATTTCTTCCTATCTTGTATTCTTAATCAATTAGGACTCCTAAATAGATGTAAGCCCAATAAAAGTCTTACATTCTCCCACTTGGGCGAGACATCTATTCAAAAAGTTCTCTTTAGGATCAAGAATCGATTTCCTTATGCGCACAACTTTGGAAGATCATTTGATAACAATATCTTTTCAAGCTTAGTGTCAAATATCATTAGCTTGTAGAACTATAGACCATGATATTCAATAGAGCGAATACATACCTCTATAATCATATACAAGCAACAATATTCACATAAAGTACCAACAAGTCATGGACAAACACTTATATATATGGTAAGTGAGCTTAACGGTGAATATCACACTTGACACATATGGTCATCTTTACGATCACAAAGCGATCTTCCTTAGTGCTTAAAATAAGCCCTTATGTCAAAAAGACAATCTTGATATATAGCAAAATTAGCTAACTGGAACAAATAAGTATATAGAAACAAAACATATTATTCTTTAATGCATATCCATGAAATCTCAACTAAAAGAAAATTTTCAAAACTGAAAATGACAACTAGCAAACAAAATAACTCGAGCTCCCACTAATCTAAGACATCTTCGAAACTTGATAGAACTCCCATGCTTGTGACATGTTTTAGAAAACCTGTATTAGAGATAGCTTTGTTCAATGGGTCTGCAATCATGTCTACGGTACTGATATGATCAACCGTAGTGACTCCTTCTTGCACATTCTCTCTAACCTTCAAAATTTTTATGTCAACATGCTTGAGTCCTGAAGATCTCTTGTTGTTTTTGCAAAAGAAAATAGCTCCCTTGTTGTCACAATATAACTGAATAGGTCTTGATATATTATCAACCACCTGCAGTCCTGATATAAAATTTATCAACCAAATACCTTGCATCGTTGCTTCAAAACATGCCATGAACTCAGCATGCATTGTCGAGACAACCATAGTTTTTTGTTTAACACTTTTCCCAGCTATTGCACCACCTCCAAACATAAACACGAAATTTGTTGTCATTAAGTCATCAGCACATCCAGCAAAGTCAGAATCAGAGTAACCTACCAACTCTAACTTATCAATCTTCTTGTAAACGAGCATGTGATCCTTGGTTCTTTGTAAATAACGTAAAACCTTCTTTGCAACTTTCCAGTGTGCCATTCCTGGATTAGATTGGTACCTACCTAGACAACTAACAGAAAATGCTAGGTCGGGGCGAGTACATACTTGAGCATACATGATGCTTCCAACCACTGAAGCATAAGGCTTGTTCTTCATCTCCTCGCTTTCTATGTCATTCCTCAGACAATCTTTGTTACTCAATTTATCTCCCTTGGAGATTGGAACTTCAGCACCGTTACTTGTTAACATGTTAAACCTTTTCAACACTTTCTCAATATAAGTCTTTTGTGAGAGACCTAACAAACCACGACTTCTATCTCGGTGAATTTCAATGCCCAAAACATAAGAAGCTTCTCCAAGGTCCTTCATCTAGAAATTCTTGGACAAAAACTCTTTTGTGTCATGTAACAAATCATTATCACTACTGGCAAGTAGTATATCATCAACATATAGAACAAGAAAAATAAACTTGCTCCCACAGAATTTAACATATATGCATGCATCAATTTTATTTTCCTCGAAACCATATGAAGTGACAATCTTATCAAATTTCAAATACCATTGCCCTGTAGCTTACTTTAACCCATAGATTGACCTCTTCAACTTACACACCAAGTGTTCCTTTCCTTCCTCCACAAAACCTTTAGGTTGCTTCATGAATATTTCTTCGTCCAAATCACCATTTAGGAACGTAGTTTTAACGTCCATTTGATGCAAATATAGATCAAAATGTGCTACTAAGGCCATGATGATTCTAAATGCATCTTTTGTTGAAACTGGAGAAAAGGTCTTGGTGTAGTTTACACCTTCTTGTTGTGTGAAACCTTTAGCTACCAATCTCGCCTTATGTCTCTTGATATTGCCTTTAGAATCCTTCTTAGTTTTAAACATCCACTTGCATCCTACAGGTTTAACTCCTTGTTGTGGTTCAACTAGCTCCCACACTTTGTTGTTTTCCATCGTCTCTAACTCACTTTACATGGCTTCAATCCACTTCTCAGACTCTACACCAGTGATAGCCTCCTAGTATGTTAAAGGATCTTCATATTCTGAAACATTATAGTCCATCTCACTCATGTAAACAAAATCTAGTAGTGCAGGTGGCCTTCTTTCTCTTTGAGATCTCGTAACTTCTTGTGTCTCATGTTGTGCCGTGAAAACAAGTTCAACATTCTCTTCCACATGTGGTGCTTCATCTTGTACATTTTCTTGATTTATTGGCTCAACAACGTGCTCAACTTGTGGTAAAGGTCGAAGTAAAGGAATGGTGACAATTGGTTCAAGAATGGTAGGATTAACTGGTTCAGTCCCAATCTCTCATTCTTCTTCAAAAATAAAGTCCTTGTTCACTCCTTCAACAACATCATCATACTCAATGAACTTGGCTTTTCCAGTCTCTACAATTCTGGTAGTGTGATCAGGACTATAAAAATGAAAACCTTTCGATCTTTCTGCATAGCTAATGAAGAAACAACTGATTGTTTTGGGATCCAATTTAGCTTGGATTATAAACTCGGGCTTCAGCTTTGCATCCCCATACATGCAAGTGATTGAGGCTTGGTTTTCTCTTCTTTTAGAGCTAAGTTGATGTCTAATAGACCTAAGACAATCTCTAAATCTCTTTTCCACTTCTTAAAGTTGTTACCAGACAAGGGTTCAGTGGAATTGATGACAAATGGGTTCATTACTGAAAGAGAAACATGGAATATGCAACTTTATTAATCTTTAGCAAAACTTTCTACATAATTGATAAACATCTGCGGACAGATTATCAACATGCCTTTAATACTTTCACAATGCTACTATATGAACTTAACATGAAAAACTTTTATCAAAACCCTTCACATCTGTAGACTGAAAAAAGTCGATATTCATATAAGTTAATATAATACCTTGTTCTATTATAGATTACGTCCAATTAAAAGTTCACATCTGTAGACTGAAAACCCTAACTGGCAGTGTCTATAATACAAATTTGTCGTTATAATCAGGGATTGAAAAGATGGCTGGCTACTATATTGAATGCCTGTGTGCTAGACAATAAAATAAGATATCACTTCAATCTTTGACATCTTTATGGGTCTTTAATACTTGCAGCGAAATTTTAACAGGTTTATGTTTTACGTAAAAGGGGAAGAATAAGTTAAGTTGTTTTTGGACAACCCTAGTCGAGTTCGTGATTCAATTATGTGCTGCAATCTAACATGCTTGAATGCCATTTGAAATTAATATATACACAGAACCATAGCACCACTACTCGAAATAATTTATAAAAACAGATGCTATACTACATGTTGCAGATTGATATATATATATATATATATATATATATATATATATATATATATATATAAGATACTTTCATGCCTTTAATTACTATTTTAATATCACGGCAGTCTTGGTATGCTTTAGGGCTTGTAAAACAGCATGTAGTGTAAGCATAGATCATGGACTATACGCAGCAAACATGGTTTTGAATAGAAATTGTGCTTGTGGACAGACTTTATGAATATGCTCTTGTTTTTCAGACTTCTAGATGCATATAACTAGGCTCTGATACCACATGTAGGTTAACTATAATATGCACACTAAAAGTATTAACCTTGGGAAGCCATCAAATCCAAGCTCTGATGAACCACAAACACAACAACAAGCAAAGATCTTCCGCTCCTAGTACACGCCTTATGCACTCCTATATGGGGTAGGGTTTTGTGCGAGAATATGTGCACAAGAGTGGGGACCTAAGCCTTATATTTATAGGTGAGTATATTAGGTTTCTTGCCCATAAAGAAATCCCTAATACATATCTTTAGCACCTCCATAATCCATGACCTAATAGGAAAGATATTCCCAATCATTATTGATTTACTTGACCAAGAACATGCCAAAGTTGTGCATGCTAACTTTTCAACTTTGGGAGACTCAACGTTTCACATAGTACGTGCAGAAGTACGTTAAGCTAGCTAAATTTTTCTCTGTTTGTTTCTCAAGAAAATATTTGATATCAATTAGTACTTTTGGATCAATCAGTACTTTAATCATTGTTGAGGTTGCAATCCTAGGCGCTAATAATGATTAAATAGCCGTCGCATGCGCACGCCTTTCCTTGGGACTTGCATCGTTTGAAGCAACATTTGATTAACCTCGACCTCTGCACTAATCCATGAACTCCACCATTAATTAAATGTTCCCTTATATAAATCTCTTCTTTTAAACCCTTAGCTAAATATCTCAATCTTTCCAAGCCTTCGTATTTTCCAGAAACCTAGGTCCCTCAAATTCTTCAAATTTCTTCTTATTCTTTGTCTTTTACTTCAGTCATCTTCCCAAACTCGTCTATTGGCTCCCAAAATGACTCAAACTTGCTCCTCTTATGAATCTGGTGAGGGTATTACAATTATGCATCACTTGCTTAACGGTCTTCATCGCCCTTGGGCAGGTTTGCGCACTGAACTTTTCTTTGAAGAAGATGAAGTACATTCCTTGGGACCTGCGTGGACTTCTCAGATCCCAATTACCGTAGAGACTAACATGCCTAAGGACAATTGGTTCACCCCTAACCCATTCCTGGCCGAGTCAGGCATTTCTTCATCTGAGTGGTCGCAATATCGTCGCAGCTTTCCTCTGATGAACGACCCAGCTTGGGTTCAGTGGATAAACGAGCTAAATCTAAGAATTATTTTACGTATGTTATTGTCGTTTCTTAATCTATCTTTGAAGATCATCTGAAAAAAGAAAAAAGGAGGATGTGACCTTGATTTTTTTTAGCGTGTCGGGAATACAGCTCAGTACATCAAGTGTCATAATACAAATAGTTAATTTTTTTTAAGTATACAACCACTTGTCTTACGACACTTACGGAGACTTATTCTCGACACATTGAAAAATCTATCTTGATCCATTGTGTAAGACAAAGACGAATAGTAGTTTTGGGATCAGTACAACCAAACATTAACAATGAAGACTCTTATTAACTTGGCAAAAATAATAATTATAATAGGACGTGAAATTTAGCGAAGTAAATACTAGGTTGTAATATATTGCATTTGGTAAGAAAGTGTCATCCGAATTCCACATTTCCTCTCCATGATATTAAAGCATTTTATTGGCAATGATGCGTCATATTAGAATCCTATATTATATTGGAAAAATACCTACAATAAATATATTTGGGCAATTAGGTGCAATACATCGAATGTCTAAATATATTTATTGTAGCTAATTGTCCAATTATTTGAAGAAAAAAAATTGTGAACGGTAATTTCTCTGCATGTGTGGATATAATGGATAATTTGTTAGGGAAGTTACTACTATTTAGAGTAGGTTGCTATAGTTGCGGTAAGGGTCAACATTTTATTTTGGTGAATAAAATGAATTTTTTTTTTAAATGTATATTTCAATTTTTAATAGTTTTTTTTTTTTCCAAGTAATTCTAATTTTTTAATAAGAAACAAATTGAGATCGATAAATTGAAGTTACTGTTCACAACAGAAGGCCAAAAAATGTCATATGACAAAGACTGTTGTACTGAGGCCCGCACGTTCACATGTCTTAGATCATCCTTCCACGGCTGGCCTTGGGGCAAAAATTGTCATGGCTGCCAGTTGCCATCACTACATGCGTATCGGAGTGTCCTGTCATCTCGAAGTGTCTTGTCATCTTGCCATATCTATAGAAAAAACAGGTGGAAGTGCTCGAATCTGTGAGGTCTAAATTGCCGTGGGGCTAAAATTGTCATGGCAAAAATCATGGCTGCCAATTACCAACACTCACGTGTTTTGGAGTGTTCCATCATCTTGACATATCTAGAAACAATGGGTGGAAGTGCTCGGTGAGGTCTAAATCATTATACTTGACGTAGCCTATTAACATAAGCAACGACAAAACAATCCACTTAGGCATGGATGCATGCATGGATGGACGGAGTCAATATAGCCTCATAGTGGTCAATGGACCCTGTGTACTACCTATCTTTTTGCATCAAGTTAACTTTGAGCAGACTGCTAGTGATATATCAGAGGAAGGTGAAGATGACATTATATTATATTTTATAAAAAAAATATTAATTTTGTACAATAAATTTATAATTCAACCTTTTTGCCCACTAAAAATTTCTACCCCTGAAAATTAATTATGTACAATATGCTCATAATTTCATTATTTACATTTTTATCTTATTTAGAATTACCAAATATTATACTTAAACAAATCAATTAGCAATTCAAATCTTCGACAAAAAATAAAAAAAATTAGCAATTCAAGTCTTAAATCTTACCTTCTATTCAGATTGTCCCCTCTTTGTCAATTGCTTTTGGCGTCTCCAAGGCAGCATGTTTCCTTCTTTTTTTTTTCTTTTTTTTTTTTTTTTAAATTCTTCTTTGAATCGATGAATCATGTAATTAAGTAATCACTTGACTACAACTTTACAATTTTCTTTGTACAAAATACCATGAATTAGCTTTTTTTTTTTTTTTTTTTGGTTATATGTTGTTTATTGGGATGAGGTTGTTTTTTTGTCAAAGGATTTGTATTTTCATATGAGTTTTTGTTATTATACTCTATCGGTATGGTTCTTTAAGATGCTTTTTGAAATAATTTCTACCTCTGCCCCTGCATAAATGTGTCAATAACTTATAACATCCTACAAATTGTGAGATTTAAATTATAAGCATCTCTCCACTTAGTAATACAATCTTGTAATATTTTTTTTCATTGTTTACTTATAAAATTTGCTTCATCGATTCTATTGATCATTTTCCTCTTTCAGTTCCTAGTGAGTTGGAAATTTCGAACTTATTATCTTGCTTGATAGGTCTCTGCAACACGTGCTGAGGTTGATGAATAATTATGTTTAATGTAATTCTTAGATATTAATGCAATTTCATATCCTTTTAAGAATTGTTCTTCGTGAATAAAACAAAAAATAAAACATAAAGTAAACGTTCCTCTCGTTTTGTTTTGGGCAACCATTTCTACTTATGGCGCGTTTACTAATCCGTAATCAGATTGAGAGGAATTGAATTAAGGAGGAATTGGAATGAGGCGGAATCAGAATTAGATTCCTGTTGAAGTTGTTTACCAAAACTGTCTGGAATCGGAATAGGAATGTCATTGATGTATATAAACTGTTTACTAATTCACATGAATCGGAATGATAACTAATGTGATTACTAAAGTACCCCTCCTTTAACTAATTTATTTTATATGCTAATTATTTTTAGTAAAAATTTTATTCTTTTATTTTTTTTAATGTTTTTTACTAGAGAGAATAATTTTTTATCTTTTATAAAACTTTTAAATTTTCCTAATCACATAGATTACTTCAAATTTAATATGAAAGAATTATTTTTTATTTGCTTAATCACCCCAAACCCTATTAGAAATCCCTACATAAGGTAAACTAAAATAATTTTTTACTTCATTCTCTCTCCTCCCTCTTTCTTTCCCCATTCTGTCCGCAACCCTTTCTTTCCCCTTTCTTTTCGCAGCCCCTTTCTTTCCCCCAGTACGCAGTGCCACACCTCACCATCCAATCTCAGGAGGATCCACGAAGCCACGACCCACCCCATCAACAGAAAAAAAAAATCCAATTTTCAGGGTGAAGGTGATAATTCAGGGTGAAGGTGATAAAAGTTCTTTCCTTCTCTTATGTTTGGGTCTGCAAATCGCAATTTTCTTGAGGATTTGAGTGGTCGTTGTTCCAGATCTGGTTCGTCGTTGTGCCGTCGTTTCAAACTCCGGTCGATCGTTGTTCCAAATCGCAGGCGTTCATCGTTTAGTGCTACTGCACGTTTCAGATTGCGAAGGTGTGAGTGGTTTGAGCTGTGAGAGAAACAAATACAGAGGGGAGTGATTGATGAAGGTAGGAGTTGCGTGGGTATTTTGGGTAGAAAACTTTGATTCATGATGGAGCTCTCTACCCGGAATTCAATTACCACCTCTACAGAGGGAATCCAAATCCGGGAAAATCCGGAATTGAACTCCTGAAATTGGCTGGACCCCACATAAAATCTGATTCCCCAGTTGCTAGTAAACGGCAGAATGGTTGGGGAGGAATTCAATTCCGTTTCTCTCCATTCCACTCCCGATTAGTAAACATGCCATTAATGAAAAACAGGACAAAAATATCAATACAATCCTCGATGAGAAAAACAAAAAATCACGTGGAAACTTATGAAATAGGACAAGTTTAACCATAAAGGAATAAAAATCGTGGAGAATATCCATAATCCGCGTAACAGAAATCACACTGCCACGTCAAGATATTTTCTGGTTGTGTGAATGCTTATTGGGGAGAGAAATTTTTAATTGTGATGGAAACATAAGTGATACACTATGTGTTTTAATAGAAATTGTGTGAGATTTTATTTTTTAGGTTTATTAACACTTTAGCATACATATTTCACCATTTGTATAATGATATGTGATGTACTATCCCGTGTACCGATCACACTGAAAAATCTTTCCTGTAGGTTGCAGAAACAATTAAATGCATGCTAATATATATAATAAATCCACGTGCTTAAATTGGATGCAAAATTCCATCTTAGCGGCTTTCTTTCTGACTTTTATATATGGCTGATGTAACTTGGATGACGAGTAGAGTAGCAGTAGTACGCGTTGACTCTACTCTTTGATTTCCTTGCTCATCACTAGAGACTCAGAGCAAAGACTCATCTTCCTTCTGCACTTCTCTCACCAGACAGACTTATATTATTATTATATATCTGTGTGTGTCTGTGTGTCTGTGTGTGTCTGGTATTTGTCCTTATTTGTGGCCAACTTGCCAGAGAATGGATCGTAATCAAGCAAATGAATCTTTTTCAACCAAAGTTGAAAGGAGGGTTGTTGAGAAGAACAGGAGAAATCGTATGAAACTTCTTTACTCCAACCTCTACTCCCTCCTCCCTAAACAAACTTTTAAGGTCTCTCTCTCTCGGTCAATGCCAGAAATGCTCTCTTGTTACACCAGATATCTTTGTCGGACTGAGGATCTGAGACATTGAAATTCATAGCTAATACTGAATGTGGGTGTTTGTTGTGAATGCAGGAGCCACTAAGTCAGACAGATCAAATAGATGAAGCCATAAACTACATAAAAACCCAAGAGTCGAAGCTGCAGAAGTTAAGGGAGAAGAAGGAGAGCTTAATGCGCACTAGAAAAAGATCATATGCTACAGCATGCGTAAATGTTGAGAGCACAAGGAGCGCAAAAGCACCCCAAATCAAAATCCATGAGATAAACTCCACACTAGAGGTAGTACTGATAAGTGGCTTAGAAAATCATCAGTTCATGTTCTACGAAATCATTCGCCTGCTTGACGAAGAACATGCCAACGTTGTGCATGCTAACTTTTCAACTTTGGGAGACTCAACATTTCACATAGTACGTGCAGAAGTACGTAAAACTAGCTAAATTTTTCTCTGTTTGTTTCTCAAGAAAATTTTGACATTAATTAGCAATGGATATTAATTTGGTCTATGAATTGTCTGTCTTTCATGGAGATGGGCAAATCTATGTCCGAGTTTGGGGCTGCAAGAATAACTGAAAAACTAAACAGATTTGTCAATGGATCCACCAGCGACCAAGAATCACAGCAAGACTACTTTTGCGACTTCGAATTCCAGCCTGTGACGACATGGGATTTGTTCTGAGAAGTAATCCACGAGAAAGAAATATATGAAAAAATGGGGGATTTTCTTTTATGCAATTAACGATATTAGGGAGTGGAATTTAGGCTAAATCACACGATGGACCAGCCTAGATTGGCTATTAATTATTTGAAAATTACAGAGATGTGTATTGTCAATAATCAAATTAATGGTGATTATTTTCGACAGTTCAGAGTAAAGACCCAAAATTACTCTCTTGCTAGCTAATAGCAAGGCCACAGGGCGGAGCCACTGAGTGAGCAAGGTAGCCCTCCTGACGTCTGTGAAAGTGTTGACCCTAAAAACTACCAAGCCTACGTGGCACGCAGGCCGAATAATCTATGAGCTAACTACGTCATTCGGTTGAATGCGGGGCGTGCCAACTCGACGGCCGAGCTCGGCCAGTGAGTAAAATGTTAATGTTGCGTTGTGTGCGCGGCTGACTTCTCGATCTTGCGACTGCGGCCGAGGAAGGAACACGCCTCGGCCTTTGGGTTCTAGAGCCTGAAGACAAGGCTACTAGTCTTGCGAAGTTCACGACTCGTCGGTGCCGGATTCGGTCACGGTGATTATATTCGTGAAGGTATAAGACGCCGAATCGACACCAACGTATAAGGGCACAGATACTCAAAACTGATGTAGGTCTTGATTGTGAAAGTGGTTCGGCCGTCTGAATGCCGAACTCTGAAACCAACCTGCGAGTATCCAATCATAAAACAACTCGGCGTTCGATGTGCCGAGCCTGGTAATTCGTAATACCTCACTTCGCCGAGAAGGCTGATGAGATAACCTCTGCCAATAAGGATTTGAAAATCCTTCTCGACCGAGACTTGGATAGGTAACCAACCGGCCTCGACACAGTGCTGTTTATCCAAACTGAAGGTGCTTCGCGATCGACTGGTTCTACGACGATAGTGCTGTTTATCCAAACTGAAGAGATCACCGGTTGCCTTCACAGTGCTGTTTATCCAAACTGAAGATGTGTTGGCGGACAAGAAAATAAAAATCTCAAAGGTTGAGAGAGTTTGCGCAGGGCAGTTTGTGAGTTGAGTTGGAGAGGCTTAATGTTATGCTCCCTCTCCCTATTTATAGTAGTGCAAACACTCCGAATCGTCCTTGGATAGAACTCTCAGTCCTAGTCCAACTCTACTTCGGCCGATACCAATCAGTTCCTATCTTGACTGATCCCGATCTGACTAGGACTCTGAATCTGACTCCCATCGCGAGTTCGATTCATTTCTTCTAGGGACTCCTTCTCCTAATGGGTCTCGGCCTCTATCTGCTTATCTGTTCCTCCTAATTCAGATATGAATCCTTCTAATCCATGGCCCATAGCGCCGACCCACTACCTTCGTGCAGGTCCTGGGTCGAGGATAGTCCGAGCTCGGCCCAATGTCATTTTGGGCCCAAACACTGCCCCCTCGCTTCTGAGGTCGTCAACCTATTGCCTATGGTCGAGCCTCGACCTTGAAGAAGCGAAACGACATTACTCTTCTCGAAACGCCCGATGAGCTGTCTCAAAGGGTAACGTCACGCCCATTTATGAGCAATGATGTTTCCTTTGAATTCTTCCCGAACTCGCCACGCGTTAGTCCTCGATCACCCCAACAGTCCGCAATTATCAATCTGGACGCACGCAAACGTCGAAACGTCTCGTTGCATTAATTATCGTCGTCACACGCAATCGTGTGTCCTCAAACCACGCGATACGCCGTCAGTCAGCGAGATTCTCGGTCTTTTCACCTGGATTTTCTGAAACAAATCATGGCGTGCAGTCTTATCGATTGGCCCATTTCAAATTTCAAAAACTGACCGATTGATCTTCCTGAGAAATGCCTATAAATACCCCATTTTCTTTCATTTCCATTTTACGCTTCCAGATTTCTGAAATTGCCTTGCTCATTTCTCTCGAGCCTCCAGAAACCAGAACTCCCCTCTTAAGCATTCTCAACCCAGAAATTCGCCTTCAACCTTTTCTCCATCAACAATGGCCTATTTTATCTCTCAGATTTCCAAGGAATGCAACAAATGTGAGGATATCATCGATCGCTGCGCCATCAAGGCTCTACGCCTCGACGGCGACTCAAGCGCTACCCACCAAATTCTTGGCCCTTTGTTCAAGAAACCTATCCCTTCCTCCATGACTGACCTTATGAAGAAGAATTGCCTGACGCCTTTACGTTAGGGGCTTGAGTGGTCGAAGTGGGATACGTCAAAGCCCCAAGTGGCTTGGCCCTCGACCACCGCTACCTGGGCGGCTTGGGTCGATCAGATGGAGAAATTCTTCGGTCAAGAGTGGAAGGCTCTCGGCATCTATGATGCCATCAGACTCTTCACCATAGAGATGGCGATGGACAAGGAGCTCCTGATGGCAGCCCTCGGTTTCTGGTGTTCGGCGACCAACACCATGATTCTTCCTCTCGGACATGTCGGCCCCACTATCCTTGACATCTCGACCATTATCGGAATATCCCCCTCTGGTATTTCGATCGACGCTGCTCTCTTTGGGTGTTCGTTGAACCTGGATCTCAAGGCTTTATTCGATGCCCGGGCCGTCGAAACGCTGAGCCGAGACGGCCATAAGCCCTCCAAGGATGAAGTTCAGAAGTTACACAAGAACTTCTTCAATTACAACACCTTTATCGTCCACTTTGCCGGTCGAGGGGAAACGAGTCTTCGCAAAGGAGAGCACGAAGCCTTCTTATTCTACTGGTACAACAAGTTTATCTGTTGTACTAAGTCGAATAAGTGTCTAGTCGAGAACATGCCGGTGGCCGAAGCCCTGGCCAGTGGTCACACCCTGTCATTAGTTCGGCCATCCTTGCCCATCTGCTGCGTTGTCTGGCCGAGGCGACCACCGAGAAGATTGATCCGCACCAGAGTGGGCCTTTCTGGGTTTTTCAGCTGTGGTTGCAGACCTATTTTGTTGCACTTCGGCCTGAAATTCCTGATTTCTCACCAACCGAAGCCCTCGGTCTTCAACTGGCTTCTCGACCGGTGCCCCCACACCGAGCTGAATAAGTGTTTAAATTCTTTTTCGGCCTTGAGGACCTATCCGACGGTGAGTTTTTGATTTGCCGTCGCCGAGATTACCCTGCTTCAATCAAGCTTCCATCCTCGACTTGGAGCGAAGAGGAGGACGCAGCCCTCCGCCAGAATTAGGGTTCCTTCGTGCTGACTCGTGACCTTCCTCTTGGCTGCGACGCTCGACGGGCAAGCTGGGAAGTGTACCACCCACACTTCACGGCTAGGCAACTCGGCTATTCGCAGTGCTGCCCGGTGCCCCTGCTCCTATCTCACTCCCTTCTTAGCCGAGGGCGACTCTCCGGCTCCTCGGAGAAAGAGTGTCGGGATGCCGAAGACGACTTCCAAAAGAGGTGTACACGCTTCCGTCTTCGGCCATCCATACCTGAAACCCTGTGCACCGACACCTTCGGAGACTGGTGGGAGGTGTACACCCAGGAATTCTTTGGGGGGTCGGTCGAGGATATTACCACCAAGATGCTTGGCGACCGTCCCCTCGAAACTGCCGCCACTCCTGCTAAGGAAAAGAATCCAGGTGAACGACTGTCTTTAACTCGATCTCCTTATCTTGGTTACTCGGTTAATCTTTAATTCTAACTTCGTTTTCCTCGCTTAGGTGGTCGAATGCTGAAACATGTCGTCGTGATCGCCGCGGCCGCGGCTAAGAAAAAGGCGGCTCTCTCCAAAAAGGCCGATGCTGTTGTGCCCAATCAGCCGAGCAAACGCCCTTGCCCAGAGGTTGAGCCGATCCGTGACGCCCCTCGCCCTCCAAAACGCACCAAGAAGTTGGCACAGAAGGGAGAGCGAGAGGTCTATGTCATCAACAGCCAGACCACTGAGGCGACCGTCTCGGAAACTTCTCTTCCTGCTCCTTCCGCCCAGGACCTGCTGGAGCAGCGGCCGAGGTCGACCGTCCCAGCGTCCCAAGCACCTTCTGTCTTGGAGACAGTCGAGCAAGCTGTTGCTTCTAATATACCCAAGACGGTCGACCCTCCTGCTGTTTTGCCGGGTGGAGAGCCTGCAGCCCCGATGCCACTTGCCGCGCCTGTCCCGGAGGTGGTGGTCGAGAGGCGGTCCCCGCAACATCCAAAACGAACGACGATCGTTTTAGGAAAGGTATGAACGATCTAGAATAAGTATTTGAGTATGGCGTCCTACTTTAAACTGCTGCTAATGCCTTTGCATTGTTATTGCAGGATGATGTCAGTGAGGGGATTCCACTGGCGCGTCGCCCTCGCCGAGCTCGGCCATTCAACCCGGCGGTTGCTTCTTCCCAACCACCGAGCCAAGGTTTCCAAACTTCCGACCCTGCTGTGGTTGAGGCGGTCGTGACCACCCCGGCAGCGGCTGAAGTTGCTCTAGTTGCTGCCCCGGCCGAGGACAACGCCTCTGCCCCGGTTGGGGTGGGAGCTGCTGTTCCGGGAGTGGTTCCTCTTGCCGAGCCAGAAGCAACGGCGGAGACCCCGATACATCCACATGACATCGACCTCTGCATCCCCCCTCAGGAGGTCTCGTCAACCTATGTAAGGATTCCTATCTTCCTTTAATTCTTAGCTATGCTTTTCTTTTAGAGCTCTAAATCAAGGATGTACTAACTGCTAGGTGCCCTCCAATTCTTTTCACCGAAAGTTCTACGCACCGAGGGGCGTTGTTTATATTTCTTGGCTGCCCTAGTGGCCATCGAATGTAGACAACCTCCATCGGCCGCGTGAATTGAGAAGCTGTCTCAAACATTGGGCTAGGCCTCTAAGCTCATTGGGTTCGAGCAATGACCCAGGGGATATGGCCGAGGTCTCGTCGCGTTAGGTCTATCATCTTCTCTTACTTTTTTTTTTTTATCTTTTTGGCTTAACTTGTGCTAATACTTATCCCTTCATGCAGCCTTCCTGAGAGGCCGAGTTCGACGCCCTTGTTGCTGGTACGACCAAGAAGACGGTCGGGCATTCAACTGCTGCGATGCACGACTCGGTCGATCCAGACGCTCTCAACAAGTTGCAAGAACTGATGCCGCTGTCAGCCTCTCAAATCTTGGAACGTAAAGGCCTTGATTCTGTCGGGGCATGTCTGAATGATCTTGCGGCCGATGGTCGTTTAGACAATGCTACCGTCACTCGAGCGTCTACCCTTCTAGAGCGAGCCCGGGAGCACTTCGGGGTCTTTGCAATAGCTATCCAAGCCGAGAGCGAATGAAAGGCCGTCTCGTCCGTACAAGAAACCCTCCGTCCGAAAGTCGAGGTGCTGGTAACCAAAAAAGAGCAACTGGCCGAACTTGATCGCCAGATCGCCGAACTTCAAGATCGGTGGTCGGCATTCGCCTTCGAGCTCGCGAAGGAATTTGAGTCGTACAAATCTTGTATGACCGAATATGCTGCCAATGGGAAGCGAGTCGACCAGCTGAAGATGGATAAGGGGATTCGGCATGCGGAGGTCATCATGGGCGAAGTGAGGTGGCTGGAGCTAAAAGCTTTTCTCGAGACTGTCCTCCCCTCTTCGCCTTAGGGCTTTAATTGCAATCTTGTACTCCTTTTGCAAATATTAATGAAAATCTTTATCAAATCTTGCATTTGTTAGATCTTTGGATATTGTTGTCCTTGACACGACCTGCCCCCTTGCCGAGAACCCACTTGCTATTCTCGCATTTCCCAAGTAACCGGATAATATTTCTTTAAGAACTTCCCATTAATTGGTAATTTATGAATTAAACCCGTTCGGTCATTGAGACGATATGCCTTTTTGCCGAGAACCTTGTGAACAACGAATGATCATTCCCAATTCGGCGACCATTTGCCGAACCTAGGGTCTTTAACTCCAACTGGTAATATAGTCTGCCAAACTAAATCACCTTCGCCGAATGTTTTCTGTCTAACCCGTTGATTATAAGCTCGTTCAGCAATCTTATTTTGAGCTGCTAAAAGGTTGCAAGCATCGAGTCGAGCTTCCTCTAAATCTTCTAGCTCTTGCCTCATGGCTTGGCTGTATTCGGCGCTGAACAAACTACTCTGTTCGATTATTCGCAGTGAATTTACACTTAGCTCGACTGGCAACATCGCGTCATGCCCGTAAGTCAAGGCATACAACGTTGTTCCGGTCGCCGATTGTGATGAGGTTCGATATGCCCACAATGCTTCATTTAGCTTTAGATGCCACATACCAGGTTTTTCCTTCACCATTTTCTCGAGGATACCGATCAGAACTTTGTTACTCGCCTCGGCTTGTCCGTTCGCTTGTGGGTAATACGGTGTAGACTGTTTAAGTCGAACGCTCAATCTACTTGTATATTTTTTAAATTGGTCGGACGTGAAAATCGTACCATTATCTGTTATGATCGTTTCTGGCACACCGAATCTTGTCACGATGTTCTCTTCCACGAAATCACATACTTCTTTGGATGTTAACTCGGCGTATGATTTTGCCTCGACCCATTTAGTGAAGTAGTCTGTCGCCACTAATATCCATGCATGTTTTGCTGCTCCGGAGGATGGTGTAATTTTGCCAATCACATCCATAGCCCAGCCTCTAAACGGCTAAGGTTTAGTCACTGAATGTAGTGTCTCGGCTGGTACTCTTTGTATGGGGCCGTGGATTTGGCACTGTACACATCCTCGGGCGAACTCGATGCAATCCTTCAGCATGCTCGGCCAAAAATACCCGTAGCGGCGTAGCAGCCATCGCATCTTTCAGCCTGATTGATGAGCTCCACATATCCCTTTCGTGCACTTCTGCGACTGCTTGGACGGCCTCCCGTGGTCCGAGGCATAATAGCAAAAAACCGTCCTCACCTTTTCGGTATAGCCCATTCTGATAGATGACGTAGTTCGTGGCATGGACCTTTGTCTTTCGATCATGCTTGCCGTTCAGATTGTCAAGGTATTGCATAAGTGGTCTTCTCCAATCGTCTGGTAATGCCTCGACCGCACAAACAACCAACGATTCTTCTCGTTCCAATAACGATGGCAAAGACATCACGCGTGTTCGAATTACTTGGTCGCGATGGAGGACTTGTTGATTGACCAAGGCCAGATATGACTGGTGCACTGTGGGTGTCATCCGGCCTACCTCACCCCCCAAGAGTTGTGCTCCGGAGGCTAGCTGGGCGAGTTCATCAGCGATGGTGTTTCAATCTCGAGAAACATGGCTAAATGTGATACCGTCGAATGACTTGGCCAAATAGCTGGCAACCATGTGATATGGTGCCAGAGTGCAACTCATGCAACGAAAAGTGCCATTGAGCTGGTTGATGACAAGTTCGGAATCGCCGAGAACAAATACGCGAGGGGCTCGTAATTCATGGAGAATGCCTAGCCCGATGACGAGGGCCTCATATTCGGCCTGGTTGTTGGTACACGCAAAGTCGAGTTTGAGGGAGAAATACCAACGATGTCGTTGTGGTGACTGGATGACGATGCATACGCCGGCCGATGTGGATGTGCTAGAGCCATCGAAGTACAGCATCCATAAATTGTCGCGTGCATCTATCATGCCGATCTCGACATCGTCCTCCCCAAAGTCGTATAGGGAGGGATGTTGAGCAAGAAAATCGGCGAGGGCTTGCCCCTTGACTGCTTTCTGAGGCACATACTGTAAGTTAAAATCGGATAATGCCATCGTCCATTTCCCAATTCGGCCTTTGACCATTGGCCGAGTGAGCATGTATCAGATGACATCTATTTGAGCGATGACATGAGTGACCGTCGGCAACATGTAGTGCCAGAGTTTTGATGCGGCGAAAAATAGAGCCAAGCACAACTTCTCGACGGGGGTGTAATTTATTTCTGGCGAGTTGAGCCTTCGGCTGAGATAGAAAACGGCCTGCTCGCCCCCGCGTCATTGTCTTGAGCGAGGAAACAGCCAATGGATTCCTCGGTCGCGGATAAGTAAAGTTTGAGAGGTTTATCGCGCCGAGAGGGAACGAGAACGGGTGGTTTTGTAAGAGAGACTTTGATTTGCGTGAAAGCTGCTTGATGTTCATCACGCCACTCAAACTTGTCTGAATCCTTGAGCTTTAGAAGTGTGGAGAATGCCTTCATTTTGCCTGTCGAATTTGCTATGAAACGGCGGAGAAAGTTTATTTGGCCGAGCAACGATTGGAGTTGCTTTTTGGTGGTTGGTGGTGGAGCGCTCAAAATTGCTCGCGCCTTGTTCTCATCTATCTCAATGCCCCGATGATGGACGACAAAGCCCAAAAAATTACCGGTCGACACACCGAAGACGCATTTAGCAGGGTTCATCTTGAGATGATGTCGGCGCATACGAAGGAAAGCCTATCATCAAGATGCGTTCGGCAGCTTTTGGATTTGACTACCACATCATCGATATATACTTCAACGGTCGTGCCAATCAGATCGTGAAAGATGGCGTTCATGGCGCGTTGATATGTGGCACCAGCGTTTTTAAGGCCGAACGGCATGACTACCCATTCATAAGTGCCGAGTGCCCCCGGGCAACGAAAGGCAGTTTTATGGACGTCGGCCTCGGCAATGAAGATCTGGTTATAACCGGCATGTCCATCCATGAAGGATAATATGGCATGATTAGCCGCAGCGTTAATGAGTAAGTCTGACATCGGCATTGTATACTCATCCTTGGGTGTTGCCAGATTCAGATTGCGAAAATCGATGCATATTCGAAGAGCGCCGTTTTTCTTGAGTACGGGGACGATATTTACGAGCCATTCGACGTATCGAGCTGTCTGAATGAACCCGGCGTTTAAAAGACGAACGAGTTCATCTTTGATGCCGAGTTGGACCTCAGTCGAGAATCGTCGGGGTGGTTGCCGAAAGGGCTTGCAACTAGGCTTAATACGTAATTCGTGCTCGACGAGTGTGCGATCAAGACCCGGCATCTCATGATAGCTCCAAGCGAAACAATCTTTAAATTCATGGAGTAGCTTGCAAAGCTCCGCTTTCATAGATTGGGGAAGCAGAGCACTAATAAATCCAATGGATCCTTAACCTGAGGCCGAGTGTCTTCAAGGTCGGCCGGAGCGGCCGGAATATTATCAAAAGAGAGCATGAGACTGCTATCGTCTTCAGCCAGGAACTCCACAAGATTAATACCCGAATGAGACTGTTTGGATATGATATACCAATGAGCCAGCAGTCGTTCCATAATCGATGAAATCGCAGCTCGGCGTCGGGTTTGACTGGTGTCAGACATTAAGATCGGTGATAAAATTAGCCAGTCTGAGTCTCGCCGAATCCTGATAGACAGTTTCGGCGCCAACCTCGACAGCTTTCTGAACGGAAATGCGAGTCGGTCGTCCTTCTTCATTGAGTCCCTGTAGAGTAATGTAACCGACGTGGTCGTCGTAGTACCGTGCTTGGACCATGTTGGCCTCAAATGGCTGATGGTCGGCCGGATGTACGACGATCGATTTACCATCCCAAAAGACGAGGACTTGGTATAACGAAGACGAAATACAACTGGTTTGGTGAATCCAATCTCGACAGAGCAGCGCATTGCACTCGGTCTTCGAATCAACTATGAAGAAAGCTGTCATGTGGTTGCGACCAGCGATGCTTACTTCTAACGGCAACACTCCTTTGGTTTGAGACTTATCCCCGACGAAGCTGCTCATGGTAATGCCTGATTGGATAAGTTCGTCGTTGGAACGGTGTAAGGCCTTCGTGATGGATACAGGCATTATATTGACAGTGGCTCCACAGTTGACGAAGATTTTTGAGACTGGGTATCCTTCGATGTGAGCTGTGATGTATAGAGGTTTGAGGTGGCAAAGATTGGCGGTCGAAGAACGAGGAAACAGTTAGGCCAAAGCTGCCTTGAGATTATCATCCTTAGTCGTTGGCTCGAGGTCAGTGAGAGAAACAAGGTCGACTTGGGTAGATTCTTCGGCTACTACATCGCCGTCTAGGAAACTTGGCTGGGACGTGGTCGACTGAAAATCGGCAGACAAGACATGGACCATGCTAATTTCCATGTTGTCCAGGATTGAAGGGCACATCGAATTGGGGTCTCCCTCTTTTGTCAGTTCCTCTTCTTCTGGAGTCTCGTCCTCCGGAATTTCTTCCTTGTCCCCAAGGTTCTCCTCATCCCTGAGGTTTTCCTCTTCATCCCCGAGGTTTTCCTCTTCATCCCCGAGGTTCTCCTCTTCATTCCGAAGGTTTTCTTCCTGGCTTGCTTCCATGTCCCTTGGGTTCCTTAATACTGGCGCCAGGTCTGGGACTTGCGCCGTGACCTGGGTTTGTTCTTGGTATGCTATTCGGGCATATCTGATGTCCAGGTAGGCATCCAAACGTTCGACACGGCGTATTTCATCGGCCGTAAGGCCAAAGAGGGAGACGGCCAAAAATACCTCAAAATGGTATCGCAAGTACTGGAGATCTTCTAGGGAAAAAGGGAGCTCACCTGGGTCGACGTCCGTATATGGATCGACACTGAAGCCGAGAACTCGGGCCTCGCGTATGTGTTGGAACCTAGCTTTCAACCCGAGATCAGAATTCTTTTGGATGATTCGTTCGGCATCTGGGCAGGTTAGAACAAGGTCGAACGTGTCTTGACATGCTTTCGGCAGACCATATAAATCATTGGCCGAATGAGTTTTATGGAACTTTGATCAACGGTTCTTCCACAGGCAATGGAGAAAGTTTATCTTAGGCCTCCTTCTTAAAATGTTCAAGTCGTGCCTTCATTTCTCCAGGCCAAATAAGAAGTTTAATTCGCTTCTCAACCCCCTCAAACGTGGTTTCGAGGGCATGATCAATTGACTGTTTACCTTGTACCAACTCTCTCATAATTGCTGGGGTTTGCCGGGTATCGTTATCACTAACTTTCTCTTTCGGCTGCCATTTGTGGCCCGAAGTAGCCGAAGTCTCTTGTACTGCTTGCCGGCGGGCTAGGCAATCAACTCTTTGGCGTCGGCGCTTCTGTGACTTGGATAACGCGGTGTACACACCCTTAGGCGAGTGATAAGTATACCATCGTTTTCAGGAGGTTTGAAGGTTCTTCGACTTGCGGAAGAACTCGAGCCGCTAGAGTTGCGGGAATAATACTCTTCCTTATAGAATGGAGTATCAAAGTCGAGTCGTCTTCTGGCCGAAGATGGCTTAACCTCTTGTGGGCCGAGCCTGTTGAAAACGGTATTGCGCGGACTCGAGCCGGGCGTTTTCTGGACTGTCGTCGTGACTGAGCGCACACGTGGCACTTCTGTTTCCTGTCGCTGTGCTCTTGGTTTAATTGGACATCTGCTTTGCACTGTGTGCACACGGCTGCTGATTCAATAGCTTCTTCGGCGCCAGAACTTGACATAGATTCGACGATGGTCGGTCTGGCCGAATCTCGAGGTGGTGCATTCGAGAACAAATCGACCTTGAGTCGAGGTTGGCCGCCTTTTGTTAAGAAGTGCCGAGCTGGGACGATCTCGACCTTTGAATTTGACATAGGTTCAACGATGGTTGGTCCGATCGAATCTCGAGGTGGAGAATTCGCGAACAAATCGACCTGAAGCCGTGGTTTGGTCCCCTTTCTTGGGATATGTCGTGCCGAGACGATTTCGATCTTTCCTTTTCCTTTGTCTTGAGGTAAATGAGCATCGACCATACCCACCGTCGTTGTAGGGAAAGGGTCAGTATCAACTCTCATTCTCTTTTCTGGAAACTTAAGTTTTCCATCGTCGATCCACCTCTGAATGGTATCTCGAAACACAATACAATTGTTTGTCGTGTGTTTGCTCGAATCATGATACTTGCAATATATCCGCCCTTTCAGCTCTTCGGCCTTGGGAATGTTGTGTCCCGGCCGAAGTTTTATAATCTTGGCGAGTAGCAATTGATCGAAGATAGCGTCGGCCTTAGTAATATCAAAAGTATATACTTTTGTCGTTTTGACGGCGTTTTCTTCAGATATTGGCCGAGCTTTGACATCCTTAGGATTGATGTGGGTCAACGCCTTGCATATATATGGTTTGTCAATCACTATCTCGGCTGCATCGATGTTAGCCTACTCTTCAGATTCTGCCGATGCTTAACTGACCGTGGGATTTTTATAGATGGTCCCACGGGATGGGGCTTTCGAGATTTTCTCTTCGCGGAGCAGATGATCGTATTGCTCGACATGCTGAGCCAATTCATACATGTCGCGGAAGTTTTCCCCCAAGAATTTCTTCTTATATTCCACATCCAAACCGTTCAACGCAAGTCGAACAAACTCGACTTCTGGTAGGGGTACTCGGCACCAGTTCCTGGCCGATTTAAATCTCGTAAGATAATCCATCAGCGATTCATCGGAGTCTTGTGCCATTCGGGCCAACGAAGAGACTGACATTTCCATCCCCGGCCGATAGAACTGCTCGTGAAACTTCTCGACCAATTCTTCCTAACTTTGAATGGAATTAGGTGGGAGGTTAATGTACCACGCGAATGCCGAACCCGTGAGTGAGAAGTTAAACAGTCGCAACTTATAAAGGTCATTACTGACGTCTCCACACTGTGCAGTGAAACGGGCGACATGCTCTAAGGAGGACAGAGCTGATTCTCTAGCAAAAAGGCTGAAATCTGGGATTTTAAAGCCTTTAGGATATTCGAACTTCTCCACATAAGCTGGATACGGGTGGATGAATTTTGGGAACTTCGGCCCTTTCTTCAGAGCCGAATCAATCATTCTCTGAACTTCGACCACATCTACAGTCGTTTCCATTCTTGAATCAAAATCATCTGTCCGACTGGTTGATCCACCCCTTTTATCTAGCTCGACCATTTTGAGCCGAGCAGGTCCTGCCTCGGCCGGTGATACTGATGTGAAATTACTTTTTGGCATAGGCTGTTTGAAATGATCAGAATAGCCCAATGGATGATTATTTGTCTATACACAAGCAGAGGATCATACGCGACAACTACAGCCTCAGATGGCATGGTGTTGGTGGTGGAGATTTCCTATATGTTTTCAAAGGGACTGTTTATCGCAGTGGATAAAACAATTAGTTTTAGTCTTATTACTAAAAGCCTCTCATCTAATATTTGTCAATTGTCATGTACCATCTCACAAATAATTAATTATCACTAGAAGATAATGAATAAAATAGAAAGAATAATTTTCCCGTTGAATAATACTTGCATTCTTTGCTTTTTCGGGGATAAGCTCATTTCTTCATTTGTAAATAATGTGTCTTCACTGTAGTAAATTTTTAATTGGAATCGTTAAATATCTTGATCTTTATTTTTGTTAAAAAAATGTCTTAATCTTTATTTGAAGATAATTCTTACAAAAAATCATACAAAATGGACATCTTTCAAATGTAACAAATAAATTAACGGTTCATTATTAATGTTACTTAGTACCTTTACCATTGATTTATTGAAGTTCAGCTATAAATTTTGAGTATAAACAGAATTTCGCTAACAAATATATCACGATTTGAACATGATCGCAACCAACTTATTATTGCGGTTAACAGGTGTAGCCATGAGCTAGCTAATTGGACTCGAGATGCACAACTTGGGTCGATGAAGTTGGTCCAACTACGTTTCACGAGGAGTTTGTGCCGGGTTGTTTGATCTAAAGGCAACATACCCAATTACAAGTCATGTAATCATACAACCGGGTTGCCACCCATATGTGAACCCCAACCCTAAACGAAAAACAAATAAACCAAGGATGAAATGAAGGACGTGTCGGAAGTGTCAACGAGTTCGGCAGAAGCAAACATTATTCACTAATGTAGTTGTTACATTAGAAGAAAAAAAACTCATCTATCAAGGCGAATGCCCGTGATAAATTGCAATCCACTACGAACACTGTGCCCGTTAGTATTCTGGATGTGATAAAAAGTCTCAGTTTCTACCACGAGCGATGCCCGTTCTCAAATGCAATATAACCATGGATTGTACCATTTGTAGATTGAGATCTAACACTACGTGCTATGGCCGTTGTCGATTACTAATTGACCACAGCTAATGCCTGTTATAAATTATTTTCCAAAATTAAAAAAAAACTATTTAACAAATATATATATATATATAGTATAGAATAACCAACAAAATTGCATATTTACTACAATATAATAACTACCTAAAAAATACTTGATAATATTATAACATAATTTAAAAATACTTGAGTTTCCAAATGAATACATAAACAACGGAAGTCATAAAGTACTATCAATGTAGTGCCTAATGAATACATAAACAACAGAAGTCATAAAGTACTATCCATGCAGTGCCAAAGTACCATTTTCTAGTCTAAGTATGAACTAAAATTACTCTCCAACTCCAACGTACTTTGATGGCCAAGCAATTGTATTAGATATAGCATCATCCAGGACACGAATTCACTTGTAGGGTGGTATAAAGATATATTCTCCACTCTGACAACAATTACCCAAAATTTTCAGCAATCAGGACCAAGCACCGTGTCATGAACTTTCACCTCAGGATTTGTTAATTCTATTTCTCCAGTTGAAGACATCGAGACAAGTTAAACAAAATCAGTTTCATACTTGGGGAGATGATTTGGAAACCTGGTAATTGGAATTGGGAACCTGTTTTACACCATTCTTAGTTCTTTGGAGATCTATATTGCCTCCCTAATATCTATAAAGCCTCAAAATCTGACCCACAAGCCGTTCATTTTGTAACTTCCTTATCGGGGACCTAAAATCAACAGTAACGAAATAAGAAAGAGGGCCAAACAGGCGTTGATAACAAATTTCAATGAGTTCACAAAATGAATGATAGAGAGTTCATTAGAGATTATGCATTGAAGGAATACATTTGATATTCATGCACTTTTGCATAGAGAAATCAGCTGGCGTTACTTCACAACAAAACACTACCCCTCATGTAAGTACACTACTCATGCCTATTTGATCAATATGAAATACAGGCTCGAGTCTAAAAGTTCAGGCACATAAGTCAATCTTTGTAGTCTACCACCCTACTCAAAATGAACACATATATAACTGAAACACGAAATGATTAATCCAGCCCACCTTCAGTAATTTTCACATAGAACCAAAGCATCACATACATCTCAAAACAAGTATCAATGTTTATACACATCTCAGTAATTTCCAACCTGTACAGTTGCAACAATCACTGTATCCAAAAGGGTGTTGGCAGTGTACTATTTGACTGCAATCTAATACGCCTTGGTTCTTTGTAAATAACGTAAAACCTTCTTTGCAGCTTTCCAGTGTGCCATTCCTGGATTAGATTGGTACCTACCTAGACAACAAACAGAAAATGCTAGGTCGGGGCGAGTACATACTTGAGCATACATGATGCTTCCAACCACTGAAGCATAAGGCTTGTTCTTCATCTCCTCCCTTTCTATGTCATTCCTCAGACAATCTTTGTTACTCAATTTATCTCCCTTGGAGATTGGAACTTCAGCACCGTTACTTGTTAACATGTTAAACCTTTTCAACACTTTCTCAATATAAGTCTTTTGTGAGAGACCTAACAAACCACGACTTCTATCTCGGTGAATTTCAATGCCCAAAACATAAGAAGCTTCTCCAAGACCCTTCATCTTGAAATTCTTGGACAAAAACTCTTTTGTGTCATGTAACAAATCATTATCACTACTGGCAAGTAGTATATCATCAACATATAGAACAAGAAAAATAAACTTGCTCCCACATAATTTAACATATATGCATGCATCAATTTTATTTTCCTCGAAACCATATGAAGTGACAATCTTATCAAATTTCAAATACCATTGCCTTGAAGCTTGCTTTAACCCATAGATTTACCTCTTCAACTTACACACCAAGTGTTCCTTTCCTTCCTCCACAAAATCTTTAGGTTGCTTCATGAATATTTCTTCGTCCAAATCACCATTTAGGAACACAGTTTTAACATCCATTTGATGCAAATATAGATCAAAATGTGCTACTAAGGCCATGATGATTCTAAATGCATCTTTTGTTGAAACTGGAGAAAAGGTCTTGGTGTAGTTTACACCTTCTTGTTGTGTGAAACCTTTAGCTACCAATCTCGCCTTGTGTCTCTCGATATTGCCTTTAGAATCCTTCTTAGTTTTAAACACCCACTTGCATCCTATAGGTTTAACTCCTTGTTGTGGTTCAACTAGCTCCCACACTTTGTTGTTTTCCAGGGACTCTAACTCACTTTACATGGCTTCAATCCACTTCTCAGACTCTACACCAGTGATAGCCTCCTTGTATGTTAAAGGATCTTCATATTCTGAAACATTATAGTCCATCTCACTCATGTAAACAAAATCTGGTAATGCAGTTGGCCTTCTTTTTCTCTGAGATCTCGTAACTTCTTGTGTCTCATGTTGTGCCGTGCCAACAAGTTCAACATTCTTTTCCACATGTGGTGCTTCATGTTGTACATTTTCTTGATTTATTGGCTCAACAAGTGCTCAACTTGTGGTAAAGGTCGAAGTAAAGGAATGGTGACAATTGGTTCAAGAATGGTGGGATTAACTGGTTCAGTCTCAATCTCTCATTCTCCTTCAAAAATAAAGTCCTTGTTCACTCCTTCAACAACATCATCATACTCAATGAACTTGGCTTTTCCAGTCTCTACAATTCTGGTAGTGTGATTAGGACTATAAAAATGAAAACCTTTCGATCTTTCTGCATAGCTAATGAAGAAACAACTAATTGTTTTGGGATCCAATTTAGCTAACTCTGGATTATAAACTCGGGCTTTAGCTTTGCATCCCCATACATGCAAGTGATTGAGGCTTGGTTTTCTCTTCTTTTAGAGCTAAGTTGATGTCCAATAGACCTAAGACAATCTCTAAATCTCTTTTCCACTTCTTAAAGTTGTTACCAGACAAGGGTTCAATGGAATTGATGACAGATGGGTTCACTACTGAAAGAGAAACATGGAATATGCAACTTTATTAATCTTTAGCAAAACTTTCTACATAATTGATAAACATCCGCGGACAGATTATCAACATGCCTTTAATGCTACTATATGAACTTAACATGAAAAACTTTTATCAAAACCCTTCACATCTGTAGACTGAAAAAAGTCGATATTCATATAAGTTAATATAATACGTTGTTCTATTATAGATTACGTCCAATTAAAAGTTCAAATCTGTAGACTGAAAACCCTAATTGGCAGTGTCTATAATACAAATTTGTCGTTATAATCAGGGATTGAAAATATGGCTGGCTACTATATTGAATGGATGTGTGCTAGACAATAAAATAAGATATCACTTCAATCTTGACATCTTTATGGGTCTTTAATACTTGCAGCGGAATTTTAACAGGTTTATGTTTTACGTAAGAGGGGGAAGAATAAGTTAAGTTGTTTTTGGACAACCCTAATCGAGTTCGTGACTCAATTATGTGCTGCAATCTAACATGCTTGAATGCTATTTGAAATTAATATATACACAGAACCATAACAGCACTACTCGAAATAATATATAAAAACAGATGTTATACTACATGTTGCAGATTGATATATATATAAAAGATACTTTCATGCCTTTAATTACTAATTTAATATCACGGCAGTCTTGGTATGCTTTAGGGCTTGTAAAACAGCATGTAGTGTAAGCATAGATCATGGACTATATGCAGAAAACATGGTTTTGAATAGAAATTGTGCTTGTCGACAGACTTTATGAATATGCTCTTGTTTTTTAGACTTCTAGATGCATATAACTAGGCTCTGATACCACATGTAGGTTAACTATAATATGCACACTAAAAGTACTAACCTTGGGAAGCCATCAAATCCAAGCTCTGATGAACCACAAACACAACAACAAGCAAAGATCTTCCGCTCCTAGTACACGCCTTATGCACTCCTATATGGGGTAGGGTTTTGTGCGAGATTATGTGTACAAGAGTGGCGACCTAAGCCTTATATTTATAGGTGAGTATATTAGGTTTCTTGCCCATAAAGAAATCCCTAATACATATCTTTAGCACCTCCATAATCCATGACCTAATAGGAAAGATATTCCCAATCATTATTGATTTACTTGACCAAGAACATGCCAAAGTTGTGCATGCTAACTTTTCAACTTTGGGAGATTCAACGTTTCACATAGTACGTGCAGAAGTACGTTAAGCTAGCTAAATTTTTCTCTGTTTGTTTCTCAAGAAAATATTTGATATCAATTAGTACTTTTGGATCAATCAGTACTTTAATCATTGTTGAGGTTGCAATCCTAGACGCTAATAATGATTAAATAGCCGCCGCATGCGCACGCCTTTCCTTGGGACTTGCATCGTTTGAAGCAACATTTGATTAACCTCGACCTCTGCACTAATCCATGAACTCCACCATTAATTAAATGTTCCCTTATATAAATCTCTTCTTTTAAACCCTTAGGCTAAATATCTCAATCTTTCCAAGCCTTCGTATTTTCCAGAAACCTAGGTCCCTCAAATTCTTCAAATTTCTTCTTATTCTTTGTCTTTTGCTTCAGTCATCTTCCCAAACTCGTCTATTGGCTCCCAAAATGACTCAAACTTGCTCCTCTTATGAATCTGGTGAGGGTATTACAATTATGCATCGCTTGCTTAACGGTCTTCATCGCCCTTGGGCAGGTTTGCGCACTGAACTTTTCTTTGAAGAAGACGAAGTACATTCCTTGGGACCTGCGTGGACTTCTCAGATCCCAATTACCGTAGAGACTAACATGCCTAGGGACAATTGGTTCACCCCTATTCCATTCCTGGCCGAGTCAGGCATTTCTTCATCTGAGTGGTTGCATGGATGGACGGAGTCAATATAGCCTCATAGTGGTCAATGGACCCTGTGTACTACCTATCTTTTTGCATCAAGTTAACTTTGAGCAGACTGCTAGTGATATATCAGAGGAAGGTGAAGATGACATTATATTATATTTTATAAAAAAAAATATTAATTTTGTACAATAAATTTATAATTCAACCTTTTTGCCCACTAAAAATTTCTACGCCTGAAAATTAATTATGTACAATATGCTCATAATCTTATTTAGAATTACCAAATATTATACTTAAACAAATCAATTAGCAATTCAAATCTTCAACAAAAAATAAAAAATAAAAAAAATTAGCAATTCAAGTCTTAAATCTTACCTTCTATTCAAATTGTCCCCTCTTTGCCAATTGCTTTTGGCGTCTCCAAGGCAGCATGTTTTTTTTTTTTTTTTTTTTTTAAATTCTTCTTTGAATCGATGAATCATGTAATTAAGTAATCACTTGACTACAACTTTACAATTTTCTTTGTACAAAATACCATGAATTAGCTTGTTTTTTTTTTTTTTTGGGTTATATGTTGTTTATTGGGATGAGATTGTTTTTGTCAAAGAATTTGTATTTTCATATGAGTTTTTGTTATTATACCCTATCGGTATGGTTCTTTAAGATGCTTTTTGAAATAATTTCTACCTCTGCCACTGCATAAATGTGTCAATAACTTATAAGATCCTACAAATTGTGAGATTTAAATTATAAGCATCTCTCCACTTAGTAATACAATCTTGTAATATTTTTTTTCATTGTTTACTTATAAAATTTGCTTCATCGATTCTATTGATCATCTTCCTCTTTCAGTTCCTAGTGAGTTGGAAATTTCGAACTTATTATCTTGCTTGATAGGTCTCTGCAACACGTGCTGAGGTTGATGAATAATTATGTTTAATGTAATTCTTAGATATTAATGCAATTTCATATCCTTTTAAGAATTGTTCTTCGTGAATAAAACAAAAAATAAAACATAAAGTAAACGTTCCTCTCGTTTTGTTTTTGGGCAACCATTTCTACTTGATGAAAAACAGGACAAAAATATCAATACAATCCTCGATGAGAAAAACAAAAAATCACGTGGAAACTTATGAAATAGGACAAGTTTAACCATAAAGGAATAAAAAACGTGGAGAATATCCATAATCCGCGTAACAGAAATCACACTGCCACGTCAAGATATTTTCTGGTTGTGTGAACGCTGGGGAGATAAATTTTTAATTGTGATGGAAACACAAGTGATACACTATGTGTTTTAATAGAAATTGTGTGAGATTTTATTTTTTAGGTTTATTAACACTTTAGCATACATATTTCACCATTTGTATAATGATACATGATGTACTATTCCGTGTACCGATCACACTGAAAAATCTCTCCGGTAGGTTGCAGAAACAATTAAATGCATGCTAATATATATAATAAATCCACGTGCTTAAATTGGATGCAAAATTCCATCTTAGCGGCTTTCTTTCTGACTTATATATATGGCTGATGTAACTTGGATGACGAGTAGAGTAGCAGTAGTACGCGTTGACTCCACTCTTTGATTTCCTTGCTCATCACTGGAGACTGAGAGAGCAAAGACTCATCTTCCTTCTGCACTTCTCTCACCAGACAGACTTATATTATTATTATATATCTGTGTGTGTGTGTGGTATTTGTACTTATTTGTGGCCAACTTGCCAGAGAATGGATCGTAATCAAGCAAATGAATCTTCTTCAACCAAAGTTGAAAGGAGGGTTGTTGAGAAGAACAGGAGAAATCGTATGAAACTTCTTTACTCCAACCTCTACTCCCTCCTCCCTAAACAAACTTTTAAGGTCTCTCTCTCTCGGTCAATGCCAGAAATGCTCTCTTGTTACACCAGATATCTTTGTCGGACTGAGGATCTGAGACATTGAAATTCATAGCTAATACTGAATGTGGGTGTTTGTTGTGAATGCAGGAGCCACTAAGTCAGACAGATCAAATAGATGAAGCCATAAACTACATAAAAACCCAAGAGTCGAAGCTGCAGAAGTTAAGGGAGAAGAAGGAGAGCTTAATGCGCACTAGAAAAAGATCATATGCTACAGCATGCGTAAATGTTGAGAGCACAAGGAGCGCAAAAGCACCCCAAATCAAAATCCATGAGATAAACTCCACACTAGAGGTAGTTCTGATAAGTGGCTTAGAAAATCATCAGTTCATGTTCTACGAAATCATTCGCCTGCTTGACGAAGAACATGCCAACGTTGTGCATGCTAACTTTTCAACTTTGGGAGACTCAACATTTCACATAGTACGTGCAGAAGTACGTAAAACTAGCTAAATTTTTCTCTGTTTGTTTCTCAAGAAAATTTTGACATTAATTAGCAATGGATATTAATTTGGTCTATGAATTGTCTTTCTTTCATGTAGATGGGCAAATCTATGTCCGAGTTTGGGGCTGCAAGAATAACTGAAAAACTAAACAGATTTGTCAATGGATCCACCAGCGACCAAGAATCACAGCAAGACTACTTTTGCGACTTCGAATTCCAGCCTGTGACGACATGGGATTTGTTCTGAGAAGTAATCCACGAGAAAGAAATATATGGAAAAATGGGGGATTTTCTTTTATGCAATTAACGATATTAGGGAGTGGAATTTAGGCTAAATCACACGATGGACCAGCCTAGATTGGCTATTAATTATTTGAAAATTACAGAGATGTGTATTGTCAATAATCAAATTAATGGTGAATATTTTCGACAGTTCAGAGTAAAGACCCAAAATTACTCTCTCGCTAGCTAATAGCAAGGCCACAGGGCGGAGCCACTGAGTGAGCAGGGTAGCCCTCCTGACTTCTGTGAAAGGTGTATAAAACCAACCAGCGGCCCCAAAGCTGTTTCTGCAGAGGTGTGAACCTCATGGAAGAAGATGGGGCAAACCATGTCTTTAGCTGTTTTAAATTTAAATCTGTTTGGCTGTTTGATAAAAAGATGAGTTTGGTAGGGGAATTTCTAAAAGAGACGTGCAATTTTGAATAGAAAAAGCAATCCCACTACCGGTTCCATTCTCTCAGCTATAATTTTCTAAAGCAATCCACCTTCCTTATTTGCAGACCTCTTACCTTATCCTTACTTTTCTACTTCTTTTTATTTTCTTTGGCCTTCTTCCACAGTCTCTCTCTTAATTAGTTGTCTGGGTTTGTACATTTTATTCTTCTCACTATTAAATGTAGGAGATCGGTCGTTCATTTTTGTGAAGATGACTCAAATTGCATATGTTAACATGTTATGAGTTCAATTTTTTACACACACACATACTTATTTTTAAAAGCTCCTTCCAACTTGGAATCTTGGCTCTACCACTGCAAGGTCATATAGAATATGTGAAATGTGGTGAAGTGAATACTTTTTTATTTTTGGGCTAATAGTAGACCTGACATTCGTGTCGTGTTTCCCGTGTTCGTGTCGTTTTCGTGTTATACCCGATATCTTAACGAGTCGTGTCGTGTAACACCCGTTAAAATAAACGGGTAAAATAACCCAACCCGAAATCAACCCGATAATATTAACGGGTAATATGACCCGACCCGTTACCAGTTAAGGAAAATATATTTTAAACCAATAAATAATTATATAAAAAACATAATACTTTTTTTGAGTGAAAACACATTTTTCTTTTAAGTATTGTCACATCCAATAAAAACGCATTTTTCTTTTAAGTGTATATTTACATATCCAAAATAAGAGCATAATAAAAAATAAAAAAAATAAAAAAAACATTAGAACATTACAAAATATCAAATGTTCAAAAGATTTGCAAAATTAAGGACATTGGAACATTAGAACATCTTGCACATTTTCTTCCAATCAAACCCTTCAATGTAGAAGTATAAAAAATATATAAACGCTCATAATAACAAGCTTTACAACTTTCGTGAAGAGCTTAACTTCGAAATTCGTCACTATAATCATATAAATCATAGATCAAAATATAGCCGTTGATTATTGTTTACATTTACGCTTCATTTTTCTCATCAAATTTTGTTTTTTCAGATTTTGTTTTTTGAAAACATGATCTATTAGAGGATGCAAGAAGATGAACGGTTTGGATCGTTGATATTATGTTCAGAGTTTTACGATTAGTGAAAATATTGCTTGATGTTTATAAAGTTTATACAAACTATATAACATCGACTCATATTTCAATTAACCGTAAATATCGAAACGTGATATCAAAGATTTGAACCGTTCATCTTCTTACATCCGCCAGATGATCAAGTTTTCAAAAAAGAAAATTTAAAAAATGAAATTTAGTAACAAGAATAAAGCGTAAATGACAATCGATGGTTAAAAATAAATTTAAAGTTTATGGATTATAGTGTTGGATTTCGAAGCTGACCCCTTCATAAAAGTTGTAAAGCTTGTCATTATGAGTGATTGGATATTTTTTTTACATTTTTTACACTTCTATAATAATTATTATTAATTTTATTAATTTTGCCCTCAAATAAAAAACATTATTAATGAGGGTTTGGAGAATTTTAAAAATCTAAACAATAATGTAAGTGTAACCATTATCTACTCGTAGAGGAATAATGATGAATCACAAGTGTTTATATATTCTTTCACATTTTTCATACTTGTATGTATGTCTTCTTAGTTTTTTGCCTATACAAATACTATACTAGTTTATTTTAATTTTTGACAAGAACATGTTAAGTAAAATTTATTATCCTAGTAATGATAATAAAGAACTCTCACAATAAAAATAAATAATGACTAAAACTTTTTTTTTTTTAACTTATATAGAATAATACAAAACTATATATTTAAAGGAAAACTAATGAAAAGGGCTTGAAAATTTTGAGTTTTAACGATAAGGACAAAATAAAGGGTAAAGTGAATAGTACCAGGTTTGACTTTTTAGTGTAAAAATGTGGTTTTTCGTTAAAGTGAACAGTACCGTGTGCTTTTCGTTAAAACTCCCTATATTTAATATAGAATATATTGTATATATTAATATGGCTATTGTATTTTATAATAATTTTTTTAGTAATTAAACTTTAAAATTATCAAAATAATTTTTTTCTTAACGGATCGAAACGGGTCACTCACGTGTTACCCACGTGTATACCTGTTAAGAACCAGTTATTAACGGGTTCTTAACGGGTCACCCGATAATGACCCAATAAGTTATCGTGTTGACCCGAAACCCGTTATTTTCGTGTCGTATCATCGTGTCATGTCAGAAACTGTCGGGTCTAGCTAATAGTGAAGTGAATACGTTGGTAGCTAGATAGTTGTTGGACGAGTTCGTGCATGGAGTGCTATCTTCACGTCAACTAAAAAACTAGACGATTGCAATACTATTGAAAAATAATTCTTTGATATGAGATGGTTGTCTTATGAATAGGTTTTGTTCCTTTAATTTGGTGATACAACTTGCTATATATACTCAACTTCTAGCATGTCTAATTCGTCGAATTCAAGATGTTATTCACGAAGACGTGTATTTACAAGATAAAATATGGAAGGTAGAAGAATTTTGTAGGATGTATCATTTCAAAAGAGTATGGAATACATGCATATTCGGAATTGTTATCTTCCACAACACTATGAGTTGTCTAAGAGATGAGCCGGCGGCGAGAAGATTGAATGTGGTGATGCAAACATTGTCGAGTTTACTCAATGCGGCAACGATGCCGTTGGAAGGGAAGGACGTAAGCACGGTTAATGAGTTGATGCAATTGCTTTTGAGCAGGAAAAATTCTCCCAATGGATGATTATTTGTTTATACACAAGCAGAGGATCATGCGTGACAATTACAGCCTCAGATGGTGTAGTGTTGGTAGAGATGGGCAAATATCCATTGGTTATGGGTAACTGCGGTTACCCGCCCGTTTAAATTAAATGGTTACGGTTATGGGTAACCGTTTAGAGAAATAAACAGTTATGAGTATAACCGTTTACCCGTAAAATTTGAATGGGCGGTTATGGGTATTAACCGCTGTTATAAATGGGTAACCGTTTACCCATTTATTTTATATATGTAAAATTAACACAAACCATGTTCCCTATCGGACAAAACTTAGATCAATGCTATTGACTATAGTGCATGATTTCTATAGCTAATATAATATAGTTTTCCTTAACCACTTTAAATTTCATGGTCCATTATATATTATGTTAATACTTTACATTCCGAGTTAAATAACCAAAGAATACTATCTTTTAACAGTTTTCGTAACCCAAGAATACTTAGCCAATTTTATATTACCTTCATTGTTAATAGTTAAAAATATCGTCCGTAAACTATTATTTCAATTATTGGAATGATATAAGGGTTTAAAAAATTAAAATGCGGAAATGTACGATGAATGTACCTATAACGGTGTTTAATTGTTAGAGAAAGAAAATTATGACACAATTTTCTTTTTTAATTTTCAAGTTGTTAAAAAAACACGTAGACGGGTGAAAAATGAATAAATGGTAAAAAAGAAAGGATAAACGGGTTAAAAAAGGATAAATGGGTAAACGGGTATTAAACGGTTACGGTTAAATGGGTACGCGGTTATGGGTACGGGTATAACCATTTAGGCAATTACCCAACGGGTAAATGATTATGCGGGTATGAGAATAAACGGTTATGGATAAATAACCGCGGTTACCTGCCCGCCATAACCGTTGCCCATCCCTAGGTGTTGGTGGTGGAGATTTCCTATATGTTTTTAGAGGGACTGTTTATCGCAATTGATAAAACAATTAGTTTTAGTCTTATTACTAAAAGCCTCTCATCTAATATTTGTCAATTGTCATGTACTTGTGAACACAGAAATTTCCTGAAACGAAACGCGACAAGAACACGTGTACAAACAAATATTTGTATTTAATTTTGGGTTTGCAATCTCTCTTAACCTTATCCTCTGATTCGATCTCCGTAAGGTGTTGATTTGTGGATGTGTGATTGATCCAAGGGCCGTCGAGGCTTGATCTTGGATGAACGGTTGGAAGTTTCTTCAAGGGCCTTTTGGGCTTGATCTTGAAGAACGGTTGTGCGGATTTCCTCAAGGGCTTTTGGGCTTGATCTTGAAGGTTGATGAATGAACGGATTTGTTGATGTTGTTGATCCAAAGGGCCGTTGGGGCTTGATCTTAGGATGAACGGATCTTCAAGGGCTTTTGGGCTTGATCTTGAAGAACGGTGAACGATGAACACTTTCTTCAAGAGCCGTCGGGGCTTGATCTTGAAGGCGGAATTCTCGGGACTTGCTTGAGAGCTTTAGAGCTTCAAGGCTTCAAAGCTTTGGGGGAATTCTCTTCCAATTTGGGAGTAGAGAAATGTATTTGTGAATTGGTGATTTGATACCTTGATAGAGAGGCCTATTTATAGGCTTTCGGGAATGAATTACCACCACAAAATTTTCCCACCCAAGCACCATTACCTAATTTTCCCACTTAATAACATTTTAAACTTTGAAGTGGTAAATTTATGGCCTAATTTCCCACTTAGTACAATTTTAAACTTCAAATGTGCTTGCTTTGTCATTTCCCAAATGAGAAAAACTTGTTTTGATCCGTAATGGATTGAAATGTGTTTACCTTGTCATTACTCAAAATGAGAAGAAAAACTTGTTTGGATCCATAATGGGTTGAAGTGTGCTTGCCTTGTCATTGCCCAAAATAAGAAGAAAGAACTTGTTTTGATCCTCCAAGGGTATTTCTTCCTATTTTGTTGAGTCACACGCCATGTGTACAATTTGTACAACCCGTGGCGTTTGCCATGTATGCCCTGACACGTCAAAACTTTAATGCGTTGGTGAACATTTGTTTCACCCAATTTGTGGGATGAGCTCGGATCGATGGCGTCTCTGAGTTTGCTTTATCGGCCGCGTTCCTAGCTTGACTGTAAGATGATGTACAGGGATGACAGGGTCGAGGCCGGGCATTTCTTTGTAGGTCCAAGCAAAGACGTCTTTGTACTCTAATAACAGCTGGTAGTATTCTTTTATCTCATCCACAGTTAGTAGTGCACTTACATAGATAGGCTTTGGATCCTCGCTCGTGCCTAAGTTGAGTTCCTTGAGGTCATCAACCGTGGCTTGTCCCCCATCTTCGAGTTGTGGTGGCGCAGCAGCCACATCTTCTTCAGGGATTTCATCTTCTTTGTCTTCTTGGATAGTGATGTGGAAGACATCTCGAATTTCCCCTTCAATGCTGTCCTCTCGAGCTTGTTGGCATGAAGATTGTCCAGATTTCTTCGTAGCGGTCTTGGAGAGGCGTTCCTCACAATCTTCATAGCAAGGAGCCTTGACCGAGTATTTGAATAAGTTTTCGAGGAAGAACATATGGCGCATGAGCGATCTTTGTGTTAAAATTTCCTCATCTTCAACACTTTCACATTGCTTTGGAGGTTGGTGAAAGCTGTTTTGCCCCTTTTCCGATTGGTGCACTTGTGGAGAAGACGTATGCTTCTCGTGTAGTTTCTTCGGAGTGACATGAGTCCATCCTTCAACTTCACTTGACTTGGAGTATGCCCCCAACGGTCGAGGTGAAGACTTTGAGTCGAAAGAGCAAAAAATGACATCTTCCTTAGGGATTTCATCTTCATGGATCGTGATGGGGAAGACATCTTGGACCTCATTTTTATTGTCATCCTCTTGGGCTTGTTGACGTGAAGATTGGCCAGTGTGGACGATGGTGCGCCTCCTTACCTTTAGTGGTCCTTTTGTGTCAACCTCCAAGATTACTTGGCGCTTCATCCTTGAAGGAATCAAGCTTCGAACATCGCATTTTTCTGCTAGCCCGTCAAACTTTTCTTCCTCTGGCGTTGTCTTCCTCTTTCTAGAAGGTTTCTTGGTTTCTTCAAGTCTGTCCAAAGCCGACCGTCGCGGAGGAGAGTTAGCTGTGCCGCTTCAATCTATCGAAGACTGAAGTTCGAGGGGCAGGTTTAGGCTCCTCTTGATCTTGTTCAACGCTTACACTGATGTGTTGATAGCTAGCGTTTTTCGCCTTGCTTGAAATCATCACGGGTGCATTTGGTGTGAAGCCAAGTCCAGCCTTGTTTTTGTCAATTCCGTAACCGTGCTCCTTCAACTTCTTTTGAGTCTTAGTGAGGTCACGTTCTTTATCGTTGACTGTGCTTGAAATCTTCTTTCCAGGATTTGAAGAGGAAGAGAAGTTGTACCCAGCCTTCGCCATGAGTTTGTAGGCGTTTGGATCAAAGCTTTCTGCGGTCCTTTTGGTTGGAAGAAAGTTTGGTTCCACTCTATCTGGAAGAGCTTTTATGAAGCCTTGTGGTAGTTCTTCAACCTTAGCGTCGCCCAACTGTGTCAGAGGTAGAACTGCATTTGTCTTGAGCAACTTCACATTATCTTTGTGCCGCTGTGCGTCGGCTTTTCTTGCTCCATTTTCGAATGGGGATTGACCATCCTTTCTTCTCGACATCGGGATATAGCGGAAAATGGGTGTGTTCGATCCTTTTGAAGGCACCATACTCCCTTTGGTTGTTACAGGTCTAGCGAGCTCATCATCGTTTTTGCTTGAAGATGGCATGGCTTCCCCTTCTTGCTTCTTGGGCACGGCTTGCCACTCTTGTTTTTTAGGTACTATTTTGCCTGTGGATTTAATCTCTTTTGGAAGGGCTTCAGGCACCATGTCTTCATCCATGTAGAACTTGGCATCTGCGAAGTGTGATTCGACTTCGGTGAATGGTTTAGCATCACCTTGGATTACTTTCACTCCTTCCCGGTAGAATTTTAAGCATTGGTGGAGGGTGGACGGCACTACTCCATTCTCATGGATCCAAAGCCTTCCTAAGAGCATGCTGTAAGAAGTTCTCGCATCAATTACGTGGAATATCGTGCTTGACTTAAGTTCACCAATGGTCATCTCCACTCGGATCATGCCCATCGCTCTTTGTCATCCTTGGTTAAAACCTTGGATTAGCAGACGGCTGGGGGACAGTTCATCCACTTTGATGCTGATTGCGGTCATTGTTGATTTCGGCATGATGTTTATGGCTGACCCACCATCCACGAGCATGCGGTTGACCTTGCGCTCCTTTACGTAATGAAGAGAGGACGGTTGTGAGGCTTTGATCCCAGCAGCAAATCCTCGTCCGTGAAGTTGATTGCGTCCTGGGCGGCACAGCACGTGCCGCCTTCATGTGGCCGAAGCTTCGAGTTTTCGTTCTTGCTTTCTTGCACTTCGTGGTCATCAGGAGTTGCTAGGACCGCTGCTAGTGCTCTTTGCATCTTCTTTGGCAGTCGTAGCGCTTCTTCGATGCTATAGTGTGTTGGCAGACCTTCTTCGAGCGTGATGGTCTCTCTTTCCTCAGTGGCGATAGCTTTGCCTTTCGAGGGCCCTTCTATCTCTACTTCAACCATGTGACAGGCGGAAGTAGTGCACTGTCGGAAGAAGTCATTCGGGAAATACTCGTGCAATGAGACATGAATGTGTGGCTCTTGCTCCATGAGTTCCCTATTGTATGTTGGCTTAGCGACTTTTGTGCTTCCTTTGGGCCTTCTATTGTTGCGGCGGCGGTGTTTTCTCCCTTGCTCCACCTTTGGCTTTGCAGCTTGTGTTCTTGGCTTCCTTGTCTTTTTGTAGGTCACCAATGTCCACCCTTCTTCCTCATTGGTAGGTGCGTCTTGGTCGCTTGCCCCCAGCGGTGGTTGTGTAGAAGGTACTGTGTGACTTGAGCTTTGGCGGGGACGATCATGAATCCTTTTGAGGGGAATAGGTTCGAAGGATCCAAACATGATCGTAGTGGTGTGCGTTGCGGCCTTGTCCTCCAGATCGAGTTCAATCCGCCCTTGTTGCGCCAACTTCATGATGAGCTCCTTGAGGATGAAGCATTTACCGACGGGATGACCTACGATACGATGGTACTTGCAGTACTTGCAGTACTTGAGATCGTTGACGCGATGCATCTCTTCAGGGCGCTTGCATTCCGGCAACTCGATCACTTTCTTTTCAAGCAAGTCGTCTAACATTGCTGCCATATCCGAGTCCGGAAAAGGGTACGTCTTTTGCTCTAACTCCCTCAAGGTGTTTCTGTACCTGTCTTGGGTGCGGAAAGGCTCATCTCTCTTTATCTCATTCTTTTTGTTTTTGGAAGAGATCTTGACGGGCGTAGAGGAGGCTTTGACAGGCGCAATGTTAATAGTGAAAGCTTTCTTGGCAGGCTTCTTCCCGTGATTGTCCACCTTCGGAGCAAACGCCTTGTCCTTCTTGAAGTCGGAGATCGGCTCCTTCTTTCCATGGTGGGCGATGCTTAGCTCCATGTCGTGGGCGCGCGTGGCCAACTCTTCGAAGGTCCGTGGTTTGATGCCTTGGAGGATGTAGTGTAAACCCCATTGCATGCCCTGGACGCACATCTCGTTCGAAGAAATCTCCGAGAGCCTGTCCTTGCAGTCAAGGCTAAGATTGCGCCATCGGTTTATGTAGTCCACCACCGGCTCGTCCTTCCATTGCTTTGCGCTTGTCAGCTCCAGCATGCTCACGGTGCGGCGGGTGCTGTAAAAGCGGTTGAGGAATTCCTTTTCTAACTGCTCCCAGCCATTTATGGACTCGGGCTCCAGGTCTGTGTACCACTCAAATGCGTTTCCTTTCAGTGAGCGCACAAACTGCTTGGCGAGGTAGGCTCCTTCCGTTCCTACATTGTTGCAAGTTTCCACGAAATGGGCGACATGCTGCTTTGGGTTGCCTTTTCCATTGAACTGCATAAACTTTGGCGGTTGGTAACCTCTCGGCATCCTCAAGGCGTCGATCTTCTTGGAATAAGGCTTCGAGTACAACACTGAGGTATAAGAGCTCCCTTCGTACTGCGTCTTGATGATGCTGGGGATCATCTCCTGTAGCTCCTGGATACAGAGAGATCCCAAGAGCGCCGCTGGTTGGTCTGGCTCATGCTTCTCTTCGACCTTCTCCACCGGAGGCTCCTCTTCTTCAGCGACTTCTTTTTTTATGCCAGAGCCGTCTCCTTCCTCATGTTGTGCTCCCAATCTGTTGGCGAGTGCGGTGATCTGCAAGTCTTTCTCTTCCACGGTTCGGGTGAGTTTCGCGATCGCTTCATTCATCTGCGCCAGCTACTCTTCGACCGAAGTAGCTCCAGTGGTCATGACCTGCATAGTTGTGCTGCTGTTCAAGTCTGCGTCGGAAAGCAGGGACTCAGAGTACTTTCTCGGACTTTCCTCCCATGGCGCCCTTAGCGAGGCTAGGGTGATCACAGGCTCGTGCCTCGGGTGTCCTTGTTCCTCTGGCAGAGCTGGCATAGGGATGGAAAAGGCGGCATAAATAGCTTTTGCCTTGCTTCGGGTTGTGATGCCTGAAACGTCACCACCTGCAATGAGGATGTTCTTGTTCTTCGCTTTGATTGCGGGACCAGCTTGATCCTTCCTTGATGCCATTTGTGCTTTTAGAGTGTGCTTTGATTTTCTTGAACGGAGAAAGAGATTAGAGGTAGAGATGGTCCCATTGGGCATGCCAAATTTGTGAACACGGAAATTTCCCGAAACGAAACGCGACAAGAACACGTGTACAAAGAAATATTTGTATTTAATTTTGGGTTTGCAATCTCTCTTAACCTTATCCTCTGATTCGATCTCCGTAAGGTGTTGATTTGTGGATGTGTGATTGATCCAAGGGCCGTCGAGGCTTGATCTTGGATGAACGGTTGGAAGTTTCTTCAAGGGGCTTTTGGGCTTGATCTTGAAGAACGGTTGTGCGGATTTCTTCAAGGGCTTTTGGGCTTGATCTTGAAGGTTGATGAATGAACGGATTTGTTGATGTTGTTGATCCAAAGGGCCGTTGGGGCTTGATCTTAGGATGAACGGATCTTCAAGGGCTTTTGGGCTTGATCTTGAAGAACGGTGAACGATGAACACTTTCTTCAAGGGCCGTCGGGGCTTGATCTTGAATTGGTGGGAGGTCTTCAAGGGCCTTGGGGCTTGATCTTGAAGGCGGATTCGGTGAAGAACGAAGAAAGCTTTCTTGATCCTTCGGGACTTGCTTGAGAGCTTTAGAGCTTCAAGGCTTTGGGGGAATTCTCTTCCAATTTGGGAGTAGAGAAATGTATTTGTGAATTGGTGATTTGATACCTTGATGGAGAGACCTATTTATAGGCTTTTGGGAATGAATTACCACCACAAAATTTTCCCACCCAAGCACCATTACCTAATTTTCCCACTTAATAACATTTTAAACTTTGAAGTGGTAAATTTATGGCCTAATTTCCCACTTAGTACAATTTTAAACTTCAAATGTGCTTGCTTTGTCATTTCCCAAATGAGAAAAACTTGTTTTGATCCGTAATGGATTGAAATGTGTTTACCTTGTCATTACCCAAAATGAGAAGAAAAACTTGTTTGGATCCATAATGGGTTGAAGTGTGCTTTCCTTGTCATTGCCCAAAATGAGAATAAAGAACTTGTTTTGATCCTCTAAGGGTATTTCTTCCTATTTTGTTGAGTCACACGCCATGTGTACAATTTGTACAACCCGTGGCGTTTGCCATGTATGCCCTGACACGTCAAAACTTTAATGCGTTGGTGAACATTTGTTTCACCGAAATTTCAATGTCTACAGTACTATCTAACAAATGATTAATTATCACTAGAAGATAATGAATAAAATAGAAAGAATAATTTTCCCGTTGAATAATACTTGCATTCTTTGCTCTTTTGGGGATGCGCTCATTTCTTCATTTGTAAATAATGTGTCTTCACGGTAATAAATTTATAATGGGAACCGTTAAATATCTTGATCTTTATTTTTGTTCAAAAAAATGTCTTAATCTTTATTTGAAGATAATTCTTACAAAAAATCATACAAAACGGAGATCGTTTAATCTTCCAAATGTAACAAATAAATTAACAGTTCATTATTAATGTTACTTGGTACCTTTACCATTGATTTATTCAAGTTCAGCTATAAATTTTGAGTATAATCAGAATTTCACTAACAATTATATCACGATTTGACCATGTTCGCAACTAACTTATTATTGCGGTTACCAGGTGTAGCCATGAGCTAGCTAATTGGACTCGAGAAGAACAACTTGGGTCGATGAAGTTGGTCCAATTACTTTTCACAAGGAGGAGTTTGTGCTGGGTTGTTTGATCTAAAGGCACCGTACCCAATTACAAGTCATGTAATCCTACAACCGGGTTGCCACCCATATGTGAACCCCAACCCTAAACGAAAAACAAATAAACCAAGGGTGAAATGAAGGACGTGTCGGAAGTGTCAACGACTTCGGCAGAAGCAACATTATTCACTAATGTAGTTGTTAGTGTCATTCATATTTGGTAGAAGTTGATATATTATCGATATTTAGTAGATATTGTTGATAGGACGTCTATATTTAGCACCAATAGCTCAATATAATATTTAATATTCGATTGAGATACATCATTCATGTTATTCAAGCCATTTCATGTATTATAACACATCACTTTCAACCCGTTTGTACAGTACCTTAATTTTAACATTTCAACTGTGTAATTTTAACCAGACTGCTGAAATGTAAGAAAATAGGACGTTGAACTTTGAAAGTTGAGTTGCAGTCCATGACATTTTAAACGTGTGGTCATCATTGTGGAGGATTCCGTGGTTGTTGGCGTTCCATATATAACTCAACATTTCCTGGGATTTGTCAAAACACTAGAATTTCCAAACACATGTTTGGTACACAGTCCTTTCCGGTCCACGTTTTCTGTCGAACATCCTTTTTACATAGCACACTATTTTGAATTTTCTTTCTGTGAAAATACTATTTGCTAGAATTCCAAATGTCTACAGGAAAAAAGAAGTATGCACTATGCAGAAGGTTTGGGCCAAATAATATTTTAATTGTTTATTCCTTTATTCAAGTGATATTCTAATTTAATTAGTGAAAAGAAAGAGAAGTACACGACAAGAAAGATTGAAGTTTGGATAACTATTTCAACAATTTTTACGTTGTAAAGCAAAACAACAGGGAAGGATGAGGGGACTCACAATCTCCTGCAAGTTAACAAAAATAAATAAAATGGAAATTTGAAAGTTGGAAATTAGTAGCTTTTAAGTTTAAGCTCCAGATATAGTAATACTACTCGAGTAGCCACCCCTCGAATCCGAAGCAGTACTGGAAGAAATGTTATGGTAATGTATGGACTCGACTAGACTCTTTGAAAACCGGTCGAGGAACCGTGGGATAGGAGGTATGCCGAGATCCATGACTCCTTCCAAAAGTTGAACAACCTGCCCCATTGTCGGCCTATCGTTCTCGTCATCTTGAATGCACCAACAAGCTACTTTGCATGCTCTCATCACCTCTTCTTTGTTTGCATTACCTTCTAACCTGCAATCCAACAAGGTATCGACATCTTCTCCTTTCGTTAATACATTTGCAACACGCGTGGGGAAGTAGTTTTGCAACCCATCATCCAAAAGATCTCTGTTTCTCCTTCCTGATATGATCTCAAAACACAACATTCCGTAGCTAAAGACATCAGCTTTTGCTGTGATAGCTTCTCCTGATATCCATTCCGGAGCAATATACCCTCTTGTCCCTTGCATGGTTGTAATTATCCGGCTGAAGTCTCTGCTCACGAGCTTTGCTAGACCAAAATCAGCTATTTTGGGGGCATATTCTGCATCCAACAGAATGTTTTCAGGTTTGATGTCACAGTGTATGATGCATTCTCTGCAACTATGATGAAGATATGCAAGTCCTCTTGCAGTCCCAACTGCAATGTGATATCTAGTTTCCCAATTCAACACAATCGGACTCTTCTGGAACAAAAGAGATTCTAGAGAACCATTTGGCATGTAATCATAAACCAAGAATCTTTTTGAACTTTCTGCACAAAATCCGCGGAGACGAACCAGATTGATGTGCTGGACCTTTCCAAGAGTCCTCACTTCTGTAAGAAATTGCTTATCTGCTTGCTTTGGACAGTTAAGCCTCTTCACTGCAATGGCCGTATAACTCTTCAGTGTCCCTCTGAAAACAGAACCAAAGCCTCCTTCCCCAAGTTTTTCAGTAAAGTTCTTGGTTGCGTTTCTTAGAACCCGGTACTTGAACATTGTCAAAGAGCCTTCATCTGCCTCAGACCTTTCCCTAGAACCGGAACATTCATTCTTGGCAATTACCACAATAACCAGTAAAACACCACACAAACCTCCAAGTACTCCAATGACAATCCAAAAGGTTTTATTCTCTCGCTTCGCCTTTGGTTCCTCTGATGCTGCAACCCGAAGATGCAACTCTTTGCCGACTGTCTCATCAGATGTAAGTAGTTTTACATTGAATAAATCCCCTTTCCAAACCAAACACCCACTGTCATAAGCAAACGCTGTACACGAGCAATCACTCAGGCACACCGATCTACACTCATCGATGTTCTTACCTGCTAAAGTCTCGGGATTCTCTGGGAAGCGCAAATCGGGTATCACCACAAATGTGTCATTTCCTCCACTGCCTGCACTGCATTCTAAAGGGGTTTTCCTCACGCACCCTTCCGTGTGATCCTCCAAGTCCCAGTCTTTTGGAGCTCGCGGTTCAAACCCTTCCAAGCATACACAAAGAGGCACTTGTTGCTGGTTGCAAATACTAGAAGCACCGCAGAATCCATATACCTCGCAATGTTCGGAGGGTCGCAACCAAAATGAAGTCCACTGATTATAGTCCTTCCCCCACTTGTAGGCCCTGAACTGCCCGGAGATATCAAGCATGTACCGGACAAAGATGTCGGGGAAAACAGCATCATAAGAAACATAACTCCCAAACTCATCGGAATTATAGCTGACATTCGTGACCAAATAATTCAACTGAATTTCCGGAACATACTTAAAAATCTTGCCTGTCCAAGGCCCGCTGGTCCAATACATTTTAGTCCCATTATACATCAATTGAAAACTTGTTCCGTTTCGTTCGATCTCTAGAGAGAAAATCCCAGGTGCTGGGTTTTGTGAGCTTCTCCAGTGAGTGAGGGTTAGTTTCTCATTGGTCAGCTTGTTGTATCCAAGCTTCCCGCCCGGCAGCCAAGTGTCGGTCGGGTGATCGAAACTCTGCCATATGACAGCAGACGAATTCAAAGCATCTGTTATGACAAAATTGCCATTGTCAAGAAGCATTGCTGCTACTTCACTGGTAGAATTAGAAGCAACTAAGGGATCACGAGTTGTTGACCAAATGGAAGATTTGGATTGGTCGAGCAGTATTAAGGTTCCGTTTGGGAAGAGTTGAAGGGAGGAAGAAAATGGATCGGAAACAGGGTGGTTTCTGTTGGCCACCCAAACAACGGTTTTTTGTAGTTTTTTGTACCAGATGCCTATGTAGTGGTTGTGGGAGTTACCTGGAGTGAAGAAACCAAGCTCGAATATGCCGCGTGGTGATGAGCTGATTGTTTGGTTGCCGGAAATAGATTGGCCTTGGGAGATGATGTTGCCAGACGCCGTCGACACATGGGCGGCTTTCAAGTTCAAGCATAACACAAGAACCACAACTGATGACATGTAACTGCGTTTGTTCCTGCTGCTATTCATCATATCCATCTCTTCATAAACTGCAAGAACCTCTATATCTCTCTCTATAAGAGTAGGACTGAAGCTTTACCCCTCTCTCTCTCAAATGTTCTAGCAGAGAAGGGATAGATATTTGTTCTCTCGGACATTACGTGTGTTGTGTTACAATATGGACTAGTTTTGTGGTCAACCGTTTTTCAAAGACGATCCCTATATCCTCACAATGTTAGGTTACCGTCCAGGATGAAGGGTGGTGATTGATTCCACCCCCACCATTCTTTTTTTTCTTTTTTTGAAACTGCCCCCACCATTCTTTTGTCTACATCTGAAATTGAAAAAGGAAAAGAAGAAGAAAAGATGCAGATGCAGATGCAGATGCTCTCCCCATGTTCCATCCCATTTCTTTCTTCCCCTTTTGGTTTTTACTTTTTCTGGTCTCCTCCTCCAACGCAGAATAGGAGCAAGGTGGACGATGGGATGTGATTAAAAGGCTCCTAATTGATGGAGCAGTTCAACTCATCTTGTCTTTAGTGGATACATTTATTCCTTATCTTCCATTATTATTTGGAGTTTTCTTATCTGATAACTTAGGTTTTCTTTTTTTGGTTAGGAATGATAGGTACAATAAATCTTAAAAAAAGTGGTGAAATTAAATATAATTTATATTGCTTCATAGTTCAATTGGTTAAGAGTATTCGCTCATGCATGCAGTCGAGGTTTTATGTTCGAATCTCATTTCTGTAGTTTAAATAAATTTAATGTAAATTATCCTCTCATTTGTCAACAAAAAAAAAATTTATGAGGTGTAATATTCACACATTTCTTTTTACTTCTCACACACTCTTCTAATTTTCGAATGTCAAATCGGATGAATTGAAGAAGATCAAATGACATAAATTAACAAGGGGTATGTGAGAAGTAAAAAAGAGTGTGGATAGCACATCCCAAAAATATAACTTATATTAAGTGTTTATTTATTTATAATTGCACTGATACTTTTCTAATAACATCGTCAGTCACACTTGCCATGTTGGCTTTATAGTTCGAATTCATTTGGTTTAGATCTCAGGTCAATAAAACAACTCATTGTATCATTTATCATATTTACTTTGATCCAAATAATTTAGTAAATAATCTCAACTGGAATTTAACTATGAGACATTCTCCTTCTTAATTTAATTCCTCGATTTCTAATTATAGATTAATAGACATAGCATAACTCTAGTCGTGATCCATCAGCACCATGTGTCAATTTGCTTCTTAATTCAGTTCCTTCAATTTTAATTACAAATTAATAGAAATAACATAACTCTAGTCGTGATCCGTAGCATGTGTCAATTTGCACTGTCCACTCAGCGACAGGAGACTCTAGATCGGCCCTCGTTGTATTTTATCTTAAGTCTACCGTTCTTTATGCACATGGAATTCCAACTTCCAATGTAAGAAATAGGTTTTACCCAAATATTCGACAACAAAATATAAAATAAAAAGGAATTTACCTAATAAAACAAAAGCTGCGACACCTAATTTGAATTAAATAAAGGGAGTTTTAACGAAAAGCCCACTGTACTGTTCACTTTAACGAAAAACCACATTTTTACACTAAAGAGTCAAACATGGTACTATTCACTTTACCCTTTATTTTGTCCTTATCGTTAAAACTCAAAGTTTTCAAGCCCTTTTCATTAACTTTCCTTTAAATAAACGCATCAAATGTTTTTTATGATATCTTATAGTTTTCTCAAAAAAAAAATGATATCTTATAGTTGAACTTTGTCTCCTGCTAGTGCTAGTAGTGCATGTCTTTTTTAAACTATAAGGTCATTGAATATGTATTGATAGTTTACAGAGAAATGTTCTTTCTGCTGGATCTCAGCTGAACCATTTCCACAAGGAGTTGTGCGTAACGTATACACCACGTAGCAGTATATTTAACCACTTAAATCTCGACATTTGTTAATCTTAACAACTAAACCGTCATCCGGCATACTACTTAACAACAACCAATTAACAACCAATTATGCCGACACCAAGAACTTTTAAGCCTTTACCGAGACATATTGATATGCCTAGTAGGGTGTCTGACATTGTAGCAGCTGGTGGGCAATGGGACAGGGAGAAAATAGAGAGGTGCTTTAATCCGGAGGAAGCTGGTATTATTCTATGTATGCCGCTTAACAAATATGGTTGTCCTGATCATCTTATGTGGCACTATACTCGTAATGGGCTATATTCGGTTAAATCTGGCTATCTTGTTGCTCAAGAGATGAACAGGAATGGGGAGTTGGGGCGGAGGGCTGATGGGCAATCAAGTACAGCAGATAATAAGGATTCGATGTGGTGGGCAGTATGGCGTTTGGGGGTTCCTCCCAAGCTATGCCATTTTATTTGAAGGGGTTGTCGAAATATTCTTGCAGTACGGATTAATTTGATACGAAGGGGTATTCGACTAGAGACAAGTTGCCCATTATGTGATGAAGAGGTGGAAGCACATGTATATTTGTTTTTTTGTTGTCTGTTTGCTCGAGTATTTTGGTTTGGTTCCCCGCTCCAATTGGATGTACTTACGGTGGAGGGTGAAGATTTTTTGGAGTGCTGGAAGTGGCTATGCAAAAAATATGATGGGGTCAAGGACTCGGAACAATTTATACGGTGGGTAGTATGTGGGTTGTGGCGGATTTGGAAGTGCTGAAATAGTGCAATGTTTGAGAAAGTTATTCCTACACCGATTGGTGCGCTGGAGCTGTTGAGCCAACAAGTGAAGGAGATTGTGGATAGTAGCGGGCAGATTGTGCAGTGAAACTGTAATAGGCGGAGCGTTGAAGGGGAGGTGCATGTGCGGTGGGTGAAGTCTCTTTTTTGTACTATTAAGGTGAACTATGATGGTGTCTGGTGTAAGCAAACGAGTGTAGGGGGTTGTGGGTGGGTAGCGAGGGACTTTGCTGGGATCTTTAAAGCTGGTGGTGGTATGGGACATATAAGATGCGGATCAAGTTTGATGGCGGAAGCGGAAGCATTGCGATTGGCATTGACGGCTTCTGTGGAACTATGGTTCAGGCTTGTTTAATTTGAGATGGATTCGAAGGTCTTGGTGGATATGATTAATGGGGTTTTGGCTTCGGAGGCTGCTTCGGAAGGTATATTATGGGATATGAACCTTATTAAACAACAATTGAGTTCAGTAGAGTTTCTGTTTACTCCTCATGCCTGTAATGGGGCTGCTCATCAAGTGGCTTCTTATGTCACGCGTGTGGGGGTTTTCATTTATGGGATCGGTTTGAGCCAGAGTGGTTGTTTAATACTTTAGCGTCTGATGTAAACATTTCAATTCATCTTTAATAATATTTGATCTTCAACAGCGTAACCAACTACTTAAATCTTGACATTGGTCAATTTTTTACAACAGCCACGTGTAGACATTTCTTGCACTAGGTTAACCTTTTTTTTTTATTTTATTTATTGTTTTGTTATTTATACCAATGCCTAATGGATATATAGTCCTCGTGGTGATTGTTTAGTTGAAAGATAGTCTATATGGTAAAAAAACTCCAAATTTAAAGCTGTTAAATTTCAAGTAGAGGGGCCATGGGCCCACTCCAACAACACCGATATTGTCCCCACTTGGCTACTTGCTCAATCCGTCAGGTGTGGGGTTTTAATACAAAAGGCCTTGGTATTAGTTACAGTGGGGTAATTCTATTTAACATTGTTAAAATTCCTCTGTCCCACATCGGCAAGAAGGCTTAAGAACAAGCCTTTTAAATAGAATTACCCCACTCTAACTAATACCGAAGCTTTTTGTATTAAAACTTCATTCCTGACGTATTGAGCAGATGGCCAAGTGGGGAGAGTATCGGTGTTGTTGGAGTGGGCCCATGACCCGTCTACCTGAAATTTAACATGGTATCAGAGCCAGGGGACGGGCTCGTACTGCCATGTGAACAGGTGGGTCCCCTTTGGCCCCGCGTGCATGGGTGAGCCCCGACTTGGCTCCACGTAGGCCAAGAAATGCCACGTGAATGGGTGGGTCCCCATTGGCTCCGCGCGAATGGGTGAGCCCCAACTTGGCATCACGTGGTTGCCTATGTGTGGAACTCCACATGTGACCCATAAAATGGGGTTTCACGTGCGGGGGAGTGTTAGAATTCCATTGTCCCACATAGGCCAGAAGGCTTGAGAACAAGCATTTTAAATAGAATTACCCCACTCTAACTAATACCGAAGCTTTTGTATTAAAACCCCATACCTAATGGATTGAGCAGATAGCCAAGTAGGGACAATATCGGTGTTGTTGGAGTGGGCACATGGCCCGTTTACCTGAAATTTAACAAAAACCGTGTCTAAAGTCCAGGCAGCAAGATTTTTTTTTTCTCGCGGATAGAACAAAATAAATGACTTAAAATTTAGAAAAATTAGACAAAAGACTTCTAGGCAGCAAGATTAATTGGCGAGACCCATGGCTTACAGTTGAGATTTATACATAGAAATGACTCTGTGTTGTAATATTATAAGTCATTCAATGTGTGGATGACCAACTGACTACAATCCCACTCATCCCACTTTACAGTCCTCCCACTGCAACTTTGTCTAAAGTTTTGCCTATAAAATTGATGAGAAGGAGGATAGCAGATAGATACAGAAACAAAAAGTCATACGGCTGAAAAAGAGAGAAAAGAAAGAAGGAAGAAGAAAGGAAGAAGAGAGAAGCTGCAAGGCTCACGACAGAGAGAAGAAAAATAGAAGAGAGAATAGAAAGAGTTATCTTTGTAATCTTATTATTCCAGATTATAAATGAAAGCACCACTGCTGCTCCAAGGATATACTCCAGTCATACTGACCATAGAGGAACCTCGTAAAATTTGTGTCTTGTTCATTTATTCCACTGCACACACTGTCGATTTTACAACACATTATCAGCACGAACTGCTCTCGTACCAGTGGAAAGAAATGAGAAATAATGGCCTTACCTTAGATCTATGGAAAGAAATGAGAAATAATAACACGTTATCAACACCGTCTTTGGCCACACCTCCGCCGCCGAGTTTATCCTCGCTCTCAGCCACGACTACCTTCTCATAAGAAGGAACCGCGACTTTATGTACATGAGCGAGCTCGACATCGAGCTCCTGCGATCCAATGAGGCACTGATGGACTGGAGCAGCCGCCTGTTGCGATCCAATGTTGGGGGTGGGTTGCGACTTCTTCTTCTGCAAAGAGTCAGGATGATGGTATAAAACTTCTCTTTGATCTTTCTTGGCTTTAGTTTTTGTTTCTATATGTTTTGTAGAAGTTGCAGATCCATGAAGATGATGTCATGGAGCTACTATGGCAGAACGGCCAAGTCGTGAGCCAGAACCAGAGGTCTTCAGTCAATAGTAAAATATGGGTGTTTTGAATAAGGTTGAGACTAAAGTATGATGCTGACATGCACTAAAACTCTGAATTTCTTGAAAATTAATGTTGATGCTTCTTGGAAGTCTGCCTTTTGCGTGGTCTGAGTGGCGGGTTTGTTGGTATTGTGGCCAGAGATTCGGATTCTTGTTGCCTTGCAGTGCGTCGGAGGGCTATTAGAGCCTCAAGTTCAGCGGAGGCTAGCGGTCCTTGAAGGATGCTTTTTGGCGCTTCAGCGGGGTTTTTCAAATATTATCATCGAATTTGATTTGCTGGAGGTTATTTCTGCTTTGAATGGTCAGATTGATGACTGCAGTTGGGAGGCGTTCCCCTTCCTCTCCCGAATTTGTGGAATGCGGAATTCCTTTTCAGCTTGCGACTGGTCTTAGGTTCCAAGATCAGCTAATTTAGCGGCGGATTTTGTGGCGTCTCATTCTGGCACGTAGATGTGCGATAATGTCTGGGTTTATAGACCCCCATCTTCGCTTGTTGGTATCCTGAACAAAGACAGTCTTCTGTGCCCTTCAATTTAGCTTTGGGTTGATGGGAGGTTGGGTTGACGCAATTCTTGTTTGTGTCTGTTTATAACCCTTCCTCTTTCTTTTTGCTACCATTCTGGCCTGTTTGCCTTGTTGGCTCTCTTGCCCTCTTTGTGGCTCTTCTTTGGTTTAATCTAATCAGGATTCCAAAAAAAAAAAAAAAAGTTTATGGAATATGTATGGCACCATAAGGACAATAATAAGGATAATAATAATAATAATAATAATAATAATAAAGAAAAAAAAAGAAAAGGAGATGGTGCATCATCAGGTGATAAGGAAAGAGAACTGATGAACTTGAAAAAGGAAAAAAGCAAAGGAATAATTGTGCAGCATGTGAGAAAAGGTTTTGAAGCTTGGTGCCGACAGGAAGAAAAAAAAATTAATTAACAAATAAAAAGGGACAAAAGGAAGTTGCAAAATAAAAGGTTCTGATACTTTTTATTTATTTGAATGGTGTTGACTTACAACACTTTCACAAGTTCTTTTTATTTTAAAGCAATTTATTTACCATGAAAGGTTTTACCGTCTATTGCTTTAAGTTTTGATTTATGTGAATGGTGCTGAAATAAAGTTTTTGTCACAAGTTTTATTTACTTAAATGCAATTTATTCACTATGGCTGGAATTACCGCCTATTGCTTTAATTTACTTATTGTACTTCTCTTTTGTTACGATGAGTATATATAGGACCCGAAGTTCCTTGATGAGATTAGAACCTGAAGTTTCTCGATCCTCATCACATAAAATGATTGGACCCGAAGTTCTTCATGCAAAAAATCAGGCATGAAGTCCCTAGATCCTCAAGATCGGACATGAAGTTCCTTGATGATTACCTTAAGTTTGAAGAGCCGAAGTGCCACAACTTAATTGTAATAAAGGTCATGAGAGTCCCAATCCATAGGCTATTAAATAAGGATTAGAAGTTCCTTGATTTATGTAAATGATGATATAATGCATATTTGCTGAAGAGTTTACATCTCAAAGTTTCAACGACTATTGCATATCATTGGGTATTGACGTTGAACGCCATGTTCCTCATGTCCATACCCAAAAATGGTTTAGCAGAAATATTTATCAAGCGGATGAAATTGATTACCCGCGCTCTGTTCATGAAAAAGAAATTCCAAGATGGGAACATACCATGTTACATAATGCATTATTAGTTCAGTTGAGACCTGTTGTCAACCATCAATACTTCTCAGTACAACTCGTGTTTGGGCACCAACCAAACATTATACATTTACGAGTTTTTGGTTGAGTTATCTATGTGCCTATTGCACTGCCACAACGTACTAAAATAAGGCATCAACGCAAACTGGGAATTTATGTTGAATTTGATTCACCATCTATTATTCACCATCTATTATTCAACATTTGGAACCCCTGACTAGGGATATGTTCACCACGTGGTTTGCGGACTGTCATTTTAATAAAACAGTTTTCCTGCCGTTAGGGGGAGAAAAAATATTGTTCCAGAAGAACGACGAGAAAAGACCATTCCTGAAGAACGAAGAGAATTTGTCTTATGTTGATTCACAAAGCAATTAATGAGAAAATGAAGTAAGAATAATTGAATGACGCAACGAAAGTGATAAAATCACATATACTTACTACAAATGTGCCTACAAGAATTGATGTCCCTGTTGAACAAAATAATGTGGCAGCAAATGATTTATCTGTTACATGCCTGAAGCGTGGCAGACCCTTAGATTCAGAAGGTTTAGTCATTTGAAAGAAGAAGAATATGGCACCACTGAACTATTGCATTCCCGAAGCATAACTGTTGCATGCTGGAAGCATGACAGACGTAGCATGAATACACGTCCCAGAAATGATTGTCTGCAAACATGGAAGTTTTGGTGTCTTATGCATGAAGCATGATAGACGTATAGGTTCCAATGACTCAACTCCTGGAAGTGGAGATTAAAATCTAAGCTATATAACGCTCAAGAAGAGGTTATGATCCGCATTCTCTAAATTATAACTATCCTAGAATAGATAGTGTAATGCCCTTGAAGAGGCAATGGATATCCAAAGAAATGAAAAGCTTTTATGCATGAGTGTGCACATGAGAATTATGGGATCACGAATTGATGATTACCAATGTTAATTTTTGTTTTTCAGTAGCTACTAAATTCATCAACGAGCTATGTTGATATTGAGTCACGTTCTTTTTCGTCAACGAAAGGAAAAATTATTGGCCAAAATGGAGAAAGGCAATTCCATTACAATTTTGTAACAACATAGAAAAATGGACCTATATATATGTATATAATACAATAGCCAAATGATGTTGAACCAAGGAGGTTACATATAGGCATTTGTAATACAGTGAAATACACTCACATGATATGACACAAGGTTACTAATTTAAACCTGAAATTATACTTTTGTAAACAAGTTCATATGAATGGAGAATTATATACGAAGGGTTATGAGTTATCCACATTATATCTCCATACGTAATCCCTCAAGTATACATGGGAGCAAATTGCTCTGTATAAACTCCAAAGGAAAATGTGTCATGAAGTGTTGAAAATCCCTGAAGGATTCAAACTGCTTGAAGAAAGCCCTGAAAAGGTAAAACATAAATTATGTACTCAATACCAATGGATGATATAAATTGCCTTAGTAAGTACTATCATTATGATATTGTTGCAGCATACTAAATCTCTTGCAAGAATTAATAATATTAGAATTGGAACTCTTGAAGAGTCAAGAGAGATTATAAAGTGTTGAAAGAAATATTGTCTCGAGCTGCAGATTGAACAATATGCCAACATGAATCTTATCCATGATGTTTATGGTATTAAAGAACCATATGGATTGAAGTTCATGAGTTGAACACTCAAGTGGTTAATTAATATTTAGACACTAAGAAAAATCATTCATCCTCGTGAAAGAACTGATGAATTGATGTTTGGTCCAGAAGTACCACATCTTAGTGAAGTATATGCTTTATTGTATTACACAATACATTGAATGAAATAAAGCTTATTTATTAATATCCCCGAGAAATTACAGACATGTACATACACAGGAGTTAAAACAAACAAATAGGAGGGAACTTTCACTAAGGCTGCTTATGTGAAGCCTCAGTACTCGGAAATACCTCAGAAGGGGGAAGCACCAAAGGTTGATTATTTGGAGTCCTAATACTTGGTAAAACTCCGGATGACGAAGGCAATAGGTGTTTTTGGAATAAAGCCTCGAACATCTGATTATCACTTTAAGTTTGACTTTCGGATTCCAGCAGCTGGTCGAGCTTTCTTTTCATGCTCATTGAGTAATTATTTGTAAGCATGTGTAGCACTCTATTCTCGTGCTTGAGCCATCCGATCTCTTGTTAAGACTTGCCACCTCAGCCGTCAATGATTCAACTTGACAAGTTCGAGCAAGTAGGCGTTGATCCATATCGGAAACGGAGCTAGCACACTGAACACTGAGCGCCAAGAAGTCTTGAACAACCGACTCATCAGACAGATTTGAAAGGATTCTATTATCCTTTGGAGTGAGAAGGTTCCTAGCTACTACTGTAGCAGTTGTATTATCCCTCATTACAGAGTTTCCAACTATAAGAGGGCCATTAGAAGATAAGAAGGACATGCGCCAAATATTATCTTGACGCGGCTCGTCTATATCACTTATGAGACTCAAATCTAAGCAAATCTTAGATGGGTAAGCCATTTTCAGAAATGATGAAAGAAAAAGGTTGGATGGAGTAAAATCTCAGAAATACTGCAGAGACAATTTTCACAGGTGGCAAATCTTTAAAGCATGCATTTTGAATACAATTGATAACTCTATAAAAGGAAAGGCAACCGAGCCACTTGTTCAAAGATCGAAGAGGCACCGCTCTCCGAATTTCAAAAGCCGGATTTCCTGCATAAAGTCAGTCAACATTTCTCAGACGCAACCTCAGCTTTTTTTGGATATCACGTGCAACTTTATCAAAAATCTCTGACAAAGTTGCAAACGCATGAATCTTACTGTTCTAATTACACCACAATTGCTGACAAGAGTAAAAGCACATCACTACTTCTTGCTATTGAGAAACCCCTATATATGTCGACCTCCGTCCTCTATGGCAAGGCAGACCTGAAAAATATCTAACTCTTCCTCCTCTTTAAGAATGTATCTTCAACAAAGCATCTCGAAATACTCAGTTTTCTCTCTCCGAGAATACCTCTTCAAAATAAGTCACACATGCATACAGGAAAACCAGGGAAAATACCACTCCTGCAAAGGGAACAGAACGAAAATGATACATTGAAGCATGTGGAGACAAGCACAACAAAACATGTGTCGATCCATCCTCGACGGAGCCGAAGATCACTTGTCACGTGGAGCTGCTCGTGGTTCCATTTCATTTAAGAACAAGTCCCAAGGCCCTTGAAGGAATCATAAGTCCAATTCAAGATCAAGTGCCTACCACCCTTGAATCAAATTCAGCTCCAGATAAAATGAGTAAATTCTGACCTTTGGAGGAAGTCTAGAAGAAGACCCTCCAGCCTAGTTCAAGATCAAGTTGTGGAAAGTCAACAACAAGTAAATCAAGTGAAAAAGGTATATCATCTTTGGGTGAAACGTCAGCCTAAAGAATTTGAAATCAGGGGGAGAAACTCATTAAGGGGATCACCGAAAAACAGATTAAGATTTTAAGGCTTTCCAGAGAAGATGCCACATTTGCCTGGGGAAAACTAGAGAACATGCCACTTATACCTGAGGGACAGATAAGGCAAGTGAAAATGATTGGAGTGGTAGCCAGCAGCGGCGTCATAACTTATGGCCATCCAAGGGGGGGGTGTTGTAATATTATAAGCCATTCAATGTGTGGATAACCAACCCATTACAATCCCACTCATCCTACTCTACAGTCCTCCCACTGCAACTTTGTCTAAAGTTTTGCCTATAAAATTGATGAGAAGGAGGATAGCAGATAGATACAAAAACAAAAAGCCATACGGCTGAAAAGAGAGAAAAGAAAGAAGGAAGAAGAGAGAACGGCAGAGACAAGAAAAAGAAAGGAGAGAATAGAGAGAATTATCTTTGTAATCTTATTATTCCAGATTATAAATGAAAGCACCACTACTGCTACGAGGACGTACTCCAGTCACACTGATCGTAGAGAAACCTCGTAAAATTTGTGTCTTGTTCATTTATTTCACTGCACACACCGTCGATTTTACAGCACTCTGAGCTTTGGTAATTTAGGATTTTCCTTTATAGCTTTGTACTAGCGATGGAAAATAGCTGCAGAGAGGGATGGAGAAAAAAGCGATGAACAGAAGAAAGGGAAGAAATGTAATTTTCGACTCGCACGTGCATGCTAATAATAAAGAGAACTTTTTCAAAATAAATAAATAATAATAATAAAGAGAAAACAACATTTTTAAATTTTGTATGAATTCTAACAGATTTTACAACAAATGTTTAAATTTGTTTTTTTTTTTTATCGCAAAAACGACCTTTCAACTGCTTTATTATAAAGGAAAACTAATGAAAAAGGCTTGAAAACTTTGAGTTTTAACGATAAGGACAAAATAAAAGGTAAAATGAATAGTACCAGGTTTGACTTTTTAGTGTAAAAATGTGTTTTTTCGTTAAAGTGAACAGTACCTTGAGTTTTTCGTTAAAACTCCTTTATTATAACTATTTACCCGATTAGGACCTTACATCAAAGACAACACCACCCTATTCATGCCTGCCTTTTTCTTTTTCCTTTTTCTAATACAACCCCACCCACACCTTGTTCTTGTCAATGGAATCAACTATTTCAACAGTCACCTTTAAATATTGATACACCTTTTTAATATGCGCATGCACATTTTGCAATCCTTATAAAATATGAATATTTTTTCTTGGTATTTGTTTGATCGAGTGTGGAATCAGTAACGAACCCAAATTGACCAGATGGGAAATTTCAAAAGATGGAACTTCGTTTTATCATACAATAAAACATAAAAGGGCTAAATTGGTTAAATTAATTGTCACCATACTGTGAATTAGAGAGGGAGACAGGACGGGTATTAAGCAAATGAACAAATTTAATTCTTTAAATCTTCCATACTCATATCAAAATAATAAGATGACACTCCAAAACTAAAGGAACTCATTCTTGATTAAAGTTCAAGCACTTACCAAATTGGCATCTGAAAAGCAAACACTGCAATATAACGAGCAAGAAGACATTCTTTGACAACTAGTAGCGTCGACTCTGAAAAGGAATTGACAACAAACCAACATCCATACCAACATGAATTTTATGCTTAACACCATTAGCGAAGCTAATAAAAACAGCCTCGTAAACCCAAGAAGATCTGATAGCACACCAACTAAAGAGGCCCTTATTGACGAAAATACTAAAACAAAAAACAAATTTGCATCAATTCATAAGAACATGAAAGAGGAAGGTGAGGGGAAGGATGAGGAGAGAGGCCACCACCATCCCCAAGCTAGCAAAAATCCCCTGGCTATGAATTTTTTAGATCTAGGGGTTTTGCTTGATTAAGAAAATTTTCTTTCTAGTTTTTTTGGTACAGAGGAAGGCAAACAAAACAAGAAAAAGCTAGGCAGGAAGTGCTCCAGAATGGGCCCGGCCAATAATATATTTGAAACTAAAAAAATTAGTAGCAGTGGTAGGAGGAGAAACAAAACCATGAAGACAAAGAGACAAGCCATGACCCGAGTCCGCAATATGGTCCTACTAGTTTTAGAGCTTTTTTTATTTATTTTTAATTTTTTTAGAGTTTTAACAAAACGCTCATGATACTGTTTATTTTTAACAAAAAAAATCATACTTTTACATTTTCTGGTACTATTCACTACACCTTTATTTGTCATTTTTCATTAAAACTAAATTTTTTTGAACTTTTCATTAGTTTTTTTTTTTTTTCTTTAAAGTTTTGAGTTAACATAACGTCCTAGGTTTGATTTTTGAAGGTAACCAAAAATGCTATTTGTAACGATCACAACACACATTTTTTATCACCTTAAAAAATGAGTGTGTGTGTGTGCGCGCGCATGTTGTGATTGTTAGCTTTTTTCAGTATCTCTATAATAGTTTTGTTAGGCTTATCATATAAAGAGTTAGAAACTAACCTATCTTTCGTTCATTTACTAATTGTGCAACTATGTGAAGTACTTTTCAAGATTGTAAGTTACGTATTAGTAAATTATGGTGATCGGTGACAGAGGTGCTATTCTTTTGTAACAGCATGTTTAGAATGATTTGTACGGAATGGGTAGCATTCCTATTCCTATTCTTTTCCATCGCACACCGTCTGGTAATTGAAAATTCAAGGTATAGGATTATCAGGGGGTGTTCTTTATCCCGTACTCAATCATTCATATCACTATTCTATCATATTCCTATTCCTACTTATGGTAAGTTAACATCCCTAATTTAATTAGTAGTTTATTTTGATCAACTTTAATTGTACATCAAAGATGTCGATAAGATATCAAGATATTAACAGTAAAAATACCCAAAGGTAAAAACTAATGTGGAGAACAATCGCATAAAAATAGCCTAAATTGCTAAATTTAAGCATAACAAAAAGCCAATACCATAACAAAAACTCTAAATTAGCCTAACCCTAAATCTTGATTGCCACTATGATTGACTTCACACCTCCGTAGAACTCATCTTATCTTGACATGAACTTGTGGATCAATTGACGGATCAAAGGACTAGAACTTGATGAGGGTAAATCCAATTGATCAGGACTCAAATCATAGAGGCATTTCAATTTATGCACAACTCTACGTCTGCTGATCGAGTGGAACAAAAACCAAGGAGTTGAGTAGCGTGAGGCCTTTCCCATTATACATTGACGACGTGATCTTATAATGGTACACTTGAAGTCCCTAGTCAGTAGGGAGATTCGGAACTGAAGACGTGGGTTCAGAACCTCATGTCTTGTAAGTCTTGGGTCAAACTACGGATTGCTCGAGTCTTATTAATTCTAATATGGATACAACTGAAACGATTGTAAACCTGCAGGGTCAATCGGTTTTTGAGAGAGAGTGCATGTGCGTGTCGTGTATTAGTGCAGCTAGTTTTATATATATAATTTTTATGAAATGATGATGTGTGTATAAAAAATTAAGATTAACTTACTATCATATATACTATTGTTGTCACCCTTATAGACTTCACTACTTAACAGATTTTTTTTTTACCAACACAATACACTATATTATGGTGTAGGTTTTTTTTTTGTTTTTTTTTTTTCATGGTTATGTTCTCTTTACCAAACAAGCATACATATACAACGGCCCATTTACAAATAAAGCAAAACACTAACAGATGGACCCCCAATGCAACAAATCCAACACAAAAGTTGAGCCCAGAACAAACAAACATAAGCAAAACCCAACCCAAGGGTTCAGTCCACAACAAACACATAGAAACAAAACCCTAGCAACCATGGCGCTGCTACTGCCGCCGATCGTAGAGCACCAAAGATCAAGAACCCCAACATAAAGAAAGAAAAAGGTCACATCAACCTCGAAGACCCACCAAAACATCTGTCGCCATGAACTAAACCAAGAACCAAGGAAGCACGCAGGATGACAGATCCCACGAGCAACATGGCCGACAAGAGCGAACATCGGGGAAGACTAGACCTGGCATTCGTGTCGTGTTTCCTATGTTCGTGTCATTTCGTGTCATACCCGATATCTTAACGGGTCGTGTCGTGTAACACCCGTTAAAATAAACGGGTAAAATGACCCGACCTGAAATCAACCCGATAATATTAACGGGTAATAGGACCAGACCCGTTACCCGTTAAGGAAAATAGATTTTAAACCAATAAATAATTAAATAAAAAAAAATACTTTTTTGAGTGAAAACACATTTTACTTTTAAGTATTGTCACATCTAAAACATAAAAACGCAATTTTCTTTTAAGTGTATATTTACATATCCAAAATAAGAGCATAGTAAAAAAAAACATTAGAACATTATAAAATATCAAATGTTCAAAAGATTTGCAAAATTAAGGACATTGGAACATTGGAACATCTTGCACATTTTCTTCCAATCAAACCCTTCAATGTAGAAGTATAAAAAATATAGAAAAAAAATATATAAACGGTCGTAATAACAAGCTTTACAACTTTCGTGAAGAGCTTAACTTCGAAATTCGTCACTATAATCATATAAATCATAGATCAAAACTTAACCGTTGATTATTGTTTATATTTACGTTTCATTTTTCTCATCAAATTTTGTTTTTTCAGATTTTCTTTTTAGAAAACATGATCTATTAGAGGATGCAAGAAGATGAACGGTTTGGATCGTTGATATTATGTTCAGAGTTTTACGATTAGTAAAAATATTGCTTGTTTATAAAGTTTCTACAAACTATATGACATCGACTCATATTTCAATTAACCGTAAATATCAAAACGTGATATCAAAGATCTGAACCGTTCATCTTCTTACATCTGCCAGATGATCATGTTTTCAAAAAAGAAAATTTAAAAAATGAAATTCAGTAACAAGAATAAAGCGTAAATGACAATCGACGGTTAAATATAAATTTAAGGTTTATGGATTATAGTGTTGGATTTCGAAGCTGACCCCTTCATGAAAGTTGTAAGCTTGTTATTATGAGTGGTTGGATATTTTTTTTACATTTTTTACACTTCTATAATATTTATTATTAATTTTGCCCTCAAATAAAAAACATTATTTATGAGGGTTTGGAGGATTTTAAAAATCTAAACGATAATGTAAGTGTAACCATTATCTACTCGTAGAAGAATAATGATGAATCAAAAGTGTTTATATATTCTTTCACATTTTTCATACATGTATGTATGTCTTCTTAGTTCTTGCCTATACAAATACTATACTAGTTTATTTTAATTTTGGACAAGAACATGTTAAGTAAAATTTATTATCCTAATAATAAAAATAAATAATGACTAAAACTTTTTTTTTTAACTTATATAGAATAATAATACAAAACTATATATTTAATATAGAATATATTGTATATATTAATATGGCTATTGTATTTTATAATAATTTTTTTAGTAATTAAACTTTAAAATTATCAAAATAATTTTTTTCTTAACGGGTCGAAACGGGTCACCCACGTGTTACTCACGTGTATACCTGTTAAGAACCCGTTATTAACGGGTTCTTAACGGGTCACCCGATAATGACCCGATAAGTTATCGTGTTGACCCGAAACCCGTTATTTTTGTGTCGTTTGCGTGTCGTGTCAGAAACTGCCGGGTCTAGGGAAGACCAACAAGGGTTCAAAAAGGTAATGGTGCGAACACCAGAGTCAAAGCTTTACACACCCTCCCGTAGATTCGTGACAAATCACGATGAACATCAGTAGTAGTCGAAGGGAATTTGGTAGATGATGGAGCTAGATGAATAAAATGATGGAAGAGAATGAAAAAAAGGAGGATGGAGGACACGTAGAGAATGGAGTTTGTAACCTTCCGGTAATGATGAGTTCATTTGTATACCTATTTTTCCCGTGAACTAGAGGTTATTGTCATTTTTTATTCTATTGGAGGTTATTGTTAATTTTTATTCTATTGTATATCAAATCTAATTTACCTATGAGTTCAAGTCGGTTCTACCGAATGCGACTTATGGATCTTAAACATATCTCGACATCAAAGCGTAATGGAAGTTAATGGTGGGTCAACTCATATAAAGATGACGTGTTAATAAGAGTACTCACAAAATAAAAAAGTTCAAATACACCCAAGTAGTAACAAAATCATAGTTATTAACAAACTATAGTATTATTTTGTAAGTTTACAATAACTTCTTACTCAAGTTATAAATTTCGACGGAAATGTGCATAATAACACTATAATTTATTTTGTGTAATAGTAGAATTTCAAATGAGTGACTATTTTTCAGTACTATTTTGCACAGGATATTTGTCCGAGGCATTGAATATCATATCATGGGCGTTTTCCATGCATAACTTCAGTTTCTGTGGATCTATGGTGCCTTTTTTGATTGTCAAGGTAAGCCTCACCTTTCCCATATAACTTAGGACTGATATGTGAAGATCCTGCAGGTACACGTAAATTGTGTTACCTATATATATAACATGTCTATGCTATCATTAAGAAAACACACCTTATATATATATATATATATATATATATGTGTGTGTGTGTGTGTGAAAGTATGTTTATATAACTTTTAATTTTTTTATGCACCTAATTTTAAAAACAAAACGATGCATATTGTTTCCACAACTTTTGAGACCCTGTTGCTTACCTGAGGTGATCCAACTACCATAAAGTATAATCCTTTTATTGGATGGTTTGCCAAAGACATTTGTTCCACGGGCCCAATCATATTTGAGAATGCCATGCTCGAGTTCTTTAATGTTCTATGGATGTATCTTGATGACGCCTGCACCACAAGTAGCATTCTAATTTTTAAATAAATGTTGTACATATGTAATATCGCATGCATTTTCTTAAGGCTCGTTTGGTGTACATAATTGAATGGATTAGATCCTAAACTAAAGATATGTTAAAAGGAGATATTATATAATTATGGCCACTTAGAGAATTAAAGATGAATTACTCATGAAGGAAACTTGTTAATTCTAGTCCTCCATAAAATAGTACGATTAGAAAGAATGAATTTTCTTCATAACTAATCATATTCTGATCCCTTCCAAATGAAAATCATTCATTTCCGTCTTCAATATACCTTGATACGTAAGAATTATCTATTTCAATTCAATCATGTCTATCAAACCGGTCCTTAAACTTACTTACCTCGTGGCCTCCAAACCTGTTCAACATCTGCAATAGCCCACTAGTGAAATAAATAGCTAAAGAATTTCTTTTCTTCTTGATAATTTTTTGAGCCTTCCAGACGAAGTCAAGCGCGGTTGAGAATTCGGTCAACTTGGGAATGGGAACCTGCACGAATGTAAAACGATTTCCCCATGGGCTCTTGCTGTCGGGTTTGACCATTTCTTCAATCGAACTATAATTCCCCATGATCCTTGTATTTAGTACAACCAATGCAGTGCTAGGGGCTTCCCTTGAGCTTTGGTTCATCTCTTGCATATACAGTCGAGAGCCAAGAAAGACCATCCCGGTAAGGACGTCATTTATCGTCTGTGATAGTAAATAAGTTAATTGTGTTACAATTTATTACGAATTTGACAGTATGGTGTTTGATGATTTGCATGCTGTGTGTGTATTTTATATTCTATTTTTTGTTATTCTCCATTTTTTAAACCATGACATGTAAGAGATTTTTGTTACTAGCCATTAAAAGATCTATACAAATGTGTAATGTATGGGGAGTCTTAAGGACTGAAAGTTCCCATTTTAACTGTTTCACCTTGGGCTTCAACTCTATCAAGACCACTATGGTGAAATTTTTGATAAATTATGTGTTATTTTAAATGATAGTTAAACAAATTTGAGCATTGAGAATCTGATACAGATCGAGGAAAAGGTTAATTTTGAAGATCATGGTTTCATGGCTTCTTCATTAGCTTCAATAGGTCAGATTAATCTTACATAGTTTGGAATTTAGGACGAACTAGCTAGATTGAAATTTGATCCAACGGCTATAATTATTATAACTTTTAAAGGGACCCCCTGTTTGTAGCCGTTAGATTAAATTTCAATGGTTAGAATGCATTGATCCCGGGCTCCGATTGCACAGATCCGTTGAGGATCTGTGTTCGGGAACAATAGCATTGGAGATTTAAACATTTAGAAGAAAAGTATCATTAGACTAGAAAAAAAAAGTGTTGCAAGACCAATGTCTAATTTTCATAATAAAATTTAAATATTAATTATCAATCATGACTATAATGTGAAAATTAAAAAGGAATTTTTTTTTCTTTTTATCAACAAGAGATGGAAGATCAACATGAAAGCTTATTCCCGTGCTTTATAAAGAAAAAAATACACCCACATGCATAAACCAAAATACTACATAGAAAACCTGAGACTTACCACTCCAAGCCTGCTCTTAATTATTCTGATGTGATCAAGAGAGATCGTCACAGTTGATACTGTAATTGGCGCGAACCCAAGTTCACTGTTCGAGGATTTTATTGGTGATTGATCATCTTCCCCGGTGATGCTCTTTGAAATGCCCCACCAAATATCGGATATGGTGTTCAACCAGGATGAGAAAGTTTTGGTCATAACATTTTCATTCTTCAGTTTCGATGGCTGCCGTGAAGGAAAAGTTAGGGGAAGAGAAGGATTGTCAGCCCTTTGTAGACAAGAGAGAAGAGCGCCCATGAGTGAGTAGCCATCACCTAACGCATGGTGCAACTTAAATACTACATTACCAGCTGCATTGCTATTTGGGCACTTTATAACATGAATTTCCCACAGTGGCTTGTCTTGTGGAAATCTTTTTGTTGCTACGTTTGACAAATAGTCGTCAAAATACTGGTCATATGATTCAATCGACAAGTTGGAAGGGAAGATTGGAGTTTTAACATGGTCTTCAAGCTTCACTTCACCCTTTTCCATTGTTTCTTTCCATTTTTTTCAATCTGTTTCCAAATTAAATAATTACTGTTCATGAAAAAGAGTATATCATGTAAAGAGTACTCCAAAAGAAACTTCAAACGTGCTCAAAAACATTTAGCCCACGTCCTAGGGTGCGTTTGGGACAACTGAAATTTTTTTAAAAGCTGGGATGAAAAAAAGTTGTTGTCAGAATTGTGTTTGGTAACTCAATAAAAAAGCACTTATGTTTAAAGTTCCTGCCAAAAACAGCTGGAATCTGGAAGCAGGTAATAGCTGCTTTGAAAAAACAGCTTTTTCTTTGGAAAACATGGGTGAACAGTACCATTTAATGAAAATTTTCAAATGGCCATCCTACCCTCCTAGAGTCTCACTTCACTCCCTCCCGCATCTCACTTCACTCCCTCCCGTTCACTTCACTCCCTCCCGTCCACCCCAACTCCCAACTCGTCGCCCCAAAACCCAATCTCCAACCTGAAACTTCCTTGCTCCCAGCGTTCTCCAGGTCGATCTCTCTCGTTATCTTTTATGGGTTCTGTTTTTTTTTATGAATTTCTGGGTTCTTTGCTTTTTTCTGGGTTTAAAGAGCTTGTTTTAGACATTTTTATGGGTTTTGTTGCTTTGTTTGTTAAGCATAAAACTCTATTCCCAGAGTCTCTCTTTTAAACACCATGATGTTTCCTCCCAACAAATTCAAAGATTATCTCCACACATCAGCCTCCTTGTTCTCAACTATGCCTCCTTTGCAGCATTTATCATGCTGGTCCGTTCCGTGATCAATGAACTCCTCCCTATGAAGTCCGCAACTACATCTACAAAACACTCAGGCGCCTTATCGGCGCTCGCCCCACTTCCAACCTAACTCTAAGTTTTTCCTGTTTCAATTTTTTCTGTAGATCTGTTCGAATCTGGGGTTCATAGATCTATGGGTTTCATTAATATATTGGTTCTGTAATTTACTATAATTTAAGGACACTTCTGGATTTTCGTAGGGGTTCCGAACCAACGGGTCATAAAGAGATATTCAACTACATACATTCTTCTCTTAGGAGCATCATTGAGCGAACTTTTGGGGTATGGAAGAAAAAATGGGCAATTTTAAGGGATATGCCTAATTACCCATTCAATAAGCAAGTGAAGATTGTCATTGCTACAATGGCTCTTCATAACTACATACGGAGGTATTCTGAACGTGATCGTCATTTTGATGACCCCAGAGACTTTTGTGAAGAGAGCGATAGTAGTGATGATGATGATGAAGAATACCAAAATTATCAAGTTGAAGGATCACATGAGATAGAAGCATTAAGAAATAGAATAGCGGCAAGTTTGATGAATGCATCTAATTAGACTACTTTCAAGTACATTAACAATATTGTACTAATGAATCCTAGCTATTCAGTCTAAAGTATTTCAATTGAAGCATTTTGTCGTACTGGTAACACTCTTTTCTTTTAAAATATTCAATTGAAGTATAAAATATTTCAATTGAAGTAGTTTTGCTTCTTCAACTAACTTAAAAGTTTATAAATTTTTTTCTTTTAAAAATAAAGTATATTTAATTCACCTTTATTTGTTAAAAAAAATTAAATTAATGGCACATCTAGTATTATACCCTTTTTGGTCATTTCACACAGTCACAGCTGTTTTACATAAAAGTTTACCAAACACTATAATACTGCTTTTTCTTCCAAAAGCACTTTCACAAAAAAGTTTACCAAACACTCTGCTGCTTTATTTCACAGCTGCTTATTCTCACAGCACAGCAGAAGCAGTTTTTTTTCACAGCACAGCAATACCAAACTAAGCCCTATAATGATGCAGTATTACCATAATGACCTAGTACAATGCTTAGATCTAAAACTTATCAAGCTTAGGGATATCATTTGATGAGACTAAATTAGCACTTTACAAGTTTTATGTGGTGCAAATATGGCCTATACGTTAGCCCATAGAAGGGCACCATGTCATCAATTGAATGAAGGATTGAGTAGTAATCTCATATTGGGGAATTGAGAAAATAAACTATAATATATAAGTGTATGGTTCTCGCCAGATCCTTTTTCTAGAGATCTCAGAGATCCCATGATGATGAACGTTCATCATACATCGTGTGGTTATAAATCATTTAAAATTTAAAATTTAAAATTAAATGTAAATAGTACCTAACGAAAACTGACCGCACGATGAACGATGAACGACCACGATCACATAATTCCCTAGATCTCCAGAAAAAGGATCCGGGGAGGTTCCGTTTCCGAATTTTTAGATGGCAAAAGAAATATATGGAAGAGGATGGTTGAGGTGTTGCCGGCAAGGTTCTTTAAATGCTTATTCAGCACACTAGGAAGCTGCTGCCTTCTCACTACAAGAAAACTGGGCAATGCACACAATAAATTATTTGTGCCCTTTAATGCCAAAGGGCACGAACATTTGTGCTCATAGGTCAATGGCAACAATGCAGCAACTATTTTTGTATTTGTGCCCTCTATAGGCGTCACCTTTGGTTAGAGGGCACTATATAACAGTTTGTGCTCATAGACTTGGCACAAATAAGAGCATTTTTGTGCCTTGTTCTGACAAGATTGTCAGACGACTTTCCCATCATGTTAGCACAAAGTTTGTAATTGTGCCATATCAATTAAATATTAAAAAAAAAATAAAAAATCTAAAAACCATACAAACTAAAAACAAACATTTTACATATTTTAGCCCTAATTAAGAAAACACTCGAAACTATCATTTCAGCATAACAGCATCTTCCCCAGAAAGCCTTGTTCATCCCATCTTTGTTGCTCCACAAATAAATTCATCATTCCCACAAGCAGAGTTCCATCAAACTTAAGAATTTATGGGCAAAAATAAAAAGAATTTCAAACAAAAATCGTCAACTGAGGTGACATTGAGTTTCCTGCAAGATCAAATACAAAAAAAATAAATAAAAAATTAAACAAAACAAAGGAAAAGCCCAGATCTGAGAGAGGTCGGTATTGAACATAGCAGAGAAATGGAGAGAGGGAGAGAGAGAGAGAGAGAGAGTACCCATCTTCGTTTTGGACGCCGTGAAGGAAGAAAGGGATGAGAGGAGTCAGTGATGCGGTGGTTGTTAAGCAACTCGGACTTCCATTGTGGGGCACACGAGCTCACAGAAACCCGCCTACAAAAATAAATTGTTAAAAAAATTACACAAAAAACGCAGATCTGATAGGGGTGAGAGGAGTCAGTGCGGTGGTTGTTGAGCGGATAAACACCAAACAAAGGTCAATAAATCCAGGATTCTAACAAGTAACGAAACAACACAAAACAAACACATAAGCAGAAGTCAACATTTTCGTTGTAATTCCGCGTAAACACAAACAAGAGCGACAATTTGCCTTACTAAAAGTATGGAAACGCAAAATAAAATGAACAGCCGCTTGAAGCCGTAGCACTTCTATCAAATTCGATAGACGAGGCTATGTGCAAAACCAAAAACACTGGTTCTTGGCAGTGAGGGAAAATCAGATTGAGGTTTGGCAATTCATCAAATGGAGGTGAAAAACCTACAACTATCGATGATTTGTGCATAAAGAGTTGAAAGTTTAATTCGCAACAGTATTATTATTTTTTATATTTAAATGGGAATAATAAGAGGGTCAAAATTTTAGTTGGCCTGGGCGGCCCACTCACCCCATGAGCTGAGACAGGGCCGACTTATGCGCTTCAGCTTCGGCAGGCAGTCCTCCCTCGACCCCATCCGCCGCAGCCCTTCCCACGACGATGACGACGAGGTCGATCTCTCCGTCCCCGAGAATCTCGACTCCACCATGAACCTCCTCTTCCTCGCCTGCCGCGGCGACGTCCACGGCGTCGAGGACCTCCTCAATCAAGGCATCGACGTCAACAGCATCGATTTGGACGGCCGTACGGCTCTCCATATCTTTGCTTGCGAGGCCCACGTCGAGGTCATTAGGCTGCCTGCGAGGGTAGAGATACAAAGGGTGGCTGGATTTGGGGAAGGTAGAGATACAAAGGGTGGCTGGACTGAATCTGGGGAAGCAGAGATGAAGGAGAGAGATAAGGAAAGTAAGAGAGAAGGAAAGATGAGAGACAGTAAAAGAAAAATGAGAGAGACGGAGAGAGAGGTGAGATGAGAGAGTAAAGGGAAAGAAAGGTGGGTGGGTGTTACGGAGAGAGAGAGATGAGAGAGTAAAGGGAAAGAAAGGGGGATGTACGGTGGGTTTTGATCAATAAAATATATATTAAAATAATATTTTATCTTTAGATTGTTGAAGTAAGACAAGATATTTATGTGTATAAAATTAAATAATTTAAATATACTAAATCAAAGGGCACAAAAATTATTTATGTGTGTAGGTAAATTAATAAAAAATTATGATTACTGATATTTATAAACAGTGACACAAATTTTGGTGCAAACATTTTAATGGGCACAAATGCAGGACACTAACTAATGTGCCTTTCCTTCAAAGGGCACATTTAAGATAGTTTAGTGCTCAATGAAGTTCAAAAAGCACAACTATGCATTTGTGCCCAATAAAAATGTAAATGGCACAAATCTTCTGTGTTCTTAGCCCTTTTTTGTTGTAGTGTCTCCTACTATAAATAGGAAGCTGCATGCACCTGCACCAGCATTTGATTCTTTTCCAGACATTAGTATCTTAAGAAACAAAAAGAGGGAGAGAGAAAGGCATGCAGGGAGAAAGAAGGTAGGGATGAGAAAGGAAGAAGCGGTGTATCGAGAAATATGGGGTCTGAATCATGAATCAAACATGATTACATATCTGGTTAATTTGTAGCTTGCAAAGCTCTGAACTGAAGGCCAAAAATAAAATGAAATTCTCACAAGGTGTGGCATTGGTACATGGAGCTAACCTATACTATTGCTAGTTTTGGAATCTAGGTAAGGGAAATACGGAAGATCTTTATGGAAATTAATTTTATTGAATTTTGTGAAGTGCTATAATATTTTTGATCTTTTTGGTTGATTAATGTGGTTGGATATTAATTGGCTAATTGGCTAATTGCTTCAGTTGAGTGTTTACATGTTATTGGTTTTGGAATTATTGCTAGAATGCTATTCGTTGAGAATATTCTATGAGACGTGTGAAAGATGCAATGACAAATATTCTATGAGACGTGTGAAAGATGCAATGACATTATTCGTGCATCACTTATGTTGTTAGATGTGGTTGGAATTTCACGGTTCGAATTGGAATTATGGAAATGAGGGTAGTTGGAAATGATCTTTTGTGTAGTAGAATATATTCATTGTGAAACCAGTTCCAGGCGAGCCAAGTGTGCACATTAAAATAGGGTATCGGCAGAATAAATTGTCTATGTGGGTGATTCGGGTTGGAGATCAATGGATTAGATAAGATGACTAGCAAAAGGGGTTTATGAACTTGGGATATCTTATGGGGGTTAGCTTGTATAATAGAACATTCGAACCACCACTGCAGTGGTCAAATGCATGGTATAGGATGTGCAGATCTGCGTGTTTTATTATATAAATTAATGGGTGTAGCCAAAGAGATCGCATTGCATTCATGTATTTTTATCAATCATGATTTGATATTTGATTATTGAAGTTAGCCATGCACACCATATATGCACACCACATGCATATTACGGAAAAAATTTCACAAATGTCTGCAATTGGACACTTGAACTAGAAATTGTTCCATTCTAGTTTTGTAGCACGTAAAAACATGAAATTTATTCCACAACCCATAGGCCCCAACATGAAACACAAATCCTAACTTAACTTCTAAGTATTAACTCATCTGGGATTTTGGGTTGGCTCAGATCTGTGAGCATATCATGTGCATGTCGTGTACATACAGTGGGCAAATCCTGAAAAATTCATCAAACAAAACACCAACATTTAATGACTGGGCTTTCTTCCCACCCTCGATGCGAGTCTAGTGGTGGTAGTCTCGAGCGTCGATTGTTTGCAGTGTTGCCGAAAAATGGCCAGAAAACTCGTGGCCTGCTTGAGTTTCATGACAAGGCTAGGTGTTTTGAACTCGTGAGGACGAGATGAAATTGATGGTGGCTTCGATTTGGACGGTGTTGGTTGGGATGATAGTGCACCATGTGTGCACAGTGAGAAGGGGATAGTGCGTGAGGGAGTGAGGGAGGGATAAATTAGAAAATGAGGCAAATAACCCATTTATATACAAGGGCAATTAAGTCATTTCAAGGTGTAGGAAAATCCTTTTTCTGTTCGACTTTTTTGCATGGCATGTGCATATTTGAAATGTCTTATTTCTGTCCCAAGAATAAGAAAACTGTCCTATTTTTGGGTATTTCTCAAAAAAATATCATATGTTGTAGTGAACTGGCCTAAATGCATAGCCTTCCCTTAACCCTCACTGCAATCTAGTGCATTGTTGCATAAAAAAGGTGAAAAAAATGCTAGATAGTTTTGTCACCAACGCTACGATCTTATGATATTTGTATCCATTTATATGCGATAGGTCTTAAGTTCGACTTACTTTGATAGTTTATTGTGAGGATCAACATAAATCTCCAACCTTCAAGTAAACTATTCAAACAAACTTTTCTTATGAAAAGTTGTTTAATAAGAAAGGAAACACAAAGTATGAGAGAGAGAGAGAGAGAGAGAGAGAGAGAGAGAGAGAGCGTACCATGATAGAGGATAAGCGTGGGTTGATGGGCAGGAACACAGTCTCAAGCAATGATACAGTTTGAGAGTCATCAATTGGAATTTCACATTCCAAAACACCAAGAATTGATATCGATAAAACAGAGCTGTTGAAATAGTGGCCAGTAGGGCTCACTGGCTCCAGTCCCTCTTCCCAAATCTCCATTGGTTTATGTTCGAATTTTGCTTCCCCTTCTTCTCCCCCAATTTAATTAACTTGGAGTAATAAAACGTTAATCAATTTGTATGATCGGCTATGTATTTATAGAATAAAGTGACCAGCAAACGGATGTCTATTATGTTGTCGGTGTGAACAACGTTGAACAAAATAATATGTTCTTAATAACAGGTCCCATATAATTAGTTTCCTTGTCAATGTTAATTAATACCGTTGAAATTTTCTTCGTAAGGGTTGAAATAGTGGCCAGTAGGGCTCACTGGCTCCAGTCCCTCTTCCCAAATCTCCATTGGTTTATGTTCGAATTTTGCTTCCCCTTTTTCTCCCCCGATTTAATTAACTTAAAGTAATAAAACTTTAATTTGTATGATCGGCTATGTATTTATAGAATAAAGTGACCAGCAAACGGATGTCTATTATGTTGTCAGTGTTAACAGCGTTGAACAAAATAATATCTTCTTAATAACAGGTCCCATATAATTAGTTTCCTTGTCAATGTTAATTAATACCGTTGAAATTTTCTTCGTAAGGGACCTGTATAATTAATGCAGGTGTCAAAAGGAGCTGTATAATACAGATTTACGTCAATTTTACGGTAAAGTGAGACGTTTTATGGACTCTCAACGTGAAACTCTCTATAGAGTCTTTGCCACCTCACAACTTTACGTTAATTTCCGTGTCAACATTAGATGTCAGATAAAGAGTCTCACTTTTGGAAGAGTCTAGAATAAAGTGACCAGCAAACGAATGTCTATTATGTTGTCAGTATGAACAGCGTTGAACAGAATAATATCTTCTTAATAACATGTCTCATATAATTGGTTTCCTTGTCAATGTTAATTAATACCGTTGAAATTTTCTTCGTAAGGGGACCTGTATAATTAATGCAGGTGTCAAGGGGAGCCGTATAATACAGATTTACGTCAATTTTACGGTAAAGTGAGACTTTTTACGGACTCTCAACGTGAAACTCTCTATGGAGTTTTTGTCACCTCACAACTTTACGTTAATTTCCGTGTCAACATTAGATGTTAGATAAAGAGTCTCACTTTTGAGAGAGTCTCCTTAGCATTTCTCAACATATATCGCTTGTAAAAACTTTGCCGAGAATATTAGAGCATCTTTAATGGGATCCCTATATGTGCTTTTAACTAAAATTTAGTTAGAAGAAAAATTATTCTCCAATCGCCCTTCTTATCTTGCTTCTAGAATGACAAAAGCTTAAAGAGCTCTTAAATTTAACCCCGGGTTTGTTGTCCGCAATTCCATATCCCTCTTCATGTCTCCTATACAATATTTCGAGACGTGTCATCTAACTCTACTCTGTTAAACGTGAGATCAACATTGTTATATTACCAGCACCTCAGGCTCCGTGATGGTAGTCGTGAAGGAAAAGTTAGGGAAAGAGAAGGATTGATAGACCTTTGTAGATAGGATAGAAAGGCGCCCACGAGAGAGTACTCATCACCTAATGCATGGTGCAACTTGAATATTATATTACAAGTTGCATTGCTATTTGGGCAGTTCATAACATTTGTTTCCCACAGTGGTTGATCTAGTGGAAATCTTTTTTGTTGCTATGTTTGATATATAGTCATTAAAATACTCGTCATATGATTCATTCGACAAGTTGGAAGGGAAGATTAAAGATATAACATGGTCTTCAAGCTTTACTTCAACCTTTTTCCACCGTTTCTTTCCATTATTTTCAATCTATTTCCAAATTAAATAATTATTAATTGTTCTTAGAATGAATCATGTGAAGAGTAGTTCAAAGGAAACTTCAAACGTCCCTAATACTTGGATGTAGTACAATACTTAGGTCTAAAACTTATCAAGCTTAGGAATGGCACACGATTTAGCGGCATGTCTTTTTTATTTTACTGACATTGGCATGAAGTTATAGACAAAATATGCCCCTGCACTTATTAGCTCGATATTTGATTAATATGACAGTGTATTTGTGTGGCTTAGCCCAAACTGCAATATAACGAGCAGAAAGACACTCTTTGACAACAAGAAGCGTCGACTCCAAAGAGGAATTGACAACAAACCAGATAGTATCCATACTAACATGAATTTTGTGCTCAACACCATTAGCGAAGCTACCAAAAACAAAGTAGTAGACCCAAGAGGAGCCAAGAACACACTAACTTAAAACTAAAATACTCACTAGGAGAGACTCACAAATAACCTCATTGAGGAGGCACTTATTGACGAAATACTAAAAGGAACAAATTTGAGCAATCCATATGAACAAGAAAGAGGAAGGTGAGGGGGAAGGAGGAGAAAGGCTGCTACCAGCATTAAGCTAGAGTAGAAGTCCTGCCGACTATGAATTTTTTAGGTCTACGGTTTTGGTAGAGTTTCAAATGTGTGACTGTTCTTCAGTGCTATTTTGCATTGGATTTCTGTCTGAGGCGTTGAATATCATATAAAGAGCGTTTTCCATGCACAACTTCAACTTTTGTAGATCGATGATGCCTTTTTTTATTGTGAAGGCAAGCTCCACCTTTCCCATATAACTTAGGATTGATACGTCAAGGTCCTGCAGGTCCATGTAAATTGTATTATTACCTATATCTGATAAAAAAAATTGTATTATCTATATATATATGAAAGTATATTTATATAAAATATACAATAAATTCATTTACTCTTGAAGATGCAAAAGATGTATTCTCTCATCATAAAAATGCAAAGGCCTTGTTTGGCACACGGTACAAGACACTATTAGTATTATATAATACGAAACCGGTGTTTGGTGAGCTTTCGTACTAAATAAGCACCGGATTATTAATCCAGCCCCACCTATTTTGTCTCCCTTACACCCGCTTGTTTATCCCGACCAAAACCTTGAGATTATTTAGTCGGGTTCACTCGAACAAAAACACAAAGGCTTTTCTCCAAGCCATCTCGCCATCGCTCTGCACATCAAGAAACCCATATTCGCTGGAATTGCAAAAACCCATATTCAAATCACAAAACCCATATTCAATTCCAAATTCGCTTGAATCACAAAACCTAACTTCGCTGGAAGTGCAAATCCTATATTCGAATAACGAAACTCAGACTCGAAATGCAAACCCAGACGAAGAGATCCTGGGTTCGCGATGTAGGCAACGGTGAAGTGAGCAGACGAAGCAAGCGAGGAGAGGAGAGTTCGCGAGTGTAGGCAGGCAACGGCAAATGAGCAGATGAAGCAAGCAGGGAGATGAGAGTTCGCGAGTGTAGGCAACAGCGAAGCGAGCAGATGAGAGGAGAGAGGACGCGACGCAGAGAGAGAACGGGACGTAGCAAGGTCTTAGCAATCCCATGGTTTTCGGAGGGATTGGGTAAGACCTTGCTGCGTGAGGTTGTTTGTGGGGCGCGGTGCGGCGAAAAGATCTGGGGAAGAGATAGATTTTTTTTTTTGTGTTTTTTTTTGTTTAGTAATTTGATTTAAACAGGGGAATAGATAGATTTCATTAAACAAACAAAGATTTGTCAATTTTTTTCCCTTGTCCTATCCGGTTCAGTACCTAACACAGTATAAATAATACGGTCATTAGTCTGATACTGCACCAAACACCCTACTAATTTAGTCAATACTATCCGGTGACTATTTATCATATCCGACAGAAATAGTCAGTACAGTCCGAGCTGCCAAACGAGGCCAAAGTGTTTTATTTGTTGTTTTCATTTTGCAAAACAATTCTTCAAATGTCATTTTGTAAAATGCTACAAGAAAACGAACAAGACAATCACAAAAACACTACACAGCCCTTGTTAATCAAACCAAACTTTAAGTTGCTATGTATCTGATTATGGAAACGGGACAATGAATATTGTTTCCAAAATTTTTGAGACCGTACGTGTGTGCATGATATAGTAATATCCGGTTTACCTCAGGTGTCCCAACTATCATAAAGTAGAAGCCCTTAATTGGATGGTTTGCTAAAGACATTTGTTCCACCGGGCCAATCATATTTGTGATCACCATGCTCGAGTTCTTTAATGTGCTACGGATGTATCTTGATGCTGCCTGCACCACCAGTAGCATTATAATTTTCGTGTAAATGTTGTATATATGAAATATCACAGGTATTTTCTTAGGCTAGTTTGGTGCACATGATTGGATGGAATGGATATTAAATTTAAAGTATGTTAACAAGAGAAATAATATAATTATGACCACCTAGAGAATTGAAGATGGATTACTCATGAAGAAACCTTATTCAAACAGAGTTGTTGAAATAGTGGCCAGCAGGGCTCACTGGCTCCAGTCCCTCTTCCCAAATCTCCATCTTGATTTAACTTTCATCAATTTGCATGATCGGCTATGTATTTATAGAATAAAGTAACGGAAAAGGATCCGGCGCTTTTCTTAGGGATCCTAAGGATTATGTGATCTTAACCGTTTATCATATATCGTACGGTTAAAAATCATTTTAAAATTTAAAATTTAAAATTAAATATAAATAGTACCTAACGAAAACTGACCGCACGATGTACGATGAACGAATGAGATTACATGATCTCTAGGATCGTCGAATCCTTTTCCTAAGGTGACCATCAAACGGATGCCTTTGGTGTTGTCACTGTTAATACCGTTGAACATAACATGATCTTCTTAATAACAGGTCCCATATAATTTTGTTCACCACTATAATTATTGTGTATGCTCACTACATACCTAATCATTTGCTATATGTTATTTTACCTAATTCTGGTTAACTGTAACATTAAATGTTACTTTTTTCAAATTTGAAAAAAATTAAAACCAAAATGAAGTAAAATGATATGTGTCAAATTACACTATATTTTATTATAGTGAGCAAAAATGCTTACTCTAATTATACATCTCCTTTATGTCTTTTTTTTTTTTAGTTTTTTAATTTTTTTTATGAACAAACAATATTATCTATAGGGTGAAGTGTTGATTTAGTTCCTGAACTATTACCTCAGTGAAAATTAGGTCGCTGAATAATTTTTTTGGTAAAATTAGTCCCTAAATTCATTAAAAATTGCTAATTTCATCCCTACTATTATATTCAAAGCTATTTTATCCAATTTTTCGTCAACTTAAGTCACTTGACACACTTTAGAGTGTAATACCATCATTTTCTTGTCTATAAGCCCTTAACATTTCATATAGGTTGCAAATTTATGTCTAATTTACCCTCAAAAGTTAACTTACACTATTTCTTTATGAAAAACTACCAATTTATCCTCCAAAGTTAACTTCATACATTATTTCTTTGTGAAAAACTACAAATCAACCCTCCAATATGTATCACATGCAAGTAACATGACTTAAATTGACGAAAAATTGAATATAGTAGCTTAGAATATAATATTAGGGATGCAATTGGCAAATTTTTATAATTCAGGGATTAATTTTTCTGAAAAAATAGTTTATAGACCTAATTTTCAATAAGGTGATAATTTAGGGACTAAATTGGCAGTTTACCCTTATCTATATTAAAAAGAAGAAGGTGAGTTTAATCTCATAATGGACTAACAATAATATTGTTCAAGTTCGCGATAATCGATCATAAACCATCTCACTTATTAGTAATACCGTTGTAACAACTAGCACCTGCCCAACAACAAAGAGCAAAGAAAACTGAATCGCAGACTCGGATAAAAAAACTAAGAAGCCACAAATGTGTAAGGCTGAATCGCAGCAACCAAAAACTGTCGTGAAGAGACACAAAGGAATAATAAGATGAAAATCAAGGTCTGAATATGAACAGATCACTGCCCAGATTTACTTTTAATAAGATGAAAACAAAGCTCGTCGGCGAAGTCGTATCTGTGTTCGTCGTTGTCGCTTAAGAACGGTTCAAATTCACCTGCATCCTCCGAACCAATTAATGCTTACAGCACGATTCTCAATGTCCTCTGCAAGTCCTCTTTCCAGCAGCAGCTCTGCGATCATTTCACTGATAAAGAGTCCACCACTGTTTCACAAAATGAAACAACAAGATCTGGGCGTACTTGCGTTCGTTGTTGCCGCTTAGGAAAGATTTCCAACCTGATAAAGTTTGTTTGTTTAGGTGTTTTGGTTGATTGTTTTGGATGGGTTTCTTAGGGTTAGAATGGCAGAGAATGGAGAGAACTTGGAGAAGTGATTGACGGCTTCAAGGCTGTGCTGAATGCAGCAGCAATAATTTCATTAAGTAGTTGAATGCTGAATGTTTGTTTGGGGTTTTATTAAATTAGGGCTCTTGGGGATTTTAGTCTCTTCTTGATTGCTCCGAAAGAAAAGCATGATTGTTTATTTTTTATCTCGACAGTACTCTCTCTCTCTCTCTCTCTCTCTCTCTCTCTCTCTATCTAATTTTTAGTGATTGAAAATTAGATTTGATGATTTTATTAATTTTTTTCCATGTTTTAGTTGTTAATTGACTTATAGAGCTTTTTTGTGTTTTGCTGTAATATTTGTTGAATTGAAAAGGTTTGAAGGCTGCTGCTTGGGAACTCAGAAATCATTTTTTGATCTTTCCAGGTACACCCATATCTATATCCCAAACAACTGTTAATATTGATCTATTTGTTAGAAAAAGCTTTTGCCTTTTGGGTTCAATTTTATGTGCTCTCTGTATCAGATTTGACGTCTTCTCAGTCCTATTTTTGATTCAGCAATGGAGGATGCATTGTCGCTTGAGAACTTAACAAATGAAAAGCTCTGCTCAATTTGCACAGTGTAAGACATCCATTCTTATTGAATGCTGTCTTCTTAGTATAAGATGATTAGGTTTAGGTGATTATATTTTGTACCAGTAACACCATTTGGTTCGTGTTATGAATTAACAATCTTACTATGCTACGTTCATCTTCGAATTTACAACTAACAGGTTGTTAAGAAGAACAAAGATGTGCAGTTAATAGATTTTGTTTCTATAAATGATTTATTTGAACTTCCCAACTCTCTCTAATTAGTACCACTGATATATATTTGGCATATGTTCTGCTTTTCTACAGTGTTACATTTGTTATATCTGTTTGGTTTCTTATTTCTATAATTATAAATATTGTTATCATGCATTTGGTTATGCTTGGTTGGAGTATAGGTTTAGTAGAAATAGTATTGATTTTTATTAGTGTCTTTTTCCACTTCCAGCTACCATTTGTTTTTTGACAATATAAATTTGTAAGTACAAATTGTAAAATGCACAAAAAAAAAAAAAAAAAAAAAAAAACTAGGCTCAGCGCCTTGCTTCCATTCTGCTTGCTTTAGCATTTGCAATCCTCAGTTCTTAACTCAAACATTGCTTATGAAGAGAATGAAGTTGAATAATTATTCATACAATTTTCAATCCCGCAACAATGCACGGGCATAAATATCTAGTGAGTGACTATTTTTCAGTGCTATTTTGCACAGGATATTTGTCCGAGGCATTGAATATCATTTCATGGGCTTTTTCCATGCACAGCTTCAGTTTTTGTGGATCTATGGTGTCTTTTTTCATTGTTAAGGTAAGCCTCACCTTTCCCACATAGCTTAGGACTGATATGTCAAGATCCTGCAGGTACACGTAAATTGTGTTACCTATATATAACATGTCTATGCTGTCATTAAGAAAACACACCTTATATGTATGTGTGTTTGAAAGTATGTTTATATAACTTTTAATTTTATATGCACCTAATTTTCAAAACAAAACGATGCATACTGTTTCTATAACTTTTGAGACCCTGTTGCTTACCAGAGGTGATCCAATTATCATAAAGTATAATCCTTTTATTGGATGGTTTGCCAAAGACATTTGTTCCACGGGCCCAATCATATTTGAGAATGCCATGCTCGAGTTCTTTAATGTTCTATGGATGTATCTTGATGCTGCCTGCACCACAAGTAGCATTCTAATTTTTAAATAAATGTTGTACATATGTAATATCGCAAGCATTTTCTTAAGGCTCGTTTGGTGTACATAATTGAATGGATTAGATCCTAAACTAAAGATACGTTAAAAGGAGATATTATATAATTATGGCCACCCAGAGAATTAAATATGAATTACTTATGAAGAAAACTTGTTTATCCCAATCCTCCATAAAATAGTAGGATTAGAAAGAATGAATTTTCTTCATAATTAATCCTGTTCTGATCCCTTCCAAATGAAAATCATTCATTTCCACCTTCAATATACCTTAATACGTAAGAATTATCCATTTCAATTCAATCATGTCTACCAAACCAGTCCTTAAACTTACTTACCTCGTGGCCTCCAAACCTGTTCAACATCTCCAATAGCCCAGTAGTGAAATAAATAGCTAAAGAATTTCTTTTCTTCTTGATAATTTTTTGAGCCTTCCAGACGAAGTCAAGCGCATTTGAGAATTCAGTCGACTTGGGAATGGGAACCTGCAAGAATGTAAAACGATTTCCCCATGGGCTCTTGCTGTCGGGTTTGACCATTTCTTCAGTCGACATATAATTCCCCGTGATCCTTGTATTTAGTAAAACCAGTGCAGTGCTATGGGCTTCCCTTGAGCTTTGGCTCATCTCTTGCATGTATAGTCGAGAGCCAAGAAAGACGATTCCGATAAGAACGTCGTTTATCGTCTGTGATAGTAAATAAGTTAACTGTGTTACAATTTATTGCGAATTTGACAGTATGGTGTTTGATGATTTGCATGTTGTGTGTGTATTTTATATTCTATTTTTTGTTATTCTCCATTTTTTAAACCATGACATGTAAGAGATTTTTGTTACTAGCGATTAAAAGATCTATATAAATGTGTAATGTATGGGGAGTCTAAGGACTGAAAGTTCCCATTTTAACTGTTTCACCTTGGGCTTCAATAATATCATGACCACTATGGTGAATTTTTTAATAAATTATGTGTTATTTTAAAGGATAGTTAAACAAATTTGAGCATTGAGAATCTGATACAGATCGAGGAAAAGGTTAATTTTGAAGATCATGGTTTCATGGCTTCTTCATTAGCTTCAATCGGTCAGATTAATCTTACATGGTTTGGAATTTATGACGAACTAGCCAGATTGACTTTGCAGAAAGAAAAAAGAATTAGGCAGGTTTTGACTTTCTTAAGTAAATATACTTTAAATTTTAGTGGCTAATTATAATCATGCCCACTAGGCCACTAGGGGTGGGTTCGGTTCAAATCGGTTCGGTTTTTTGCTAAAACCGAAACCGAACCGAAATTTCGGTTTGATTCATTTTTTTTCTGTTTTTGTCGGTTCGATTTTTTTCGGTTCGGTTTCGGTTTTTTTTTCAAAAAATGAAAAAAATTGAAATTTTAAATTTTAACATCTCCAACACAATTATAACATAAGCATTCCAACTAGAATCAAAGACAATGAAAATAAACATTTAAAGTTGAACTAAAATCATCCATCAAGTTTTCCAAAGTCCAAACTAACAACCCCACAACACAAAAATTGAACAAATGACTTAGAAAAGTTAAATTGTATGATGTTGTTCAAAGATCAGGGTTGTTTGCTTGTAATTTCATGTTGACAACTTGATTAGTAAAAGTAATGCATGTGTGGATTTATTTAGTGTGTGTTGGATTCTTTTCCATCACAAATTACGCAAGTAATCTACCTGAAATAAATGTTTATGGATTATGTTACATGTTATATGATAGTAGATTTGGAAAAGGAAGCTGGGGCAAAAGTAGATAGTGCTGTGGAGAAGGATGTAGGTACTTCAGGAGGAGGTCTGGTTCCGGAACCTTAAGTGGGGAAGAAATAATAGGTTAGGATTTAAAGTTTTTAAAGGCTTTTTTTTTTTAATATTTTGAGCTTAAAGTTTGGCAACACATTGGGTTTAGCATATTTTAGCTTACAAATTGGGTTTAGAAAATAATACCCAAAACAAATAATTAAATAAAAAAATTAATTTAATTAATTCGGTTCGGTTCGGTTCGGTTTCTAGACCACTAAAACCGAAACCGAACCAAAAGAATTCGGTTCGGTTCGATTTTTTCATTCGGTTCGGTTTTTCATTCGGTTCGGTTTTTCGGTTTCAGTTTCTGTTCGGTTTTCGGTTTTTTGAACCCACTCCTAATGCCCACCATGCACGGACGGGGTAGGTTTTTATTACGGCATCCGGATCTTTTTAGGTTTACAGGCATTGAGATTGACCTGCAAGCAGGCAGTTAGCTTAGCTAGTATATAATACTATATATTCAGTTTATGTCCTGCCCGAATCCGTAAATTTATATTCAGGCAATATATGGCCTAACAAGAAGTGAAAATATATATATATATATATATATATATATATATATATATATTTTAGAGTTTTAACGAAGCATTCTGGTACTATTCATTTTAATTACTTTTTCTTGGTACTATTTATTACACATTTATTTGTCATTTTTCATTAAAATTAAAGTTTTTTTAAAGTTTTCGTTAGTTTTCCTTTTTTTTTTTGGAATTAATTGCATTGGAGATTTAAACATTTGGAAGAAAAGTATCATTAGACTAGAAAAAAAAAAAAAGTATTGCAAGACCAATGTCTGATTTTCATAATAAAATTTAAATATTAATTATCAATCATGACTATAATGTTAAAATTAACAAGGATTTTTTTTTTTCATTTTATCGACAAGAGATGGAAGATCAACATGAAAGCTTATTCCCGTGTTTTAGAAAGAAAAAACACACCCACATGCATAAACCAAAATATTACAGAGAAAACCCAAGACTTACCACTTCAAGCCTGCTCTTAATTAATTTGATGTGATCAAGAGAGATCGTCACAGTTGATACTGTAATTGGCGCGAACTCATGTTCATTGTTCGAGGATTTTATTGGTGATCGATCATCTTCCCCAGTGATGCTCTTTGAAATGCCCCAACAAATATCGGATATGGTGTTCAACAAGGATGAGAAAGTTTTGGTCATAACATTTTCATTCTTCAGTTTCGATGGCTTCTGTGAAGGAAAAGTTAGGGGAAGAGAAGGATTGTCAGCCCTTTGTAGACAAGAGAGAAGAGCGCCCATGAGTGAGTAGCCATCACCTAATGCATGGTGCAACTTAAATACTATATTGCCAGCTGCATTGCTATTTGGGTACTTTATAACATGAATTTCCCATAGTGGTTTGTCTTGTGGAAATCTTTTTGTTGCTAAGTTTGACAAATAGTCATCAAAGTACTCGTCACGTGATTCATTCGACAAATTGGAAGGGAAGATTGGAGTTTTAACATGGTCTTCAAGCTTCACTTCAACCTTTTTCCATTGTTTCTTTCCATTGTTTTCAATCTGTTTCCAAATTAAATAATTACTGTTCATGAAAAAAGTACATCATGTAAAGAGTGCTCCAAAAGAAACTTCAAACGTTCTCAAAAACATTTAGCCCACGTCCTATAATGATGCAATATTACCATAATGATCTAGTATAATGCTTAGATCTAAAACTTATCAAGTTTAGGGATATCATTCGATGAGACTAAATCGGCACTTTACAAGTTTTATGTGGGGCAAATATGGCCTATATGTTAGCCCATATAAGGGCATCATGTCATCAATTGAATGAAGGATGAGTAGTAATCTCATATTGGGGAATTGAGAAAATAAAATATAATATGTAAGTGTATGGTTCCACTTCTAATATTATCAAGGTCTTTTATGATAAAATTCAAAACCTAGCAATAGGTTGTTAAGTTGAGACAACATCAATATGGTTAGGAGTGGATGAGTTGCCCATCTCTCTGAATATCTAACAAGATCAAACAATCAGACCGACCAAAGGCATCAAGTGATATAATTTAACTCATTAGGATGCAGTTACTTAGTACTATATTCTAGTGATATTGTTTTCTAATATATCGTTTAATAAAAACACTCATTTTGGTGCAAAATAAAAAAAATTAAAACTTCATGACCTTGTTTGAAATGCACCCAAGAGTGTGAAGTGATAGTTTGCCCTATAAACTAAAAGAAATCTTATTTGGACTCAAAAATCGTTTCCTTAGTCGAGACGAATTCTACTGTTCTGAACATCCCATCTTTTATTTTTATTTTTTTAGTTTTTTTAAATGCATTATATATATATATATATATATATATATATATATATATATACATATTTTCACTAAAGAGGTGGAGAATAAATTTATTGAACCAGCATACATGAGATTTGAACTTAAGACTATCACTTACAAATGAACAAAATACGACTAGAGCATATTACTAAATAGTTTGACAGTGCAGTACTGTAAGACCTTTTACAACTGAAGAGGAATTTCATTGAACTTGTAATACTAGCGGCCACCTCACTTCTCTTATATCACTCTGTTGTAGGCAGATGCATGATGCTACTGTAGTAATGGAAAACAATCATGCTTTAACCCACTAACGCTATCGTTTGTAAAAAAAAAAAAAATTGAAATACCCCAAAATAGGACAATTTCTTAATCTTGGGACAAAAATAGGACAAACCGGCCATGCACACCATGCACAAAACCGATATTACTGAAATACCCACATATAAATGGGTTATTTGCTCCCAATTTTTTTATTTATCTCTCTCTACTCTCTCCCTTCCTCCCCCTCTCTCTTCTTTCACTTTCTCCCTCACGCACTCTCTCTCCCCTTCTCACTGTGCACACATGGTGCACTATCATACCGACCAACACAGTCCATATCGAAGCCACCACCAATTTTATTTTGTCCTCACGAGTCCGAAACACCTAGCCTTGTCACGAATCTCATCCCCGATCGTTGGGATCGAAACTCAAGCAGGCCACGAGTTTTCTGGCCATTTTCTCGCAACACATCAAACAACCGAGGCTCGAGACCACAACCATTGGACTTGCATCGAGGGTGGGAACAAAGCCCATTCATTAAATGTAGGTGTTTTGTTGGATGAATTTTTTAGGTTTTGCCCATTATATGTACACGACATGCATATGATATGCTCACAAATCTGAACCAACCCAAAAACCCAGATGAATTAATACTTAGAAGTTAAATTAAGGTTTGTGTTTCATGTTGAGGCTTATGGGTTGTACACGACATGTACATGATATGCTCACAGATCTGAGCCAACCCAAAAACCCAGATGAATTAATACTTAGAAGTTAAATTAAGGTTTGTGTTTCATGTTGAGGCTTATGGGTTGTACACGACATGTACATGATATGCTCACAGATCTGAGCCAACCCAAAAACCCAGATGAATTAATACTTAGAGAAGTTAAATTAGGGTTTGTGTTTCATGTTGGGGCCTATGGGTTGTGGAATAAATTTCAAGTTTTGACGTGCTACAAAACTGGGATGGAACAATTTCTAGTTCAAGTGTCCAATTGCAGAAATTTGTGAAATTTTTTCCGTAATGTGCATAAACCAAGAGCTCACAGCTCTCTTTTCGAAATGAGAACAATGACGTCATCACCTGTGACAATATATGCACACCAATGCACATGATATGCACACCAATGCACATGATATGCACAGAACTAAAGATCGAGCAATGGGCTGTTTTTCGCATTAATAAGAAACTTTAACAACAACCTATTGGTATAATGGATACAATTAAAACATACGTGTTACGTATATAAGGTTGCAGTGGCAGTTTGAAAAGTCTTATTACGTATATCAATCACCGCTCATACGTGCACGTGCAAAACATGATACTCGTTGTCGTTATTTCATGGACACGCATGATCCTTAACATCCTCTAATATTTTTCTTAATAGTTTTTTTTCGCCGAGGCCAACTAGGTTGTGGTCATACTCACTAAATTCCGGGGAAAAACATAGACGCATCATAACTAGTGAACATTACTGCTTCTTATATTAAGATGTTGCCATGCACACCATATGCACACCACATTCATATTACGGATTTTTTTTTACAAATTTATGCAATTGGACACTTGAATAAGAAATTGTTCTATCCCAGTTTTGTAGCACGTCAAAACTTGAAATTTATTTAACAACCCATAGGCCCCAACATGAAACACAAACCCTAATTTAACTTCTAAGTATTAATTCTTTTGAGTTTTTGGGTTGGCTCAGATCTGCGAGCATATCAAGTGCATGTCGTTACATACAATGGGCAAATCCTGAAAAATTCATCAAACAAAACACCAACGTTTAATGACTGGGCTTTGTTCCCACCCTCGATGCAAGTCCAGTGGTGGTGGTCTCGAGCCTTGATTATTTGCCGTGTTCCCAGAAAATGGCCGGAAAACTCTCGACCTGCTTGAGTTTCGATCCCAACGATCAGGAATGAGATTCCTGACAAGGCTAGGTGTTTTGGACTCGTGACGACGAGAAGAAATTGGTGGTGGCTTCAATTTGGACGGTGTTGGTTGGGATGACAGTGCACCGTGTGTGCACATTAAGAAAGGGAGAGAGAGAGTGTGTGATTGAGAAAGTGAGAGAAGAGAGAGGGAGGGATGGGAGCAAATAACTCAGTTATATACAAGGGCAATTAAGTCATTTCGAGGTGTAGGAAAATCCTACTTATGTACTTTTTTTTGGCATGGCATGTGCATGTCGTGTGCACATTTGAAATGTCCTATTTCTGTCTCAAGATTAAGAAACTGTCCTATTTATGGGTATTTTCCAAAAAAATATCACCCTGTTGTAGCGAACTGGCCCAAATGCATAGCCTTCCCTTAACCCTCATTGCGATCTAGTGACATTGTTGCATAAAAAAGTTGAAAAAAAATGCTAGATAGTTTTGTCACCAACACTACGATCTTATGATATTTATATCCACTTATATGTGATAGGTCGTAAGTTTGACTTGCTTTGATAGTTTATTGTGAGGATCAACATAAATATCCAACCTTCAAGTAAACTATTCAAACAAAATTTTCTTATGAAAAGTTGTTTAATAAGAAAGGAAACACAGAGAGAGAGAGAGAGCGTACCATGATAGAGGAGAAGCGTGGGTTGATGGGCAGGAACACGTTCTCGATCAATGACAGAAATTGAGAGTCATCAATTGGAATTTCAAATTCCAAAACACAAAGAATTGATATCGATAAAACAGAGCTGTTGAAATAGTGGCCAGTAGGGCTTACTGGCTCCAGTCCCTCTTCCCAAATCTCCATCTTGGTTTATGTTCGAATTTTGCTTCCTCTTTTTCTCCCCCAATTTAATTAACTTGGAGTCATAAAACTTTCATCAATTTGCACGATCGGCTATGCATTTATAGAATAAAGTGACCAGCAAACGGATGTCCATTATGATGTCAGTGTTAATAGCGTTGAACAGGTCCCATATAATTAGTTTCCTTGTCAATGTCAATTAATGCCGTTGAAATTTGGTACGTAAGGGGAGCTGTATAAGTAGGACCAAGATCCTCTCCTAATCACTTTCCACCTAATCCTCCTAATCCGGGATTCGGGCCGTTCAAATTTCATCCATCGGCTACAAACAGGGGACCACCTTTAAAGTGACAATAATTGTAGCCGTTTGATGAAAATTTGAACGGCCCGGATCCCGAATTAGGAGGATTAGGTGGAAAATGATTAGGAGAGGATCCATTTCCGTATAAGTAATACAGGTTAACGTCAAGGGGAGCTGTATAACTAATACAGGTTTATGTCAATTTTACGGTAAAGTGGAACTTTTTATCGACTCTGAACTTGAAACTCTCTATAGAGTCTTTGCCACCTCACAACTTTAAATTAATTTCTGTGTCAACATTATAAAATATTGAACAAAAAGCATTAGATGTCAGATGGAAAGTCTCACTTTTGGGAGAGTCTCCTAAGCATTTCTCAACAAATATAGTTTGCAAAAACTTTGCCGAGAATATTAGAGGAGTGCTTTTAACTAAAATTTAGTAAGAAGACAAATTATTCTCCAATGACAAAAGCTTAAAGAGCTCTTAAATTTAACCCCGGTCTGTTGTCCCCAATTCCATGTCCCTTTCCATGTCTCCTATACAATATTTCAACACATGTCCTCTAACTTAACTCTGTTAAACATGGTATCAACATTGTTACATTACCAGCGCCTCAGGCTCCGAGATGGCAGTCGTGAAGGAAAACTTAGGGAAAGAAAAGGATTGATAGACCTTTGTAGACAGGAGAGAAACGCGCCCACGAGAGATCGTACTCATCACCAAATGCATGGTGCAACTTGAATATTACATTACAAGTTGCATTGCTATTTGGGCACTTTATAACATTGATTTCCCACAGTGGTTGATCTAGTGGAAATCTTTTTTGTTGCTATGTTCGATATATAGTCATCAAAATACTCGTCTTATGATTCATTCGACAAGTTGGAAGGGAAGATTGGAGTTATAACATGGTCTTCAAGCTTCACTTCAAACTTTTTCCACCGTTTCTTTCCATTATTTTCAATCTATTTCCAAATTAAATAATTATTAATTGTTCTTAGAATGAATCATGTGAAGAGTAGTTCAAAAGAAACTTCAAACTTCCCAAATACTTGGATGTAGTACAATACTTAGGTCTAAAACTTATCAAGCTTAGGAATGGCACACGATCTAGCGGCATGTCTTTTTTATTTTACTGACAATGGTATGACGTTATAGACAAAATATGCTCCTGCACTTATTGGTTCGATATTTTATTAATGGAGAAATTTGGTTCACATCCTTCTTTTTTCTATTTCATTGATTAAAATCCTATTCATTTTCAATTTTTAATCAAGGTCCTTGGGTATTAATAACATCATTAATTATTTAAATAATAAAATATTTTTATTTTTAAATATATTCCTTTAGTGTTAAAAATGTTACAATTAATATATTTATATTTATGGCTAAATTTTTTTATCATATATTTTTATTTTTAGTTTGTACCTATTTTTAATTTGCAAATATTTTTTAATTTGTACCAATTTTCTTTTCATTTTTAATTTGTACCCATATATTAGTTTCCTTTTGTGCCCATATTTTTTAAAGTTTTATTTGTGTTTGTACCCATGTGTATACCGTCACGTGACATTGTATATTTAATCAATGATAGAAAAATTACATATGGTATATTTATGTTTTATGCCTAAACTTTGTATCATATATTTATATTTTTAGTTTGTACCCACTTTTAATTTGCAACATTTTTTTAAATTTATAGTATTTTCTTTTTAGTTTTATTTTGTACCCATGTATAAATTTCTTTTAGCGCCTATACCCTAATTTATTTATAATGTACCCATTCTTCTTTATTAATGTACCACTTTGTTATATGTGAAATGTACCAATATTTTTTTGTGAAATGTACCAATTTTTTTAACACTATGGGTACATTCTTTTGCCATTTATTATTTCTTATTTTTACATAGTTTTTATCCATTTATTCAATCAAAATGTTTGAATTTTTTTATTGTAACTGTTTCTAATAGTATTATAATTAGGGATTTTAAAATTTATAGGATTATAAATCTCATAAAATATCAAACAATTAATGTCAAAACTATAAAAATATAAATATTAATAGTAATATAATGAGGTGTACAAAGTCAAAGGACTTTGATCAAACTTTGAATACCATTAAGGTTTTAATCAAAGAATGTTAAGAATTAGGGACCGTATCCAAAGTATCCCTTTATTAATATAAGTGTATTTGTGTGGCTTAGCCCAAACTGCAATATAACGAGCAGAAAGATACTCTCTGACAACAAGAAGCGTCAACTCTGAAGATGAATTGACAACAAACCAAATCGTATTTATACTAACATGAATTTTGTGCTCAACACCATTAGCGAAGCTACCACAAACAACGTAGTAGATCCACGAGGAGCCAAGAACATACTAACTTAAAACTAAAATACTCACTAGGAGAGACTCACAAATAACCTCATTGATGAGGCACTTATTGACGAAATACTAAAAGGAAACAAATTTGAGCAATCCATATGAACAAGAAAGAGGAAGGTGAGGGGAAGGAGGAGAAAGGTTGCCACCAGCTTGAAGCTAGAGCAAAAGTCCGGCCGACTATGAATTTTTTAGATCTACGGTTTTGGTAGAGTTTCAAATGTCTGGCTGTTCTTCAGCGCTATTTTGCATAGGATTTCTGTCTGAGGCGTTGAATATCATATCGAGAGCGTTTTCCATGTACAACTTCAACTTTTGTGGATCAATGATGCCTTTTTTTTATTGTGAAGGCAAGCTTCACCTTTCCCATGTAACTTAGGATTGATAAAGTCAAGGTCCTGCAGGTCCATGTAAATTGTATTACCTATATCTGATAAAAAAATTTGTATTACCTAATATATATATATATATGTGTGTGTGTGTGTGTGTGTGTGTATAATATATCTTTACTATTATTAAGAAAACATATATATATATATGTGTGTATAATATGTCTTTACTATTATTAAGAAAACATACCTCACATAAATATTCATATATATATATATATATATAATATACAATAAATTCATTTACTCATTGAAGATCCAAAGATGTATTCTCTCATCATAAAAATGAAAAGTGTTTTATTTGTTGTTTTCGTTTTGCAAAACGATTCTTCAAGTAGCATTTTGTGAAAAACTACTAGAAAGCGAACAAGACAATCACAAAAACACTACACAGGCCTTGTTAATCAAACCAAACTTTAAGTTGCTATGTATCAGATTATGGAAACGGGACAATGAATATTGTTTCCAAAAAATTTTAGACTGTACATGTATGCATGATATAGTAATATCTGGTTTACCTTAGGTGTCCCAACTATCATAAAGTATAAGCCTTTAATTGGATGGTTTGCTAAAGACATTTGTTCCACCGGGCAAATCATATTTGTGATCACCATGCTCGAGTTCTTTAATGTGCTAAGGATGTATCTCGATGCTGCCTGCACCACCAGTAATAGTTTGGGTAAATTAGCATAGTAGCCCCTCAGGTTTGAAGTCTATTACAATCTCATACAACATCTTTAAAACATCTCACTTTCATACATTTACTTATCATTTTATTTCAATTTCATACAACCGTTACATTTTCCATCCATTGATCCGTTAAGTGCTGACGTGGCTGCCACATTTGTGCCACGTGGCTGCCAAATGTATGGCACGTGGCAAAAAAAATAATTTTTTAATTTTTAATTGAATCTTCTAAATTTAAAAAAAAAAAAAAAAAAAAAAAAACCATAGGTCGTCTTCCCCACCTCTCCCTTCCCCTTCCCCGCAACCCCCCCCACCCCTCTCCTCCACTCTCTTCACCTCCCCCAGCCGATCTCTTCTCCTTCCCTGCAACCCCCCCACCCCACCCCACCCCACCTAGATACCCAGATTTGTTCTAAAAAAAAACAAAAAAAAAGCAAAAAATTATTTTTTTGCCACAAAAAAAAAAAACAAAAGCAGAGGCCCTTTACACAAAAAAACCCAGAAACTTACACACCCCCTCTCCCAGACGACCCACCTCACCCCACCTCGCAAAGGCCCTTCCCGTCGCTCCTTCGCCCCCCCCCCCCCCCCCCGAGCGACTAGAAGCTTGCGCGACTTGTCACGCGACCCCTCCTCCGGGATGATAAGCTCCAACGACTCGCCCCCCCCCCCCCCCCCCCGGGCGGTCCTACGACGAGGAGTACGTGCTGAAGAGGAACTCTAGGGCTAGGGTTCTCAAGGCTGGGATGCCAGGTCGTCCTCACTCCAGAGCTTCAAGGTATGGTGGTTACTGTCCCTGAGGCCAAACTCTTGGATTTCTGTGTATGAATTGAGAAAATTGTTGTTCGATTTCATGATTTGAATATGTTGGAATGTTGTGGGTGGGGTTACAGATGAGAGAAGGGAGAAAGGCGGTGGGGGTGAATAGGAGAAAGGGCTCGGGGAAGGTGGGGGTGGGGTGGGTTTTTGGATGGGAGGGGAGGTGAAGAGAGTGGAGGAGAGGGAGAAGAGGGGTAGGGAGAGGTTGCGGGGGTGGTTCTGCGTTTTCTAAGTTTTTTTTTTTATTTTTAGAAGATTCAATTAAAAATTAAAAAATTATTTTTTTTGCCACGTGGCATACATTTGGCAGCCACGTCAGCACTTAACGGATCAATGGATGGAAAATGTAACGGTTGTATGAAATTGAAATAAAATGATAAGTAAATGTATGAAAATGAAATGTTTTAAAGATGTTGTATGGGGTTGTAATAGACCTCAAACCTGAGGGGCTACTATGTAATTTACCCTTATAGTTTTTATGTAAATGTTGTATATATGAAGTATATAGGCATTTTCCTAGGCTAGTTTGGTGCACATGATTGGATGGAATGAATATTAAATTTAAATTATGTTAACAAGAGAAATAATATAATTATGACCACCTAGAGAATTGAAGATGGATTATTCATGAAGAAAACTTGTTCATTCTAATCCTTCATAAAATATTAGAATTAGAAGGGATGAATTTTCTTCATAGCTAATCCTGTTCCAAATGAAAGTCATTAACATCCACTTTCAATATACCTTAAACTTTGAAAATTCTCTGTTTCAATCTAATGATGTGTACCGAACGAGTCCTTAATTACTAACCTCGTAGACCACTAGTGAAATAAATAGCTGAAGAATTTCATTTTTGCTTGATTTTTTTTTTTTTGTGTCTTCAGACGAAGTTAAGCACATTTGAGAATTCAATCAACTTGGGAATGGGAACATGCAAGAATGTAAAACGGTTTCCCCATGGGCTGTCGGGTTTGACCATTTGTTAAATCGACGTGTAAGACATGTACTTGGAAGACAGCAGACCCTTGGCCCCGGCAAACGGATGCGTTTTATATTGTCGGCGTGAATACCGTTGAACAATAAAATTTCTTCTTTATGAAAGGTCCCATATAATTAGTTTCTTGTTAGTGTTAATTAATACCGTTGAAAATTTGCATGCAAGGGGAGCTGTATAACGTTGTTTATTAAAAAGGGGAGCTGTATAGTGGGACTCTTAAAGTGAAACTTTTTATAGACTCTCTGCCGTTTCATAGTTTTACGTTAATTTTTCTGTCAATATTATAAAACATTAAACCAAAAACAAGAGATGACAGAAAGTTCATGGAGAATCCCACTTTTAGAAGAGTCTCCTTAGCATTTCTCTACAAATATAATTTGTAAAAACTTTGCCGACAATATTTAAAACATCTTTAATGGGCTCCGTATATGTGCTCTTAACTAAAATTTAGAAAGAAGTTGAAAAATTCATCTCCACTCCTACTTCTTATCATGCTTTTAGAATGACAAAAGCTTAACGAGCTCTTAAATTTAACCCCAGGTCTGATGTCCCCAATTCCATGTCCCTCTCTTCATGTCTCCTATATAATATTTTCACACGTATTCTCTAACTTAACCTTGTCAAACTCAAGGTCAACAGTGTTACATTACCAGCCTCAGGCTCCGATGGCAGTCGTGAAGGAAAAGTTAGGGAAAGAGAAGGATTGATAGGCGCCCCTTGTAGACAAGAGAGAAAGGCGCCCACGAGAGAGTAGTCATCACCTAATGCATGGTGCAAATATTACATTACAAGCTGCATTGCTATTTGGTTACTTTATAACATGAATTTCCCACAATGGTTTGTCTTGTGGAAATCTTTTTGTTGCTATGTTTGAGATATAGTCATCAAAATACTCAGTCATATGATTCACTCGACAAGTTAGAAGGGAAGATTGGAGGTATAACATGGTCTTTAAGCTTCACTTCAACCTTTTCCAAAACTTGTGAGACCGTACGTGTGTGCATGATATAGTAATATGTGGTCTACCTCAGGTGTTCCAACTACCATAAAGCATAAGCCTTTCATTGGATGATTTGCCAAAGACGTTCCACCGGGCCAATCCTATTCGTGATCGCCATGCTCGAGTTCTTTAATGTGCTACGGATGTATCTTGATGCTGCACCTGCACCACCAGTAGCATTATAATTTTTAAATAAATGTTGTATATGTGAAATATCACAGGCATTTTCTTAGACTGGTTTGGTGCTCATGATTGGATGGAATGGATATTAAATTAAAAGTATGTTAAAAAAAGAAATAACATAACTATTACCATTTTTTTTTAATAATCGATATTATCTACACTAAGGGAATGGGGTGGGCTGAACCTCATAATAGGCTAACAATAATGTAGTTCAAATTTGCCTGTGGTGTGAATTGAAGCTGGATTACTCATTAAGAAAACTTGTTCATTCAAATCCTTCCTAAAATAGTAGGATTAGAAGGGATGAATTTTCTTCATAGCTAATCCTGTTCTAATCCCTTTCAAATAGAAATCATATATTAACGTCCACCTTCAATATACCTTAAAAATTAACGAGTCCTTTATTTACTAACCTCGTGGCCTCCAAACTTTTTCAGCATCTCCAATAGCCCGCTAATGAAATAAATAGTTGTAGGATTTCTTTTCTTCTTGATTATTTTTTGTGCCTTCTAGACGAAGTCATGCGCATTTGAGAATTCAGTCAACTTGGGAATGAGGACCTGCAAGGATGTAAAGCGATTCCCCATAGGCTCTTGCTGTCGAAAATTTGATCATTTCTTCTATCGACGTATAATTAGGGGTGGAAAAAATTCCCAAAATTCCCAAACCAAACAAAAAAAATACCGATCCCAAACCAAAAATGTCCCAAACCGATTTTCCCCAAAATTTCGGTATTCCCAATCTGAAAAAATACCGAAATTTCGGTATGGGAATCGGGATTGCCTTTCCAATATTTCGGTATTCCCATACCGAACCGAAAATATATATTTTTAATTATTATATATATTATTTTTTTAATTATAATTAGAATTAATTTGAACCGTTGGATTGTTTCAAATTAATGTATGTCGTCCATCTATTCCTTGTATATATTCTCGTTTAAGCTTACCATCAAGAACTTGAAGGGTAAAATGCATAGTTTATCGCCCATTTTGAATTTAGTTAAGACGATTGGTTGAATGCATTTTTAAGCGGGAATAGATCAAAGTTTAAGCAAGTTATTTCTAGACGAGCCACGTATAGATATGTTATGTCAGTTCATGTTTTTTTTTTATACTTTTGCAGGCTATTTCTAGACGAGCCACATATAGATATAGTATAATTCTTTATATATACTTGCCACTCCATTACCTACTTGAATTGAAGCTTAAGGAGATCGGTTTGAATTGAGGCTTTTCAAGGTTAGTACTATATCTTCATTTTTGCATTCAGATGTTTGTGTTGTTTATGTCGTATGAACATTAGTTAGATATGAATAAATATGAATTCTCTTTATAAATTGATATGACTATTTAATTGTGTTTCCTCTTTATGAATAAATACGAATTCTCTTTAATTCTGTTTAATTGTTTCCTCTTACTTTGCACATATTGAATATGTTAATGTTCTTGCACTTGAATTGGATCCTCTTATTTTAGTCCAAAAGCCCAAAAGCCCAAAACCGTTTCGGGATTCCCGATTTGTCCCGAAATCCCGAAACTATTTCGGGATTCCCAAAAATTTGGTTTGGGATCGGTATTGAAATTGGGATTCCCGAAAATTTCGGTTTGGGAATCGGGACAAGGGTTTCGGTATGGGATCCCATACCGAACCACCCCTACGTATAATTCCCAATGATCCTTGTATTTAGTAAGACCTGTAAGAGTGAAGATAAAGCTAAGGATCCAAGTGAAGATATATTAAGGATCTAGCTATTGCCACTTATCATAAGATAAGATAGGGAGTTATAAGGATTGTTACAAAGTTGTTATAGGTTGTTAAAAGTGGTTAAGGAAGTTAGAAAGAATATTATCCATAGTCTTAGGTTCTATTAGAAGTAGGGATGGGCAACGGTTATGGCGGGCGGGTAACCGCGGTTATTTATCCAAAAGAATATTATCCATAGTCTTAGCTTCTATTACAAGTAGGGATGGGCAACGGTTATGGCGGGCGGGTAACCGCGGTTATTTATCCATAACCGTTTATTCTCTTACCCGCATAACCGTTTACCCGTTGGGTAATTGCCTAAATGGTTATACTCATACCCATAACCGTTTATAAACGGTTAACCATACCCATAACCGCGTACCCATTTAACCGTAACCGTTTAATACCCATGTACCCGTTTACCCGTTTACCCATTTATCATTTTTAACTCGTCTATACTTTCTTTTTTTACCATTTATCATTTTTTCACCCGTCTACGTGTTTTTTTAACAACTTGAAAATTAAAAAAAGAAAAATTTGTCGTAATTTTCTTTTTCTAACAATTAAACACCGTTATAGGTACATTCATCATACATTTCCACATTTTAATTTTTTAAGTCCTTATACCATTCCAATAATTGAAATAATAGTTTACGGACGATATTTTTAACAGTTAACAATGAAGGTAATATAAAATTGGCTAGGTATTCTTGGGTTACGAAAACTATTAAAAGACAGTATTCTTTGATTATTTAACTCAGAATGTAAAGTATTAACATAATATATATAATGGACCATGAAATCATGCACTATAGTTAATAGCATTGATCTAAGTTTTGTCCGATAGGGAATATGGTTTGTGTTAATTTTACATATATAAAATAAAGGGTTTATATCACAAATGGTCCCTGAAATTGACCCCATCAATCATGATGGTCCCTGAAATTGAAAATCGATCAATGTAGTCCCTGAATTTTAACTCGCGAATCAATGTGGTCCTTCTGCTAGTGTTCCGTCCAAATTAACTTTAAAAAAAGGTTAGAGAACCAATTTTTCATGGTAAAATGATAAAAAATAACCCTGTTACTTATAATTTTACTTACTACCTCTCTTTTCTTTTTTCCATCTTCACTTTTCTCTCCATTTTTTCATGGATTTGGTGCTAAAACTAAAATAAAAACAAAAAAAAGTGGTTCTCTAACCTTTTTTTGGTCATTTTACTATGAAAAATTGGTTCTCTAACCTTTTTTTAGTGTTAATTTGGACGTAACACTAACAGAAGGACCACATTGATTCGCGAGTTAAAATTCAGGGACTACATTGATCGATTTTCAATTTCAGGGACCATCATGATTGATGGGGTCAATTTCAGGGACCATTTGTGATATAAACCCTAAAATAAATGGGTAAACGGTTACCCGTTTAAAACCGCGGTTAATACCCATAACCGCCCATTTAAATTTCGCGGGTAAACGGTTATACCCATAACCGTTTATTTATCTAAACGGTTACCCATAACTGTAACCGTTTAATTTAAACGGGCGGGTAACCGCGGTTACCCATAACCAATGGGTATTTGCCCATCCCTAATTACAAGCCATGTAATAAACCAAAAGTGTAAGATTATTTCATCATCAAGAAATGTAATTTCCTCTTCCAAAACTCTCGAGCTCTCTCTTTTCTGCTATCTTTACAGTTCTTACTTCAAATTTTCAAGCTTCTTCTTCAATCTTCACAAAGCCATTGTTGTGTTATGCGCTTTACTTAAGATTTGGTTCATCTCTTGCATATATAGTCGAGCGCAAATATGGTGTTTGGCGAATATAACATTACCTAACGCATGGTGCAACTTGAATATTACATTAGCATCTGCAATTCTATTTGGGTACTTTATAACGTGAGTTTCCCACAATGGTTTGTCTTGTGGAAATCATTTTGTTGCTATGTGTTGGAGTGGAAAAATTCAGGTACTCCAATTCACCAACGAGTAATCTTGAAACCATGTTGAGAAACTCACGACACAATCTTCGCTTGCCATCAATGAGAGCTGGGGTCTGCAAGAAGACACTCCCGATGCTCAAGTCAGTGTTCATTTAAGATGATTGCAAAATATAGAACGATCTCATACCTCTCTCCCCTCCCCCATGTTGGTGGGATTGTTCGCCTTTTATAGGCATTCAAGTCTTGGCTCCAAGTCCCACTTTCCTTCAATTTCTCCATGTTCCACATTCCATGGAAGTATTTGATCAGGCTCCTATATTTTAGCCTCACTCCCCATGTTTAGCATTCCAATGGCTTCTTTAGTGGAGGAGTAATTTTTGGCTCCCACATTGCCCCCTTTTTTTTTCTGCAAACACATAGCATTCAGGGTTTGTAGAGAAAAAATGTTTCTTTGCAAAAATTCATTCGACTTGGGGTATCATCATGAGTTTAGCCTTCAGCCACGGTCATATAGTCTTCGACCATAATTTTGGCCTTTGGCCACTGTCATATTGGTCTTCGACCATGAGTTTTGGGTCTTCGACCTTTGGTCTTGAGCCTTCAGCCCTTGTTAGGTCTAGGTCTTCAACCCACAGTCTCATAATATCTTCAATCACCAATTTATGTAGTTATAGCATGCCCCCAGAATAATTGAAATTTGAATAATATCAATATTACTAATGAGCATGTGCCAGATAAAAACTCTTATCTTTTGGGCAACTTCGTTGTTGTCCAAGCGAATTCAGTGCATTTCATTTTCTTTCACGCCTTAAGTGCTTGCCGATAAATGACATTTCATTTTTCTTCATAGCTTCTTACTTGATCATGCTTGTGCATTATTAACCCTATACGTGTTTTCGATATGCAACCAATTTTTTGCCTTTTCTTGATTGGCGTAGGAGCTGCACTACTACAATATTAGCTTTAGGTGTCGGACGATCCTGGCGGTTAATAAGTCATTCTGACGGATAAAAGATATCCGACACATAATTTATTTACTGTCAGATTAAAGTTACTTTCTGTCGGATATATCCGACATAAATTACTGGCGGATTTAACCGCCATAAAATTATTATAACCCTCAGTATTTTTGAATTCTTTTTTTTTAATATTTTTAACATATTCTGGCGGTTTCTAAGTTAATGGTGGTGGTTATAACCGACAGAAATTGACTATTTTATTATTTTAAAATGTTACATTGATTAAAAATAAATAAATAAATAAACAAATGGTTTAAATTTTTTTTTTTCACTCACGGTCCCGTTACCTAATCTCTGAATGTTTTTTTTTTATTTTTTTATTTTTTACACATGCTATCTCGGAGTATATACAAACATATTTGACGGTTTGATCGTTGAAACTAGTTTCGTAGAATGCATATCCTATCAAATTGATAGATTTAACAAACACTTAAGAGTTAATGTTATACTTCCATTAAGTATAAAAAATTATCCACTAGTGTAAATATTTTAAATTGAAGATCGAATTCGTTCAATGCATTCTTATAGGGTCGAGGAGTGTAGCTGTAAAAAATCATCAAAATCGGAGCTAAAATAACCGTTAAATTGTGATTTTTTGTTTATAACCATCGAAAAATTTTGTTTCGTTACCTAATCTCTGAATGTTTGTTTTTTACGATTTTTTACATATACAATCTCGGAGTGTGTAAAAATAAGTTTGACGGTTGGATCGTTGAAAAAAGTTTCATAGAATGCATATTGCATAAAAAATGTAGATTAAACAAACACTTGAGTTAATATTATACTTCAATTAAGTATAAAATAAGATTTTGTGGTATCCACTAGTGTAAATATTTTAAATTGAAGATCAAATTTATTCATTACATTCTTATAGGGTCGAGGAGTGTAGCTATAAAAATCATCAAAATCGGAGCTAAAATAACCGTTAAATTGTGATTTTTTGTTTATAACCATCGAAAATTTTTGTTTCGTTACCTAATCTCTAAATGTTTGTTTTTTACGATTTTTTACGTATGCAATCTCGGAGTGTGTACAAATAAGTTTGACGGTGTAGATCGTTGAAAAAAGTTTTGTAGAATGCATGTTGCGTCAAAACGGTAGATTAAACAAACACTTGAGTTAATATTATACTTCAACTAAGTATAAAATAAGTAGTGTAAATATTTTAAATTGAAGATCAAATTTATTCATTACATTCTTATAGGGTTGAGGAGTGTAGCTGTAAAAAATCATCAAAATCGGAGCTAAAATAACCGTTAAATTGTGATTTTTCTTTTATAACCGTCGAAAACTTTTGTTCTGTTACCTAATCTCTGAATGTTTGTTTTTTACGAGTTTTTACGTATGCAATCTCGGAGTGTGTACAAATAACTTTGACGGTTGGATCGTTGAAAAAAGTTTCATAGAATGCATATTGCGTCGAAACGGTAAATTAAACAAACACTTAGAGTTAATATTATACTTCTATTAAGTATAAAATAAGATTTTGTGGTATCCACTAGTGTAAATATTTTAAATTGAAGATCAAATTTATTCATTACATTCTTATAGGGTTGAGGAGTGTAGCTGTAAAAAAATCATCAAAATCGGAGCTAAACTAACCGTTAAATTGTGATTTTTCGTTTATAACCGTCGAAATTTTTTGTTTCGTTACGTAATCTCTGAATGTTTGTTTTTTACGATTTTTTACGTATGCAATCTCGGAGTGTGTACAAATAAGTTTGACGGTTAGATCGTTGAAAAAAGTTTTGTAGAATGCATGTTGCGTCAAAACGGTAGATTAAACAAACACTTGAGTTAATATTATACTTCAACTAAGTATAAAATAAGATTTTGTGGTATCCACTAGTGTAAATATTTTAAATTGAAGATCAAATTTATTCATTACATTCTTATAGGGTTGAGGAGTGTAGCTGTAAAAAATCATCAAAATCGGAGCTAAAATAACCGTTAAATTGTGATTTTTCTTTTATAACCGTCGAAAACTTTTGTTCCGTTACCTAATCTCTGAATGTTTGTTTTTTACGAGTTTTTACGTATGCAATCTCGGAGTGTGTACAAATAAGTTTGACGGTTGGATCGTTGAAAAAAGTTTCGTAGAATGCATATTGCGTCAAAACGGTAGATTAAACAAACACTTAGAGTTAATATTATACTTCTATTAAGTATAAAATAAGATTTTGTGGTATCCACTAGTGTAAATATTTTAAATTAAAGATCGAATTTATTCATTACATTCTTATAGGGTCGAGGAGTGTAGTTGTAAAAAATCATCAAAATCGGAACTAAAATAACCGTTAAATTGTGATTTTTCGTTTATAACCGTCGAAAACTTTTGTTCAATATCTGAATGTTTGTTTTCTCATCCCCACTCTTTCCCCTTTTAACTACAGTAGAAAGGCTGATTTACCCTTGATGTGCACCCGTTGCCCTGCTGTGGACACGTTCATCCCGTTTCTTCTTCTTTTCGCTTATCTAGCTTTTTTTGCATAGTAAAAGTAGCCTTTCTCTCCACCTGTCGATAATCCCATTTCTCCTTCCTTTCCCCCATGTTGCTTTTTTTTCACACTGTAAAACCACGCCTTCTCTCCACCTGTCAATCATCGATGCATTTTGTTTCCATATTTCCTTTGCTTTTCACTTTACTCTTTCGCATATCTTCTTCTCCCTGTATTTCTCTGCTTTTTTTTTTTTACCTCTGCATTTTTCTCGGTCAGGATTCTCAGCCTCAGTTGTGCTCCCTTCCTTTCTCTTGCAAAAGGTAGCTTCTATCGCTCATCTCCTGACGGTGTGGGTGTTTAAATTTTAATTTATTTTTTATTTTTTATTTTTTGATTTTGTATTTGCAGCTGCGTTTTAATTTTGGTTTTCTGGAATCTTGTTAATCCTATTGGACAATCCAAGAGACCATGGATCGCAATCTCAGTAGCTCCACTTAACCAATCCTAGTCGTCCACTAAAACCTTATCAACGCTCCAAAATCTCCCTCCACACCTTTTCAAAACAAACACAAAATTTACATTTCCCTCCACCCACACACCTACTATATATACCCCCAAAATCCAACTTTAAATTCCTACCACTTTCCTATTTCCAATTTCCCCAGTTTTCCCGAGGAACAAGTAGATCCCAGGACACTTAGAACCATCCCTCTCAATTTTCTCGATGGCACGCACCAAGCAAATCGCCCGGAAATCGACGGGAGGCAAGGCCCCAAGGATGTAGCTGTCCACCAAGGCAGCCTGGAAGTTTGCTCCAGCGACCAGAGGAGTGAAGAAGCCTCACCGCTTCAGGCCGGGAACTGTGGCGCTGATAGAGATCAGGAAGTACCAGAAGAGCACCGAGCACTTGATCCGCAAGCTGCCATTCCAAAGGCTGGTAAGGGAGATCGCCCTGGACTTCAAGACCGATTTGAGGTTCCAGAGCAGCGCCGTGGCGGCGCTCCAGGAGGCGAGGTTTCAGATGGTGAATGCAGGGGATATAGAAAATGCAGAAATATTTTTTGAGATCGAGCTCCGGCGAGGTTTCAGATGGTGAATGTAGGGATATGGAAAATACAGAAATATTTTTTTATTATTATTAATATTTGTTATGTCGGTTTTATCCGACAATAATGTTTTATTATAATAAATGTTCTGTCGGTTATAACCGACAGAAATCCTGGCGGTTTTTGTATTTTCTGTCGGTTTTATCCGGCATAAATTCTTTTAGTTATTTATTATAAATATATATCCTGTCAGTTGTAACCGACAGTATTTCTGTCGGTTTTTGAATATTTTCTGTCGGAAAATTCATTTCCTAACACTGGCAAATCTGTCGGTTATTATATCCGCCACTGCATCCATTTTCTCTTAGATTTTAAGCAAAATCCGACAGTAATATACGTTTTTTGTTGGTTTTTGGACCGCCAGTTATAGATAATTTTGTAGTAGTGCTGGTCACATTTTTTGAGTTTCTCTTTCGTCCATTCCAGCATCTCTTCTATATTAAGAAGTCAAGACAATTCGCGATCAATGCCATTTGAAATATTACAACTGCAAAACATTGACAATCAAGATCAAGTAAAAATGTAAAAATGTAAAAATGAGAAAATATAATATGCCTGCCTCATGAGGCATGACATAGGAAAATGCGAAATGTGTTCTTTAACACTGTAAAGTCTAGTTTTTATTGTTTGGCTTCCTTGTCAATGTTATAAGGTGTACCACACATACTCTAGTTAGATTTAGGGTTTAATTGCTTCTCTGGGATCTTACTGCTGGAAATATCACTTCAAGAGCTTAATTTCTCTCATCAAATGTTTGTTCATACATATGCATTCATGCCATTATTTCCAGTTCATTATGTCTAATGGTTTTGTCTAGTCAAATCTTCTCGATGTTTTCACGCGAGCTGGGCACACACTTTAAGACAACTTACATGGGCTTTCTGACAGTTTTTTCCCAATAGTGCTTTTCAACCATGGATCTTTTCTAATTGCTTTTGCACATGACACGTGATCTTTCCATCCTATCTCATTGTCTGAAACATAAACCCACTATAAAAGCACAATCTAGGATTTCATTTCAGATTGGCTAGGTGATTTATTTTTGAGAATGATTGCTTTTAACTGGGAGCCGCTCCTTTGTTCTTACTAGAAAACTCTAGCCACAAAATCACATTCATGCACTAAATACCCAAATCATTGCATATTGGGGCTGCATTGTTTTTGTGATTTTGATCTTTGTTTTAGGTCAAGCTTCTCCAGTTTCAAATCTTGGAGCTAACCTCTTTTTGGATTCGCGTCAGTTTCATCTTTCAAGTGTTTGACTGGTGAAACTAACTAGATATCGAATCTTGATTTGCATCAACTTCATCATAACATCATTTGCATAAGTTGATTGGATTTTCGGTGCCGCATGGTAAAAAGCTCAGGAAGAGCTGCCACTTCATGAAGACCAAATGAGTTCATCTCGTGTAAAGCAAGGTTGCACAAAGGTAAAGTTACTCCGTAGATATGGATCTAGGAATTGAGCTTGTGTAGTCTTTTTAAGAATCTTGTTTTTCCCTAGTGTATTGGACTCAGTGTTCTAAAAGTCGGCCTAGGCGGCGCCTAGGCGGTGGGCGGCGGGTTGCCGATCCGATTAAGCCCAAATCGTTGTATAAGTCGGAAAACCCATTCGACAGCGCCTAGGCGAGAATCTAGGCGGGCTAGGCGGAATAGGCGGGGCTAGGCGGCTGGAAGATCTTCCTGGGCGGTTGATTTTTTCTGGAAAAATAATAGTAGCCACTATGAAAGCATGAAGTTCGGCGACGACAGAGAAGAACTGGAGAAGATAGAAGGTCAATGCAGCAAATGAGAAGACGATGAATGTTAAAAATAATATAGGCTTACGACGTCGTTTCCTTATAGCAAGTGGATGCCAGCATATTCCCATTCTCCAAAGTTAAATGGACTTGAAAATTAATGGACATTTTGACCCAACCAAAAACGTCCAGTACGAATCTAGTAATACAAAAAATGATAATGGGCTTTTTCATTTCTAATTTTTTATTAGAGTAAGAAGACTTGCAATAAGTTTTTAATATATTTGCTATTTTTAAGTATAAGAATGTAATTATTCATATGTTTTATGATAAATTTAATTAAAATAAGGGAACCACCCAACCTACTACGTGGGATTTTTACTTTTACTTTTTAAAAATTAGATATAATCATTTAAAATATCTTAAGTTATATAGCATATATGCTTAATGTGTTTTTAAATTTTGAACTTGTTAGATACTCTTTTTATATTTTATCATTCTTTTATTATCTTATTAATGGATTTCATACAAGTATAATTTTTTATGTGTCAATACGCACTTATTTACAAGATATACAAGAAATTTACCTAAATCCGCCTAGGCTGCCTAGGCGCCCGCCTAGATCCCGCCTAGCCGCCTAGGCGCTAGGCGCCAGTCCGCCGCCCGACTAGCGCCTAGCGTTTTTTAGAACCTTGATTGGACTTAGTGGAGAATCCCCAGTTTTTTAACCTAGAGGTGGGTTTTTTTGGCCAAAAACATCTCGTGCAATTTATTGCTTTACTAGCTTACTTATCTTTGTTTGGCTTATGATATATACTTATCATAATTCACAAATAGATAAGTCCTTGCAACTAAAATGTGCACTAAACTGGATCTTAGTTAACTAGGAACATTTCAGTAAACTGAACTTTAATTTGACTTCTTCCGTTGTGAGTAAACTAACATGTATGAGCTTAGTTGTTGAGCGTTGCTTACTAGTCAGACAAGCACATATATAGACTTTAAAATTGCAAGTTATTCGACCTGGTACCAATTTCAATTGGTATAAGAGTCGTGTTCTAGATATACATAGAGTGGTATCTAGGAGCTAATGGTATTGGGTGGATTATCACTATGGATCGTGATCGTGTTGTAGGATCTTGCAACTCTCCTCTGTTCTTTAATGGAACAAACTATGCTGCATGGAGTGAGAAATTTCAAATCTTTCTGGAAGCACAAGATCTAATTGATGTAGCTTATCTTACTTTTGAATTGAAGGCTCATTCGAGGACAGTTAATGAAGAGTCTGTGGTAAAGGCCAAAAGTGAGTAGACACAAGGGGAGATTAATTCTGCTATTGCTAATAGAAAAGCATGGAATGCCATTGTTTATACCATCTGACCAACTTAATTTGCACATATTCATTATTACACTACAGCAAAACAAGCATGTGACAAACTTCGAATTCTACATAAAGGTGACAAACAAGTGAGGGATCTTAAACTCCAACTAACTCTTTCAAAGTTTAAAGATTTAAGAATGTTGGAGTTTGAGACCTTCTCGGTCTTTTATGAGAAAGTTGAAATGTTAACTAATGAGGCATTGGGGGTTAGGAAAACCTATTGATGAGACAACAATTGTCCAAAAAATCTTGAGGACCTTGCCCAAGAAATTTCATGCAAAGAAGGTTGTTATACAAGAATTTCACGACTTGAATGAGATTAAGGTTGGAAAGTTGGTTAGCAAACTTATCACCTATAAGATGAAGCTGGACTTGGATGAAGGTGAATCCAAGAAGAGAAAAGAGGTTTCTTTTCAAAGTGTTAGACAAATCTCAAACAATGGATGAATCATGTGATCAATCCCCTGATGACGATCTTGCCTTATTTGTCAAACAATTCCGAATGATTCTTAAGAACAAAGGAAAAGATGTAAAAAATGGTTAGGGAGTCAACAAGCAATTCTCTCGATCAACATCATGATAGGCTCAATGCTGGACATAATCAAGGGAGGTTTGTTGATAAGAGGGACAAGTCTTCTTCAAGTGTAACTGGACCATGTTTCGAATGTGGTGGAAGAAGACATCGTGTTGCTGAATGTGAAAACAACAGAATGTCCAGTAACAAACGAGACAAAGCCATGATGGCCACAAGGTGTGACAGTCGAGATGGAGATTCTTTTGGTCTAACAAGTCATCAGAAGATGAAGAAAAGGTTGTTGCCTTTGTTGCATCTGTAAAAGAAACCTCTACTAGAGACAATGATGTTTTGAATGTTTCTGAAGATGTAATGCATCTAACATGTATGACTCTCTGTTTGATGAGACTTGTGTTTCAAAATTGGAAAATATGAAGCTGATCGAGAAGGTGTCTGAGCCGCAAGAAGAAGTTGTGTCTCTCCGTCTAGTCAGAACAAAGTTGAATGAGAAAGTTACTTTTCTTGAAGGTCAACTTCATAGACTGAATGAAATGGCTCTTATCTGCATTGATGAAGGTGAAAGAGATGATCTGATTGCCTTTCTTGAAGCTCAAGTTCAAGAATTGATGATATCTCAAGAAAGATTACTACAACAAGTTCATGAGTTGAAGGTCAATAACGAATGCTTCACGAGGTCAACTTGAAGCTATCATTTGAGTTGAATGAGGCTGTGTACAAATTGGATTATTTGACTCTTGATGCTGAAAGATTCAACAATATCCATGTGTTGAAAGTCCATATGATGCCAATAATGCTCTTGTTTTTGTTGGAAGTGGTTCATGTTCAAAAAGCATAAACTCTCAGGTTGTGGAGGAATCTTTGTCTGTGACTCCTATGGTCAATACATCTTCAAAGACAAGATTTATTCCCACGTGTTATCATTGTGGTGAATTTGGTCATATTCGACCTAGGTGCATAAAACTATTCTAAAAAAGGAAGAATGACTTGAAAAGTAAAGTTGATCGACTAGTTATGGAAGTCAACATAATGGCTCAATTGGTTGATTCTTCTAGCTCTGGCAAGGTCAAGTCATGTTCTAGTCATCCTCAAAGGATTTCTGATAAATGTCTGGTAACTCATTGTGCCCCTTATGTTCCTAAACCAGATGTTTGGTACTTTGATAATGGATGCTTTTGTCATATGACTAATGATAAAGAGGCATTTCTGTCACTTGCACGCTAACGGCAATATGATTGAGTATGGTAGAGGTTGCATCGCCCACTTTACTGGAAAGGGTACTGTCAAGATTCCTAAACTTCCCCAGCTTGAAAATGTATGTTATGTGGCTGGGTTGATGACAAACCTTTTGAGCATCAGCCAACTATGTGATGATATTGCTGATGAAGTTCATTCTCAAAGAAATGTTGCAATGTTATTAGTAAAGATGGAAAGAACATGATGGTTGTTTCAAGATCAAGGCGTAATTACTACTCTCTTGTCATTCCTAAAAGTGGTGAGCATACAAACTGGAATAAAGAAACCAATATATCTTGGGTTGTAAGTGGGCAACCATATCTCTTATTCTTTCAATGTTATTTGTGTGAATTATGCAACTTGGAAAAACACTCTATGATGTCTCACATAGGAGTCACCTACTTTGGAATTTCTGAAACTCCTCATTTCGTTGAAATGATCTCAAGCAACCCAACTCTAATGGTGTTTCATGGGAAGATGAAGAGAATCTCGATTGCTAGTTGCATTGAAAATCAAAGGTATGTTTCTCTCTATCATGCAATTGCAAATTTGGACTTTGTCTTGTTTCCTTGTGATATTCGGTTATGGATGTTGTATCAGTTGAACTAGGGGTGGGCACGGGCCGGGCCCAAATTTGAAGGGACCGGACCGGACCCACTTAGAAAGGAAACGGGTCGGGCCGGGCCGGATATTACAAATCTCATCACTGGAACTGGACCTAACCCGGGCCGGTTCGGGACGGGTCCACTGGTCTTTTTTTTTTTTCGGTTTGGATCTCCTCCGGGACTTGCTCCTATCGCTCATCCTCCAGATATTTGGCATTGCTGGAGCTCACCGGATTCTGCAAAAAAGATCTAGAAATTGTCTAGGGTTAGAATCAGCTCTATTCCTTCACCAAATTAAATCAAAACCCTTCAGAAAAGCGTGTGAAGGAAATAACCTTTCTTGGCTTGCAACAAATGTCGGCTGATAGAAGCCAGAGATTCAAAGACACCATCTGCAGCCACACATACAGAAATGAAAAAGTTCAGAGCTTTGCTGAATCTAAGCTTATTTGAATCAAAACCCAGCAATATACAACATATAAATACATATATATAATTTTAGATGTTAAATTTGGCAGTACCTGAAATGAAAGTTTGAGAGGAAGAAGAAGCAGGAAGACCCAGAAAAAGGAAGAGGATTGGGTTTTCTCTGTCATCACTACCAACCTCTTCGCCCTCTACACTCTTCTTCCAGCTATTACGACTTCAAATCTATCCCCGGAAAAACCATGTTCACCCAAACGCGCCTCGATTCTCTGTCGCGGGAGCCAAAGCGTCTCAAATCCTCATCCGGGTTTTCTCCCTCCAAACTCCTCTTCAACCGCCCTGCCTCCTCCTCTATTCCACAACCACAACAACCAATCTCCCTTCCCGCCACCGCTGAGTCATCATCAACCTGCCCAGCCCTCATTGTCGACTCGCAGGAAAACGAAGTCTGACTCGTCCACGGCCTCATGGCCTGCGCAGCATCCGTCCAGCAGAATATCTTCAACCTCGCCAAAGCTCCGGTGACCCAGATGGGCTACCTGGCAGGTTCACAAGTAGGCGTTGGCGCTCAGGTAAGAGAGGAGAAATATGAAGTTTGAGAAGATGATGGAGATTGGAGTGGGTGACTAAATCTGGAAGTGGAAACCTGGACACACGGGACATCGACTAGGGTAGAATTAACGGTTGAGATTAGATGATAAGGTATCCATTTAATCTCGACCGTTCATTATTATTAGAAACGGGTCGGTCCGGGGCCCTGTTTTTCCAAGGATTAGGAATCGGCCCGCCTCATATTTGACAGCGCCCCGCCCCGTTCCGCCCCAGCCTGTTTACTCTCTACAATATTTGGAACCAGCCCGTACCCGCCCCGAACTACATTACCAGCCCCGACCCGTGGTTCCTCTACCCGTTTGCCCACCCCTAGGTTGAACAACTTTGGTGTGAAACTATTGGCCATTTATTTTCATTGTGATCGTATGTGTGAAATTATTTTTTTGGAATGTCCCCATCTTGCATTTAACCATAAATCATTTTGGAACTCAATTTCATTTCATTGGAGTGTTTAAGGAAAGAAAGGCATGTGCTTTAATCTTAGTGTCATTTGAGAAACAGCTAACTAACTATCCCATAAGCACTTTCGACCATCAGTGGCATGAAAATCTTCAATGGTCTGTTGCACTTTGTGCCATCAACTGAACAAGTTGAAAAGCTATGCTTCCAATTTTTTTTACTGCATGTGTAGTTTAATTAGTTGTATGTGACTAGACAATCTTCTCATCAGTCAATTCTGTTGTTTTTGTTTTGCATCTCTTAACTATCATACATGGGTGATATTTTGTGGATTAACCTTGAATAATATTTCCACTGTGATGTCGAAGGTTCTCCCTAGTTTGGTTGATAGTCTCTGAAAAATTATTCTTCCATTTACCAAAAACTTATATTGATTGTGGGGTTAGGCTTACTTTGGTCTTGATTGAGTTGTAGTGACTATACTTCATAAATTGAGTTGAAGTATCATTTCCAGTGCAAAACACACCTGTTTTTATCTTGCTTTCTTGATCAATGCCTCACAAAAGAAAAATAATTATTTTGAGCATCATTACCATCATCTATGAGCAATCTTCTCAAAAGCTTGTCCGAAAAGGAGAATCTAAATCTTTCTTCCCTACAAATGTGCTCTCACATACAATGTTGTGTGTCATCAAATCACTCTCACTGGTCTTAAAATATTCAAAAGTGTTTTTGGGGTGCTCCAAATACTTCTTGCACCAACCACATCAAACGACTTGGGTGTCTCACTATTATATGCCATATTAAAGTTTCATCTGACTTTGGCTTTCCCTTATGTGTAGTTTTGTGTTTTGCTCATTAGCCCAATTTGTGTTCCAAGTGTTGTTTCTTGAACTTAATGGATTATTAAAAGTTTGGTTAGCCTTAAAATTAACCTTAAGCCTAGTGGAATTATGTTATGATTTAAAGATGGCTATCTCCAATCTCATTCTCTTACCTTGACACATCATGGTTGCCTTATAAACATGGGTTAATATATGCTTTACTATCCATGTATGACTTTGAATATCTGTGTCTATAGTACTACATATCATATTTCCTTTAAAGTATTTAGTTGAGGTTTTTTTTTAAAATTTTTTTTAATGCTTGGTAGCATAGACATTGGACCTGTTTTCATCCTTTTTCTCTTTGAGAATTGTTTGGATAACTGTAGCTTAATGGTACAAATATTGTGCTCATATTCTATGTTATTTTTTTGGTCTTGAGCGACTTTTTTGGTCTTGAGCGTGGTATTCTTTGGGGGTCTTGTTTTTGGTACTAAATTGTTATCAAAATGGGTGTTTACTTTTATGTCCGGTCATTGGAACTCATTAGAAAATAGATGTTCATTAAAGGTATTCCTGTCTTTGTTTTGCTATGTTTTAACCTTTCTAATCTCAATCGTTGATATCATCTGTACGGTTCATTTTATTTCACAAAGTCCTAGGCATTTACCTTCTCTAATCACACTAGGTTTTTACTTTCACCTTCACTTGTGCCGTTGGTTTTCATCCATGCACTCTTTCATCTCTCAAACTTTGATCTACTGTCGCCGAAAATCTATGCCTATCATGCCCTCGAGTCAAGCGTCACTCTGTCACTCCAGTTCTTAATCATCTCTTCCTTGTCGTCAAACTCAATTTCATTCCATGAAAGCTGCACCCATCTCCCCTGAATCATCTGTCATTCTAACGTTTCCTACAACTTGGGCTGCGAAATTTTATAAGGTGGTGGTTGCTAGGGTTGTTGTTCTAGAACGTCGAGTTGTTTGGCATGATATGTCCATCGGAGATGCTATCATTGCTGATGATCTGATTGACCGTTATAAGCTGCACAAGGTAAATTTTCCTCCTCCCACTTTTAATTTGTCAGTGGTTCAAGAGTTCTATGCAAAATTTCCCTCCGAATTTCCAGATTTTAGGGGTCAAGTGTATGTCTGTGGTGTCTATGTTCCTTTTGATTTCAATATCATCTGTGGTATCCTAGGTTTAGACCTCTCTAACACATCCAACGTACATTCCTTTGATTTAGTCACCTATCTTATGACATTCATGCCTACCATCGTCAAGCTTACTTAGACTCTTCTATACCTCTAGTTAAGAATCAAGTGTCAAAGTCTCGCCTTCATCCTTTCTATAGGCTATGGTCAGTTTGTATGTGTAGAAATGTCCTAGGATCCTCAAACAATGTAATTCCTACCTTAGAAGCTGTTAGGATTTTTTAAGCTATGATGAGTCTTTCCGATGTGTCATTTGGGTTCCTGATTTTTCATTCAATCATGTCTAAGACTAAGCGTCCAGGCAAACAACAGCGTGGTTCCACTGTCCATCCTTGTCTCATAACTCTTATATGTTAATGTGCTAGTGTCCCATTTCATCTATGTGATGTCTATCCTTGGTCCACCAAGGAATTGGGTAAAGGTCTCATGAACCTGAGTAATGTGATGTCTACCGTTGCTCATGGTGATCCTAGTCCGCTTCTTCCTCTTAATGCATCTCAATAAAGAAAGATTGCCCACCTTGAGTCTGAGCTTAATTCTATTCGAAAACAATTTGTGTTATTTCAATCTTCAATGGGTCAAACGGTGTCTTCACTTGACATCAGTCATTCTCCTCTTACCCAATCATTGAGTCAGCCATCCTTAAACCCATCATCGTTTGTACCTGAACCATTTGTGCGTTCTCCAAAGTTGGTTCCCTACCGTCCTGTGGCACCACCATCTTCCTCATACTTTGCTACATGTTCGTTTGGTCACTTTGGTGCTGTGGCAGCTAAAATGGCAGTTATCTATGCTGAAAAAAGGAAATGAGTCTCTTCTCATGGTGATCAACCCCTACATTATCCTCTGGTTCCCAAGGCCAAGCATATCAAGTTCACGTACTCTGATGATGAGCATGAAGATAATAATGCTACAACTGAATATGTGGTTGCTGAAACCGATGCCTCTAGATCTCCTCTGCATTCGGACGCATCATCTTATCCTGAGGAATTTTAGATTATGGGGGAGTGAGCTTACAGGGGAGTGTAGGTTGTGAATGTAGGACGTTAGGAGAGCACGTGTTTTGCGGGAGTTCAATTTATTTGTTGGTTATTCGAATAATGGTATTTTCTTTGTAATTGAAACTCTATTTTGTTGTATCTTATTGTGCTACTCTTGGCTTAGCTATTGTTGGTAATCCTAAACAAATGAGTGATTTGAACAAATTGCATTGACATGCTCATTTGGTTTTAATATTTTGGCATTAGAATTGTACTACCTTGTGCTTAACTTGCTTTATTATGCTATGTTTTTGTTGTTGGTTCTTATTACTTCGTTGATAGTTGGATATTTATTTGACAAGCTAAATTGACGTATCCATTTATTTTGTTTAATGAAAAGGCATATCATTCATTTTACATCCTTTGCTTTTACCAGGACAAAATGAAGGAAAAAAAATTAAAATTTTAAAAAATTGTGTTGTGTTGTGTTTCAATCATGTACAATGCTAAACAATTTACTTCCTTGCAATTGCTTTAACCATGATAACTTTTCACTTGTTCTTTGTCAAGAGTACTTCTTTGCATGATTCGTTCTTTGTGTTCTCTTGAGTGAGGTTGAGTGTTTTTAGTTATAGGGTTTGGGTTATTTTGTCAAGGAAAGCCAAAGGAGGAGATTGTGAAGTCTAGTTTTTATTGTTTGGCTTCCCTTGTCAATTTTTTAAATTGTACCACACATGCTCTAGTTAGATTTAAGGTTTAATTGCTTCTCTGGGATCATGCTGCTGGAAATGTCACTTCCAGATCTTAATTTCTTCCATCAAAGGTTTGTTCATACTTATGCATTTCATGCATTATTTCCAGTTCATTTTGTTTAGTGGTTCTGTCTAGTCAAATCTTCTTGCTACTTTCACGCGAGTTGGGCATACACTTTAAGACAACCCAAATAGGCTTTCTGACAGTTTTTCCCTGAGAGTGCTTTTCAACCCTAGATCTTTTTTCATTGCTTTTGCACATCACACGTGGTCTTTCCATCCCCTCTCTTTGTCTGAAACATCAGCCCACTGTAAAAACACAATCAAGGGTTTCATTTCAGATTAGCTACGTGATTTATTTTTGAGAATGATTGTTTTTAGCTAGGAGCTGCTTCCTTTTTCTTACTAGAAAACCATAGCCATAAAATCACATTCATGCACTAAATACCCAGATCATTGCATATTAGGGCTGCATTGTTTTTGTGATTTTGATATTTGTTTTAGGTTAAGCTTCCCAGTTTCAAATCTTTGAGTTGACCTCTTTTTGGATTCACGCCAGTTTCATCTTTCAAGTGTTTGACTGGTGAAACTAACTAGACATCGAATCCTGATTTGCATCAACTTCATCATAACATTATTTGCATAAGTTGATTGGATTTTAGGTGCTACAAGGTGAAGAGCTCAGGAGGAGTTGCCACTTGGTGAAGACCAAATGAGTTCATCTTGTGTAAAGTAAGGTTGCACAAAGGTAAATGTCACGCCCCGGACCTGAAGTTGGCGGAAAAATAAACCCCACGCCCGGCGCGCGACTAAAAGTAAAAATAAAAACAAAAACAAACTTCTCTAATAAAAATAACCCCAAAATCTTTATAGGGTAATAAATTAAATATAAAACTTCATTTTAATCCTTGACAAAGATGACCTTTAGATTAAAACCATGAGTAAGATCAAAATCTAATTTTAGTCCATTGATACATTAATAACCCATTTATTAATTATATTTTGATTTTTTAATTATTTCTCTTTTTCTTCCTAATTTTTAATGTGTTAATTTTATTTCATTATAATTATAATTTTCATTTCATTTATCGTAATATATTTTGTTGTAAACATTTAGATAAATTAATTTTTGTTATACAACATATTTCGATGTACTTTGTCTTCTTCATTTAGGTACATTAAATTCATTATAACACATTTCGGTGCATACATTTAGGTACACACATTTCGGAACATACATTTCGATACAAACATTTAGGTACATTAATCAATATAATACTATACTAACATTTCTGTGTATACATTTCGGTATACACATTTAGGTACATTAATTTAATATAATACATTTTGGTGCATATATTTCGGTATATACATTTCGGTACTAACATTTAAATACATTAGTTCAATATAATACATTTTGGTACTAACATTTAGGTACATTAATTGAGTCTTTCAAGTTTGAGGAATGTTAAATAAAATTAATAAATTAAAAAACTCTTTTTTGGTCAAAAAATAAATTAAAATTTGTATATTAATACATGGGAGACATTAAATAAAATGCACATGATTATTTTGAATTAAGGACACATCAAGGGATTATAATTAATATGTAATCTAACACCAGATTTATTTTAAATTTCAATCTTTTTAAAGGGTTAAAGTTAAAAAACCCCAAAATTAAAATCCTTAAATCTTTCGTCTAACACAATCTCAGCTCGTTTAGCACCTGTCTTTCCAAATAACTCATCTGAAAAATATAGAGGTGAAGGGTGAGCAACAATCACCGTTACTTAGTGAGTAGCATATGTAATATGCCAGTTAAGTGATGTCGTTTTAGTCACTCTAGAAAATACAATAATAATATCAAAGCTTTAGCCACATAATTCCATATCACATCATCCCTTTACGTGCTCATTATATCCTTCATAAATTGTAAGTCACCACGTGACCCCTAATGACTATTCGGCCCTAATGTCCCCATGTGTAGTTTGCATTTATCCCTTGGAATATTGCAATACCAAAGTTCTCATGCTCCATGAGCATTTCCAAATAATCCACACATCACCATATATATATATATATATATAACTCTGTAATATTTTAACAAATCCAACATGCTTGACTTGAAATAGGCAAATATTTAAAATAGATAAATTCCACGATAACTTATGGTTTTCATTTATCAAAAAATAAAAATATTTTAAATACATTACATAGGCTACTCACCTCGATTATCAGAACCTTGGCAGACAACTATCTCCTGATCCGCAAATATCAAACCTTAGCTAACTCTTTCTTTTATTTCTCTTTCTCTCTACGTGAGCCTTTACACTTTGCATGCATTGCATGCTACCTTTTTACCAAAAAAAATGCAGCAAGGCTCCTATTTATAGTAGAAATATGGCGGCTAAATCAAATCCTTAGTGGCTCAAATGGGCGGCACTCATAATATTGGCACCAATTAGGTAACCAGAGCCCTGAAGTCAACAACTCCTACTAAAACTCCATGAATCACACGCACACATGTCCATTGTATGAAATTTCAACGCCACCTCCAGCTTTATGTTGTCAATTCCTAATTAGCTATAATAAGCTTAGACAGCATGTATACGTGCCCTCTAAGCACATAATTCTTCTTTCTTATAGCCATTTGGATTGGTAAGAACGAGGATCCTCTTTCTGAGGATTTTGGAATCCTCCAATCATGTCCATTCATCGTATATCGTACAGTCAGAAATCATTATAAATTTTTTATTTAAAATTGAATAAAAATAGTACCTGACGAAAACTGGCCTCACGATGTATGGACATGATTGAAGGATTTCCGAGATCCCCACAAAAATGATTGGTAAAAATGATAGCTAGCCACGTAGACATAAATAGGATAAATGGTAATCCACATCAGCTAAGAGTTGGATAGGAATAAAATCATGGTATAGTAATAATACCTAAATAAACTCTAAACCTATGGGATCTCACAATCTACCCTCCTTAAAGAAATTTCGTCCTCGAAATTTACTAAACCTCATTCCCATAAAACATGTTGATTCCTTACTTGCTCCTCACTCGCACATGGGAAGGGAAACGTGTTAGACGTTGCACGAAGAGCTCGAAAAAAGGAAGAAGTCTACCTCCACTACAGAGAACCACTAAAGAAGAAAGAGTGGGGGACACATCATGGTACTTGTTCTCTAAGCATCATAGTCCTATAAATAGGGAGAGCAGTCAAAGAATAAGGTACGCAGTCAAAACCTTTGACTAGAGAACATAAATTCAATTGTTTGACTTGAGAATCAGAGTAGCTCTTGCAGGTACCCCCTACCTAAATGAAGCTTTGGAGAAAGAGCGTTAGAGGATGACTTTTATGAGGGATTCGGCGACGTGAGGATTATGGTGAACGGATTTGTGGAAGCATTTCTTTGTGTAGGAAATTTCGCTCCAACAGTTGGCGTCGTCTGTGTGGGAACCTCGCGGAGTCAAGTTACAAACATGAATGGATCCACACAAGAAGAAATGTATGGGATATTTCGGGATGATGACTTTGAGGGTGATAGTACACATGGTGCTGATAGTTTAAGCAGTACTACTGATGATGATAGGGATCTAGATTATTAGTAAGTCAGTATTTAATTTGCTCATTGTGTGTTCGTCTAAATAAGTTTGTCATCTTGTATATGCTTTTTCATTACTTCATTAGTCTGCTAACTTATATTTGTTTGTTTTTGTATTCGTTTTCCATGTTTTTATTGGAAAATGCAAGAATTGTATTTGCTTTTATTCAATCGCATTTAGGGATGAAATACATGTTCTTAATTGAATTATTTCATTTAGGTTCAAGTTTTATGATCTAGGTTTTCAATTTTTGGTTGATTTGGGTAGCCTTTTGTAATATTGGTGAAAACAATGTCCTTTGGCTTTAATTTCAGATTTCCATTGTAATTTTTCTATATTGTGGTTCGGGTTTGACATATTTGTCTTTCCCTTCCGTAACACTTGCAGGTTTTCTATGGCTAAGTGGAATCCTGGGCTACATAGCTGATGAGTCAATATTATATTATAGATTTCACCCTATTCTTAGTATTAATTTATTGGTTATTTTAGTAGAACTTTGGTACTTTGTTATGTATTTTTAATGTAGGACGTTCGACTGTTGGAGTGATTCCAATTGGAGGATGTTCTTGAGTGTTTCAAGATGATTGTATCAAAATTCCAGATTTTTCTACCATGCCGTTTGACCGTGGCAATGAAATAAAGGCCTAGCACGCAGCTTTTCCAGATTGACGTTTCTGGACGTTTTAAGTATTTTGAAGGTCAAGATGACATATTTTGAGAAAGACTCCTTCTGAGGATTTGTTACTTCTCAAGCTTTAAAAATAGACCTTTTGGGACTAAATCGGAGTTGATTTGATTGGTCAAACGATGGATTTTCTCTGCAGTCTGAATTTTAGTTTAAATAGGAAACCTTTTATTTCCTAGTTATATCATTCTATTATGTTTCCTAGTTTTTAGAAGACCTTTCCTAGGTAGGGTTTTATTTTGTAGTAGTATAAATAAGGCTATTTAGCCATTAGGGGAGAGAAACACATTACTTTAGGGAACACACTACTTTGGAGAATTAAAGTTTATTTTCAAGGTGTTTTCTATCTATGTTTTTAATAATATTTTGTTATTGTTCATAACTAATTTCGTTTGCTAGGGCGAGGTCACTAGCCTTGGCAGGAATATGTAGTTTCTTTTCAATTTGCTTATGATATTATGCATGCAGGTTTGAATTGTTAATCACCGGTTTTAAACTATTTAATTGTCTTGATGATTGGCCACCCTTAGGATATTTAGAAAAGTAATTTGATGCAATTTTGACGGAGGGCTGTCCCTGAAATTGACTAAGGCTTCTTGTGGTTAATATGTGTAACTTCTTAGGATGGACGACAAGTCTTAAGCGTTATATGGTTTTTCAAAAGGTTTTACAAAACTTAATGAGTCTTGCATGTTCACATTCGATCTGGACACCACGGACGGGTTACATGTTAGATATACGTTCTATGTTTGAGGTTCCGAGTGGGGCATACATTAGGAAAACCTAACCTTGAAAATATGCATGTGTAAGCCTTAAGTAATTGGAAGAACTACATAGGATTGTTAAGGTAACAGCGGAACCCTAGTGCTCAAATTGATTTTCAAAAGTATTTTCTTTTGTTTTCTTTACTTTCCCAATTTATTTACTTGTTTTTAATTAAATTTATTTTTAATATTTTAGGTCATAAAATCACCTTTTTCCAAACTTTGTTTTCATATAATTAATTAAGATTTGGTTTTACATAAATTATTTATTCAATCCCTATGAAGAACGATCTTGCTAGAGCCGACTATACTACGATTACCTTGTACTCTTACAAGTATTTTAAGTGTTTTTATCCCTACTTTTGCTGGTGGTAAAAATCCTATCAATAGCTTACAACTGGTATCAGCCCGGCATGGAGACCATTGTGAGGATCATTCACGCCAGGTGATTTTGCTATTTGAGTATTAACTTGATTAGTAGATGTCTATATCTTCTTGTTTACACATATAAAAATTATAAACAATGATGAATTACATATAATCTTTTATTATTTTCTGCAATTTGTATTGGTTCCATTGTTTAGTAACTCATAGAATACAAAAACATAATTAAAAATCTTGGAAACATGAAATACTTCCGAACGATGAAGATAGATGGAAATATGGTTGACGGTAGCGACTTCCCTTCACCTTAGACTACCAATCACGCTCAAAACCTAGTCTCCAAAGTCTCTCCCCGTTTTCCTTCTTTTTCTCTTAACTAAATGCTCAAATCCTTTCTTGAATAGGACTTCTCTATCTCTCTCGTTATTTGAATTGGAATGTTGATGATGTGGCACACCAAAATCATAAAAATATTAATTCTGAACCTTTAAGAGTCTTAAACTCTTATAGAAGCTCTCCTTTTGCTCTGCACGTTTTCTTTAATTAAAACTTGTAAATTCAAAATCACCTTGCAAATCTTGTGTAAGCTTTGGCTGACAGACGTCGCGTACGAAAATCACTATAATGTGTTCTGGAAAACTCGAAATCATGAAACCTAAGAAAAACATAAAACTAAGTGAAACAAGCTAAATTCATTCAAAAACATAACAAGGATCTAAACTAAGGGTATGTAAATGCATATATGGTTATATCAGTTGCTAATCCCGAAAACTCTATCATTGCACTGTCCATCCAGATTCCAAACCCCAATAAATGCTACAAAAATGCACACTTCACAAGCACAGAAAATATTGAATCGCATTTACAGGATAACTTAGTAACATAATGACATTAAAAAAAGTAGTAAAGTTGAAAATAACAAAGAAAAAACTCAATATGTCCTATCTCTACTTTCTTATATGACATGTAATAAAGACCAAATGATCATGCTGCCTTGTTTACAGAGTGTGAGAATCATGTTGCTTTGCTATTTATAAAGTTTATCTTGTTGTTTACGTGGTATCTATTAAACATGTAATTTTGCTAGGTTGTGATGCCGCATGGCTTTGGTGATTTAACTTGATTAGTAGATGTCTTTATCTTGTTGTTTACACATTGATGGTTTCATAAGTTATTTGTTTAGAAATATCACTTTAGTGTGGCCTTACGTTTCCTTAATGTAAATGATATTTAGCACCCTTAATGTTTGCTAATCAAGTTTTTTAATTTGCCTTTCTTCTATAGTTGTTTGATACTGGAATATTTCGTGATGATCCTCACCCGTTCCCGGATTTCGTGATGCAACATATCAACATGATGAGGACTATATTGAGAATGATGATACTTGAGGATATTTTATCTGTATTATAGTAATGTCGAAATGAAAACCTAGATATTTTCGTATTTTGTAACTCAACTGAATTGTGAACCTTACATTAGTTTATATTACATGAATTTTTGTGTTGTTCCTACATTAATTATTCATTCACACCCCTTCTCAAGCTCTTAAGCTTGCTTGTTTGTGATGGTTAAAAATATTATTAGAAAAACAAAATGCGAATAAAAATCATAAAATATTGGACTTGACACGTCGTTTGTCGGCAAAAAATAATAAGCGGAGAAATGTTTTTGTTCACAAAAGAATCAACCAATCAACTATTTTGTCTACACAAGTAATTTGAGCCGACAAACCAATTTGTTGGCATAGGACTTCACAGCTGAAAAACCATTTTGTTGCCACAAGATTACCCAGCCAACAAATGTTTTGTCGAGACAAGATCACTAAGCTGACAAATAACTTCGTCGCGAAAAAACAACCTGTGCTGACAAAATATTTTGCACAACGTTGTTTAGTGACAGGACAGTTTGACGGCTGAGATTTGTCGCCTTAAAAGTGAGCCGACAAATTATCAAGATTCGTCAGGAAAGATCTTGCGTGACATGCTTTTCACGACAAAATTATTCGTCGGAAAAGACTCTTTGCGGACGATTTTTGGCTTTTGCCCACAAATTAATTTTGTCGGAAAAGTGGTCTTTTCACGACAAAATTATTCGTCGGAAAAGACTCTTTGCGGACGATTTTTGGCTTTTGCCCAAAAACTAATTTTGTCGGCAAAGTGGTCTTCCAGCTTCACTTCAACCTTTTAATTTCCACCGTTTCTTTCCATTATTTTCAATCTATTTCCAAATTAAATAATTATTGAATTGTTCATAGAATGAATCATGTGAAGAGTACTTCAAAAGAAACTTCAAACGTCCCTAATACTTGGATGTTGTACAATACTTGGTCTAAAACTTATTAAGTTTTGAAATAGCATACGATTTTGCGGCATGTCTTTTTTATTTTACTGACAATGGTATGTTATAGACAAAATATGCTCGTGTACGTAGTTCGGTATTTGATTAATATGATAGTGTGTTTGTGTGGCTTTGCCCAAACTGCAATATAACGATCATAAGGACACTCTTTGACAACAAGCAGCGTTGATTCCGAAAAGGAATTGACAACAAACCAACTGGTGTCCATACTAGCTTGAATTTTATGCTCAACATCATTAGTGAAGCCACCAAAAAATACATAGTAAACCCAAGAGGGGCCGAGAACACACCAACTTAAAATTAAGATACTCACTAGGAGAGACTCACAAATAACCTCACTAAGGAGGCACTTATTGACGAAAGACTAAAACGAAACAAATTTGCGCAATCCATAAGAACAAGAAAGAGGTAGGTGAGGGGAAGGAGGAGAAGGCTGCCACCAGCCTTAAGCTAGAGCAAGAGTCCTGCCGACTATGAATTTTTTAGATCTACGGTTTTGGTAGAGTTTCAAATGTGTGACTGTTCGTCAGTGCTATTTTACATAGAATTTTTGTCTGCGGCGTTGGATATCATATTGAGGGCGTTTTCCATGCACAACTTCAACTTTTGTGGATCTATGATGCCTTTTTTCGCTGTGAAGGCAAGCTTAACATTTCCCATATAACTTACGATTGATATGTCAAGTTCCTGCAGGTCCATGTAAATTGTGTTACCTATATTTTTACACGCACAAATATATATATATATATATATGTATATGTATAATATATCACTACTATCATTAAGAAAACAAACCTCACATAAATATAGATGAAAATCAATAAATTCATTTACTCAACGAAGATGCAAACTCGTCATAAAAAATGCAAAGTTTTATTTGTTGTTTTCATTTTGCAAAACAATTCTTCGAATATCATTTTCTGAAATGCTTCTAGAAGAGCCTTAAACGAACAAGACAATCACAGAAACACCACACAGCCCTTGTTAATCAACCAAACCTTAATTTGTTATGTATCTGATTACAGAAACGGACGATGAATAATATTGTTTCCAAAACTTTTGAGACCGTACGTGTGTGCATGATATAGTAATATCTGGTTTACCTCAGGTGTCCCAGCTACCAGAAAGTAGAAGCCTTTAATTGGATGGTTTGCCAAAGAAATTTATCCACTGGGCCAATCATACTTGTGATCACCATGCTCGAGTTCTTTAATGTGCTATGGACGTATCTTGATGCTGCCTGCACCACCACTAGCCTTATAATTTTTAGATAAATGTCGTATATATGAAATATCACATGCATTTTCGTAGGCTGGTTTGGTGCACATGATTGGATGGAACGATATTAAATTAAAAGTACGGTAAAAAAATAATAATAATACAACTATAACCACTGAGAGAATTGAAGATGGATTACTCATGAAGAAAACTTGTTCATTCTAATCCTTCATAAAATAGTAGGATTAGAAGGGATGAATTTTCTTCATAGCGTATCCTGTTCTGATTCCTACCAAATGAAAATCCTTAACATCCACCTTTTATATACCTTAAAATTTGAAAATTCTCAATTTTAATCTAATCATGTGTACCAAACAAGTCCTTATTTACTAACCTCGTGGCCTCCAAACTTGTTCAACATCTCCAATAGCCCACTAGTGAAATAAATAGCTGAAGAATTTCTTTTTTGCTTGATTATTTTTTGTGCATTCCAGACGAAGTCAAGCACATTTGAGAATTCAGTCAACTTGGGAATGGGAACATGCAAGAATGCAAAACGATTTCCCCATGGGCTCTTGCTGTTGGGTTTGATCATTTCTTCAATCGACGCATAATTCGCCATGAACCTTGTATTTAGTAAAACCAATGCTGTGCTATGCGCTTCCCTTGAGCTTTGGTTCATCTCTTGCATATATAGCCGAGAGCCAAGAAAGACCATCCCAGTAATAACGTCATTTATCGTCTGTGATAGTAAATAAGTTAACTGTGTTACAATTTTTTACGAATTTGACAATATGGTGTTTGGTGATTTGCATGTCGTGTGTGTATTTTATTCTATTTTTTGTTAGTCTCAATATTTTAAACAATGATATGTTAGAGATTTTTGTTAATAGCCATTAAAAGATATATATAAATGTATAATGTATGGGGAGTCTAAGGACTCAAAGTCCCCAATTTAACTGTTCACCTTGAGCTTCAACAATATCAAGACCATTATGGTGAAATTTATGGATAAATTATGTGTTCTTTTAAAGGATAGTTGAACAAATTTGAGAATTGAGAATCATAGTTTCAGGGCTTTTTCATTAGCTTCAATAGGTCAGATTATACTAGTTAGGAGTTTAGGATGAAGTAGGCACATTGACTTTGAAAAAAAAAATTAGGCAGTTTTAGACTTTCTTTAGTATTTTTAAATGTGCTTTAAATATTAGTGGTTAATAATCATGCCCATTGCCGGACAAGGATCCTCGCCGGATCCCCTTCATGGGGATCCTAGGGATCAATGTATGTGGGCCGTTGATCGAAAATCGTGCGGTCCAAATTAAATGCTTTTTATATTTTTAAAAGTAAAATAACCTCGTTTTGCGTGAAAAATATAAAAAAAGAAAAAACTGTGGCCGCACGATTTTCGATCAACGGTCTAGATGTGTTGATCCCTAGGATCCCCATGGAGGGGATCCGGCGGGGATCCAATTCCCCCATTGCCCACCATGCACGGGGTAGGTTTTTGTTACGGCATTCAGACCATTTTAGGTTTACATTAAGGCATTGAAATTGACTTGCAAGCAGACGGTTAGCATGGCTAAACATATATTCAGTTTAAGTCTTCTGCATGTCCTCATCCTATGAGCGCAGAATAAATTTATATTTAGTTCCGAGAATAAATGGCTTAAAAAGAAGCGACAACGTATCCTTTTGTTCTAAACAGAAGGAAGGTCAAACATGAAACCTTATTCTCATATTTTAGAAAGAAAAAAATACATACACACATGCATAAACCAAAATATTGCAGAGAAAACCTGATACTTACCACTCCGAGCTTGCTCTTAATTAATCTGATTCGATCAAGGGAGATCGTAATCGTTGATATTGTAATTGGCGCGAACTCAAGTCCATGATTCAAGGATTTTATTGGTGATGGATCATCTTCCCCCCTGAAGCTCTTTGAAATGCCCCACCAAAAATCGGATATGGTGCTCAACAAGGATGAGATAGTTTTGGTCATAACATTTTCACTCTTCGTTTCTGATGGCAGCCGCGAAGGAAAAGTTAGTGGAAGAGAAGGATTGTCAGCCCTTTGTAGACAGGAGAGAAGAGCGCTCATGAGAGAGTAGCCATCACCTAATGCATGGTGCAACTTGAATATTACATTACCAGCTGCATTGCTATTTGGGTACTTTATAACATGAACTTCCCACAGTGGTTTGTCTTGTGGAAATCTTTTTGTAACTATGCTTGAGATATAGTCATCAAAATACTCGTCATATGATTCATTCGACAAATTGGACGGAAAGATTGGAGTTTTAACATGGTCTTCAAGCTTCACTTCAACCTTTTTCCATTTTTTCTGTCCATTTTTTTCAATCTGTTTCCAAATTAAATAAATACTGTTCATGAAAAAGTGCACATCATGTAAAGAATACTTCAAAAGAAACTTCAAACGTCCCAAAAAACTTTTAGCCCACGTACTATAATGATGTAATATAACCATAATGATCTAGTACAGATCTAAAACTTTATCAAGCTTAGGGATATCATTCAATGGGAGAAAATAAAATAAAACATATAAGTATGGTTCCACTTCTAATATTATTAAGACCTTTGGTGATAAAACCCAACATCTTCTAATAGGTGGTTAAATTGGGACAGTATCAGTGTGGTTAGGAGTGGATCAATGTTCCGTCTCTCTGAATATTGAACAAGGTCAAACAATCAAACTGACCAAAGGCATCAAGTGATACAATTTTAATATATTATGGGGCAACTACTTAATACTACAATTTAATGATATTGTTTAGTATGAATTCGTTATATAAAAAATAAAAATAAAAAAAATAAACAAACCCATTCTGGTGCAAAAAAAAAAAGAAAAAAAGAAGGAAAGAAAAAAAAGCTTCATGACCTTGTTCATAATTCACTCCAAACCGGGAGAATTTGAAATGCAGTTTGCCCTATAACTAATTATGCTCACATGTGGAAAATATTGAAACCAGTAAAAAAATGTTATTCATGAAATTGACTCATCCCATCAAGATGATCCTTGAAATTGAAAATTGATCAATGTAGTCCTTGAAAATGGGTATCACAAATCAATGTGGTCATTCCATCATAATTGTGTCAAAATTTTTGTTATTATGTGTTGATGTGGCACATAACTAGATCCCACAAATCTAGTGTATTTGGACCTAAAATCGTTTACTTAGTCAAAAGGAATTTCACTATAAATCAAATGATATTTATATTCACGTATAAGTGATAAGTTTTAAGTTCGACTCACTTTGATAGTTTATGCGAAAATTAACATAATTCTCCAACCTTCAAGTAAACTATTCAAACAAAATTTGCGTTTGAAAAGTTGTTTAACAAGTAAAAGGAAGGAAACAAAGTATGAGAGAGAGAGAGAGAGAGAGAGAGAGAGAGAGAGAGAGAGAGAGAGAGAGTACCATTATAGAGGAGAAGCGTGGGTTGATGGGCAGGAACACGTTCTCGAGCAATGACAAAGTTTGAGAGTCATCAATTGGAATTTCACATTCCAAAACACCAAGAATTGATACCGATAAAACAGAGCTGTTGAAATAGTCGGCATTAGGGCTCACTGGCTCCAGTTCCTCTTCCCAAACCTCCATCTTGGTTTATGTATGTATATTATTCAAATTATAAACCTTTCATCAGTTTGCATGAACGGCCATGTATTTATAGAATAATGTGACCAGCAAACAGGTCTGCTGTCATAGTATTTTTGTCCACCACTATAATTATAATTTATAACGTATGTTCAACACATACCTAATCATTTGTTATGTATTATTTCATCTAATTTTAGTCAATTTTCACATTAAATATCACTTTTTCAATAAAAAATTAAAACTAAAGTTAAGTAAAATGACACATGTCAAATTATTAAGTGTATGGTGAGCATATACCATAGTTTATGGTGGTGAGCCCTAATTACATATCTCCTTTTCGACAAAAAAAAAATTACATGTCTCCTTTGTGTCTTTTTTTTATTGTTATTTTTAAACGATATTCTACACTAAGGAGAGAGAAAAACTTGTGTAGGACTTAACTTGTCACTAGATTATGTTGAGTGACACTACTATATTCAAAACTTACCATGTGTTAAATCAAACTGATGGAGGACTCCCCTTATTAAGTTTAACTTTAAATTAGAAAAAAATTAAATTATAACATAATTGATTAGTTAATTAAAATCGAAAAACAAAAGACTGTCTCAAGTGCACCTCATCCCTCTCGTCGTCCTCACCAACCGATCCCATCATTTAAATCCATTAATGCGCACATACCCAGAAATATATATCTTCTTTCATTCGTTAAACCTATAAAAACCTGTTAAAAAACCTTAGAAATACTTTGTTTTCCTCTAATGATCAGTGTCTTTTTCTAATAAAGATACAGAAATTATTGTCGATGGGTTTTAAGGTTGTAAAGAGGGAGAATTTATTAAGAAAGAAATAGGAAGGTTTTATTTGGTCGGGTTTGGCTGTCACTTGTCTGTATATTTAATAAAAACATTCCAGTTAATCACCCACTAACAAAGATTATATCAAACAAATCTAACAAATTGTTCCGACTTCCTTTTCAATCACATCTCACAAAATCTTAAAATTAGTCATGTGATATATTATCTTATATTCCAATCACATTGAAAAATCTCTATTTATACTTTTCCTTTTCAATCACATCTCACAAAATCTTAAAATTAGTCACGCGATATACTATCTTATGTCCCAATCATATTGAAGAATCTTTATTTATTAAGAATAGAGAAGTGTGCAAGTCAATAGAAGCCTTCTACTATGGAGATGTACTGGTGATGGGGTATGTGTTTTTAGTTTTAGTTCTGAATAATCATTTTCGGTTTTAATGTTAATATTTTAAAATAGAAGCCTTCTACTGTGGAGATGTACTTGAATGGGGTCTCCCAAATCCCCATTCGGTGCAGGATTAATTGTAATTGAATCCCCATGAATAATCATTTTCTTCTCCCGGGCCAATTAATCCTGCATCAAAAGAAATAGGGTAAATTACACAGAACCTCCTCAACTATTGGGTCATTAACAGTTTCATACCTCGTCTTTAAAAAGTTTCAATGTCATACCTTATCTTCGAATTTGTTTCAATTTCATACCTCCCGTCACTTGTCTGTCAAATTTTCTGTTAAATGCTGACGTGGCATGTGACGTGGCACATTTTATATTAAAAAATTATTAAAATATTATAAAAACTTAAAAAAATATTTTAAATATTAATTTAATATTTTTTTTCTCTCTCTCCCCTCATCTTCTTCTTCTTCTTCTTGCATGCCGAACTGGTTCGGTTATTTTTTTTTTTTTTTTTTCCTCTCTCTCTCTGTCTTTGTCTCTGTTCTTCTTCTTCTTACCCCCAATCTGCCCAGAAGAAGAACAAGAAAGAGGAGGAGAGAGAAGGAAAAAAAAAAAATTGTTACCCCACCCCAGGTTCGGCCCTGCCCAGAAGAAGGAGAAGGAGAAGAGAAGAAAAAGAAGAAGAAGAAGAAGAAGAAGAAAAAAAAAAAAAAAAAAAATGTGTTCGGTCTGGGCAGAGAAGAAGAAGAAGAAGAAAGAGAGAGAAGAGAGAGAAGAGAAGAAGAAGAAGAAAAAAAAAAAAAAAAAAAAAAAAAAAGAAAAAAGAAGGTGTTCGGTCTGGGCAGAGAAGAAGAAGAAAGAGAGAGAAGAGAAGAGAAGAGAAGAAGAAGAAGAAAAAAAAAAAAAAAAAAAAGAAGGTGTTCGGTCTGGGAGAGAAGAGAAGAAGAAGAAGTAGAAGAAGAAAGAAGAAAGAAGAAAGAAGAAAGAGAGAGAAGAGAGAGAAGAGAAGAGAAGAAGAAGAAAAAAAAAAAAAAAAAAAAAAAAAAAGGGCGTCTGGGCAGAGAAGAGAAGAAGAAGAAGAAAGAAGAAAGAGAGAGAAGAGAGAGAAGAGAAGAAGAAGAAAAAAAAAAAAAAAAAAAAGAAGGCGGTCTGGGCAGAGAAGAGAAGAAGAAGAAGAAGAAGAAGAAGAAAAAAGAAGAAAGAGAGAGAAGAGAGAGAAGAGAATAAGAAGAAAAAAAAAAAAAAAAAAAAAAAAGAGGTTCTCGGTCTGGGCAGAGAAGAGAAGAAGAAGAAGAAGAAAGAGAGAGAAAAGAGAGGAGAGAAGAAGAAGAAGAAAAAAATTAATTTTTTATTAATTTATTATTTTTTTTAATATAAAATGGGTCCCGTCACTTGCCACGTCAGCATTTAACGGAGGAATTGACGGAAGGCTGACGGAAGGTATGAAATTGAAACAAATTCGAAGATAAGGTATGACATTGAAAATTTTTAAAGACGAGGTATGAAAATGTTCACGACTAATAGTGGAGGTGGTTCTGTGTAATTTACCCAAAGAAATACTTGAATTTGACTGTGTTGTTTTTATTTTTCTTTAATTTTATAATTAGTAATATATAATAGTTAACAGTGTTAATTTTAGAACGAGGGGAGGGTTAAAGGAATTGCTTAAGGGGAGGGATCCCTATTTTTTCAAAAAAATGGGGACACGCTCCCCATTGTTGGATTTAACTTTAATGAAATTGTGTGGTTGAGATTGTGTGGCTTGTGTTTTAATCTTAACCACACAATTTCATTAAAACCAATCTAATGGTGGGGAGCGTGTCCCCATTTTTTTGAAAACATGGGGATTCCTTCCCTTAAGCAACCTGGAGGATTAAATGTCAAAAAATTCGTAAAGAGACAAAAATAAATGCAAAAGACAGCAGATCTTGGCCCTTGTGGTGTCAATGTTAATTCGTACAGAGACACAAAATTAAATGCAATCACAAGACAGCAGAACTCGGCCCCAGAAAATGATGCGTTTTATATCGTCAATGTTAATTCCGTTGAACAGTAAAATTTCTTCTCGATAACAGGTCCCATATATAATTAGTTTACTTGTCGGTGTTAATTAATACCGTTGAAAGTTGAAACTTTGCATTCAAGGGGAGCAGCTGTATAACGTTGTTCAACAAATAGGGGTGCTGCATAACTAATACAGGTTTACGTCAATTTTACATCGAAGTGGGACTCTTAAAGTAAAGCTTTTTATAGGTTATCTTTCATCTCATAATTTAATGTTAATTTTTATGTTAACATTATAAATAGGGTAATGCTAATGAGACTAAATTTGAAGATAAAATTTTGAAAACTAAAGGACATGGAAGTTAATGAGTGATTTATTACTGATAAACGTGCTTAATCCTATTGGTGACCTATGAAGCATGGATACGGATATGGATACGCCGATACGACACGGGCAATACGGAAAATCTCTAAAAATTAAGATACGATAAGTTATGGATACGGTAAATAAAAATGTATATAGCAACAAAACTATACATTTTAAAACATAATTCACCATTCAAATTCAAGTACATTTGAGTTGTTAGAGAAGAAAAGTTCGACATCTAATCATTTTTATATAGTAGAAGAAGTGTGAGAGTCGTGTTCATGGTTTTAATTAGGGGAAAGCACTTTGTATTCATCACATTTCAATTATAGATGTCTCATATTAATTTTTCTCCTCATTATCTTTTTTGAAAATGTAAATGTATCCTAAAAGCCGAATATGTGTATCTTAAATGTAGGATATGCGTATCCATCATGTCAAATTCGTGTCCATCAATCAGGATACGTGTCAGACGAGTATCCGAGAGTATCGGGCAAATATCGTATCCGATCAAGTATCGGATACGGGATACGGGACCAAATAGAAGTATCAGTGCATCATAGTTGGTGATACATCATTTAGTTTCCAAATTTAGTCTCCATAGTATTACTCTATAAAATATTGAACCAAAAATATGAGGCAACAAAAAGTTCATAGAGAAATTCACTTTTAGGAGAGTCTCCTTAGCATTTTTTTACAAATGTTGTTTGTAAAAACTTTGCTGACAATATTTAGGACATCTTTAATGGGCTCCATATATGTGCTTCTGACTAAAATTTAGAAAGAAGTTGAAAAATTCATCTCCAATTGTACTTCTTATCATGCTTCTAAAATGACAAAAGCTTAACGAACTCTTAAATTTAACCCCAAGTCTGTGTCCCCAATTCCATGTCCCTGTTCATCTCTCCTATATAATATTTTCACAGGTATCCTCTAACTTAACCTTGTCAAACTTGAGGTCAACATTGTCACGTTACCAGCCTTAGGCTCCGACAGCAGTCGTGAAGGAAAAGTTAGGGAAAGAAAAGGATTGATAGCCCTTTGTAGACAGGAGAGAAAGGCGCCCACGAGAGAGATGTCATCACCTACCACATGGTGCAACTTGAAGATGTGCTCCTAGAAGGCGCCGCCCACGAGAGAGTTGCCATCACCATGCCAGCAGGGCACGCGACAATCACCCAACACTGTTTTCGTGGAATGCTTGCGAGTGAGTACATACATATACATATATGTATATTTATATGTAATGGAGTGAGGTTTTTTGCAAAGTGTGGTTCAATTGAACCCCTTGTTTTACTCAGGTAGCCTGCATCTAATAAACTCTTATTTCCTTGTCTTACACTATTTTTTTTTTTCGAAAAAAACACATTCGATACTTTAAAAATCAGTAACAGACCTAGAAGATCTTAAAACTAAGGGTTGAGATTTTTTTTTTTTTTTTTTTAATACATACGATGTTATTAGGGCCGGTTTAAATATTTTAGAGGGTTTGGGCAAAAATAAAAAAGAGGCCCACAAACCTACAACCACGCATAAGAAAATTTACATTTTTTATGTGATTTTGTCCATTCTTTTTGACTAGGTATTTAAAGGATTCTCAGTAATTTGAATAAGTATTTTTCTTTGTCGGACAATAAGTTCGTCATACATTAAAAACAAAGTTACATCATAATATTTGGTGAATTGGTAATAAGGAAAAGAAGATTGTCTTATAGTAGAAAAGTACTAGTCTCTCTGTTAGTTCGTGTAAATGACTATTTTCTTATGTGCTTCTAAAATTAAGGTATAAATAAAATTACTTTCTTCATCCTTAATATTAAAGTATAAGGAATAAGAGAATAAGTAAACAGAGATTATTTCAAAAGATTATTTCATGTGTCTCCAATTTAGATGAGTAACTCTTTTTCTTCCTTCAACAAAAATAAAAAGCAAACCAGCAATTCAAGCAGGCAAAACACACAACAGCGAAACATAAACAAGCATCTAATCCTACATTGTTCACTTATTTTTCTGATTCTTATTTTTCTGTTGCATCTTCATCTTCTTCCCTTACCTCTGTTATTTGTGGCGTTTCAAGTTCTAAATCACTTAGGAGTAATCTATTAGGAGAAATCCTAACGTCAATCGAGCAATACTTGATGTCTAAACTGTCTAAGCAGGAGACTTTGACAATACTATTTTCTAAGAAAAATCCTTGTAGATTTGGTAGAAAAGAAAGTTCCAAATTTTTCAGCTGCCTGAAAGTGATCACATTTTTTGAATAATCTTCGCTCTTGCCAAATTAAATTGGTGAAGACATACATACATTAGTTTGTTGAAGATTAAACTTGAATTGAAATGAATGTCAAAAACCTACAACCCACTCATAGCTAGTAATAATAATCAAAGGTAAAAAAAATTAGTAAAAAAACTGTCACATCCCAGGCCGCTCCACCACCGTAGCACAATATTGTCCGCTTTGAGCCCCAACTACGCCCTCACGGTTTTGTTTCTGGGAACTCAGACGAGAACTTCCCAGTGGGTCACCCATCATGGGAGTGCTCTCGCGCGCTACTCGCTTAACTTTGGAGTTCCCATGGAACCCGAAGCCAATGAGCTCCCAAAAAGCCTCGCGCTAGGTAGGGATGAGAATATACATATAAGGATCACTCCCCTGGGCGATGTGGGATCTCACAAAAACAAAGGTAAAAAGAATTTAACAATTAAACAAAAATAGTAAAAAATTGAAAAGAACAATAAAAAAATTAGTAAAAAATCAAAGGTAAAAAGAAATTAACAATAAAAAATTAGTAAAAAATCAAAAGTGAAAAGAATTTAACAATGAAACAAAACTTTGTAAAAAATTGCAAAGAAGAAATCAACAATAAAAAAATTAGTAAAAAGAATTTAACTATTAAACAAAAATAGTAAAAAATTGAAAAAGAACAAGGCGCGCAGAGACCCAAGACCTCTTTCCTTTCAGTACACAATGAAACCAGCGCCTCTAGATGTACTTCTTGTTCACTCAATCAAACGTGTTTCAATTTATACGCTTATGAAGACATATTTGAATACACTACCCTAATAATTTTTTTGTGCCCTCAATTTTTTGAGGCCCCGGACGGTCGCCCTGCTGGTTCTGGGCCAGGGCCGACCCTGGATGTTATCTACAGTATGAGGTGGGGAATTGAGCTAAGCTTTAAAATAGGCTAGCCATAATAATAAGAATACTACTAAACCGTAGTGAGGATTGATAGACTTGATAGTGTTCTTTCTAACAAAATAGAAAGTATATAGCTAAGTTCCCAACTCTTATATTTAATTCCATCTAAATATCACAGATCCAAGACTGAGGAATTAAACGTAAAATAAATAAATGAGGTTTTTTCTAGTGCACATAGTGCATCAAAGAAATTTCATAAAATAAACAGGTTACAAAAACAACAGTAGTAGCAGCTCAAGATAAACAAAGGGAAACCCGATCCGATATAGAGAATTACTCGATAATTAAAAAATAACAGCTAAAAACCCTAATCCCTATCAAGAAAAAGCAACCCGTCGTCACTTGTTTCTCGAGAACGAACACTAAAGTGGTCTCCATTTAGAAACCATATCGATGGTGGATTAGTAGAGAGCAAAGTTGTCGCATCCCAGACCCAAGGTTGGTAAAGAATCCTTAATCTGAAAGTGTAAGGTAAAATCAAATAAAAAGTAAGAAAAATAAAATAGGAGTGAAAACAATTCCTCTTATCATAAACTTTTACAAGACTACACGAAATTATAAAAATTCAAGCCTCCTATCTAAATGATATGTATGGATGCACAATAACCATTCTTTCAAACTCATTATCCCAAATCCGAAATACCACATCTCCCTTTTGCTAGTACTCTTTTTCGCCAGTTCCGAATTATCCTGATTTAATGTGCACTTTGGTGTTGTCATTGCCGTTCTTGTTGTTGGAGAGTTGACTCTTTTGTGATTATTTTAGTTACCTTTTCTAGGTCCTTGTAATTAGTAATTATTTTATTTGTATTTCTTTCCTTGTAAATCCTCTTGTACATTATATATTTTCCTCCTTGGTGAGAAGAATAATATCAGGAAATTAAACCCCAAATTGACATGGTATCAGAGCAGAGATCCTAGGGTTTCTGCTCTGCCCGTTCCCTCAAGCAAACTCGGCCCTCCCATGGAGAACCTACCACCACTCCACGGTGAAAACAACCCCATCCTAACCGATTCTACTCCTACACTCAACACTACAACCCTAAACACTACTACCCTGATCGACCCTACTATGAATCCTATCCCACCTATACAGCAAGTTGTTACACAGATTGTCCATCATGATTCGTCTACTGCTTCAATTGGCATCAAACTCAATGGTGCCAATTATGGAGTTTGGTCTCAGATTGTTGAGATGTTTGTTGCTGGAAAAGACAAGTTGGGCTACTTGTTTGGGAGTAATCCCCAACCACCTATCGACGATCCGGCCTTCACCAAATGGCGTACGAAGAACGCTATTGTAAAGGGTTGGCTCATCAACTCTATGGAACCCAATTTGATTGGGTACTTTTTTCAACTACCAACGACAAAGGAAGTGTGGGACGCGGTTGCTCGCACGTATTATGATGGCTCCGATATATCTCAAGTCTATGATCTTACCTGCAAGGCCTCTCGCATAAGGCAAGATGGACGACAGGTGGAGACATACTATAGTGATCTTCAATCTTTGTGGCAGAAGATTGATTATCGTCAACCTAATCCGATGAAGTGCGGCACTGATATTGAAATTTTTAATAAAATTGTTCAAACGGATCGTGTGTACACTTTGCTTGCAGGATTGGATGAGATGTTTGATAAAATTCGTAGTGATATTCTACGAACTGAGCCCCTTCCTTCCGTCGAACAAACTTTTGCCTATGTTCGCCGAGAGGGAATGCGACAAGCTGTGATGAGTACCGGAGGACAGCTGCCGAGTGGGGCGGCCATGGTGGCTCGGCCTGCCACACGAGCCGTAGCTCCATCTCGACCCCGGGCCCCTGATAAGTTACCTGCACAGAGCCCAGGACTGAAACCTCAGGCTACTGCGCCAAGCTCGGCACATGGCTCGCTCTTTGCTGCTAGGACAGCCTCACGGCCCACCATGGGTCCCCGTCCTCCTCGACCTAAACCACCTGTCCCAGTTGGTGGTTGTACTTACTGCGGTAGTGAGAAGCATGGCCGTGATAATTGCTTCCAATTGCATGGCTATCCTGACTGGTGGGAACCGTTGAAGCTTCAGAAACAACGAGAACGAGATGAGCAAGCCAAGCTTGGGCAAGCCCATCTTGCCACCTCCATGTCCCAATTATCTTTGATATCTCAAGATGATCCTCCTCCGGTTTCGAGTCCTTCCGACATGTCTCCGGAGTCTTCAGGTAACTGTGGTTAAGTTTTTAATATGAATAATAATGCTACTCCATCCGGATGGATCATTGACTCCGGTGCCATAGACCATATGACTTATGATCCCACTGATTTAGCTTGTGATACTGTTCCACTTCGACGTAATATTACTAATGCTAATGGAGTCACCTCACCGGTAACCGGCGTTGGCACTGTGCGCCTCACGTCCACTCTCTCTTTGCCTCATACATTACTTGTACCTTCACTAAAGCATAAATTGATGTCTCCTGGCCAAGCTACTGAACAATTGAACTGTTGTGTGCTAATGTATCCAAAGTTTTGTCTTATACAGGATATTCTCACGAATGAGATAATTGGTCGTGGTACTAAGAGGGGGATCTCTATTTTGTGGATGATGTCAGTACAGGACGGGTCAATCTTACCCAATGAGCTGTTGATCACAAGAGGCGTTAGATATGGTTATGGCATCACCGTTTGGGTCATCCATCTTTCAGTTATTTGCAGCTTATGTTTCCGGATTTATTTGTTGGTTGTTCAGTTTCAGACTTTAAATGTGATACTTGCATACTCGCCAAGAGTCACCGTGTTTCTTATCCGTTGAATTCTAATAAAAGTATTATTCCTTTTGGTCTTGTTCATTCGGATGTTTGGGGACCATCTCCGATTACTACTTCCTCGGGTATTCGATGGTTTGTAACGTTCATAGATGATTGTACACGGATGACGTGGTTATATCTTCTCAAGCATAAAAGTGATGTGTTTTCGGTTTTTAAGACCTTCCACACCATGGTTCAGACACAGTTTTATACTGACATACGGATTTTACGTTCTGATAATGGTGGTGAATATGTTAATAATGATTTCTCCCATTATTTAACGAATTATGGAATTCTTCAAGAAACTACATGTCCTCAGACTCCTCAACAGAACGGGGTGGCTGAGCTCAAAAATCGTCATCTCTTAGAAACGGCTCGGTCACTCTTGATTGGGGCGTCTGTTCCCCGCTCTTCTTGGGATGTTGCTCTTCAGATCGCCACTTATCTTATCAATCGTCTGCCATCCAAAGTCCTGGATTTTCGTACTCCCTTACAAGTCCTTGCTACCTTCATGCATCTACCGTCGGTTTTAGTACTCCCACCTCGGATCTTTGGATGTGTTGCATTTGTTCATCTTCATAAAAATCAACGAACGAAACTTGACACGTGTGCTCTTCGTTGTATTTTTATGGGGTACAGACTCCATCAGAAAGGGTACCGTTGCTACCACCCTCCTTCCCGTCGACTGTATGTTACTATGGATGTCACTTTTTTCGAGTCTGAGATGTATTATCCTTCGACTTCTTCCGATCCTCCTCCTCAAGGGGAGACACGGCATGACGAGAAGGATTGGACTATTGCCGAGACTCGGCCAGCTACCCTTGCCGAGATTCGGCCAACTACCGTCAAGGGAAATCCAAGTGCCTTTGCCGAGATTCGGCCAGCTACCTCTGCCGAATTTCTGCCAGCTGCCCTTACCGAGACTCGGCCAGCTGCCATTGCCGAGATTCGGCCAGCTACCTCTGCCGAGATTCGGCCAGCTACCCTCGTCGAGACTCAGCCAGTTGCCTTTGCCGAGCCTACTCCCCCCTCGTCTCCAAATATAGTACCACCAGATGACCATACTCCTGAGAATATTCCTGAGGTAAGCTCGACTATCCATGTTGATGATACCGTTGTTCCAAATTATCAATTGCTTTTAGGCACAACCGAGGAAAGCCACCTATTCGATATTCACCGGACAAAACGAAAGGCTCTAAATACCCCATTGCCAACTATGTGTCATCACAGAAGTTATCAGAACCCGGCAAAGCTTTTGTACAACAAATATCCAATGATAGCACACCAAGTTCATTGAAAGAAGCACTATCTGACGATCGATGGACCAAGGCAATGGAGGAAGAAATGGGTGCATTCCAGAAAAATCAAACGTGGGATTTAGTTCCACTTCCCCGAGGAAAGAAGAGAGTTGGGTGTCGTTGGGTGTACACCATCAAGAACAAAGTTGCTGGGTCCGTTGAACGATACAAAGCACGATTAGTGGCCAAGGGATACACTCAAACGTATGGTGTTGATTATATAGAGACATTTGCCCCGGTAGCAAAGATTAATACGGTAAGAGTATTGCTTTCATTGGCGGCCAACTTAGATTGGCCATTACAGCAATTTGATGTGAAAAATGCTTTCTTACATGGTAATCTTGACGAAGAAGTGTATATGGATATTCCACCTGGTTATGCATCGGTTTTACAACCTGGAGTAGTCTGCAAGTTGAATAAAGCGTTGTATGGGTTGAAACAATCACCTCGAGCATGGTTTGGTAGGTTCCGGACGGCTATGAGGAAATATGGGTTCAAGCAGAGCAATTCTGATCATACACTTTTCTTGAAATGTCGAATGGGGAAATTGACGGCACTTATCATCTATATGGATGATATGATTGTTACAGATGACGACAAAGAGGAAATCTCAAGGCTCAAAGATTACCTAGCAACCGAGTTCGAGATGAAAGATCTTGGTGGTTTGAAATATTTCTTGGGGATAGAAGTAGCTCGATCTAAACAAGGTATATTTCTGTCTCAAAGAAAATATGTTCTAGACTTACTAGCTGAAACCGGAATGCTTGATTGTAAACCGGCTGACACTCCCATAGTCCAAAATCACCATCTTGCCGTGCACCCTGATTAAGTTCTCACTAACAGAGATCGTTATCAAAGGTTAGTTGGGAGGTTAATTTATCTATCTCACACCAGGCCTGATATTGCATACGCAGTAAGTATTGTTAGTCAATTTATGCATTCTCCAAGTGAGGCACATATGGGTGCGGTTGAACGCATCCTACGATACATGAAGTCCTCACCGGGTAGAGGCATCATGTTTTCTAAGAATGATCATTGCCGAATAGAGGGTTACACCGATGCAGATTGGGCAGGCAACATTACTGATCGTCGGTCCACATCTGGTTACTTTACATTTGTGGGAGGAAACTTAGTCACTTGGCGGAGTAAGAAATAGAAAGTGGTTGCTTTATCAAGTGCAGATGCTGAATACAGGGGTATGGCAAAAGGAGTATGTGAACTATTATGGCTTCAGAGGTTACTTGGTGAACTCGGGTATCCTTCGAATTCAGCCTCGAATTTATTTTGTGATAATAAAGCAGCTATCGATATCTCACACAACCCAATTCAACATGATCGCACAAAACATGTGGAAGTTGACAGACACTTCATTAAGGAGAAGTTGGATGGGGATATTATTCAATTCCCGTTCATTAAGTCAGAGGATCAATTGGCGGATATCTTAACTAAAGCTGTTGCAAGTCAAGCGTTCTACAACTCTCTTGTCAAGTTGGGCATGAACGACATTTATGCACCAACTTGAGGGGGAGTGTTGGAGAGTTGACTCTTTTGTGATTATTTTAGTTACCTTTTCTAGGTCTTTGTAATCAGTAATTATTTTATTTGTATTTCTTTCCTTGTAAATCCTCTTGTACATTATATATTTTCCTCCTTGGTGAGAAGAATAATATCAGGAAATTAAACCCCAAATTGACACTTGCTACCATTTTGGCTCAAGAGGACGTGACAGGAGTCACTAGAGAAGGCAATCACCCAGCCTCCATTTTCTATCATGAGGAGCGACGGAGCAAGGACGAGGCACTTAGGAAGGGCCTTTCGTTGTGGTTCAGAATTTCCAACCATGTTTTTCTTTCCTATGGCATGTGAATCAAAGAATTAAAAAATTCTGACATGGGGTGCATTAGAAAAATTAAAAGAGGTAGAAATTTGAAAAAAAATATTGCGAGAGTTTTTTTGAGATTTAAATCAAGGTCTCAATGAAAGCACCAATTTGTTTTTGCAAAAATTCTACTGCCCTTAGATTTGACGAAATTATACCAACAAAACAAATTAACTCCTTTGGTTACGGCCAAAGCCATGCGCCTAGGGTGGAGGGGGGTTGGCCAATTACCTTCGATGCCTAAGATAGTTTCAATGAGAAAAGAGAGAGATTTTGGGTTGAATTGCATAGGATCAATTTACAGAGAATGAACTGGTGATAGGGTATTCATGGGAGCTAGTGGTCGGGCATGGTGTGTGGGAAAGCCCACGCCGCATGTCCGCGTCCAATCGACCACAGTGTGTCATCCCTTGTATGCAGTAGGAAAATATATTTTAGATGTTGAAATATCTTAAAGATGTTTGAGAAAAGTCCTTACAAGTATTATTAAATATATTATAATATCTAAGAATTATATTTGGAGAATACCTTGATTGGATTTAATTGTGTTTCTTTGAATGAAGGAACATGTTTTCAATTAGGAAAGCTTAAAGGTAGGAATTAGTTATTAGTTCTAGCTTTAATTCCCTTACCTTATCTCCTTGTTATGTGCAAATGAGCTTGGAGAAATATTAGTCTACAACTTAGGCTTCTTTGTTGGTTAAACTGTTAGTGGAATGAAATGTGGGCCTCGCCAATTGATGACAACATTCTTGTCAACTGTGAATAGAAGTCTACATGTTAGCTCTGGTATTTTTTTGAATTATTTTTGGCTTCATAGTGTTAGCCAAACTAACTTGCTTAGAGCCAGTGGCAGATCTAGGATTTTAAACTCGGTGGTCCCAATAATAAAGGTAAAAAAATTTATAGACAAAAGTAACATTGAAAAGAAATTATAATACATTTCATTCAAAAATCATGCGCAAAACAACATTACAAGCTATAAAATCCTAATTAAAGCGTCCACGACGAGGTTTTCAAGTTTGAAATGTTTCATGATAGCTTCATTACCCATACATGAAAAAACATCTTTCTCAATGTAAACAACTAAGTTGTCACTCAACCATTGATCTCTCATTTTGTTGCGAAGTTGACCCTTAATGATATTCATAGCGGAAAATGTCATCTCCACTGAAGCAGTTGCAACCAGTAAAACCAAAACCAACTGAACAAGCAAATATACATATGCAAATGTTTGATGCAATCCTTTCTCCACCATTTTCTTAGCAAGATCATTAATTCTGGAATTGAGAAAAATCATTATCAGAACGCACAAAATGAATATAAATATCAAGTTGATCTTGAAGTGTCGATCTAACTCGATCCTTGAAATATTTAGGATACAACTGAGCAATGCGCACAAGCTTTTCTTTATCAAAATCTATAAATGAATCATTCGGGCTTAACACATGCCAAGCAAATAAGCAATTCAGTACTACCTTCAGCGAAGCGATCATCTAATTTTGTAAGTTGGAAATCAATGACCTCGAAAAAAGAGTTCCACTTTGTAATGATAACGATTGGTCTTTTTTGGAGCCTTACGCAATGACTTCCCTTAAATGACATATGAACCATCCATATTAAGTACCTCAATTTCATGTTTGACACAAAAAGATGATACTTTATCAACCAAAAGATCAAATTTCTCATCATTCCTCATGCAACGTAGTTGTTCTTTACATGTCTTGACTAAAGCCATTGCATTCACAACTCTTGATCTTTCTTTTGCAATGCTTGTGCCAAATCATTTGTAACTTCCAATATGAATTTCAATAAAAAAAGGAGGAACACAAACTTAAAAGATTGTAAATCTTTTAATAACATTTTTTCTTCACCAACACTATCATTGTAGCAATCTTCAACAATCATGTCAAGCACATCCACCACATATGAGAACATTGTAATCAAACAAATCAAAGCACCATAATGTGAATTCCATCGTGTATCCCCAACACATTGGAGACTAGTTTCTTGATTTAATCCTTGCCCCCATTTCAAGACAATCATTTTCAATAGCTTTCATGAGATTTTCTTGTTGTTTCTCTCTAAATGCATCACAACACTTACATGGGCATCCAATAACATTCACCAAACTATTAGTAAATAAAAAGCGGCAACATCAGAGTTTTTCTTTGCTACGGTAACAAGAGCTAATTGTAGTTGATAAGCAAAACAATGGACATAGAATGCACAACTTTTTTTCACCCAATTTTTTTTTTAAAGGCCATTGAACTCACCTCTCATATTACTCGTGTCATCATAACCTTAACCTCGTAGGTTAGAGTAACTCAAATCATGTAGTTTTAAGAACTCATCAATGGACTCGTTTAGTTTACTTAAAGTTGTTTCGGTAACATGTTGGACCCCCAAGAACCTTTCAATTACTTGACCTTTGTTGTCCACATAACACAAAACCCCTGCCATTTGCTCCTCTGTTGAAACATAACATGATTCATCTACCATTATAGAAAAGAATTTACTCTCTTCCACTTCCTTCATAATAGCCTTAATGGTTTTGAAGGCACATGAATTGACAATATCTTTTTGAATTGAATGAGCTTTTAGCTTGAGATTTCCCGGAGCATTTTCTAACACAACTTCCTTTATTTTCTCATTGTGATCCACAAGGAATTGCAAGAGCTCTAAATAATTATTATTCGAAGTGTCACTTGCCATGAAAAGGAAGGTCTTGTCACAACAAAAACTTAGTGCAATCTAGTAATGCATTCAAGCAAAGACGATATTTCGTACACTCTACCTTTGACTATTTGATCACAATTACTTCAATATGTGTTGGTTCATTAGATAACTAGCCGCTTCTCTAGCTTTATTGTGAACACTACCAATAGGACCAACATGTTTGTCAACACGTTCTCTTGCATTCTTCCAGTTCTTAAAGCCTACCCCAGTGAAGGCATCACTTTCTAATTGTGAAAAGTTGATTTTAAAGAGATAGCAATGAAGACAAAACGCCGCATCTTTCGATATCCTATACTTCAACCAGTCATATTCTTCAAACCACGAAACAACAAATCCTCGCTTTTTCTTTGCATGCAAACTGTATGGAAACTCATGCTTTGTAGGCCTACAAGTTTCCATTGGCAAATGTGCTCTTCGGACCTCATCTTGAATATTAGGAGAATAGTCCTTCATTCGAATTCTTTTTCCTGAGTCTCTCAAGATCATTAAAATTAATGTCACACTCATTTTGTCTTGAGATCGAACTACTCGAACAAATAGATGCTGCTATTGGCTTTGGCTTGAAAATTCTTTCCATATTTCTTATTTCTAAACTACACATTTAACAAACAACACAAAACATCTACATTAACCAATAAACAAAAATTCCATCTATATTCCAATGATCAAATGAGTATACAAACATAAAACATATCAACAATAGACTAAAAATTTCCATCAATATCTAATATAATTTAATTGAGATAAGATTAGAATACCAAAAAACTTGAATTTTGAACCAAATAGTGGCGGCGTGGAGATTTGAAACAAGTGGAGGTATGGTATTGGAGTAAAAAAATTATAATATGAGATTGGGTGGGGTTTAGAATTTTAGGGTTTTGAAATCGGGGAGTTGGGGATTGGAATTTGGATGAATATGTGAAAGTTGGGGCATTGGGAGATGCAGATAAGCGGGGAAGAGTGGGACTGTGGAGAAAGATGTGGCCTGGGAATTAAAACAATATGGACAAACGACAACATTTTGCCCACTATTTTAATTTTTTTTTAATTAAAACAATTGCCAAAACACTGTTGCTTTTAGGCCAAGTGTTGAAAATGGTCCCTATTTTCTTTCTTCTCGTGTGCGGTCGTCTTCTCCGAGAAGAAGACGTCGCTGCAACCTGCACAGACCTCGTGTTCGAGTATGAGGGGTCCTCGAAAAATTTCTAGCAGCAATTTAGGGTCGCTGGGAGGTCTTGAGACCTCCCAGGTCCCTCTATAGATCTGCCACTACTTAGAGAGTCCCCAAGAGATGTTGTAAACAACTAAAACCCTTTGTTAAAAGCCAAACTTAAAAATAAAAATAAAAATTTCCAACAAACTCTACAAAAGAGTCTTTAACATAACAAAATGAACAATCACTCTTTAAATTTACTAAGCAACTGTTCATCACATAAATATTGACAAAATAATAAAACTCAAGGGTGTACCCTTCTTTGAGAAAAAAGAAAGAGAGAATACTGTTTTAGAAAATGAGTAGGTTGGATTTGAATTGTTAATAATAAAATATTCAAAACTTATTAAAATAGGGAATGTTATTGGAGATAAAAAGTTAAACGGGAAGTAAAATAAATTTTTTGACATTGTTTACTTGTTAGTTTAACAAAAACTTGGAGATTTTTGGAGATGCTCTTCATCTAAATAACTACTAACAACCCTCTTAACAACTTTTCTAACAACTTAAAGCATCTTTAAATGAGGTGTCAAATTTTAAACATCAAAATGATATTTGATGGCTTATGTAGCAATCCGACATTTTGTACAATATTTTGCTCCATCCGATATGTTAAATAACAATGCCATTTAATAATTTTTTTTTTATATTTTTGTTGGCTCCCATGAATGAGGCAACAAATCAAATACTTGAAAAAAGAAACAACATTTATTATGTATTATATTGATCTATTAAAAAAATTATTTAATAAATTTGATATTTGCTGTCAAATTTGACGGCAAAACACTTTGCCTTCAATTGACTCAGCGCCACATAAGAAATTGAATGCTCAGTTGGGGAGAATTTGCTACCATTTTTTACAGTTATATGTCTACTTGGCTGTTTTGACGTCTCCTTTGAAGATACTTTTAAGAGGCACTATTTTAACAACTAAAGCTGAATTGACACTAAGGATGGCAACAGTTATGGCGGGAGGGTAATCGCGGTTATTTAACCATAACCGTTTAATTCTTTACCTGACATAACCGTTTACTCATTGGGTAATTGCATAAACGGTTATACTCATACCCATAACTGATTATAAAAGGTTAACCGTACCCATAATTGCATACCCATTTAACCGTAACAGTATATTCATTTACCCATTTACCCGCTTACCGTTTTCTATCATTTACCCTTCTTTTACCCATTTATCCATTTACCCGTTACAACATTCATAAAGTTCAATCATTCATTGTTTTAAGGTTAGTCATTCATGACCGATGGGACGAATCATGATCGTTAATGCATTGTAGGCATGAGTGATTAACTATATATTTAAAAATTAAAATAGTGTAAGTGAGAGCTCTTAAGTTCGATTCTCGCCAAATACGAAATTGTATCATATTATTGTTAGCCTATAATAAGACTAAGCTCACTCATTCTCCTTAGTGTAGATAATATAGTTTGTTAAAAAAAAAATTAAGGCAGTGTTAAAGTTAGCCGTCCATTAGCTAAAAGCATGATCATTCATGCATTCTTATGTATGTAGCCGACTCACTGTACCATTTCTTTTGGGATTCAGATTTGCTTTCATTTATTTTGTTATTTCTCTATTGAATTTTGATCAAATTCCAACTAGATGGCACTGCAAGTCTTACAGAAAGCAGTGTTAAAGTTAGCCGTCCATTAGCTAAGCATGATCATTCATGCATTGTTATGTATGTAGCCGACTCACTGTACCATTTCTTTTGCGATTCAGATTTGCTTTCATTTATTTTGTTATTTCTCTATTGAATTTTGATCAAATTCCAACTAGATGGCACTGCAAGTCTTACGGAGAGACAGGTAATAGGATTGGTGTTGCTGTTCTCTTAGAATAATTTAGCAGTAAATGTTAAAAATGGGATATATTGGCCATACAGAATTACAGATTCCTTTCCAGTATGGACTTTCCTCCAAGAGAAAAAACGACAGTAGGTTATAGTCTTTTTCACACCACGTATTGTCGTAGTGTTTGGGAATTATTCACATGTGTTACACAGACAAATGATTCGTTGTGAAACTCCGCCGTGGATGCTGATTCAGGAGCCGCTCCGAAGATGAGAGAGAGGTGGAGATGATTGAGATGACAGCAAGGAGAGAGATGAGCGGCGGGAGACCATCGAACAATTTAAGGATTTTTAGTTTTATTTATTTTATAACCGCGGTAATACTCATAACTACCTTCTAAATTTCACAGGTAAACGGCGGTTATACACATAACCGTAATCGTGAATTTTAAATGGACAAATAACCGCGGTTATTCATACCCGTGAGTATTTTGTTCATCTCTAGTTGACACTCCAATTTCTCATTGACATCTGGTAAGCAAAAGTATGTTGACATGTCTATAACCCCCTCACGAATCTTCAAAATATCAACTGAAGATCTCACCACCCATTTGATAACTATTTTTATTCTCCGTTTCTTCAGTTGATTTTCTCATGCTAAACTTTTCTTCCTATGCTTGTTTCAAATAAAAAACAAGTTCGCTTTCCTAACAAATGAGGTAATGTACAAAAATAAAAGTGATAATAGAGTGTCCTTAACAACCCTAATGGATTCTTCTTGACTTACATGCAGTCATCGTTCTTAATGGAAAGACTTAAAAGTCCCAAGTCTTTCGGTTCTTCTGCACAGTCCCCACTCCATTGCTCTTCTACCATTAATCAAACTTCATCATAAAACAACACACTGAATTCGCGATTATGCCGAAGAGATATTGTCTCATACAGCAGGTATGTCACTGAAATAATATTGATTTCAATAGTGACGCGGCACAAGTAAAGGGATACGAACGTAAGCCGTCGAAGAACATGATTTCTGGTGTTCACCAGATTATGGCTGAAAACTCAGGGGTTGTTTTGTTTAATTCTGAATTGATGCTTACAAATGAACAACAAAATGGCTTAAATAAACAAAATACAACTGTTAGAACTCAAAAGACTAATGAAATAAATTCGGACAACAAACGAAAAGTCAGAATTTTTATTACAAACTTAAAATTGCATTTTAGAGGCTGAAACAACCCCGGATGACCAAAATCCATTGTACATCATGGCAAACAGACAAGTTCAACTCGTGACATCATTTCCTTTATGAAAAAGGTATCACGGAGCCAATTCAGAGCTCAGACGCCAAATAAACAAATTCCCACTGCATCCTTTTGTCTTTCGACGTTCCATTTCCTCCTCGATTTATTCTGCCATTTGTTCTACATCAAAGAGAGTTTGTCTCTTGATAGAGAGGCAGAGGTAAACGAATATGCACCGTTGACAGCAAGGTTCTAAAAAACGTTAGGCGCTAGTCGGGCAGCGAACTAGCGCCTAGGCAGCCTACGCGGATTTAGGTAAATTTCTTGTATATCTTGTAAATAAGTGCATATTGACACTTACAAAAAATTATACTTGTATGAAATCCATGGATAAGATAATAAAAGAATGATAAAATGCAAAAAGAGCATCCAACAAGTCCAAAATTTAAAAACACATTAAGCATATATGTCATATAACCATAGTGATGAGTATTGTAGGATGACACATATATAACAAGTTCACAATTTAAAACCACATAAAATGCAAAATATGGCGAAAATAAGGAAATATAGTAATGTAGATAGGATTTTTTTTTAATTTCAAAAAAAAAAAAAAACCGCCTAGCCGCCTAGGATCACCTTGAGCCCAGTCGATTTTTCCAACCGATTTGCAAGAAAACACCTCGGGTCACCACAGCCCAGGGTCTAGGCCGTCTTTTAGAACACTGGTTAACAGGGCCACATGATCTTCTATATATAAAGCCGGTAGCCCCAGTTTGGGGTCATGGCTTCACCAAAAAATAATGGGACAAAAATGCCCCCCACACAAAAAAAAGAAGTTAGATAGCAGCCCACAATAATGCATAAAATAATGCAGGGGTAATTTGGTAATTTTGTCATAAAAAGATTTTTCTTTTTTTAGTTGTTTTTGTTATTAGAATTAGTATCTCACTATTACGTGGAATATCTACAGGTTTCTTCTAGCATAGTCTAATTTATTCATTTAGTCCAACTGTACAACTCTTTTCATTTATAAGAGGTTGACTTCGGCAGTGACGTCGTGTAGAGGTCGGCAAGGCTGTCTAGGATCGGCTTGCATGACTTCAAATCTCCTGATGCTTTGCTGATGTAGACGCAATATGTCTTGGCGTTGGCTTCGTTGATGTATCATGGCTTGGTCGGGTTGATACATGCGGCATAGTCTTCATGGATCGTCGTTGGGACTCAACGATGGATGAAAACACAGCAAGTACTTCGAATATGCTTAACAAAAACTCCTAACCATGTCTCACGTGTGGCGTAGTGAAGTGAGGTGAGTCTTGGAATGATTCGAAGATTTCGCAACTAAGGTCATATCGTGGACCTCCAAGATATTGCGATATCCCTAATGGTAAAGACATAACCATTCAAGGATTTTGCCTTGTGCGGGTTTGATAAGTAACCTGCGTCAGCATAACAACAAGGCAAGCATCATTTTGAGGATCAGGGGGGTTGGATCTGCTCAAGATGCGTTGGGATTTGATTTGCCCAAATTTGTAGTACCTTCAGGGAACGTCTTTAATACCAATTCAGTGGTTGCGTGTAGGCGCGGTGCTGCATCTTTACCAAGATCAACAGCGAAGGAGATGTCCTGTCTAAATACAATGAGCTAAGTACAACGAAGCGCAAAGTTGAACTTAGATATGGAATTTCGGATTCCACAGCCTCTTCTAGAGTCTTATTTGCATATAACGTATGGACGATCAAAGGTATACTCAAAGGTAACACATTCGGGGTGTAGTTCGACTGGTAGACCAAAATACCGTCAGACCAATGCTTGAACTTCAGGTCAAGGCATAAACGAGTTTTCCTAAGATCCTTCATCTCAAATTCCATCTTCAGGTGCGAGGCAGTTTTCTCATGCTCTTCCGGAGTCTTAGTGAGATTCGTGTTAATGACATAAACTGTAACTCTAGCAATTTGGAATAAGACTTCATAGTTTAACACGCAAGGGCATTCATTCATATCCCTGACTGATCAAATTATCACGTAGACGGGTATACCACATCCGTCGGATTTTTCAATCCATAAGTGAACGCCTCAAAACGAGTTAAGAGGGTGTTCCGTGGTTCTGGAACTATTTGAGTCAGTCCACGTAATTCTTCATGAACTTACATGTCAATCTCGTATCTATATCCCCATGGAGAAATACTAACCACATTTCGTAATGCTGCTATCAATCACAGGACGTTTGAGAGAAACCTTGCACCGTAAGGCGTGCATCATATCGCACTATTTCATTCATCTCATAATGCTTCCTTTCCCACTTGTAACATAACATGGTTACCTTGGGCAGTGTAGGAACGACAGGTCCAATACACACTTTGGTAAGGAATTTAACCTAGATTGTAGTTTCAGTTGTCCAATCAGTTCTACGTTGTCACTTAATCAACGGAACACGGTTCGATATCGTCGCTTTTCATTTATGTCGGTAGCTACCATATAAGTGAAAACATCATCGATGATAATCTCATTTCAATTCCATTTAGCTCACCCAAACTAGTATACTGGACCAAGAACTTCATGTCTTGGGAGTAACCTGGATTAATCTCATGAGATGGAAATGATTTGAGACAGCGATCGAGTTCAGATTCAATGTTGTGCCGTGTCTTCCTCTTCTAGGGAAGTGAATCCTACGAACCGAATGATCTGTCGTGCTCCAGGCCAAGACAGATTGATTGGCTATCCGCCGGTGTACCGGACCGTCCAACAGGGGCGTCCAAACCGTCCAACAGGGGCGGCACACCCTCCAGGGATGTTGACTCGACGTCCGTTAAGTACGTCTATCCTTGCAGGCATGTTTGCAGCTGGTATATGATCTCGTCACTTTAGCTAGATCAGAGGAATGCGTCTGGAGCAACATTCTGAAATCTAGAAATCATCGCACTTGCTTATCACACTTGTGCGGTATGGGGATCGAGATGAGACATAGTGGGCAACGTCCAAGCAAATTCGCGTCGTTCTACAGGAACGTTGACGTTCTTATCTCCCCCTAACGGCGGGAAGACTGTCTCATTAAAGTGACAACCCGCAAATGAGCGGTAAAGAGATCGCGTGCAAGGGCTCGAAGAGAGCTAGTGTGAAGGAGAATCATGATCGACAAAAGATACACATCCTTCTTTGAGGACCCATGGTGGTACGTTGCGGCGGCGCAACTTGGCACATAGAATGCACATCCAAATGCGTAAATACGAAAATCGTCAGGTTCGTACCCAGTAACCAACTGTAACGTCATATAGGTTGGGTGGCAATGGGCCTCAAGGCGGACCAATCATCACTGCGTACAAGGATTGCATAGCCCTAGGCAGAAACCGAAAACTTGGTACGTTTACCAAAATTCGGGCGATCATTTAAATTGCGCTTTATGATCACTTAGGCGAGGCTATTTGGGGTGAACATGGGAATTCGATGTTCAATTATAAACCCAAAACGACATGCAATACTTTATCGAAAACTGTCGATGTAAACTCTCTGACATTATCCAGTCTCCCGGACCTTAGGGGATAAGTAGGGTGGCGAGCCCTTAATCGGCCAGAGGTTTTAGCAGTAATGTGTGTGGACAAACATGTGACCAGTTTGTCGATTCATCAACCAAAACCATAAGTCTTTATATGGTCCGCATTTTGGTTGGATTAGTCCACGTATATTCCCTTGAATCCACTGTGAAAAGAGAGTCGTTTCGTATCTTTGCAAGGGATGATTTATAAAATCGAATTTCCCTAATGAGCATGCTTGGCAAAGTGTGCTTGTAGGCACAATATCCTTACTTCGGGTAAGGAGATGCATCGGAGCATCGTTGGTCGACCTAAGTGTCCCAAAAGGTCGTGCCAAAGCAAGTAAACTGCTCAATCACCTAGCCCTAGGCCGGCCACATATGGCATGTGCCCCAGTTGGGGGACAACCCATTGGCCCCAAATCAAAGCTTCAGGCTCATTTTTGGTGGTGGTGCAAAGATATTTCACTCTATTTTCTTCAGTGGTTTCATTTATGATCATTGTCAACTCGAATATCCTTAAAAAACTCAACGTCAGGGAGAATTTAAGGTCCCTTAAATGGTGATTCAGTACCATTCATACAACGAGGAGCGTGCCATTGCTCTTAATCAGGTTGGATAGACCTGAAGTCGTTGTTAGAGATGTGATTTAGGTGTAAAGTTAGTGTGCGTAGTATGCATTCATCCAGACAACTAACTTTCCCACATTCCAACCTAATCACGTGTTTAATTGAATCGGTCACATGTACTAAGAAACATGATTCAATTAACTCATATTCGAGGACAATATCAATAAGATTATCCATAAGTAAAACATACACCAAACTTGAATCCAAGAACATGGAAAAATGTTCACAAAGTAAGCAAAGCTACTAGGTGGATTCGGCCAAAAGGCCATCCATGTCAAAATTTTGCACTTCCAACGATGTTTGGTGGAGCAAAATTAGTCTCACATATTGACTACTAGAATGGTACTCCTTAACAATATTGGTAGGGGCACAAACAGGTGCATAACCAATAATCTATTCCATCGGGACGGAAATAGATTCTGCAGGGTTAAGGTTGGGAATACTATCCCTTATTCTTGAAGTTTTTAGGTCTTAGGTACCAAGGATCATGCTTCGGGCATGATGCCACACCTTGGCAGGCCCTGATTCTACCATATGTTTGTAAAAACAAACTCAAAATTGGATTATGAGATGGACAGACCCAAACTTGGGTTCAGTAGGCTTTGACCGAACTGGGTTGAGCTATATGGTAGACTCCAGTCGAACTGGGTCCATACCTTTCTCTCGTTTATGGTAGTAATCAGATCCGAGAATTTGGTAAACTTCCGCTTTCTACACTGCTGCTTCAAGGGCGAGTTAGAAACATGGAAGGACGAGAAAAGTATTCTCTAGTCAAAGTTTGATCGGATTTATAAACTTCAGAATTGTACTCATTCATGGACATAATCATGGTGTGCTTCGGGCAATTTATTTCATGATTAGACAGTCCGTAGAAGCGAGCCAAAGAGCCATGGAATACTCGTTCGGGAGGTATTTCCATTTGTAATGCTTCGGGCATAAGTCTTCGAGTGAAGATCATGGCGGAGGCTTATTCATGCCATTAGTGGTTTCAATGGTTTCTCATCTTCTTAATAGTCAATGGGAGATTCACGTCTTGTGCCCCACATTAAGTGGTTTCTATGGGAAACATCCAAATCAGGAAAATCGAACTTGTGACAGTTCAACAATCCACTGATTTGGAGGGAACAAGATTGTGATTGGTGCTATGGGAATGAAAACATCCATATGCATCAACATTCGATGTCTAAGACATGGTTTTCATGAAAATCGTCGGGTTTTCATGGGTGTATTGTTTTATGAAAGCTTCGGGTTTCAAAGGCACTAAATTCGAAACTACAGAATCGATTTAGTTTATGAACATTTAGTTCATAAAAGAGAGGTTCCTGCAAGAAACACATAATGCAATATACTAACTTAGTGTAGTGGATTTGAGTTGTCTTCGGGAACTCAAGTGTGAGAGCTTCGTTACTACGAAAGTATGTGACGGTTCAAAGTATAAAGAGAAATTATTGAATCGTTAATGTCCAAAAGTGATCTTCAGGTCAAGAATTTTGGATTCATTATCAGATTAATGGACTGCAGGTCACTTTTAATTAATTCAATACATCGGGCCATACAGGGTCAATTGTAGAAGCAAAATAATATTAGCATAATATTATTGGATCGAAATCAAAGCCCCAAGATAATATTGGGCTTGTGCCGTGGGTGTGGGGAGGCACGGGGTGCCTTGAGTGATCACGGCAGGGCCTAAGAAGGCCTGGGAAACATGGCTGCAAGCCACGGGGGAAGATGGTCCTCCCAGCCGTAGCTGGGTTGGGTCAGCGGGCCAGGGGATTGCACGGGGAAAGCCCCAAAAAAATAGAGGGCTGGCGTTTGGAGGCTGCGGGCCTCGCGCTTGAAGCCCAACGAGAAGCTGGCTTAGTGCGTGCGAGTGTGCATGTGTGCCCAGCCGAAGGCTGGCAGATGGGATGCGGGTCGAGTGTGGCCGAGGGCTACTGGCCCATTGAAAGAAACAAAATCAGGCCAAGGGCCCTTTTGTTCTTTGCGGCACATGGATGGTGCAGTGCACCCAATCCCGGTTTTCCCCTTTTTTCCTTTTTTTTTTCAATTCCCTTAGGGTTTGAGGAAACCCTAACTTGCTTCTAATTTATTTTTGTACTTTGACTCACAAATTCCACATAGCAATTATTGCGTAATGCATGAAACAAATATATATATGAATTTGTGAATATATATATCGGAAGGAAAATGTAAACATAGGGGGTTCATGCATCATGGGGAATGTTTTCATGCTTCATGGGTCGTTTCAAATATCTTACTTTATTTTAAGCGTACCTGAGTAGCAGAAAACAACAAAAGCCTTTGAATTTGTAGAAGTTCCTTCGCAGAAAGCCGGAATAGCATCTCCAATACGTTGTATCACGTTCAACATAAAAAAATTAAATTGAATCAATAGCATGTAGATCAATTTAAAATAATAATAAATTAATCATGAAAAGAATGATTAAAACGTAATACTCCCCTGATTGAAAAATAAACTCTCTTTAGCGCAGCGTCAAGAGCGTGCTGATAACGTGTTGTAGGCATAATTTACTGAAACAATTATGGAGGCCAATAGAGAGAGAGGGTGCGGCAAGATTGAGAGAGAAGAGATAGATGTGTAATTGTGGGTGTGTGTTATCTCACCCCATTGTGCCTTTATTTATAGTAGTAGAAAGGGTTAATTACTTACCCTTTAGGATTACAACATTTAATAGGTAATCTACTCCTAATAGGAATATAAGATACATTCTCATATTTACTAGGATTTACATAATCACATTCCTATTCCAATATGACTGCAACACTAAATAATTTATATAAATATATATAACATATATATGTATAGACTATAGATATATGTAAATATATCCCCAAGCTTTTTAAAATGATAAAAGCCCCACGTAGTGGGAGTGGGTGGTCTTTTAAAGAATTAAAAACCAAGGCATTGAATAACGCATCTGATTCTGACCCCTCCAACCCCACTCTCTCAATTCACCCAAGATTTCTGAACGATTGAGCCCATATCTTATCACATTTTCACAAATTGGAAAGCGAAAAACTCTTCAATTTGTTTTTCTCGGATTCTTCTTCTTCCTTCAGGAATCAGAATGTCAAACTGGATCTCACATCCAGATCCCGCTGCCATGGACTGATATGTTAAAAGTTACAGTCTTTCTCTTCGCATTCCCTCTTCCCTCTTCTACGCACAAACGGTGAGTTCATAAATTTTCTCGAGGCTGATACGATTTGAAATTGGGAGTTGCAGATCCTATGTGAGAGAGAGAGAGTTGTAGAGCCGCCTAAACTGCCTCCTGGAACCGCCCAGACAGCCTAGCTAGCGCCTATGCGGCCGCCTAAATCCTCCCTGTCTTACCTGATCGTTTTGGACTAAATCAAGTTGGGGCTCCACCACCCAGCACCTAGCCGTCTAGACTGATTTTTAGAATATTGCTTATGAACGTTCGTTGGATTAAATTCTCTTATCTTAATCTCATCATTTGAAAGAAACAAACCCTACTTCACCTTTTGAAATAATTTGATTTTCACTTACAACACAACAATTTACTTAGCACCGATTAGTAAATTAGTATTATACAATTTTGAAATGAGTAGCCTCATAGAGGATAAAGCCCCAATTAGAGATGCTCTTACGACATGAATTTTCCACAGTGGTTGGTCTTGTGGAAATCTTTTTGTTGCTTTGTTTGCGATGTAGTCATCAAAATACTTGTCATATGATTCATTCGACAAGTTGGAAGGGAAGATTGGAGTTATAACATGGTCTTTAAGCTTCACTTCAACCTTTTTCTCATCGTTTCTTTCCATTATTTTCAATCTATTTCTCAAATTAAATATTAGTGTAAAACTATCAATGTATTAAAAAAAAAATTGTTCATAAGAAAGAATGAATCATGTGAAGAGCACTTCTAAAAAACCTTCAAATGTATACATGTAGCACGATACCTGAATGAATCATTGAAGGGAATAGCATACGATTTAGCAATATCTGGTTTACCTCAAGTATCCCAATAATGTAGTACGATGAATATTCTAGTTTCCAAAACTTTTTAGACCATGCGTGTGTGCATGATATAGTAATATCTAGTTTGAGTAAATTGTATCAATGGTCCATTAATTTTAACTCAATTGGAGCAATGGTACCTTAACTAAAAATTCATTACCATTGGTCCCACAACTCATCAAAACATGCAGCTATATCCCTTAACTAAAAATCCATTACTATTGGTCCCTCAACTTTAATCCAACTGGAGAAATTGTCTCTCAACTTTAACCCAATTATAGCAATGGTCATTCCAACATAACTCATTTTGACACAATTCTAACGAAGTTGACGAAAATGACCATAACTATACGTTTTGATAAATTGAGGGACCCCAATTGTAACAATGGTCATTCTAACATAACTTATTTTAACAAAATGCTAATGAAGTTGACGAAAATGACCATAGCTACACATTTTGATGAGTTGAGGGACCAATAGTAATGAATTTTTAGTTAAGGGACCATTGTTCCAATTTAATTAAAGTTGAATAACCATTGCTACAATTTACTCATTTGGTTTACCTCATGTGTTTCAACTACCATAAAATATAACCTTTAATTGGGTTTGCCAAAGACATTTGGTCCACTGGGCCAATCATATTTGTGACCGCCATGCTTGAGTTCTTTAATGTGCACAGATGTGTCTTGATCCTGCCTACACCACCAGTAGCATTATAATTTTTAAATGAATGTTGTGTATGTGAAATATCACAGGCATTTTCTTAGGCTGGTTTGGTAGCCATGATTGGATGGAACTTTAAAAAGAGAAATAACATAACTATGACCACTTAGAGAATTGAAGTTGGATTACTCATGAAGAATAAAACTTGTTCATTCTATTTCTTCATAAAATAGTAGGATTAGAAGGGATGAATTTTCTTCATAGCTAATCATGTTCTAATCGGGATGTGGCTATCGCTCTTTCTAATGTTTTTCCGAAGGTGGCTGCTTCAATTTGTGCTACTCCCTCCCTTTACAAGCACTTACAAACTCCTTATGTTGGTCAGGTTCTTCTTCTGGTCTCTTATAGGCAAAAGAGGCATACTATCATTTGCTTAATTTTGACACTCGGGTCCCCTGGGGAAAGGAAATTTGGTCTCAACGAATTCAACCTTGGAAAAGTCTTCTTGTTTGGAAAGTCTTACATGACCAGCTCCTCACTAATTCTTTGCTTTAGCACATCGGTATTATGTTGGTTTTGTGTTGTTTCAATGTGCAATTTGGCTTTTAAATCTCTTTAGCATTTTTTTTTTGGAATGCCCTTAGTCTTGAGCTTTATTTCAGTGCTTATTGGCTCTTTTATGTCGTTCTTCGGTTGTGGTTGAATACATCTTACAGGTTTTTTCTGAGACTTTTATGGCTAATTTTTCTGGCTTTTCTCACACACTTTGGGTTGTTGTGGTTTGCACTTCTATTTGGGGGATTTGGTCTCTCTGTAATCAGACTAGATTTGAAGAAAAACCAGCCCGTTAGATTATGCCAAGTGCTGGCTTATTACTCGGTTTCGAGAAGCAGCTTTTGTGCGTTTCCCTCGTAGCAGCCCATCTTCTGGTGTGTTGCCTATTTATTCATTATTAGGTATTTCCCCGTTTTCTCCCACCGATCCTTCTTTCATTCCTATGGTTTGGCGCATTCCGCAATCTGGTTGGATTAAAGCTAATATCGATGGTTCATGGTCGTAGCACAAATTGGGACGGACATGTGCTTGGTACTTTTGTCTCAAATACAGAGTTTTGTAGTTCAATGGCTGCAGAAATTTTAGCTTTCATTGAGGCAATTCGTGTTTCTTGGATTCAGGATTGGAACCACATCTGGATTGAAACTAATTCCTCTTTGGTTATGTATCTTTTCAAGGCCCCTACTTCAATCCCTTAGTTTGTTTTGGTTGATTGGAATAATTGTTTATAGCGCTTTCGTTAGATGAGTTTTATTTGTTCACATATTTATCAGGAGGGTAACTAAGTTGCTGATGCATTAGTTTCTTTCGGTGCTGCTCGAAGTGCTTATTACTAGTGATCCATAGATCCAAATTTTGTTTTTGCCGCTCATGCCCGTGACATTTCTTTTCGTCCTGTTTTTCGTTATCGTTGGTTTTTTACTTTTATTTCTTTTTGGTTTTATTCACGGGTCTTGGCTTTGTCCCCCCGCTTGTATCCCTTTTTCCTTTTTCTTTAAATAAAATTTCAGAGATGGGGGACAAATGGGTCGTTCTATCGGGAAGTTAGCCTTTTTTAATCGCTCTAAGTAGGAAGGAAGTAGCCTACTTTTGTAGTTGATGGCTAAATCCCGGGTCTTGGTTCTTTCTGATTGCTCTGTGGGTGTTAGAAAGTAAGGCTACTTTTGTAGTTCGATGACCAAGCCTTAAGAGTAGTTTAACTAGCCTAATCCTTCATCATCCTCATTAAATTAAAAAAAAAAAATCATGTTCTAATCCCTTCCAAATGAAAATCATATATTAACAGCCCCCTTCAATATATCTTGAAAATTTAAAAATTCTCCTTTTCAATCCATTCAAGTGTACCCAACGAGTCCTTTATTTACTAACCTCATGGCCTCCAAACTTGTTCAGCATCTCCAATAGCCCACTAGTGAAATATATAGCTGAAGAATTTCTTTTCTTCTTGATTATTTTTTGTCCCTTCCAGACGAAGTCAAGCGCATTTGAGAATTCAGTCAACTTGGGAATGGGAACCTGAAAGAATGTAAAACGATTCCCCCATGGGCTCTTGCTGTCGGGAATTTGATCATTTCTTCGACCAACGTATTATTCACAATGATCCTTGTATTTAGTAAAACCTGTAAGAGTGGAGACAATGCTAAGGATCCAAGTCAAGCTAAGAATATTAATATTATCCATAATCTTAGCTAAGCAAATTGCTTCTGCTCTAAAAACAGAGGACTGTGTCAGTTGTAAGATATGTGAATCCGCATGTCCAGTGGCGAAGCCACCTGAGGGCGAGGAGTGGCGGCCGCCACTCCCCTCACCGGAAAAACACGCCTGGAGCGCTGGTTCAGTCCCTCCCCTTGCTGGAAAACCTGACCGGTTCTACTGCTGCTGCTCTCCAGTTCTGTTCTGCCGTTCTGGTTCTGCTGCTGCGCTTGGAGCTGGGTTCTTCTAATTTAAAAAAAGTTAAAACGAAACGGCGCGTTTCGTATAAGTTGGAAAAAAGAAATATAGGGGGTACTGCGTGTCCCCCATTTCCATCACTCTCTCTCCAATTTTTCGAAGGATCGGGTACCCAAGCTAACTTGGAGTACCGAGCTAATAATAGACTGACATGTGGCCTGGTTTTTTATTTCACTAAAAAATTCTGTGACTTCGAAACAGTGGCCTCGATAACTGAAAAGTCATCTTCAGAAAGAGAAAAAATAGATCTGAAATGATACTGTCATCTTCTCAGTTCCCATAAATTTGATTTTTCTTTTGATGTTTACTATGCTTCTGCTGTTGACATGTCCTAAACCAAAAAGTGCTTTTGTGGGAGGGGTAGAAGTGCTTTCGGGATGAAGAAGATGGTAATGAAAACTAGAAGTGCTCATCAGCTGCATGCCCATTATTTCTCTTGGATGTTTCTTTCTCTTCCAATTGCTCTAGAGATGGATATGAATATGATTTTCTTTAGGAAGATGAAAAGGCCAGAGAGACGAAAAATTTTCCCACCATGAACACCCATCGGAAACTCCAGTTTTCATCGCCCCATTGAAATATAAATTTGGTACCATCGTCTCCTTCTTCTCTAGTCATGCCCAACTGGAGTATGATTTTGAAGGAGATGGCAGAATTTAAAATTAATAGTTGAGTCATGATTTTGAATAATGTAAATGCAAAAATCTTCTTTGTTTTTCAGTTTCCCGGAGAAATGAGAGAGGAATGAGAGACTAGTGGGTGGGTATTAAAAATAAATAGGTGTCAAATTATGATTGGTGGAACTCCAGGTCAGCTAATGGACCTGTAACAAAATGAGAAATAAATGGTTGAGTGATGGCTTGATTGTTTGCATTGAGAAATATGTTTTTACTTTTATAGATAATGAGCTTGTTATTCAACGTTTTCATAACATGAAAACTTGCCGGCAACAATTGTAACTTGTTTATATTGATGCATTATGAACAAAATTAATATTGTCTTTTATCTAAAAGAATTTTGTTGTCCATATTTTTCTGGAACTTTTTTACCGTTTTAAAGTTCGCCCCTCCCCTCTACTATTCCTAGCTTCGCCACTGCGCATGTCCGACAGATTTCTTGAGTGTTTGAGTTTATTTATGACATGAAACAACTCGAAGTATGAGTCTGGCTTATTAATACGTTCAAGAAAACCTTACTTGAATACATTTGATTTTTTTACCTTTACCGACAAAAACCAGTGCTCAAAAACTATTTATTTTGAGCACGGGTTTTTCTGGTCCAAGTTTATCTTGTTTTTACCATAGCACTAGGGTTCTGCCGTCACCTTAATAATTCTACGTAGTTCTTCCAATTACTTATGACTTACACATGCATATTTTAAAGGTTATTAGGTTTTCCTAAAGTATGCTCTACTTGGACACCTAATCTAGAACGTATATCAAACATGCAACCCGTTTGTGGTATTTAGATCAAATCTAAACATGCAAGACTCATTAAGCTTTGTAAAAACCCTTTGAAAAACCATGCAACCCTTAAGATGTGGTATTCATCTTAAGTGAAATTACACTTATTAACTACAAGAAGCCTTCGTCAATTTCAGGGACCGACCTTCGACCAAAATTGCATCAAATTACTTTCTAAATATCCTTATGGTGATCAAACATCAAGACAATTTGATAGTTTAAACCAGTGATTAATAATTCAAAACATGCATGCATAATATCATAAGCAAATTGAAAAGAAACTATATATTTTTGCTAAGGCTTGTGGTCTTGCCCTAGCAAAAGAAATTAGCTACGCAAAACCATCAAACAAAAGGAATTTTATTGAAACAGAAAAAGGATAGAAAACACCTTGAAGATAAACTTGAAGCTTCAAAAGCTCTCTAAACCGAGTTCTCTAAAGTAGTGTGTTCGTAGCCCTAATGGCTAATAAGCCTTATTTATACTACTACAAAATAAAATCCTTAGTAGAAAAGGTCTTCTAAAAACTAGAAAACATAATAGAATAAGATAACTAGGAAATACATTCATATTCTAATTTTGGGAAATTTGCCCAGCCACAAAGAATCTCACGTTTCTGGACCTTTAAGGCTCCAAAATAGACCCAAAATAACTTGAATTAAAGCTTAGGATGTCCCAAATACAGTTGCAGAAGGTCTTAAACCCAAAAGATATCATCTTGGACGTAAAAAAAGTCCAAATAAATCCAAAACGTTATTTTGATAGCACACGTGCTCCTTTATTTCATCTCTATAAATAAACCGCTTAGTAGACAAATATGAAACTTTGATACGAAGAAGTAGAAAGATCGCGAACATCCTCAAATGAGAATCACTCAAAAATTCATCCGTTTGATCACTTTTTGTTTAAGAGGAACTCGAATGTCCTACATTAGAAATATAATTTAAAGTATCAAAATTCTCACAAAATAACCATTAAACTAATATTAAAATTAAAATTAAATATATAGTATAATATCAGCTCATCCCTTTACTTCAACCTTTTTCCATTGTTTCTTTCCATTTTTTTCAATCTGTTTCCAAATTAAATAATTACTGTTCATGAAAAAGAGTACATCATGTGAAGAGTACTTCAAAAGAAACTTCAAACGTCCCCAAATACACTTGGCCCACGTTCTATAATGATGCAATATAACCATAATGATCTAGTACAATGCTTAGGTCTAAAACTTATCAAGCTTAGGGATATCATTTCTCACACTTGCTTAACTATTTTTTATTGTTCTGTTATTATACCAAGGCCTAATTGGATATACTGTTCTTGTGGTAATTGAGTAGTAAGAAGATAGCCGTGTGGTAAAAAATTTATATGTAAACTCTTATGGTAAAATCTGTTATGATTGATACCCAAAATTAAAAATTATGTTATCTTAATAGAATGTATGGGACCCTAAAGTGAGAGTAGAAAATTGCATTTCTTCCCTTTTTCTATTCATCGTCTCTTTTCTCCATCCCTTTCTGCAACTATTTTCCATCGCCAGCTCAAAGTCATGAAGGAAAATCCTAAATTAGCAAAGGTCCAAGTTATTTCTATATATAAATCGAAACCGTAAGCCATGGGTCTCGCCAATTAATCTTCTGCCCAGAAATTCTTTGTCTAAATTTGTTTGGAACCAAAATGACAGTTTTGGGCTGAGAATAATTATGGGCTCGGCCTAGTATATGAAATTGGCATATCTTATAATATACCCAAGGAAAGCCCAGCCCAGTGAGATTAACCAAATCCTATCAGAAGATCATCTTATCTAGATAGGTGGTCGGTCGAGTCCTGATATAACAAGGAGTCATTGGATACCAATTATACCTCGAATCAGGAAAGATGCCAAAAATCAAGGATTGAATCTTGAAAACATTAGGGTTGGGTACAAAGTTCGACATATAGCAGGATTGACCGAAGCCCATTTGAAGAGGATTGCGGAGTTACAGTCCGCATGGGATTCTACTTTGGCCACATGAGAATTGCTACTATAAATAAAAAGGGGAGTGCAACATTCAAAGCTCCTCCAAATCAACACACAAAATATTAGACCTGGCATTCGTGTCGTGTTTCCAGTGTTCGTGTCATTTTCGTGTCATACCCGATATTTTAACGGGTCGTGTCGTGTAACACCCGTTAAAATAAACGGGTAAAATGACCCGACCCGAAATCGACCCGATAATATTAACAGGTAATATGACCCGACCCGTTACCCATTAAGGAAAATATATTTTAAACCAATAAATAATCAAATGAAAAACATAATACTAAATAAGTATATACATACCATATTATCACATTCAAAACATAAAAACGCATTTGTCTTTCAAGTATTACATATTTACATACCCAAAATAAGAGCATAATAAAAAATAAAAACAACATTAGAACATAACAAAATATCAAATGCGCATCCAAATGCGTAAATACATAGACCAACATTACTGCGTACAAGGATTGCATAGCCCTAGGCAGAAACCGAAAACTTGGTACGTTTACCAAAATTCGGGGGATCATTTAAATTGCGTTTTATGATCACTAGGCAAGGCTATTTGGGGTGAACATGGGAATTTGATGTTCAATTAGAAACCCAAAACGACATGCAATTCTTTATCGAAAACCGTCGATATAAACTCTCTGGCATTATCCAGTCTCCCGGACCTTAAGGGATAAGTAGGGTGGTGAACCCTTAATCAGCCAAGAGGTTTAGCAGTAATGTGTGTGGACAAACATGTGAACTAGTTTGTCGATTCATCAACCAAAACCATAAGTCTTTATATGGTCCGCATTTTGGTTGGATTTGTCTACATATATTCCCTTTAATCCACTGGGAAAATGGGGGGCTGATTTCGTATCTTTGCAAGGAATGATATAGAAAATCAATTTCCCTTATGAGCAGGCTTGGCAAAGTGTGCTTGTAGGCACAAGATCCTTACTTCGAGTAAGAAGATACGTCGTAGCATCGTTGGTCGACCTAAGTGTCCTAAAAGGTCGTGCCAAAGCAAGTAAACTGCTTAATCACCAGGCTTTAGGACGGCCACATATGGCGTGTACCCCAGTTGGGAAACAGCCCATTGGCCCCAAATCAAAGCTTCAAGCTCATTTTTGGAAGTGGTGCAAAGATATTTCACTCTAGTTTCTTCAGTGGTTTCATTTATGATCATTGTCATCTCGAATATCCTTAAAAAAACTCAATGTCAGGGAGAATTTAAGGTCCCTTAAATGGTAATTCAGTACCATTCATACAACGAGGAGCGTGCCAATGCTCTTAATCAGGGTGGATAGACCTGAAGTCGTTGTTAGAGATGTGATTTAGGTGTAAAGTTAATGTGCGTAGTACACATTCATCCAGACAACTAACTTTCCCACATTCCTACCTAATCACGTGTTTAATTGAATTGATCACATGTATTAACAAACATGATTCAATTAACTCATATTCGAGGACAATATCAATAAGATTATCCATAAGTAAAACATTCACCAAATTTGAATCCAAGAACATGGAAAAATGTTCACAAAGTAAATGGTTTACTAAGGGGATTCGGCCAACAAAGCCATCCATGTCAAAATTCTGCTCTTCCAACGATGTTTGGTGGAGCAAACTTAGTCTCACATATTGACTACTAGAATGGAACTCCTTAACAACATTGGTAGGGGCATGAACAAGTGCATAACCAATGATCTATTCCATCGAGACGGAAGTAGATTCTGCAGGGTTAAGGTTTGGAAATACTATCACTTATTCTTGAAATTTTAGGTCACTCGAAATTGGATTGTGAGAGAATATGTCATTTAGTGTATCCCTGCCGAAGCAATGCATCACTATTTGGTAGGCTTTGATCGAACTGGGTCGAGCCATTGGGTAGACTCTAGCTGAACGGAGTCTATACTCCAGCTGAACGGAGTCTATACTCTAGCCGAACGGAGTCTATACTTTTCTCTCACGTTTGTGGTAGTATCAGATCCGAAAATTTGGTAAACTTCCGCTTTCTACAATGTTGTTTTAAGAGCGAGTTAGAAACATGGAAGGACGAGAAAAGTATTCTCTAGTGAAAACTCGATTGGATTTATAAACTTTAGAATTGTACTCATTCATGGACGTAATCATGGTGTGCTTCAGGCAATATCTTTCATGAGTAGACGGTCTGTAGAAGCGAGCCAAAGAGCCATGGAATCCTCGTTCGGGAGGTATTTCCATTTGTAATGCTTCGGGCATAAGTCTTCGAATGAAGATCATGGCGGAGGCTTATTCAGCTCTTCCTTGCCATTGTTGGCTTCAATGGTGTCTCAGCTTCTTGATAGTCAAATGGAGATTCACGTCTTGTACCCCACATAAAGTGGTTTTGAATAGAAACATCCAAATTAGGAAAATCGAACTTGTGACGGTTCGACAATCCTCTGAATTGGAGGGAACAAGATTGTGATTTGTTATATGGGAATGAATCATCCATAAGCATCAAAGTTAGAACATACGAGTTCTAAGACATGGTTTGCATGAAAAACGTCGGGTTTTTTTGGGTGTATTGTTTTATGAAAACTTTGGGTTTCAAAGGCAATAAATATGAAACTATAGGTCCAATTTAGTTTATAAACGTTCAGTTCATAAAAGAGAGGTTCCTGCAAGAACACAGAATGCAATATACAACTAAGTGTAGTGGATTTGGGTTGCTTCAGAAACTCAAGTGTGAGTGCTTAGGGACTACAAAAGTATGTCAACGGTTCAAAGTATAAAAATAAATTATTGAATCGTTAATGTCCAAAAGTGATCTTCAGGTCAATAATTTTGGATTCATTATCAGATTAATGGACTGCAGGTCACTTTTAATTAATTCAATAAATCGGGCCATAAAGGGTCGATTGTAGAAGCAAAAGGGTTGGCTGAACAAAGCAGGCCCAAAAATCATGGCTGCAAGCTACGAGTCCAAGCTGGGAAGCCCAACCGTGGAGGCTGGTGTGTTAGGCTTGGGGTAGGCTCAAGGAATAAGGCCCAAAAGGGTATGGGTTTGGGAAAGCTGATTGCAGCCCAACGTGTGAAGCAAGCTGCAGGCTTGCAATTGAATGCGGGTCATGGCAAGGGTTAAGGCCAGCAGCCAAGGCTGCTGGCGTGGGCGAAACTTAAGGACCAGCCCAGCATGTGCTGGTGTGGGTCAGGGCTGCAGGCCCGTGGTCAGAAACCGGACTAGGCACATGGCCTGGTTTTCCACAAAGGCAGCGAAGCCCAAGGGCGTTGGCGCAGATCAAAGACGTCGAGCGATGTAGTCTCAAGGGGGTCTCCACACGGCTGGGCTTCAGGCCAGCATGGTGGTCCATGTGGTGGTGCCGCAAAATCCCAAATTCCTATTTTTTTTTCGAAATTTCTAGGGTTTGAGAAACCTTAACATGCTTCTAATTTATGAATATACTTTGACTCACATATTCCACATAGCAATTTAATTGCGTAATGCATGAAACAAATATATATATATATATATATATATATATATTGACAAATATATGAACATATACAATATATATATATATATATATATATATATATATATCGGAAGGAAAATATAAACATAGGGGGTTCATGCATCATGGGGAATGTTTTCATGCTTCAAGGTCGTTTCAAATATCTTACTTTATTTTACACGTAACTGATTGGAAGAAAACTACAAAAGCCTTTGAATTTGTAGAAGATCCTTCGCAGAAAGTCGGAATAGTATCTCCAATGCGTTGTATCACGTTTGACACAGAAAAAATTAAATTGAATCAATAGCATGTAGATCAATTCAAAATAATAAATTAAATTACAAAAAGAATGATTAAAACGTAATACTCCCCTAATTGAAGATCCAACTCTCTTTAGCGCAACGTCAAGAGCGTGCTGATAACGTGTTGTAGGCATAATTTACTGAACAATTATGGAGGTCATAGAGAGAGGGGTGCGGTAAGAGTAGAGAAGAAAGAGAGATGTGTAATTGTGGGTGTATGTTATTCCACCCCATTGTGCCTTTATTTATAGTAGTAGGGAAGGTTATTTGCTTACCCTTTAGGATTACAACATTTAATAGGTAATCTACTCCTAATAGGAATATAAAATATATTCCCATATCTACTAGGATTTATACAATCACATTCCTAATCTAATAGGACTGCAACATATATATATATATATATATATATATATATATAGGTGAAAATGTAGAATTAATCCCAGCTAGGATTACTGCATTTTGGTAGAAGTGAACAAAAGAAACAATGGCTTATGAAATACTTTTCTTTTTATTTATCTCATCTTAAAATTATTACAGGTATCAATTGATTCAATTATTAGCTTAATTAGGGCTAATCCTTTTAACCCTAGGTATTCGTTCGGACTGAATGATAGAGAAACATTGGTCATGCACTGCTTTGAAATCGATTGTGATTTTCTCCTGTTGTGCGAGTATGATGGCACATCATAGTTATACTAATATAGATATCTGCATATATGAATTTTATTTTCTGACATTACACTAATTAAATTCATGTATTTGTTGGCAATGAGTTTATTAATTTCAATTTTTTGAAATATGCATGCAAAAAGGATAAAGGTTTTGTTTCACAACTTTTGTTCTAGTAGTCTCATGTGTGAAACGGTTTTAAGATTGGCATATAGGAAAACCTGTCTTCTGAAAGGATACATATTTTAGACTGGGTATATTTACCTTGCATAAGATACTTATCTTTGGCACTGATTATATTTATCAGATATGGGTGGAACAGATTACTGTTAAATATATATTTTCTGAAATATAGTTTTGCATTTGAAATGTTCCGTGCATGTGGCTGTATATATGTTTTCGGGAATCGTGGTTTACACACATTACTTTCATTAATGTTTTAGATGTAATTACATATATTAACTGATTGCTTTTACGTGTTATTTAATTGATTATTTGGTATCAAACCCTTATACCTTATGGATTCAGTTTAATTTTACACATGGACACACCGCTTGACAGTAATGGAAACGCAATTAGTGTTAATTGTGAATTATTTGAGATAATATAATTAGTTGAAGGCTTGTCGTTTTCAGAGGTATCATGCCTTTTCACGAAAGGTGCCGTGCATTGCAATTAATTCAGAATATACTTTCTGAAAAATTTTGGCGGTCAGTAAAAACTGGTTTAATGCCTATTGAAATTGTGCCTTGCTTAATCAGTTTGATTGAGTTGTGGGGGGCTAACGCGTAATCAGTTTGATTGAGTTGTGGGGGGCTAACGCGTGTCTACTTTGAAAGGTTAATCATATGGAACTATGTAAGTTCTAAGGACAAAGCCTTAACAAGTGAAGATAAGAAGTCTATCTTCATAAGTTTCTATAGTGTCTTAGCTATCATTTTATTAGTTCGTGTATAGGAGATGCAGTTTTAATTTTGTTGGAAAATATTAGTATATTTAGGTTTATTTGGATGCTTAGTTTTCTGGGCTTAGCCCGTTAGAATTAGGTTTTGTTAGAGATTAGGGTTAATTTATTATAAATAGGGTGCTTTGTTATTCATTAGAGAAAATGTCATTCACAATGTAATCTCTTAGGGTTTTGTAGCCGTTTCGGCATTCTCGTTAGTTTAATAATATTCTTATTATTTTGCAATCTCGTTCGTCGTGCACTCTGATATTCAGCTTGGTATCAGAGCAGGTTTGAACCTTCGGGTTTAATCTGCTTCTGCTCTGTTCATGTCAGTTTGTAGGTCTTCGTTTGTATGTCTCGATTCCTCGTCGGTTCCTCTCCAGTTTGTTCTGAACCACTACTAGATCCTAGATCCACAACCATACCCACACCAGTTTCCGATTGCCGCTGCCATCTCCTACACCAGTTTCTGATTGCCGCTGCCATCCTCGACTCCAGATGCTTTGTTCCCTGACCTGCTGCTGCACATTTGCCGCTATGCCCACCAGTCATCAGCCTTCGTAAAAGTATACCAAGTATGCCCCCGTCGTCCGTATGTGAACCTTTTCACAACACCACTCACCTGCCACACCCACCATCACCTGCATGATCGCACGCCGCTGCACCATGAACCAGACCCGCATCGTACCCACACCTCATTGTCTGCTTGAACCTTCCGCTGCATTGTCACCACGCCACCAAGTCCCTCCTGCAACCCCGCTGTCTGACCACCACCTGCTGTAAACCGACATGCTTGGCTGCCTCGCCTTCACACTCTAGAGCCAACGTGTTTTATTGCTTGTATTGCTGATCTAAAGGGAAAAAATTCATTTGCTTAAGTCACCGCTATTTAGTTGTTTACAAAGTGTGATGTTGCACTTGTTCGCCCAACAGAAAAGAGAAAAAAGAAAGGAAAAAAGAATAAGAGAGAAAAAAGGAGAGAGAAAAAAAAAATTGTTTGGAGTTTTTGAGGCCCACACGGGCAAAGGATAAAAATATGGTTTAAGTTTGTTTTAGGCCCACAGGAATTATTGGTTGTCCTGACTGTCATTCGACTGCTTGGAATTGTGACCGTTTGAGTGATAGTATTTGTGTTTGTTTATTCGTTGCTACAATTGAGATATGAAAGTCTCGTCCGTTTAGTGACGGGTTCTTTCCATACTCTCAACACTAGCTAGTTTGAACCAGAATCAGTTTGCGAGCAAGAATCAAGAACCAGTTTGCTAGTTTGACAGTCAAGTCAAGAATCAAGAACCAGTCTGCTAGTTTGCCAATCAAGTCAAGTCAAGTCAAGTTTGCATGCCTGCCAGTCCACCTAACGGAGCCAGTCAGCATCTGGTTGTTTGTAAACTCATGTCGTATACCGCCATGAGTTTGACGGGGGTGTTGGAAAATATTAGTATATTTAGGTTTATTTGAATGCTTAGTTTTTTGGGCTTAGCCTGTTAGAATTAGGTTTTGTTAGAGATTAGGGTTAATTTATTATAAATAGGGTGCTTTGTTATTCATTAGAGAAAATGTCATTCACAATGTAATCTCTTAGGGTTTTGTAGCCGTTTCGGCATTCTCGTTAGTTTAATAATATTCTTATTATTTTGTAATCTCGTTCGTCATGCACTCTAATATTCAACTGTTTCAGCCAAACTTGAATTGGGTTTAGAATTAGGGTTTTTAAATTTCGTTTTAAATTTAAGTAGAAATTATTATGCATGTGTCCGATAATTTTAATCTTTGTCATCTAATAATTTATTTCCAATTTTGTAGATGTTACAACTCATTAGAACCCGGCAGGCGATGACTTCTACACCTCGTCCGACGACTACACCTACTACTACCGCCACTGCTCCAGCAGAGATACAACTCATTAGAACCTGGCAGGCGATGACTTCTACACCTCGTCCGACGACTACACCTACTACTGCCGCCACTGCTCCAGCAGAGATAGACCATAGGCCAGTGAATCCGGTTGACCCAGTTGGTTATCTAGTCCCATAGGCACCAGCATCTTCGACTTCTTCGGTGGCGCTACCTGTTAGCACCCGACGTGCTCACCGGTGCCCCCGCACTCTGAAGTAGATGTCGCCATCGGGATCCTAATTTACTCCTTCATTCCCATGTTAACTTAGTTTTGTTATTTTAGGTTCAGTTTGTTAAGTTATCTCATTTAAGGATTAAAAAGTTTTATATATATATATATACATATATATTGTTTATTGTTGTCATCGTTCCGAACCCACTATTAAACAATTGTGATCATTGTGTTGGATACATATATTGTTTATGTTATTTTCAGGGTTTTGGGAAATGTTTTAATTATAGGGAGGTTATGTCCAAATTTTGTTAGGATTTGTTATTAGTTTTGGGTTAACGTTAATTTTTCATTTCTTTGCAGCCAAGAAAAACACCAGGGGACCTTGTCGGCAATTGAAAATGACGAAGGTCACCCGGGTGACCAACGGTCTTATCACAATCAGATACAATGAGTGACATCGGGCATCACCAACGGCGGAACAGCATAGTGCATTGGTCCATGACATTGGGCACGTCGTGCAGACCTATTGCCTTATGCGCTGGAAGTCTTGGAAGGCGATGTTGGAGGAGGTGAAGAACACGGGGCGCAATTATTTGTCGGTAAGTATCGTCGCCTTTTTAATGCTTTTCATGTAAAATTTATATATTTATATTTATTAATGTCTTTTATTACTAATACTTTCGTAATATTTGTTACATTGCAGACAAACTACAATTTCGATGACATCAACGAGGACATGTTGGCGTACCTCAATCGGTTCTTCTCCGAACGCTACAAGCAGTGGAACAGTGACCTGCACCAGTATTTTGAGATGTTTGATGATCCGCATGATGCTCTCGAGAAGGGTTGCCTGAACGAGTTCGAGGACCGACAAGATAGTTGGGTTTGATTCTGCAGTCATTCTCAGGAGCCGGGCTATGTGGTGCGTTTTTAATTAGGACTTCTTTCATTTTACTTTTTAAAATTTTTACTAAAGTTTATTATGAATTTTTTTATTTTCTTTAAATATTACAACTAATACGTTTATTTTGTGTATAACAGAAGAAGGCGAAGGCGAACAAGTTCAACCAGGAGAAGAAGACTCTTCTCCATCATTCGGGTTCGAGGCCTTTCTCATATAAGATGGAGGCGTGGCGAAAGGCATATATTACAGCTTTCATTTCCAATTTTAAAATGTTGCTAATAATTTTTTTTGTTTGTTTTTGTACTAACATTTTCCTTATCTTTTTCTATTTTTGGAGGGTTCAAAATTTTCGGAGATTGACGTCTTTGCTGACGTTTGTGTTCGGCCCGGAGATAAGTTGACTAAGTCCCTTCATGTAAGTAATTTCTTATGCATTAAAGATTTACACTAATTATTTCAAATTGTTTGCTATTAATAATCCATGTTTTTTTTTTCCACATGCAACTATGGTTGAGAATGGTCAGTTGGTCCTTCAAGATTCCGCATCCCAGCTTCCCCCAGACATGCCGATCGAGTCTGTGGATCCCCCTGAGGATACGGGGTTTCACATCCTTACAGTGACGTTGGACCAGACTTTCGATCGGAGGCCAATGACATTGTCAGAGGATGGGAAATGGCAGGTGGCGAGAGAGTGGAGCCTCTTCATTATCACAGTCGAAGGGCGAGGTTACACCTTTGACGCAGAAAGTCGCTGGCCTGAGGAGTGAGCTTGCATCGTACAAGTCTCAAATGTCATTCCGAGTACAAGCCCTCAGTTCCTCCGGGATCTGTCTCCCCAGTTTTTTTGCACCACCGCCTTCAGAGCCCTCTCACCCCAAGCATACACAACAATCAGACCTGTCGACCTCCGACCCTATCCCCAACCCCACACCCTTCCACCAGCAAGATTACCTAGGGGTGGATTTTTTTGCCAAATTGTCGTGCCTACCGAATTGCCAACCGTGCCATACCAATTTTGTGCCAATCGGTAATGATACAGTATTGTACCGTACCGAAATTTTATCGTACATTATTGGTAATGGATACTATTACCACGGTATTACCGTACCGTACCAAAAATACAATATAATATATAAATTATAAATTATATAATAGATAATTATATAACAATATTTATAATATTCCAATAATTTGAAAATAAAACCCTATTTATATTAGCATTGTTGTTGGTGACTTTGATCTCTTGAAACGGTGGAAATCAAACACAAAAGAGTTCCTAATTCTTTCACAAATAGCCAAGATATCTTTGTCACTCACACTTCTACCGTTGCTAGTGAAAATGCATTTAGCCTAGGGAGGAGGGTTGTGGACCCTTTTAAGGCATTCTTGACTCCTAAATAGTAGAGGCACTAGTGTGTACTTCTACAAGGAACCAACATAAGATATGCTTCAATTTTACAAGGAAATGGAAGAAGAGGAAACAAGAAAGATATGCTTTAATTTTTTTAGTAAATTTGTTATTAAATGGTTTTCAACTTTAATTTTTCTAGTAAATTTGTTATTAAATGGTTTTCAACTTTAATTTTTCTAGTAAATTTGTTATTAAATGGTTTTCAACTTTAATTTTTCAACTTTAATTCTTCTTGCTACTAATTAATATGTTTTCTTTGTTTGTAATGTAGGCTTGACACAAACTCAATCTTCTAGAAGTTCAATGTCTCCTCCAAAAGCTTCGACATCTCAACCTTGAATAACTGATCAATGAATTCTACTTTTTGAAGTTTAGTTCCAATTTTCATTTGGTTTGAAACTTTAATTTCTATTTGGATTGTTAATTTCTATTTGTTTTGGTTCGTAACTTCTATTTGGATTGTAAACTCAATTTTTTGATGCATCATTTGAATTATTGTGTGTGTGAATTGTGAACGATGAATAATAGATGAATTTAAGCTACAATGTATGAGATAAATGTACAAAAAAATTTGCCATTGAATTGGGTCAAAAAACAAAAACAGATTTTGTCCCAAAACAAAATGGCAATTACCATTGTCATACCATGCCAACCGAACTTCTGTATACCAAAAGTTTGGTACAGTAATGGTAATAGATTTTACCAAACCGAAAGTTTGGTACTGTAATTGGTACTGTAATTGGTACAAGGATTTTGGTACGCTAACTGTACCGAACCCACCCCTATGATTACCAAACACCTCTGAACGACTTGCACATAGATTATGCTTCATTTTTTTTTTTTTGTAGTTTTTTTTCCCGCTTTCTTTTTGAACTTTGTATTTGTGCATACATTTTTATTTATATTGTAAATAAATTGTTTTTTATTCATTAATTTGTTTTTTTTTTGTCAATTGTATGAAATATATATTTTTAATAATATTCCATTTATTCTATTTATTAAATTTTTTTATTAAAAATTACACTTGCACGGCGAAGATATGTCATTGTGCAAAACCACACGCATCTTACATGTTTCGTCACGCAAACATTTTTGAGACGAATTATAGACGTCCCTAGAAATTTCTTGTCATAAAGCACACTTGTACCCTCTTACATCGTGCAACAAAAACCTTTGTCCGTATACCTTTCTTTCGACGAGCAGTAAAGTATCGCGCAATTGTTTAGCTATGCGACGAATGTTCACTCTTCGTTGCACAAGGTCTTTCTTCACGACCTTTGTGCGACAAATTCTGTGCGACGATTTTTGCGTCGTCATAGGTTTTGTGCGACCTGGAAATGCTTTGCGCGACAAATACTCCCTCGTCGCGCAAAGTGTTTAATTTATTAGTGTTGGCTTGATCTATTGCCTTCAAGAGTTATGTTGATAATGTTTTTAGTGAGGTTTTCCACATTAGAACTCTTTTCCACATAAACTAAGTATAGCAAAACCAAACATTATAAATCATTCAAATTATGAGAAGTTTACCAAAATAATTATGAAAATAAATAAAGCAATAGTACTATACCGTATAAAAATATATTACCTCATTTTCCAAATTTTCTAATTTTAATAAATATATACACACACACACACACACACACACTAAGGTTATTTAGCTAAAGGTCAATAAAATCGTTCATAAGTCAATACTCAATTTTCTTTTAGGACATAATCAATCAAATATTTATAATAATTATTCATGGGTCAATAAAGCATGTCACATGGATTTAAGCTAGGGAAAATAACTATTATACCCTTATACCCTTCTCTCTTGACTTTATTTCTTTTTTTATTTCTCTCCTCTCTAATTCTTATCTACTCCCTATCAAAACTCGTTGCCCAACTCCAAATCATATCAGCCCCTCAAGGTAGAACCTAATAAGGGTTCGTAACCACAAAAAGTAAAGTTGGCCCCATGAATTTTTTTTCATATTAATAAGAACCATATATATGGCCCATAGAGATATATATGGCTTAGAAAATATAGATTACAAAACAACCTAACTAGAACCAAACTTTCCATGAGAGGCTACATAAAACTAACAACATTTCCATTGTGCAAATCAGTATTATCCTCCCGAGTGCAAGTCAATAACATCCATCATTTTCTCTTTCCCGAGTGCAAATCAATAAGATCCACCATTTTCTATTTCTCTTGTTTATGTATCCCTTTAACTTTTTTTGGGGACATGTTTCAACTATAAAAGCAAAAAAAATATAAAGTTTGTGTTACCGATACTAAGTACAGAACATGAAATAGACATTGCAACGAAGTGTCTGAATTGCCAAACCTATTTGAATCTCAATGCACAATCATAGAATAGGAAACATACACTGCAACAAAGTGTTTGAATCCACAAAACAAGAAACAGACACGGCGTTGCAGTTAGACCAGGCATTTTGGACCCGACCCGTTAATATTAGTATTTGGGTGGATGCTTAACGGGTCGGGTCACTAACGGGTGAACCCGTTAACAACCAGTTAAATAATGGGTCACTTTGGGTCAACCCGTTAGCACCCATTAGTTGAGGATGTTTTAGTAATTTCAGTAAAGTCTTAACAACTAAAAATAAACTCTATGAAAAAATAATAATAATAATAATTTTTAACGGGTGAAACGCGTGACCCATTAGCTTAACTGGTTGGGTTCGAGTGACCCGTTAACTTAACGGGTTGGATTGAACCCAACCCAAACCCAATAAACCTGACCCGTTTACAGGTCTAGTTGCAGTGTCTAAATCTACAAACCTATTTGAATCTGAATGCAGAATCACATAACACGGGAAGCGGCGATTATACTAAATAACATAACCACCATGAATAAACATACACAGAGCCAACAAATATATTTCGAAATAAACTAAATTTGTTATATGCCCAATTTTCCATGATAGGCTACATAAAACTAACAACAATTTCCATTGTGCAAATCATTAATATCCTCCTAAGTGCAAATCAATAATATCCATCATTTTCTCTTTCCCGAATGCAAATCAATAAGATCCATCATTTTCTATTTAGCTTGTTTATGTGTCCCTTTAACTTTTTTTGGGGACATGTTTCAACTGTAAAAGAAAAAAAAAGTTTGTGTTAGCGATATTAATACTGTATGTCTGAATCCACAAACCTATTTGAATCTCAATGCATAATCACAGAACAGGAAACAGACACTGCAACGAAATGTATGAATCCACAAACCTATTTGAATCTGAATGCAGAATCACAGAACACAGGGAAGCGGCGATTAAACTAAACATAACCACCATGAATAAACATACACAGAACCAACAAATATATTCCGAAATAGACTAAATTTGTTGTATGCCCAAACCAATTTTAACATTCAAACAAGCTCAAATTCAAAACCAAAAGGTATAGTGTGCAAAATTACACCAAATCTCTCAAAAACATAACTCAAATAACCTAAAACGTAAAAATTGAAGAATAAGAAGAAAATAGGAAGAAACAATTTACCTTGATCGTGATTTCTCAGTCACAAGTGCGAATTGTTCGTTGGAATCAGCGCAAATGAGAATTGTTCGTCGGAATCATTCGTCAGATGATGAAGATGGTGGTTGAAGGTGTTGTGAGGCCGAAAAATGGAGGTTGAAGGTGGTGGGAGGTGGGGGAGGTTGAAGTAATGGAGGTTGATGTTTGAGAGTGTTTTATGGCTGCTATGCGATTTATAATGATGGAGATGAAAAAGGTTTGGTGTTTTAAATGATAATGGCATCATTTGTAATTTTAATTTGATTGAGGTGTTTTAATGTATCTTAAAGTCTCATTGACCTATTTATAATTCCAATAAATTTGATTGAGCTATTGTTAATATCATAACTTTTAATTGATTTTATACAAAATTATTCTATATATATATATATATGATTATGTATATAATTATTATAGTGTTTTAGGGGTGTAAAATTATTAAATTAATATTTTACTTATTGTGTATTGGGTTACTCACGTGTACACTCGAACCAACCCGTTATCTTAAGGAGTACTTCAAAAGAAACTTGAAACGTCCCTAATACTTGGATGTTGTACAATACTTAGGTCTAAAATTTATCAAGCTTAGGAATAGCATACGATTTAGCGGCGTGTCTTCTTTATTTTACTAACAATGGCATGTTATAGACAAAATACGCTCGTGCACTTAGTTCGGTATTTGATTAATATGACAGTGTGTTTGTGTGGCTTAGCCCAACCTGCAATATAACAAGCAGAAGGACACTCTTTGACAGCAAGCAGCGTCAACTTCGAAGAGAAATTGACAACAAACCAACTAATGTCCATACTAGCATGAATTTTATGCTCAATACCATTAGTGAAGCTACCAAAAATTGGGAGTAAACCCAAGAGGAGTTGAGAACACACCAACTTAAAACTAAGATACTCACTAGGAGAGACTTACAAATAACCTCACTAGGGAGGCACTTATTGACGAAATATTGAAACAAAACAAATTTGAGCAATCCATAAGAATAAGAAAGAGTAAGGTGAGGGGAAGGAAGAGAAAGGCTGCCACCAGCCTTAGGTACAGTTTGGGATTGAGGTGATTAAAAAAAAGTTGGTATGAAAAAAAGCTGGGAGGGTTTTTGGTGTTTGGTAACCTTTCACAATCAACTTTATTTCAAAGTTTGGGGTGCAAATAAGCCAAAAACCTGAAGCTGCAACTAGCAGCTTCCAAAAAACAGCTTATTTTTTAAAACACGGGTGAACAATGGTGCGTTTAATGAATTTTTCAATAACCCAAAATTGCCCTCCTTTCCTCTCGCGTTCAGCTCTTGCCTTCAGCACGCTCTGCAATACCCGAACAAAAAAACCAGGGATCTCTCTCGTTCTCCAGGTTTCTCCGGCTCGGCGTCCTTCCTTTGGTAAGCTTCTCTCTGTAAAATTTTGTTATTTATTTGTTTGGATTTTTAAATTTGGGGAAAGAGGGGTGGGAAGAGCAAAGGGATGAGGGTATGGGTGTCTAGAAAATAAATTGGGGATGGAGGGTGGGGAAAAAATTAATTGGGGAAGGTGATATGGTTTGTGGAAAAAATTAGGGTTTGTGGAGGAAACAAGAAAAATTGAGAGAGAAGTTTGATTACTTCTCTTTTCAATTTTTTTAGAAGGTCTGCTTCTGATTTATCTTAGGGTTTAGGTAACGGATAATTTCTTGTAAAGCTCTGCTCTGCTTCTAATATGTGAACTGTGTTTCTGCTATCGTGTTTTATATTTTTTTTTTCTTCTGAATTCTTCATTTATGCTATGTGTCTTCTCTTTTTTTTTTTTTTTTTTTTTTTTTTCTGAATTCTTCATTTCGCCATTACATGAAACTTGGTTATGGAGAGTTTCTGAATTCTCCTGCAAACTTGGTTTGGTAGTTGTCTAACAGATCACCATTATAGTGAGGATTACACTTTTGCCAAATGTGTCTATTATGCTCTGTGTCTTCTTTTTTGACCGTGTCTTCTTTTTTGACCGCTTGTACTGGAGATTTATATCATACAATGCGAACTTATGCTTGAAGAAAATTTATTGTTTTTACTTGTTGATATTTCTATGTTCCTGCCCTACAGTTGAAAATATTGAAAGTTATGCTCTGTGTTCCTGCCCTATTTTCTATGAATTTTTCTGAACTCTACATCTGTTTCTATTTCTATTTCCACAATCCATTATGGCCAACCTTCCATCATCAGTTTGACAGAGAGAACCCTTGATTTTATCCTTGACATCTTTCCCTTCATGGCGTTAGTTGTTTCAAAATTCCGAGGATAGTAATATGTCTTTGCAAAACTGAGAAAACATTGAAATTTAGTTGTTAAAAAAAATGTGCAATGTTTCATTATTCTTTATAATTTCCTACATTCCTTTATATGAAACCATTTTCCCATTTTGAAAAGTCATGTCGCAAAAGGTTGTAGGGCTTGGTGGAGGCCCTTTTTTGAGTCCAACTAGGTGAAGCGGATTTGGGGATTTCTGGGTACCAAAAAAAAAAAAAGTCAAACCACAAAATGGTATAATTTTCTCAAAATATTTAACCATGTCAGTGGTTTCTTGGCGTTTACAGTTCAAACAAGTGCAGTCGAGGTTTATGAATGAAATGCAGATTGAATGGTCTAGTGTGAATGCATTATTATTGTCTACTTGGGATGCCTTTTTTCCCTCCTATTCTTCTTGGGACGAAGAGAGTAAGATGGATTTTGAAAAACTCCACTCTTGTGTACATCAGTGGTAGTGGTGTCTCCCAATGCTTGCTTAGGTTGGTGCCACCCTCTGCTTTCCTCTATGTTCCTGTCCTATAGTTGAAAACATTTTCCTTGTCTTTTGGCTTCTTGTCTGATTATGGATCATGGCACATTGAGAAGATTCCAGATATTGGTTGTCACAATAATGCTGAAATTTTCAACACCAACTAGCTAACCCATTTTGTTTTGTTTTTTCATAGTTACATTGGTTATAGCAAAAGTGAATTTCTCTCCGAGTTCACATGCACTTAAACTAAACTTAAATTATATAGTGATTCGATTACTTGAACTATTGGCAGCCATTTTCTCATATTTTTTTATATTTTGAAATAAGTAAAGCAAGATTCAGACACTTGTGAACTCATCCTAAAATCTTAAACCTCTATTTCACATTTATCATAGTCATATTAATCACACTTATGAACTCATCCTAAAATCTTAAACCTCTATTTCACATTCTAACCCCTGAAGTAATTAACCACAAACTAATAAGCACAACCCAAGGAGAACATCCCGTTAGGCATATATTTGAGTTCTCTTGCAACTGATAATGATTTGAATTATCTGGTCAAATGTTGCTTCATGCTCAGTACCAAACATAAGTCTTGTGCAGAAGGATTAAAGTTAACTCTGGAGTTCAATGATAATCTGGACATCTATCCATTATTTGTTGGCAATTATTCTCGAGCCCATGGTTTTGAACTATGTATATAAGTTAATCTTGTATTCATCTTGTTAGAGCTTTTTTCGTAAGTTTTATATGATTTACCTCCTACCAGTCTTCTGTTGTTGTTCTTGCTATTGTTTTGTGAATTGTTGTTGGATTTTGTAGTTGTATGTGGATCGTTTATTGGTTATTTCTTGGTTATATTACAATATCATTTGATCTTGTTTTAATATATGTATATATATATTGTTAGATCTTGTATATATATATATATATATATACAAATCAGTAGTTGGTATCGAGGGCAAAGAATGGGGCATCTTCGTCAAATCCTTCAGCTACATGGAATGCCCACAATATATCTATATTTTGTGATGTTTGCATTAAGGAGGTTGAGGCCGGAAATCGTCCGGGTACTGACTTTAACAAAGAAGGATATGCAAATATTAGAGCTAACTTCAAGGCAGAGACAGGGCATGATTATGAAAGAGTGCAACTGAAAAATAAGTGGGATGCACTTAAAATGAGTGGAAGTTGTGGAAAGAGCTAGTTGGTAAAGAAATTGGCCTAGGGTGGAATTCGAGCAAGGGTACTGTTGATGCCTCTGAGGAGTGGTGGAATAATAAAATTCAGGTTTGTGTATTTATCTTTTAATATGTATTATGATATCATGCAATATGTATTGACCATGTTCTTTATCATGCAATATGTATTAACCATATTCTTTCTTACTTGTAGATAAACAAAGAATATGGAAAATTGCGAAAAAAGGGCATTAGTCCTAAGATGGAGGACAAGTTATATAGGATGTTCTCGAGTACAGTAGCTACCGGTGAACATGCATGGGCACCTTCATCTGGAGTACTACCACCAGAGACAAGAGAGGAATCTATAGGACAAATTAATTTAGATGATTCAGATGAAATTGAGACCATACAGGATCTAAGGCAAGCTACTAGGAAGGGAAAAAAAGAGCGGCTAACCAAGGAGAATTGCAAAACAAGAAGGTTGATAAGAAAGGGAAAAAAATTGGAGGTGCTGCAAAACTTTGTAGTCAAATTGACCATCTTGTTGAAGCTTATGAAAGTAGGAGTTCTGCAAACTCATTGATGTCCAAACTGTATAGAGGTAATAGTATTTCGGAAGTGTTAGCGGCTGTTGCACAATTGCCTGGTTGTGACCCACCTAGCGAGTTATGGCTGTTTGCTACATGTTTATTTTGTAGTGCAGAGAAGCGAGAGGTGTTTGGCAAAATGAAAGATCCTGAAGTCCAACTAACTTGGTTGAAATATATGTTCAACAAAGAACAATAAGGAGCTAAAACTATGAATTTAGGATTATGTGTGGTTTGTACTTTGCATTAAGATTATGTGTTCAATGTTGCTACATGTTTATTTAATGTTGGATTATATGTTGAATATTGAATTATGATTTCTTGTTAAATGTTGGACTATGACTTGTTCTTGAATGTTGGATTATGATCTCTTAGTAATTGTTGGAATATGACTTGTGGAATGTTGAATTATGTGTTAGGTTACATGTGTATATTCAATATGAACACCTCTGATGATGATGTTGAGGATTTGGAGGATGGTGTAATTATATGCGTTGTAGCTAGAGCTGTTGAAACATATTATTTAAAATATGTCCACAAAACTCCTTGTATGAATTCTTCCCATACAGGTAATATTTGGTTGATCGAAGTACTACAAAGAAATGATGTGCGATGATATAGAATGTTTCAGGATGAACAAAGATGTTTTTTTATAGATTATCCAATGACTTGCAAACTAATTATGGATTGAAAGGTTCAAGGAGAATGAATGCAACTGAAATATTAGGAATGTTCTTGCATATGTTGGGACATGGTGTGAAAAATAGATTAGCGCAAGAGAGATTTCAACATTCTGGTGAGACTGTTAGTAGATATTTTGGTGCTATGTTAGATATCGTATGTAAGATGGCAATAGATATTATCAAACCGATGGATTCGGAGTTTCGTGGCATTCCCCAAGAAATAAGAAGAGATACAAGATACATGCCTCATTTTAAGGTAAAGTTTGACTTGTCTTCTAACTTATTTGCAAACTAAAGTGTTTGCAAACTATAAGTGTAGGTTGACGGTTTTCTTCTATGTTATTATTTTTAGGATTGTATTGGTGTCATAGATGGAGTACATGTTGAGGCTTCAATACCACCTCCGGATCAAGTTCCATACATTGGTAGGAAAGGAATGCAGACTCAAAATGTTATGGATGTATGTAATTTTGACATGCAATTCACATTTGCTTGTGCCAGATGGGAAGACACTGCACATGATACAAGGGTTTTTCTATCCGTGCTACGGAATCCAAATTTAAACTTTTCAAAGCCTCCAAATGGTAATTTTCATACTTATTATAACATTTTACATACTTGCTTTGTATAATTATTACATACAAAACAAAATTTCAATTTTCAGGAAAATATTACTAGGTAGATGTTGGGTACCCACAAATGAGAGGTTATTTGGGACCATATAAAGGTGAAAGATATCATCTCCCGGATTTTCATAGGGGTCCCGAACCAACGGGTCATAAAGAGATATTCAACCACATGCATTCTTCTCTTAGGAGCATCATTGAACGAACTTTTGGGGTATGGAAGAAAAAATGGGCAATTTTAAGGGATATGCCTAATTACCCGTTCAATAAGCAAGTGAAGATTGTCATTGCTACAATGGCTCTTCATAACTACATACGGAGGTATTCTGAACGTGATCGTCATTTTGATGACCCCAGGGATAATTGTGAAGAGAGCGATAGTAGTGATGATGATGATGAAGAATACCAAAATTATCAAGTTGAAGGATCACATGAAAGTGAAGCATTAAGAAATAGAATAGCGGCAAGTTTGATGAATGCATCTAATTAGACTACTTTCAAGTACATTAACAATATTGTACTAATGAATCCTAGCTATTCTGTCTAAAATATTTCAATTGAAGTAGTTTGTCATACTGGTAACACTCTTTTCTTTTAAAATATTCAATTGAAGTATAAAATATTTCAATTGAAGTAGTTTTGCTTCTTCAACTAACTTAAAAGTTTATAAATATTTTTCTTTTAAAAATAAAGTATATTTAGTGATTCACCTTTATTTGTTAAAAAATTTAAATTAATGGCACATCCAGTATTATTCCCTTTTTGGTCATTTCACACAGTCACAGCTGTTTTACATAAAAGTTTACCAAACACTATAATACTGCTTTTTTTTTTTTTCCAAAGTACTTTCACAAAAAAGTTTACCAAACACTCTGCTGCTTTATTTCACAGCTGCTTATTCTCACAGCACAGCAGAAGCAGTTTTTTCACAGCACAGTAATACCAAACCAGCCCTTAAGCTAGAGCAAAAGTCCTCCCGACTATGAATTTTTTAGATCTACGGTTTTGGTAGAGTTTCAATTGTGTGACTGTTCTTCAGTGCTATGTTGCATAGAATTTCTGTCGGAGGCGTTGAATATCATATCGAGGGCGTTTTCCATGCACAACTTCAACTTTTGTGGATCTATGATGCCTTTTTTTGTGAAGTATGTCAAGGTCCTGCAGGTCCATGTAAATTGTGTTACCTATATATATGTATCATATATCTCTACTATCATTAAGAAAACATACCTCACGTATATATATATAAGAAGTTTTTAAGGGAACGGATTTCCATTTTTTTTTATAAAAATGAAGATTAGTTATGGGGTTCACACCACATCAAATTTTAACAATCCGAACCGTCCATTTTTCAAGCTGTACCTCATAGATCATCCTTACAAAATATTAGCCAAATCGAAAATATTTAAGACATCTAATTGGGTTCAAAGAAATTAATGAATACTTTGTTATATAAGAAACAATGAAATTTGATCTTGATAATCAAATAAGCATATGGTTTTAGATTGAATTGAATTTTTGCAAAGATGATCTATGAATCGAGACTAACAAAATAAACGGCTCGAATCGTTGAAATTCGATGTGAATTGGGCTCCACACCTAATCCCCTTTTTTTTCAAAAAATGGGAACCCCTTTGTTTAAAAGGTCAGTATATATATATATATGCGCGCGCGCGCATCTCTACTGTCATTAAGAAAACATACCTCACATATACATATATATTCACTTAAAGTATATTTATATAAAATAATGCATTTTAGTTAAATTTTTAATAATACAATAAATTCATTTACTCAATGAAGATGCAAATATGCATTCTCTCATCATAAAAATGCAAAGTTTTATTTGTTGTTTTCATTTTGCAAAACAATTCTTCAAATATCATTTCGTAAAATGCTACTAGAAGAGCCCTAAACGAACAAGACGATCACAAAAACACCACGTAGCCCTTGTTAATCAACCAAACTTTAGGGAGACCAGATATTCTGCACCTAAAATTGGTGTGACCTCCTTGTGGCCCCAATAAGTGTTTGACATATATTAAATTTATAACAACAAAATTAAGACAAGTTAAGATAATAAATACATGTCAGTCACTTATTAGGCCACAGGGAGGCCACATCCATTTTGGATACAGAAGATCCGTCTCAACTTTAGGTTGTTATGTAAATGATTACGGAAACGGAACGATGAATATTATTGTTTCCAAAACTTGTGTGACCATACGTGTGCATGATATAGTAATATCTGATTTACCTGAGGTGTCCCAACTACCAGAAAGTATAAGCCTTTAATTGGATGGTTTGCCAAAGACATTTGTTCCAGCGGGCCAATCATATTTGTGATCACCATGCTCCAGTTCTTTAATGTGCTACGGATGTATCTTGATGCTGCCTGCATCACCAGAGCATTATAATTTTTTTAAATAAATGTTGTATATATGAAATATGGCAGGCATTTTTTTTTGTACTGATTTGGTGCACATGATTGGATGAAACAGAAATTAAATTAAAAGTATGTTAGAATGAAACAGAAATTAAATTAAAAGTATGTTAGAAATAGAAATAATATAATTATGATCACCTAGAGAAAAGAAGATGGATTACTCATGAAGGAAATTTGTTCATTCTAATTATTCATAAAATAGTAGGATTAGAAGAGATGAATTTTCTTCATAGCTAATCCTGTTATGATCCCTTCCAAACGAAAAATCAATAACATATACCTTCAATACACCTTAAAATTTGAAAACTCTCTATTTCAATCCAATCATGTGTACCCAAAGAGTCCTTATTTACTAACCTCGTGGCCTCCAAACTTGTTCAGCATCTCCAATAGCCCACTAGTGAAATAAATAGCAAAAGAATTTCTTTTCTGCTTGATTACTTTTTGTGCCTTCCAGACGAAGTCAAGCACATTTGAGAATTCAGTCAACTTGGGAATGGGAACCTGCAAGAAAGTAAAACGATTTCCCCATGGGCTCTTGCTGTCGGGTTTGATCATTTCTTCAATCGACGTATAATTCGCCATGATCCTTGTATTTAGTAAAACCAATGATGTGCTATGCGCTTCCCTTGAGCTTTGGTTCATCTCTTGCATATATAGTCGAGCGCCGAGAAAGACCACCCCGGTAAGAACGTCATTTATCGTCTGTGATAGTAATTAACTGTGTTACAATTTCTTACGAATTTGACAATATGGTGTTTGGTGATTTGCATGTTGTGTGTGTATTTTATTCTATTTTTTGTTAGTCTCAATATTTTAAACAATGATATGTAAGAGATTTTTGTTACTAGCCATTAGAAGATCTATATACATGTATAATGTATGGGGAGTCTAAGGGCTCAAAGTCCCCAAGTCCCCGATTTAACTGTTCACCTTGAGCTTCAACAATATCAAGACCATTATAGTGAAATTTAATGATAAATTATGTGTTATTTAAAGGATAGTTAAACAAATTTGAGAATCACAGTTTCATGGCTTCTAGCTTCAATAGGTCAGATTATTCTAATTTGGAATTTAGGATGAAGTAGGCACATTGACTTTGAAAAAAGAAATAAGAATTGGCAGTTTAGACTTTCTTAAGTAAATGTACTTTAATTTTTAGTGGCTAATAATAATCATGCCCACCATGCACGGGGTAGGATTTTGTTACGGCATTCTGACCTTTTTAGGTTTATATTAAGGCATTGAGATAGACTTGCAAGCACAGTTAGCCTAGCTAAACACATGTTCAGTTTAAGTCTTCTGCATGCCCTCAGATGAGGGCAGAATAAATTTACATTCAGTTCCGCGAATAAATGGCTTATACGTATCCTTTTGTGTTCAACAGGAGATGGAAGGTCAAACGTGAAAGCTTATTCCCATGCTTTAGAAAGAAAAAAGCACATCCACACATGCATAAACCAAAATATTGCAGAGAAAACCTGAGACTTACCACTCCAAGCTTGCTCTTAATTAATCTGATTAGATCAAGAGAGATCGTCATAGTAGATACTGTAATTGGCGCAAACTCAAGTCCATTGTTCGAGGATTTTATTGGTGATCGGTCATCTTCCCCCATGATGCTCTTTGAAATGCCCCACCAAGAATCGGATATGGTGTTCAACAACCATGAGAAAGTTGTGGCCATAACATTTTCACTTTTCGGTTCCGATGGCAGTCGTGAAGGAAAAGTTAGTGGAAGCGAAGGATTGTCAGCCCTTCGTAGACAGGAGATAAGAGCACCCATGAGAGAGTAGCCATCACCTAACGCATGGTGGAACTTGAATATTACATGACCAGCTGCATTGCTATTTGGGTACTTTATAACATGAATTTCCCACAGTGGTTTGTCTTGTGGAAATCTTGTTGTTGCTATGTTTGAGATATAGTCATCAAAATACTCGTCATAAGATTCATTTGACAAGTTGGAAGGGAAGATTGGAGTTTTAACATGGTCTTCAAGCTTCACTTCAACCTTTTTCCATTGTTTCTTTCCATTATTTTCAATCTGTTTCCAAATTAAATAATTATTAATTGTTCATGAAAAAGAGTACATCATGTAAAGAGTACTACAAAAGAAACTTCAAACGTCCCCAGATACATTTGGCCCACGTCCTATAATGATGCAATATTACGTACCATAATGATCTAGTACAATGCTTAGATCTAAAACGAATCAAGCTTAGGGATATCATTCGATGAGACTAAATCCGCACTTTACAAGTTTATGTGGTACAAATATGGCTTATACATTAGCCTACACAAGGGTCTTATGTTCACCATATCATCAATTGAATGAAGGATAGAGTATACGTCTGACCAGATCAAACAATCAAATCGACCAAACCCTTCAAGTGATACAATTTTAATTTTTAATATATTATGAGGCATCCACTTAATATTATGGTCTGGTTGTATTCCTCAGTATAAATTAATATATCATTATATAAAAAACAAATTCCTTTTGGTGCAAAATAAAATAAAATAAAACTTCATGACCTGTTTGAAAATCAACCCAAACCTAAAAGGTGTGAAATGTAGTTTATCCTCTACCCACATGTCGAAAAATTTGAAAGAAAAAAAATATTTGGCCAAAAAAAATGTTTACTTAGTTGAGAGGAATTCCACTATTTTGAACACCCCATGTTTTATTTTTCTGGTTTTTTTTACAATGCATTTTTTTATTTAATGACACGTTTACACTAAGGGGGTGAAGTTGAACTAGTCATACATGAGAACTGAACCTAAAACCTATTCCTTAGTAATGAAGAAATACCACTATATATATCATATTACTAAATAGCTTGACAAAGCGATATTGTAAAGCCTCTTACAACTGAAGAGGACTTTCATTGAATTTGTAATACTAGTGGCCATCTCATTTCTACTACATCACTCGTAGATGACACTTTATCGCAATAGCGGAAAGCAATCATGCCTATGGAGCACCTAGTGCAGGTTTGATCTCAATTGATCTCTCTTCTCCCCAAACAACTAATAATTTAACCCATTAATATTATCGTTTGTCAAAAAAAAGTATCACTCTGTCATAGCAAATTGGCCTAAACACATCAATCCTCCCTTAACCTTCACTACGATCTAGTGATATTGTTGCATAAAAATTGAAAACAAAAGCTAGATAGTTTTGTCACCAACACTATGTACGAACTATGAGACTTGCATATAACTGACAAGTCTTAAATTCGACTGACTTTGATAGTTTATTGTGAGGATTAACATAAATCTTCAACCTTCCTAGTAAAATATTGAAACAAAATTTGCTTTTGAAAAGTTGTTTAATAAGTTAAAGGTACGAAACAAAGTGTATGAGAGAGAAAGAGAGCGTACCATGATAGAGGAGAAGCGTGAGTTGATGGGGAGAAACACATTCTCAAGCAATGATAGAGTTTGAGAGTCATCGATTGGAATTTCAAACTCTAAAACACCAAGAATCGATATCGACAAAACGGAGCTTTTGAAGTAGTGGCCAGTAGGGCTCACTGGATATAGTCCCTCTCCCCCGATCTCCATCTAGTCCCTCGTTCCAACTAACTTGAAATTATTATGCTTTCATCAACGTGCATGGGCTATGTATTTATAGAGTAAGCGACCAGCAAAACCTTCTCTTTAGCCTCTCTGTCTCATGCTTAAAATTTTGACATCTTTCCACCTACTTAACTAGACCTAACAGAGTTAATTGGCACCACCCTCCATACAATTACAAATAATTTCCCCCCCCCCCCCCCCCCCCTCCCCCCCTCTCCCCAACCACAAATAATTGCCCACCACCCTCCATTAAACAGGAGGTTCAATTACAATTAATTGACCAATTGCATAAATCTTCCCAGCAACAACCCTACTAGTCTTCTCTCAAAGTATTTCCACCCTTAATATTATTAAATTTTTTTATAAAATAATAAAAGATATTTTTATTTTTAATTTCAGATGATAATAAAAGATTGGTTGAAAGTATTTGAAAATATTTAAATGTGGTGTAAGATGGAAGAACATGATTAGGTTTTTTTTTTTGTACTTTTAATTAATTTTTTAATTGTAGCTGACGTCAGCCTTGCGTCACATAGCCTAAGGGCTAGGCTAGTCGATTTTAATCTAAGTGAGCGAATACGCTCCCCCAAAGCCCTCGAATGGGGTGGAGGAGTTTTGGTGGAAGAGAGGCGATTTAATCCATTATCTCCTAGGGATTTGAGAGGGGTGGAGGTGCTCTCATTTTTTTACTCATTTACGCCTACAAGCTAATAATGTAATTCACGGGACTGACTCGTTATGGTTCAGCGGTTTTGTGGCTGGCTTTTCTCAGCCTCTGTTTTTGTCTGTATTTCTTCCTCCTGAAAGCTGCCATTGCAACAACATAAATTCACTCTAGGTAAAATGAATTGAGTAATGGAAATGCTAAGTAGAACAACTGTAAGACTATATTTTTTGCCTCTCCAGAACAGTTAATCTATCTACTCATTCCAACGATCTGTTCCTCTTTGGTGGAATTACATAGTGTTGTAGGAAAATTCTTGGTACATTGCTGAGCAAAACTTCAGAGTCTACAGTTCTTCACCTTCGAGAGCATGTGGACCATGGCGTGTTCAGTGATTGACTAGAGGCAAGAAATTTAATTTCCTCAACTGTTCGGCTGCAGAAGTCGAAGCTCAAGGCAATATGTTTGGACCCAATTTTACACATTGGCCTCTGCGATCAAGGTTATTGAATGAAATGGTTTTAGACCGTTGGATGAGAGAAATATTAAGGTGATTTCAATTATTTTATATAATTACGGTTGTGATAACAATAATAATTATCTTCTATATAATTAGGATTATCCTGATATTTTATTGATAATTACCTAGACAAGGTGTTTGAATGCAATCACATTTGATTTAGGATATTGGTAGAATGTATCCAACTTGAGTTGTAATTGCTTGAGATTTGTAAGCTGTTGGTTAGAACAAAATGTGGTGCCGAGGCCACTTAATTGGGAGCCTAAGATCATGCATGTCATGCATGTTGTTGCTAAGATCATGCATGTTGTGGCTAATTATTTGATGATTATCCTTTGGATAAAGGATTGAATTGGTTGGTCAGCAAAGGTAGGATAATGCTTCAAAGGATGAAAAACGTGGGATAATGCTTCAAAGGTAGGATTGCAATTGAATTCTAATTTGCTTTATGATTGCATGGATGCATCTGAACAAACAAGTTAGAAAGGGAGTCTTTCGGTTAAGACGCAACATTCAAGGGCCACATGATATTTCGGGCTGGTTTGGTATTGCTGTGCTTTGAAAAAAAGCTGCTGTGAGAATAAACGGCTGTGAAATAAAGCAGCAGAGTGTTTGGTAAACTTTTTTTGTAAAAGTGCTTTTAGAAAAAAAAAAAAATTGTATGATAGTGTTTGGTAAACTTTTATGTAAAACAGCTGTGACTGTGTGAAATGTCCAAAAAGGGTATAATACTCTAATAATTTAATTTTCTTAACAAATAAAAGTGAATTACTAAATATACTTTATTTTTAGAAGAAAAATATTTATAAACTTTATCTTATATATTAATTAGTATGACAAACTACTTCAATTGAAATATTTTAGACTGAATAGCTAGGATTCATTAGTACAATATTGTTAATGTACTTGAAAGTAGTCCAATTAGATGCATTCATCAAACTTGTTGCTATTCTATTTCTTAATGCATCTATCTCATGTGATCCTTCAACTTGATAATTTTGATATTCATCATCATCATCATCATCACTACTATCGCTCTCTCCACAAAAGTCTCAGGGGTCATCAAAATGACGATCAAGTTCAGAATACCTCCGTATGTAGTTATGAAGAGCCATTGTAGCAATGACAATCTTCACTTGCTTATTGAACGGGTAATTAGGCATATCCCTTAAAATTGCCCATCTTTTCTTTCATACCCCAAAAGTTCGTTCAATGATGCTCCTAAGAGAAGAATGTCTGTGGTTGAATACCTCTTCATGACCCGTTGGTTCGGCACCCCTACGAAAGTCCGGGAGATGATATCTTTCACCTTTATATGGCCCCAAATAACCTCTCATTTGTGGGTATCCTGCATCTACCAAGTAATATTTTCCTGACAATTGAAAATTTTGTTTTGTATTGTGATAATTATACAAAGCATGTAAAATGTTATAATAAAAGTATGAAGATTACCATTTGGAGGCTTAGAAAAGTTTAAATTTGGATTCTGTAGCTCGGATAGAAAAACCCTTGTATCATGTGCAGTGCCTTCCCATCCGGCACAAGCAAATGTGAATTGCATGTCAAAATTACATGCAACCATAACATTTTGAGTCGGTATTCCTTGCCTACCAATGTATGGAACTTGATCCGGATGTGGTATTGAAGCCTCAACATGCACTCCATCTATGGCACCAATACAATCCTAAAATAATAACATAGAAGAAAACCGTTAACCTACACTTATAGTTTGCAAATAAGTTAGAAGACGAGTCAAACTTTACCTTAAAATAAGGCATGTATCTTGTATCTCTCCTTATTTCTTAGGGAATGCCACGAAACTCTGAATCCACCGGTTTGATAATATCTATTGCCATCTTACATACGATATCTAACATAGCACCAAAATATCTACTAACAGTCTCACCAGAATGTTGAAATCTCTCTTGAGCTAATCTATTTTCACACCATGTCCCAACATATGCAAGAACATTCCTAATATTTCAATTGCATTCATTTTCGTTGAACCTTTCAATCCATAATTAGTTTGCAAGTCATTGGATAATCTATAAAAGACATCTTTGTTCATCCTAAACATTCTATAGCATCGCACATCATTTCCCTATAGTACTTCCATCAACCAAATATTACCTGTATGGGAAGAATTCATACATGGAGTTTTGTGGACATATTTTAAATAATATGTTTCAACAGCTCTCGCTACAGCGCATATAATTAGACCATCTTGCAACTCCTCAACATCATCATCAGAGGTGTTCATATTGAATATACCTGTAACCTAACACATAATTCAACATTCCACAAGTCATAATCCAACAATCATTACAACATCATAATCCGACATTCAAGAACAAGTCAATCCAACATTTAACAAGAAATCATAGTCTTAATGCAAAGTACAAACCACACAAAGTCCTAATTCATAGTTTTAGCTTCTTATTGTTCTTTGTTGAACATATATTTCAACCAAGTCAACTGGACTTCAAGATCTTGCATCGTGGTAAACACCTCTCGCTTCTCTGCAGAACAAAATAAACATGTAGCAAACAACCATAACTCGCTAGGTGGTTCACAACCAGGCAATTTTCCAACAATCGCTAACACTTCCGGAATACTACTACCTATATGCAGCGACCTCATCAATGAGTTTGCAGAACTCCTTGTTTCATAAGCTTCAACAAGACGGTCAATTTGACCACAAAGTTTTGCAGCACCTCCAATTTTTTTCCCTTTCTTATCAACCTTCTTCTTTTGCAATTCTCCTTGGTTAGCCGCTCTTTTTTTCCCTTCCTACTTGCTTGCCTTAGATCCTGCATAGTCTCAGTTTCTTCCTCATCATATGAATCAATTTGTCCTACAGATTCCTCTCTTGACTCTGGTGGTAGTATTCCAGATAAAGGTGCCCAGACATGTTCACCGGTAGCAACTGTACTCGAGAACATCCTATCTAACTTGTCCTCCATCTCAGGACTAATGCCTTTTTTTTTGCAATTTTGCATATTCTTTGTTTATCTACAAGTAAGAAAGAATATGGTTAATACATATTCCATGATATAATAATACATATTAAAAGATAAATACACAAACCTGAATTTTATTATTCCACCACTCCTCAGAGGCATCAATGGTACCCTTGCTCGAATTCCACCCTAGGCCAGTTTCTTTACCAACTAGCTCTTTCCACAACTTCCACTCATTTTTAAGTGCATCCCACTTATTCTTCAGTTGCTTTCTTTCATAATCATGCCCTGTCTCTGCCTTGAAGTTAGCTCTAATATTTGCATATCCATATTTGTCAAAATGAGTGCCCGGACGATGTCCGGCCTCAACCTCCTTGATGCAAACATCACAAAATATAGATATATTGTGGGCATTCCATGTAGCTACAGGATTTGACGAAGATGCCCCCTTCTTTGCCATCGATACCAACTACTGATTTGTATATATACATATATATATATATACATATATATATATACATACATATATATATATATATATATATATATATATATATATTAAAACAAGAACAAATGATATTGTAATATAACCAAGAAATAACCAATAAATGATATTGTAATATCGATACCAACTACTAGTTAATGCTATTGAGAAATGACTTAAGACTCGCAATGATCTGGTTGGATGATAAGTGCAGAACACAATTTAGAGTTGGTAACACAATCAGTTTAACCATTCAACTTTGTTATGACTTCAGTAGACAAATTGGGATCAAGTTGTCATGCTTTCAGTTTAAATTGTTTGACTTTATAAATCACCAATTAAACTTTACATTGTGTTTGGTGGGTCACTGCCCTTACATGGTTACAGAGTGATTAGGTTGTAATTAAAGTAGTTATTGGCAACGAAACAAACAAGGCTGATGTATTAGCCAATTCCAAAAGGTAATTAACAAAATTAATTAATTAATTACAATGTAAAGCTAAAAGCCTAAATATCCGAAATGGGGCTGAGAAAGTAGAAAAGATATATAAAGCAAGAAAAGCTTAAGGATCCATCCAGAATAATCATACCATGCTTTCTGCTGCTTTTGCATGCTTCAATATTTATCATGCTACATTTTACTCAAACTTAGTCTTAATTCATTGAATAATGATAAGTTACAACTACTATTTATATTTATAATTTAAAGAAGTCAAATTACAACTAAGGAAAGGTTTCATAGTATGAGAACGATTCCATGTTCGAAAATCTGCCACAGTGTTCTTTTTAAAAAAAAGGTCTTCAATTTTTAGAAAAAGTCGATGAGTAATCTTTCATCACAACTAAGTATATTGTATTTTTGTGAGATGTGATCAATTAATGCATCTCGTCACAAATGAGCTTCATTACGAAGAACAATGTTATCACCGTCACCTACACAAATGTTTGTGAATGCAGATTGCTGATGCAAGAGAGGCTCACATTACATCAACAATGCACACCGATGCTAACAAAACTTATGTTCAAAACTTCAAATATATTTGGGGGGAAGGGGGTGGTTTTCAAAAGATGCATGATGAACTTGCAAGAACCCTAATTTAGCACCATCAATTATAAACAGGCCACATGCAAGTTAAATAAAACCAATCTTTATATATAGCATTTTCCCAGTTTAACTGTCGTGCATCAAAGGAAACCCATAAAAAATGTAGCTCCTAAATCAACCAATATAACCAATGAACAAAAATATAAACCGGATTAGTTAATTTTGAATCCAAATTCATTCATAGAAACCTCTAGTATTTTCCCTCTTTCACAACATACAGCTTGCAACCAAAACGAATTAACCTAAAAACTTCCCAATCGGCCTTTTCCAGAATGCCCGTATTTGTTACACACAAAACTTCATCGTTATCAAACTCTCTTGCTTTGTAATTATAATGGACATAGAACTTCACCTCACAAAAGCCTACCTGCCATAATCCTACACAGAAACTCATCAACAAGCACCATGAATACTAATGGTGAAATAACAAAAAAATTGAGATCATTGATTTCCGATTCTCAAATACAAATGCACCAACGAGCTATAACACTTACCCAAATCGTATCTAAATTTCATACCAAAGAATTCAGAAAAAAAAAAAAAAAAAAAAAAAAAAAAAAGACCTATAGCATAAATGAAGAATTCAGAAAGAAAAAAAAAATATAAAACACGATAGCACTGAGAGAGAGATAAGATACGAGCACTGACCTGGAGGTTAGAGTTTCAGAAGAGATTGCGAGAGCTTGAAGGAGACGATGAAATCAGAAGCACAGTTCACAGAGGGGTGAGCTGAATCGCAAGACACGCATGACAAATCAGAAGCACAGTTCACAGATCAGAAGCAGAGCAAAGCTTTATAAGAAAATATCCCTTACCTAAACCCAAATCAGAAGCAGACCTTCTAAACAAATGAAGAGAGAAGTAATCAAACTTCTCTCTCAATTTTTCTTGTTTCCTCCACAAACCCTAATTTTTTCCCCAATTAATTTTTTCCCAATTAATTTTTTCCACAAACCATATCACCTTCCCCATTTAATTTATCCCCACCCTCCATCCCCAATTGTTTTTCCTGACACCCATACCCTCATCCCTTTGCTCTTCCCACCCCTCTTTCCCTCTCAATCTCCCATCCCCAAATTGAAAAATCCAAACAAATTAATAACAAATTTTTACAAGAGAAGCTTACCAAAGGAACCTGGAGAAACCTGGAGAACGAAAGAACGAGAGAGATCGCTGATTTTTGGAACAAGAGGACTTCCCACACCTTGCGAGCCTTCTCTGCGTCACTTGCTTCTTGATACAGTTGGTTCTCGAAGGAAGCTGAATCCTTGTTCCAGCTCCAGTAGACTCCCGACTTTAAGATTGTCAAGCTTGGGTCGCTCACAACCTGAGATGAGAGGACAAGAGGACGAGAGGACGAGAGGACGATGGTCGGGTATGCGAGAGCTGAAGGCGAGAGGGAAATGAGGGCAAATTTGGGTTATTGAAAATTTCATTAAACGTACCACTGTTCATCCGTGTTTTCGAAATAAGCTGTTTTTGTAAGCTGCTATTTGCAGCTTCAGGTCAGCTTCAGGTTTTGGGCTTTTTTCACCCCTAACTTTGAAATAAAGCTGTTTTTGAAAGTTTACCAAACACCAAAAACCCTCACAGCTTTTTTTCATCCCAGCTTTTTTATTAATCACCTCACTCCCAAACTGCACCTTTATTTGAAATTAGTTAGCGTGGAAGTGATTGATATTATCAGGGGAAAATGGATCATCTCTGGATCCCTTCCACCTAAGCCAACTAAGTACAAAATTCGGGCCCTTGAAATTTCAAATTTGATTCAACGGCTAAAGTTATTATAACTTTTAATAGGGCTCCCCTTTTTAGCCTTTGGATCAAATTTCAAGGGCCCGAATTTTATGCTCAATTGGCTCAGGTGGAAGGTATCTGAAGAGGATCCTTTTCCATCAGGAGGAGCTGCATGGCTGAGCAATTCAATCCTTATAAGTATAAGACATTTCGCAACGTAAAAGGCCCTCGAACACAATAAACAAACAACTCAAACTCTCCGAAACTTTCTCACAACCCTAAGAAAAATACTAATTATCCTAATGCCCTTCATCATTACATATTCAGTTCGTTGGAACATAACTGGAGCTGTAGAACTAATCGCTCTGGGAGTACCTTCAGCTCTGTGGAACAGCTAGCACTGCTTCTAGTTCGGTCAGGTATCTACCCAAGTCTCAACCGACGAAGAGTCTTGGATTTCTTCGCCTTAAGATGTCACTTCATTAGTGTCTAGGCAAAGTAAGGTGTTACCAAGTTACGTTTGGCACATTGAAAGACGAACCATTTATTAAACTTCGCAATGATCTGAAACATTGTCTTCAGAACCTAGAACCCATGGCTGAGACGTGTTCCTTCTTCGGCCGCAGTCGCTCACATGCAACAACATATTCAACACAACCATCACCACCACATCTATTCTACTCGTGCGATTGAGCTCAGTTGTGAGTTGGTACACCTGCATTCACAATAATGACATAATTATCTCATTGTTACTCGACCTGCCGGCTACATAGATTTTGTAATTTTTAGAGTTAACTATTCCAGAGTGAGCAAGGCACTCCGGATGTTACTACAATAACACGTCAATAAACGGTGGTTCCCAGTAAGATCTTCGAAGTCACTCTGTTGTCGAAGTCCTAACAGAACCACACGGCCTGCCACCCCGTAGGGTCTCTGACTGGACTGAGTATCGAAGATACCTCATGCCGTACCCAACGACTCTCACTCAGATGCCATCAGTCACCAATCAGATCACCAACTGTCAAATCCCAATTGCAGACTTGATTAGTTAGACTGATGATGCATGTTGCGCCTAATACAAGTTGTCCTATCCCATGCTGATGATGCAACATGGCACAACACCTTACCTTTGACTTCAACTACACTGACGACTTGCAAAGCACTTAAACTGACTCCTTATGGTATTAACATATTAGTTAAATGCATTCACACGTTTCTTACATGTTCCTTTTTACAACTGAATTTAGACACTGCGACACTGTGTTGCAGTATCCGTTTTCTGGTTTTGTTTTTTCTTCACTTACATGTCTTTTACACTTCACATCGTGCATGATTCCTGATTTTTATATTTGTATTCATACACTATAATGCAGTGCTCGTTTCCTAGCTTTATTTTTTTACATTCGGATTTGGACACTATAATGCAATGTCCGTTTCCTGGTTCCATGTAAACGAAGGGCGAGATAGAGAGAGAGAGTGAGATAGAATATTCATGTTCTAACTATTTATAGGATTCATATCCTCTCTGAATCAGTTCCGTGGATATAGAAATCCAACAGTCAAAACCTCTTTCTCTTCCTCTCTTCCCCTCTTCCCCCTCAACTTCTCTTTCTCTCTCTATTGTAACTTTGTTTCTCTCTCTATAATTCTTCCATAGTTATGAAAAATATCTCTGCAACCAAAAGACATCGGTTTGCATAACCTCTATTTGTTGTTTCCTTAACATCAGCTAAGATCTTAGAGTCGAGGGACCTGCAATTGAGGGATGTAGTGGTGTTGGGCTAATTTTCAGGAGGGTAAGGGGAGGGACCTGCAACCGGGGGTTGTGGGTTAGGTGGGTTGTGGTGGTGTTTGGCCTGATTTTGAGAGGGGTTGAATTTGATGTGGAATTTGGGGGGCTGGTGGTTCGAGGTTGAAAGTTTCGAAGTGAGGGAAAAAGAAAGAGTTGAGTGGAATAGAGGAATGAGAATAGATTTTGGTTGTTGGATTTGTATCAATGGATAAGATCCATCGGTCAGGAGGATCCCCACAAACCTAATCCTGAAATGATCTAAATCTCTATTTATAATAGCTTAAAGCACATATGACATTCATAAAGAGAGAGAGAGAGAGAGAGAGAGAGAAAGATAGAAGAGTCAAATTCTCACTGTTTATAATGACTTAAAGCCAATGTGGCGTTCATCATTGACCTATGCCTAATTCGTAAAAATATATCATTGATTAAGTCCAAAACCAAAATATGTCATTGATATGGCTTAAAAGTAAAAAATTGGGTAAATTACATAGTAGCCCCTCAGGTTTGAGGTCTATTACAACCCCATACAACATCTTTAAAACATTTCACTTTCATACATTTACTTATCATTTGATTTCAATTTCATACAACCGTTACATTTTCCATCCATTGATCTGTTAAGTGCTGACGTGGCTGTCACATTTGTGCCACGTGGCTGCCAAATGTGTGCCACGTGGCAAAATAATAATTTTTTAATTTTTAAAAAAAAATCTAATCTTCCAAAAAAAAAAATTCAAAAGCTGAAAGAGAACCCACCCCCGTGACCCCCCCAAACCAGAAACCAGTAAGAAGAACCCCCCCCCAGGGCGCTCACCCTCCCTTCCCCCCTCCCCCAGCGCTCACCCTCCCTTGCGACCCACCCACCTCCTCCCCCCGCTGACCCTTCCTCTCCACCGGCGACCTATACCCTCCCCCCTCCACCGGCGACCAAGCTCACCCAGGAACCCCTACGACCCACCTCTCCTAGAAACCCGCATCCCTCCCTCCTCCTTCCTCTACACCCCCCCCCCCCACTCCTTAAATCTGCACCCATTCCTCCCACCTCACGAACCCAGCGATGACGAGATATGGGTTTGTTTTTTGTTTTTTTCTGGGTTGCAGGTGGGGGTGGTCAGGGGAAGAAGATGAAGATGGGGGAGAAGAGAGGGGAAGAGGAAGGGGAAAGACGAATTGAAGGGTTTTTTTTTTGGGTTGCAATGGAAAGAAGATGAAGATGGGGGAGAAGAGAGGAGAAAGTGGAAGAGGAGGGGTGGGGAAGACGAACTGAAGGTTTTTTTTTTTTTTTTTTTTTTTTTTTTCTAGGTTGCAGGGGGAAGAAGATGAAGATAAGGGAGAAGAGAGGAGGGGGATAAGGTTTCTGGGTTTTAGGGTTGCGGGGCGGAGAGGAGAAGAAGGGATTCGAGTTGCATAGGGGAGAAAATGGTGGGTGAAGGGATCGGGTTCTGGGTTGGGGTCGCAGCAGCGGGGGTGCCGTCAGGTTTTGGGGTCGTGGGGGGTGTGGTCGGGTTTCGGGGTCGCGGGGGGGAGGGGAGGGGGTGGGAGAAGAACATCTGGGTTTTTGTGTGGGGGTATGGGGAGACGCATGCGTTTAGGTTTTTTTTTTTTTTTTAAATAAGAAAATTCAGGTTTTTTAAGAAAAAAAAATTAAATTTTTTTTTTGCCACGTGGCATACATTTGGCAGCCACGTGGCACAAATGTGGCAGCCACGTCAGCACTTAACGGATCAATGGATGGAAAATGTAACGGTTGTATGAAATTGAAATAAAATGATAAGTAAATGTATGAAAGTGAAATGTTTTAAAGATGTTGTATGAGATTGTAATAGACCTCAAACCTGAGGGGCTAATATGTAATTTACCCTAAAAAATTTATCGATTTTTGGCTAAATTACCTTATAATTTAATATATTTTTATTTTTATAATAATAAATAACCTTTGGCTGATGAAATATATTACATATTTTAATTTCTAATTTTTTTTTTCTATAAAGCTAACCCGACGAATTTTTCGTTGGATAAATTTTTTTTTTTTTAAATTTAACTTTTGCCCAAGGAAATTTGTTCTTCAGGCAAGAAATATTCATCAAGTCTCATTGGTCAACGTAATGTTGCCGGCAAAATTTTGTCGGCATACTCATTGGTAATGGGTGGTTGCCCGACGGAGTCAAAATTCGTCGAGTGAACCTTCCAGTGATGGCTTTTGCGAGACAAATTTTGCTCGATGGATGTCCGTCGTCCAAAAGCTTAGATGACGAAAGCCTGTTTTAGGAGATGAATAATTTTCGTCTAGTAAGAGGGTGTTTTTGGCAGCGAATGGGTCGACACGATTGTGAAACTAAACAACTTCAACCAACCAAAATCTGTTTATTCCATATTTTCTACTCGAGTTATCATGGTGTGTCCAAAATTACAACCCTACAACTGTTTTCATGCAATTTGGAATGTTGTCAATTCTTTACATCAAATAACCAGTTAATAACAAAAAAACATACACAACACAATTCTCAGCCCTCTCCCCACCTCCGAAAGAATGTAACACATAACCACTAAAGAGACAGATAAGAGAAAGAATGTAACACATATCATAGAAAATCAGAGAAATAAGAAGATTTAGAAATGGAAAAAAAAAAAAAAAAAAAAAAAAATGAGATAAAAATTTACTCCTGTGTACTAAACAAGTCGACCAATGTCTAACAAAATAACTTGGATTCTAGTAATATGTATGTCGGCCTTAAATCATAACTAGTACTCAAACTGAAATTGTACCACCTTAAATCTTAATCGACGATGCTTGAAGTTCATCCGTCCCTTGCACAATATGTAATCACACTGCAGCCACGATGGTATGGATTGACCTGTCCAGATGTACCACAACTATAATAAGAACTGCCTCGTCGATAGCATGGAACATTATCCCTCTGTAGGGCTCCATAACTTATATACCTAATGGTTTTAGCTTCTTCCGTGTCCTCGTAACCCTCCACGTTGCCCTCCTCCTCTTCTTTAATATTCAGGCAGTCCTCACCCAACAGGCCATTGCAACGATCCAGTGGTGAAGCTACTTCTACTTCACCGGCATTACGCCTCATGCTTGAGTATTCGATTGACTCCACCCCCAATGTCAAGGCCATGACAAGGAGAATAATTACTGAAACTGTAATATTATTCGTCATGACCACATATGACAGATATGAATTGAGAGAAACTGACAGAAGAGTTGGTAGAGGATGGCGATGGATGATGAAGCCTCTGTGAGTACAGTTAGCGTAATAATTTAGGCTTAACTAGCTAGAGTTCTAATTAATCCGTTCAATTGATGATCTAATTATAAGCTTGTTTTATGCTTTGGTGTGACACGTGCAGTGTGATGCGCCCGATTCTCACTCCTTATTTCATAAAAATGTTGTATTATACTTGAAGTCTTTTAAGATTAGTTCAAACCATACTGCCATGCATATATATACTCCAATTTTATAGGATCCACTTCAGGATATATCTATACTTATAAGTGAATCTAATTAACAAACCAACAATGGGGTGGGTGGGGGTGGGGGGTTGGACGTGTGTGAACTTCCTCTTGTAGGTCCTTCAAGTTAAAAACTGATAATTATCATTTAACATTTCATACTCCCCACATCATTGTTGTCCCTATCGTCCATTCTGGTAAAACATGTTGTTAGTGTATACACTACACGAATTGTTGCCGCTACTTTGGCCACTCTCGTTGACAACTGAACTTTTTAGGTTAAACATTAATGTTAGTGTACACTACCCTCTACATGAATTGTTGCTGCTACTTCGGCCACTCGTTGGCAACTTAAGTTTTTTGGCTACTGGAAATAATCGAACACTGGACGGTTGACTTAGGATTAGTTTGGTATTATTGTGCTTTATAAATAAAAAAAAATAAAAATAAAAATAAAACTATTTCTGCTGTGCTTTGAGAATAAACAGGTATAAAATAAAGTAGTTGCGTGTTTGGTAAACTTTTTTTTTTATAAAAGTGCTGCTAAAAAAAAAACAATATCTGAGCATTTGGTAAACTTTTATATAAAACTGCTTTGATTATGTTAAATGACTAAAATTAATATGATTTAATCTAATATAATTTTTAGTTTGTAACCTTTTTATTATAGGCCACTCATTATTTGTAACTCTTTATTATAGCCTTTTTTTATTTATAACTCTTTATTATAACTTTTCTATTTAGAATCCTTCTAGAATTTCTAGAGTCATCGATCAGACTCTATTTCCTTTCCGTTTAACATATCTTCCCCTTGTTTTCTCTTTCTAACCTCTCATCTTCCTCACTGGATTTTTCTCTGTCGTTTGTCCTCCTAACCTCTCATCTTTTTCACTGGGTTTGTGGGCTTTGAAGTGTTTTTCAGGGAGGGATAGAGAGGAGTAAACCTACAATTTTAAGGGTTGGGGATTCTGGAAGAAGATAAAGATCAGATTAGTCACCTGGGCTCTCCTAATTTTCAGAAACACGAAGAAGCATGGCGTTTTATGAGGATTCAGATGTCTAAAGCTTCGAATTTGGGGGTAGAATCGGATTTACAGAAAAGCGCATAATGCGGTGCGATCTGGGCAAGTCCATGATGCAAATACCGAATCCGAATCCTAATCTTGTCTTGCCAGAAAAGATGGTGGTGTTTTTTCGGCGTGGGTTTGTCGGCGTGGGAGTGTACAGAAAAGATATGGGAGAAATGAAATGACGTCCTTCCAAACTTCCAGTTGGTAGATGTGTAAATTATTTAATTATTTAAGGTCATTTTGGGTGCTTGAAAGTTTCATTAAAGGGTTTAGCGCCTTTGGGGAAATTAGGTTTGTGCATAAGCTGTGAAGCACCCAGTGGCGAAGCTAGCATTTGCCGAGGGGAGGGGTGAAATTCAAAAGAATGCAAGGTTCAATCGAAGCGGTTGTTTTTATATTGAAGAGTGCAAAGTTTTGAGTCAATATTCATAGCAGAAGATAGTCTTTCCACCAAAGCGGTTGTGAGCGGTAATATCAAAGCCAATGTAATAAGCTTAAATTGGCTAGGATTAGATTATAAAAAAAGAAGCTAGTCAGGCAGCGGACTGGAGCCTAGTATCTAGGCACCTAGGCGAGATCTAGGCAGGAGTCTAGATGGATTTAAATGAATTTCTTTTATCGTAAAATAGGCATTAAACAATATTTACATTATTTTTTAAAAAGTAATACAATATTTATAGATAATATCAGAGTTTAAGATAAATACGGTAGGGGTCATAAAAGAAAGAAAAAAAGACAATATTTGAGTACTCACCTTTTAGTACCAATTTTACTCACTAGACTTTGTGGCCCAATAAAATTACGACAGCTGTCATTCTTAACTCTTTAACCAAAGAGCAACAGATCTACTATTCTAGCAACCAAACATTTTAGGGCCGCATTTACTAATTCGTAATCAGATTGAAAGGAATTAAATTGAGGAGGAATTGGAATTGAGGATGAATTGGATTGAGGAAGAAACAGAATTAGATTCGTGTTAAAGTTGTTTACTAAACAAACTAGAATCGGAATACAAATGATATTAGTTTCATATATATTATTTATTAGTTCAGTAGAATCAAAATTAAAACTAACTTGATTACTAAATTGTCCTTGTTATGAGATCACTATTTTCAAAACTTTTTATAAGATCGTTATTTCCAAAGCCACTTCTCCCATTTCATCTCATGCCTTTTTTTCCCAGCCCCTTTATCCTCATAGCCACCACCACATAGCTCGGCAAGTCCTGGTCTAGTGGCGAGCGGACTTGTCGACGAAAGCAGCCTTGATCGTGGTCCACTACATCGGGTAAGAACGCAGACGGTCGGATTCCGCGGTGAAATTCCAAAAGTGAAAGTCGTTGGGGTGGAATGGATGAGGTCGTTCCTGGAAGTACACATCTGATTTCTTATTTTGGGGTGAGATTTGAGTGCGGCAAGGTGATGGATGAAGGGTGTTATCGGGGTTTCAAAATATGTAAAAAAACATTTTAAAAAAAAAAAACCAACTCTGCTACAGAAACCAAATCACAAGAACGAGAATTCTCATTTCCGGCGAGAACAGAGAGGCTGATCTAGCACTCCTAGGTGTGTTTTCAGGCGAATGGAGGGGCGACCACCACTCCTCGCCCTCACGTAGCTTCGCCACTGAAAGCACCAAAACCTGGTTTTCCAAAGCTAGCTTTTGCTGCTTTGGCTTTTCAACTTTTTTTTTCACCCAAAATTGTGAAAAAAAAAAAAAAAAAAAAAAAAAAAAAAACTGATTTTAGATGTTTACCCAACACAAAAGCGCAAGGAGCTTTTTTTTATACCCGTTTTTTAAAAAAGTTAAGCAGTACCAAACTGGTACTTATCCTAGCTAAGCCTACCCAAACATATTATTGTTGGAAAATTTGGGTCTAATTGCTATAATAAATCACATAAAAAAATCAAGAAATAATTCATGCAATTATATATCACAATAATGCATGCACATGAGTAACCAATGTTAAATGAACATGATATAATGGATTAGAAAAACCTAGAAAATACGGTCGAGGCAAGTGTTGGACACTTTGTCCTTAAGACAAATTTACGCCCCACTACGTTGCTCATGGTTGATCGGTGCATGTCTCCCAAGACACAACGACCATGTCCTTGTAATAATAGCACTCCAAATCACAAGGCTCCATGAACCACGACTGTGTTGAAAACTCTTTCATATGAACTAAATAAGACTCTAATATTTAATGCACTATATGTATGTATGACGAAAAGTTCATTTGTGATTATGAGGGGATTCCCTATTTATAGAATGTGAGATACCTCTTTGGAAAGCATGTGACTATTTATGAAGAGTGAAAAGTTGCAACTCTTCATTTGAGTAGACACATCTTTCTACCAAAAGGCTCCACTTCTAATTTCCATTCAATTAATAAATTTAATATAATAATATTATTATTAAATTTTCCAACAATTCCGTAGAAAAAGTACCGCATCGGGATAGGTGGCTTTTGGCTTTGAACCTTCCGTAGTGAATTATTATCGGATTTACTTGGCTAATCAGCGAACTCGATGTCTTGAACTGCTCAGTCGTTTGTGTAAACCAAGACAATAGTAATCACACAATACCCTTCCAGACACCCTGTGGTTGCTCGGCTGTGTTCATTTTGGCCTTGAATAATTCTTGGTTTTTCATGAGTGCTTTTAGAGAACTAAGCCCTTCAAAAAATTCTCATAGGAACGACCTCATTCCTTACTCAAGATAGGTGACTTCCCATTAAGAGTATCCTGCAATACCCCACTTGTTATTTCCAAGTATAGGAATCATTAAAAGCAAAGCTTATCCTAAATACGCTGCAGACAGCACTGTTTCATCATAGGATATGGGTAGGAGATTATCCCCATAGTGCTCCCATTGAATCATCCACAATTTGGTTGTCCCTTTGAACCTAAATCTTGGGATCTCCAGTCAGCTAGGTTGGGTTGCCATTATGATGATTCTTAAGACGTAGGCTTTTAACCCATTCCCCTCGATGATACAATTTACTCTCTAGTCAAACCTTTAATTAATTGGATCCACTAGGCTGATGATTATCACTTATGGTGCGCACTTCCATTTATGAAATTATATTTCTTTCGAGAGTAGTTGTTTCCCAACGTAATTCCTCCAAACATGTGTTCGGACTTGATAAGTAATTTACTACCACTTGGGTAAATTCCCCAACATTTAAGTTATTTGCTAGAAGATCTCCAACCTTTCAATACCTTAAAACTTCAATTATAAGAGATAATCGTTATCTCTTTCTAGAAGCAAATTACTTTTACATTCTTTTTAAGTAAATTCCATTTCTCAAAATAGCCAAGTCACCCCCACAATTTTCTCATATTGTGGTTGCTTTTAACGCTATTGATAAATTATATTTCATATTAAGCACTAGTACAAAAAACACTTTGCACGACGCAATTCCTTCGTCGTGTAAAGTCAAAAAACGTCGCGCAAAAATTAGCCGAACGAACCTTCGTCACGCTCTAATCGTCGTGCTAAGGTAGTGACAGAAGGGTTTGCGCGACGAAGAAGAAACATGTGTGTGACACATGGCCTCTTTGTGCGACGTAGGGATATGAGTCGTGCAAAGCCACTTTGTGCAACGCATGTCCCTACGTCGCGCAAAGCCACCTAAGCCACTTTGCGCGACATAGGTTTCTTCTTTGTAGCGCAAACCCTTTTTTTTTTTTGGTCAAAAATATATATTTTTTTTTATTTTTAATAAATATTGTAATTAAATTCTAAACAATAATTAATTAACCAAGGAAAAGTATTTAATTATAAAATATATGAAAATGTACATACAAGATGTCCAAAAAAAAAAGGAAAAAACTACAAGTAGTCTTCTAGGTTTGATACATCAGGCTACTGGGTATCGGCAGGGAGAAGTGGCTCGAAGGTTGAAGGTGTAACAAGATCAGGTGTTGGTAGCGAGATTTGGAGGCCGGACATCTCTATGGCTTGTACAAAGTCTCTCACGTGCCCGGCATAGGCCCTCATCTCCTCACCCTGGGCCCTCATCTCCTCGCCCTGGACCGCAAGCTGACCCTTTAGGGTTGTCACTTCCTCCTTCAATGCATCAACCTCTGCTGTGTTCGATCTGGAAGAAGAGGCACCTGTCTCATGAACCCACGCTTTCCCCATACACCGAACAACCTTACCATGACGACGATCAAAGTTCTGATCCAGGACATCAGTCAGGATCTGTAAACTTGCATCCTCAGGTACCATGATGTCCTCGATCGGGGTCTCTGGGGGAAGCTACGATGTTGCTTCTTGGAGCAGTGCGCTTTTCCACCATAGCAGCCTGTAATAACAAAGAAAAAAACATATAATAACAAAATATAAATAATATTTGAATGATTCAAACATATAAGAATAATAACAATTACATATACTTACATGAAGCTGCTCAGTGGTCTCATCACAATGTCGAACGTAAACGTCCTCGAACAGGTTGATCTCTGGGAACTTTGAACCCTCCTGAAGAAAAAAACATAAATTTTATTAATCAAGAATAATAAATAAATTGTATAAAATTTCAAAATTAATATACTTTTACCTGACGTTGTGCCTCAAGCCTATATGAAAAGGGCTTTAAACCGAAATGGTGGAGAAATGTCTTTAATTCCCGAGCTTTCTTACCAGCAACAGATTTCTTCTGTTAAATACACAATATATATGTTAGTGCGACTATTTGAAATAAATTTATAAAAAAAGCTTAAAAAATAACTAAAACAATAATAAATTATTATTATTAAAATATTATGTACATACCACAAAATTTGGGTCCGTAAAATGTTTGCAGAGCCACTCCCAATCCTCCGGCCGGTCCTACAACTCGATTGGACCATGTAGGTGAGCAATCTTCGGATCATCCCATAGCTTAAAATACGTGTGAAGATTGTTCTTCCAATGTTTGTACGGGGTTGCTAAGGTATCCTCTAAGTAGACCATGACCTCGGGGGATATATCCTGAAGATCATAAATGACCTACGAATATGAAACACATTGTGCACTCTAGCCAACTCCGGAGGTAATTCAAGCCTATATGCGACTTCACCAACTCGTTCGTTGATCTGGTACGGTCCGATGTACCTAGGGCTTAGCTTACCCTTTTTCCCGAACCTTACTACACCTTTTCACGGTGATAGCTTCAAAAATACCCAATCACCTACGTCATAAACCCGATCAGTAGCATGTCTGTCTGCTAGGCTTTTTTGACGATCCTAGGCCGCTTTCAGGTTAGCTTTAATCACCTGAACATTCTGAGTAGTATCCTCTACTATCTCAGGGTCCACCAATGGTCTTTCACCAACTTCCGACCAGCACAAGGGTGTACAGAAAGCTCTGCCATATTGTGCCTCAAATGGTGCCATTCGAATGCTCGAATGATAACTGTTATTATAGGCAAATTCCATCAAATCCAATCGCTTATGCCAAGCATCACTGAACTGCAGCACTGAAGCTCGTAGCATATCCTCTAATGTCTGAATAGTTCTCTCTAACTGACCATCTGTCTGAGGATGATACGCTGTGCTGTAAAGTAGTTCTGCACCAATAGCTTCCTGGAATGCCACCCAGAACTTAGAAGTGAACTTGGGATCCCGATCCGAGATAATACTCACTGGAACTCCGTGGTACCTCACAATCTTGATCAAGAACAATTCAGCTAATTTGTTTAGAGAATATTTTTCTCTCACTGGAATGAAATGCGCTGACTTAGTAAGCCGATCAATGATCACCCAAATGCCATCGAAACCATTATGTGTACGAGGAAGCTTATACACAAAATTCATGGTAATATTTTCCCACTTCCACTGAGGAACGGGAAGTGGCTGCATTAATTCAAACGGCTTCTTTCTTTTCGCTTTGATCTGTTGGCAAATTACACATCTACTAACATACTCTGTAATTTCCTTTTTCATGCCCGGCCAATAGTAGAACGGTCTAATGGTATGATACATCTTAGTACCTCCTGGATGCATAGCATAAGCTGACACATGTGCCTCATCAAGAATTTCCTTCTTTAACTCTGCATTGTTTGGCACATACATTCGGTTTTCTTGCATCAACATACCATCGGTTTCCTGAATTCTCAAATCTTTCTTTTTCCCTTCACCTCTGGCCCGAAGTAATTCTTGAACTTCTTAATCTTCCATCTGAGCAGCCAATATACGATCAATTAGAATAGGCCTAACCTGGAAATTGGCAAGTAAAGCTTCCTCTTGTGCTTCCACCAAGGCTTCTTCTTTTTCTTTTAGTCCCAATTTCACTAATGTGGACCTCAAATATGCAAGAAGAAGAACACGAGATGCGTACAATGCATTAACTCGACCTTGGGACTTTCTACTCAGTGTATCAGCCATTACGTTTGCACGACCTAGGTGATAATCAATCGCACAATCATAGTCACTCAACAATTCCACCCACCTTCGTTGACGAAGATTAAGATCTCTCTGAGTGAAAATGTACTAAAGGTTTTTGTGGTCCGTAAAGATCTTACATTTCTCCCCATAAAGGTAATGCCTCCAAATCTTCAAAGCGAAGATAATAGCAGCTAACTACAGGTCATGTGTAGGATAATTCGTCTCATGCGGTTTCAACTGCCTCGAAGCATAACCAATTACCTTACCATGCTGCATTAAAACACCACCCAAACCATTTAAGGAAGCATCACTATAGATCTCAAAGTTACCACTGTCGTCCGGAAGTGTCAAAACAGGTGCATGAGTGAGACAATACTTAAGCTGCTGGAAACTTTGCTCACAATTCTCATCCCACTCAAACTTAACATTCTTCCTTGTCAACCTCGTTAGTGGCAAAGCTCTCATCCCACTCAAACTTAACATTCTTCCTTGTCAACCTCGTTAGTGGCAAAGCTAAGACTGAGAAATCTTGAACAACCCGTCTGTAATAGCCAGCTAGGCCAAGAAAACTTCTCACTTCAGTGACGGTTCGTGGTTGCTCCCAATTCTCCACAGCTGCTACTTTTTGAGGATCTATCTTAATGCCCTGAGCTGAAATGACATGTCCCAAAAATGCCACTTCATTTAACCAAAATTGGCATTTACTGAACTTAGCATAAAGGTGATGTTCCCTCAATTTCTTTAATACCAAAGAGATATGTCGCACATGTTCTTCCTTAGTTCTAGAGTATACCAGTATATCATCGATAAAGACAATGACGAACCTGTCTAGATATTGCTGGAATACTTTGTTCATCAAGCCCATGAAAGCTGTTGGTGCATTTGTTAATCCAAACGGCATAACAAGGAACTCATAATGACCATAACGAGTCCTAAAAGCCGTTTTAAGGACATCATCACTCCTAATCTTCAGCTGATAGTAGCCAAACCTCAAGTGAATCTTCGAGAACACACAGGCACCTCGAAGTTGGTCAAATAGATCATCTATGCGTGGCAATGGATAACGGTTTTTAATCGTTATTTGATTCAATTGTCGATAATCAATCCACAGCCTCAAGGTCCCGTCTTTCTTCTGAACAAACAACACTGGGGCTCCCCAGGGTGAAACACTAGGCTGAATGAAACCTTTATCCACTAATTCCTGCAACTGGGTTTTCAATTCTCTTAACTCAGCAGGAGCCATTCTATATGGAGTTAGAGATATAGGGTCCGTACCTGGAAGTAAATCGATGGTAAACTCCACATCTCTATCAGGCGGTAATCTCGGAAAATCATCAGGACTACTGGGAGTAGTATCATTCAGCACAACGTGAGCTAAGTATCTCTGGCACCCTTTATTCAACAACTTCTTTGCCCTCAAGGTAGAAATAACAACATGCCTCACTCCACTACATTCACCTACGAACGCAACTCCAGGTAAACCTGGGCAACGGAAAGTCACCGTCTTCTCGTGACAGTGGATGTCGGCATAGTTATAGTGTAACCAGTCTGCTCCTAAAATCACATCAAAGTCCACAAGATCTAATGGGAGAAGGTTAGCTGGCATTACTACATCCTCTATCAACACAGGACAACCCGGGTAGACACAGCTAACAGAACATTTTTCTCTTCTAGGCATAGAAAACTCTAACTCATAAACCAGAGGTGTAGAATGAGGTTGAGTCAACTGAGCAAAAGTATGAGAAATGACAGAATGGGTAGCTCCACAGTCAATTAAGACTCTAGCAAAATGACCAAGAACATTTAACGTACCCATTATTAAATCAGGATGGTTCTGGGCGCCCTGCAAAGTAATGTTGTTGATACGCTCTTGGGCCTGCTGTCGTCCTCCTCGACCTCTACTAGCGTGAACACCTCGGCCCTGCGCATTACGCCCCTGACCCGACTGACTGTGCTGCCTCGACGATCCAGCACTACTGGTAGCAACATCGACCTGCTGGGGCTGTCCTTCAGACTGCCACTGTGACCCGTCTGCTGAATACTGACCCAAGCCACTCTGCTGATAAGGTATGTATCCTCCTAAGTAATGGCCATAACCATTCTGCTGATAGGGATCCTGAGGGTACTGATACTGCCCTGAAGCATAAGGAATGAGATCCCCCTAGTAATGGTACGCACCACCACGACCTGTTGGAACATAACCACTAGGTCTTGAAAACTGCTGGGTCTGAACTGGCGGTGGTAAGGGAAGCTGTTGTGGCTACTAAGGTCTCTGCAGATTCTGAGGACAATATTTAGCCAGATGCCCCATCTGACCACATGTATAACACCTGCTGCTACCTCGACGACACTCTCCAAAATGTCGATTATAAAGGAGCGCCTGTACCACCCGACTCTCTTGGCATCTGAAAACGAGATCCTCCAGTGAACCTACCACCTCTCCTCTGACCAGTGGCACTAAAACCCCTACTGGAAGAACTAGAACTAGTTCCACTTTTCTTAAAACTCTGAGTCTGTCGAGGTCCCTGATATGACTGACCTTTGCCTTTATCGTACTTCTTCAGATTACTACCTTTTTCTTCCTTTTCTTCACTCTTACTAGGCATGTTTTCAGAATCTTCAATCCTCAACAAAATCTCATAGAACTCCTTATAAGTAACACAGGGTGTGATAGTTACCATAGAGAGCCACTTCTTCTTAGTACCCAATTTAAAGCGGCGAAGCATTTCAACTGGATTAGCAGCAATTTCCTGATCATAGCAAGACAAATCAGTGAACTTTCTATAGTACTCGTTAGCGGACAACTTCCCCTGTTTCAGGTTAGTGAACTCCTGTTTCTTCTAATCAAGATACGCTGGAGGAATGAATCTTTTATAGAATGACTGTCTAAAATTCTCCTAGTTTGCTTTTTCCTCAGGCGACCACCCATAAGTTTCCTAATCCCACCAGGATGCAGACTCTCTACCCAAAAATCAAGTAGTTGTCTCGACCACCTTTCAGCAGGGAGGTTACCTTGACTCGGCATAACCCAATAAGTCTTCTCTACATGCTCGAGCCAACGCTCGGCCCCTTCATGTCCCTCATTACCCATAAAAGTAGGCAACTTCAAATTATACACCGTCTCTAAAGAAGTCCTCTGGGGAGGGCGAAGTGAAGCATGAATGGCATTAGCTATAGCTTCCCATAACTGAGCAATATCAGGGAAACTAGGCTCAACAGAAGGACGTGGATCTCTACGAGGCGGCATAATTCTAACAGAAGACATCACAATGATTAGATTACTCACAAATATGCAGGACTGCGAAACCTAGGCTCTGATACCAAACTAACACACCCCGACCGAGATCGAGGCATGCTGGTTGTCACATAAGTGTGACGTAGCCATGCGCACAGTGCGGAAGCAGTATTAAAGAAAGAATTACGAATGAATAAAAACCAATCTTTAAGGAGTGCTAGAACGGAAATAAGTGTGAATACACAATCAGAGCATAAATAGCCTAAGTGCAGTCAGCATAAGAAGTACTAATTTAAATAACACCCAAAGGGTCCTACATATGTGATGGTCTATCAGAACCTTCGCTGCAGCCTCGTAATTCACCAACAAATGCTACCTAAAACTTAGGGGGGCGCAAAACAGAAAGCGTGAGTGGGCAAAAACAAAGCTTTTCGAAAATCATTTCATTAACAACAGTTATAACCCTTCGCCGTAAAACCTGTATACTTTCCCAGAAAATAGTACATAGATATACTAAATATCAACTGATATCATCAACATCAAATTATGTAAACAAATCATGAATATGCCATGCCATACAAACCAAATCACCAGGTAAGTAACCCAAATGCAATAATAACTGCAATATCTCATCATCTGAACTCTACCTCATAAATCATGCCTACACACGAGTCGAACCCACTTATAGTGGTCTATACGACAGGACTGGGTGTAAAACAATACGCTCTAGTGCTACAATCACGTGAAGACTGTGCGAATGATCGCAGGTCACGTACGAGTCGAACCCACTGAAAGTGGTCTATACGACAGGACTATGCACCTAACTTGGATCCAAGATGAGCGTATGGTGCGGGAGGTGAACATCACGTGAAAGACTATACCCCTAACCATGGGCGGGAGCACTAACATTGGGGTGCAGGTTAATGAACTCTCAATGCATCTCATCATAATCATCATAACACAACTCCTCATTAACAACACATAAACTTACCTGGAACTTACCTGAGCGCCCGCATCGTCAACAACCATGTATATACAATTCATAATGCATATTCAATAGTATAAATATATTGGCATGGCAATTCATTGCTAAAGTCATTTAAAATGCATTTCTGGGAAAAATACTTAGCATATAGGTATATACGGAAAACCAAAAGCCCACTCACTAGTAAGTAGACGGATCGTAACCTCCGTACCTAGCCTGGCTACGCTCGTCATCCGGATAGGTCTCGCTTATGTGAGAAACAACTATAATAATGTTATTTTAAAGCACATAAACGAAACTAGGAAATAACTTCTCATACATTGCTCAATTGTGGTGTTTGAATATACCAAAGTGATCTACACAACCTCAGGAACATCCCCATATTTTTAGAATTATTTTTCGACACCCCAAGCGCCGCCACGTGCCAGCCTGGCACACTGACAGCGGCAGTTAACGCCGTTAGGAATATTCCGTTAAAAATGAGAAAATGTCGTTAAAGATACCTGATGCCGTTAGGTTCTGTTAAGAATATTCTATCAACTTGACGGAATATTCCCCTTTCTTCCCCGGCGATCCTCCGGTATCGTCGCCGTCGCCGAAAAATTGGGAAATTTTTAAAACCTTATAACTCGTCCATTTCTCAACCAAATTTCATGAAACTTGGACCAAATGAAAGCTTACAACGAGAGGAACAAAGTCTTACCAATTTGAAGCTCCAAAAACTACGGAATCTTGCCGGAGATCCCTCGATAATCCGGCCAAAACTTAGAACTCTTCGTTCTCGCTATTCTGACTTCCAATTTCTTCCAACGAAGTACTCCAAGCTTCGTGAGGAGCTCATAAAGCTCCCTGTGAGCTTGAAATCTCCTAAAGCACACTATTTTACGTGAGCATGAACAGTGACCCAAAATGGAGTTTGGTTTTCACGAGTTTTCGAAGGATTCCTTACCTGAAAATGGTACGACTCGACTCGTAGAAACACGAGGAGCACAATGGTGCACTTAAAAACCTCAATCTACAAGGTTTCAAAGGGGTTTGAGGTTTGGTCCGTACGGTTGTACGGAAATGTGAAGTTCACCGAGAGAGGGAGAGAGAAAGATGAGAGTCTTCAGTTGGTGTGTGTGTGTGTGTGTGGTCCTCACACTGCCAGCCAAACACACCAAAACAACCACAAAAACCTAAATTCTAATTAGTTTAGAACTAAGCTATAACAACCCTAACTAACTAAACCCTAACACCTAATACTAAATTAAAAGATTCCCACCAACTTGGAAACACACTAATTGGTCCACAACCAACCTTTGGGTCTTTAAACTCAGCCCAAAAATAGAATTCAACCCAACGCTCAAGGGTAAAATCGTACTTTCACATTTTCGAGGATAATAAATGTACATAAATCGGGACGGGCTGTCACACGCAAATTGTTTTTGCACGACGACCACATTAAGGCGTCGCGCAAAGTTTTTTTTTATTTAAAAAAATTATTATAAAAATTACTGAAAATGTGATTTTACTCCTTTCAAATTCAATTTTTTTTATTTAAAACCCACAATAATATATTTTCTAACAAAAACCCGACTAATAAATTGGTAGCTACTTAATAAATATACATATCATTCATTTTCTTAAGTGTTATACGTACAAAATAAATAAATTTAAATCTACTTAATAAATATATGTACCATTGAACTTGATGTGATACGCATTGTACGAAACTAATTTCAGCGATGCAACCATCAAACTTGTTTGTACATGCTTCAAGATAGCATACGCAAAAAATCACAAAAAAAAAACGTTCAGAGATCAAGTAAACTTTTCAACGGTTATAAACGAAAAATCATGATTTAACGGTTATTTTAACTTCGATTTTAATGAATTTTTTAAAGCTACACTCTTTAACCATATATGAATACAATGAACTAATTCGATCGTCAATTTAAAACATTTACACAAGTGGATACCACAAAAGAAAAAGGCAATGCAAGAACCCCAAAAGAAAAGCAGAAGGAAAAAAAAAAACTTTGCGCGACATAGGTACACTTGCGTCGCACAAAGTTTTTTTTTTCCCCCTTTTGCTTTTGAGTACAAAATAAATAAATTAAAATCTACTTAGTAAATATATATATACACCATTGAACTTGATAGGAAACGCATTGTACGAAATTAGTTTCAACGATCCAACCGTCAAACTTGTTTGTATATATTTCGAGATCGCATACGCCAAAAATCCCAAAAAACAAACATTCAAAGATCAAATAACGGGACAAAATATTTCGACGGTTATAAACTAATAATCACGATTTAACGATTATTTTAACTCCGATTTTGATGATTTTTTACAGCTGTGTCCCTTGACTCTATATGAATACAACGAACTGATTCGATCATCAATTTAAATTATTTATACAAGTGGATACCACAAAATCTTATGTTATATTTGATGAAAGTACAAATAAATAAACTCTAAATGTTAGGGAATCTATCGTTTTGATAGGATACGCATTGTACGAAACTAACTTCAACGATCCAACCGTCAAACTTGTTTGTATATACTTCGGGATTGCATACGCCAAAAATAGCAAAAAACGAACATTCAAATATCAAGTAACGGGATAACTTTTTGACGGTTATAAACGAAAAATCACGATTTAACGGTTATTTTAACTCTGATTTTGATGATTTTTTACAACTACACTCCTTGACCCTAAATGAATACAACGAACTAATTCGATCGTCAATTTAGAATATTTACACAAGTGGATACCACAAAATCTTATATTATACTTGATGAAAGTATTAATAAACTCTAAGTGTTAGAGAATCTATCGTTTTGATGAGATACGCATTGTACGAAACTAATTTCAACAATCCAACAGTCCAACTTGTTTGTATATACTTCGAGATTGCATAAGCCAAAAATCGTAAAAAACAAACATTCAGAGATCAAGTAACGGGACAAAACTTTTCGACGGTTATAAACGAAAAATCATGATTTAACGGTTATTTTAACTCCGATTTTGATGATTTTTTACAGCCACACTTTTTGACCCTATACGAATACAACGAACTAATTCGATCGTCAATTTAAAATATTTACACAAGTGGATACCATAAAATCTTATGTTATACTTGATGAAAGTATTAAAAACACTTTGCGCAACGCGACTGTACGTCGCGCAAACAGTCTTTGCGTGACGCATTGGCTGGTACGTCGTGCAAAGTTATATTTTAAATAACCAAATAACATCCAAAATTCAAACCTAACCCGTCTGATTTTCTTTTCAATTCTTCCAAACTTTGATTTTTTTATTTTATTTGCGTTGTATGTTTCAAAAATGAACTTGTGGTTGTTGATTGAAACAGGAATCACAATTTATCTTTGTTTTGTGACTATCTGCTTTTCCTGTTCCGCTTTTGGTTTCTCCAATATATTTATAGAGAGAATATAGATTTCAAACTTTTAAATGAAGGAAAAAATATATACATTGCAATTTGCAAGGTTTATGTTTGTTTATTCAAGGGAAATGTTCAGCTAACTGTAAATGTGGACAACGAAATGCTCAACTGATAAAACATAATGGAATTTGGGGTATGCCTATGTCTATCGAACAACTAAGCATTATCCATACCAACCTAACCTTCAAACTATAATAAAGCTACAAATACTCTATTTTCAGCTCAAACACTAAATCATACATTCATATCCTACTAAAAGAAGGAAAAAATACATTTCAGTTTCTTCTAGTTGGCAGTTTCAATGCATGAAGATTGCACATAATCCCACTAGGACTCATTCTTAACCTAACCAAGATTACAACACACAGAAGTGACAATCCGTCAATGCTATCAATGCACAGCTCTATAATTACCAATGGTTGTCTCCACAAAGACCGATGCACACACTTTAGTATACTAACAGCCACATGAATCTTGATTGTATAAACACCATTCACACTCACAAGTTGCTTTAAGAATTAAACGTGTTTAAGAAGAAAACATATCAATTACATAGAATTCCCTTTCAGAATTTGAAATAATTAATGTCGAACGAAGAACTTCCAACTAAAATTCTCCAAAGTTTTTCACATTTTTTTATTCATGAATAACCCTCCAACTCCAATTTTCATAGAACAAAAAATGAACATGTCTATCACTACATTAATCATGGATTTAATTTTCGCATGCTTTGATCCCAACAGGTAATTAATCATTCACAAACAAACAAAAAAGATCAAATTTTTCAATATATTGGGTAATATTAACCAAAATTTCAATACAATCATATATAAAAAAATGGAAGAATACCATAGAGGTTTTGAATCACCTGAGTGTGATCAGGCGGCTATGAAGGTCTGCAAGTGAGGAAGAGGGGAAGACAGCTATGGAGCTTTTGACTTGTGTTATAACACAGGAAAGAAAGATAAGAAGTGACATTTCCATGTTGACTTTGCGCGATGAAGCTAGGCGTCACGCAAACTGTTTTGCACGAGGCATGTAATCTACGTCGCGCAAAGTTGGAAAAAAAATGGTAAAGCATTCTTGGTTTGGCGCCAAAATCTTGCGCGACGCATAAAACGTCGTGCAAACGATCTTTGCGCAACGACACTTTGCACGACGAAGACTGGCATCGCGCAAAACGTTTTGAGCGATGTAGGTGCACCTTCGTCGAGCAAAGTGCTGTTGCGCAAAGACCGTTTGCGCCACGTTTTGTGTTCAGCGTCGTGCAAACATACTTTGCGCAACGAAATTTGCTACGTCGAGCAAACATGTTTTTGTGCTAGTGAAGAGGTAGGAATTCTTTGTAAAGATAAAATCTCTTTGTATCTTCACATAGACTTTATAAAAGCCACTTGTGTTTTTATGAAAAACACTTGTTGGTGCCATTCAACAATGCTTTTGTGTCGCCATTCAACAACTTCATGATACCATGACCAATCATGAGTTATGCAAAACTCACTTGACACTTTGGTGGTGGCCATCACATTATTTCGCCTCTCAAAGGATTTGTCTTTCCTTGTAGGTGAATGCATATATGTCATAGTGATCAACTAGCCTCTTCTAAGTGGTATTATACAAATGAAGCACAATAGTTTTTGCCAGTCTGCACTAAGACATTGTATCATTCTCAAATAATTTGGAGAACTATTAATCTCCCAAATTCATCCAACATATATACGACCCCTATCCATACGAAGTGATCACGTTCATCATATCATTAACAAACCACCGCTTCACAACTTCTTGATTCATTCAGTTACGTGAGTATCGAAGAGTCTATGCATCTGCACTTGCACTTTGGAAGATACACGACTGTTCCGTACAAACTAAATCCAAAATTACATGCGTCTACTTGAAATCTCACATGGGTCAATAATCCATTTCCTTATAGTTTAGAAGGGTCATGTTTGTCGGTGGAGGCTCTTTAAGGAACCCTTTCATGAAAATTAGATGAAGTTTTTTTTTTTTCCAGACAAAATCAACCAATCAGGTATAGGGATTCATTCTAATAGTTATATTAAACAAACACATTCTTATAATTCACAATATATACAAAGTAAATGTACATCATCGTTCCCCAATTGGCACGTCAACCACTTGGAAATCTGTCAATTAATTTGTCAAACACTCAATCGACCATCATTTGAAAGCCGTCAGTATACTATTATTACATATAGGGTTAGTCATAAACAGAACACTCCCCAACATTACTTTACAAACTGAAACTTAATGCATGGCAAAGAAGTAATAACTAACTAGGCAAGAATACAAACAAACAGTTTTGCAATAAACCAAGACTACACAATGACCAGACTATTATACCACAAAATTAATCTACAGTTGTTCGGGCAGGAATTTCGTGGGGAAGGGTCCCTAGCTCGAGCACACAGCTCCCCGAGGAGTTGGCACTTTGGTTGGTCGTCGAGCTCCCGCTTGTTGTGAGTCTGCGAGAGGAGTACAAAGTTAGTTCTGAAATGTGCCTTTGTGGGGCCTTAGGTGTAGGCCTTGAGGCTCGCAATCAAAACTAGCTCAGTGCTAAGGTGTGCCATTGCCATCTCAATATGGCAGATGTAGAACAAGTTTGTTTAAGCTAATTACTTGAGCCCCAAGTTATTCTGACTTCTTGTTATCAAAGGATTGTCGTGGATGTATCAATGACTTTTAGTTCATTATCTTGTATGCTTGAAGGGTGAAAGTCCAGATCTGATTAAATCATCAGTTTAATTCCCACTTAATCTTCTTGTGGTAGTAAAGCCACTAAGTGAACTAGATCTGAGCATTGATGGGGCTTTGAGTCATCAAAAGACTAGAAATGACTTGAATATATACTGGGGAATACATTATAACACCAGATCTACTAATTGAAAGACAAGACAAAGAGAGTCGGGCAAGGTTAAACGTCTTGCGATCTCTTTTATTTGTAGTTACATAGGTTTGTGTGCTAAGAAGGGGTGAGTGGTAAACGAGTTTACACAAGGGAATCGATACTACAACATTTAGAGAGAGTAGCAGAGCTTTTACACTAGACAAAAGATGTCTTTTTTAGGGAATCTATGGCTAAAACGAGGTACAGAGTCTGGACAAAGCGCAGCTTTCTGGGTATTTACTTGACTGAGAGGCAAGTTGTATGTTTGTTTATTTGATTGGTTGAGTGTCCTTGTCTCTGGGGCTCTTCCTCCTTTTAGAGGCAAATTAACCCGATTGCCTGTAGCTTTGTTCTTACCCGAAAGCAACTGGAGGGTAATGACTCATCAGTATTTTACTTGCATTCCCACTGAAAAGTACTTTTGGCTATTTATAAGTTAGTCTCCGTCACTTGTCTCATTCAATTATAGGCACATAGCCTATGCATTAATGAGAAACCACCACATTGGTTGGTCTGGGCTCGGCGCTGGGCCTCGGGCGAGTCTCCTCACTTTAATCCTTTTGGGCCTTCCTTCCTTTAGGCCCAAAGTTCAAATATTAACCCAAACAATAGCGACAAAAGTATAATAGAATAAATATGAAAGAAAGATAATGCCATTAGGATCAACCTTTACTTTGTCACTGGAGCATATTATTCTCAAAACAAACTTAACAATCATTTAAAAACTTGTCTTAAGATTGTTGCAAAAATTGGGTCTAATTGCTATAATAAATCACATAGAAAATCAAGAAATAATTCATGCAATTATATATCACAATAATGCATGCACATGAGTAACCAATGTTAAATGAACATGATATAATTGTGGAGCAAAAAATAATTACAAGGCGACACGTGAATTTTGTAGCAAAAGAGGACAAAACTACCCTCGAAGTACACCAGGATTTCAACGCGCGAGTAGCAGACAATCATCCTTCAACAAAGTCAAAAATGCTCCAAAAGAGGTAAACAATTCAAAGTCCATTTCATCAAATCCTCTTTTGCAAGGTAACCTCCAAAATATTATGTTAATTGGTTAATTAATCCATTAATCACCAATTTAATCACCCATTATATGAAATAAGTCACCCAATTTAACCCCAAAGCTAGTCAAAGGCCGGCCATCCCCTTTGCTCTTTACCTTTTTTATATTTTCTCACTTTATTACCCAAATTAAGTTAGTCAATTAACTCTATAACCCCCCCCCCCCCCCATTTATTTCCTTCATGTTTAATTAGCCAATAAATTGGCTAATTAAACCAAAAATTCAACCAAAAAACCCATGTATTGGCCGGCCACTTTCTCTCCAAAGTGGACTGGCCTAGCCCTATAAATAGGCTCTCATTTTCACCAAACACTCATTCCAACACTTTGGCAAAAATTCCAAAATTCTCTAAACACTCTTTCTCTCTAAATTCTAACTTTGGCATCGGAGGTTCTTCGGCCAAAGCCCCCCCCCCATTCATCGTGGGCGCGTGAGGCTCTTGGCCTTAACCTAAGGTGTTAATTGTTTTGTAGGTGCAAAATTGTCCAAGATCAAGGAGGAAGAAATTTGCATCCACAAATTGGTGCTTTCATTGAGAGCAAGAGATCCACACTCGTAGAAGACTCTCGCATAAAAAGGTTTTTTCTCTATTTTCTAGTCCACTTGTATTTTTTCATACGCTCTTATTATTAGAATTTTTTATTTTGCAAAGATTCTTTGATAAAACGTAAAAAAAGTAAAAATAAAAAATACAATGGCTAGAAATTTAGAAAATTCCACGAGTGAAAATTCAAATATTCAAGAAATGGGACCGCGGCGATCCACAAGATTAAATGTGATCCTAAGTGGAGCGACATCACCACCACAAGTTTCCACCACGGGAACCACCATGGTGGCTACCACGGTAGCCACCCACGGCGAGGTCCATGGCGCCATCACCACGGCCCGAACCGTGCCATCCAAGGCCAAGGCCCAAGCCATGTTATTCCAGGCCCAACACGAGCCCAATGCGTTGCCGAGCCGAGCCTAAGCCTCGCACCCACGTGTGCCACATGCCGAGCAGCCCACTCTCGTGGTCCAGCCTGCTCCCGCCGAGCAGCCCACTCCCGTGGCCCAGCCTGCTCTCGAGGCCCATCCTGCTCTAGTGGCCTTTCAAGCAGCCCAAGTCGGCCCAAGACTATCTTAACCATCCGGACTTACCATCGAGCCGGGGGTATTCTCACCATATTTCTCCGCGAATTTGGCATTTCCCAACCCAAATCTCGCCCCCGGAATCTACCACCCTTCCACTGCTCAAGAAGGCACATTTCTTCCAAGCTCTTCCAATCCAAATGGCGAACAACACTTGTCTCGACAAGTCGTAGAGTTGACAAGCGCCTTTGCACAACAGACGACATTGGTGAATCAGCTCTTGCAACACACCGAGATCCAACATGCCCCAGATGAGGTGTCCCGAAGTAGGACAAGGGTAGACGAGGAACCTCTCCAACAGCGTCCCGGCAAGCAGCCACTCAACCAGCCACGAACCGAACATTCAGGCAAAGTACATTCCCAATTGAGCCCCCGAGATAGCGTATACTCCCGTCTTAGCGCGAAGATGAGCGTGCACTCTCAGTTAAGCCCACATATGAGCATACACTCACGGTTGAGACATACTCCGATAAACAACATGGACAACCTTCCAGGCGAAGTGTTTATTCGCGGCAAAGCCCGCAAGGAGCATTATCCACCTCGCATCGGAGTAAGCAGCACGATGGACGGAGAGAAGCAGTCACTTAATCCGGCTCAAGCTCAACCAGCAGCCTGCGAAGAATTCCCTTACCTGCTAGGAACGAATAACATGCACCGCAGCCGCGGCATAGACGAGCCGAGCGCGTAGAAGAGCAGCCTAGACCAATAGGTCACAACTGGGGGCAGCCAAGAGCTCCACTACCCCAACAAAGGCAAATTCAGGAAGAAGTGGAGAGAATCTTGACCAAGCGATTGCGCGATTTCCAACGCAATGAGGTCACCGACAAGGCACTACGACGGGATATGACCAACATAAGCAGGTCACCATTCACAGACGAGATCGAGCAGGTAGAGCCTCCACACGAGTTTAGCATGACACATTTCACATCCTTCAAATGAGATAGAGACCCGGAGAGACACTTAAAGCACTACCGAAGCACAATGATCCTCTATCGAAACAATGACGATCTCATGTGCAAGATATTCGCCACTACTGTACAAGGCGAGGCGCAAGATTGGTTTTACACCATGCCGCCACAATCTATCCGGAGTTTCGACGAACTTTCTTTGGTTTTCACCAAAGAATATTCATCCTACCGCTCGATCAAGAAGAAGTCCGACCACTTGTTCAGCGTCAAGAAAAACCCAAAGGAGTCGCTTCGCGACTATGTGAAGAGGTTCAAAGTAGAGAAAGCAAAGATAGTCGGATGTAACGACTCGATAGCTAGAGCAACCTTCCCAAAAGGACTTCCAGCAGACCACCTGCTGTTCAGAAAATTGATCATGAAAGAATATCAGACTCTGGCAGACTCTTTCGCTCTAGCAGAAAAGCATGCACTTTGGGACGAGGCTCGTTGATCCATATTCAAGGACCGGAAGGAGTACCCGACACCACTTCCCAACTATCCAAACCGGAAGCAACGGAGGACCTATTCGCATGTTTGACAGTATCTGAAGCAGCAATAAGCTCTACCATCATACGAGAAGAGCTGGGGGCCCGACTACCTGTATTCCACAGTTCAAAAGCTCTCCTCGATGTTACCAGAAATTCAAAAAGCTAACTTTGGCGATAGTTGTTGCAACCCGGAAGCTTAAGTTTTACCTTCAGACGTACGTAATCATCCTCATGACGCCTTATTCTGCCCAATCCAGACGCGCGACGATAAAGACGTAGACACTGGCGGTGCAAAGTTTTTTTACGAACGCAACAACTCAACTCAAAAGGCACGCCAAGGCCAGACGAACACTAGAATGACGCACTCAGAAACAAGTTTTCTCCTCGTCGCCCCAAAAGGTTCTATATAGGAGCAGCATGTACCAGCAGTTGAGCACTACCTCCTGATACGTGTAACATGGCACACACTCCACGGCTCCCTACCGCACCTTCACGCCTAGCCTAGGCAACATAACAGAGTGGCCCAACGATGCCCCGAAGGCAGTCAAGCACACTGTAGCCGCACCTGCTCCCTCAATGGAAATTTATGGCATTTTCATGTCGACGACACATCCAACTATAAAGGCTTAGAAGCAGATGTGGTCATTGTCACCCTAGATGGTTCAATGTTCGAGCAGACGATCACCTTAGGCTTCACATCATGTAACATTGAAGAAGAGTACAATGCTCTACTAGCAAGCCTCCGAATGGCAAAAAACTTGGCGTTGAAGAACCTCACAATTCATTCCAATTCCCAGCTAATAACCCCAAACTACTGGGGAGTACCCAGCAAAACATCCAAGGATGGCACAATACCTAAAACAGCTTGAGGCATTTTAGATTTACACTCTCACTCAAGTTCCGAGGGCAGACAATGCCTACGTAGACGCGCTAGCCGGCTTAAGCTCTACCCTCGATCACCAACTCAAAACTCTTTATTCTGATGGAGTATCTAGACAAGCTAAGCATAGAAGCAGAGCCAGCAGTCGAAGTGTCACAGACCACATCTCTGTTGCCTAACGCCTCCCGATGACTTGAAGGTTCTAAGCTCAATCCACGAAGATGTTTGTGGAAACCACTCCGAAAACCGATCTTTGGCACAGAAGGCTCTTTACACAGGCTACTATTGGCCTACCATGCACCAAGATGCTAAGGAGTTAGTACAAAAGTGCGACCCTGCCAACGCCACAAGCCGGTACCAGCATTATCTGCTAATGAGCTACATCCATAGACGAGTCTTTGACCATTCATGCAGTGGGCAATCGACCTGGTAGGACCTATGCCGCCTACTACTGGGGGCAGAGGCATGATGATCATGGCAACTGACTACTTCACCAAATGGGTAGAAGCAGAGCCAATGACGACCACGACTTAGACGGACATAGAGCGCTTCGTATGGAGGAACATCATTTGCTGATTTGGCATCCCTCAGTTCATCATCACCACCAACAGCTCGCAATTCGCGTGCGAAGATTTGGCGAAGTTCTTCCAAAAGTACGGCATCAAGCAACACATGTCCACACCAAGATATCCTCAGGGCAACGGGCAGGTCGAAGCATCCAACAAGACGATCCTCGACTACCTCAAGAAATCACTCACCGACAAGAAGGGAAAATGGCCAGACAAATTCCCAGGATGTCTATGGTCACATTGCATCACCAAAGAATGAGCAACCGGTGAAGCTCATTTCTCTTAGGCATTTGGTTCAGAAGCAATCATTCATCCCAAATGTCATCGTGCCAAGTATCAGCACTCTACTGCCAAGCATTGAGTGGAACAGAAAGGAAATGGCCACAAGCTTAGATCTGGCAGAGGAGAAGCGCGAGCAGACCATCACCCGCATCGCAGCCTACCAGCAGCAGCTCCTCTCCAGCTAAAACAAAAGGGCCAAGGTCCGGCAATTCTAGCCCGAAAGTCTAGTCCTAAGAAAAGCCTTCTTCAATGTCCGCAGAGAAGGCTCCAAAAAGATGGATCACATCTGGGAAGGTCCGTACAAGATCAGCAGAGTAGGCGGCAAAAGTAATTACACCCTCGCCACCATAAAAGGACAAAAAGATCAAAAAGCAGTGGAACGCCTACAACCTGAGGAAGTACCATGTGTGACCTCCTGCTACATCAGAAGTCCAAAGACTCAAGCAGCTTGATGGGCACCACCTCACAAGTCGAGGACTATCCAGTTGTTATGCAGTTCCTATCTTACAGCTAAGTTCTCGTTCGTTTCACTCGTTTTTCAATGAGGAATTCAGAAGTAATCACAACTTAGCTTGGTTGCATGTTTACAACAACTGATCACTCCTGCACTTCAAAAGAAGACCGCGCCCTTCTCAGGGACTCACCGCAGGAATTGCACCCCCGGAGGGACTAACTATGCTCTCCAATGCGAAAGGGTAAACTAATTCCCTGACACCCACATGGGTCTACTCTCCAAAGCGGAAGGATAAACTCTACACTCCGAATATCCAGACGTGGATGAGCCTGGCTGCCTTAGTATAACTAGATGCACGATGGCTTGCGCCGGGATTCCTAGAAGTAGCCACAATGGTCTTTTTCAAGGCTTAGCTAATTGAAGGATTTTGGGTCTCTTGGCCTAATCTGATGGGAACCGGGCCCTAGAGACGGAGGGGGCACATTACGTAGTACATCCGATGGACGGCTGCCCTATAACCCTAAAGCTGCTACCGAGTGCATTAAGGTAGCCTACGATTTCCGGAAGACTGCCTACGGCTTACCCTTCAAGTAGTAAAGTTGTGCTAGACTTATACAACCGTACATTCTTGTGAAAAGTTAAACAAGCTAGCGTGCATATACGAAGTTTTATCCACTGCCGACATGCTACGTAGTCAATAAGCTTCACCCCTGCCAAGCGCGGAACGACTTGCACCAAGTCCTAAAGTGTTGTGATACTTGCTACGCAACCTACGGAATTGGAGAAAGTCAAGGTTAACAGCCTAGTGGTCACGCGGGCTTGTCTACTTCTGTAAGTAAGGCGTCCGGCTGCCGATCTTATGGCTAACAACTTTGCAAAGTTATACACCAACACCTACGACTGCATAGGCTACGCGGCCTGTCTGCTTATAAAAAAGTACCACGCCTGCCATTGGTCTATAAAGTCTAAAGGTTAGGGCATGAACAAAAGAAGCAAGGATGGAGAAAAGCGAAGGAAGCAAGTTTATTAAATTTTCTAGCAAAATTGATAAACAACTAGCAAAGACCGAAGAAGTCCAAGCAAAGCAAAAAGCAATGAGGGAAACAAAGAAAATCCGAAAGATGACCTAGAAGACTACTCTTCAGCAACTTGGACACTCCACGACTACTCGGTCGCCACACCTTCAGCAGCCGCAACATTCTCAGTAACGGTATCATCCGACGCTTCACCCCGGCTGCACTAGCCTGGGCACCAACATCTCCGACTACTTCACTAATGGAGGCCTTAAAACTAAAGGTGAACAAGTCTTCCGGAGAAATAAAGAAGGTCTCGAAACCTCGAGCCCATCCTTCTCACCCTTCAGCTGCTCATTCTCCTCGAGCAGACCAACACGGACGCGCTGCAGCTCATCCATTTCCTTCTTCAGACTTTCGTTGATCTTCAGTACACCTTGAAGTTCCAACACTTGGGGTTCAAGCCTATTGACGATTCTCTTGAAGTGGATCACTTGATTATAAGCAGCATTAACTCTTCATCCTTTGCATAAGCAGCAAAACGAAGCTCAGAAACTGCAAACTCAAGATCTTCATCCTTTCATACTTAACTTGGATCGCATCAAGCCTAGTCTTCAAGTCAACGATCTCTTGGCGAGCGGTCTAAAGCAGCAGAGGAATGGGGGCAAAAATATTAGACCCCTTCAAAGCAACGAGCTCAGACTCCAACCTCTTAATCTCCTTGGTTGAGGAATAAGCTTCAGCTGCCATAGTCTTCGCCACCCTCCTTGGCAGCCTTGCTATATCTGCATCATAGCAAGCAGATCAGTCATTCTATATTGTGTTGTATGTTTCGCAAAGGAACTTGGGCAAGTAAACCTTTCTAACGCCATCAACAAACTTGGCACAAGCGTTTGTGTCTTCAAGCAGATCTGGTTTTGAGAGCACACATATCTCATCAGCCTCCCTAGAAGCAGGCTTAATAGATTTCTCACAGCTGCCCACACTAACAGTCTCTTCCTTCTCAGCAGGTGAATCAGTCTCAATAGCATAAGAAGTGGGCCTTGGCGCCACCTTAGCAATAGAGTCCACCTTATTGCTCTTTATAATAACAAGCTTCTCCAAAGGTGAACTAGACTTGGCTCCCAACGGACGTCTTGGTACAAGCTTCGGCACTGGGGGCATGAAATGACCTTTACGCTGAACAATTCTATCAGCAATCGTACAAGCCATTCTAGACATGGCAGACGCCACATGCTCAGATCTCGCAACCTCATTTTTCTTCCCATTTGAAGAAGTCATGTCAATCACAAGCCTCTCGGCACCAGGCGGACCCTCACAAGCAGCAGAGGAAGTCTTCAATTTTTCTCAACTGGCATCTCTTGAGCAGGCGGGAAGATCTATTCTTTCCACCTTCATTCATAATAGGCTCCACGACAACGTTCAAACAAGCCAATTCATCCGCCTTAATCATCTTTACATCCTCTCTCGGGAGCAGCCCACTTTTCTCGCGGCGAAGAGGACTAAGCAGCCAATGCCATTCACAGTACTCAGCAGAGGAGCTCAAACCAGCATTCCAGCAGGCATGAGGCATGCATGCCCAACATTCCAGCAATCCATGAAGCCAGCGACCTCCTCATTTCTCTCAATCGCCAGTTTGGCCCACGTCAGGTCCAAGTGCCCAAAGGATATGAGCCATGCGGCTCGCCTAGTACTGCGCCCCAGCACCTCAGTTCGCGGCCCCAGCCGCTCAAGCTACCCTTTGCTCTAGCCAAGCCAAGCAACCCAAGCAGTGGCCCTTGCCACAACACCTCCTCGGCCCATGCCGAGCCGACTCCTGGCCCCTACCAGCCGACGTGACGCACCACCCCGACGGCTGCCCCACGACAGCACTATCCAAGAAGAAGACAAGAAAAATTAAATTTTTCTTACATCGGTGCGGGATGGAGAAGACGAAGAAATCAACGAAAGACGGTCTTTTGCACGGGCAAGATGTAGAAGATTGCTAGAGAAGGGGGAACAAATATCCTCTAAGCTTTCTCTCTCTTGTAGGGTATAATAAATTGCTCTCCAAAGTTGATTTAATAACCCACTTAAGGTGGACTTAAATAGGCTTTGAGGAAAATTTATTTCCCTTTCCTAGAATGACCTAATTTCCAATTAAAGATGGAATCTACATCAAAATAGGAAACAAGCCTATGTTTCCTAAAGCAAGAAGATCTCTACACCTGCTGCCCTTTCCTGCGAGCAGCTCAACAGGTGTGGGGGCATTTGTGGAGCCAAAAATAATCACAAGGCGACACGTGAATTTTGTAGCAAAAGAGGACAAAACTACCCTCGAAGTACACCGGGATTTCTACGCGCGAGCAGCAGACAATCATCCTTCAACAAAGTCAAAAATGCTCCAAAAGAGGTAAACAATTCAAAGTCCATTTCATCAAATCCCTTTTTGCAAGGTAACCTTCAAAATATTATGTTAATTGGTTAATTAATCCATTAATCACCAATTTAATCACCCATTATATCAAATAAGTCACCCAATTTAACCCCAAAGCTAGTCAAAGGCCGGCCATCCCCTTTGCTCTTTACCTTTTTTTATCTTTTCTCACTTTATTACCCAAATTCAGTTAGTCAATTAACTCTATAACCCCCCATTTATTTCCTTCATGTTTAATTAGCCAATAAAGTGGCTAATTAAACCAAAAATTCAACCAAAAAACCCATGTATTGGCCGGCCACTTTCGCTCCAAAGTGGACCGGCCTAGCCTATAAATAGGCTCTCATTTTCACCAAACACTCATTCCAACACTTTGGCAAAAATCCCAAAATTCTCTAAACACTCTTTCTCTCTAAATTCTAACTTTGGCATTGGAGGTTCTTCGGCCAAAGCCCCCCCCCCCCCCCCCCAATTCATCGTGGGCTCGTGAGGCTCTTGGCCTTAACCTAAGGTGTTAATTGTTTTGTAGGTGCAAAATTGTCCAAGATCAAGGAGGAAGAAATTTGCATCCACAATAATGAAATAGAAAAACCTAGAAAATATGGTCGAGGCAAGTGTTGGACACTTTGTCCTTAAGACAAGTTTATGCCCCACTACGGTGCTCATGGTTGATCGGCGCATGCCTCCCAAGATACAACAATCACGTCCTTGTAATATTAGCACTCCAAATCATAAGGCTCCATGAACCACGATTGTGTTGAAAACTTTCTCATATGAACTCAATAAGACTCTCTAATATTTAATGCACTATATGTATGTATGACGAAAAGTTCTTTTGTGATTATAGGGGGCTTCCCTATTTATAGAATGTGAGATACCTCTTTGGAAAGCATGTGACTATTCATGAAGAGTCAAAAGTTGCAACTCTTCATTTGAGTAGACACATCTTTCTACAAAAGGCTCTACTTCTAATTTCCATTCAATTAATAAATTTAATATAATAATAATATTATTAAATTTTTCCAACAATTATAGCTATACTAACTCGTTATTCCGTATCCCCACTACTAGAGCACTAAGGCCGTGTCCATTAAGTTTTCGTTGAATGCTAATTTTAGCAACATTTTGTGTAAATTTTATGAATTTTTTTTTTTAGGTAGAGCGATAACGTGAGTGAAGTTTGATAGGTAGTTGTTTAGGGGAGGAAAATCGGTAGGGATCAAACATACACCATGGTGCATAAACATAAATGTTTTTCGCCACTGCAGTAAAGCGCCATTTGCAATATTTAAAATATAGAGAAGATATATTTTATAAATACATGCATATATTATCATCAATGGTATCGGATGTAACCTTGTATGGACACTAATTTATTAATAGTACTGTGATCTAGTGATATTTCTCTTTACTTATATGTGTGTCGCTTGTAAGTGATACGTCTTATGTACAAATCTCGTGAATGGCGAGTTCGTTACCAATTTATTCTTCATTATTTAGAGTAAATATATCGTTGTATCACAAAACGCTAATATCTTTTCTTTTCTTTTTTAAGAGAGAATTTTCTACTAGGATAACAGTTTAGTGGTATTTTTTGCACTTATAAGTGAATGTCTCATGTTCAATTCATAAATAGCGAGTTAGATACGTAATTATGACGTGCCCATTATAGAATTTAGCCCAAATTAACAACCAAATTAAAAAAAATTAGGATCTTTTTCTAATACAAAACTTATAGAAGTTGCTATCAATAATTGGCAATGGCCGACTCTAATTATAGGTTATGGTATTAAATTAAATTATAACTTTTGATGCATTTCCCAGTAGCTTCGACCTCGTAATATAACGACAATTAATCACAAAATTATAAGTAATTAAGCGCCATTATCTTGGTTTATCAAACGTTAAACTTGAAATTGAGCCGATTTGCAAACAAAACAGAAAACAAAGTAATCAAGAAAACGACCCTTTTAATAGGACAATGAATTCTAAACTTTTGATGACCGTTGGGTCTCTTGCATGTCACCACGTGTAGACCCTGAGAGGATGAGGTTATAAAGCTGGTTGAAACGCCTGGCGGCCGAATTTATAACACGTATCCAATTGCCAGCAATGAATATCATGTAATCCCTTCACAATTTTTGCATGCTTTTCGACGGTCACATCCCCCTCAGTCTATATATATATATATATGTTCTCACATAGCTGTACCCAGCACCCGGTTCTCACCAATCCCATCTCTCTCATTCTCTCTAGCTAATTAGTGAGTTCAGCTGCAGAAAATGGGGTCTGAGAGACTATTTGTGAGCATTTTTCTTATTATTTTGGTGGCGGCATTGGCCAGTAACTCTTCTCAAGCTTACAAGTTCCCTGTGGGTGGCAAAGATGGTTGGGTTTTAAACCCTTGCGAGAGCTTCAATCACTGGGCGGAAAGGCATAGATTTCAAGTCAATGATACACTTTGTGAGCCTCTCTCTCTCTTTAGTATAATGTTATCATAGATTTGTCAACATATAGGATATTATATCCAAGATGGAATCAGTTAAGTCAAAACTACAAATGGAGTAAACCTTACTAAGTCAGAATTAATCATAATTCTATTAACTTGTTGTCCGACATACCAACACTAAAGGTTTGTGTTCGGGCAAAGATTTCTTTGGAGAAGGCTCCTCGGACCTTAGCACAGCTCCTCAAGGGATTGGCACTTTGGATGTGTAGTCGAACTCTTACTTATTGATGTGCTACAAGAAGAGAACAAAGTTAGTTCTGAAATGCATCTTTGTGGGGCCTTAGGTGTAGGCCTTGAGGCTCACAATCAAAACTAACTAAGTACTAGGCGTGTCACTGCTATCTCAGTATAGCAGATGTAGAACAAGTGTGTTTTAAGTCAATTACTTGCGCCCCAAGTTACTCAGACTTCTTGTTATCAAAGCATTGTTGTGGATGAGTTAAGTCCACATTAAGTTCTTTTTCTTGCCTTATAAACAAGGACTTTTAGTTCATAGTCTTGTATGTTGGAATGAAGGGCATCCAAATCCCCTTAAGTTATTTATTCAGTTCTTGATTGATTTTAATGATAGTATATCCATTAAACTAACCAGATCCAAATGCACATGAGACTCTTAAAATAGGAAAACTGATGGAAATAACTTGAATACATACTAGAGAATACATTAAGTATTAGATCTACTAATTTAAAAAACAAACAAAGAGTTTCGGGCAAGATTTCACCTTGTCTGTCAAGGTTGAACTTCTTGCAGTCACTTCTCTTTGTGTTTACAAGGTTTATATTCTAAAAAGAGATGGATGGTAAACAAGTTTACATAAGGAAATCGATACTACACCACTAAGGGAGGTACCATAACTTTTACACTATACAAGAGATAGCTTGTTGCTAAAAGATCTGAGATCGGGGCTGATTACAGCTTTTGGATGCAAATCTGGCTTGAGAGCAGAGTTTGTATTTGTTTGATTGGTTGAGTATCCTTGTCTCTGGGGCCTCTTCTTCCTTTTATAGGCCAATTAGCCCGACTGCTGTGATTTTGCTCTTGCCCAAAAGCACTTGGAGGGTAGTGAGTCATCAGCCTTTTTACTTATAATGCCACTAGAAAGTGTTCTTTGGCGATAGGAGGTTAGTCTTCATCACTTGTCTCTTTAATGGTAAGCACATGGCTTGTATCTTGGCTGAAAAGGCTTCACTTTGCCTTTGGGCTTGGTGCTGGGCTTCGGGCAAGTCACCTTTTAGTTGGCATCATTTGGCTTTTCTTCATCTACATCCAATGTTCAAATATTAACTCAAACAGTTTGGTCAACTCACATAATATAAACCTTACAAGAATTACGTAAAAATATATACACACACATCATATATGTATATATAATTGAGCTTTTTATCTTTTGTTTTGGTGGATACATATATGCAGTTTGCAAGTACAAAAAAAAGGTCAAATTCTGTGTTGGTGGTGGCAAAAGAGGATTACGACTCATGCAACACAAAAGCCCCAAAACAGTCTTTAACAGATGGGGACTCAATCTTCAAGTTCGACCGATCAGGTCCATTTTTCTTCATCAGCGGCAATGCTGAAAATTACCAAAAGGGTCAGAAGCTCATAGTAGTGGTTTTGGCCGTTAGAAACAAAACCCAACACCATACGGATTCTCCTTCCCCGTCACCATTACAGCCTCCGCTTACTGTCTCGCCGTCTCCGGCAGATTGGGATCCATATGCACCAGTACAGCCTCCGCAGGATAACAATCAGACGTTGCGTTAATGGTTTCCATATTTATAATTAGTATTGGTGCGAGTACTTTGGTTCTGGGTAACTTTGTTGTTTGAGAAACAAACTTATTTGTAATTCTCTCGAATTTAATATTCCAGCGTATAAAATTTCTGTCAGTAATACCTCTCTTAAATTTCTTGTTTTTGACTATAGGGCAATTAGTAAGACTCTATGATCCTTTTTTTTTTTCAAAATTATTAGGTGTTGTTATGTCTGTTGTGTTTTCGTTGTGTCATTTTTGTGTCATTGATATATGATCAATACGTCTGAAATCTTTACATAAAAATGATAATTTCTGCAACCAAACTTTAAAAAGTTATCATTACTGCTAAGTGGCCATCACTATAAACATGACATTTTTATTGAAACATTTTAAGATATAAAATTGTTTTTCTTCAATAAAACATGTAAATTTAAAAATGAAACTAAAATGATGAAATTGGGGTTCCACCATAAAACCAATTGGCAATATGGGGAGTAGCCCAAGACCATATAAGCACATAGCAAACTTTGTCCCTCACCAATGTGGGACAACACTCAACACGCCCCCGCACGTGTGGCGGATTTTCAAGCCTACACGTGGACAACAACTGGGTGACGTGGAGCGCGTGTGGCCGTTGGGCTTCACACGTGGACAACCTTGCTCTGATACCATGATGAAATTGGGGTTCCACCATAAAACCAATTGGCAATATGGGGAGTAGCCCAAGACCATATAAGCACATAGCAAACTTTGTCCCTAACCAATGTGGGACAACACTCAACATAAAATGCCATCAACCTCTTTTTAAAAAAAAACTTTGATAAAATACATTTTCATTGATTGCATAAATGGTAAAGTGAATAGTACCATGATTGACTTTTTAGTGTAAAAATATGGTTTTTCACTAAAATGAACAGTACCGGAAGTTTTCGTTAAAGTTCTCTATAATAAAAGCAAACAGCAAAAGTTAAACTATTTTTCTAAAAGAGGTGAGTTTCACACATTTTTTTTAACACGCCCCTCTTTTTTTGGCTGTCGTATTAAATAAAAAAAATAAAAACAACAAACAAAATTAAATAAGAGTATGTTAGAAGTTTAAAATGTTAGAAGTTTAAAATAGTGTAAGTTTATCATTTCCCTTTTATACTTTCCAATATATATATATATTTAGTAATTGAATTTTTATTTTTATTTTTCAATTTGAATTTTTTAATTCATTATATATGAAAAGCACTCCGGCAGAATTCAATTTGGCATTGATATGCATGCCAACAATCTGAGTCTTTACATTTAGGTTTCGCGCATATACTCACATTTTGCTAAATTTCAATCATTATAATAATCCAACGATTGAGGACATAATACACTAAAAATTGGTTCTAAAAATATTTTCACCAAAAACGTTTTCAGTCATTTTAAAAACACTTCCAAACAAGCTCTAAATTTTGGTTATTTTGAAGGATTAATCTCTATCTTTGCGGACGTAGTAAAACGTACTATGCAACAATCCAACCAACTTTACAATCGGCAACTACAATCCTCACAAAAACACCCGATCGTGCACCACCGACCTGAATATGGCACTAAACAACTCTGTAAATGGTCAAGTACCCGAAAACGAGCACAAAGGCCATCCCAACCCTCTCCTTGAACAACTCATAGCTCCTCTTTATGATAGTGAACCAGTAGACAGGCTCGAGCACGAAGACCACGGGGGTCAAGTGCCAGAATGGAGTGATGTAGACATGAATGTCCAAAAAGAGGACGAATGTGACAATGCCGAAGAAGCGTAGCATAATTAATGAGAAGGAGATGAGCTTGGAAGTGTAGATGGTGGCAATTTTCATTTTTATTTGGATAACGCTAGTGAGACTATATTTATAGACAAAATTTTGTAAACTAAATGACATGAAAATTGATGATTTGACTATTACTGTCACATCCCGGCCCGAACCCCCACCACATTCCGAGCTCGACTTCGCCGTAGCACGATATTGTCCGCTTTGGGCCCCGGCCACGCCCTCACGGTTTTGTTTCTGGGAATTCACACGAGAACTTCCCAGTGGGTTACCCATCATGAGATTGCTCTCGTGCGAACTCGCTTAACTTCGGAATTCCTACGAAACCCGAAGCCAGTGAGCTCCCAAAAAACCTCGTGCTAGTTAAAGATGAGAATATACATATAAGGCTTACAAGATCCACTCCCCTAGACGATGTAGGATCTTACAATTACTGAAGTATTGATTAACGTGTTCATTTGACACATCATTTAGTTTGCAAATTTAATCTTTCAAACATTATCTTTTTTATTTTAATTGAAATTCTCACCTTAAAGCGTGTACTAGTACTAACATATCAATTTTCATTATAGTTATCATAAGGCATAATTCGATATAATTTACAAATTTTGGAGGTTAACCAGAGCTTTCATGTTCATCGCGGAGTGGAGCAGGTCGGGTCGGGTCACTGGGATCTGAATTCGGAGTTTAGCAGAAGGTATTGCGATTTGGTCAATTTGGGAATTAGGTTTATATCCTGATTCGAATTGAATCGGGTGAATAGTCCGTTTTCTGAAAGGGGGAAAAAAAAAAACTGTCCCCTGCCCCCACCCGTTTCTCCCTCCCTCCCCCACCCCACCATCTCTCTCTCTGCGGCCGTTTTGCTCTCTTCGTCTCCCGTTTCTCTCTCTCCCCCTGCCAATATCCAATGTCCCTCCAGTCCTTCAAAGAAGCCCTTAAACCCTGCAGAAACTCTTCATCCTTAACAATCCCATCAACCCAATCACAGTCCTCAATCTCCCAACCCGTAGAAGAACCTACAATCCCAAGACGTCCCCCCAAATCGTCTTTGTCTCAGCAGCTTCTGAGACTGCAAGACCCATTGTCTCTGCCGCCAATTCAAACCAAACAAATCCAGGACCAGAATGGTAGTGAGGATGAGGTTGATGAAGAAGAAGACGACCCAGAACCAGTGGCCTGTGGGAGCCCTAAAGTGGGTTTCTTTGAGTTTGATCACACAGGACCATATGAGTCCCTGATCTTGTCCTGTGAGGGAGAATTTCCGGTTGTGCAGGTAATTAAACTTTGTTTTCCCTTTCATAATTGTTTCAAATTTATGCATATGTGTTGCGTTTTCGCGGTAATTTTGGTTTTTAATTTACGATGATCATTATTTAGTTTAGTTTGTATAAATGTATCTGCTTGGTGTAAGGAACGTAAAGGTACATTCTTTCTGTTTGCATTGTCTCACAAATTCACAATTTAATCGTTATATATTCACACGCGCCACACAAAAGTTTCCGGTTAGTGTTTGCTCCTTACAACTTAAGTAAATATGTGATGGTAACTGTTAGGTTCATAATTGGAAGTTCGAATAGTAATATGACTTCAAGGACCAGGGAAGTGCTTGATGAACCTGGATATTATGTATGTGATTTGGCCAAATTAGTGGAGCCTATGGTGGCTATTATTGGTCAAAGAGAATTTTAGTTAACTAGTAATTAGGAAAAATCTAACATTGGCTTTTATTCGAAGAGCAATTATTATTAGGCCATTTCCTTCTTAGTTCCAAAGCTGTGCGACAGACAGAGCAATGAGGTCATTATTTAGCGTTGGCGGCTAAAGGAAGGTTTGGAAGTTTTAAAGTGAATGAAATGGAAAGGAAAACAATAATGAAGTGTGGTGGAATGCAAAAGAAATAATTAGGCTTTTCCTGTATGATTTATTATCTTATGGGATTCTAACGACATTGGTCACTTTGTTGAAACATTAACTGCCTGACACTACTGTATTCCGATCTTGTAGTTTTCTTGTCTGTAAGGGATCTGTAGGAAAAGTCTAAATCACTGGTTTTTATATTCATGAAATAGTTGAAGTTCCATAAGTATAGCTTTTGGGTCTTTACAATATGATTGGTTTGCATGAATGAGATATAAAATTGTTGGACTCTTTTTGTATGGTTACCATATCACTTCATTTTCCCGTTGCAGGTTCCTGCATCCATTAACTGCAGGTTGCTTGAACATCAGAGAGAGGGAGTGAAGTTTCTGCATACTCTGTACAAGAACAATCATGGAGGTATTCTTGGTGACGACATGTAAGTAGTACTGATGAACTTTCATCTTATATAGTTCTTAAAGTTCTGACCTTTTACTTTTAGTTGTGTCCTTTGGACTCTTGCATTTTCATTGTTTTTTATTTTTTATTTAATTGTATTGTAATTTAATTTTGAGCATTATCCATTTCATTCAATGTTGTGATTGATTTTAGTGAAAAATGAATGTTTAGTTTTGGGGACATATCTCCAGCAGATTTTAATATGCATTTTCCAAACTGTAAATGAAGCACTTGTTCTCGCAGACTCAGACTGTGAACCAAAGATACATGAGTTTCTTTTAACTTAAGAATATACCTACCTGGAAAGGGGTTCTAGGACAAATTTTCGTAGTGAAATTTTTCTCTTTAAAACAGTTGGTAACTGCCATTCTCCTTGGAAGTATATTTTAATATGGAGAAAGAAAATACCAAAAATTAGTTTTTCTTCCTCTTTCCATTGTAAATTTGACAGTGTGCCCAGTGCATGTGTAGTTACTCTTGAGAACAGCATATTGATTGGGACTATAATTATTTGGTCGAGATCTTGACAGTGCATTATCATAGGGATGATTTTTAACCATTTGAAATGTGAATGTTTCTTTGATTTCCTTATGTTGGTGCATTGTAAAGTGCCCATTATCATAGGGATGATTTTACCCATTTGAAATGTGAATGTTTCTTTGATTTCCTTACGTTTCTGTATTGTAAACTGCCCATTAAAACATTTGTGTTTGATCTCTAGCAAATCACAACTTGTACATTCAAGTTCCTAGTTGGCAAGTTCTTGATTTCTCTTACACATTGAACAGGGGACTAGGAAAAACCATCCAAACAATTGCATTCTTGGCTGCTGTGTTTGGGAAAGATGGGGATTGCATTGACTCCACAGTACTGAAGAAATACCAAACAGCTGAAAGAGCCCCTGTTCTCATAGTTTGTCCTACTTCAGTTATCCACAATTGGGAGAATGAATTCTCTAAGTGGTCTAACTTTAGTGTTGCTGTTTACCACGGTGCAAATCGTGATTTGATTTATGATAAATTAGGATCACATGAAGTTGAGATACTTATCACAAGCTTTGACACATACAGAATATGTGGCAGCCAGTTGTCAGAGGTGAATTGGGAGATCGTGATTGTTGATGAAGCACATCGGCTTAAAAATGAAAAATCAAAGCTCTATATAGCATGTTTAGAATTTAAAACCTTAAAGCGTATTGGTCTCACTGGAACCATAATGCAGAACAAAATCATGGAACTTTTTAATCTCTTTGACTGGGTTGCACCTGGATCCTTGGGAACACGTGAACATTTTCGGGAGTATTATGATGAACCCCTCAAGCATGGTCAAAGGTCAACTGCCCCTGAAAGATTTGTTCGTGTTGCTGATAAGCGAAAACAACACCTAGCGGCAGTTCTTCATAAATATATGTTAAGAAGGACAAAAGAGGAAACTATTGGGCATCTTATGATGGGGAAGGAAGATAATGTCATATTCTGTGCTATGAGTGAATTGCAAAAACGGGTGTATAGGAGAATGTTACAGCTTCCGGATATCCAATGCCTAATAAATAAGGACAAAGCATGTAGTTGTGGAAGCCCTCTTACTCAAGCTGAGTGCTGTAAAAGGACTATCCCGCATGGAAAGCTTTGGCCATACTTTCACAAGGATAACCCTGACGGTTGTGATTCATGCCCCTTCTGCATTGTCCTTCCTTGCCTTGTCAAGCTCCAACAGGTAAATGAGAGTTTTAGTTTATTAGCCTTTAGTACTTTGATTATTTCACCTAACTCTCTTTTTATTAGGAATAAAGTCTTTGGTTTTCAGAAGTTTTTTCACCTTTATAAGTTGTAACTACTCAAGTTATAGTTTTCTGAGCATGAGTTTAAGGTGCAGAGGCATCCCTCACAGGATTGTTTCAGTTTTTTTTCCTAAGCGAATTTTTTAATAGGAGATTGAATAATATGAATGAGAAAACAAATAGCTGTAAAGAAAGGCATCATTTGTCTTGAAAATCAACTTAACGTCCAAGCTATTATATTTTTGGGTGCTGTGTGTTTTTGGTATTTTCACTTTGTGTGCGTTACTATACAATAACAAAAGGTCATTGACTTTATTTGGAAGTCTCAAGTCTCAGATACCTCCGAGGATCTGTTTCTCGTTAATCATTTAATGGAAAAATAGATTGGTTGTCTATTGTGTCAAGTGCATTAGGAATTTATCACATTGTAGGGGATAGTTTGTTGCTGGATTACTTGATGTTGAAGGAAATTAAACTAATAACTATGAAGGGCTACAAAAGATCAAAAAAATTCTTTTACTTTCTAAACAGTTTAGTAAGATTACTCTCTTCCTATTGAATGAACTAGGAAATAGCATTTTTTAAGATTCCTCTGGTGCTTTTGGTATTGGCTTTTCTGTTTGTGCTTGTCTGTGCATATGCAATTTTTCCGTTTATTTTCTTTTTTTTGCTCGAGTTTTCTTTAGACGGACCTCTGGTTTAACTGTTTGTACTGTTTCCACTTGATAAACAAAACCCTCTCTTAAGCTATTGAACCTTCTTTGTTCTTATTTGTTTTAAAGTATTGAACCTTGTGTGTATAGCTTGTGTAGGGCGCACATTTACTTACACAAGATAAACATAAGACATGAGGCTGGCTTCTCTTGAATTTGTGGCACCTTGAGACATGATCTCTTTGGTGGCTGTTAAATCAACACTGCTCTGTTATAGAGCCCTGCGTGTGCTTAACATCAGCATTAAGAATTTTACAAAACAGTGCTTAAGTGGAAAATGCTAGAAAAGTTTTTTTTTTTTTTTTTTTTTTTTTTTTTTTTTTAAAAGGATATATGTTAGAATGATAATGTGAGAGGGGCGATGGAACTGTGGATTGATTTGTCCGTAGTGTATGCCTTGTGACTGTTTATTGCATTACTTTCTTAGTTTTATGGTACTGTTGTGCTTTACAGATAAGTAATCACTTGGAGCTGATTAAGCCTAATCCAAAGGATGACCCAGATAAGCAAAAGAAAGATGCAGAGTTTGCCACCGCTGTATTTGGCAAAGATGCTGAATTGGTGGGAGGGAACACCCAAAATGAGAGCTTTATGGGCCTGAGTGATGTTAAACATTGTGGCAAAATGCGAGCACTTGAAAAGTTCTTGTTCTCATGGATTTCACGGGGAGACAAAGTTCTTTTGTTCAGTTACTCTGTCAGGTGACGTGAGAACCTTATTGGTTAGGCACTTAAATTGTTTTTTTCTGTTATTCTATTTTTTCATAATAATTGTCTTCTCTTGGGGTCTAAAGATGTTTAAGTAATTATAAAGTTTCAGTTTAACACAAGAACTTTGTGCATTGTTTAGGGTATTTAATACGTTGGTCAAATTGTCAATGTTTTAATTGATGTATTTAATACTTTGTGCATTGTTTAGGGCATTTCTTCTTTTGGTTATCTATCTGGATATTATCCTGAACTAGAATTACTTCTTCCAGGATGCTGGACATACTGGAAAAATTTCTCATACGCAAAGGCTATTGCTTCTCAAGACTTGATGGTTCAACACCAACCAACTTGCGTCAGTCTCTTGTTGATGACTTTAATTCAAGTCCTAGCAAACAGGTATATTTCAAATTCATATGACCAGAGAAGTTTGTGTTTAAATTTCCATTTGACAGATTTATTGCTTTAGGTGTTCCTTATATCAACTCGAGCTGGTGGTCTTGGATTGAATCTGGTTAGCGCAAATCGTGTGGTAATATTTGATCCAAGCTGGAACCCTGCCCAAGACTTACAGGCCCAGGACCGGTCATTTCGTTTCGGACAGAAGAGGCATGTTGTGGTTTTCCGCTTTCTTTCTGCTGGTTCCCTTGATGAGCTTGTTTATTCGCGTCAGGTGTACAAACAGCAGCTATCCAACATTGCTGTCTCTGGAAAAATGGAGAAAAGATATTTTGAAGGTGTCCAGGTATAGAAACCAATCTCTTTTTGCTTTCAGTTAGTTCTGGGAACTTTTCTATTGGCATTCAATTACAATATATTTGTATCATTGGCTTACTTTCAGGATTGCAAAGAATTTCAAGGGGAACTTTTCGGAATCTGCAATTTATTTCGTGACCTTTCAGATAAGCTCTTTACCGGCGAAATCTTTGAGTTGAATGAGAAGCAAACACAAAAAGAATTGTATAGGACAAAACAAGAATCAACCAAAGTTGGTAGCGATCATGTTTCATTAAAAGAAGTGGATGTCGCCTCTTCATCAGTGTCTGAGGCCAGATCAACCAGTGATTCTGAGAAGCGTTTAACAAGTCAACCTGTGCTCAAAGAAGTCGGTAAGTTTGATATTTAAATTGGACTTTTGTTCTTGTGTTGCACTTTTTTCGCATTTTTCATATCATTGTGCTTTCTTGTCTTTTTCCTGTTCTGAGGATATTTGGTTTGGCAGATGTAGGCTGTAGCGACTGAAAGTGTCTTTTACTCCTCAGGTATCGTGTATGCACATCGTAATGAAGACATTGTGAATTATGGACCTGGAACTCGAGGGACGACAGAAATGACCATCCCTCAGAATGGTTGGGTAGTGGACCCAGGTGTTCATGTCTCGCAGAAGAAGAAACTAGATGGTATCGGTGGGAAGGAAAATTTTCCTTCACCCATGGATCAGAAAAGGATCCAGTACAGCCGCCTTTCTAAGTTCATGGGTTTGGGAGAGCTTGAATTTAGCAAGTGGGTAGTATCTGCCACACCAACGGAGAGGGAGGGAGTGCTCGGGGACTTCAGGAAGAGAAAGAAGACAACGCTTGAAAACATTATTTTCGAAGTTTAGTTTGTGCGAAACAAAGACAGCTCGGCTCCGTCATTGTACAATTTTGTATATCCTAGAGGTGATGATAGAAATTTCTCAACGTTTGTATCTTCGACAATTGAGTCAGACCTTCAAGAATCGTTCTATCAGCATTTCCTGAAATTCCTACCAATTTGCATCGCATTCCATTCCGTTCTAATCGCGGTCCCAGGCTGCTCCGTTTTCTGTATTATGGCATCGATGTGCATATATGCAGCTACAAACATTTGCATTGCCTTCCAATCTAATCGATTCGAGAATTAGAGAAAGAAGTAATGATATTACTCACTCGAATAAGGTTATCCAAAAGTTCAAGTCACGCAAAACTTTTGCTGCTGCACATAAAATGAGGCCACGAATTGATGATTCTTTTTTCTGCCTCTAATTTGCTTTTGTCCCCTCCCTCCTTCCCAGCCAGAAGTGAAGTATTTAACTTGGAATCTTTACCACCGTGGCCACCGTCGTCTGATTTCAAAACGGCTCCTGTGGTGTTAGCGCTTCCATAGCGCGTATGCCAACGGTACAGGTAACCATCTTCTCCGCATCCTGAATCTGGCTCTCAAGGTTGAGAACCAAAAGACTGCAACGGTCAAAACTACCTGTGATGTAGCAGTAGTTTGGTTCCTACCTGTGATGTAGCAGTAGTTTGGTTCCTTGAATCGGTCTGTAAATTATGGACGCGCTCGACTATAGAACCTGTGAATGCCTGCGCGGTAAATACGCAAACTATAATTGGAACAATTGCTGTTTGATTGGGGCTACATCTCTTTCACTTTGTGAGCCCCAACAACAATGAACACAAATCATTCAGTAATAATCCGGGTAAAAATCGTATTCGCGCAAGACAATCAACAAGAACAGAACTCATAGAACAAAAATCCATATATATGCTAACAAAGCAAGCGCAAACATAAATTTCCCTGTTCTTCCCCCTTCTTATACTCACATGTAGACAGATGGAAACTCTACCACCAGAGTGGAGCAGAAGCTCGATCTAATCATCGAGAGAAAACACATACAAGGATACTCTAATTCAATAAGGATTTATACGGTACAATATATCACGAAACGAAAAATGAAAGCTATGGCGCCTAGCTACTTTTCAACGATTCTTCGTTTTCTTCCAAGTTCATGGAGTGTGCATCAACTCGCTCGCTCTATCGAGTAAAGCTAGGCTCTCCGTGTAATATTCAATACAGGAGTACCCTGGATCTGTATGAATTCCTAGAAATTCATTTCTGTTGTTATTAGGATCATGAGAGACCAACTCTCCAGCCTTCCTTCCATGGTCATACATTTCTAACAGAAACTCGCCATTCTTCCTGCACCCCATAATCTGTACAACTCGGAAATTCGGGATGACATGTGTATCAATAGAGAATTTCTTTGTCCATGAATCCACCACCCCATACTCTCTCATAATCCAAATATTAAGTATGTTTTGACCATTGTGCTTCACAGCAATAGACTTTCCAGCGGCTGAAATGGCCATGTACTTGGTCGGTAACACACAAGCTAAATCTTCTGGCAACTCAATCTCTTTAAAAGTCTCATCACTCACATCAAATGACAAAATTACATTGCGGAGCCCATTTTCTTTTCGACGAGACGCAATCCAATGCACAGCTCCATGAACAAAAACTTGAGACCAAAATGTCTGAGCGATGACATAATTAGGAGCAGTTGCTGTGATGGTTTTCCAAGACCCTGAATTTAGTGAATAAAGCTCAATTTCAGGGCAAGCTTGGCCTTGATCATCTTGGCGGAGATACACCAGTTTCACTACCTTGTAGTCATTTTTCTTCGAATCAAAGCCGAACCCGCAAATAGAATAACATGAGGAGGTTGGTGCATGAGGCTTTGCAAGCGAGACGAACTTCCTTATTGAGGGGTTCCATAGAATAAAAGTGTTGGTTTCTGTAAGGTAATCGTCGGAGAGGAGAAGTAATCCGTTGCAGGAGCCCACAACTCGGAAACACTCGTTGAAGCTCTGAACTGGAAGCTGTGGCCTTGAGTGTTCCAGGAAGGAATCATTGTCTAAATGTAGAGAATATTGCTCAACTGTGGGGTCCTTAAGGGGGCAGTGCCTGAGAAGGATGGAAGGGGTATTATTGCTGGTTTTGTTTTGGTTGAGGTTGAGGTGTCTGTTGATGAAGCTAGTGTGTTTAATGATGGAGTTCCAAGATCTGCAGACACAGGTGAACTGAATCAAAGGTTTGACGGGAAGCCTAAGAAGAATTTGGATAATAATTTCTTCAGGAAGGTATTCTGACATCGTTATTCGATTTCCTCGGGATATTTGTGCTCGACATATAATCTGCGATGCCTAATCTTCCACACCATATACAATTGTTCAAGAGCTCCTCAGTTAAGGGATTTTGGTCAGGGCATCATGTCTTGCCAGTTAAGATCTGTGGACCAAAAATAAAGCGTATTCAAACTTGGCTGCTGATATTGACGTTCAAGCAACACAAGACGACATGTTTATTAGCCAAGATTCAAACTTACGAATGTTCCGTCGTGTCACTTGACCAAGATGACTAGATTCATCCCAGCAAAGCCAAATTATATTCTAGAGCAATCAAAATCATGTTCAGTAAATTACTGAAACTCTCCCTGTAGTAGAATATCGTTTGTATGAAGAAAAAAATATGTAACCAATGTTTTAAAAGGCGAAGACGAAGTCAAGACGTTTCATGGATAGCCTCGCCTTTGCGATAGTCTCACGGTATCTAAATTTATTATAATACTTAATATATATAATACTTTTGTAGAACAATCAAGCTAGCATGCCAAGCAATCAAATATTTGACTATTATTATTTCTCTAATTCACATCATAAAGTCATAATAAACTTATAAACATAGTTAGAAACATAAAATTAACATGAATTTGATAAAACCTCTGCCCAAAATGATGTTGTTTGGGTTTGGGCTGTTCTTTTAAAAAAAATTATAATAATTCAAATGCCTCTATAACCCACTTTTACTAGGCAAAGGGGTTTTCCTGATAGCCCTGTCCAAAAAACCACCTAGGCTAGTCCCAGCGCTATTTTTTTTTTTTTTTTTACTTTATGTAACAAATCTTACTGGAAAATGTTAAGCAACTCTTATTCCAGAAGGAAATACAAGTTGCACAATGCTCATTGCATTGTCATGAAGGAATTACAGCACGCAGGCACTAAATTCATTTCTCTTGTTGATATTAAAACAATTGGCAGCCCTCTCCTGACCATTAGATTTGCTTTAAGGAAAATGGGTGGGCGGTTGATATTAAATAGCTAATAGAATCTTTTTTTATCCCATTTTTTCCTTCTCTTTTTTAATTTTTCCTTTTTCCTTTTTCCTTTTTCCTTTTTCCTTGTTCATTTCTGGTTCTCTCCTCTTCCTTGCGACATAGACACACAGGCTATCTCCCGCGAACAAAGCTTCGCGCCAGCCAAATCACAAGCCATCGCGTTTAATCTTTGAGATTTCAGGTATGGGTCTCCTCCTTATTCACTATTTTAGGTGATTAATTTGGAATTTGGGTTGAACAATTGGGGTTTATATTTTTCAAATTCTAAACGCAAAAACCTATTGCGTTATGATTTTGCAAGGAAAGCCACCGATTGGCAAATTTGGGAGGAGACAAATTTGAATGGACAGAATTAATAGAGTACAAATTTGGGAGCTTATAACCTTTTGGGTTTTGATTTTGCAAGGAAAGCCACCGATTGGCGAGGACTTGCTATTAAGGCTGCCATTTTCATTACTAATTAAATTGTTTGCCATTTGCTTTTACTTAAAAAAAATGACTGTGTATATGCCATATCTTGCCAATGATACCATTTGCATTACTCTAACATTTGCTTTCTATTGAGACTGCCATTTGCTTTGGGTATATTTCTTAGTTGTAGTTGATCCTTTGGTGTTCTTCCCACCAGAAAACTTTCTATCAAACAATGCGAATGATTTTGCTTGTCACACCTTTTTGCAAGAGGCCTTCAAGTCTTTAGTATGAATATGGACTATCCATGAATAATCACTTGCTGCTTAATCAAGCAGTGGTAAAATTACCAACAATGAACAAGCAAGGTATGAATAGGAAGCTGCAAAACTCAAGCTTTAGCAATTAGCAGCAAGCAGCAATATGAAAAAGAAGTTGCGGATGTCTTCCATGGTGACTCCAAAGTTATTTATCGGCATTTTGTAAATTGTTATTGTTTTTCACTGTGTATGAGAAGCATTGTAAAAAAATTGGATTGATATTCATGAAATAAAAAAAGGCATTTGATGTCTTTCATGTTGCCTCCAAAGTTGGTATGATGTTGTTCTTTATCATTGAAATATAAATTTCTAAATAAAGTCATACAAAATACATGAATTCCTTCAAGTTCATGGCCTTCCTCCAAATTCATAGAATAAATTTACGCAAAACAGAGGAACCTCATTAACACCATGTAAATTAGGAACAAAAAAAAGAGATCAGCTTCCTATAGACAATGACTGCTCCTCATCCTGCAATTAACCAAAATAGAAATCATAAAAATGTTGATTAACAATAATAATGCTATTATACCTACAAATAATGGCGAAAGGTTTACCTATTATCAGTTACACTTTCATGGAACATTTTGGTCCACAATGGCCATTCTACATCAAAGACAACAAACGCATTTCAATTATTGATATATTAATTGCACGACATATATAGAAAAACACGCGAAGTATGTATTGTTACCAATTGTAGAGCTCCGGACAATTTCTTTTGTCATGATTAACTTCATAGTGCCCACACCCATGACAAAGGTTACCATTAACCCTCTTCTTGCATTTTCCTTTCTCTTTTCCCTTTGTAAGTCTTTTTCCAGATCTTTTGGTCTTAACAGGATCAGGTTCAAGAAAACCAACATCATCTACTATTGATTTTCTTTTTGCACGACATTCCACATCTCCTTTGGTTGCAGAAGGTTCCACATTTTCATTGGTACCACCAACCAATGGCTTAATCTTCTCATTCACAGCATCCATCGCCTCACAAAAGAGTTTATTTGCCTCATCATTTAGAATGACTTTATCAATCAAATGTGAATATTGTTGGAATAATTTACCACGCCTTTCAAGTACGGATTTGTCGACAGATATCTCCACACTAGAGTTGGCTACCATAACCGAAGATTTTGCAGATTTAGTCCATCTTTTCAAAATGTATTCATATGGCAATATTTGAAATCAAAATGATCTTCCTTCAACTCCGAATGGCGTTGGTGTACCGATGCCCTATTATATTTAACCATAAATTCGAGGAAGAAGTTGTTCTTGGAAACATATTTCTTTAGAAATGAATGTCCACTCTCATCTCTCTGACTAGTTGAGCAATTTGCAAAAAAAAACATGATTCACATAGGTTGGAACCCAAGTAGATCGAATCCTATATATCGATTGCAACCAGCCATTACCAGATAATCCACTTTTTGAAGCAACGACCATCCATTTCACATCAAACTCCTCTCTAGTCTCTGACTGCATACCCACCGAGTTTAGATCTCACAACTACCAATCTTGCTTTACAACCCTCTTTGGTTAATCCATGACGCTTTTGTTCATCACCAATCCATTCTTTTGTATTACTTCCCTCTTTGTTGCACACAAACTCCTTTCTCATGATCTCACCTTCCTTATTTTTCTTACTTGAATCGGACACTAAACCCAGCCTCCCTTGCATAGTTGTTGTAAAATTCAAACACTTCGTCTAATGTTTCGAAACGTTGACCTATGGTAGGCTTGAACTCATTTGTTACTTGAGGATAGAAAAACTAGTACCAGCTACAATTTCTGACTAATTTTCCATTGGAACATGCATTTCATTAGCTTCCATAACTTGAATAGGCATTTCATCAGTTCCCGTAACTTCAATAGCCTTCTCATTAGCTTCCATAACTTGAACATGAACATTAGCATAATCAAACATCCACACCAAAAAGAATAATAAAAAGCATCAACGAAACTTGAAAGAAGAACAAAACTCAAATTATTCAAGAAAAATCTGTAACCAATTTGAATTAGAACTCAAAAGGTTTTTACCCTAAAACCTGAAAGAAAACCACCAAATTTATAGACCCATTTGAAACCAGAACCATCCCGAATTAGAACACAATAGGTTTTTGCGTTTAGAATTTGAAAAATATAAACCCCAATTGTTCAACCCAAATTCCAAATTAATCACCTAAAATAGTGAATGAGGAGGAGACCCATACCTGAAATCTCAAAGGTTAGACGCAATGGCCTGTGATTTGGCTGGTGCAAAGCTCTGTTCGTGGGAGATAGCATGTGCGTTTGTGTCGCAAGGAAGAGGAGAGAACCAGAAAAGAAAAAAGAAAAGGGAAAATTAAAAAAGAGAAGGAAAAAATGGGATAAAAAAAAATTCTATCAGCTATTTATTCTCAACCACCCATTTCCCTTAAAGCAAATCCGAGAGCTCCCCATTTTTAAAAAAAAATGGGAATCTTTTCCCTTAAGGGATCTCTGTGTGTGTGTGTATATATATAAATAATACTTTTGTAGAACAATCAAGCTGGCATGCCAAGCAATCAAATATTTGACTATTATTATTTCTCTAATTCACATCATAAAGTCATAATAAACTAAGGGTGCGTTTGTTACATCGGACTATCTTGGACTGGATTAGTTTTAGGGACTAAGCTGGATTGGCTTAGACTAGACTAAGCTGGACTAACTTAATGAAGCGTTTGGTGCAGTGTCGGACTAAAAAGCAGGATAATTAATAAACTATAATATTATATTAATTAATGCATATATAGTAATATTTTATATTATTTAATGTTTATATAATAATATTTTATGTTTTTTAATGCATATTTATTCTCCTTTTACTTTACTCCAAAAAGACTACCTCCAGAACCATCTATTCTTTTCTTCTCCCTCTGGCTCCGCCCCATCTCTTCTTTCCTCCATCTTTTTCCTGCAAAACGCAGGTGTAAAGTTCATCGCAAATCCTTCAAAACAAGCTCATCCTCTTCACCATCTTGCTGCTGTTAAGCATTTCCACCTTCCTCATCCTTTTTTTTCCCAAAAATTTTCGGATCTCTCCCCTTCCTCTGATGCATGCGTTGGCTTCTCCGCCTACAAAGCCATCTCATAATTTTCTGGCAATGGGTTGATTTTGAATTTTGGGTTGGATTTTGTTGTTGTTATTTTTTCGCGTTTTTTTTTTTTAAATTTTTGTGGTTGGATTATGAGGTTTGGGCAGTAGGTGGAGTTTTGTTTCAGATCTGAGCGGTGATTAAAGGGTGTTGCAGAAGAACGCTTGCAGACGACGCAGCGTGTAGATGATGCAGCGAGCAAACAGAGCAGGTTTGAGGACGGGACTAGCAATACCATACATATTGGGGGTCCTCACTAAAACTACCTAATGAAAGACTTAGTCGGTGCGAGTCCGACCTAGTCTCATTAATGGTAATCCTTGTTCGCATCAAACACCGGCTAGCAATCCCAGCTAAGCCAGTCCAATCCTAGGAAGTTTAGTGAGGGCAAACAAACGCCCCCTAATAGAACTTAGTTAGAAACATAAAATTAACATGAATTTGATAAAACCTCTGCCCAAAATGATGTTATTTGGGTTTGGGCTGTTATTTTAAAAAAATAATAATAATAATTCAAACGTCTAGGCTAGTCTATGACCTATTTTTACCAAGGTTCTAAAAAACGCTAGGCGCTAGTCGGGCGGAAGGCTGGCGCCTTGCGCCTAGGCGGCTAGGCGGGGTCTAGGCGGACGCCTAGGCGGATTTAGGTAAATTTCTTGTATATCTTGTAAATAAATGCATGTTGACACTTACAAAAAATTATACTTTGTACGAAATCCATGGATAAGATAATAAAAGAATGATAAAATGCAAAAAGAGTATCCAACAAGTCCAAAATTTAAAAATACATTAAGCATATATGTCATATAACCATGGTGAGGAGTATTGTAGGATGACACATATACAACAAGTTCACAATTTTAAACCACTTAGACTTAGATAGGAATTTTTTTTAATGTCAATAAAAAAAAAAAAAAAAAAAAAAGGCCTAGCACCGCCTAGGTCCGCCTAGCACCGCCTAGCACCGCCTAGCCCCGCCTAGCCTGCCTCGCCCGCCTAGCCCGCCTAGAGCCCAGCCGATTTTTTCAACCGATTTGCACAAAAACGCCTTGGACCACCACCGCCTAGCGCCTAGGCGGCCGCCTAGGCCATTTTTTAGAACAATGATTTTTACTAGGCAAAGGAGTTTTCTTGATAGCCCCATCAAAAAAAATCGCCTAGGCTAGTCTCAATACTAGTTTTTTCAAAAAATTATGTAACAAATCTTAATTGAAAATGTTAAATAACTCTTATTCCAAAAGGAAATACAAGTTGCACTAATGCTCAATGCATTGTTATGCATGAATTATGTAACAACCCTAGGCCTGGCAATCGTGTCGTGTCAGTCGTGTTCGTGTCGTTTTCGTGTAACACCTGTTATCTTAACAGGTCGTGTCGTGTCGCACCCGTTATCTTAACGGGTCCTTAACAGGTCGGGTCACTTTACCCAACGGGTAAAGTGACCCGACCCGTTATGACCCGTTAAGAAAAAAAAATATTTTTTCAAAATTTGCACATACCTCACATTGTCACATAAATATAACTTCAAAACATTAAAACACATTTATCGTTTAAGTACTACATCCACACTCGAAAATAAGAGTTTAATAAAATTGTTAAATTAATGTATATATAATTATTATAGTTTATTTATACTTTTATTAAGTATAACATAAGATTTTGTGGTATCCATCCACTATGTGTAAATATATTAAATTGAAGATCGAATTCATTCATTGTATTCATATAAGGTCAAGGAGTGTAGTTGTAAAAAATCATCAAAATCGGAGTTAAAATAACCGTTAAATCGTGATTTTTTGTTTATAACCGTCGAAATTTTTTGTCCCGTTACTTGATCTTTGAATGTTTGTTTTTTGCAATTTTTGGCGTATGCGATCTCGAAGCATATACAAACAAGTTTGAAGGTTGGATCGTTGAAACTAGTTTTGTAGAATGCGTATCTCATCAAAACAATAGATTCACTAACACTTAAGAGTTTATTCATACTTTTATTAAGTATAACATAAGATTTTGTGGTATCCACTAATGTAAATATTTTAAATTGAAGATCGAATTCATTCATTGTATTTATATAGGGTCAAGGAGTGTAGCTGTAAAAAATCATCAAAATCGGAGTTAAAATAACCGTTGAATCGTGATTTTTCGTTTATAACCGTCGAAAAGTTTTGTCTCATTACTTGATCTCTGAATGTTTGTTTTTTGCAATTTTTGGCGTATGCGATCTCGAAGCATATACAAACAAGTTTGACGGTTGGATCGTTGAAAATAGTTTTGTAGAATGCGTATCTCATCAAAACAATAGATTCACTAACACTTAAGAGTTTATTCATACTTTCATTAAGTATAACATAAGATTTTGTGGTATCCACTAGTGTAAATATTTTAAATTGAAGATCGAATTCATTCATTGTATTCATATAGGGTCAAGGAGTGTATCTGTAAAAAATCATCAAAATTGGAGTTAAAATAACCATTAAATCGTGATTTTTCGTTTTATAACCGTCAAAAAGTTTTGTCCCGTTACTTGATCTCTAAATGTTTGTTTTTTTCAATTTTTGGCGTATGCGATCTCAAAGAATATACAAACAAGTTTGACGGTTGGATCGTTGAAAATAATTTTGTAGAATGCGTATCTCATCAAAACAATAGATTCACTAACACTTAAGAGTTTATTCATACTTTCATCAAGTATAACATAAGATTTTGTGGTATCCACTAATGTAAATATTTTAAATTAAAGATCGAATTTATTCATTGTATTCATATAGGGTCAAGGAGTGTAGCTGTAAAAAATCATCAAAATCAGAGTTAAAATAACCATTAGATCGTGATTTTTCGTTTATAACCGTCGAAAAGTTTTGTCCCGTTACTTGATCTCTGAATGTTTGTTTTTTGCAATTTTTGGCGTATACGATCTCGAAGCATATACAAGCAAGTTTGACAGTTGGATCGTTGAAACTAGTTTCGTAGAATGCGTATCTCATCAAAACAATAGATTCACTAACATTGAAGAGTTTATTCATACTTTCATTAAGTATAACATAAGATTTTGTGGTATCCACTAGTGTAAATATTTTAAATTGAAGATTGAATTCATTCATTGTATTCATATAGGGTCAAGGAGTGTACCTGTAAAATATCATCAAAATCAGAGTTAAAATAACCGTTAACTCGTGATTTTTCGTTTATAACTGTCGAAAAGTTTTGTCCCGTTACTTGATCTCTGAATGTTTGTTTTTTGCAATTTTTTGCTGATGCGATCTCGAAGCATATACAAACAAGTTTGACGGTTGGATCATTGAAATTAGTTTCGTATAATTCGTATCCCATAAAGTTGAATGGTATGAGTGTGTATATATATATATATATATTTAGTATACTTACGGGCCTTCTTTCTTCCTAACCCAGTGGATATGTGTGCAAACATGGTTCCTCTGGGATCTGGGTTCGAAGGTTGGTGTCCATTAAGATGGTGAATGTGACGATGATGATGATCCACCAAGGAAAAATCTATTTATTTTGTACGTAATTATTATATTTTTTAGGAGTATAAAATTTAATTTAAAATCTAATACATATATATATATATAATTATTATAGTTAATATTTTGGGGGTATAATTATTCAAGTATGTATAATTATTATAGTTAATTTAATATATATATATATATATATATATTATTATAGTTAATATTTTGGGGGTATAATTATTCAAGTATATATAATTATTATAATTACTATAGTTAATTTAATATATATATATATATATATTATAGTTTTTAGGGGTATAAAATTGTTAAATTAATATATATAATTTTTATAGTATTTTTTTAGGGTTATAAAATTATAAAATTAATATTCTGCTTATCGTGTTTCGTGTTACCCACGTGTATACCCTAACCAACCGGTTATCTTAACAGGTGCTTATCGGGTTACCCGATAACGACCCGATTCGTTATCGTGTCGACCCGAACACCTGTTAATTTCGTGTAGTGTGGTGTCAGATTATCGGATCGTGTCAGAAATTACCAGGCCTAAACAACCCATCCCCATTTTATCGAAACAAAGGGAGTATTCTCGTGCGATTTCACTTTGGACTAGATTTTTTTCTTTTAAAATTGGTTTTTTAGTCTTAATTGGTGAGCCCAAGGGGCCCACCCGTGAACTTTGTCCCCCGGCTCCTCTCTTCTTTTGCTGCCACGTGACACTTCTTCCTCACTTTCTCTCTCTTCTCTCTCCTTCCTTCTTGATTCTCTCCCTCACTTCTCTCTCTTATCTCTTTCTTTCCCCGTGCTCCCTCTCTTTGTGCTATATCCTCACCGTCGAACCCACGGGCAGCAATCATCACCTCCATCCTTCCTTTCTCTGCATGTTCCAAGAAGCTAGGATCGAGGGAAGATCACCTCAACCTCCACTTGGTTACTACCACTGTGCAAACATTCCTCCGACGTAGGTAAGCCCTAGAATCCCTTGGTTAGTGTTTTCATGGAATTATGGGATGAAATTGAGTAGCTTTGATAGCTGTAGGACGCAGAAACACCTCGGGAGGACCCATGCAGTTTTTCCGGCGATAAACCGCAGTCGTTTGGCCATCTTTTAGGCCATTTTCCGGCCAACTCAAGCTACCACTCGGTCCCCACTTGGTATGAATCTCTTCTCCACATTTCTAACTACATTTTGGCTTTTGAATCACTCATTTTGGTTAAGAAACGAAGAAGTTACAAAGCTTTGAAATTTTCCCAAACCTTCGGCCAAAAAGCCAGTTTTCCGATGTTCACCACCCCTTTCGAGGCGTTTTCCGGCCAAACCACGGCGAGTTGGCTGACGTGTAGGGTATCAATCTCTTCATCTTGTTGAGTGCTACAACTTTCATGTTTAGATCACTTGATTTGGTTGAGTACCGAAGAAGTTATGAGCGTTTGAAAGTGTACTATAAACGGGGCAAATCCTTGGCCTGAAATCGGGTCATCTCAACCCAAAACCCTTTAAGCCCTTTTCAAAAACCCAGCCCAAACAATTGGGCTATGTACTCGGCCCAAACCCAAAACCTAATCCCCTAACCTAGCCTAACCCAAGCCCCATTTCTATTAACCCAGGCCTTGCGGCCCAAATGACCCAAAACCCAAACCCTTTGAACCTAGGCCTTCAGCCCACTAAACCCTTTAACCTAAACCTAACCCTAAGCCCAACCTGGTGGAATATTCCATGGAAATTTATTAGGGACTTTTTTAAGGGTAATTCGACGTCTTAGATCCGTTTTTGACGTCCGTTTTCTCAAATTCAATTGTTATAATAGAGTTTTATTAATTGTACCCTTTATGTGCTTAGGGGCAATTATTGTGGCGTTTCCGTCTTCGCTAGTTTGCGTGGCTCTTCAGCTGCGAAGTATCTGTGAGTGGACCCTTTCTAAAATGCATGTTTTATAGTAGAAATGCATACATGAAAAGCATAATTTGATGACTACACTTTATGAAATGTTTTGCGAGATAATATGCTTATTGAGGCTAGTTTGAATTATTACTATTTCTCCTATAACCCGTGTTCTTATAGAATATCTGATGGATGACGATATAATATTTAGAACACGTTTAGAACACCTCTTTAAAGTATAGATGATGGATGCCTTTATACTATGAAGTTGCTTTTCAATATATATATATGTTCGATGGTTTTGTACTAACCTAGTGGTCCCAATTCCGCTACGGGATGAAGGGATATATTCTGGTCCATCCCGGGCGACAGTTATGGTGTTGACAAAGGGCCTGAAGTGGTTTTCCTCTGGCTATTAGCACAGGGACGGGGAGCTGGCACGGGGCCTAAAGGGATATTTTCCTCTTACTGTTCGCTCAGAGACGGGGAGCTGGCATGGGGCCTGGAGGGATATTGGACATTCACTAGTGATTATTATATATACAAGTTATGATTTGAGACATTGCACGACATGCTAGGTTTCGGAAAACCTATGTTTATCATGATATATATGTGTTTTCATAAAACCTGGGGATTAATATATTGATAACTGTTTTATTATATCTATATCAACTTGGTCCACTCATGTTTGTTTTACACCCCCTTCAGGACTTAGAATCGAGGCATACAATCCCGGCGTCCAGGCACTTTCGCATCGGTATCTTCGAGTCCTCTTGGTGTAGGACCCACTCCTTTGTTCATTCAATTTTATATTAATTCTTTTAGCGTTCTAGATTAGTTGTGTGCTCTGAACACGTTTCTTAAATGCATATTCATTATTCTTTTATATTTATAAGTCTTATCTATCCCTTGTTTTCAGCAATTACACTCAATAAATGGCTTTCGTCACCCTCTGGTGTCGGCCAGCACGTGTCTACCCTAGTGTACGAAGAAAATCAGGATCGTGGTGTGTCAAATTACAACACGCAGGCATTAAATTCATTTCTCTTGTTGATATTAAAACAAGACTATTTTAATGTTGTGTTAAGAAATCAGACCAACAATGAAAGACATCCATACAAGTCAAGTCCTAGGCAGATTTTGAATCCACACTTTGAGGTTCTAAAGCGCACAGGACTTGCAAATGAATAGAGAGCTTGAGTGATCATCCATTTGGTTCAGATTAAGACCAAAATCTATGTACACTTTGGATAAATACACAGCGATTAAAGTAGAAGCGACATTATACTTACAATGACCTTAAAATGACCGAGGCTTTCTGTCTGTTTAGTCCAACAGGAGATAATTGGTTCAGATTTTTACTCATCCAGTTCGTCCGAAGTTGGTCCACATTGGAAGAAACGAGAAAGAGTTAGACAAATCTTATGAGTGGGAACAAGAAGCTTTGTAAGTGATTGTTTCAAATAAAAATGACGTACAATGTGCATGAAGAAAGAAAAAAAAAAAAATCCTTTTGTTGATTCATTATCGGTTTTGCAAATTCCCTGATGTGATTTTCTCTTTTATGTAGCAGAGACAATTCCCAAGTTAGGATTTGGTCAGAGGCTAAGAGCTAAAAAATACTTCCCTGTTAATTCTCTTAAACCAGTGCACTGAGTCGCAAGACGTAAGGTATAAACTTCCAAAAAGAATATTGTGCCACAACTATCATCATATCACCATCTAGAAATACAATGAGAACAATTGCTTAACAAAATGCACCTAACTAATCGCTATTCCACTACTAATCGCAATGAGGAACGTCTCCAACTTACTTGCATAAATATCAACATCGGATCAATAAATTGGTGAATTTACCATTGTTTAAGGTGGAATAGAACATGGCTCTACTGGCTACAAATACCATTTCAAGCATATTCATATATGTAATTCATATTGATCAATAACTTGGCGGAGAATATTAAATAACTCTTTTTTCAAAAGGAAATACATCCAGGACTAAATGAATATAATTGATGTGTTCACGTGGGAGGTATACTAAAACACTAAACAAAAATGATATTTTAACTACAACACGCAGGCAGCGAATATTTAAGTAACACTATTGCCATGCATGTATTGTAAGAAATCAAACCAACAACGAAACACCCAACCTAGTAACATAAAATGACATAAAACTTAGACATCCATATACAAGTAAAATCTTAGGCACGCAGGCAAGGACATTGATTTATTACTGTTAGATGAAGGGAGGGTACGTAATGCAAAAAATACACAGAAAGCTTATATGTCTTGTATGTATCGTTTCTACTTTAAACTTCCAAATAACATAGGACTTGCAAATGAATTGAGAGTTGTGGACCAACAGCTTGGTTCAGATTAAGACTAACCAAGCTGGTGACAGTCACAATTCAAAGTATATTTTGGATTAATACACACCGACTAAAAGTAGACGCGACATCTTACTTACCATGAAGAAGTCTTTGCTCTCTCTGTTAAGTCCACAGCAGAAATTTGTTCAAAGTTCAAACAGATCTTCACTCGTCAAGTTTGTTCTCAGTCCGTCTATTCTGCGAGAAAGGAGAAATGGTATAGATAGATCTTACGAGAGGTACATAATTGTTTCAAACTTTCAAACAAAAAAGAGAACAATGTGCATGGAGAAAATTTTCCTTTCATTGATCCATTATCAGGTTTACAATCACAGAATTAGAGCTCATGAATAATTAATCGTCTTAACTAAACTATAGCCTATATTTATAATTGAACAATGTTTACAACTAGATATAAACAATGTCCTCCTTTTGAGATGTTTGCTTCTGATCTCTCGTTAACTGAGATTGTCTCTTGAATGCGTTGTTGTTATCGGATGATTGCGTCAGAACTCAGAAGAGTCTCCTTGAGTCACAGTCCGCCATTCAGAGCATGCGCTTGCACTTCAGTCTTGACGGCTCTCGCTCTACGAGCCTCTTTGTCACCGGTGCCATTCTCCCAAACAGCAGAAGAGATTTTGCGGTACCGGATTCCTGAAGGGTGGTTCAGCGGTTCAACTGAGACCCCAAACAATGGTGTTTGTTGATCAGACCACGCTCTTCGAGATTTTCATCTGTAATTCCAAAAACATAAAATCACATAGATGAAATTAACATATGCAGCTGATCAAAGTTTTAATTAATATATATGAATCATATATTCTCAAAGCCTAATTAGCTTAATTATCAAAGGTTTGTCGAAAAATTAAGATGAAGGTCAAATTTTAATAAAAAAGAAATATACCTGATCTGGTAAATCATGGATGCGATATGTTAAAACCCTACCAGCACCGTCATTCTCTTCATCTTGGCTTTCAGATGCCTCACAAACTTTCATCTCTCTCTTTCTGAAACCCTAAAACCTAATGAGTAATGAGTAATGAGTAATGAGTAATGAGGGTCTCAATGTGGTCAGTTTTATAGGTGGAGAGGAGGGCTGCAAACGATGGGCGCATTTCAAATCCGGGGGCTGATGCTGCTGCTGGTATTGGGGTTTTGAAATCACAATTGGATGTTGTCGTCAAATATGGAAAATGCGTTTTCTTTACCTTAAAGAGATTACAGATAAGATCCCAACTTCCAGGTGCATTGTATAATTCCCAATAGACCACAAGAATGATCCAGGAGCAGGTCAGTGGTGCTGGAAACCAACTGGAAGCCCTATGACTGACCTGAGAACATATTCTCAGTCACTCGGTGCTCAGGAGATGAAAATCAATTATCAAAATCGTAATGAATGCACACAGGGGGGCCAACATAAAAAACAACAAAAATTATAATAAAAAAAATCCTCTCTTTCATCCTTAACAATGTAGCGAAAAAAACCATAACATGTTGTGCATTAAGTCCTTAATTAAAATATAGATCGATGTTTTTTCAAATTTCGAAAGTCGTCCATGCATAATTGAATTTATGCTAAATCTTTCTAATAAACAGGGTTTATGAAAGGGTGGACTAAAGTGTAAGAGAGAGACTGAAAATGCGCAACTTGAATTGAAAAATTAAGAAGTTTTGTATAAGGTGGAGTTGATTCAAAATTGGTTTGAAAACATTGTGCAGATGCCTGAATGGATTGTATGTTTGAAATGAGAAGTTTGAAGCTAAAATCATTTCAAGCATCTGCATAAAATTCCTATACCAATTAAATTAATATCTATAATCACCACATCTAGGGCAAGTTTGGAATTGCTGCTCTTTTTTTTTAAACTGCTTATGTTGTGATTTAAGGATAAATAACTGTAAAATAAAGTAGTTGAGTGTTTGATACACTGTATTTTTAAAAACGATGTGAGTATAAAAAGCAGTGTAAAAGCATTTGTTAAATTTTAATGTAAAAGTGATATAATTGTGTATAATGAAAAAAAATGAACATAGTGGGGGTGGTGGCGTGGCAAGGGCAGTGGTGGTGGCGGCGGCGGCAGTGGTGATGGCAGGGACCATGGTGGGTATGATTGTGGTGCCAATATTGGGGTATAGATGTAACAATGGTGGTAGGGGCGACGGTAGTGACGGTTGACAGTTGTAGCGATTGTGGTTGTGGTGGTGATGCTGGCAGTGGCAGTTATGGTGGTGGTAGCAGCAATAATGATGATGGTAATGGCAATGGTGGTATAAGGTTAGTGTTTGTAGTAGCGGATAGTGACAGTCAATCACTTTATTCACCAAGGAATAAAGTGAGTATAGAACGTTAACAATGTGAATTTAAAAAACTAATAAGGGTATTATAGAAATTAAAAATATTCATTAAAGATTCAGTTATGCTTTTATTAAAGTAGCTTTTAAAAGTAACTTACATGCTGCTTTTAAAAGTTGTTGTTTGAGGACATTGTTTTTAAAATAAGTAGGATATTTTATTTTTATCAAACATGTTTTTGTATTGCTTAACTTCAAAGGAAGCCGTTTTTAGCAGGAAAAAAAAAACAATACCAAATGGAGCCTTAGTCGGGTAAATTGTCGATGTACGTGCATAATGCTATTTCTTTATGTGTATTTTACTTAATATAGCATAAAATAACGGCTCAAAGCATCTCCAACAACCTAGCTAAATGAGGCTTTTTGGCTAACAAAAAGTGCAAAAAAAAAAAAAAAAAAAAAAAAAAAACTTCGAGCAGGCTAGCTAAATGACTAGTTATCTTAACTTTGTGAGCAGTAACTAGCTAAATTAGCTAGGAGGAGAACGAATTACTAAACATTAAAAAAAAAAAAATTTCATTGTGTGGGCTTCAAGAGTAGAAAAATGGCTTGCTTTGTTAAGTTTAGGAAAAAATTAATTTAAAATGTTTTAACTTGTTGAAAGTGGTGGCTATCCAAGTTAACATTTGAGTCATTTAGTTAGCTATAATAACATAAATTTAGCTAATATGTTCCAATTGGTTTAATTATAAAAAGGACAATCCTTGCTTTCCTCTGTATTGAAAATACACATATCCTACCACTTGCAAATAATGTATATTTTGATGTATAAAGACTAGTTCAATTTCTTAATCTTCATTTAAAGATGATTAACTTATAAACAAAATCATGGCTTTATTGTAGCAATGGTCCCTGAATTTAACCCTTTGTTTAATTTTAGTCACTGAACTCTCATATTAGTTTCTTTAGTCCTCGAACTTAATAATGTGTTGTCCCATTTTAGTCCTTGGTCATTGCTACAATTCAAATCGGAGAATTTTAGTCATTAAAATGTATCAAATAAATGGACGGTTCATCATGAATATATTACTTGGCACTCACACGGTTAATTTGTTCCATAAATTTAGATGATTCAATGTATTGATGATTTTTACTGAAAAATTAAAAAAAAAAAAGAACGATTTTTGTTATAAAAATTTTAAGATAAAGATACGTTATTTACAAATAATGGAACATGTGGATGGGATCAAGTATTTTCCTTTAAAAAAATAAAAATTAATAAATAAATACAAAATAAAGTTAAAAATAAAGAACCCGAAAGAGTTACATCCCCGTCTGTTTTTTTAATGGCCTTTTATATTAACATCCCAACAAAATGTTGAATGCACTCCACATTAAAATTTAGTATTAAATGACTTATTTATCCTACCATGCAATGACAATTTTGACCTTATTAGTTTTTATTTTTTTTTAAATTCTATATACACCCCAAATCACTTTTAACGTATTATTTATCTTCTTCAACTATTAAAACCCCTCAAACCCTCCATTATTGAACAAAACCCTAACCAATGAAACTACAAACATGTTGATTGAGAAAAATTATTTTTGACGAATGAAACACGAAATCGATGTTTCAGAAGCTTCACATGAGGTAAGACTTCATATTTTGTATTGTTTTAGTGATTTTGATGGCATCGATGATTATTTAATCTTACTTTTGATGCGTTATTCAAGCATCTATGTTCGTATTCATCTTGTAGGGATCACAGAGATTACATGAAGAATTAAACACCTAAATTATCACCAAACATTAAAAACTGACGACATGGGTTTTAATGGTGGAATTGAAAACAACCCACATATGCCTTAAATCTCAGGCGGCATCTTTTGTCAAAATTCAGTCGGTATTTTTTATCCAAATTAAAAGCTTTATAAGATTTGAGAAATGTGAGGTGTATAGAAAATATGAGATGCATGTAGAAAATATAAGGTGTATTTTAAGAATGTGAGGTGTGATGGGTATTAATGGGAAGTAAGTGTGGTGTATTAAGATAATTTTTAATTGAAAAAGCAAATGTGCGGTATATTAAATATGTGAGATTTATTCAACAATTTGTGGGGTGTTAATATAATAAGTCTTTTTAATTTGCGGTCTCTCTCTCTCTCTCTCTCTCTCTCTCTGTCTCTCTCTCTATATATATATATATATATATATATATATATATCCAGAAGCAAAAACCAGAAGAAGAGGGTTTTAACTTGAAAACCATCCATTTCTGCCGACCTCATCCACTTCACTTGCAGCAGGTACTGCAGTGCGCCTCTCTGATATCTGCGCTCACCACCATCAAGGTCAGCGCTTACCCTTCTCTGTCTCCCCTTTAGCTCAATATTTTCCCTTTCATCCTCTTTGCCTGTAAAGTTTCAATAGGGATGCATTTGGCAACACATTAATCTCTACTTTTTACCCAAATTTAATATAAAACTGAAATATAATGAAGAATGTCTTTTTATTTTTGTTTTTAATTTCTGGAGGTTCATGTTTTAGCTTTAGCTAGTATTGTAACTATTGTTGATGCTGAAATATGATAGTTGAATGATGGGCTGTTGCAGTTAGCACTCTCATGTTTGATCGAATTCACACTTCTGTTTCAGCAATTAATTTTTTGTATGGATTATGATATGAACGACTCTGCTTTTTACTAGATTGCTTACCAGGTTTATGATTTTACAAGTGTGCATTCAATGAATTTAGTTCCAGTGTAATAATAATGATTATATAATTGTTGAATTGAACTGATTCAATTGAATTGAAAAGAGTTAGTCGAAGGAAATGGCATCTAATTCAACGTTATATGCTTCATTAATGAAAAAAGTTAGTTGAAGGAAGGTTTGAAGCTTTATCGAGTTTGCTTTTGATTTTTTGTAAACACTGTCATGCTGTGTTTTATCTCTATAGAAAATGCGGGAAAAAAAAACCCAGTTAAACCCTGCTTTGTAAAATTTTAGTGAATTGGAAACCTTGATTTGTTGAGTTGACTGTTGTTCATCGTAGAAGTTGACTTTTATTGTTAAAGTTTCGAAATTGCAGGACGTGGTGAACAATTTGAAGGCCGATACACAGGACGCAGGGAAGGTGTTTGTTAAATGTTCTGGAAGATTGTTCTGCTCCTGGTAAACCATCCTCACTTTGTCATTACCTTGATGACTACTGATAGAAAAGCTGAACAATCATTAGGGTCGGTGTTTCCGCATCTAGTTTCCCAAGTAAGTTTTTCTTTATGATTAATGTGTTTTCTCTAAGGCCAAAGACTTGAATTAAGATATGATTAGCATATTGGTTGGAGCCTTAATGGTTGGGGAAATTTCTTAGTGGCTATCATTCTCGTTCTGCTCAAATCCTCATAAACCTTGATGCATCATACGACATCTACCCCGTTAGTTTTATTTGTTACAGGTCAATTAATGATGGAGTTTCAATTGTTTGAAACCAATTTCCAGATTTCCAGGTTTAAAAAATTTTAAGGTAAAAAAAAACCAAACCAACAAAACCGAATAAAGAACTGAAAGATAAACAGAACCGAACTGAACAGTAATAGCAAAAATCCAAGCCTCCATTGTCAGAAAAATAGCCTTATTAGATATCCTTTTCTGTAACCTCACAAAATAAAACCTCTTTTGAACCCATACAATGTTACTCAGAAACCGCCTCCTAACCCTGCAAATCACTTCCTTCTTATCACCGCCGCCCTCCCCACCTATCAAAACCCGACCTTCCACCCTCTTCTTCCGAACCCTCCTCTCAAACCCAACCCATCCGAGCCAAAACCCAAACCCAAAACGCCATGTCCTAGCTCCAAAAGCCACGGCTAACTCAACAATCCTGGACAAGAACATCCTGTTCATGTCGCCCGGGGTCGACCCGGCCGAAGAGGTGACCGAAAACATGGTCCTTCCCGGTTCAAACATCGTGCTTGGACCCTACGCCGGCGATGCCAAGATTAAGGAGGTGGAGTTCGTGAAAAGTAGTGCTAGAGCTAAGGATTGCCCAAAACATGATCGACCCGAATTTGCTATTCTGGGTCGGTCCAATGTGGGAAAGTCCTCACTCATTAATTCCTTGGTTCGCAAGAAGGATGTTGCTCTTACATCTAAGAAACCAGGTTTCTGATTTTCTCAAAGGTTTGAATTTTTTGAAGTTTGAATGTGATTTGGTATCTGGGTTTTGCTTATTTTTGTGAAATTTGTGCAGGGAAGACTAAGCTCATCAATCATTTCTTGGTCAACAAAAGTTGGTACTTTGTGGATTTGCCTGTTTATGGGTAAGGCCCTTCCTTCTTTTGTATGCAAAGAAAGTTTCAGCTTTTGACCTTTTATCTCCTAGGTTATGCCATCTCCATTTGCGACTGTTTGGAACTAGTTGTGCATCGCTGAAGAAATCTCAAACTTTATGGGAATTAGCGCTGGATCAGTTAGTTTTGAGTTTCTTCCTACAATGCAAGTCAGTATATGTTCAGTGAAGTAATGAAGAATAGAAATTAGTATAGGAAGACGCTCTACACACATGAAACTAAGTTTTCACTTACAAACTGTTATCCTGCATAATGTATGACATATATTCCACTGCCTGCAGCTTCGTAATGAATACAACACTCTTGCCAACTAGCTCTCTGTAGTATCCCAAGTCCCAGGTTGTCGGGGTCAGGGCTTTGGTGACTTGAGGTTATTACAAATGCTGAATATCTATGTCCTCTAACATTATTCTTAATGGGCCCAATAGTTTTTAATCTTAGCGACTAAATTTCCATCATGTCACTCACTGACACTGGAAAATGGTTACTTTTATGAACCTGTAGTTTAAGCTGAATTTTGTATAAGCTGAACTCCATCGACATAGTTGAGCATGTACTCATCTTTATCCACTAACAAATTTAGACATAATTCATGCTAACATTGACTAAGAGACCTTATTTTGTGACGTAGAGATTATCACAAAACGATCAGTCAAGAGCATAGTTAGGTGGCCCTTTCCATTTTCTGGTTGTCGTTCTTTTGAAGTTTAAAACTTTCAATTTTAACGCGGGTTGCTGTGTTGGTACCAGCTGTTTGCTTACGAGATTGCTAAATTCCTTTAATTGCTTCTTTTGAAGTCTAAGGAATTAATCCTGTTATTTCAGTATTCTTTATAGTTTCAGTATCGATATACAGTAATTGATAAAATACATTTGCCTTTTCTTTTTTATTTTCTTATGTCTAGTGATTTCTTTGTTTGTAGGTTTGCTAAAGCTCCAGATGCTACTCGAATGGATTGGTCTGCATTCACAAAAGGTTTCTTTTTGAGCAGAGATACTCTTGTTACCGTCCTACTCCTTGTTGATGCTAGTGTTCCGCCTCAGAAAATCGACCTAGACTGCGCTAATTGGCTTGGACGGAACAATGTACCCTGCTCTCTGATATGAAATACCTTTATGTTAACCTCTTCATAAATTGCTCATAATTTGTATGCTCTTTCTGCTTTTAGATACCCATGACTTTTGTCTTCACCAAGTGTGACAAAATGAAGGGCAGGCAAAGGTAAAAGGGCAGATGAGAACCTCAGGGATTTTCAACAGTTTATCAAAGACAACTACCGCGTACCTCCTCCGTGGATCATGACTAGCAGTGTAACTGGCTTGGGCAGGGATGAACTTTTGCTCCACATGTCGCAACTTAGAAACTACTGGGACCAATAGCTCTGCAGGACAATTATATTGGCCGATTCGTCCTCAACTTCAGAAGGGACATGAAGAACAAGGAACTTCTGCTCGGCTGCTCATCGTTTTTTTGTACTTTTTTGTGCTAACAGTCTTGTTACTGGTTACCATAAACTCTCTGGAAGAATTCCCCGGCTAAAAGTAATTCAGATTTGTAATTTTGGCTGTGGAAACTTGAAAGATGTATTATTCTTTGCGTATATATAGATGGATGATGTTCTCAGATTATGCAGAAACAAATATTCAGTTTCATTTGTGTGCCCTTATCTATGGAATGGGATTGATATGCACTCACTCTTATTCTCATCCTACAAACATTTTGTCCGTTGTTTTCATTTGAATTATTCAATCCGGACCAGATCAAAGATGGGTGCAAAAATCAACTCCGACTCAGATTTATCATTCATTTTCAGACCTTTTGTCTTTCCCATGTAGGTTGAGTTGCCGAAAGTTTGAGTTTCTTCTCAAGTGTTTTTAAATTCATCTAATACCCTGAGAGCATCTACAGTGCAAATTTGTAGGGAGGCAGATTGTCTGCCCTCCTGTTACCGTGCCCTTCCCATCCCCTTCTATTTGTGCGGTCACGGTTAAGTCACGTCAACATACGGTTAAGTCACGTCAACATTTTATATTCTTATTGTTTTTTATCTTATTATCTCTATAAAAAAAAATCAATATAAAATGTCGACGTGACTTAACAGTGACCGCATAAATAAAAAGGGCACGGCAACGGTAACAGGAGGGTAAACAATCTACCTCCAATTTGTAGATGTAAAAACTGCCACCGTATTTACATCTCATTTTACATTCCCAAAAAATGTATATTTGGTATCCTATTTATCTTTCTCTTTGACTGGCGAAGTCCACCTCTGAAAAATAATTCTGATGGCTTTTTTGAGGACAGCAGGCAGCCACACATCACGTGCCAACATTGATGTCCTGCATAATTATTTACTTTTCTGCGAGCATGTACCACGGACTACTCCACGTTCTCTCCTCCACTTGTGCAGCCGCCAGGCCTTTGAGAAACTTTCGTGGTGGCAAATTTCAATCATTGTTACGTTAGTGGCAGTTGTGGCCACCGATCTGCAACACTGCTACTTGTATGTCTGTACCCCACTAGCAAATGGGTGACTAATAATTATTATTTTATTCGGGTGTCCCGACTTGAGACCTCAAACTTCGGGGTTGCGGGTGTCCCCAAGGAGATGAGATATTCTACATTCATTTTTATTTGTGGTCTTCCTGTGCCTTTGTTAATTAGCTGAGAATTTGATTTATTTTTTATTATTTTAATTATTGTCAAATTAACATTAATTATGTTTAGTTCAATTAACAAAGGCATTAGGACTTCACTTCTGGGTTTTCCATTAGTGATCCCAATTCAAGTGTTACTAATTTTAAGTGTAAAAGAATGGGAAACGTCCCACATCGAAAACCTACAAAAATAAAAATATAACTTGTGCGATTTCACTTTTAATTACATCGAATCCTTAACGCCACACTTGCTAGACTAGTAAGTAAGTGGTTAAATTATGATACTATTGACCCATTTAGCACAGGCCACCCAGTCCCTAAAACCCTGACACTAAGCCTCATCGCAAAAATACTATTCGAGGGTGATACTGGACTCCCTGGGTTGAGCATAGGGAAGGAAAACCAATGATGTCAAGACGGGGACTGCAAATTCAGTCTCTGATAGCTCGAGTCCACCGTGCTACCATGCACCTTCCGATGGCGAGGCATCGGACTCAGCTCCAAAGTATCCGACAAGTCCTTGTACATAACAGAAAATGGTGAGCTAATTTCAGGTGAAGAAGAATGGACATGATTTGGTACAGAAGACACACGGATATCGATCGGCGGAGGTGCTACGCTCTGGAGAGACCGAGTCTCCATAAACTCCGGCGCGCAGGTGAGGCGCTGGACAACCTTCCTGAAGTTAATGGGGTCAACTTTGTAGATTGTTGGCGGGGTTGGTGGGAGTGGTGCAACCGCAGGCTTCTTCCATGGCTTCGACGAAGATTTTTGAACCGAGTGGAGTGATGACTGGTGATGGGGAAGCTGCTTTGAGTTTGAAGTTGAACCCTTTGTTGGTTGGATGGTTTGGGACAAGTACTTGGTGGTGGAGGAGGCTGAAGAGGAAGAGGAATAAGATCCCAATGGTTCCATTGGGAGTGGAAGTTTGAAACTTCTAGGGTTTTGAGGACTTAAAAGTGAGAGATTGTTTCTGGGATTTGGTTTTCTTTGTGTTATGAAGATATTAGAAGCACTATATATAGATTGGAAATGAGCAACGAAAGGCAACGAGTGAAGCTGCCGGAGAAAGGGAAGATGGATAAGAAGAAGAAGCACAGAATTTCAATCACGTTTTTCATCTTGAGCCGTCAGCTGTGACGACTGTATAATGTACAAGTTCGCAATGTGGTCAAACCAAAAGCTGCCAGGAGAAAAGAAAACGACTAACAGAGATTTGAAATATAATGTTTAAACACACGTTAATGACATCAAGCGCCTGTAGCTCAGTGGATAGAGCGTCTGTTTCCTAAGCAGAAGGTCATAGGTTCGACCCCTATCTGGCGCGTTTATGATTTTTTTTTTTGCCATTTTCACTATTGGAGTCTCACCTATCTAGTTGGAGGAGGTTGTCAGCCAGTGCAATACTCAGTTTTGGCGCCCCTTTCATGAACTTTAATCTGAGAATTAAACCACTCCCAAGCATCTCCATATTCCATCTATTCATTTTACATCTCCAATTCTCTTTTTTGAATCACATAATTGCTACTTATTCTCCATTACTCTTTAGACCTACTGCAACCCTTGGAGAAAAACTCAAATTTTAGGTTCTAAACCTACTCCAACTTGCTCAAACCATTGAGTCAAATATGAGTTTTAACCCAAAAATCATTTTTGAGACAAATTTAGACCAGAATCCTTGCTGAGTTAGTGGGATGGCCCACCAAATATGTAGGGGTGGTTTGGTATGAGATCCCAAACCGAAAATGGGACTCAGAATCCTTGCAAACCCATTCTGACTGAAATTTCGATATTCCTAATTTTCAGGATTTCCGAAATATTTTCGATATTCTCGAATTGCATACAAATTGAAATACCAATCATTCATACAAAGTCAAATTAGCATGCAACAAAAATAAAATAAGTAACAAACCCAAAAGAAAAAAAAAGTTACAAACCTAATATGTTTGAAAACTAACAATACAATTTTTTGATTTCATGTTGAAGAAATAGACACATTTGGTTGAGAAGCAGCATTGCAAGGTGAATGTGTGTGAGAGGTTTGTACTGGCAGATGTGGCGATAAAAGCGCTATGGTTACTCCCTGTAAATCAAATGGCAGGGTTAAAATTCTAGAAATCCCAGAGTTGGATGACAGCGTTGAACAAATGGAGCAAAGGGCTATGGTTACTACCTGTAGACCACACCAATTATATTGCTACTAGTAGTTAGCAACAATTCAAATGTATAATAATATATATAATTTATTTTCAATTCGGTATGGGATTACCAAAACATTGAGGAGACAATATCGATTCCCGTGCCGAAATTTCAGGTCGGTTCAGTATATCATCCTGAAAATTTCAAAAATTTTGGTTTTGGACTTTTTTGGTTTGGTTCAGGATTTTGGGAACTTTTTCCAACCCTACATATATGTGTAATTTTTTTTTAATTTTATATTCATAAATTCATTAAATCCAAATGCTAAAATCTAATATGATCAAATCTTACGGTCCAAATTTAAATACAAAGACGAAAATAATTAAAAAAAAAATAATTCATAGAGTTCCACGAGTTTCATGATGTCGGTCTAGTGATTTTTCAATATTTATCAGAATCTAAATATTCTTAGGTTCGATTCTTGCCAATAACGAATTTGAACCACATTATTGCTAGCTCATTGTGAGGTTAAGTTCATCTCTCCCTTTTAGTGTAGATATAGATAATATCGTTTGTTCATTTTAAGACCATTTTATTCTAAAATTTGGAAATCATTTACAAAATATGTCTTGAAATTTAATTTTCACATATTATACCACATAATTTTTTAATTTTATCAATTTTATCAATTTAACCCGTCCGTCAATTTTACCGAGGCCGCATTGACTTGGGCGGCGAGTCACATGTTCGTTGAGGCGCGTAGGCCTACGTTACCCCGAACAAGGCTCCCCCCACTCTGACCTCCATTTACCAAAAGACCAGAATACAAAAACCAATGGACATGTCAACCACCATTTCCACGCCTTCGTCTTCCTCTTAAGCTCTCGAACCAACCCTCTTAACCTCCAACCCACAATAATTATTACTAATATTATTTAATATATATTCAAATTAAATACTTATTCTAATTTGATACTCCTTTGTTGTTAGTTTCCTTTGTTGTTGCTTAAGAATAATTAAGAAGTCAATTAGTCGTTGTGCTTTCACTTTCTCCATTTGATGGGCTGGTAACTTCCTCCAATCCTTGACTCCAATTGAAGCAAAACCCCCCTCTCTTAAGCTGTATACTCCAATGGGTTTCATGTTTTTCTCTTCGTTTTTTCGATTTCTTTCCCAACACAGAGACTTGGCGGTGGCGGTGGAAATTCGGAGTTGAATTTCGGGGATGGGATTTATGGGGTTTGGTTCGGGGGTCGTGAGGAATTTGGGGTGTTTGTGGTCTCGGCGGAGCAAGCTGTACTGGGTTGTATTCTGGGTTTGGGTTGCTTTTGTGCTTTTGCCGCCGGTGGCCGGTCTTCGACCCTTGCGGGAACGAGCTCGATCATGGGGCGATGAGGTTGGTAGTCGAAATTTCGGGTTTTTTTTTTCTTTCTATGCTTAGTTTTGTTGCATTTGGTTGTTTGTGATTGAATTTTATGACGTTTTTAGGGTAAAGGTTGTGAATTTCGGTTGGAAATGTGAATTTGATCTGCCAAGTGCTATTTGTGTTTGTGTGTATGTAAATATTTATCCTAGCTATATTAACTCATGGGAAGGATGTAGATGCGATGATAAATGTAAAATCGAAGTTCATGTTTCTAGAGATAGGTTAATGGAGAGCTCAATATTGGTCAATATTGGTGTTATACTTGCTAGAAAACTTAAACATTCATGTTGTGAACCTTTGTTATGAACCCAGCTGCTTCAAAAAGTCATGGTTCGTAGTTAATTTAGTTGTAGATACTGAGTTCTGCAGCCCATCATTATTTTTAGTTCCGAGTTAGTTTAGTTAGAGAACCGCAATAGTGGTGTTTCACTTGGAATGTTGATATGATCACTTAAACTATATGAGCAATGACTTACATGTCCCGCAATATTTCTGTCTGCTTGTTATTTCCTTGGCTGTGCCCATTTTATGGGCTGCATTAAGTGCATCTGTATGTGGTGGCTTATAACTTAGATAAAAGAACACTTATCCCCGCAACACGGCAAGAGTTTGACTCTCGCCATACCCCTCCCCAAATAAGAGTAAAACGTCGTTTGCTGTTAACCAGTAAATTTTTTCAATTACATGGCATTGATATAATTTGTTTGACATATCCATATACTTTTTATGAGGAAGTAGGTTTATGACCAAAATTTGTTTTGGAATGGTATGAAATTGAACAAACCAACCTTTTAAATTCCTCAATTTTCTTTTTGCAGTGGCTATTTGTAAAAAAAGATGAAATTGATTTGGGACCATTTTCTACATGGAATATAACAGGAACGTACAGAGGTTTGTAGCTTATCATACTTTTGAATAATGTTAGTTATTGCCGCTATTACTTGTTCAAAGTTTGTTCATTGCTTACTGGATCATAAGATATTCTTATAGTTCTCATTAGAATTTTGTATCATGAAGCTTATTGCTGAAGTAATTGGGTTAGAAGCAGAAGTTGCAAAATATATATTCTTTATCTTAACAATGCTATTTTTCTTAATTCAAGAAACATAATTCATTAAACAAGAACAGGACAATACAGGGAAAATGTTTTCCCACAAATATATGTAGAATAAACTAGGCTGACTAGCTAAACAAACCAACAAAGACTGCTAATCTATGTAGAATATACTAGGCTTACTAGCTAAACAAACCAACAAAGACTGCGTAGCTCAGCTAAGGAGATGTCAGTAGACCAACAAAACCTAGTGTACAGCAGTAGAATTCCAATCATACAATACAGCCTGAAAACGAACTCTATCCCAATGGATGATGACTGGCATAAGCCTCTGGTTTGTATTCAAACATTCTGAAGATACAGACGTCCAAAGGGAACCCAAAGACATATTCCATACAACATAGTCTCATTAGATACAGTCTAAGATTATGAATTATCTAAATAATTAACAGCAACGAATCTTTTGAAATGCATGAATCCTTTCTTTCTGTCTTCTCCGGCATGAATCAATGTTTTCCGCATTGTCCACATGATATTCAAGAACCTTACTGTAAACATTAATGGATAAAACTAAGCCTGTAAAATGCTTTCTTGACCTGCTTAGACATAATATATTTACATGTGAGTTGCAGGGATTTGGAAGTTTCCTGATTCAACAAATAGCTCTTCCAGATTTCCGGATTTTAGGAATTCCCATGGCAACAGTATCATTGAATTGGTTAGCATGCCGACAAAAATAACTGGCGTACATTATGTGCAGGTGAGCAGTTTGAACCCGTAATGACTATCATATCAAAGTAAGGTCTGCATCTGTATGTATACCTTAATTCATAACATATAAAGAGGGTTTATCGAGAACGAGGACCGCAATTATGCATGATATCAGTAAGACAAATGGCACGTCCAATATATATATTTGTTAATGAATATGCATATCTATACATACAGGTGGTGGGTGGGCGAGTTTTGTCTAATGTGACTGAATTTAGTTATGTATAGATGTTAGATGGGTGGTTTCCATGCACACAAATGGCATAAACCTAGGAGGCCTTCGCCAGGACAGGCCAATGTGGCAATGCCGGATTCTTTATATCATGATAAATTCCTCTTGTGAGATATGTTCTTCATGGATTAGCGATCAAATATTTTCCCTCTAGCGTTAGAGGCTTGATTTAGCACTTTATCTTTTCTTGTTAGCTTGAGGGCCTGCTTCAGATTGCATTACGAGTTAATAGATATTTTGAAGCTCACAAGTGTTAAATTTAGAATCTTGTATACAGTTCCTGCTGCACCTGCTTCAGTTTCTCCATATCACATTGGGGTGCATGTGCACTTGTATGATATCCTTGTGATGGGCTCTGATCATCTTTAAAATGTCATATATGAAATGAGCAGCCAAAAGGCTCAAATATGCTGTCTTCTCATGGCCTACATAACTATAGAACTATTTCTTTCAATTGTTTTAGTGTTAACTTTTCAAGTTATTATCGTCCTTTTTAAAATAACAGTCTACTTCTTCATTTGGCTGACAATAGGGGGTAATTATTTTCCATGATGTGTTTGACAATGAACACAATGTTGGTGGTGTTCAAATCAGGGTGGAGGGTGTATTTATATGGCCGTTTAGACAACTTCGAATGGTAGCTAACAGGTAATTTTTCCTGGTTCAGTTATTGAAAGCTTTTCGTCCATTTCATTGATTAATTGTTTACACCCGCTTGCATTTAATATCTTCTGTTATGGATATGTGCTCTTTCTCTTTAAGGAAAACAAAATATGTGCTCTTATCATTTTGCAGTGGAAAAGAGGGAGAGTCAAGCCAAGCAGAAGAATATTTATTGTCAAATCCGTATCATATGGTAATTTTTTGTTCAATTCATTGTTATGAAGCCTTATAACTCTGCTTTCTGTAATCGTATGCATTATCCCTTGGTTTTTGCTTAGTGCTGCTAGTCATGTTGATTTTTGTAATCTGGAGTGCTAAAAATATATGAAAGATGTTAGTACTTGTAATAGTCATTAATTTAGAAAGTGAAATGCAATTACAGAGGTTTCAAGTACTCACACGTTACATGTTACCTTTGCAACAGCTTGGAGTTTTCTCTTCCCAGGTTTTCCAAGAATCTCCTAGAGATAAGATATGGAGGAAAAAACATTGTAATTTCTCATACTTCACTATGAATTATTTTCATATTGCTTTTATCATGTTATGATAATTTTATTTTGCTCATACTGCAGCTCCAATCTATGAAATGGAGAAACACTGTAATATAGAAATCGCGGGCCAAGTTTCACGTGTCTCATCCGCCCATAATGGTATTTGAGTTTTCTCAGCGTATGGATTCTTTCTTTCCTTTTAATTGCTGCCTCACCATCCCTTTTCTTGGAAACAACAGAATCTCTAATCTTTTTTTTTTGACAGAATCTCTAAACTTAGTTTCACATTTCTTGCCGACAGTTTTCCTGATTAGATACAATTCAGAAGCACTTTTAATTGTTAGTCTATGATTTTCACATAAGTTGACATAATGCTCATGTAATGTACCATCTTCATCATGTAATTCTTGCCCATGTCATGATTCGTTTCTTTCATATAATCTTTTATTTTCTTTAGTACTGAACGTGCTCATAGCATCTTTAGTTTTTAATTGTGCCTACTTTTTGTTAGTTTTTACTGAATAAATAGATAAACTTAATGAATGGAGGGGCTTGTGCATGTGGGAGGTCAAAACCTTTTGGTCTAGGTTGTGAATGGACATAATTATTTGTTTGTTTGTTTGTTTCTAAAGTTCAAGACTCATTCAAATTTCTACAAATCTTTATTAGATGGAGATCGTGATCGATACCATATAGAATCGTTGATGGAGAGTCCTTCAGTGGATGATGATGGAGATTGCTTCTCTCCCTTGATATTAAATGCTACTTCTGTCAATGTGGAGGTGTACTACAACAAAGCAGTGAACTATACTTTGATGGTCACCTTTGTATCCTTTATTTATCATTGTATTTCAGGTTAATTTCAATGTTTTATGCCATATTTGTGTAGGCATATTCCTTAACGTATTTCCTCAGGTCTCTTTTCTCCAAGTTCTTCTCTTAATTCGGCAAATGGAACATAGCAACACTCATTCAGTAAGAACTTTTGTCTGAACATACAAAAAAAAAATAGGGATTTTAACAATACATGGCGTTTGTATTTACAAGTGCACTTTTCAGGGGGCTGCCAAAGTTTCGATTCTAATGATTGGCCAACAGGCTATCATGGATGCTTATCTCTGCCTTCTACATTTGACTGCAGGAATACTTGTTGGTAAGTGTGGTTGAGATTCACTACCTGCTTGTTGTAAATGTTTCCAATCTTAAGAGTGTTAGTATACTAGCAAACACATGCTCTGAAGCAGTTGTGATTAATTATAGTCACCACAAGTGATCAGGAAGTATTGGGGTTAAGATTACAATGAGCAACTCTCGTGTCTTTTGATATGGCACAAAACCGAGCACAATGGCATTCCAAGATTCATATAGCCGACCCCACTTAGTGGGATAAGGCTTTGTTGTTGTTGTAAAGCTGCAAATAGAGATAAATGCTCTTATTTAAGATAAGAAACTGATTGCAACTACTTTGAATATTGTTTTCACGAACTTATAGCAGCTTTTTGGAACATAGATTTCTGAAGAAAATAAAACCTGGTGGGCTTTTCAAAAATGTCACTGAAAAGTACATGCTTCCACATAAGAAATCTTTTTCTCAAGACCCCAAATGGAGTTTGTTACAGACTGATACACGCGTATCGTCTGTTATTTTTATAGATTACATGTCCTATTTTTGAGCATCTTTCTTCACATGCTTAATATTATTGTGCCCATGTCCTCTATAATTACCTCATTTGTTTATCACATGTTAGTTTTTGCTTATTAACAGTACTTTTAGGCATTAACCTCTTGTTTCTCCTTATTAACTACATATTTTAACATTGTTTCTTGTTCATACAGAATCCTTGTTTAATGCTTTTGCGACTGCCGCTTTTTTCAAGTTTGTTGTCTTCTCAATATTTGAGATGAGATATCTTCTTGCTATATGGAAAGCTAGTAGGCCTACAAATAGCGGGGAAGGTTGGGAGACTATGAGGCGTGAGCTTTCAGTTCTATATAGCCGTTTCTGTAAGTACTAATTTGGAATATATGTTTCTTTGTTTGCATGTGGAATGCCATTTCATCAACTTTTGATTTTAAAGCCCATTTGGTAAGTTATTTGTTTTACCCAGTGCAATAAGGTAGAAAAGTTGCATCCAAAAAAGACTGGAGGATAATTTGGGGAGGGTTGTCACCAGTTCTCTTGTTGTTTCAAGAAATATGTAATTTGGTAGAACTTGATTAGTTCTGAAAATAGAACTTGATTAGTTTAATGGAAAGAAACAATTAAGCAGCATAGACAATGAGTGGGATGACTTTGTAGACCTATGAACAGCCCCTTAAATCCAATGTATCTGATACAGAATAATATATTAGGAATATTTTTATTTATTTTTCTCTATTGTTGAATTTCATAATTGTTATGGAATTAAGATTACTTTCCAATTCTAGTAGATTTAGGATTCTTCATGTTCGTTGTACGATTAGATTATTATGAACAGGTGTTTTGTGATTTAATATTGAGACACTTGATTGATGAATGAAATCATCTCCTTGAGTTGTCTCTTGCCTCTGTCTTCTAAACCTAGTCTTCCCTTCTGTTCTAGATCTCTCCTCGACCTATCTGTTTCTTCTCTGTCTTCGAATTCTAAAATTCTCCTAATTCTCTTAGCTTGAGCTCTAATTCTAGTTCTTCTAGAATCCCTTCCAAACCCTAAATTCTAGTACTTGTTCATCATTAATTGACTTTGATACCAATTGATGTAGCACAAGCAACCAGAAATCAGGGTTTGGATCTAAAAAACCAAAAGAGATAGGTCAAGGAGAATCTAGAAGCACATCATTAGAACAGAACTCTAGAAAAGAAGATACGCATGGAGAAAATTTGTTTAATCAATTATTTAAGTCTCCCAACATTGAATTACAATGCACCTATTTATAATAACCTAATCCTACAACAAAAACAAAAACAAAAAAAATCCTAAATGTACTAGAAATAGGAAAGTAATCGTAATTCCATAACACCAGAAAATTAAATCATATAGGAAAATAATTAAGAAATTATGTTCTTTCTTTTGCAACCTATGATGTGTGCTCTTTGATTTCCCTCTTAGGTTTATACTGTTGACTGAAAATATTCTAGCTTATGAGTCTTTGTTTCAAATTATAGGCTTTATCTAACTGTATACTTATTTGCAGATGGGATTCTTTTGGGAGGCATTCTGCTCATGTATGAGTTCCATAACTTCCTGAGACCTATTCTTCTCCTTATGTACTCCTTTTGGATACCTCAAATAATCACCAATGTCATTCGTGATTCAAGAAAACCTTTGCATCCTCATTACATCTTGGGCATGACTGTTACGCGGCTTGCAATCCCATTATACATATTTGGTTGCCCTGACAATTTCATGCGCATTGAGCCTGACAAGAGTTGGTGTATTTGTTTGGGTGTATTTATTGGACTGCAAGCATCCATTCTTCTTCTTCAGCACTATCTTGGCTCGCGGTGGTTCATTCCTCGTCAGGTTCGATCTAACTCTGGTCATTTATATCTTCCTGGGAATTCTTTTCCTTGACACTTGGCTTTTGACGCACAATGGCACACAAACAACCTCGCATCAAGACAGCCATCGTTGCTGTATTATGAAGGAATGTTAATTATACGGGTAACTTCTTGTGGAATTTCCCCCAAGCAAGGAGCAGGTTTATTCGATTGGAATATAATACAAATTGCTTCTTTCAATCGCACAGCAACTAATGTCTTTTCATATAGAATACTAATATTATGATCACATAAAAAAGATTGTAACTAAATGCTTTTTAAATTCCCATCTTGAAGGTCTGTAAAACAATATCGTGCTTCACACCCCAATTTTGTGTTAAATTTGAGCTCCTTTCTTTATTTTCAAAATAATGTAGTTTATGTGCAGCTAGCAGAACAAGGGTTTTTTTTTTTTTTTTTTTTTTTTTGGGTGATGTGGAAGTGTAATGATATTTATATCTAATATCTGTTTGATGGGTTGCAGATTCTACCTGAAAAATATAGCTACTGTAGAAGGTTTGATCAGAATACGAATCGCACCACAGATTGTGTCATTTGCATGACCGCAGTTGATCTCACACAACGTTCAAACGATTGCATGGTACTGTGATGGCATGTTTTATATTGTAATATAAGTACCCAAACTTAGGTGCTTGATTTAACGTTCTATTTCCTTTGCAGGTGACACCATGTGATCATTGCTTTCACTCGGGTTGTTTACAAAGGTGGATGGATATAAAGATGGAGTGCCCAACTTGTCGGCGTCCACTGCCACCAGCCTGATCCTTCCAGTCTGTCTATATCATGTATAGGATCAACTGACATCGCCCAACACCCTAATTTTGGTAAAGTCGTTGATGCAAGCAATTTAGTAGAAATATTCCGAGTTTTGTTTGCTCTGACGTTTTCTTTTTTGGATTTATTCTTCGCACACTAATAATTGCTTGGATTTTCCCATGAGCTTCATCAATAACCAGTTAGGCGAAATTTTAATAAATCCAACATTGAAGACATGTCAGTTTAAAATTTGATTTCGATGAATCATATTTCAGTTCAACTCATTCTCTTTCCTCGAATATTATACATCGGTTTTCTGACTTTAGCAAAACTTATTCACTCGTGTTCTCTTGTTTTGGCTTCTCACTATCTATTTCCTTCCGCCAGTTTCGAAATAAGATGTAAAATCTGTTATTCTGTATTCCGTTTCAGGTTGAGCGCACCTTCCGTAGGAAGAAGGATGAGATACAGCATATAATCAATCAGTTTCCATTTCCAAAATGTAACAGATTCTGCATTAGTTGTTACTTGAGCCAACAATTTTTAATTTTTAACTTTTGCTTTGTTTGGTTTTGTTGTATAATGTATATGTAGGAAGCAATTCTTTTGGTGCAAATTCTTGCCAATTCCATCAATTGTTGTATAATGTGTAATGTGTATGTAGTAAACAATTGTTGTAGGATCTTGTAGACTTGCAATAACGAATTCTATTGGAGAATAAAGTTTCACGTCGGAAATGTAACAAAATAATATGCAGCTTATATGTGAGGGTTTCACTCTTAATATCACCAAGCTCTTATATGGAACTCTACACTTAGTGATATGTAGTTAAGTTGGGACAATGTTGGTAGTGAATCGTGTCGGGTTTTGTCAAATCCTTCTTTTGAACTTGAACCACACGAACCAAGTAACTAGCTACTCTCGTGTATTTCCCACTCGTAGTTCGGAAGGCTGGCTATTAGAGTTGCTCTTGCATAAAGCGTTTTGCCCAAAAATTCCTTAGACTGGCGTTTGAGAGAATGTGTTTGGTGTTTCGGTAAAGACCATGAAGTGTCCCAACACACGAAGGTTGGGTCTAATCTCCCTTGAGGTTCAGCTTGCCTCTGGTCACAAAGTGCTCTTAACTGATTTCGAACTCCTACTGGAAAGGTACAAGGGAATCTGTCCGAATGGGTTTGCTTTTAATATCAACTCTTCAACGTCATATCGTATAGGCTTTTTCACCAAAATAGTCCCTAAGATTTGCATAACTCCTCATTTTGGTCCCTAAGATTTGAAATCGGTAGAATTGGTCCCTGAGTTTGTCCACCATCAATTATTTTGGTCATTCCATGAAAAATCTCCATTAAATATAGATAAAATGACAAAAATGCCCTCATTTTTTGTCAAATCATTTTGACATGTTGTTTATTAAATTGAGGGTAGTTTTGTCATTTTAATCTTTTTTTAAAAAAAAAAACAAATGAAATTATCCACACTAAGAGGGAGGGGATGAGCTTAGCCTCACAATAAGTTAGCAATAATATAGTTCAAATTCGCCCTTGGCGACAATCGAACCTAAGACCTCTCACTTACAAGTGAAGTGAAATACCACCAAACCATAGTATTAAATGGCTTGTCATTTTAATCTTTATTTAACATAACTATTCACAGAAGGACCAAAATGATTGATGGTGAACAATCTCAGGGACCACTTGTATCAAGGACCAAAGTGAGAATTTATGCAAATTGTAGGGACTATTTTGGCTAAAAAGTCGATTGTATATGTAATATACTAATATATAAAGGAAGCATGCCAAAACGGTAAAGCTTTCACTATCTCAAAAATACCCCTTCTCAATTAGAATTCTAAAATAAATAATTTACTTTCAAAAAAATTCAAACTAAATAAAAATAAAAAGTAAAATATAAAAAAAAATTGTCACATCTTGTAAAATCGACGGTACGTGTGCAATGTAATAAATGAAATAAGACACAATATTTACGAGGTTCATCTACCGTCAGTGTGACTGAAGTACGTCCTCGGGGCAGCAGTGGTGCTTTCATTTATAATCTTGAATAATAGGAGTACAAAGATAACTCTCTCTATTCTCTCATCTCTTCTTCCTCTCTTTACATTCCTTCATAATTTCCTCTCTTCTCTTTCTCTACCTTCATCTTTCTTTCTTCCATATGTCTTTCTTCTTTCTTCATTTGCTCCTTTGTTTTTATAGGCAAATCTTGAGTGTTAGACAAAGTTGTGGTGGGATGAGTTGTAGTGGGGTGAGTTGTAGATGGGATAAGTGGCCATCCACATTAAATTTCATTTATGAATTACAACACTCTCCCTTGGATGACCACAAGTCTTCGATTGACTCGTTAAAATCTTGATCTGTTTTGGATGCTCCCCCTGATGAGTATCTCCCCCTGATTTCAAATTCTTTAGGCTGATGCGTGTCAATGCAATACTTGAACTTTTGTGGGCTCGTCGTTTATTCTTCTGTTGCAGTCTCTTGCATAACAGATGTGGTGCACAACTTTTGCCTTTGAATGGTTTTTCAAAACCTCGCTTCTTAGCGACTTATCCATGCTTGGCATCTTCAGTGTAAAGAGCCAACATTATATCAACTGTTCTGAGGTATTTGCAAAGGAAATCTGAGACCTAACAATAGTTGAAGATGACTATTTGAGAGCAATGCTCGGTAAGCAATTAGGGAAAGGTCCCAGTCAGTCGGTTCTTGATTAGAAGTTTGATTTCAGGTTCCGACTGATTTCTTTCTTTCTCCTTATCTTGCAGGTAAGAACAATGACAAAGAAAAGGATAAGGAAAAACATGATATGAGATACTTTTGCTTTCGACCCTGATGATATGAGATATTGTGACTTGGTTGAAGAGGTATTTTCGGAAAGGAAGAAAACTGAGTATTTCAAGATGCTCCATTGAAAATGCTCTCAGAGAGGATGAAGAGTTAGGCATTCTTGCAGGTCTGCCTTGCCATGGTGGATGGAGGTTGACATATATAAGGATTTCTCAGTAGCAAGTAGCGGTGCTGCCTTTACGCTTGTCAACAACAGTGGTGTAATTGGAACTGTAAAATTCACACGTTTCAACTTTGTCAGAGATCTTTGACAAAGTTTTTCGTGTTGTCCGAAAAGCTGAGATTACGACTAAAAAGTGTCAACGAACTTTATTCAGGAAAATCTGGCTTTTGAAATTCGAAGAGTGGTGCCTCTTCGATTTTTGAACAAGTGGTCCTATTGCCTCTTCTTTTATAGAGGCATCAATTATGTTCAAAATGCACGCTCGAAAAGTTGCTGCCTATAAAAATTTCTCCTTTTTGCATTTTTGAGATTTCAATTTATCTGACCTTATTTTCGTTCATCATTTCTGAAAATGGCTTGCCCATCTGATTGTCGTTTCAATTTGAATATTGTGGAAGATGCAATCATGTCTCCTCAAGACAATATATGGCACCCATCCATTTTATGCGTTAATGGTTCTCTTACGGTTGGGGACTTTGTGATGAAAAATGACGTAATTGCTACATTGGTAGCTAGGAATCTTTTCACTCCCAAGAATAACATGATACTTTCAAAATGGTCCGATGAATTGGATGTTCAAGACTTTATGGCTTTCAGTGTTTAGTGTGCGAGCTATGTATCCAATATGGGCCAACGTCTACTTGCTCGAACTCGCCAAGTAGAATCATTAATGGCTGAGGTGGCAAGTCTTAAACAAGAGATCAGAGGGCTCAAGCACAAAAATAAAGAGTTGCACATGCTTTCAAATAATTACTCAATGAGCATGAAAAGAAAGCTTGACCAGTTGCAGGAATCCGAAAATCGAATTCAAAGTGACCATCAGAGGTTTGTGGCTTTATTCCAAAGGCACCAATTACCTTCATCGTCTCGAGTTTTACCAAGTATTGAGGCTCCAAATAATCAACCCCCGTTGCATCTTCCTTCTGGAGTTCCGCCAAGTACTGAGTCGTCACATAATCAATCTTCAGTGCCTCCCCATTCTGGGGTTCTGCCAAGTACTTGAGGCTTCACATGATCTGTCTCTAGTGTTTCCTTCTTCTAGGGTTCTGCCAAGTACTGTATGTATAAAAATTTCCTCCTTTATGCCTGAAAACTTTTATTCCATCTTGTTAGATATAGAAACTCATGGAAAGCTTTTGGTTCCATAATCAATAAATAAATTAGGCAACGATGAAATATTCTAGTTACAAGAATATAAATCAATGAACCTATGAAATATTCTAGTTCCAAGAATATAAATCAATGAACCTCTTAACAGATAAGAATAGTGTTGTGCTAAATACAATAAAGCATATACTTCACTAAGATATGATACTTCTGAAACAAATATCAATTTATCTTTTCCCTCACGAAGATAAATGATCATTCTTAGTGTCTAAATATTGGTTAATCATTTGAGTATTCAGCTCATAATCTTCAATCCATATAGCCCTTTAATATCATAAACATCATGGATAAGATTTGTGTTGGCATATTGTTCGATTTATAGATCGAGACAATATTCATTTCAACACTTTATAATCTTTCTAGACTCTTCAAGAGTTCCAATCTCAGGTCATCAACTCTTGCAAGAGATTTTAGTATGTTGCAACAATATCATAATGAAAGTACTCACTAAGGCAAGTTATACTATTCATTGGTATTGAGTACATAATTTATGTTTTGCCCTTTCCAGGGCTTACTTCAAACAATTTGAATCCTTAAGAGATTTTCTACACTTCATGACACATTCTCCTTTGGAATTTATACAGAGCAATTTGCTCCCATGTATACTTGAGGGAATTTACTTATGGAGATAAGATGTGGGCATCTCACAACCCTTCGTATATAATTCTCCATTCATATGAATTCGTTTACAGGAGTATAAGTTCAGGTTTCAATTAGTAACCTTGTGTCATATCATGTGAGTGTATTTCATTGTATTACAAATGCATATATGTAACCTCATTGGTTCAACATCTTTTGGCTATTTGTATTATGTACAAATATATAGTTCCATTTTTCCACGTTCTTACAAAATTGTAATGAAATTGCCATTCTCCATTTTTGGCCAATAATTTTTCCTTTCGTCGACGAAAAAAAGGGGACTCAATATCAACACAACTCATTGATGAATTTAGTAGCTATTTGTAAAACCAAAATTGCCATCGATTATCATCAATCCGTGATCCCATATTCTCACGTGTATGCGCATGTATAAAAGTTTTTCATTTATTTGGATATCCATTGCCTCTTCAAGTGCATTACATTATCTCTTACATGACAGTCATAGTTTAGAGAATGCAGATCATAACCTCTTCTTGAGCATTATAGAGCTTAGATTTTAATCTTCATTTTCCAGGAGTTGAGTCATTGGGACCTATACGTCTATCGTGCTTGATGCATGAGACATCAACATTCTCATGTCCGCGGATTGTCCTTTTGGGATGTGTATCCATGCGGCGACTGTCATGCTTCCGACATGCAACAATTATTCTTCAGGAATGCAATAGTTCAATAGTGCCATATTCTTCTTCTTTCGAATGACTGAATCTTTTGAGTATGAGGGTCAGCCACGCTTAGGCGTGCAACGGATAAATCATTTGCTGCCACATTATTTTGTCCAACATGGACATTAATTGTTGCAAGCACATTTACAGCTAGTATACGTGATTTTATCACTTTTGTTGCATCATTAAATGCATTTGGCATTTGATTGGCAATACTTTGAAGATGAACAATTATTCTCACTTCATTTTCACATTGATTTCTTCATGAATCAAAATAAGACAAAGTGGGTACATTCCACGATAATTCTCGTTGTTCTTCTAGATGGTGAATCAAATCCATCATAAATTCCCAGTTTACGTTGATGCCTCATTTTAGTACGTTGTGGCAGTGCAATAGGCTCATAAATAACACAACCAAAAACTCGTAAATGTATAATGTTTGGTTGGTGCACAAACACGAGTTGTACTAAGAAGTATTGATGGTTGGTAACAGGTCTCAATCGAACTAATAATGCATCATGTAATGGCATGTCCCATGTAGAAATTGACAATTTTGTTTTCATGAGCAGAGCTCGTGTAATCAATTTCATCTGCTTAATAAATGCTTTTGGTAAACCATTTTGAGTATGGACATGAGGAACATGGTGTTCAACATCAATGCCCAGTGACATGCAATAATCTTCAAAAATTTGAGATGTAAACTCTTGCAAATATACATGGATTATATCATCATTTACATGAATCAAGGAACTTCTGGTCCTTATTTAATAGTATGTGGACTGAGACTCTTATGACCTTTATTACAATTAAGTTGTGGCACTTCGACACTTCAACTTACGGTACTCATCAAGGAACTTCTTGTCTGATCATGAGGATTAAGGGACTTCATGCCCGATCTTTTTATATGATGATGATTAAGGAAATTCATGTCCGATTTTTTACATGTTGGAACTTTGGGTCCAATCATTTTATATGATGAGGATCAATAAACTGCAGGTTTTGATATGATCAAGGAACTTCGGGTCCTGTATATACTCATCGTAACAAAAAGAAGTACAATAAATAAATTAAAGCAATAGACGGTAATTTCAGCCATGGTAAATAAAACTTGTGACAAGGGCTTTAATTCAGCACTATTCACATAAATGAATCAAAACTTAAAGCAAAGAGACGGTAATTCCAGCTATGGTAAATAAATTGCTTTTAAGTAAATAAAACTTATGAAAGGGTTTTAAACTAGCACCATTCACATAAATAAAGCAATAATAGAAAAGGGTGATGATTAAGTTTCCATCATTTCTTCTTTCTTTTCTTTTTCTTTGTATGCCACTTCCTTTTGTTTCATCCCTTTTATTTTATTTTTTATTATTATTTTTTATTTACACAACTCTAAGTCCTTTTAGTTACTCAGGAAGTAATAGTAACAACAAGTCTCAATTGGTGTTCCTCCTCCAGTGAGTTTCAAAAGAGTCGAAACGGTTTCCATAAGTTTTGGAGTTAAGAGTAGTGCCTGCAACTTATGAGAAGATCAAACCGTTACATTTGGCTCAACTTTTAATATGATATGGATAAGAGGATACCGAATAACTTTCGTGAAGAAACAGTTTCGATATGAGCTATCGAAAATAGATTTTTGGTACTCATAAGGTGGTTGTCCAGTTTTTTTGGAAAATTGGAAACTGGGTTGGTGTTTCATACATCTGCGACGATCGCACCATTGAAATTTTTTGAAAATTTGATATGTTATAGGTACTGGGCGACATACAACTTTTAAGAAGAAAGTATTTCAATTTGAGGTCAGCAAGTTGGAGTTCAGAGCCTATTTACATGGCTGTCAGATTTTCTAAGGATTTTGAGTCTGTACCATTTTGCTTCTGCAAAGCATAATATACAGTCATACAACTAGATATATAGTTGCTTCAAGAAAATCAGTAGTATAGAGATTTGAAGATGAAATGAAAAGATTTTTTTTTATGTGTGAGATTTTAGCTGACAGAGGTGATAGGTAGGTAGGCTTCACCGGATTTATGGTGTTGTGTTTTCCACTAACACGAGAGCTCCTCATGCTGATAACGTGTTGTAAAATTGACGGTACGCGTGCAGTGGAATAAATGAAATAAGACACAATATTTACGAGGTTTCTCTACAATCAGTGTGACTAGAGTACGTCCTCGGGGCAGCAGCTTTCATTCATAATCTGGAATAATAGGAGTACAAAGATAACTCTCTCTACTCTCTCATCTCTTCTTCCTCTCTTTACATTCCTCCATAATTTCCTCTATTCTCGTTCTCTACATTCATCTTTCTTTTTTCCATATGTCTTTCGTCTTTCTTCATTTGCTCCTTTGTTTTTATAAGCAAAGCTTGAGCGTTAGACAAAGTTGTAGTAGGATGAGTTGTAGATAGAATGAGTGGTCATCCACATTAAATTTCATTTATGAATTATAACATCACACACATGAGCCTGTGGCAAGAGATTAGTAGAAAACTAAAGGAGAAGGCTCTCTCTTTGCACGTGCAATAGAGAAAACAACAAAATTAGAGAATAAACCAGTAGTAGGGTTCTTGGACTTCTGGTTTGCTCGTTTACAGGGCGCCAAAATGGCCAAGCCGATAATTTAAAGGCAAAATAAGGGTAAAACTGTCATCCCAGATAACCCTAATTGTACCTAGTCTCCTGAAATCGCCCCATTCATATCCTCCTTCATTTCCTAGTTGACCGAGAAGCACTCGGTTGCTCTACGCTCGCTCTCTTCTTCTTTGACCGGCTGTCACTCTCTTCCTCCTCGCCGATCATCTCTCAGGTTATGGTTTTTTCTTTCTCTTCCGCTTTGTTTGGTTCCCGAGAAAATCCTGTTGAGAATTGTGCTCTCTTAATTTTCCCGACTTTTCTCGCCTACCAAACAACTCTTTTCGGATGTTTAAGGGAATGTGTTGACTTGGTGATTGTGGTTAAATTTGGCAGCCGATCTTATCTGGTGGTTGTTTTTGCTGTTATGGTTGTTACCAACTCTAACTTTTGTGTTTGTTATGAAAATGCATGGAATTTCTAACTCTGATCATTAATTAATTTCCTTGTTGTGATCACACTAATATTTTGGTTGCCGAGATGCCCAAACTTTAAAACTTCAAACTTTTTTGGAAATTGCACTTGAGTTCTTAGTTAATTACGTAATCTGGCTCAAATTATTGTAGACTATACCAGTATTTATTAGTTGTCAGGGGCGGATCCATTCATGGACCCAGTGATCTCGGACCAACTGGAAGTTCGAAGAAGCGTCTGTAAGGACCTCCGAGGACCACCCAACGGGGTAGATGGTGGAAGAGGGAAGACCATCATGGCTGGCAGATGCTGCGAAACAAAAGCTTTGAACCAAGAAGAAGACGAAGAGGAACACAGAGAAGATCACAATGGCTATGCTCTTCCTGGACTTGGTTCCAAGTTCCAAGTTCCAAGTTCCAACAAAGAAGAAAAACTCTCTTTCCATTTCTCACATGACCAACTCCCCTTTTTTTTTTAAAAAATTGTTGTCCAATTAGGTTGTGCCACCTAGCATTTTAATTAGTAAAGTGATGGTGTATTACTGAACCAATACTTTTTATACCATATGTTGACACTTTTTTTTTTTTTTTTTTTTTTCTTTAATTCACTATAAATTCATACTATCTTTGAAAAATATTGCGTAAAGTACTACAAACTCATAATCACTTGAATTTTCTTCACGTACCACTAAAATCACTAAAATACTAAAGCAAAATTCTGAAATTTTTGTATGTTATATGTTAAATAATAAACCTAATTAAAATAGTAAACCCAACCCTCTCAGCAAAGTATAGTTTTTTTTTAAGTGTAAATAAACACTTATTTATATGATATTTAATAAATTTACTTAAATCTGCCTAAGCTCCTAGGACCCATCTAGGCTCTAAGCACATGCCTCAGCCCATCGCCTGACTAGCGCCTAGAGTATTAGGACCACCCGATGTTAGAATCTTGGATCTGCGTAGTATTACGCTGCTTTCAGGATACGTAAGTAATTGTAATACACTGCTTTCCGGAGCATTGTTCATAATTTTCAACGACTGACTATTTTATGGAGAAAAAAATAATTCCGTTAGTTAAGCTTGTGTGAAGAATTCAATACGGACATCTCTTGTGGATGTATTCGGCATGCCTGTATTTGAAATCATGTTGTTCTTGTGCAGGTCACTGGCTTGAATTATAATCATGGATGATGGGTCATCGTATCCATCGGTATTTCAGAAAATACATGGGCAGTCTTACCTCATATGTAGGCTTTCCCCCAAGATTCACACAAGAAACCATGGGGTGAATGGTGCTTTTGCCAATGGAGCTTTGCAGAGCCCCCTGCTGCCAACTTTTGACAGCACTGCCCTTGCACAGGTCTCTTCTTTGTCCCCAATTATGGCGCAGGCCCCGGCAGAGAAAGGTGCAGCTGGTTTTGCTATCGATTTTCTCATGGGAGGTGTATCTGCTGCTGTTTCCAAAACTGCTGCTGCTCCTATTGAGCGTGTTAAACTACTGATACAGAATCAGGATGCGATGATCAAGGCTGGTCGACTTTCTGAACCATACAAGGGTATAACTGACTGCTTTGCCCGAACAATTAAGGATGAAGGTGTCCTTTCTCTGTGGAGAGGAAACACTGCCAATGTTATTAGATACTTCCCTACTCAGGTCAATTTTCTTTCACATGAGATCTACGTATCTTTAGTCATCCGACGTTGTCTGTATTACTTCATGCTCCTATATATCTGTGTTGTTGTGGTTCCATTGAGCATTTCCCTTTAATTACCATTCTAAGTTGTTTAAACTTGTGTTTCAGGCCTTAAACTTTGCTTTCAAGGATTACTTCAAGAGGCTTTTCAACTTCAAGAAGAATAAAGATGGCTACTGGAAGTGGTTTGCTGGGAACCTGGCATCAGGTGGTGCTGCTGGTGCTTCATCTCTTCTTTTTGTGTATTCTCTGGACTTTGCAAGAACACGTTTGGCAAATGATGCCAAGGCTGCCAAGAAGGGTGGTGAAAGGCAGTTTAATGGTTTGGTTGATGTTTACAAGAAAACCCTCAAGTCTGATGGCATTGCTGGGTTGTATCGAGGATTCAACGTCTCTTGTGTTGGAATTATCGTGTACCGTGGGCTTTACTTTGGATTGTACGATTCTCTGAAACCTGTGGTTCTAACTGGTGGTCTGCAGGTATGTTAAATCTTTTTATCTTGTTCCCTATAGGGATTTTTTTTGTGCGGAGCTATTTGATAGTTTCGGCTGTGTGATTCCCTTATACTGTTGATGTTTCCCTTGTTTTTCATTATAAATTGTGTGGTAGTAAAGGGACGGTGTTTACATTAGCATTAAAGGCAGTTAGCTGCTTGAATCATTTTCTACATGGCTACTCATGGAGTTGCTTTGACCACTGCCTGTCTTGCCCAAAATGAGGCGGTGAAGGATCAATATGTACTGGGAATTGGCTCCAACGGCTTTTGGACGTTTGGTTAATTCTGTATATGTATGTCTTTCGCAATATCTGTTGGAATTTTGGTTTATTCTGTATATATACGAGGCGGTGAAGTTGCTACTGTTTGGCCTATTTTGCTACGGTATTGGATTTGAATCTGTGCCCCTGAAGCATGTATAGGAAAATAATATATGTAAATCTGTGCTTAGTTCACTGGATATTAACACATCAAAGGCATGTTGATGTTCATTGCTGTTTTTCACATGGTGATTTACAGGATAGCTTCTTTGCTAGCTTCTTGCTGGGATGGGGAATTACAATCGGTGCTGGATTAGCTTCTTACCCTTTGGACACAGTGCGCAGAAGGATGATGATGACCTCAGGAGAAGCTGTGAAATACAGTAGCTCTTTGGATGCATTTAAGCAAATCATCAAAAACGAAGGTGCTAAGTCGCTGTTTAAGGGTGCTGGAGCAAACATATTGCGTGCTGTTGCAGGTGCCGGTGTGCTTGCTGGCTATGACAAGCTGCAAGTCGTACTTCTTGGCAAAAAGTATGGGTCTGGCGGCGGTGGTTAATGATATGCTATGTTGACGAAATCATTAGTTATTGTGTGAGCTCCGACTCTAGTTGAAGAATTTGGATGAACGGAAGTGCTTTTATGTTTCCAAATGTATGTGGATGTGTTATTAGAAAGTAATAGTTACATTTTGGGTGCTTGTTATCAGTTGTTGAGCTCTGAATGGAAGTGCTTTTGCATTTTTAAACGTTCCTTTGTTAAGAATAGATAATAGTTTCTTCTAAATTTCGCGTTCCTTTACGCCTCCTGTTTTGTGGCGAATTTCGTTTCATACTTTTCTAGTTTCATTGTTTGGGTTTAGTTATTTAGGCTGCTGCTCTTGTAGGCGCGATTCTTGGGAATGTATGCCCCGATATATGGTGTTGCATTGTTTTGCGAGGTTGGGCAAGACGCGTGATTAGGCGGCCTGACTTGACCCAAGATTTTCAACTTGCGAAGGGCCTAATGAATTTGTTTTAGGAGAATTGTATCTTACATCGAGCTAGCCAGCCTACTGCCCGGCAGTTGGCAGCGGGGGCAACAACTTTACATCGTTTCAATCAAAAGAATTCTATGATGTTAACAGGTGAATGATCTTTATAGGGTGAATGTTAACAGGTGAATGATCTTTATAGCGGTGAATGTTTAGGTGAATGGCTTTAAATCCTAAACCCCAAGGGCCGATTGATAATGTTTTGGTTTTTGGTTTTCAGATTGGAAAATGCTAGCAAGGATGTATTTTGTAGATCACATGTGAACGACCTCTCTATTATGTGATCTATTTATATTGGTGGTTCTACTTCTATTAAAGAGATGATTCACACGTGGTCCCCAGAATGTTAGTGGGTCCTACTTTTGTTAGGGAGGTGTTTGGAAATTGATACAAGGAATTTGGTGGAAAAGATAAACGAGGAAGAGTGGATAAAAGATGGTGAGAGAGATGTATAAGAAATGTATAAAAAATGATGGACAAAGAAGCTTAAAAACCAAAAACTATTTCAAGTTGTTTTCTCTTTCAAGATTTAGTTTTCATTCGTTTTTTATTTATTTACCTCTCTTTAGTCACCTTTCTTCATCCCTCATTTCTCGTTTATTCTACACATTTTCCATATCTCAAGCACAAAAAATAATCAACAAAATGCTTATCACGAGTACCATTCTCCTAGACCCTATGATTTAAGAGAATTAGGTTCTCTATCTTTCGATCTTAACCTAACGATGGAGGAGAAAGTACCACTACAACAAAAATTAAATGCCCGCCTACTAGTTGGATTAAGACCGAACAGGTGAGTGACCACGATTTTCTTAGGACCATGGAGTCTAGGAGAACCGGATCAAATGGGTCTCAAGTTCCGCAACCCTTGGTTTTTGTGCGAATACTACAAATTCACTGCCTAGCTATAAACAAATTATGGCTGGACAACCTTAACAGATGGCAGGTTTTCTATAATTCAGAGCAGACTCTTAAGATTTAAATGCTTTAACTTGAAGATTTGCTCTCTCTCTCTCTCTCTCTCTCTCCATTTCCAGGCAGACAAACATTCAAGGAAGACAGGGACGTATGATATTCATATCTTGAACTACTTGATGCGGCCGCAATCCGATTGCAACAACATTTCCTTGAGCTTGAAGAAATCCACCCTCTCCAGGTCTTGGGGGTGTTTGAAGCTGTCTTTCTCCAGCACCACTTGAAACAACTCTGAAAGTTACATGGAAGGAAGGAGGAGTTAGGTCCTTAATCCTTATCAATTATTCTACCTACAGCCATTATATTTTATAAAACACCACTTTGTCAAACTGTGTTGCCATCATATTTTCATATGTCAAACACAAAAACATTCATCTTTATCTTTCGGGGCAATTTTAATGGTTAACTGTCGCTGTAACTTGTATGTCGATCCCATGTAACATTTTCTTTCTGTGTTATCATCTTGTCTGAGGAACAGTTCGATCTGTCTACATTGAGTCACATGTACACGAACATGATTAAACACGAGACTAGGATATTATGTCTGCGTGTGCTACTTATTACTTGAATTGAATGGGAGCGGGGAGGGAGAACTCCGAAGGTATATATAAACAGAAGCTCTTTACTACTTCTACAAGTCCTTCTACCATAACGATCTCAAACCAACTCACCAAGGTGTGTGGATAGACTGAAGAATGTCTTCCTTTTCACTTACTTCCATTGCCTGCCATGTATTTTCATTGCTCCTAACTTTCCTTCTAGTTCTATCTTGTCTGTTCAGCAATTTCAGTCTGGCTGCAGCTGCAAAGCGCAGCAGCAGCCACGTCTATGTCTCTCATCACCATCATAGCCACCGCGGGCACCACAACCATCAACATCTTGATTCAGCATCCGACGATTCAAACCCAAGACTCTACCAAGCTTTTCTTGCTCTCCAAGCATGGAAGCACGTAATTTACTCTGATCCATACAACATCACAACCAATTGGGTTGGTCCTTCGGTTTGTAACTACATGGGTGTGTATTGTTCACCAGCTCTTGATGACCCCAAAATCCGAGTTGTTTCTGGCATTGACCTTAACCATAGGGACATTGCCGGATTTCTCCCTGAGGAATTTGGCCTGTTGTCGGATCTTGCACTTATCCATCTAAATAGCAACCGCTTTTGTGGCATCCTCCCTCAAAGTTTGGCCAACCTTACGCTCCTTTTCGAGCTTGATCTTAGTAACAACAGATTTGTAGGCCCTTTCCCCACAGTTGTCCTCTCTCTTCCTACCTTAAACTATCTTGATCTGCGGTACAACGAGTTTGAAGGGCCATTACCTCCAGAACTTTTCAGGAAAAAACTCGATGCCATATTTGTTAATAACAACCGCTTGACCAGTGTAATTCCAGCGTCATTGGGTGGAAGCTCAGCCAGTGTAGTGGTGTTTGCTAATAACAACTTTGGCGGGTGCCTTCCCCCAAGCATAGTCAATTTCGCAGATACGTTAGAGGAACTGTTGTTAATTAACACAAGTTTGTCAGGGTGTCTGCCCCAAGAAGTTGGGTTTCTGTACAAACTGAGGGTGTTGGATGTGAGCTACAACAAGCTTGTTGGTCCTATACCTTACAGCTTGGCGGGGCTATCTCATTTGGAGCAACTAAATTTGGCCCACAATAAGCTGACCGGGATTGTACCTGCTGGAGTTTGCTGTCTGCCAAACTTGGCGAATTTCACATTCTCTTACAACTTTTTCTGTGAGGAAGAGGGGACCTGCCAGAATTTGACATCTAAAGGCATTGCCTTTGATGAACGCCGTAACTGTTTCCCCGAGAAACCTTACCAGAGGACCCAGAAAGAATGTAATGCCATACTCGAGCATCCTGTTGATTGCTTCGAACATCCTTGTGATATTGGAGGTGCATCTGCTTTCGCCCCTAGCATTGCCGCAGTGCCAGCAGCAACACCTCTGTCTTCGCCTCCTAGTGCGGCAGCTCCTACCTATACATGAATTAAATTAGTAATAATCATCGTAAAATTAAGAATGTCAATTGGTCTAGAACCAAGAATAAGGGGACAAGTCCATTTCATACAGTTTGATATTGTAAATTAATACTGGATCATGTAAAAGTTGTTCAATGAAGTTCCGATGGAGTAGAGAAACTTGTATAGTTACTCTGGAAGTTTTCGATGAAACAACCTAACGGTTTCCCTTGGTTTTTGTTTCATTTACTAGATTGTCGCTGCACGGGTTGCTTTAATTAGTCAGTGCTTTATGTAGTTTTCTGCAGCCTTGTTTTTCCTTCTTGTTGCATTTTAGCTTTGGCATTAGGGTTTCGAGTTATTCGTGTCTTTTGTTTCTGTTTGCTTTTACGATTTGTTAGTTTGTTTCCCTGGACAAAATCGTATGGCATTTGCAAAATATTTGGAGACAACTTTTGATTCCATAATCCGGTAAACACATGTACAACAAGCGCATTTCTTTGAGACAACATACATCTCCTGAATCTTCCGACAAAGTTTGGGAGTAAAATTAACAGATGGCTCCCTGAGATGAGCTCTGCCAGGAGGAACGATTGGGTAATTAAGCAGAACACAGTGAGGCCCTTTGCTTGACCAGTAAATCGCTTAGTTTCCTTATAAGCTGAGGCTCCGAGCACAGGTAATCCTGGAAGGACTCCCTCAGATCCTGCAACAGCTTCTTGTGGTTACAGCCGGGGCTACTATTAAGCAGTTTCTTAAAGAAGTTCCTCCAGAGTTCGACATTCCAGTATCTGAGCTCATTTGAACGACAAGAATTGAAATCAAAATCGTCAAAACATAAACTAAAGAGTGAAAGTAAAGATAAGAGATGGAAGAGATGTGTTTGCTTTCGCATTGCTCATGTTACGACCCAATGCAAGACTTTCTCATTTTTAGGCAACCTTTGCTAAAGTAACAATCAAGTTTTGGAGCGAAACAAAAATCGATAAGATGGACAAGTGATCATGTATACAGGACTGAGAGAAAGGTACCTTTTAAAAGATGACTTGGGCAGATAGAAGTGACCACCTTCGGGGGATGGTTTCTTGTCAATTTCCATGTAAGAATTATGCAGCATCGTATGGACAACAACACAGAGTCCGTATGTGTCTACCTGGTAACAAGAAGTTGCACAAATTAGATATAAGAAAATGTTGACTGAATTTAGAATAGAAAAAAAAACGTGGACTATACTTGATATGTCCATGGCGTATTCTCTTGCATTTCCACACAACGAAATCCAGAAGTCCGGCAATCTCCCGTAAACTCCACATTGTCAGGAAAGAGATGCAGATCTATCCCTCTTCCCCAGTCGACAAGGCATAGACCCTGCAAGATAACCCCAGATTAATCACAAAAACTAAGCTGAACACTAGTCTTCAATCTGATACTAGTCTTTTGCAACCAGAAATAACCTGATCAAGCCACGGACCACTTCTCTCACGAAATTCTTCTTCTGTAAAGTCAGTTCTGTCACGAGATCCGGCTTTTGTAAGGCCATTCCTGCCAAATGGTAATTTAATTGATGATGCAAATGGGTAAGCTTCATAACACACAATCAAGCTGTTAAATGAAAATTGGAATTTTTTTTCCTCTCTGTATTAAACTTCTTAAAATAAGTTGCACGTACGAGCTAGCGGTTCTAACTAGAAATAAAATTGTCCCATGTTACTATTGAAGATATGAAACTGTCTCCCACGCAAGGCATAGGTTAACTAATAGAAACTTAAGCTAAAAACACGTCCTATCACCAGAGTATGCAGTAAGAATAAGACTAGAAAAAGAAAGAATGATAATCAATGTTACTAGTAAGTAATGACCTCTAAGAGGGGACAAACGAAGTGAGATGAAAATCAGATTGTGAGTAAAATATAATTAGTAAGGTCCAGTTTTCTGTATGTTCAAGTACCAGTCTGCTGTCGTAATGCTCAAGATCTACAAGGGAGAATGTTTGTTACCTAGCATAACGAATAAGCAAATTATCAGGCTTGAAATCTCCATGAATGATGCCAACACCATGCAGAGTTTCTAGCATGTAGAGCATTTCTATGGTGTAATAAATGCATAACACTTCTTCCATGGACTTGCCTTTGAAGGCATATGAATTTATTGCATCCTGCACAAGATCTTTAGGTTACAATAAGCATGACAAGAGTATGGAAGACATGAAAATTGGTATGATGTATATTTAACTAACCTGAAGTGTTCCACTAGCAAGATAGTCAGAGACGAGAATGCTACAGTCGGGATAGAGATGCATTCTATGAGCAAACCCAAAGCTTGACCTCTGATACAATAACATATCAATTGTAAAATAAACAGAACCAGCAACTACCAATAAAAAACTTGGAGGATTAGAAAATGCTTACTTCCTTGTCTGAGATCCGTTGATCAAGTTGACGATACATATAGAACTCCCAAGGGAAAGCAGGCTTTTGTATCTGCCACAGATTTCCAAAACTGAAATTATCCGGTAATACACTGGTCATCATTAGGAGAGTAAGAAGTCTGGTAGATTTTACCTTCAATGCAACAACATCTTCAGGATTACAGTTGACATATGCTTTATATACTTGAGCAAAGCCACCCTGGCCTGCACAACCAATGATCTGGTACTTCGTACGACCTATGAGTACCACGATATGGGTAATGAACATAATACGTTAACCTTCTACCTTCAAATGGAGCATCAATAAATAAAATGGAAGAATATTTGAAAAACCAAAACACTCAATTAATTTGATTGAACTGAATGTTCTGAATATCCAATAAGATTCTAGCTCCCTCGGCCCTAGCTCAGGTGGTAATACCTAGTAGTGAAGTTGGTAATAGTCCAATTCTTGAGTGAAATAGAGAATATAAATAATTAAAATTAAAATTAAAATAAAAGAGAAATGAGTGATGCATTAAAACTTCGAGAGAAGACTTTTGACCAGGATATGAACTGCATATCCGGTAAGGGTCCATGAAGCAAACTCCAAACAGTTGAGATTACAGCTAACTGAGGTTGCGTTGCGTATAAATAGAACTGCTTGTTGGTATTGACAAAAACCATAACAGTCACAGGTCCCTAACGTAGAGATGATAACATATCCTCCAACATCATTTCTATCTGATAACCGGATGCTCAAGGATGTGCGGTTAATGAGATTGAAAAATGAGAATAAAAGTCTTTCTTATGCATCGAAGGCAAAATGCAAACAGACAGTAGAAAAGACCAAATGTCTATCCATCTCTAAAATCTCATTAAACAATTTACGTTGAGAAATGTCTTCTTCTAAATCCAAGTTCAACCAAGCATTAGTGGGTTTCAGCACAAGATACTTATGAGTTTTTTGTTTAGAAGCCTAGCATTCCTGAACTACTTCGTAAGAAAAGTTAAAAACCATCTTACTTAGCTAAGAAGTTAGAACTCAGCAGTAAAATTTTATGTCTAAACTCATATATTGTGACATAGAAAAGAAAATGAACCAGTAATGTGAATCACCTATCTCAATAGTTTTGTTCCTGGACGAGTTCTTGAGAGAAGACAAAGCCACTTTTCCCGAGTAAGCTTTAGTAGTAGAATGGTATCCCTGAGTCATGTGTGCAAAATCCAAAAAATAACTCTTCATCCGACAACATTAGAGATTATCCAATGATGACTTGATGAGGAAGAAAGTATCTCACATCATATTTCGTAAGTTGACGATTAACTTTCTTCAATAGGTCTTTCATGGTGGAGCTGGACCATGGGTTAATGAGGCTCCCAAAAGGAACTGCTTCGTCGTTTCCAATCTGCACGACAGAAATGCAAATTAATCAATTTTCGTACATCCAACAACATATTTACTTTGCAACTATTCAAAACTCTTCAAGCAATAGTTGTAAAAAAATATAGAGCAATGAAGAAGAGAAGGTAAAACATATCAATTGCCTACACGTAAAACACGTACATGAAACAAGGTTCACTTACCTTCTGAGCTGAAGAAGCTATTCTATACATCCGAGCAAGAAATAAGGCATGTGCCTTCTCCACCCACTCAACTGGTTTAGCATTCCTACCACCACACAAAACATCATAAGCATAATTATATTCTACAACAAAACTGCAGACCTCCATTTCGGGATACACACGCGCGCACACGCAAAATCCTGTCGGGAGACAGAGGCGGACCTTGAAATACCCATCTGATAAACCATGTGTGCATCGTACAATTTCTCTTTGGCTTCGAGAAAGGTCGCGTACCAGACATAAAGCAAAGAGTGGCCAACACAAATCTCCCTGTGCAACATTTCCAGAAAAACGCTTTCGAAATCTTCACTGGTATCCATCTGCAAATCCGCAAAGACAAGTAATTAAATGTTTCATATCAATCACATTGACAAGCAAACTAAACAACCTCCTCAAAATTTTAGCCCAAAAAATGTACCAAATTTGATATTTATTAACATAATCAAAGCAACTAAACAAAAACCAAAATTGAAAGTAATAAAAATAAATTGACCCATAAAAAATACACAAGCAAAATGTATGAAGAAAGGTCAGAAATTAGAGAGGGAGTGTATTAATACATACATAGAGGAACCAAATCTTGAGAAATCTGATGTCGTCCCTGTAATGAGCATTGTCCTTGAAGGCGGCGATGCAGTCGGATAGAAGCTTGGCGAGATCCGACCCGGAATCCTTTCCGGAGTGAAAATTTTCTAGGGCTTGCTTCACGGACCTGGTTCGGTAACTAATTTGAGTAACAATTTGAAGAAATTGAAGGGTAAGAGAGCGAGAGAGAGAGAGAGTACCAGAGCCAGGGCAAGAGAGGGTCGTGGAGGGGAGTGGTGTCGGAGTCCATGGCCTCTGCTGTGTTTCTTATGTACACAAAACGACAGATGAGATGAGAAGAAACGTGAATTGGAAATTTGGAAGAGCGAAGCTGAGTGAGATATCATTCATTCGCATTCAGAGAATGAAAAAGAAGCGCGGAAATGTGTTTTTGAATTTGGAAGGGTGGGTTTGTAATTTGATATTTTTCTTTGGGAAAGTTTAGTTGAACCAATCTAACCTTGCTATACACCCGGCTTAAAATTTACAAGAGCTGATAGGCTCATCCGTTGTCTTATTTTATCATCCATGTTATATTTACACCAATTATAAAAAGTTAAAAAAATAAAATGTTATTTTCTCATCCACTATTATGTAGAATGAGATTTTTGGAGTGTCAATAACAATTCTCATATATAATTAGAGATAAAAAGTCACAGAGCTATACTTCAATTATACGATGTCGACAAATCAAGATGACCCACATAAAATTATCTTTCACCTCTTCGACGGAAACATAATCATCTACTTCTTTTATAGAAACATCATCTTCTAAGTTCATTCTTTTTGCATTCTCTGAATGAAAGGAGATTGTAATGATGAGTTAGGGTTTAAGGGGGACAAATCGTCTAAACATAGCGTGAGAGTTATCACACCCAAACTTTTCTTTTTTCTTTTTTATAAAAAAATAATAAAATAAAAAAAGTAATGCAAAATGGGGTAACTAAGGTCCTTATTAGTCATTTTACAAATTGACAAATTTGTAATTAAAAAAAATCATAAAAAGATGGGTGGGAAGATAAGACATTGGGATGGGAATAACAACTCTAAAATTTAATGTGAATTGTTTTTTGGGTAATGCTAGGGAGACTTGTAACAACCCGTCCCAATTTTATCAAAACGAATGGGGTATTTTCGTGAAATTTCACCTTGGGCTAGATCTTTTCTTTTAAAATTGGTTTTTGGGTCTTAATTGGTGAGCCCAAGGGCCCACCTCCTTATTTGTCCCTCGGTTCCCTCCCCCTTTTTCTTTCTTCTTCTGATTTTTATAACTCTTTCTCTCTCTCCTCTATTCTCTCCCCGTAACCTCATATTTCTCTCCCTCTTCTTTTGCTCTCCTTCACACTCTCGTGTAACTCCTGGACCTCTCTCCCTCTCTTCTCAAGTTTGTCACTCACATAATCAACAACAACCCCAAACCAATACCACTGGATGTAGTAACCTCGGGAAAACTCAAGCAAACCTTCATGGAACATCAACAGTGACGGTGTCACTGTTCATCGTCTTCTCCGATGTGTTTCATGTTTTTCCGACGTTGGTAAGCTTCTAGAAACCCTTGGGTTATATTTTAGGGTTAGATCGAAGGTTGTTTTAAGTGGTATATATGTGTAAACTGCAGAAAATCGCTCGGAGTAGCTTTTCCAATTTTTTGCCAAACCATGGTGAGTTGTCCGGCATGTAAGGTATCATTATGTTCGTCTCGCTGAGTACTAAAACTTTCCTTTTTATTTCACCCAATTTTGTTGAGTATTGAAGAAGTTATACTCATTTGAATCTTACCCAGTTTTCAGCGACCTATGCAGCTTTCGAGGCGTTTTTCGGCCAAACCACGACGAGTTAGATGTCGTGTGAGGTACCATTCTCGTTGTCTCATCGAGAGCTATGATTTTCGTTATTGAATCACTCGATTTCGTTGAGTATTGACAAAGTTATGAGCGTTTAAAGTTTGTCTAATTTCCGGCCGAATTTCGGCCTTCTCTTTCGAATGGGTCTGGCGACCCACAATTGGAACTCGGGTCGGGCTTTCAAGCCCCAAAGCCCCTTCGAACCAGGCCCTTGGACCGAACAAATTAGGGCATTCGGCCCGTTGAAAACTAAACCCAACCCTTATTTTCTTTTGTTTTTATTTTTGGTTTGTTAAATTAAAGGCCTTGGGCCTTACCTGTGAAGGCCCTAAACCCAAACCCAATTTACCATTTTAATTTCCTAGGGGCCTTTGGGCCAGCCTATGATCCCATCCCAGTTTCAAACCCAAACCCCTTAGCCCTTAGCCTAATCCCATTAACTAGTTATCCTAGGGCCTAACCCCCTAACCCCTTAACCCTAACCCAAGTCCAAAACCCTTAACCCGGAACCCCTCCTAAACTAAATTCTACGTCCGTTTTTCCAAATTCAATAGTTTTAATATAGTTTTATTAATTGGACCATTTATGTGCTTAGGGGCAATTATTTGTGGCGTCTCCATCTTCACTAGTTTGCATGGCTCTTCAGCAGTGAAGTATCTATGAGTGGACCCCTTCTAAAAATGCATGTTTTATCATAGAAATGCATACATGAAAAGCATGATTTAATGATTAGGTTTTATGAAACGTTTTGCGAGATAACATGCTTACTGATGCTAGTTTGAATTATTACTATTTTTCCTATAACCCATGTTCTTTATAAGATATCTGATGGATGATGATATAATATTTAGAACATGTTTCGAACACCTCTTTATAGTATAGATGATGGATGACTTTATACTACAAAGTTGTTTTTCAAATATAGATATGTTCAATGGTTTTGTACTTACCTAGTGGTCCCTATTCCGCTAGGGGCGAGGGATAGATTCCGTCCCGGGCGACGGTTATGGTGTTGGCGTTGACATAGGGCCTGAAGATGGTTTTCCTCTAGTTATTAGCATAAGGACGGGGAGCTGGCACGGGGCCTGGGGGTGATTTTCCTCTGGCAATTGGCATAGAGACGGAGAGCTAGCATGGAGCCTGGAGGGATATTGGACATTCACTAGTAATTACGATATATACGAGATATGTTTTGAGACAGTGCACGACATGCTAGGTTTCTGAAAAACCTATTTTTATCACGATATATGAGTATTCATAAAACCTGGGGGTTAGTATGTTGATAACTGTTTTATTATATATATATATATATATATATATATATATATGTATATATCAATTTGGTCCACTCATGTTTGTTTTGTGCCCTCTTCAGGACTTAGAATCAAGGCATACAATCTCGGCGTCAAGGCACTTCCGCGTCGGCATCTTCGAGTCCTCTCGGTGTAGGATCCATCCTTTGTTTCATTCAATTTTATATTATTTCTTTTAGTGTTCTAGTTAGTTGTATGCTCTGAACACGTTCCTTAAATGCATATTCATTATTCTTTTATATTTATAAGTCTTATATATCCCTTGTTTTCAGCATTTGCACTCAATAAATGATTTTCGTCACCCTCGGGTGTCGCCCAGCACGTGCCTATCCTGGTATTCGGGGAATATCGGGATCGGGGCATGTCAAGACTAAATTTTTTAAACCAAGTTTGCAAACCAAATGATGTAGTTGTTGATGATTGGATTATTAATTAAGTGTCGATTAACGTTCTTGTTTCTTATTGGTGACACATCATTTAGTTTACTCATTTGGTTTAAAAATTTGGTCTCCCTTGTAACAACCCGTCCTGGGATTTACTATACTAAAAGGGTATTTTTGTATATTCCCTAAGTTTGGGGATACTTTTCGTTTTAAAAATAGTTTTTGAACCTTAATTGGTGAGCCCAAGGGGCGGCCCACCCTTTGATTTTTATTTTTTGTCCTCCGTGTCTCCCCCTCACCTCTCTTCTTTCTCTTTCAGACTCACTCTCCTTCCCTCCTCACTTCCCCGTGCTCACTCTCTCGGCTCTCTCTCCCTCTCTGCAACTCTCTTTGTTACTTTCTCCCTCTCGATGTTATTCTCTCTGACAAGAACACACACACACCCATAACTATAGAGAACGACAGCAGCACCATCCTCTCCCTTATTCCCTTCGTATAGGTGGAGCTCAGAGGAACTCCGGCGAGATTCCTCCTCCTTCCCAACTGGGTAAGTCACAGATTTTATTCTCTCTCCGTTTTAGTTTGATGCTTGAATGCGTTTGGTAAGATATATGTTTATTGTGGTCGAGGAATTTCAGAGAAATGGCTCGAGAAGGAAAACCCAGTTTCCGGTGTGGACCGTGGGTTCCCAGACGAAACTCCGGCGAGCTCCAACTACGACGTGCCTTGGAAATGGTATAAATCTCTTCCTCTTCCCTTGTGCTTCATTTTCGTACCTAGATCGGGGTCTAGGGTCCCCGTTTGCCACCGGCCAGAGCTGGGAAAGCTCCGGCGTTCTTCTTCGTTTGGCACCCGGACTTCAGGCCGCACCCTAGACCATCGGGCCTCTGGCCCGCTATCCCTTCCAAACCCAAGCGCTCAGGCCGGGCTTTGCCGAATGCCCAAACCAGGCCTTTTAGGCCGTTTTCAAGACCACGGACCTTAAGCCCGTTTTGCTCTAGCCCAAAACCCATGGCTTTCAAGCCTTAGGGCCGGGAGGAAACTCGGGCCTTAAGCCCGTTGGACCCCATTTTTCCTTTTTCCTTGTTTTTATTTTGTTTTCTTTGAAAACCCAAAGGGGCTGGGCTGGGCCTTTAAGCCCAAGCCCTTATTTGTTCAGTCAGGACCTCCCGTTCATCTTATGCCCAAAACCCTTTTATTTTATTTGGTTTCTTTTTATTTTATTTTAAACCCAAAACAATTGGGCTGGGCTTTCAAGCCCAATACCCTTTAAACCCTAAACCCAATCCTCTAACCTATTAGCCCAAAACCTATTTAAATTAGGAGACCCTTAACCCTAGATCCGGTCCAACCCAAACCTTTTATGTGGAATATTCCGTTTGCGAATATTCCATTAGAGAATATTCCGTCAGAGAATATTTTATTGACTTTATGAAATTTATCCGAGACCCTTCTTAGGGTAATTCGATGTCCTGAATCCGTTTTCGACATCCGTTTTCCCAAATTCAATTGTCTTAATATAGTTTTATTAATTGGACCCTTTATGTGCTTTGGGGCAAATATTGTGGCGTTCTACCTTCGCTAGTTGCGTGGTTCTTCAGCGGCGAAGTACTGTGAGTGGACCCCTTAAAAAAATGCATGTTTTAATTATAGAATTGCATATATTAATAGTATTCCTTACAGATTTATGATTTGGTGAACGTTTTACAGGAAGCATGATTATTTGAATATGATTCGGTTATTATATTTTTAAGAAATTAACTATTAGTATATATTGTGAACACGAAAATTTCCTGAAACGAAACGCGACAGAAACACGTGTACAAGCAAATATTTTGTGTGTAATTTTGGGGTTGATATCTCTTTTAACCTTGATCCTCTGATTCGATCTCCGTAAGGTGTTGATTTGTGGATGTGTGATTGATCCAAGGGCCATCGAGGCTTGATCTTGGATGAATGGTTGGAAGTTTCTTCAAGGGCTTTTGGGCTTGATCTTGAAGAACGGTTGTGCGGATTTCCTCAAGGGCTTTTGGGCTTGATCTTGAAGGTTGATGGATGAACGGATTTGTTGATGTTGTTGATCCAAAGGGCCGTTGGGGCTTGATCTTTAGGATGAACGGATGAACGGATCTTTAAGGGCTTTTGGGCTTGATCTTGAAGAACGGTGAACGATGAACACTTTCTTCAAGGGCCGTCGAGGCTTGATCTTGAATTGGTGGAAGTTCTTCAAGGGCCTTAGGGCTTGATCTTGAAGGCGGATTTGGCGAAGAACGAAGAGAGCTTTCTTGATCATTCGGGACTTGCTTGAGAGCTTTAGAGTTTCAAAGCTCCAAGGACACAATTCTAAGTGATTTCTCTTCCAATTTGGGAGTAGAGAGATGTATTTGTGAATTGGTGATTTGATACCTTGATGGAGAGGCCTATTTATAGGCTTTTGGGAATGAATTACCACCACAAAATTTTCCCACCCAAGCACCATTACCTAATTTTCCCACTTAATAACATTTTAAACTTTGAAGTGGTAAATTTATGGCCTAATTTCCCACTTAATGCAATTTTAAACTTAAAATGTGCTTGCTTTGTCATTTCCCAAAATGAGAAGAAAAACTTGTTTTGATCCTCCAAGGGTATTTCTTCCTATTTTGCTTGAGTCACACGCCATGTGTACAATTTGTACGACACGTGGCGTATGCCATGTATGCCTTGACATATCAAAACTTTAATGCATTGATGAACATTTGTTTCACCGAAATTTCGATGTCTACATATATATATATATTGAACTTATTTTTAAATATTGTATTTTCTATATAAAAACCAAATTCTAGTAGGCTATCTGATGGATGACGATAGAATACTAGAATGTGTTTTCGAACACCTTTTCGAACACCTCTTCATAGTATAGATGATGGATGACTTTATACTATGAAGTTGAGTTTTAGAAATGAATTATGTTTTGTGTGTACCTAGTGAACACCATGCCGCCTGGGGTGAGGATCTGGTGTTGGCATTTAGGCTGGGAGAAATAATCCCTAACTACAGGCTGAGGGACTCGGAGCAAGCATTGGGCCGGGAGTAAATAATCTCTGGCTACGGGCGTAGAGACCACGGAGCAGGCATTGGGCCGGGAGTTATTATTATTCGGTGATCTCACTAGTAGCACACTATATATATGAGATGACTTGTGACATGCTTCCTGAGATGATTTTCTGAGATTGATTTACAGATAGATTTATGAATTGATTTGATGAATTGTTTTACGGCATGCTAGAGTTTTCTGAAAAGCTTATCACTTATTATTCTAGTAGTTTTCATTATATTAAACTTTGAGGGTTAGTATGTTCATAACTGTTTTCGTTTTGTATATACATAAACTTGGTCCACTCACCCTTGTTTTGCGCCCCCTTCAGGACTTAGAATCGAGGCATACAATCCCGGCGTCAAGGCACTTCCGCATCGACATCTTCGAACCCTCTCGGTGTAGGACCCACTCCTTTGTTCATTCAAATTTTATATTAATTCTCTTAGTGTTCTAGATTAGATGTGTGCTCTGAACACGTTCCTTAAATGCACTTTCATTATTCTTTTATATTTATAAGTCTTATATATCCCTTGTTTTCAGCTTTTGCATTCAATAAATGGCTTTCGGGGAATATCGGGGTCGGGGCGTGTCATCCCTAACATTACTCTTATCTTTTTTGCATTATTGTATAATGGTGACGAATCTGTGGCACCACTTTTTTTACATAATTTTCACACGTTTTTATGGGCTCCTTCCATACTATATTTTAACGATCCGAATCATCTATCTTTTAAAACATCATTCATATATCATTCTTGCAAAAAAAAGTACAAATCCAAAATCATTAAGACATTCATTAGAAAATAGAGGAATACAAATCTACAAAAAAAAAAAAAAAAAAAAAAAAAAAAAAAAAAAAAAAACCAAACAAACAAACTCTTAACTCTTATTAATTCAATGGTCATATATCATTGCAAAAAATTGTATAAATTCAAAACCATTAAGACATTGTAGTGAAAAAAAATGGACGAATACAATTCTACAGAAAAAAGAAAAACTGTAAACTCTTAATCCAACAATCATATGGATACCATTCATATATTATCCTTGCAAAAAATTGTACAAATCCAAAACTAGTAAGACATTCATTTGTAGTGAAGAAAATGGACGAATACGGTTCTACATTAAAAAAAAAAAAAAAAAAAAAAAAAAAAAAAAAAAAAAAAACCAACCAACCTAAACTCTTAATCCAACCATCATATGGATTCATAGTTGGGTGATTTTTGGTAGACATGATCTTTAATGGACCTAAAAGATAAGACGGTTCAGATTGGTGAAATACGTTACGAAGTGGGTCCACAAAAACGTGCGTAAAAATTTATGTAACAAAAAGTTGTGTCACGAATCCGCTCCTTATATAATTACCAGTAAGTACAAGATAAATTAAAAAGTAAATTGTAGCAATGGTCCCTCAACTAAAAATCCATTACCATTGGTCCCTCAACTTATCAAAATGTGTAGCTATAGTCTTTTTCATCAATTTAGTCAAAATTTTGTCAAAATAAGTTATGTTGGAATAACCATTTATATAATTAGGGTCCCTTAACTCATCAAAACGAGTTATGTTGGAATGACTATTGCTACAATTGGGTTAAAGTTAAGGGACCATTTCTTCAGTTGAATTAAAGTTGAGGGACCAATGGTAATGAATTTTTAGTTGAGGGATCATAGCTGCACATTTTGAAGAGTTGAGGGATCAATGGTAATGGATTTTTAGTTGAGGGACTGTTGCTCCAATTGAGTTAAAGTTCAGGGACCATAGCTACAATTTACTCTAAATTAAAATTTACCAATAAACTTATACCAAATAATTAAAACCCTATCTTTCTCCTACGTTTTATTTTGGCTAAAACCCTCAAAGGCACAAGCTCTTTTTGATGGACGAATGATGATTTTGATTTCTATTTCGTGTTAATTCTCACCAATTCTTATTAATTTTTATTTTTGTTTTTGTTTTTATTAAATCATGAAGAAATTTTTGGTGCTTTTGGTTTTCAATGAAAATGTGGAGATATTTGTGGTGCTTTTCTTTGAACATTTGTTGGAACTTTTGTACGTAGTTGCGTGAGTAAAAATTTCAAAATTGGTTGTCTATTTATAGAGGTTTAAGCGTCCCATTCTGAATAGGTTTAACAACTTTTCGAAATTTTAAATCACATCGTTTGCAACATTTGGTTAAGAGGCACCACTTTATATTGGAGATGCTATTAAGTGGTTACGAGCGTTGATTAAAAAAAAAATCATAGTTGGCGTGCTTTGATTTGTAAACATGGAAGAATGAAACCCAAATCTTTTGGGTTTGCTTATTTTTAACTTTTCTTCGGTATTACCCCTTCCCCTCTGGAGTCTCTGACCCCTATGGCCTATGCTATGCATTATTGTTGTACAAGTATGAAAGATTTTTCAATGTTTCCGTCACACGAGGTGAAAGATTTTTCAATGTTTCCGTCACACGAGGCGGTACAGTATGTGTCTCTATATAAATGGTTGGATATGTATGTTAAAAGATTAATAACTTAAAATTTAAAATTTTCACCACTTACATAAAAACACATTGTATACTATCCGTGTTCCGTCGCAAGTAAGAATTTTCCGTAGAAGTAGAAGCTGCTAAGCAACGAACAAGAAGCAAACAAGACTCCTCAGAAAAATGAATTATGGAGGATATTGTTGTGGTCCTCACTCACTCACTCACTCTCCCACTCATCCTTCTCCTTCATCACTTCTACTTTTTACTCTTCTCCTTCCTTCCCCCTCCCCTTGGTCCACCACATCCCAACTCCCAAACCAAACAAAATAATAATATCATCTGGGGTCAATCCATTGCTGGAGGGGATGAGTAAATTGGAGTCGGACAAGCAGATGAAGGAGAAGCCGCATGTGGTGGTGGTGGTGAAGAAGGAGGAGGAGGAATTTGATGATGAGCTGCAAGTGGACAGGAAGAAGAAAGGTAAAAGATCGTCGTCGTCATCGTCAGGAGGAGGAGGAGGTGCAATGAGACGGTGTCAGGCAGACAGGTGCACTGCTGATCTGAGTGATGAAAAGAAATATCACAGAAAGCATAAGGTTTGTGACCTTCATTCCAAGTCTCAGGTTGTGCTTGTCTCCGGCCTCCACCAAAGGTTTTGCCAGCAATGCAGCAGGTGTTGCAATTTTCATTTTTATTCTCTGGTTTCTATTAATTTTTTTTTTTTCCGAGGGTATGAAAATTTATAGATATTGTTGCTCAGTTTATATATTGATTTTGCAGAAATTGCATGATTTGTAGTTACTGGTTTCTTCTATATGTGTGTGTGTGTTTGGGTTTGATGTACATTGTTACTCTTTACATTTTTTCGTTTTCTTATATCGATCGCTGACAATATTAAGTTCACAATTCAAAGTTGTATGGTTCTGTGAATGTTCTTAAAACACGTTTTGTATAGCAGTAGGTGAAGATTCCTCAATTTGATGATATGTATTGCTGCTCTAAAAATAAACAAAAGTTGCTTGATCGACGAAGACTTAGATCTCATTGCATAGATAATAAATAAGCAAGCATCCTGATGCAGAATGTTGTTGTTGTTGTTGTTGTTGTTGTTGTGTTGCAGATTTCATGAGCTATCAGAATTTGACGACACCAAACGGAGTTGTCGTAGGCGTTTGTCGGGACACAACGAACGACGAAGGAAGAATCCAGCCGAGTCTCATGCTGTGGAAGGCTCAAGCCGCAGTCCACTCACAAGCACTTCCAAATCAAATCAGATTTAGAAGAAGCATGCTCCCTCTCTTCTGTCAACTTAGAGATGTATAATAATAATAATAGATGTTGGATATTTGGCTTGTAAGACAAATCAAGTTCATGGACTATGCTAGGATTGCTGCTACTCGGCTGATTTATCTTTTGGTATATGTCTTGTGTATGCGAAATTATCTGGAAGGGGAAAGAGAATGCATCGAATGGATGGGAATAAAAAAGCCTCAATACTTTGTTGTTGGAGGTTGCACAATAAAACATTAATGGCTCGTTTACTAATCCGTAATCGAAATGGGAGGAATATGCTAATGAGTTCTTTTAGGTGTTGTTTTCGCTAGATGTTCTCTTTTGTTTTTTTAAGTGGGACAATTTTGGTGGTTTAAGCTTTGTGTAATCTGACTAAATGTTTATGGAACTGTTACTCATGGACATCCGGAGGGTCGGCATTGATGTCCAAGTTGGAAAAATTGTGAAACCGAGTTTAGTGGTATGAGAGATTTATCTCGTCATTACGTGTCATTTGTTTATTGGATAGAAAGTACACTTTTTGAACACATGACAAATTTTTACGTAACAATAACGACACTAAGACCAAAACTTAATTGTACGAGAGAGTTCCTCCATAAGCATTTTTGTCGTAATTTACTGGAGCAAGCAAGTACTGGTTATCATCAGCCAAAGTCTGAGAACGTCTACTTCAAGACACAATTTCGGGGTTTAATGTCATCGAGTCTTTCGCATTTTTGCCGAATAATGTCCTTTAGGTTTTTTTTTATTTTTGGTGAATAAGGCTCAACCTAAATACTTTTTTTTCTTTTTTTCGCTTTGTGTAGTATTTTCATGTCGCCAATGATTTTGACCGGTTTATCTAAAATAGGAGAAATTTTTCCACGTCCTCGATATTTATGTGGTACTTCATATGTCATAAAACAAGTATAAAAATTCGAAAAAAATACAACATTTTCTCCACTTATATTATAACATATGAAGAACCCTAGTACTTTGAAAAATCTCTCCCAAAAAGAGCAGTACACAAAGGAAACATGGGAACACTTTAATAATATGTTGTTTTATATATTTAATTATCAATTTGTTTGTTTTGCCACTTAGTACTATGGTTTAATGGTATTACTCTTCACTTATAAGTGAGAGGTCTTAAGCTCGATTCTCGCCAAAGGCGAATTTGAACCATGCTAGCTCATTGTCAGGGCCGGTCCTGAGTTTTTGGGTGCCCGGTGCGAAAGCTCAAAATGTGCCTTTTTTTAATACAGAAACATATGTTTAAAAAAAATAATATTTAACGATGCCTGGAACTCAGTCGAAGCTGGGGGGTTAGGCCCTCACGCCCAAATTATATTACTTGAGAAAATATACAACGGGGGGACATAGTACCTAAACCCCGACAATCAAAAATACAATCATATACAACCATTCCTAGCAAAGCTCCTTGAAATTTCAACCTTTTAAGAAATTGTCTTCTAGCATTTTTTGAAGCAAAATCATCAATTATATCATCATACTCCAAGTCTTCGATCTCATCCTTTTCAATGCATAAGATTGCTAATCCATTTTTTCCTTTCATATTACCAGAGAGTTGTTTCTTAAAAGACATGGCTTCGATAATTTGTTTGCAAAAATTACCTACACATGATATAACAAAAATTTCCTATCAAAATTACCATTCTAACACATATTATATATTATAAAAACACTAACACATAGTCTAACATATTATAAAAATTGGGTTTGAAATGAAATCAAATAATTCAATTAGTCAAGAATTCAATTCATCAACAACAACAATTCTATACATCAATTATCATATAATTCTATGTCACTTGCAAAATTTTATATTAAATTATGAATTCATAATTCAAATTTTAAAAATTAGTTTACCTCAAAACTCAAAATGGTTGGTGGAGAGTGAGTGCTGCAGCCAATGCCACATTAATACACGAAGCCGAGCTGAGGAGGAGATGAGGGACAGCAGCGTAGCCCTCCTTGTGCTGCAGCCAATTGCAGAGGAAAAGGGACAGGATCAGGGACGGCAGGGGGGTGGGGAACAAAGGGGTGTGGGGTTGGGATATTGGGGAAAGGGTTAATTAGAATTTAGGGTTAGTGGGGAGTGGGGACCGAGTGGTCCCCTTCATGTCGTTTTGCCATATATTTTTTTTTTTGGGTACCTGGGCCCTAAAAGGTGGACCCGGTCCCTCTCTTTATAATTTTTTTTTGTTTTGGTACCTGAGCCCTTTTTCATCTTTCCTGGGCTCTCCAACCCACATTGGACTTTTATTTATTTTTTTTTATACCTAGTTGTTTGAGTTATTTTATTTGGGTGCCCCCTTTAGTTTTGGGCCCTGGACAGCTGCCCCTGTGGCACTGGGCTAGGGCCGGGCCTGCTCATTGTGAGGCTAAGCCCACCCTCCTCCTTAGTGTAGATAATATCGTTTGCTAAAAAAAAATTATCAATTTGTTTTGAATAAATTTTTTAATTGTGCACTTTTAAAGAAGTAATTTTTAAATAAAAAAAATTTACAATGTACAATTGAATTTTTCAAGTGCTAGTAATAATTTTTATAATAAAAAAAGATTAATAATTCAACCAAAAATCTCTTACTGTTGTAGGCTTATTTGATTGAATGATTTAGGGTTTAGAGAGAGGGGGCCGGCCACAATTAGAGAGAAGAGAGATTGATTTAATTGTGAGGTGTGTTTGATTCACCCCATTGTGCCTATTTATAGTGGTAGGATAGGTAAAAACCTTTCCCTTTAGGATTACAACATTTAAAAGGTAATCTACTCCTAATAGGAATATAAGATACATTCCCATATTCTCTAGAATTTACACAATCACATTCCTATTCTAAATATGACTGCAACACTCCCCCTTGAGTGTGTAAATACTCAACAAACCATCGCATCAGATCTTCAGCAGATAAGGTAGAATAGTTGATGAAGTCATCGGCACAATGGGTGATCGCGAGTCTCAAATTTAATTTGAAGTATGCATTTGTAGTAAAACTCACAAAATCTCGCTATGGTAAAACCCAAGGCATGGGGAAAACCCATAGACTAAGGAGAAACGTGATAAGTATGCATAATGTCTAAAACAAACGTCAAACTGGACGAAGGTAAACCTCATTAGGTAGCAAAAACCCAGTGGGAAAAATGCTCCTAATCGTAGGAAAAAGAGTACATTAAGATCAAGTGAGTATGCTTCTAGATACTCCCCCTGAGTTAGACATAAGTTCTAAATAAGAGAACTACAAGCGATTCAACTCAGATAATTTACGCATACCGATTTCTTGGACGAGCTTCTGAAAAGTAGACTTGGGCAACGTCTTGGTGAATAGATCGGCCAGGTTGTCCTGGGAACGGATTTGCTTGACTTCAATGTTTTGATGCTGGTGTGAGTAAAAGAACTTCGACGTTATGTGCTTGGTGTTGTCTCCCTTGATGTATCCCTTCTTCAACTGCTCGATACATGCTGCATTGTTTTCAAAGATCGTCGTAGGAAGGTCAACAACTGATGTAAGACCACTAGTGCTTCGAATATGTTCCATAACTTCTCTTAGCCAAAAGCACTCACGCGATGCTTCATGCAGGGTGAAAATCTCAGCATGGTTAGACGAAGTCGCAACTGGCGTTTGCTTGGTAGACCTCCAAGATATAGCGGTGTCTGCAACGGTAAAGACATAACCCGTTTGAGAACGTGCTCTATGTGGGTTAGACAGATATCCAGCATCTGCATAACCAACAAGGCGAGAATCAACCCGAGGACCATAGGGGGCGGCAACACTCGGAGATTCACGGGTATAGAACAAGCGCAAATCTATAGTACACTTGAGGTAGCGGAAAATGTCTTTAACACCATTCCAGTGACTGCGTGTAGGCGCATTGTTGTAGCTAGCCAATAGGTTCACAACAAATGAGATGTCAGGTCTAGTGCACTGAGCCAAGTACAATAAATCCCCAATTGCACTTAGGTAAGGAACTTTGGGTTCCAAAATCTCTTCATCATCCTCCTTTGGACGGAAAGGACCTCGTTTAGCATCTAGAGTCCGAACGACCATGGGTGTGCTCGAAGGCTTCGCTTTTTCCTCATTAAAACGACGTAACACCTTTTGAGTGTAGTTCGATTGATGTACTAGGATTCTATCCGAACAATGCTCGATCTTCAGGCCGAGGCAGTATCGAGTTTTCCCAAGATCTTTCATCTCAAATTTCGATTTCAAGTGTGCAACAATTTTCTCAAGCTTTGCGGGAGTCCCGATGAAGTTCATGTCATCGACATAAACTGCAACGATTGCAAATCCAGAATGTAACTTCTTTATGAACACACATGGGCATAATTTGTTGTTCACTTGTCAAATATTCATCCGCCCAGTTATACCATAATTTGTTGTTTCAATCTGTAGAGTGACCTCGTCAACCTAATTGAGAGAGTGTTCTGTGGTCTAGAACTATTTGAATCGGTCAATGGAAGTCCTTCTGGAACTTTCATGTAAATTTCTGTATCTATATCCCCATAGAGATACGCGGTTACCACGTCCATAAGCTGCATATTCAGTTTTTCGGAAACTACCAAACTGATTAGGTAACGGAACGTTATAACGTCCATTACGGGGGAATACGTCTCCTCGTAATCAATTTCAGGGCTCTGAGAGAAGCCTTGCGCTACGAGGTGTGCTTTATATCGCACTATTTCATTCTTCTCATTACGCTTCCTCACGAAAACCCACTTGTAGCCAACAGGCTTCACGCGTGGTAGTGTAGGAACGATAGGTCCAAACACTTTACGTTTCGCGAGCGAATCGAGTTCAAACTGGATTGCTTGTTTCTAGTTTGACCAATTGGTTCTACGTTGGCATTCATCGATGGAACGTGGTTCAATATCATCGATAAGCATGATGTCAGTAGCTACTGAGTACCCGAATGCATCGTCGACGATCATTTCATTCCTATTCCAAACCTCATCCAATACCGTGTAGTGGACTGATGTGATGAAAGTTAAGCACTCAAATTAAACCCTCTTGTTGTAGATTGTAGTATAGATGCAAGTAGGAATCGTTCTGGACCGGGGATTAGGAGGGCTTGCTAAAACCTCTAAACTGACTCTAAAACATAAAAACAAAGTTAAAAACGTAAGGAAAGACTCACAAGACTCAAAACAAGTTCAAAAGACTCAAAACGGGCTGAAAACACTCAAAACTGCCTAAAAACACTAATTGGGCAGTTTCTGACCTTAAACACACTTTGGACGAAAATATGGTTTTGGTTTGACTCAAAACCACTCAAAACATATTTAAGACACTTTAGAACAAGAAAGTAAATGGGGGGTTTTGATTTGGACGAATTTAAAACTAAAACAAACAAGAATGTAAAACTGGCAGATTTGAAGTAAAACAACTTAAAAACGTTTTTGGGACTCAGATGGGTTATGGATTGGCTAGAGGTTCATTCTCCACACATGACACACTTGTATACAAATCGATTTCCAATTGCTTTTCGATAAATTATGAAGCCCAACACCCCAGATTAACCGTGATGCACAAATTAACCCTCAGATTTTCCTTATGTCATTGAATTGGATGATGCATGCGACAACCCAAATTATTCTCCAAAAGTCCTCCACATGAATGCATAATAGAGATACAATCAGAAATCATTAAGTTCCATGAAAATCATAAGTGTTGGCGAGACATTCGTAACTATGAATGCATGATACGTTTGTCAAGAATTCAATTAACGCGATTGTGACAAGCAACCTTCACTACTCATGAATATAAACTTGTAACGATTAGGTGAAACTCATTTATATTCTAGCATCAAGTTCAAGCATGCAAACTAAGTAGGCCTCCTTAATCAACATACAAGAACAAGTTATGAATAAAACAGTTAATTTAATTGCAGTCACAACTTATTAAATCACAATTGGAAGAAATCAATTCATATCTCAAGCATGTTCATGGCTTCAAACTTCCCCCTAACTAATTAGGGGTTTAGCCACTCATAGCAACAACAAAATTAGAGAATAATAAAGTAAGCATTGAAAGTAAGAACGAAGTACACCTAGAACGATCCAATCTTCAAGCTTGAAACGTCAAGGGCTCCTTCTTCTCCACCTTGTTGCGGCACAAGTGTAGTGTCAGGATGGATGTGTTTTGGGTGAAGGGATGGATGGTTAAGATGGTGGAAGGCTGCGGCAAAGGGTAAGGGAGATGGTGGCTGCGGCAGAGATGTGTTTGTGAGTGAATGGGCTGAATGGTGGATGGAATGGGGTGGTGAGTGAATTTAGATTGTGTTTTGGGGTCAAAGATGGTGGTGGATGGATGTAGGTAGGTTATGGTGAAGGATGGGTGCTGGAATGGTGCATAAAGGGTGCAGCAAGGGGTGTTATTTATAGGGTAAAGAGGGAGCACGAATTAGACTTATTTAGGAAACACATTTACTCCAAAACTTTAAGGGAAAAGGGAATTAAAATCAGAAATTAAAAGGAAAGAGGGAAGGGAGGTGCGGCCAGATTTAAGCAAAAAGGGAATGTGATTTTGTGGCAGATTTGTAGGAAAAAGAAAGGGAAAGAAGATTGGGTTACTGATTTTTGGAAGAATAGGAAAGGGAATGTAAGATATGTTTCAGATTTTGGAGAGAAAAGGGTAAGGAGGTGCGGCAAGGATTTTGGGCAAGTCTAAAGTCATTTAGGGTCAGATATTAATTGTCCCAAATTGACTAGGAACCTTAATTATGGCTGAAACTTAATGAATTTGAGAATAGGAAAGGTTTAGGCCAAAACAAGGAACTTGGCTGATTTCTTTCCTTCTTTCAAAGCTCCTTGACTTTCTTGAATTAATTCTTCAATCTTCAAACACAATCTTAGCCTCTTCAAATCTTCAATTTCGTCCATTCCCTTTGCCCAAAGCATCAGCTATCCAAACTTGGCCCAAAACTGCTCCAAAATGCACTTTCTTGCAACTTTAACCCTTTGGACCTACAAACACACGAAAATGACTTAAAACACTAAATTAAATGGAAACTAACTACTAAAACGTCAAGAAACAAGCAAGCTAAATCACATAAATATGCTCATATCAAATTCCCCCACACTTAGCTTTTGCTAGTCCTCGAGCAAAACGAAAGAACAAAACAAAACAAAGTAAACAAAACACACTCTAAACCTTCCAACTTTTGTCTCAGAGATTTCCAACACACATGACATATTAAAGATCATCATTCACATAGATTTAGATTATCCTTACCCTCGAGCACTTACTCAATGGCAGCCACATTCACTACTTCACAAACAATCAATTAAAACAAGGTTTTGAACGTAGTAACATGCCTTAGAGAATTCACTTAATTCCTTACAAGATACACTCTTATTTTCACTCAGATTTTCTGACTACACACCCTACACTAGTATATGTGAGAAGATTGATGTAAAGATGTAACGAATACTCACATAAGTATAGAACAAAGAAAGCACTTTTCTGGAGTATGTATAGATGTGATCTCATGAATGGAATGCTACTACTTAGATGCGAGAACCAAAGATACCATATGCTCATATCAATCCCAAACTCCACATATTGAAATACACAACACTCAAGATTGAAGTCAAGGGTTGTAACGGGGCTAGGGTATTGGCTAACAAAGAAGGGTAAGGATAAACAAACGTTCTTTAAGCAATAGTAAGCAAAGTAATGAAATTGACACTTAGAATTCAATTTAGAGTGCAGAAATCAACTTTTAAACACAAGGGAAGATGCATTCAACATTTAGGGCCTAATTCAACTTTTTGGACCCTTTCTTCAACAATCAACACTTTGGAACTCTTTTTCTCATATTTTTCAACTCTTTTTCATTCTTTTCACACTTTTTCTTTTTTCTTTTCTTTTTCATACGAAATTTCTTCTTTTCTTTTCTCTCTACCCGTGCACTTTGGCACACACACACAGATTCTTTCCCCCACACTTGTTTTCTGCACACAACTACTCAAAAGGAATTCCTCTAAGTCATGCTTTACTATGCTTCAAGAACAAGGGATAGGATGGTCCTAATCTAGGCTAGGTGAGGATGATGTGGGTTAAGAAAGAAAATAGGCTAAACGAGGCTCAACGGGGTTAAACCTAAACACAATGCACGGGGGATGGCTGTTTGGCTCTTGGTTCACTACACAACTTCATCTTGTTCGTGTGTTATGCAAATCAATATCATGCTTTGAATGAAACGGATATGAGTTCTAGCATTTGGAACTAAATGATGAAACGCCTTCTAAGTAGGAACCAAGCAAAGAATAATGAGATCATGCAACGACTTTAGAAAACAATGAATGCACAGATTATAAACACTCCAAAGAACGTTTTAGGCTCAAGTCTCTCAGGGTTGTAGCGTTAGTTTGAGTTCTTTCCTTCAAGCATGTTACAAAAACTGATTTTTTTTTCTTTATGATTGCATATGAATTCATAAACGATAACCACAAACAAGCATGAACCAAAGAGCATATCAAACTTCAACCCATGTTTACAACTCTCTTTAACCGTCATGCAATTAGAAATCAAATCTCATCATTGTGTTGGAAGGTACCCTAAGACACAAACAACACACAAAAACAACTCTTTTTGGCTTTTTCAACACAAATTTTTCAAATTTTTATCAATTTTCGGATTTTTTTCTTCAACATGCATAAAAACAGCTTAAAAGACACTAAAACACACAAAAACAGTGAGAAACAACATTGCAAGTGATAGGTGAATAAAACCCACGAAAATCATGCATAAACAGCTTGTTTACCCCCCCACACTTAATTCAAACATTGTCCTCAATGTTTTAAACAGAAACTAACATAAACATAAGCAAACAAACAACAATCAAACATGGCAAGATAAAGGCAGCAAGGAGGAAGGTTTAGGAATGCAAATCTGGAAATGGAGTGCTCCCTAAGTCTTCCTTTGTTGAATGCATGGGTTGCCTCCCATGAAGCGCTTGCTTTAACGTCTTCCAGCCGGACGATTCCTCCTTTATCTTTGAATGGGCAATGATACTTGAAATGAACCGGCAATGGTTTGAATTCAAGAGTGGGTGCCTGAATCATTAACAACATATTAGTATAAAACGAATTTGAAATTCGGGGAGGTGGCTTACCTTTGTGCTCTAACACGAATTCAAGAACAAACACTACTTCAAAAGATTGAAGATTAGAGATTTCAGCCAGGTTGGTTGTTTGTAGTGTTGTGACTTGTCCCGTGTCATAAAATTCAACTTCATTGGGAATTGTTGTTGCAAGCACATCGTCTTTGATTAATTCAAGATAATCCCCAACCACCTCTTTCTCTTGAATCGTTGGAAAGGTTTCGATGATGCCTTTCTCACCCTCTTCTTCGTTGAATCTGCAAGGAATAGGCACATTTGATGGAATAAGGTTAGAAAGAATTGAAATCTTACTTGAATTGGGTGGTGGAGGGTCCTTGGAAGGCTGCGGCAAAGCTTCTTCCAAGCTTGCCGTGGCCTTGTCTTCCTCCTCTTCTTCAAGTAGCAACTGCTCGTCCTCCTCTTGGCTTGGTTTGCACATTGAGCTGGAGAGTTCACTTTGTGCTTGAATTTGCCCTATGAATTCTACAATCTCTCTCATTTGATTCTTCAATTCTCCCAACTCCTTGGCTCTATTTTCTAATCTTTGGTTTTGATTTTGTACTTTCTGTGCCAAAGAAGTTAGTAATTGAATAGTTTGATCATTATCCAAGGACGAACCTGAATTTGGTTGGACTTCTTGCGGGGGAGGCTGTGGTGGCTGCATAGGCGTTGCATAAAACTCCTCATATGGCTGCCAATATGCTTCGTGTTGAACTTGTTGAGGTTCCCACCACATAGAGTTTGAATGATCACGCCAATCAAATGTAGGGACACTTTGCATTGTGGTCCATTCGATGTGCTGAGACAATTGAGAAGTAAAATTCGCTATTTGAGCTCGAATATTAGCAATTTCCATATCTTACTTCTCTAGTACCTGAAATCAAAGAAAACTAAATCAAATATCAAAAGTAAACAAAGAAAGCAAACAAAGCAAAACAAAAATTAGAAATCAAAAACAAAAGACACGAAAAAGAAAACCAAGGGATTAGCAAAGTTGCTAATCCCCGGCAACGGCGCCAAAATTTGATGTGATGAAAGTTAAGCACTCAAATTAAACCCTCTTGTTGTAGATTGTAGTATAGATGCAAGTAGGAATCGTTCTGGACCGGGGATTAGGAGGGCTTGCTAAAACCTCTAAACTGACTCTAAAACATAAAAACAAAGTTAAAAACGTAAGGAAAGACTCACAAGACTCAAAACAAGTTCAAAAGACTCAAAACGGGCTGAAAACACTCAAAACTGCCTAAAAACACTAATTGGGCAGTTTCTGACCTTAAACACACTTTGGACGAAAATATGGTTTTGGTTTGACTCAAAACCACTCAAAACATATTTAAGACACTTTAGAACAAGAAAGTAAATGGGGGGTTTTGATTTGGACGAATTTAAAACTAAAACAAACAAGAATGTAAAACTGGCAGATTTGAAGTAAAACAACTTAAAAACGTTTTTGGGACTCAGATGGGTTATGGATTGGCTAGAGGTTCATTCTCCACACATGACACACTTGTATACAAATCGATTTCCAATTGCTTTTCGATAAATTATGAAGCCCAACACCCCAGATTAACCGTGATGCACAAATTAACCCTCAGATTTTCCTTATGTCATTGAATTGGATGATGCATGCGACAACCCAAATTATTCTCCAAAAGTCCTCCACATGAATGCATAATAGAGATACAATCAGAAATCATTAAGTTCCATGAAAATCATAAGTGTTGGCGAGACATTCGTAACTATGAATGCATGATACGTTTGTCAAGAATTCAATTAACGCGATTGTGACAAGCAACCTTCACTACTCATGAATATAAACTTGTAACGATTAGGTGAAACTCATTTATATTCTAGCATCAAGTTCAAGCATGCAAACTAAGTAGGCCTCCTTAATCAACATACAAGAACAAGTTATGAATAAAACAGTTAATTGAATTGCAGTCACAACTTATTAAATCACAATTGGAAGAAATCAATTCATATCTCAAGCATGTTCATGGCTTCAAACTTCCCCCTAACTAATTAGGGGTTTAGCCACTCATAGCAACAACAAAATTAGAGAATAATAAAGTAAGCATTGAAAGTAAGAACGAAGTACACCTAGAACGATCCAATCTTCAAGCTTGAAACGTCAAGGGCTCCTTCTTCTCCACCTTGTTGCGGCACAAGTGTAGTGTCAGGATGGATGTGTTTTGGGTGAAGGGATGGATGGTTAAGATGGTGGAAGGCTGCGGCAAAGGGTAAGGGAGATGGTGGCTGCAACAGAGATGTGTTTGTGAGTGAATAGGCTGAATGGTGGATGGAATGGGGTGGTGAGTGAATTTAGATTGTGTTTTGGGGTCAAAGATGGTGGTGGATGGATGTAGGTAGGTTATGGTGAAGGATGGGTGCTGGAATGGTGCATAAAGGGTGCAGCAAGGGGTGTTATTTATAGGGTAAAGAGGGAGCACGAATTAGACTTATTTAGGAAACACATTTACTCCAAAACTTTAAGGGAAAAGGGAATTAAAATCAGAAATTAAAAGGAAAGAGGGAAGGGAGGTGCGGCCAGATTTAAGCAAAAAGGGAATGTGATTTTGTGGCAGATTTGTAGGAAAAAGAAAGGGAAAGAAGATTGGGTTACTGATTTTTGGAAGAATAGGAAAGGGAATGTAAGATATGTTTCAGATTTTGGAGAGAAAAGGGTAAGGAGGTGCGGCAAGGATTTTGGGCAAGTCTAAAGTCATTTAGGGTCAGATATTAATTGTCCCAAATTGACTAGGAACCTTAATTATGGCTGAAACTTAATGAATTTGAGAATAGGAAAGGTTTAGGCCAAAACAAGGAACTTGGCTGATTTCTTTCCTTCTTTCAAAGCTCCTTGACTTTCTTGAATTAATTCTTCAATCTTCAAACACAATCTTAGCCTCTTCAAATCTTCAATTTCGTCCATTCCCTTTGCCCAAAGCATCAGCTATCCAAACTTGGCCCAAAACTGCTCCAAAATGCACTTTCTTGCAACTTTAACCCTTTGGACCTACAAACACACGAAAATGACTTAAAACACTAAATTAAATGGAAACTAACTACTAAAACGTCAAGAAACAAGCAAGCTAAATCACATAAATATGCTCATATCATGGACCGAAATCTCGCGATTCTCGGGAGGTCGGCATGTTTCGTCTGAAGCATCACCGTAATCTAGAAAAACCTCATGTGTTGGAACGGATGAGTGAGCGATGGTCGGATTCAAACTAGGGTCACTAGTTGGTGCCGTTTTCCTTTTCCGGGGTTGTGAATCCTTTGAACCAAGAGGTCTGCCACGCTTCATGGTCAGAGCAGATGATTGGCTAGCTGCCAATGTACCTTGCCGCGTGGAGGGTGCGGCCTCCCCACCTTCTGGGATGGTCCGGCCTTTGCTAGATCATTAATCGGGGTACATCTATCCTTGCAGGTGTGTTTGCAGCGGTTATATGTGATCTTGTCACCTTTGCTAGATCATTAAAAGTATTCGGCATGCTTTGGGTAATGCTCTGAAGATCTATAATTCGACGCACCTCAGTTTCAGACTGGGCAGTGCAGGGATCTAAATAAGACATAGTGGGAGCATACCACGATAATTCGCAGCATTCTACGGGAACGTTAGCATGCTTATCTCCCTCTAACGACGGGAAGACTGTCTCATCAAAGTGACAATCGCAAAACGTGCGGTAAAGGGATCTCCTGTCAAGGGTTCTAAGTAGCGAACAATTGATGGCGAATCATAACCAACATAGATTCCCATTTTTCTCTGAGGACCAAATGGGTACGTAGTGGCGGCATTATTGGCACATAAATGGCACACCCAAACACCCGTAAATGAGAGACGTCGGGCTCGTATCCAGTGACCAACTGTAACAGGTGAATGTGGTTGAGTAGCAGTGGGTCTCAGGCGGACCAACTTAGCTGCGTGCAATATTGCATAGCCCCAGGCAGATACCGGCAATTTGGTTCTCATAACCAAAGTCCGAGCTATCATTTGAAGGCGCTTTATGAAAGCTTATGCCAAGCCGTTTTGGGTGTGAACATGGGGCACATAATGTTCCACATCAATCCCTACTGACATGCAATAATCGTCAAAAGTCTGTGACGTAAACTCTCCAGCGTTATCCAGTCGAATCGACTTAATCGGATAATCAGGGTGGTGAGCCCTTAGCTTAATGATTTGAGCTAGGACTTTAGCAAACGCGGCGTTGCGTGTGGATAGCAAGCAAACATGTGACTATCTTGTCGATGCATCAACCTAAAGTATCTAAATGGTCCGCAGGTTGCTTGGATAGGTCCACAAATGTCCCCTTGAATCCTCTGAAGAAATTTAGGGGGGTCGTGAATAATCTTTGTATGGGAGGGTTGAGTATTCAACTTCCCTATAGAACATGCTTTGCATGGCGGGAGTCCAACATCCGTGAGAAGATTTGAGGATACGACGCATCATGTCACGTCCAAGATGTCCCAAATGATCATGCCAAAGCAACAAAGTGTCCTGGAACTCAGGCATAGGGCTGGCCACACTATGGGTTTCTATGCCGCGAATGGTTGTGATGTACAACACACTCGGCAAACGTTCCATATTTTCGTGAATATGCTTCTGGGCATATTTGTATGAAGTGATACAAAGAAATTCAAAACCATGATCTTTAGTGGTTTCAAGATGATATTTATTATCTTGAATATCTCTAAAACTCAGCAACGTTCTTCCGGAACGTGGAAAATAGAGTGCCTCCTTAATGGTTAGTATTGTACCATTAGACAACATGATACGTGCCTTGCCGTATCCTTCAATCAGGTTGGATGGGCCTGAGAGAGTTGTCAAATGAGCTTTCTTGGGTATCAAGTTAGTAAAATAGTGTCGTTCACGCAAGATGGTGTGTGTGGTTGCACTATCTGCCAGACAACTAACTTCCCCACCAGACATACCTAGAAATAAATTGATTGAATTGGTCACATGCATAAATATAAGTCCATTCATTCAATTACGCAATTCAAGAAAATAATATCCATTCAAATGACAATCCATAATTCAAAACAAACCAAAACCAAACAAATTATTCCAAATACTTAGAAAAATTGTTCAAAATTAAACCATAAACCTAGAAAATAAGGGGGTAGGGCCGGCCACTCATAGTGGGTTCGGTCACTAGGGGTAAAACAGCCTAAAAACATGTCTAAATCTATTCATCCATAGACGTTGACGCTTCCTGAAAATCCAATATCTCCATTGATGTAGTTGCATCTTCCGGATGATCCACATGTGCAAAGTTAGACTCACGACGGAAATGATACTTGGCAATAGCCTCAGGGGAAGCTCGGCATACGCGTGACCAATGATCATTTGATCTACAATGATAGCACATGTCCAATTCAGTAGAAGCAGCCTGAATGGAAGCATTGCCCTTGTTCTTGAAGTTTAGGGCCTTAGGGGCGAGTGGTGGACACTGCTGGGTCATAATTCTTCCCTTAGGTGCGGCACTATGTTGACCTTGGGCCCGTGGTTGGGCTTGTCGCCCATTGCCACGGCCACGACGATTCTGTCGTCGTTTATGGATGCAAGAATTAATCGCATGCGCTTCAGGCGCGGCGTTCGAGCCAGTGGGTCGAGGTTGAAGATTCTTCATCAAAAGCTGGTTCTGATTTTCAGCGAGAAGTAAAACATAGATCAAATCTGAAAATTTGGTGAATTTATGTGCCCTATATTGTTGTTGCAGGACAATATTGGTGGCATGGAAGGTCGAATACGTCTTCTCCAGGAGATCTGATTCGGTTAGTTCCACTTTGCAGAATTTCAACAAAGAACGGATTCTACAAACTTCAAAGTTGTATTCAATCGCAAACTTAAAGTCCTAGAAGCGAAGATGCTGCCAGTCGTGTCTTGCTTCAGGCAAGTATATGTCTTTCTGGTGATCAAAACGGTCAGCCAGAGCAAGCCAGAGGGAGCGTGGATCCTCCTCAACGAGATACTCAGTCTGCAATGCATCATGGATGTGTCTTCGAATGAAGATCATTGCGGTAGCCTTCTAAGCTTCGTCAACGGGTTTGTCACGGATTGGAGTCTCGATCGTGGCTCTAATGCCCTTTGCAGTTAGATGGAGCTTCACATCTTGAACCCACTTCAGATAGTTTCTTCCAGAGACTTCTAGAGCAGCAAAATCGAGCTTGTTCAAGTTCGACATATCCCTAAAACGGAGGGAAAAAACGTGAGTAGTCATATGGTAAGCCATAGACATATATCGTAGAACATATAGGTTCTATAGACATGTATTGGTTTAATTTATGCATGAAATTATAGGTTTCATATGGTATGTTTTGAATGAAAACTTCAGGTTTCAAAGGCACTAAATTTGAAACTACATGTTCAATTTAGGTTTTTATGAACAATTAGTTCATAATGAGAGGTTCATGCAAGAACACACAGAATGCAATATACTAATTTGAATATAGTGGATTTGAGGTTCTTCGGGAACTCAAGTGTGAGAGCTTCGTTACTACGAAAGTATGTGACGATTCAAAGTATAAAAATAAATTATTGAATCGTTAATGTCCAAAAGTGATATTCAGGTCAATAATTTTGGATTCATTATCAGATTAATGGATTGCAGGTCACTTTTAATTAATTCAATAAATCGGGCCATATGGGGTCGATTGTAGAAGCTAAATAATATTAAAATAATATTATTGGATCGAAAATATAGCCCAAAAATTAGATTTGGGCTCAGGTTGGGTGCCTTGAGGAAAAGGCAAGGCCCAAGGGGGGTCACGGGGGTGGGCTGTAGGCCACATAGGAACGGGAAAAAGTCTCAGCCGCAGCTGCGTTTGGGAAGAGGGGGGCACACGGGAGGACAAAAACCCAGCCCCGTGGGCTGGAGTGAGGGTTCGAATAGGAGCCCAACCGCATAGGTTGGCTTCATGTGTTGCGAACCGCAAGAGACTAGGCCCAATCGAGTGGGCTAGCACCAGATGGAGCATGTATGCGGGCCTGGGTGTGTAGGACAAGGACCCAGCAAGCAAAGCTTGCCGTGGGTTTGGTCTGGATCCATGAAGGCTGCGAGCGTCCTCAGAGGTAGAACTAGGGCTTCATGTCTATTCCACTCACGCAGGTCGAAGGCCTAGAGGTCCATGTAGGTGCAGCAAAGTCCAAAGGGCTGCTGCCGATATTGTGCCGCAAGGGTGGTGCCAAATTATGTCCAATTTCTTTTCTTTTTTTTTCAAAATCCCTTAGGGTTTAGGAAACCCTAAATATGCTTCTAATTTAATTTTGTACTTTGACTCACAAATTCTACATAACAATTTAATTGTGCGATGCATGAAAAAAATATATATATTGAAAAATATATGAACATATACAATATATATATCGAAAGGAAAATATAAACACAGAGGGGTTCATACATCATGGGGAATGTTTTCATGCTTCGTGGATGTTTCAAATATCTTCTTTTATTTTAAGCGTACCTGATTAGCAAAAAACGAATAAGCCTTTGAATTTGGTGGATGATAGCCTCCTCCTACGATGCGTCAATTCGTCAGCTTCTGACAAGAGCGTGCTGATAACGTGTTGTAGGCCTATTTGATTGAACGATTTAGGGTTTAGAGAGAGGGGCCGGCCACAATTAGAGAGAAGAGAGATTGATTTAATTGTGAGGTGTGTTTGATTCACCCCATTGTGCCTTTATTTATAGTGGCATGATAGGTAAAAACTTTTTTCCTTTAGGATTACAACATTTAATAGGTAATTTACTATTAGGAATATAAAATATATTCTCATATTCTTTAGAATTTACACAATCACATTTCTATTTTAAATATGATTGCAACACTTACTTTCCCAGCGTGTCTTCAATAAAACAACTTACATAGAACAAATTTATTATCATGTGACATCTTGATAAAATATTATAATATCATGTACTAAAAATTTACACATGTTTCTGTTTTATTCAAACGGACGTCACAATAACAACGACGGTAGCAGTTAATGCATTCTATATAAGTGAGAATTTTTTTCTGCACCTGGTACACAAATCGATACCCACTTATCATATCAAATAAAAAAGACACAAAAAAAAATATATTCTTTCCACTTATATTATGACGCTTGTACTAGCGGATTGTGTAGGTAATTTGTAAATATCTCTCCATATAAGTCTTAAGTCTTCGTCGCCTTTTTCTTCTTCGTCGTCTTCTTTCTTATTAGGCAGGCACTGAGATACAGAGAGAGAAACGTTTTCACAAACAGACACAGCCACCGATCGATCTCTCTCTCTCTCTCTCTCTCTCTCTTTCCATCGATCTGTGTGTGTGTTTTCTCTTTGTTTTGTACGCAATAGAATACACCAATGCCTTCACAGAAGCGTTCGTCAGCAGAGCAGCTCAGCGATGATGTAGAACATCGCCACCACCAACGGCAACGACCCAAGCAATCTCGACTGCAAGATGAACACCAACTCCTAGACCAAGAAGAGGAGGAAGAAGAAGAAGCAGCAGTAGAAGAAGAAGAAGACGACGAAGATGATGCCGGTTACGTATCATCTCTCTCTCCCATCCCATATCCTCTGCTCTTTATATGGTTTTCTTCATCTGGGTCCTCTTTTGGTTCTCGATTGACTAACTTAACTAACAAGTTTTCTTGGTTTTTTTTTATTTATTTATTTATTTTTTAACTTCAGATTCTGATGGAGGCGCATCTTCAACTTCCCAAGAGATTCCCGGGTACTCTCTCTCTACCTTGTTCTCTGTCGTACTTAAATATCTTATGTAGATAGTACTAGCTAGTTGTAGATTCATGTCGGTTTTACCACCATTTTCAAGCAGTTTATGAAAGCTCAATGGGTTGAATGATGATTGATGATCGGTTTTCGACGTCTATAGTAAAAAATGAAAGTTGGTTTCGATAATGTTGGATCGTCGTGGGTTGTCAAATTGGCTATTACCAAGTTGTGGTCCTGCTTAATATAATGGTTCAGTGATTGTTGCATGTTGGGATCTGAGCCTTGTTTTGTGCTTGTATGTGTCGATATATTAAATTTCGAGTTCCCCATTTTCTATTTTCGAGTAATGTTTTGTTACGAACTGTTATTGTGTATCGTCCAACTAGTGCTATATATGATTTGTAATTTGCACCTTTATGTATTTCTGAGAAATGATTCCACGTACTTCTTGTGCCCTTGCAGATTGATATTCATACAACTGGAAGAACTCCGTAAAGACGTCCACTGTCCAATATGTCTTGGTAACTTCTGCTTTTTAATCTTTTGAGTTTGAATGAAATGTCATGCTTTAAACTTAAAATTGCTATGTGTTCACTCACTGGACTCAACTGATGGACTTCCCCCTTGTGGCGTATAGATTTTTTTCTCTTTCATTTCTGCCCAGAAAACATGAGCGTTGCTTGCTTTACAGTTGTAAATAACAATTACTTATTGCACTACGATGTTCATAACAAAATTATTAATTCACTTTTCTTTTCGATGGTGGTTAACTGCTAATTTTGCTACGCACTTGGGTTCTTGTCGTTGCATTACATGCCCGCATTCCTCGGCGTGGATCTTGGTGATGCGGAGACTGAGTTGCCTATAATTAAGTAGTTAACTGCCAATTCTTATAGTGTTCTTTGTAGTTCCACCACTGTCTTCAAACTGTAAAATGCAATGTGGTATCCCTTGAGGCAAACTATGTAGGGACTGCATTTGAATAATTTGGTTGACTCCATATATCCTTCATCTTGTCAACCACGATGTTTTCGGGCCAAGAGTAATCTGGATCTGCAAACGAGGGATATCTAAAACCAAAACCAACTATCAGTATTTGATCTTATAAGTGAACAAGGGGAAGGCTACGTAGGGTGTGACTTGAGTTGAAGAAGTGTGAAAACTTCGGTGATCTATGGTTTAGCAAAATTACATGCTGTTGACAGATTGAGCTCTGAAATGCTTGTTTGGGGGCGGGGTAGTGCTCGGAGTCACACACGGCGTGGCATTGCTAGTGGTTGCAACAGTAAGAATTCTGAGAGTACTCGCATATCGAAGTTGGTTGATTATCTCCAGAGCTTAGAGGAAAACAATGATGAGGTATAGGGTAACACTGCTGGACTATTTGTTTGGTCGTTAGTAAGTCCATTAATTCCATGTGCCACCCAGGGAGTACTCTTGCTGAGTTTTAGTTTCTCGGGGGCAGATGGCATACTTCTTCGAGCACCACAGTGACCAAATTAGAAACGGTATTGCTTTCTGTTTTCGTCGTTTTGTATCCGCTCTGATGAAATAATTCTTTTCTGCAGTTAGATGTTCATCTCATGCTTATTTCTTTGGATACAAGTTGTACACCAAGTTTACAGCGGCCACACCTTTCCTGTTGGCCGAGTTTGTCAGTGAAGCACCTGTGTGAAGTAAGATTATTCTCCTGATATTACTAACCTTAAACTTCTAAAGATGTAAACTTCACTTGTTAGACTTCCTTTGAGTATGTAGTATGCATAATTTGTTCTTATGCTTGTTTGGATGAGAGTTATAACGCCTTGTCTGTGAAACTTGCTTGTCATGCCTCTTTACCTCATCTTGTGCCGGAATTTTTGTTTGCATACAATTGATTAAGAATATAGACCGGATTCATTTGAAACTCTGACTAGCCTTAAATTTGGTAGGATCTTTTGTTCAACGTGGAAATGTTAGTTTACCGCTCTTCATTCTTTGGTTTTGTTCTACAGTACACAATATCTCCGGTGCCTGTGTAATTTTTACATGCATATTATCTGTACAGTATGTGTCTCACCAGACGCCTTTGAGGGCTGAGGAAGTTCAATTATTGGCAGTTAAAGGGCCTCCCAGTTCCAATGACGAGAAATTGAACCTAAACCTGGCGCTCTTAATTGATGATCCGGATTCTGTGCCATTTCTAACATGTCCATGCAGATATGAACTGCAAATTCTGCAAGAAGAAGAAACTTTGGGAAGGATCAGGGCCAATTGCACTTCCAGCAGGGACCATTTGGTGAGTAGACAAGCTCTTCTAAGATCTCTACTTTTCAATATCTGCAAGCTAAAATGTGTGCACTGGTTGCGAATGACAGAGATCCCCAAGATTTTGTCAAACTTTACAATAATACGCGTTTGATCAAGTAACAAAATGCATTCGCTGGTTGAATTTTCCTCTCTGATTTAACCACAAGGAACACTCCGACATCCATTTTTGCATTATATTTGACTGTTTTGAACTGTGCGGAGTACTACTTGACTGCGTTAGTTTGTTAGTAATGACGGTAGGAATAATTTTCTCTTGCTAGAGAATCGCATATTATGCTGTAAAACTGCGAATGAAGACTGTTGATTACGCTAAACGTGTATGAATATGTAGTCCCTTCTATGAACTGACAACATAAAATACCATTAAGATTGTCTGGCAGGCAATCGCTCTTTATGATCGTACTAAATTACTATCTTCTACTTCTTTTCAGATTCTCGCATACAGGCGGAAGGAGATTAGTTAGGAATGAAATTTTGAACCTGCCAAATGAATGCGGATGAGAAAATTGTTGTATTCGCTGTTGACAAGAGAGTTACTGTAAATGCAGTCGAAGATAGATACCGGGATGCATTGATCCCAGGTTGGGACATTGTTTGTTGTATTCTTGATTTCGTAAAACACTTGTTTGCATTGTTATTTATTTTAAACCATCCTTTAGTGAACAGTTCTTAAAGGCCCCGTCAAGTTTTAGAGGCTTCATGTGAAGCAGAATTCTGTGTTCCACGCTGACGGAGGTTAATGAAAACCTGGACTGTTGTTTCTTCGTGGTAGCTCCAAATGCGAAACAGAAACACGGAAATGGTGGTGGTGGTGGTGAAGCAGGATGAACATGTTTCGTTCCTGAGGAGAAAGTTTTCTGACGCATCACGAAGCAAAAGGATTACAAACGTAAATCCTCCAAGACCAAAGTCGTGAATCCACCGGTTCGATAGAAATTCCAAAAGATAATTTGATTAATTGATGAGTTGACTATAATGATAACATCCAAGGCTTAAATAAGTCATTTACAACTCCATTGGACAACTCAAAAGTTCAGAAAATTAAAACATAAATGACATTTATTGGACGGAAATTGAAAGCTCCGATTTTTATTACAGAAACTAAAATTACGGTTTGGAGGTTGAAACAGCCTCGAATGGGTAAAAACCATCTTATGTCACGGAAAAGTAGTGACTTTGAACCATGGTGTTGTTTCCATTCCAAAAAGGTATCATGGGCCTAAATCAAAGTTGGAGGCCAATTCTGTAAATTCTCATTGTGTTCTTTTGTCTTTCAACGGTCAATTCCTCTTCAATCCATTCGGCCATATGTCTACGTCATTTGCAGTGTGCCGAGAACACTTCTCCACACACTAAATGTCATAATACAAGTGGTTGAATTTTTTTTTTTCCAAGTATCTAACCATTTATATTATGACACGTGATGTACTAGCCTTTTGCCGGCATCCTCAGGACTAAAAAAATTTCGCATTTGGGTTGGACGTGCGAAATGAAGCTTCTGAAGCAACAAAGTTGTTAGTAAACTAAACACGAAGCAATCAAAGGAAGTAGACAACGACGGGACGGCCGCCGAGTCTGATTCTAGAGATCTTTGATGAAGGGGGATGAGGAGGAGAAATTTTGAGGTTTTACATTGATTAGTAAAAGAAATTACACAAGTAGTATTGAAAGAATTACACATTGGATGTGACATTGATACAAGAATTGGTAGATTCATGCTGCTAGTAAAGCAATAACTACATGTACTCGAACGGCCCTTGTACAGGGTTCAAGAGTTCTTGAACAAACTACCGCATAGGGAAAGGGAAACAATCATCGCATCTGTGCCGCTGCACTGGAAACCGCAGAGTTGATCACCATTTTTCGCCTCTCTTTCCGTTGGAGCACACGTAGATATGGTGATTTCGGTTTTGTTGCTTCCTTAGGACACCTATTATGTCATGAAATACACCATTTGATCAACCAGTCATGGAAATAATGCAGCATTCAAAATGCAATCTGGAATATTTACAATTCCTTACTTTTGGGGAAGGAAAGGATGCTCAAAATTAGGCACTGGCCTTGCATGGGGTACCAATGTCCTTCTGAGTTGTTTCAGCGCCTTCTCTTCTTCCACCTGCAGATAGTTGACAACATTTCGGAGTATATGTCAGTTTAAATCATGCAAGTTCCCAACAACTATGCAGCAAAGAGTATGTATAAAAAGCATGACGCTTACCATTCTTGCTGCCTCGCTCTCTTCTCTATATCTCTTATACATCATCTCTTTCTCCCTAACTTTGTGATCAAATTCTGCTCTATCAACAGCTCGATGATCAGCATGGAGATTGAACTCTTGAACTTGGGTGAGAGGCTTGCGTTCTTTTTCGGGAACTGGAATTGGGTCCCTGCATTACAAAACAAAGGGTTATCAGTCCCTCATCTCTTTAAGACAATCAATAAAATCATGAATAAAGTAGTTTGCTTACTCTTTCAAGATTGGCTGTGCCTTGAACACTCTTATCTGAGCTTCTTCTTTCTCCTTCCGCTGTCTTTCTTCCATTTCCCTTTGCAATTCCTCCTCATGCCTCACTAAACTCTCCAGCTGGAAAGGTTCCGGTTTTGTACATTGCTTGGGCTCTGGTTTGGGTGGGATCTGCATTTAAAACAACAGGATTTAGGGACCATCATTTCACCATTTTTGTTCCAATTGCATGTAATTGAACTCAAAAAACAAATTGATAAATATATGTACCACAGGGTAATCAGTGGTATAAGGATATGGGTTAGCTTTGGGAACCCTCGCTCTTTCTTCTTCCAATTGCTTGTGCCAGACTTCAGTAATGAATTTCCTTTCTTTCTCGGCCCCTCTTTCCTGATCATTACGTAAACACAAAATCAATAAGCAGGTTACGGGTTAGCTTCATGCATCACTGAATACTAATGCTTTGGAATTGAATTATCATACCTCTGTGTGGAGATGGAATGGGTTTGGCGTTGTGTTTCTTGGAACTGGTTTTTGGTGAGGCTCTGAGTTCAACGACAGCTGAAAAATAAATAAAAGATGTATAAGAGAAGCTGTACAGATGTTTTGTCTGCTACTGATGCAGTAGTATTGATAACATCCATTTCACTTACTTTATCAAATAGATCAACAACAGACGAAGATTGTGGTGGTATCCTTTCATTTGTTGCAAAATGAAATTCCCGAGGTTTGGTCACAAGTTTCTTGGCATTACAGAACACCCCCATATCTCCTTTACTTTCAAATATCTGTGAACAATGAACATTTAGATAAATCAGTTCAGTTCCTAATGTTTCCAAGATGAATATCTCAAACAGAAATTGAAAGGCTTGACAGATACCTTCTTATTCAGAGGCTTGGCCTTGAATTTTGGGATTCTTTCAAGTTCTTCCTGTTCAATTTCAAACGAACTTTTCACCCTGGGTGGACGAGCCCGCAATGATGTTTGTAGCACAGGGGTTTTAGGTTCAGTAAGAAAAAACCCTAAACGAGGCTTCCATGGATTATTCTGTCATACAATCCAGAAAGAGAACATTGTCAATGAGATGCCTCAGCCGGCTTAGCAAGAACAAAGAATGGAAATAGCAAATATGATTCTGTCTTATACCTGATGGGACACTTCGGTTGAAGCTATAGAGGATGTTTCTGCACTCTGATTGGCCCCTTGCCATTGTCTCCAAATGGAATTCCTGTAACAATTAGACACAAGAGACTTATTATCACCACTGCAACATTGTATGTCCTATTTATCAACCTCCAATCCACAGCTACTTACGTGAAATTCCGGTGGCTGGGGTGTACTTCTTGGTATTGCAGGCAATGATGAGGCTTCTAGAATCTATAATCAGCAACAAAGATCCAATAAACTCAACTGATATAGACCGCAAATGAAACAGAAATAAGAGTATAAAATTACAAGTTACCTTTCTGTTTAATGGTCGAGCCTTAAACTTCGGAATTTTAGCCATCATCTCTTCTTCAAGCTCAGCAGTACTCTTTACTCTCACTGAACGAACACGCTGGGATGTTTCAAATTCAGGCTCCTTAGGCCTCGTCAAGGTGAGTTTGGGTTTCATCTGAATAATAAAAACAGCATCAACCTTTCATCATTAACATGAAAAATAAAAGGAGACATGAAAAAGAACTTAAAGAGCCAGATGGAGATAAGATGCTTTACATGTGAAATATTCGGCAATGACAAGTCTCTGGTACTTGATTGGAACCTTTTCATCATTTCAGCCATCGAAACAAATGGTGCTGCAGGTTCCCTAACATAAAGTTTTCTGTCCCCTTTTTGCACAGCAGCTGAAGAAGTTATACGACCCAGTTTTGACTTGTGGGGATATGCTTGGGGTTTGGGATTTAGAATCTGTAATTTTAGGGGACATAAAGGAAAACAATTAGGGTAAATGTTGTCTACAAATAACAGTCAAGTTGATAAAACAGTACAGGAGTAAACTTTACCTGTCTAGATCTTCCTTCATCCAATTTCTGCCGCTTTATCGCCTGATTTTCCTGTCCTAAATTGGGAGTTCCAGTTGCATTCTTCACATGTGTTTCTCTAGAGTTTTAAGTTAAGTAGCTAATCAGTCATGACTGTTAGAATAAATCAACACATACATCAGGTAAAAACGTATATACACCAACCTTTTCACACTATTTGGTTTAATGCTTTTAGTTTGGGATGACTGTAAGTGACTTCTTTGCTTCAGAGCTGAGGGGTTTCTAACCATGCTCGCTATCTTTTTAGCTGTTTGGTGCTTCTTGGAATGACTCGCAAGGCCTCCCCCCTTCTTGGAATAGCTCATGGGTGGTTTTGGAGTGCAAGCTTCATTTTCATCTTGAATGATAGGTTTACTATTCTCCTTACCCTTGGTCAGATCAGTTTTCTTAATAGAAGATACTGCACCCAAAACACTGCAAAATAGAAAGTAATAAATGAGAAACCGTGGAGCTCAATGTTATATTCTAATCGACTAGTACGAGTCAAGAGGCTTGAAACAAAGCTTAAGAGGACCGCCCCCTAACCTTCCATTTCCACTAGTACATTTGTCATTATGTCTTGGAGTGCAAGCTACAGTTTCAACTTGAATGATAGGTTTGCTAGTCTCCTTACCGTTGGTTAAATCAGTTTTCTTAATAGAAGATTTTGTACCCAAAACACTGCAAAACAGAAAGTAATAAATGAGAAACAGTGGAGCTCAATGTTATATTCTAATCGACTAGTACGAGTCAAGAGATCTGAGACAAAGCTTTTAAGTAAGAGGAGCCCCCCCCCTAACCTTCCATTTCCGCTGGCACATTTGTCATCATCTTTTAAGGCTTCAGCAGACATGATCTCTGATTGAGGCTTAGTTTCCATAGACTTATCATCAGCTTTTAAGTCAGATGATGATTCCAAGTTCTGTAAAACATAAACAACCATGGAGTTAGAGAGCTATAAACAAGTCTAAGTTTTAAAGGCAAGAAAGAATGAATGAGATCACCACCTTCTCCATTTTCTCTGCTTCGCTAAAGTCACACATGCTCTCGATCGTAAAGGATCTACCAGCCTTGATCTTAGGCATAAAGGCTGCACGGAAAAATACAAGTCCCATTACAATTCTAGAGAAACAAAAGCAAAAATGAAAGTCACTTTCAGTGATAAATGGACAACTACAGATTGAATGTCCCTCGCTCCGTCAAACCAAACTACCAGTCATGTTCATACCATAAAAACCTAATTCAAATTCTGCAGAAAATTTGGGAAAGAAAGAGCGAAAATCCGGAAAGTTAAAATCTAATTCCCTTTAACAAATAACTACTTTAAATGCCTAAGATTAAAAAGTATAAAAGAACATCTTGCTTTCAACAATTAGAAACTGAATTGTTATTCCTACTCCTTAATCTTCTGGGAAACAAACACAACCTAATGATATTTTCCAATAATCAAACACCACAAAATAAAGCCAAATTCCAGACTGCAATCGCTTCCTAGTCGATTTCAATTTCAAGAAACGATTGGAAATGAAGCAAAATTCACCACGAAAAGAAAATTAAAACCCTAAAAATCCAATAGAGTTACAGAAACCAACGCAATTCATAGAAGAAAGGCAAAAACCCCAAGGTCAAAACTGAAATTAAAAATATGCCAGATAATAAGAGACACAGAGAGAAGGATTAGGGAAGACGACGTACGTGAAGGAGCATAGGCTAGAGCGCAGTCGAACCAGAGCTCGGCCTTGCGCCTATCGTCGACGCTCTCGTCCTTTGTGAAGTCGAAGAAGCGTGGAGCTGAGAACTCGTACGTCTCATCGACGATGATCGCCGTCGCCATCGGCGCCGGGGCGTTGGGTTCTTGATCGGTCATTTGGTCTTCTCCTCGATTTCGAAAACTTGTTTGGGATGTGGGGATTCAGAGGAGGATGAGGAATTAGAAAAGATTTGGCCGATTAATGAAGAAATGATGAATAAATGAGAGGGGGGAGGGAGAGAGGAGAGAGCGTTGGAGTGTGTCTGAGTGGGTGCGGAGAGGAGTATAACGTTACGGGGAAGGATCTCTCTAACGGTCTGATTTTTTGAATTTGGGGGCCAAGAGCCAATGTGACTGCTCGGGAGTGTGCTGTTTCTAACGGCTCTATTTCACTTGCCTTTTAGGGGAGGAACGACGTCGTTTGGGTATGGGTAAATACCAAAATGATAAAGTAAAATAACAATTTTCAACTCAAATTTTCAACATAAAAAATTAAGAGAAAATTTAGCTCATATAACCTCATTCTACACCTAACTTACTCTCTACACTTATATTATTATTAATTAAACTGTCAATATCTCTTTGAATTCAAATTTTTTTAACATAAACTAACCTGACAAACCAACTTCAATATGTATAATTATTTTTATACCCATTTAAAAAATAAAAACTCGAAATCAAAGCATACATTCTCTACTCTGACGTTTTCTCTGTCCGATCTGTCGTGTTTCCTTTCAATTCTTTATGATTGAATAGAAATAGAAATCAAAATCAAAATCCATAAGAATTGGTGAGAATTAATTTAACGTTTGAGTTTACAAAATGATGGCAGAAGAACGCTGCTAACACTAAAACACTTTCTTTTGATGGAGTCTCCATCGCCTCTATAGCGTTGCGCTTGATAAATCCCAAGTTGCCTTGCGTGACCATGCCAAACAAGTTGTCCCGCATCTTGAGATCCCACCACAATCGATAGGTTCCTTCTATATCCACAGTTTCCATCAGGATTAACATCAGTTTACCTGATAATATATGTCCTAATAGTCTTCTAGAATTCTTCTCTATATATCCATGTGGGCAAGAGAACAATAAATTCAGGTGGTGTATAAAGCTAGTAAGACATAAAGGAAATAATGAAACAATCAACACTCTTTCTTGAAGTTAATAAACGGAAAAAGCTTTATGTATTTTATCAATAGATGCTTAAACTTTTACCTACCTTAAACTGTTTGTGTTGTGGCAATATATTAGTCTTTGGTTTTTGAATGTCATAACTCAATTGGGCAAGGACAACCTCAACATTCCACATTGTTGATGTGGCATCAACATTCATCTTTTGTTTATATGAGAGCATCTTATGTTTTTAGCCATGAAATAATGTAGCTAATAGCAATGACATCTTGTTTCTTGCTCTTCCAACTGATGGCCCCATGATTGTTAGATCCCACATCGCCCAAGGGAGTGGATCCTCTATGCCTTATATGTACATACCCATCTCCAATTAGCACGAGGCCTTTTAGGAGCTCACTGGCTTCGGATTCCATCGGAACTCCGAAGTTAAGCGAGAGCAATCCCATGATGGGTGACTCACTGAGAAGTTCTCGTGTGAGTTCCCAGAAACAAAACCGTGAGGGCGTGGCCGGGGCCCAAAGCGGATAATATTGTGCTACGACGGAGTCAAGCCCGGGATGTGACAATTTGGTATCAGAGCCAATCCCTGGATGGAAGTGTGCCGACGAGGACGTCGGGCCCCTAAGGGGGGGTGGATTGTTAGATCCCACATAGCCTAAGGGAGTGGATCCTCTATGCCTTATATGTACATACCCATCTCCAATTAGCACGAGGCTTTTTGGGAGCTCATTGGCTTCGGATTCCATCGGAACTCCGAAGTTAAGCGAGTTTGCGCGAGAGCAATCCCATGATGGGTGACCCACTAGGAAGTTCTCGTGTGAGTTCCAGAAACACAACCGTGAGAGCGTGGCCGGGGCCCAAAGCGAACAATATCGTGCTACGGCGGAGTTAAGCCCGGGATGTGGTGGGGACCCGGGCCGGGATGTGACAACGATCATCAAGGTCAGACTAGAAATCTGCATCTGTATAGCCTTCCTATTGCATAAGCATAAAGAATTCTACTCATTTGTAGCACTTCCTCAAACTAAAAATATGCATCTATCAGCTACTTAGCCTTTTGATCCCGCGTTGGATTGATATCGACTAGGAATACTCACAACATATGCAATATCTGACCTTGTCCATATCATGGACACATGAGACTTCCTATTGCATAAGCATAAGAATTCTACTCATTTGTTGCACTTCCTTAGGAATTCAGGTCCCATTGGTTTAGAAAGGGGAATTCCATATCTCATAGGAAGATAAACTTTCTTAGATTCCTCCACGAGAAAATACTTAACACCTTGTCTACATACATGAATTGGGACAATTCCATTAGTCTCCTAGATCTATCACGATATAGCTTTATTCCAAGTCTGTACGATGCATCTCCCAAGTCTTTCATGTGGAAGGTTTTGGACAACCACACTTTTACAGAAGAAAGAACTGCAATAAAAGCTTAAAGCTTAAGTAATATGTGGTAAATTTTAAGTGGTTGATAGTGATATAATCTAATCTCAAGTTAAGTCTTAAAATCTAATCTCAAGTTAAGTCTTAAAAATGTTTTTCTCCGATATAAGGGTTGGCAAAAGATGATAGTTTTTAGGAAATGATGACTACCCACCCTTGTTTATGGGTGTGTTAGGAGGAATAAATTCTATAAACTGTCTAAATTAATTATATTAGATTATATTAAAATCATTCATGAAGCATGATATATAGTCATTTGTTAACTAGCAATCAACAAACTAACTGAACAACGTGCCGTTTCTTACTTAGATTACTAAAGCCAATGAAGCTTTATTTGTGTTTTTATATCTAAATCATGTCCTAATACTAAAGCATCATATGAGCATATACAATTAATCCCAGTTTAATTAACTTGTTAATTACAAATTATTATCGCGCATCGATGGCGCGTCACCTTTTGGCTTATGTAGCCATGTTTCTGCTAGTTTGTGGATCTGCCAAGGCATCGCACGCGTCCAGTTTCTGTGCTAGTGTGTGGTATGAGTTGGGCAATTGCCTAAATTTTCTTACTGGGTTTTATGCTGACCCTACGCTCGAATGCTGTAACTCCGTCCGGATGTTGAACACGGTGGCCAAAAGTGAAGAGACTGAACCTCAAAGTATCTGTGATTGCATTGAGGGCGTGGCCGATGCGTATCGAATTCGTTTCGTAGCCTCCCTCATCCAAGATCTTCCCATCAAATGCAATGCTCATCTTAGTTTCCCTATTTCTAATAGCATGGATTGCACCAAGTAAACTCTCCCTCTCTTTCTCTCTCTCTCTCTCTCTCTCCCTCTCTCTTTCTCTCTCTCTCTCTCTCTCTCTCCCTCTCTCTCTCTCTCTCTCTCTCTCTCTCTCTCTCTCTCTCTCTCTCTCTCTCACACACACACACACACACACACATTTTTATGAACTGAATTGTTACTGCTTTTTTTGCAGCCTCAACTGAGACTATGAAGAGAAGCAAAGGATTGCTGCGAAAAGGGTTCGAACTCTTTTAGTGCATGCATGTATTAATATGATACAAAAGATAGAAAAATAATAATGGGAAAATAAAATAATTTAATAATTTATGAATAAAAGCTACTCTACTAAAGGCTAATTACCAATATCTTTGCAGCCCTTACATTTGAAATTGTTTTTCTGTATACTCGGAACACAATGTGGTACACCATGTGTCATAATATAAGTTGAAATATATTGGAAATATACGCTAAAAGTAAGACATATCAATTATATCGTTCACTTATTTATAACATGTAGTGTACCATCTTATATTTCGAGCACACATGAAAGGATTAATGAAGTCGAGGCATATTCATTGAAGACCCCTAAAACTTGATAGTTGGAAACAAAAATTTAACACAAACCTAGTTAAACAAGACTAGAAGTTCAATCTCAAAATTGTGAGATATAAATCCCAAAAAGCACTAGATGTGTGCTTTTCTTTGTGCCACCGAGTTGTAATCAGTGTGGAATGGAACATTATAACCACTAACATAGGACATTGACTATGTATATTAGTGGCTATAAACTTTTGACACCGAAGTCAGCGTGAGATAAATCACTAGGGGGTTTGGATAAGGGTTTTACAAGATCCAACGGATTAACGTCAAGCTACGAAGAAATGGACCATGAAGTGTAACGTAAAGAGGATTAGAAAAACTCTACATGAGCATTATAGAAAGCATGTTGGAAGGTTTTGCAGATGACGCCTCCCATGTGAGGAGCTTTGCTTGACGCAAACACAGACGAGACACAAAACCAAACGCAGTAACATTCTAGAATTCATACGGCCGATTCCCACTTAGTGGGATAAGACTTTGTTATTGTAAGTTTATAACTCATGCATTTTTTTGAAGGATAAAAAAATCTTATGCTTTCATTTTTTCAGAAAAGAAAAAAAAAACAGAAAAGAAAAGAAACGGAGATTATAGAAGAACATGCTTTTGTGCTGGGTACGCAGTCAACTACAACTGTTGTACTTTTGCCTCTTCACACTAAATTTATCCATCTTGAAGATTAGGAGGAAGTTTTCCCTGCTATAAAATGAGCAAGTCACTGTGTGTGTTCTGAATCAAGCACATTAGGAGAAGCTGTATGTGAGTGTTGGAGGAAATTAATCCCCGTCACTTCACTCCGCTTAGCGATCGGGTTTAATTTCCTCCAATATCTCACCTCCAGTTTTTGCTGCAGTATAGTTCATATCCAAATTTCAACAAAATCAACGAAAAAAATGGAGGAAATTAACTTCATTTGCTTCTCTTAGCAAAATGAATTTAATTTCCTCCAATATCTCATCTCCAGCTTTCACCTACTTTCATGTAGCCTAGTTTTTTTAGTTTTCATACAAGCAAAAGCACATTTACCCAAAGCACGAACATAACTCGATTTTAATACTAAAGAAATGCATCATAGACAGAAAAAAAGCACATTTATGCATGAGTCAAGAAAGGCAACGGCTATTGTATATAGAAAAAGAGTGTCGAGTAGGGTTCATACACGGAGCAACACAACATATTATAAGCCCATAACTTCACATTATAAGCATTTAACTTTGAAAGCATAGCATATGGGTCTCTCATAGTTGAATCAGATCCTTAGTAAAGCCTATATGAATCTCTCCCTTCATGTGTGTGAGCAAACAACCCATGTTTCATCGCTCAAGGGCAACATAGTGGTACCTTCAGGATATTCGATATTTAACTTGCGGGAATAAACTGAGACCTTGTTGTACGCACTCCTTTTAGCTGGTGGCTCAAGAGAAGAGTCCATAACGCAATTAGTGGAGCCATTTTGGGACACAGGGCTAGTTCCGTGGTTCGTCTCCTGCGCACGGCCATGTACAACATCAGAGGAAGATCCTTCCCCACCTGACGTAGGAGTGCAGGGTCCTGAAGATACAGTGATCAAGTGTTGACGTTTTCGTTCTGCAATTACTGTAATCAAAGAAGATAAGCCCAGTGATATGAAAACATCAATTACATGTAAGATTGTGATATTTATGTAGTATAAGGAATAGTTATACAATAATTTAAGAAACAGAGAGGATGATGTTTGAATATCAACATCTCTTATCCGTCTTCATGGTTCATACCCTATTTAAATTCTGAGTTAAAGCCTGTGATGCCATGAATTTCTCTGATACTTGGGGTTTGGGTTCGTTTTCTTTACTTTTTTTTTACTGTCCTTGTGTCAATCAGAATTGTAAGCACGATTGTTTGTATTACTAAGCTGAATCATTAGTGAGAAGTAGTCAACGACAAAGTCAACAGAGGGTATGTACTTCACCCGACATCTAAATTACAGATTGAGATGTCACTTATCATGTAGTGAAGAAGGTTATACTCCAGTACTATCTTTCTATTCTAGTTTCTAGGTAGGTTACGTTTCTTTACCTATGTTTGGATGGGGGACTTAAGGTCCAAGGAACTTAGGCTAAATTCGTTAAGAATGCACTACAAAGATTAGATAGAGGAACTTCAGAATGACTAGATACATTACATTTGAGAGAACTCTTGAATTACATTTCCATTTTGAAAGTACTTCGTTCAATGTCTTTGTAGTGCATTTGTAGTGTTTCCGTAGTAGCTTTCAGGTACATGTTAACTAATAATGTATGCAGGAAAACCCTTGTCATAAGTCAAACACGTTATGAACTCCATATGGCATTTGCTTCTCTGATGGATTTTACTTTTATTAGCTTTTTAATATATGCTCTAAGGGTGCAGCAATTGTGAAGTATTCACATATATGCAAGACCATGAATTCTCTACCTTCACTATCAGCCGTCCGATCCGTTTTAGTGGAATCGTGCGGCTAGAAATATAACATGCCTTATAAGTTATAACCTTATGTGAATAGTAAAAGACGCCTGAAAGTTCTCTGCCTTCACGAACAGAGGACTGTCATCGCACCAACTTGAGCTTCAATCCCTTTTTCCGCGTGCCATATCCTCCATCAACAAAACCTACTGGGTTCTGAATGGGTTCAAGGATCTGGTTCTTGGTTGTGATTTTATTTATTTTTTAAGCATAAGGTAACTATTAATATTTTCACAATTAAATAGAATTTGAGCTGTCCAACCCAAATTCAATTCGTGGCATAAGGAGAATAGTTGTTGTTACTCTACTTAAAGCCAGAGCTCCTTTCAGAGAGTTCGCAGCTTAGTTAAAAAAACATCAGAGCTGTTTAATCAGACTTTCATAGCTAACCAGCATACTCTAATTTGATGTACGTATTTTGTCCCGACAAAGACATTCTGAAACATATGAAAGCAACGACAATATAGCAGTGGGGTATATAAAAGACTAGAGTTTTCGGGGAAAACAATACCATTATTCTCATTTTTCTGCTCTTTAGTATTCGTATTCGGAGAAAAGATTGCAGGTGCGTTAGGCCTGGCTTGTGGATGTAGTTCAGCAGCTGGGTTTGACTGGAAACTTGAAGATAAGATCTCGGAAGCTTCTTGCCCTTTCCGAGCAGAGGACAGGACCAAAGGTAGCTGACTTGATTTACCTGAAGAGGACGGTTCAAAATGTTGTGAAGCATACAATAAATATTCATCTTTTGCTTCCCCATATCTTCTGATATTATTTTTAATGGAAAAGGTCTTGCAAAGCACATCTTGTAAAGAAACTACTTCATAGGATAGTTACTTAGAGCTATGAAACTGGAAAAAAAAAAAAAAAAAAAAAAAAAATCCATAAGAACCATAGGTAACATATTTATGAAATTTGATGTAACGAATGCATTGAAAATACAAACACAACTTTAAAAAATAAAAGAATAGAAGAAACATAACTATCTTAAGCACTTAAACTTCCATAGAGAAACATCGTAATAAGTTAAAATGAATATAAACAGCGGTTAACACTGATTTGCATCTAGTAATACACTTACGCTCTCTCAAGGTATGGTAAGCGACCTGTGCTGCACTCAACTCTGCCTGCTTTTTGCTTCTTGCTTCTTGACCCATAAAAGTTTCTCCATCTATCTCCACTGAAGAAACAAAAACTGGCACATGAGGTTCACCAGACATCCTTGAGCTATAGACTGGTATAGAAAAACCTTCCTTCTGAATCAATTCTTGTAAAAGGTTTTTGAATAAACCAGAATCATCCTATGGAAAGGAAAAGAGAAAAGAAAAAAGACAAAAGAGATATTTAGAGATGCTCGAAACAAACACATTTAACAAAAAACACGTAGAGAATATAATACAAAATTTTCCACCTCTTGAACTCCATTTGGAAGAATGGACATTAAAGCAGCTTTTGCAGCTGCATGTTCAGCATCCTTCAGTGTGGGAAGAAACTCTTGACCCTCATATGTCTGTCCACCAATAGTTACTCTACACTTGAAACGACTATTATGAGGTGGACCTTCCCGCTCACAAGAGTACACAGGTGGAAGCAGATTTCTCTTTTGTGCATAAGTTTGCAGTTGATTCTTGTGAAAATGTTGTATATCTACACCCCATATTAGAACAGTATAAGTTGTAAATCGACTTAAAGTAATCAAGACAAGGTTCAAACAATACACAGATGCTAAATAATTGAACGTATTATATACTTGTCTTATTTCTGTTTTGCATATCTATTTTTAAGTTAGAGTTTAAATTTCAACAGTTTTTAGCAAGCTAGCTCCAACAATGAGATGAAAAATGTTATTTATAGGCTCGGTTGCCAGCAAAAATCAAGTTCAAAGCAAATCTGCTGCAAGATATATATTTATTTTTTATTTGTGAAATAATCTTCAAAGCATTCTAGGATTCATATAGCGGACCCCACTTAGTGGGAAAAGGCTTTGTTGTTGTTGTTGTTGTATTTGTGAAATAATCTTCAAAACATTAAGGTTCGGTGAAACGATCATAAAACATTAAGGCTCAGTGCCAATCACCAGAGAATATACACATCTTACTCAACAAGGTGGCATTCGCCTGAGGAGTGGCTCCTGATTTGTTACCACTAAACTGAAGTGGCAGCTGAGGAATCATGTGCGTTTCTTGAATCTTTGGTTGCACTATTTGTTGTGCTTCATGTGTAGTATTGGAATCAGCGGCCGCGACCCATATGTGAAAACAAAGTAATACATTGAAATCAATTTCGAATGACATAATTTATATCCTAGATAATCAAGCAGAAATGGTAATTAACATAGTTAATCAACATTCACACAAGTTCCGAATTTCGAATGAGACGTAAATTATCTCCTAGATAATTAAACACAAATGGTAACACAAGTTCCGAATTTTGAAATAGACATAAATTATCTCCGAGATAACCAAACACAAATGGTAACACAAGTTTCGAATTTCGAATAAGGCATAACTTATCTCCTAGATAATTAAACACAAACGATAACTAATAGTTAATCAACATTCACACAAGTTCCGAATTTCGAAAGAGACATAAATTATCTCCAGGATAATTATACTCAAATGGTAACTAACATAGTTGATCAACATTCACACAAGTTCCAAATTTCGAAAGAGACATAAATTATCTCCTAGATAATTAAACACAAATGGTAACTAACATAGTTAATCAACATTCACAAACATTCACAAAAATTCCGAATTTCAGCATTGGAATCAGGATACGCGGGTTTAGAAATAAAAAATAAAAACCCTAGAAAATTAAGGAAAACGGAAAAACCAAAATGCAGTAAATAAAAAGACAAACTTCCTTCCATATGCAGTATGCAGTACTATCAACGGCGTTTATTTCAGATTGAGCTATTACCTGAGTAAGAGGAAGTGGAGGAGGAAGAGGGAAGACAAGGTTGAGGGAAAGAGGAAGGGATGGGAATGGGATTCCTGGGTTTGGGTTCGGGTTTGGGTTGCGGATGATCAGAGTGGTGGTCGAATGCGTGTTTAGCGGCGTCGTTTTGGGCTTCTTTGGAGGACCTAAAGGTATCCACAGTGTGGAAGTCGAAGCCATTGATTGTGACGGTGGCAGAGAAGTAAGGGATGTGGTCGAGGCCAACCTTGGTGGTGTGGTACTCCGGCAACCGCCATTTCCTCTGCTGGCAGAGCTCCTGCAGCCTCGACTTGTACATCGTCCTTTCCCTTTTAGCAAATGCCAGTGCAACGTCTATAGTTGTTTTGCTTTTGCTACTATTTATTTAATTTTATTTCTTGCGGGTTTCTTGTTTAAACGAACTAACATGGGCTTGGGCTGTATTCATTGTCATAATTGGGCCTACTGATGGGCATATTTCATCCACAAGATTGGTTTGATTAATGGAGCAAATTGTCATTTACTTATCTTTATTAGTACGATATTCCAACTACTTATCACAGTCTAACAATAATTTTAGTAATTTTTTCCGCTTGTAACTGAGCAGTTTTAGGATTGAATCTCGGATTTATCCTAATTTTTTACTTCGTGTGTTAGTCTAATACATAGGAAATATTGGAAAAATATTCGAAATTATCCTTTTTTTTTTTCTTCTTCTTCTGCTTAGTGAAGAAATCATAATAGTTGAGGGATTGGGATTTGGATTCGTGAGTGGAGAAGAATGAATTTGAGCTGCATAGTCAGATGAAGGAGAAGCAGAGGGTCGCCATTGTCAAGATCTAGGGTTTGCAAAGAGAGGCAAATGATTGAAGATCCAATCAAGAAGGATGAAGGTTCAAAACAGGAGAAGGAAGGAAGCGTATTTGAATTGGGTTGGTAGACACAAGCGGGTGATACCGTATTAGGAAAATATGATTTCATTAAAGAAAATAAGATTACATCTTAAATATATATACAATTCATATACATAAGAGATATGACACTTCACTGGGTCATTTACAACATTAACCCTAAATAGATTCCTCATTAAAATTTTGTAAAAAATCAAGGATTGAATCAACTATACGGTGAGGAAGGAGATCATATGCTCAGTCCTTGTTCTTGTTTTTAAATTCATGAGTCTCTTCTTTTTTTTTGGATATGATCTACGTTAAGCGGTGGGAAGTAGATTAAGCCTCACAATAATTAACAATAATGTAATTTAAATTCGTTTTTGACGAAAATGAAACGGATATGATCTACGTTAAGCGGTGGAGAGTAGACTAAGCCTTACAATAACTAACAATAATGTGGTTCAAATTCGTTTTTGACAAAAATAAAACTTAAAATCTCTCACTTGATAATAAAAAAAATACTACTAAATTGTAATATCAAGTGACATGACTTCCCATTTAAATATACAAATTTTAACACCTCTTTAAGTGGGAATATAGGTGTTGGCTTCCGAAACCAAATCCAAAAACTAGCTGTGAGAAAACGGAGATGCTCCAATAAGGAAACACATAGCCAAGCTATTGCGTGCCAAGTGAACTGTGAAGCTGCCACATACCCCTTTTGCATGTTCGTCCCTAAGGCTATGCAGCCACGCATCTTTCTGCCCATACCCCTTTCTCCATCCTCGTCCACCTCTCTCTCTCTCTCTCTCTCTCCCTCTCTCACTAAACTTGTCTCCCTCAACCACCTATATAATCCACCCCTTGTTCCCCCCTAATCAACACCACCGCCTCAATCTCTCTCTCTGTGGCTAGGGAATATTTCGGTATTATTGATATTATTATTGTTATTTACATTCATCAGATCCCTCAGATATGAGTAGTGTTTGCGCCGAGCAGCAAAAGTTCCACCCTTCCCACCAGCTCCTATCATGCAAGAAAACCCTCCTCAGAGACACCAACATTGACATCCCACCGAGGAAGCTCCTCACCCGCCGCAGCCCCCAAGAGTTTCCCTCTTCTGACTTGTACGCCGCAGCTGACTACGGATCCCCGCGCTTCTCATCTGCCGACGAGGCCCTCCTCCGCAAATTCCTCCCCTACAACAACGGCTCCGATGACTCTGACGACGACGAGGTCGATCCCTACGCTTCCGACCACTTCCGCATGTTTGAGTTTAAGGTCCGGCGCTGCACCCGCAGCCGCAGCCACGACTGGACCGACTGCCCTTTTGCCCATCCCGGAGAGAAGGCTCGCAGGCGCGACCCGCGTCGCCACCACTACTCGGGCACTGTGTGCGCGGACTATCGCCGCGGATCATGCAGCCGCGGTGACAGCTGTGAGTTTGCGCACGGAGTATTCGAGTGCTGGCTGCACCCGGCGAGGTACAGAACTGAGTCTTGCAAAGACGGGAAGAACTGCAAGAGGAAGGTGTGCTTCTTTGCTCACACGCCACGTCAGCTTAGGATTTTGACGGCGGATCAGGTGCCTTCTCCCACGGCTAGTTCTAAGAAGAAGTTCCACCTGAACAACCACTTATCGGTGGGGTCTCCTCGTTCCTGTTCGAACAACAAACAGTACTGCTGCTTATTCTGTCCTCCAGCAGCGGCGACGTCGTCTCCAACTTCGACTCTGTTGGCCGGTATGTCTCATCATTTGTCGCCGCCTGTGTCACCAGCAGGTAACTGCTCGTCGGTGAGCGGTTTGCATATTTCACCAGTTATGTCTCGCTGTGGTGGGCTAGGGTTGGGGGATTTGGATCAGATGCATGCAAGCACAGGTGGGTTGATGACCTACAAAGAAGTGGTTGCTGAGCTCATGAGCTCCATGGAAGCCATGAAATTCAAAGAAGCTGCTGCTGCCGGCGCTGCTGCTTCTCCGAAGAGGTGGGTCGACGTTTCATTCAACATGAACATGAATTATGCTTCTGTTGATGACGATCTGCAGCCGCAACAACAGTTTATTCTTTCGCCATCCACTCCGAGCCCAACAAGCCGACCATTTGGAGGTGGAGGACATGGATTCAATTTTTTCGGTGGGGATGAAAATTGCTCACCAAGAGATGGAAGCTTGTTGGGATTTGATCATGATACCAATACGCACATTAATAAAAAGGAGATTGTTAACGGAGGAGGGTTTGTCTCAGCCGGTGACTCGGATCCGGATCTTGGCTGGGTTAACGACCTCTTGATGTAAGGGACTTTTGTTACTGTCCGACTGCCATGATTTGGAAGCTAGATGATCATCATCGTGTGATGTCAAAGGACGGACGGAGGAGATCCAAATTAATAAATGATGGATGGATGATGATCGTATCCATCCATCCCATTCTCAAGCCAACTGTATATATTGCATGCTTCAGCAGCCGTACGTACGTACGCCGTATGCATACGTGGATTGAGCGTACATTGTTAATTGTTGTCATTATTTTATGTTTATTTGTTTCAAAGTATTCGTTGTTAATTTCTTTCTTGGTGATGTTTTCTCTTTTCTGAAGTGGGAGGCCGAGTGTATCAGCTGAGTTGATGTTGTTGATGTTTAACTGTTTTGGAGAGGAATTATCAATCAATGCAGTTTTTATTTCGTATCTTTCTTTCTTTTTTTTTTAAATTTGGTTTCTTCTTGTTTTCTTTAATTTTCTGCCTACAATTCACAATTGCGTGTCAAACCTAACCAGCCAAGATAACATAGGGTTCGAAAATCATTCGTGTTTAAGATAATTACTCTTTCCGTGAGAACTTTTTGTGCATTGTTCGTAGGCCCAAGTATTTGTGTCATGCTCGTTATCTTAACCGTTCGTGTCGTGTAGTGTTAAACTCAGTTATCTTAACGAATTTTTAACAGGTGACTCGATAATGATCCAATTCGTTAAGGGTCATGCAAGAAATTGTTATGTTTAATATTTAGATCTAGTAAACGATATCTTATCAGTTATTAGTGGGGTCATGCAAGAAATTGTCATGTTTAAAGTTTAGATCTAGTAAACAATATCTTATCAGGTTCTTAGTAGGGTCATGCAAGAAATTGTCATGTTTAATGTTTAGATCTGGTAAACAATATCTTATCGGGTTTTAAGTGGGGTTATGCAAGAAGTTGTTATGTTTAATGTTTAGATCTAGTAAATGATATCTTATCTAGTTCTTAGCGGAGATCCAATAACGGTCCGATGCTTTAACAAATTTTTAATTGGTGATTCGATTCGTTAACAGGTTAAACCACTCATGTCATTTCGTGTCGGATTAACGTGTTGGTGTAAGCAATTGACGGCCTAATAGGTGTCAAAGCAAATCTTGATTAGCTACATGGCAGACATGCATGCAGCAGTGTTCGTTTTCCTGGAGATTAGGTTGAAGGGTATACGCTGAGAAAATGGTAAAAGTAAGGGAATCCAATTCTGACCAGGATTACTCCTAATCCAATATTACAGACACCTTGATTTATTCGTCAACTATTTTTGGTTGAGGTCGCATGCGCACAACACGAGGCATAGACCCTTTCCCCTTTGATGCAAAAGTACGTACTACTCGTACCATTACCAACGACTTCCATATATTATTCCCAAGTGACAAGTTAATATTAACTCAATCTCCTCCTAATTTGGAACCTTCAGATAAACTAATTTGAGACATCTTGCGGAGCTCACTATGTAACTTTTTTTTTTAATTCAAACCGTCTATATTTTGTCATCACGCATAGATCATCACCACGCATAGATCATCATTGAAAGAAAAAACAAGATTTAAAAAAAAAAAAGAAAAAAAAAGAAGACAAATTCTTTTTCATTAAGACATCCAATTATTGATGAGGAAAATATTCGTGATGCTTTACAGAAACACTAAGATGACCACCATTTAATGTAACCACCATGTTACTTTTTATTTATGTGATTTTTGTCGAAAATGATCATCAAAAGAATACCTAAAATATTGACGGTTGAATTAATAAAACGTGTAGTGTCTTACAAGAGTCATTTAAATAAACATATTTAAGGATCCATCGACTGAAGCTCATCGTTCGATTATAGTATTATACCATTTTAAAAACAAATGTCGTCCTGTGATATTTGAACACATGATACTTCTTCAAATGTTCCACTTAAATATTATTCATCTTTTACAACTGTTTGACAAATTTTGAATTATACCACTATTTACACACTAAATAAGAAAATAATTAACAAACAGAATTAACAATTTTTTTTTGGGTGAGACTAAAGAACTTAAACGATTGTAGTGAAGTCTATTAGGGTTAGCGCCAAAAAACGAAATTCCCCTTAATTCTCTGTTAACCCATTAGCCCCCAGGGCCCCACTCACCAACCAAGCTTCCTCCTCTGCCACTCCCAGTTGTGAAGCGGCCAACCATTGCTTGGAAGACTTTGATTCTAATCTAATAAATAAAAGATTTAAATTCAATTCATCTATTTATCAAATCAAGTTTTATTTAATAAAGAAAAAAAAAAGGACAAATTTATCGAATCCGCGCTTTGATTCACTGTTGCTCTCATATAGGATTGTTGGAATTCAAGCTTGCTCTTGGTTAGATTGAGCTAGCAAGTTTCTAGAACGACATTGATGAGAAACTTGTTAAATAGGCTTAAAAACAACGAACTTCATCACAAGGATTCAAATTTTTTTTTACCACAGAAGCTATCTTCAGTATACCGTATGCCGCAACATTACCCATGAATGTGAGTAGCAAGGAAGTCAATTACTAAATCGTCATGAAAATCTTAGTAACATTGTTCATAAAAGTAATAGTAATACTAGTGTGAGTGAGGGAATGATGGATGGAAGGATGTACTACTTGTGTCCTAGGAGAAATACTTATCTGAAGAACAGCAGGGGTGGTAGGGAAATCACCCATGACATTCTGTTTGGACTTTGGAACTTGGAATATGCATGCAACTTTTCTCTGCTCTGTACCCAAAGGAAAAAGAAAATAAAAGGAAAAGACATATTACTTTGCCGGACGGGTAGGGTTTGTTTGTTGCTGGATACTGGCTAGGTGCAGTGCAAATGCAATGGTCCCTACCGAATTCGGTCATGATTTGTCACACAGACGACTTAAAATAATAAATGGGGTGGGAGTGGGGTTGCGAGGGGCTGGGGGTTGGGGAGCAGCCCATGCTAAAATCCAATGACCATATCTGGTTTGGGAGACCAACTTAGGGCTACTTCTTAAGCACCAGATATGTGCTTCTTGCATGAAGTATTTGAAGTTTTTTTTCTTCAAGATTTACTTGAATTTTTACTAAGGATTAGTTTAAAAAACATTTTCAAGAAAAACGATCTTCGTCATTTTTAAAAGCGCTTCCAAACAAGCCCTTACATGAAACAAATTGACTGTTATTACGGGGTTCTAAAATCCAATGACAGCATCTACTGTCGAAGAGCAACATGAAACAAATACATCTTCATTGTGGCGCTTTAGTCCCATAACGCAAATTTTATCCATAACACTATATTAATGAACTAAAATTTAAATTTACGTATAACACTATATTATTAAGTTAAAAATTAACATTACGTGATAAACTTGTTTCATATAAGTCTTTTTCGTGCCTGAACGTCCCAATCTCTATTTTATTTTATGTTTGTGTAAATTAAAAAACTGTTGGGTTTAGAGACAGACGGCCCATGCTATGCTCATCAGTAATGCTCGTGACAGAGTTTATTAGGTAATAGGTATGGCTGACACCTGTAAATCGGTACATTTTTCGTATTTAGCCACCGTGTAATGTTTACCGATCAACTTCTCTGCACAGGCACACAAGCTTTTATGGTCAATAATCTTTCTGACGTTTGTGCAAACAAAATTAGACACATCAAACTTGTGAACTCATCTATTGCTTTTTGCAATTTATTTTATTTTTCAAACTGAAAAAACAATACAAAATGATAATTGGTGGAGACGCAGCGGATCTAGTTGTTTCCATATTTTCTTTTGTTTTGGTCTTAATTTTTGGTTGGGTCACTGTTGTTTGTTTGTGTTTTTTGTTTTTTGGGCCTCTGTGTTGTAAATTTTGGTTCTTTGTGTTGTAATGTATGTTGTTGGTAATGAATGTTACCTTTGATCCAAAAAAAATAAAATAATAATAATGATCATTGGTGGATTCTAAAACTAGACAAATCAAAATTAACCTATCTAAGATTACATTTGGAAAATTATTATAACAAATAAGTGAATATTGTAGTTACTAAACAATAAGGGGTGGGCAAATGGGTCCTGAAATCGCAAGTCGAGGCGGATCAGGGCGGTCCACAAAATCTGGGGACACGGGGCCCTGGCGCCGACCATTTCCACCGTTGCTAAACAAGCAAATCCATCCGTCACCATAGTAGCTTCTCGATAAATATGATCAAAGGTATAATTCATAATTTCCGGAAGAAGTTTCCCAATATCTTGTAAAATAGTAGTGAGTTTCGACGGAATCTGTATAGCACAATGTAAAGTCTCTTGAACAGCCATAACTTCAGCCTGAAACAACATTGTTATATCCTTCAAATACAACATAAAACCACTATTGGTAAGTATTTAGGCACGCGCTTACCTCGCCAAAAAAGTTAAAACAAAACAACGCTAGCTCAAGTAACATAACAACAAGGAAATGTTACTCTTTGAATTTGAAGAACGTATACTGACAGCCTATACCTGCTACATACAATGCTTGATTGACAACAAAATTGACAGTACAGTTTAACCACGGCACGAGTGATGAGTTGTGTTGATCAAACGGTGCTAAAGAATCGTACAAATCAGTTGTCCTTACAATTTCTTGTGTAATTAGACATAGACAATCTGGACTGCGACTGAAAGAAATCGAAAGGTGCACCTGAGCCGAAAGACTTTCTAGTTGAATTTGGTGTATCTGATAGTAGAGGTTCGAAAATTGGATTTCTGTTCTTGGGTTGAGTTATCGATAACGGAGCAACATCTTTTTCTATGGTTCTGGGCTGTGGCTCAATGCTCCCAAGAGAAAGGATAGGACCACCCAATCGTTCTGCCTGCTGTAGCGTATTGATTTTGCTTGGCGTGTACGTATACCTGAAGTACTTCAGAGCTAGAATCGGACCCATCCCTGCTGCAACTGTGAGCTGCAATGCACGAAAAGTTTCCATCAGTTTTAACTTTTACATTGTAAGGATGAACCACAGGTAGCATCAAGCGTAGGGGCTTTTAGACCAGCGAGTAACCTGGCCCTCCATTCTTGATTCATAAAAGAAGAATCGATAGATCAAAATCAAATCAAGTCATCAGTTGGATAATACAAAGGTTATTGAGCGACGAGTGTTTCATCTCTCTGTATACTGTTCGGTGGTTCTGTATCATCCTAAATAAGGCCCTTGCCATCAATTTACCAAAGAGAAACCACTAAACTAATACAACAGTGTACTGTTCTACAAACCACTTGGTGGTTCATAGCGGTGCCTTTGCTGGAAACACCTATCCAACATGACTTACATCCGAGAAACCAATGGTGATGATATTTAAAAGGAAGCCACACGGAACCAATAACTGTAAAGAACGGAGAAAGGAAACTTACCAATATTGTCATCCAATAAGATGGCTGTCTACACAAGCGAAGCATTATTGTATACATTCCCGATGTTGGAATGGCACTGAAGATCCAGTTGATGATATAGAAGGCAGCTAAATTGCCCCATATAGCAAGATGTTGCAAAAGCGTAAAGGAACTGTACAAATCCAACAAAAACAGGTAGTCAGGAAAAAAAAAATCAAAATCATTTTTGGTCAGAAGTTTTAGGTTTACTTTTATTAACAAGAGATGACTTGAACAAATATCTAGTAATTACCAAGTCACACCTTGATTAAGGATGCGTATATTTTTATCTAGAGTAATTACTTGGCAACAAGTTAGAGCTACACGAATGCCAGCCATGATAACACTTACTTCGTCTCTAATGCCATGACAAAAGCTTGCAACCAAATACATCCGGAGAGAGCTACCATTGAAATCTCCTCCATTTCACTTTTTTCATAGGCATAGGCATGTATGCTAATCACAAACACAATAATTGCCTGAAAGCCACACCTGATATCAGAATCGATGGAGAGAAGTAACAGGAAGAAAGTTTAAGCCCGCACTTGGATTTTCAATAAAATTTCTCAGGGTTTCTAAAAATAGGCACTTCTAGCTGAACCGCTTAGGAGAAGAAATGCTTTATAGAGAAGCAGTCCCAAATGGGTTCTTAATATTACTAAAGTGATTTCAATGGATGAGCACTCACATGGAAAAGGGATCGCCCAAACCATCCAGCAAATGTGCTAGGGTTCAGAAGCCTGTTTCAAGAACATCAGAAAGTTCACTATAATGACAAATAGAAAGTATAACTGAGCTCAGAGAGCAGATGGCCCGCTGCACTGTCAAGTGAAAAAGGTCTTGCACATATGAATTGTAAACAGAACAAGGATAATGCAGCTTAAAAACCATACCTCCCCGCTTGGCAGTAAAATAAAATTTGTGGATGCTGCATCACAGTATCCTCACTGAGATCTTTGTCAAGAACACTGACAAGAACAGGAATACTGGTGTAGAAAACATTATAAGCCATCAAGCTAACAGAATTGAAAAGACTGGTTCCAGAAACACCTGAAACAAATGAGAAACTGGCAGTGTTCCAATGTCAGTATAACAGATAATAGTGATGATGCTGATGATGCTGATGACGAAGAAAAGGTATCCAGGAAAGATCAAACAACAAATGCTATCAGAACGAGTTGGAATTGAGAATCAGCTATAAAATGAGAAACACTGTCCATGGAAACTCACAAAATTTGGATGAAACATATCACCAAGGATTTATAAAAGGAGTACTGGGACAAAAATGTTGTACGATTGTACGAGTAACGCCCATGCACAAGTATTAATCTTTTCAGAAACCGAAACCCTGCAAGCCAGGAGAAGCAGTCACATAGTCAGGGACTTGCAAATACATACATACATATGTATTGAGACGAAACATAATTACAATTACAACAATAATAAAGGCACTCAAAATGGACAAAAATATGATCTCCTTCATAGGTTATGCTCATCCTAGAATTAACCACGCATGTGCCTTGTATTTCTTTTGTAAGAAAAAAGAAATTTATTGAAGATGAAAAGAGAATTGCACACCAAATTGATGCAAGCTAAACCAGAGTCTAAAACGGCAGAACAATCCAAATGAACCAAACTAAAAGGAACGTCCTTAAAATGCTTAGTCAAGGAAGCCAAAAGGAAAGCCAGAAATCTCTTCCTGTCCCACAGAGATACCCTTGAAGATTTTTCTGTTTTCATCCCATGCAACCCCAATTAACAAGACAGCACAGTACCAAAGAGAGGCAACTTTTTCTCAACTCCACTAGAAAAAGTTTAGACAGCAAAAAAAAAAAAACTCAACTTGGTGGGCAGCCTCACTTTCCATATTAACTTCCAAGGACCAGAAAGAAAGAGGTTTGAATTTTCAAAAATGGAAACAGAAAAGGACTTTCAAGAAAACACCCTGAACATCCCAACATTTAATACAGGACAAGAGGGTTTGGAGGAGTTATTTCTAAGTACACAAATATTTAACATCACGCAAAAGTTGGCCAAACTTAATAACCTAAACCATATTCTAGCAATATAAGCAGAACAAAGTACATCTGATGATTTTTAGTCTGCAGAAAACACATGCACCGACACCGACACCCACACACACAGCGCTGTCATGAACTTACTCCCAATACTATAATCAGCTGCTCTAGCTGCTTGCAGTCCTTCTCTACCACTGATGCCAACCCCAATGTCTGCTTGTTGTATCATCCTCACATCATTTCCACCATCCCCAATAGCCAATGTTCTATAGTCACATGATTTTAAAATCTCCACAAGCTGCAATATATATAAGCATCACATAAATCAAATTGTCTTCCAATATATCCTACACCATTACACAGAATCACCCAGATATATATCATATACCAGGGAGTTGCATCATATGATTAAAGAACATGAATTACTCAAATGACACGTACTGCTTCATATTAAATACACAGCCTCTACAAATGCAGAAGAGATACACTGATAGTTTCAAAGAATCTTTGTTTAGTTAGCATCTCTACCAAATAGAAATGTATGTAACCAGCATAATCCAGATGCCTCTTCAGAACATTTAAAGAAATGGATGTGTACAGTTAATTCGCAGCAACTTTAAACATTAGTTAAATGGATGTGTACATTAGTTAATTCGCAGCATAATCCAGATGCCTCTTCAGAACATTTAAAGAAATGGATGTGTACAGTTAATTCGCAGCAACTTTAAACATTAGTTAAAAGGATGTATAGGCAATCACCTATGGTTGTTATTATATCAAGCATATAGAACATTTGGAAGCACAAGCAGATAAGAGTTAATTTTACTAGCTTAATATAATGAAAAATGGATAAGCTAATGTACCCAAAAAACTGACACGAGGTGAAAGGTAGGAATGACAGACTTTGGGCTAGCTCATTTCCATTAGTATAAGTTAGAGTTACTTAGCTTCCTATAACAGGACTTTGTTCATTAGGAAACCTATTAACAGTGCAGTGTCTACAAAGGTAAAGATCAACATTTTAGCGTATTACAGGTTCCTATCCAAGAATAGTATCATTTGATGACTCCATGTGAATTGCCGTAAACATGAATGTGTATGGCAAACGGAGTACCGAAAGCTTCACAAGGGAACTGAAGCAGGCTCACATGAGATAAATGATTTTTCAAAAAAGCTATGGTGCACAGATCTGTGGTACGCAATAAGAGACATAGTATGACATGGTGATACAGAATATCTCCAAAAACTAGGATACAGGTATGTCAAGAATGCAGGAATTAATAAATAATAGATATCATTTCATATCAATTCTAAATAGATTATATTTTCTTGGAATATTTCAGTACTATTATGGTTTATATTACTTAACATCGAGTACTTAAGTGGCCTATATATTCCATATAGCCTAAGTGATAAGTGCCACCAAGGATGTTGGGAAATCATTGTTAAGAGAGGGTTGCGCTTTCCAGTCATTTGTTAGTGAAATGGTTAGTTTCACTAAAAGGAGGCCATTAGCTGATGTTTTACAATTAGGTCACAGGATCTCATCTTCTTCCACAGTATGCCGTGAGTATCTGATATGGATAGGCCATGTATGGAGGCTGTATCCATATCGAATACTCACCGTTTCTAAGTTTTCATCCATCTAACATAGCTAAAGAGGTTCCATGGAAGAAATATATCTCCAAGGTCAAGTAACATTTTCCATTTCCCTTTTTTTTTTTTACAGCAGTTATTCAATGCTTTCTCTTGGATACACTGGAGAGTTAGAAAGAAAACTGTATCCAGCCAGGGATGGGCATAAGTTAACTCGTAAGCTATCGAGGGTATTGATAATCCAGGTCTTATTGCATATTTTTCTTGCATGGAAGCCTTCCCTGTCATAAATGAGGAAACGGCACAGAGCTATCTAAGAAAAACAAAACTAATCAACACACCTGAAATTCTGCAATTAGAGGGATCAAGCTTGAAGAAAAAAAATTGATACAAGAAAACTGAAATTATTTATAAAAAATAAATCTAAAGAACACCTGAGCTTTTTGTGATGGCGTCACACGACAACAAATAGCAGTCCTTGACAGTATTGCTAATTCAGTAAAAGCTTTCCGATAATGTTTAAGTGCAATTTCAAGAGACCAGCCATCGATGGCAAATGCCACATCCTGTCGACGGAAATTATAAAGAATTACAAATTTACAAGTGGGAGACTAAGAGAAAGAATTATCAGTGCACAGTGAGAGAGAGAGAGAGAGAGAGAGAGAGAGAGAGAGTCAATGTTTATGCTATCAGACTGAATCTCGAGGAGACATTCAGGCAACAGTCAGCAGTTCAAAGGACCAGATTCAGTCTGACAATATATATATAATATATATATATATATATATATATATATATATGTGTGTGTGTGTGTGTGCGCGCGCGCCCAATGTTATGCAGGTATTTTACAGAAGTTAAAATGATAAAACAGAAAGTTTCCTATTCAATCACCTAAACTACCTGTCACTGTAGAAAAGCAGAATAATCACAACAAATCTAGTATGGTACCCAGCCAGCCAAAGAAACGGGAAACAAAACACTTTTGAGAATACATAACAATGTCTTTGAAAAACAGAATCATACAATTTTCAAATAAATTATTAGATCCAAATCCAGTTCAAGTATTATTTTTTTTCCCGGGAGAAACACAAGTTTTATTAAGAAACCACAGAAGGAACTACAAGAAACATGGACAGGCAGTCCATCAGACCCTAAAACAACAGAGAAAAACTCCATGGTCAATTATATTTCATATGACCACAAACTTTTTATCAATATTATAGAAATAAAATAGCTTTAGAAATTCACAAAAAGGCAGGGGAATCCATAAATAAATTTGAGTTAGTAATGGTTAAGTGTAAAAGCTGTACCTTAGGTTCTGAAGTCGTTATCCTCATTGTAAGTAAAACTCTCTCTAAACTTCTACGCACTTCATCTTCAGTTTTGCCATCAATTAACAAAAGCTGACCTTTCGGCTCTGTCCAGTGATTGGTTGATTGATTGATTGAGTGAGAGAGAGGATGAAGAAGCAAAGATTAATGGTGGAAAGAATATGGAAAAACACGAAACAAAATTTCTTGAGAAGCTTGGGTATTGATTCATTCCAAGCAAAGTTTTAAGAAGCAATAGAATCCAAGTCCAATTTAAATTAAATATAGAACCACTAAGTACAACATAAACCAACTAATTAAAAATGTGTGATTGTATATATATTCGTTCAAATTGAGCAGAACAGCATCAATTCCGTTCACCTTAAACAAAGTTGACAAAAATAAGGCAAATTTGAAACTAAATCAGTATAAAAATAATCATGCAAGCGAAAATCTTTAAGAACTCATGCATAAGGTATTTTCTTGTCAGTGACAACTTCAGTTTCATCAATTAAGTACATTCAGTATTTAACTATTTATAGGGTATAGACATACAAAAAGAGAATCTTATTAAGCGTGCAAAAATATTCTTGTCCACGAGACAAAGTAGAAGCAAAAATAATTGAGAGATAAAAATATGAGTCACAGGCAAAGCATCATAACAAGATAGTTATAGTGCTATACACCTCTCTCTTACTGCTTCAAATCAGCTAAAAAAGCCTTGCTCATTCATAGACAGGTTTGTCACAACATGTATGTAACTAAAATGGACAAAGTGCACACAAACATATACAAAAACTGATCCAAGAGATATTGTAACTACCAGGGGAAATGAAATTGCATGAAAGAGCAATCTGTATCGCAGTATTCTGCTTGTCTCCAGTCAGCATCCAAAAATTTATGCCAGCTTTTCTCAACGTCTCAATTGTCTCTGGTACACCATCCTGAAATTTATATACCGACAACATGACAAGTTAGGTATCCAGAAACTACCAGGAATTCAACACTCTATAGACAATCAGCAGAAATTTAAGCAAACCTACATCTAATAAGTAATTTTCACAGTTCTATGGAGACATTCACCTGTAGGCGATCCTCTATTGCAGTAACTCCAAGAATTTCAAAGTCATGCTCTAATCTTTGACAGACCTCAGCAATTCTCCACTGCAAAAATAGTTGAGTTAAAAAATCAAATATAGATGCAAATAATTTCCATGTCTGTGTATCAGTGTAAGTACCTACCAATTACAAATACAATGGACAAAAGTATATCTGAGCAAATACTGTTAGGAAAACATATACGATATTTACTTTACCTCCCTGTCAACTAATGTGCTGCTAGCCTCTTTGAACATCAAAGACCATTCTTGATATTCTTCTTCTTTTAGTTCACGCCAAGCTAGACATAGAGTACGTAGTCCTAATTGAGCATATTGGTCAACAGCTTCAACAAATGTCCTTGTTTGCTGTCCTGAGGTATATAATTGGGATTATTGAAAGCCAATGTAACTGGTATACGCATTCATTAACAGAAAAATTTCAAGTAGATGCCAAAGTAAGACTATTCTCTTTCCATTATTAAGAAGAGACAAACTTTAGTAAAGAACTACAGACCACTTTCAATAAGAAAAAAACATTCTAACAAACAACAGAATACACACTATTCAAGGAAAAACTAAACCAAAATAAACAAATTAAAAGCAATATCATGTCACCACAGCTAGCAAACCCAATGTAATAGACGAATAAGGAATCCCCTCAAAACCAATGCCCACAATGCTGACGAAAATCTAACACGATTCCAAACATCTTCCACACCGACCCTATTGTAATCCTCAGAACTATCACATTCCCCTCGGTCAAATTCATCCAAAGATTGCAAACACCAAACCACCCCACTACCGCTCTTTCCCCAAAGCCTTGAACTGAATGCTCAACTATGTGAACACCAATTTGGAATGAACCAGAACTCATAAATTCCCTTAAACAGCTTCACGAAAAAAAATAATCCACATACATGGCAGAGGGCAAGTCCAATTATAAGAATCAACACCTAATGTGAATGACTGTCAGTTTTCACCAAATCTGAAATCTGAGTCATGGATGGCATCCTATACACTAATTTTCTATTGCCACCCTTTCTGGAAAAGCAGTAAGTAGCAGCAGTAAGCAGGGCTCTCTTATATATGCATACTATAAAGTATAAACACAGTAAAAATAACAAACTATTACCAGCACATGCCAAAGGAAGAATTGCTTCATCTGCTCCTTTTGACAAAAGGATAATCCTGCCATTTTGGCAATCTTTCACCACTACTGACATTCTTTTCCTATCAGAAGTGAACTCCAGAATTTCCAAGGCTTCATATTGAATTGTCGAAGCATTAAACTTGATCTCTGCAATTTATTGGTGAAAAATATATCATCTTTCCTACAATTAGAACCAATCTATTATTATTATAGCCAAAGTAATTTACCAAGAGTATTTGAATTTTTATTGACAAAAACCATATGCAGCTGAGCAGCAGCATGAACAAGAGCATCCTCATCTTGAGATTGTGCCTTGTACAAGATACTTCCACTTTTGCTACAAACAACAGAAAAATGTACAAGAAAGATTTTTACTCTGACAGGGTGCTAACGGACATAAAAAATTATTATCTGATACTTTTGTTTCAAACACAAAGGCCACATTATGGGAAGGTTACCTCTGAATAGGTACCACTGTATTACATATTGCCATAACTGTAAGGAAACGTATAACATCAGAAGAGCCACTGGCGACAGCATTTATGAGCTCCTCATCTGCATTATGAAGGATAGAATACATCAGAAACTTAAGTTCATAAAATATTCTGCAAATCCGAAAGAGATCACAAAAATCTGTCACAAAAACAAGTCCAACTGAATCAATAATTTCACACCTAAAGTAACCATAAATCAGCAATAAGAATCCCCCATATTTGTAACAGAATATGCTTCATTGCACTTAATGTTCACTTAGATTGGTTGATACTGGCCTAACAAAGCGACAATTTCAAAATCCAACTGCAAGCGACACTTCAACCAAAAGGAAAGAAAATGGTGTAATGCAACTAATCTTTATATAACACTATCAGAATGTTGCCTTACTAGATTTGCATAGCAATGATTGGGTGCAATTATAACGGAAGAGCCATATTCTTTAGACGGCTGTGTCTAATATTTTATTTCAGCTTCTACTACCAGTGACTCAATGATGGCACATGGAAAGCTGTGCATTTAATATTAAGTATTGGAAGAAACTCATGCCCTACATAACTTGATTAATCGCCCTTTGTTGTTCAGAATGAATGGTTTCGTTTTTGTAATTTTCTAAAGTCTATGAATTCTTTTAGAATACTCTTTTCTTGAATATCATTCAATGCCTATGGTACCCTCTTCAAATACTACTAATTCACCTGCCATTACTTCATCATCGATGTTACCTACCAAATAAAAGGCCTGCTCAGAAAGGCCGTCTAATTCTACGTTTGGACGAAATGATAAAGGAATACCCGGAAACACATTTACAATTTATATATAAATTTGAAAAGTTTGTTCTTTCAAGGAAAAACCCGTTGATTCAGCTGATTCGTCTGTCAAGGCATATACAAGTGGCTCATATTTGAAAGGAAAATGTAATCACTTAGCTGTCTCATGATCGGAAAAAAGAAAGATTTATTTATACAATAATCCTAGAGGCACCAACATTTATCTCAACCTTTTAAATCCCAACTGATGTGGCAGAATTTTATTGTGTTTGGGCCCACTTTGAACCTCATTTATGTATGACCAGTTAGGTGTCACAGTATTACTTGTTGAGAATTCCTGCATTAACTTTGATCTCTGGGATTTATTAGTTGGTGCCCAAGTATTACTCATAGTTATTTTTTGTTAATCTCCCGTGTAGTGTAGAGGTTTAAAATACAATATACTGGGTGTGAAATAAAATAGACAGGACAGCAAGGAAAGTTGCATAAGTACAGAGTTAGAACCAAACCTTTCAAGGCATCCCCATTGTCATTGCCATAGAAAATTCCATTGATACAACATCTTCTAAATATCATTCTATTTTCGGTTAAGGTACCGGTTTTGTCTGTCAAAATGTACTCTACTTGTCCCAGGTCTTCACTTATTGCTGTGCTGCCACATACAGCACACACATCTTATATACACTAATCAATATTAATTGACTCTTTCACGAAAGAAATGGATGTCTTTGCTTCTTTAAATACCACTTCAACTTACTTTGTTGCATGGGCTGGAGTACTTGTTTCTCTGTCAATCATTTCATTATCCCAATCAATAAACTTCGCATACAAGCCCTTCACTAGGTCGAGAGATACCTTTGAGAATAAAAAGCATGTCATTATTTTAAACGTTAGAATGCAGTCCCCAAAACTGACCAGCAAAAATTTATGACTATTCCGGAGTTCCTATAAAGAACAAAGGTTTAAATGCTGCCACGATAAGTATCATGATCACCTTTATGGTTAATGCATCCTGACTAAGAGATGACAGGCCGCCCGCCTCTTATTCAAACTTAATGCAGGAATTCTTTAAATACAATTTGCCGTAATAAATTCAAACTAACAGCTACAGTTCTCTAGAGTTGATAATATTTTTCAGTTCAGATATGCTTCGATTATTATAAAATACAAAACACTAGATCAAAATATAATTTTTGAAATGATTTGATCTCCATATATTTAAAATGACAAACAAACCAAAATAACCTTCAGATATATATCAGTATATAGTATTATATTTAAATCTGTTTTTCTAGTTTTCATTTTCTTATAAATATTTGTTTGATAAGAAATTGATCCTGGGTGTCATAGTAGCCATTCTTGTATGCAATGCAGGATGAAAATCGGCATTTCCAATGTAATATGTGGGATTTGGATTTTGCAAATTTCATAAGAACAGGGATGTGCATGCAAATTGTAATTCTGCCCGGTTTGTCCAACAAAAATAAAAAGTTCATCATTTTTCAACAATTAACTGTACCACCCTGGATAAGTGCAGAGAAAGTATATCTTTACAAAATCATTTACTTCCTTCACTCTATGTATTAAGGGTTGGAATTGAAAAATTCTTCTAAAAACATTTCCTCTTCCCCAATAACATGTTTGAAGATGATGGTACTTTATTTACTCTTTTGAAGACTATTTCCGAACATGAGAGGAGACCATTCTTACCATATCAATACAATGATAATTCTAAAGATAGTTACAAGGTTGAGAAACAGAAACAGACAGAGACTCACAGAAAGGATCTGAGTCCAAATAAAAATCATTTTTAGCAATAAGAGAGCAGAGTTTTAGTAACTGAAGATCTTAAAAAAAAGTCTCAAGATTTAAAAATGTTATCTTCCAAAATAGGCCTTGACTGAATATCAAAGAATGAGAATCATGCAAAACCATAAGACGACATTGTAGTCAACAAAAACAATCAGCACAATATTCACAAGCTTACCTTAATTGATATGGGTATCATGATGGAACAAAGTAGTTCAAATCGAAGAGGGATTACTAATAGTTCGTACCACGGACCTTCCTCTGGATATAGAACATACCATTGCTGAAAAAAGAACAAAAAAAATAAAAGAAATTGGGCTTATGCTTTATATAAGATTCAATAATTAATAAGGCAAAAGAAACTTTTTAAAACAACTGTACATTTACATTACAAGTGTGAGAAGAGCAATGTGCTTTAAGATAGGCACAAGAAAACCAATAACATCTGAGTAGTGTCAAATAGACAGAAATGAGCTTAAGAAACCAAATGCACACATATAAGTAATATTTCACAACTTTGAAGTTATTTTTCATATTTAAAAATGCATAATACTTGTTTTTTATTAGAAACAAATATTTATTTGAAAGCTATAGATGAAAGTACAGCAAAATGCGGACAAGATGTCAACTGAAATCATACAACATCCATAACTTGGCAAGAGGCTTGTAGCTCCAGTGGTTATGAGCATTTACCCATGCACCCAAGGTCCTGCGTTCTATTTTTCCCCTCCCCCACTATCGATTGTATATTAAAAAAGCATTCATAACCTGACAGCTTCTAAGAGCACAAATCCAGTTTCAGTTAATCTGAAAACTAAAACAAAACAGCTAGAAGGGCTATTCATCTTAAGATACCACCACCCAAGATCATGGTACATCCCAAAACTCTGATGAAATGAATCCGACAATGATGCACAGAAACAAACTTTATCCCACGATCATCCACTTCCATAATCCCTATAGTTAATTTGCTTGCAGTGGCCGTAAAGTCCTCACTATCATTATAGTCTTTGTTCGCATGATATTATGCACCTCAGGAAAAAACGTAAACACAATTCCAGCATCAAAAATAGTTTGAATACTTGGACAATTGAAGAAAAATGCAAGCTTTCACACTTCGACATACCTTCCTTGCTTCTGTATCCTTCCATACATTACCAGCAACGCCTAGAACCATCACCACCACTATTTGGAAAACAAATATAGCTCCAGTCAACTTGTCAATCATGGCATCAACAGCTGTAAGCTTCGGCTCAGGTATGCCCCTACTCATACCTAGCTTGGTTTCATTGCCTAAAAAGTACAAAGGAATTACACAAGAGACATAAATGAACAATTACTTTAACTGATGACAATATCATCAGAGACATTACCATATATAACTTGTGGCATACCTACAGCCTACCTACATCAAGAATATAGATCCAAACTTCTCCCGGGAGAGAGAGAGAGAGAGGTACAAAAATTGAATTTGGTTTTCAGGAAAGAAATCTTGAACTATTAAAAATGTTACAAAACGAGATTTATATCATTTCTTCTCTTTTCTCGAAATCCACTCAAATATTCATGATAATAATTGTGGAAAAACTAGTTCATGTGGTCAAACTCTATTGCATACTGCTCACAACTCTCCCACTAAATTGTTAAATAACTTAAAATCCAACAAGATCAACATGCAACCCGAATTCCTTTCTTTATTTTACAGTTCCAACTTACAAAAAACTAGGCAAACTTGTAACCATTAAAAAAACTGGCCCTAATAATAGAACATCAAAACCAAGAATGAATGTGGACAACCAAAAAATGATGTACTTAATGTCAAGATTGAACGAAATGTTTGTCAAATCTCAATGGCTTCACCATCCTCAATTTTGAGTATATTGTACACCAAGAAAAAACCAAGACAAAGGACACATATAAAACAAATTAGTTTATGATTAGCTACAACTTGACATTTTGTTTATAAGTACTTGCCAGTGTACACTGCTACTCCACAGGCCCACTCAGTATTCCGCAAGTAACAAGACTGAAGTAGAGTGTTTTTTATTGTTAATGGGCACAAGTCATTATCAATAAATGGAGGAAACAACCGCAGATTTGCATCAAATCTTCTAATATCCTTATCGGGATTAGAGCACTCAATTAAACCCTGCATATCAAACATTTTAACAGAAAAATAATCAGAAATTGATAAAAGATGATATGATATACCAACAGAACATTTTTTCTTTTCCTAATCTTAGCAAGAAATGTTGAGCTTTTTATCGCTGCTTAGCAATGAGAAATCTTGCCTTAATTTTGTGCAACAATTCAAGATCTATCCCCATGCAAGCTGGGGGTATAACCCTCGTCTTCAGATCAGTCTCGCCATCTAGGGCAGAAGTCTGCAAAAAAAAAGTCATCTTATTAGGTCCTTCAAATTCTCAAGGAAATCATATCCATAACAAAGAAATGGAAAATCAAAACAAGTCAATAACTGAAATTGTAGGGTTGCCACCACAATTAGACTTAAGTCATTATTCAGGTAAAATCTAGACAAATAGAGTGCAACATCAGCTTGTTTTGAATTTCTTCCAATCTTGTTTTTCATGCGTTCAATGTTTAGTATAATTATGAAATATTGTGTCCACTTGGATTTTTACTATAGTATTTAACTTAATTTCATTTATATATATAGGAAAATGTTCTAATTGTGGACCAAAGATCAGGGTGCATTTTTCCAAATTGTGGGATCCAGGATCCAGATTCAGTCTATGTCTGTGTGCACGCACGCGCGCGCACACATAAATATTTATTCATATATAATTTTTTTATATAATTATATATATATATATATATATATAAGAGATTCTCTTTGCAGGAAATCATCTCTCTACACATACACATATGTGTGCAGAGAGACAGAGAGAGCAATTCAGAATCAAAATCGAACATGAAATTGAAATATTACCTCTACATAGCACAGGCCTTGTGCTTCAGAGGTGCCAATCAAAACAAGATCACATGGCACCTCATCATTCTCTCGGAGCCAAACGATGTTACCAACATGAATATCTTGTGCTTTAATCTAAGAGTAGGGGAAACCAATGCACAAAAAATATCAAGCCGTTAGTCCAGTAAAGCCTGAGGAAAAGTAGATGACAATGTCTAATCCAAGAAGCCGTTGCATCAGACAAGACTGAGAACCAAAGATCTATTCTAAAGTAGATGACAACGTCTAATCCAAGAAGCCATTGCATCAGACAAGACTGAGAACCAAAGATCTATTCTATAAGAACATAACACAAATGTAGTTATCATAAGTAAATCCTTTTTCTTATAAGTTTATGTAAATCGTATTTAGTTATATTCTATAGCATAATGGGGATGCTTGTTTCTTTTTGTTTGGTAAGTACACTTGATAAGCAATATATGTATGAATCTCTTAAACTGAATCAGCTTGGAGTTATTATTCCTATATGAAAGGGACATCCCCACCATAGATTGATCCCAATTGTAAAATCTTTCATCAGGCATCAGAAGGTAATACCAAAAATAAGGATAAAAGGGCCATCCATAAGTTACAAAGAAGTGCACAACTTACAACCGCTTTCAATCTTACTAGCACTCTCTTTTCTCCCAAAACAATACAGCCTTTTGCTGGTATGGGGAGGAAATTGATTTCTTTTTCCTTTTTTTTTTATTTCTTTTTTAGGAAAATTGTACCCATACCACCTGGACTATAAGCCCTGCTGCAAATTGCTACCTCCAAACAAAAGATGAGTAACATTGCCACGTCAATTTGTTGCAAAGTCCAACCTACTACTAATACTCTCCATTTTCATCTCCAACTGCTTCACTTGCTTTGCATGTGACCCTTTAAATAAGTGTGCAATGTCAAAATAGGTTGTGCAACTTTTTGGACAAAAAAATTTGACCCGGGTGGCAAAGGGGTTCAATCATTTCAAGTGGCAAATTGCAACAATGCCTACTCTTATAGTGGCAATAGTGTAAATTTCCCTTTTTTTCCTTTTATTGTCCATGAGAATTATAGTTGGTCCTAAATGGTCTATCAATCAATTAAGTTCATGAACCAGTTTAAATGGTCTCATATGTCATAAGACTCCCAATATAGCATGTCCACATGTTTTAGTGCATGTAGATGCACATAGTCGACCAAAGAAAAAAAAAGATACACATAATTAGTCAATCATATAAACAGGATGTCCATACACACATGAATGCCTTCGGTGATTGTACTTTTTGTTTAGTTTTATCAGGCATGATTCTATCTCTCATCCTTTAAGTCAGAATTTTTTTTTTTATTTTTTTTTTTTAATAACCTTTCAAGTCAGAATCATCCACCTAGTTAGCTATAAGAAAATGTTCATTCAAACCTCATAAACAAACCAACCAATTTTTAGTAATAGCTAATGCATGAAGCAGATTAAAGAAAGTTGATTGATGCCAAGCTGTTAACCCCACTTTACTGATCGACAACAACTGTAAATTAACTTTGTTATTCTATTTAATTTCAATAGGTAAACAAAATCAACCACAGAAAAAGAAAAGAAGAAGGTCTATTACATGTTTCTTGATGCCCTGCCTAACAACCCAAACTTCTTTCTCATTTGCCTTCTTGTCTGAGAGATATCGGTTGTAATCATCCCACGCCTCTTTTGAAGCAGAGACTGCAAAAATGAAGATAAGTGGACCCCATGTACTAGCAGGATTTACTGGAGTAATAAGTGACCATAGCTGAAGGCAAGCAATCAGCAGAAAGTACTGATTCATGAAGCGGCTGAAAACAGAGACAATATTTGTTAGAGAAAAGAATGGGTGGGGGAAATAAGGGGAGTGTTCAAAACATAAGGACAATTCAAAACAAATTAGTAGAATAAATAGTAAGGAAATAGCTGTTTGTTGAACCACAACAATTTAAGTCAAGGCAACAAATTAGAAAGATTTATGCGTCTCTATAAGACTATAACATGAGACTAATTCATGCACCACAAAAGTACAAACGATCAGTGGCAAAATAGAAAAACATCAAGTTTTTTTTTTATAAATAAAAGAAACATCAAATTGTCCCAATAATCTTCATGCATGTTATGATGGATTCAAGAAAAACTTAAATACAGTAGATTCCAACAAATTGAGAGAGAGTATGCATGTTAATAGTATCGAGGTTTTATCTGTCTGAATCTCAATGCAATGGAAATCAACTGACTGAAGTCCACCGAACATCATATTCCAATTAAAATGTTCAAACATATACCCAACCAGAAGTTGAATGAATATTAAAAACAAAAAGTATCAATTCCTCAATCACCTGAATTGTTCCCATAAATTCTTTGGGAGAAAGTTCAACAGAGTATACTTTCTATTTGATATGCGATTGTCACAGTAAAGATACTGCGATGATTCGTCTTCATTGATGTAGATGTACCGCTTCATTGTTGAACTACAAGAATATGACTTGGTTCAAATGTTCTTTCCAAGTTACCCACAGCACTTGGCAGCATGTAGAACCTCCATACAAGACAACCGACTGAATGCAAAAATAAATTAAGAAATCAGACAATGAACTAGAATATCAAATATATTGCACAAGGAACAAATATGGTGGTGGAATCTAAAGTAAGACACAAAACAAAGTATCCCAACATGACATGATTTTGAGGCAACCTAATGTGGTAACATTTTCTAGCGGTCTAGCCATAAGCTTGGTTTCCAAGAAAACCGAAAATCGCACAATGCCGATGTTTCATCCTACAAACCTCATTAAAAGCTACTAACCTGTAATAGTGTTCAGCATTTTAAGTACACACAAAAAATAATGGTATTTAGCGGGCGACCTGGAAAAGGGAGATGAAGCCAGATTTTCATGAAATCGGCTAAACATCACCAAAGAAATGAACCTATCGAATCAAATAACCGTTGAAGAGAAGGAAATATCCGAAAATTCGAAGGAAACTCATAAATTTGACTTGAAATTCACCGAAATTGAACACAAAGGAAACGGAAGACATACCCAAACCCTGTTAGAGTTTGTAAATTCCAGATGAAGGAAAATCTAAATTACAGAAATTAAGATGGCAAACCAATCCAATAACCCAGCAAACGAACACTAAGGAATCAAACAGCACAGAGAAATCAGTATTATGCAGAGAGAAAGAAAACCTCTGGCGCGTTATTCAGCTACTGTGAGTCGGTCAGGCACCTCTACCCAACTACCATTCGACACAGATCAGCATCGAAGACCAGAAAATCTTAGCGAATTCAGAATTCAGAATTCAGAAAGCTAGAGCACCCAAATCCGACAGAGACTTGTTCGTCTTCAGATCACACTCTGACTCCCTCTCTGTAATTCTTTTACTTCCGCTGCTGGAACTTTATTTTTTTTTAGGTGGAAGCCGGTAGAAAGCACAAAACCATTTTTTTCTGCTGTCAGGAATCGAACCCGGGTTACGTCTACGGGCTGTTTGTTCCATTAGGAGTAAATGCTTGTAGATTAAATGGGCTTCAGTGGTTTTTTAATTAAGGCCCATTAGAACCATGGGGTCTTGGGCTTTCTTTCTTCGACAGGCATGCTGCCAGAACCATGCGCTCTCCCACTACTTGCGAGCTTACGGTTTTATGTTCTATCATTTCCCAATAGTAGTTCTTTTCACCTTTTTCTCACGGTACTGCTTAACTATCGGTCACCCAATTGTATTTAGCCTTGTGAGGTGATCTTTGTTGAATCATACAGGATTTCACGTGTCTGAAGAACTCAATATCATACATGCTTCCGTCACTTATTAGGTTTAAGTGGTACAAACTTTAGTGGTCAAATTGTCTGTAGTATGGTATCGAGTCGAGTAGCAAATAAGGGTGTAAGGAAGCCCTAAAAGACATTATCTCCACATGTATTACCTTCAAAGAGCAATCAATTAAGTTCTTATTAACTAATTAATATTAAGGTTAGTTATATGTCTATACGCACGCGCGCACACACATACAAACATATGGTCTAGTTATCTTAATTCTTCTTCATTTTTATCACTGATTTGGATATAATAAAATTACTATATGACATCTTCAGTGCATTTAAATTTTTCCCTCCATTTTCTGTAGGGATGGTGTAAGGAACACTTTTCAAGGTTTTTGTTAGATAACTTTAGATGGAGTTCTGGATACACCGTTCGATTTGGCATCAATTCTATAAATTCTAACGATGAGCAGAAAAGATATCCCAAACTCTCAGCACACTGGTTTATATGGATTAACCTTAATTATGGTTTGTCTAGTACCTTTTCGTCTACATTTACATCCTTAACTCTTCGAGATGAATCCTTCATCAGTGGTTGTGAATAACTGATTTTTCTCAATCTTTTTTAACTTGGTTCTGTAGAATTTGGATCCATTTGATTCTTGAGCCATAAATATCTTCTTCATCGGCTTACCAGGTAGTACGACGAGCTTTAGGTTAATTCTATGAAGATCCTCCTCAAGTGATCCTGTCAATCATTTAGTATATTCGAAGTTGCTGCATATGAAGGTTTTGGAAGTATATAGATCGGATTATATATATATAGCCATTCCTACCCCATTTCTCACATAATTTTCACCCTTTTTAAATTTAAGTTGTTGTAGTTTTTAAATTTCAATAATAAATTATGTTTGGCCCTATGGCCCTCGGTTGGAGATGGAGGCAAATATGACCATGTACTGTTCATTAAAATATTAATATCTTGGAGGGCCAGAGGGCTAAGGCCATCTCCAACCGAAGGGTCCAGAGGGCCGAAAATAGCCCGAAAATCGTCTCCAACCAAGGGCTAGGCCAGAGGGCTTGTGGGCCCCACAGAATCTAAAAGGGCCAACCGGCTGGCCCAATCCAGCCAGTCCTGGGCTAGGCCAAATTTTTTATTATTCTTGTCAGTTACATCCAACAGGAATAATAGAAATAGTGTCGGTTATAACCGACATAAATAGTAGGCCAAAAATTTGAATAAAACGGCTAGTTACCGTTGGATTCAATTTTTTTAGTTTTTTTTTTTTTTGGGCCAAATTTTTTTTAATGAATTTAAAAAATTCCCCTTCTTTTCCTATAAATACCTAAGTCATTCCCACATCATTTCTCACATAATTTTCACCCTTTTTAAATTTAAGTTGTTGTAGTTTTTAAATTTAAATAATAAATTATATTTGGCTCTCAGTTGGAGATGATTTTTTGTGACAGTGCTAAAACGAGCCCTATGTTCATCTTGTATTTCAAAGTGAGTTGGTAAATGTAAAATATATATATATATATATATATATATATATATATATATATATATTTATAAAAAGTATATTAAATAAAAAATATAATATATGAGGTAGTGCTTCACATTTAATGTGTTTGACATTTGGCACCTTACCTCTCTGCCTCAGCTTCAGACTCCGATTGACATGGCACCGACCCTCTCTGGCTTTAGACTTCGTTTGCATCAAAAAGACTATTCTCCCACTCTCTCTTCGTTTGCATCAAAAACACTAGTTCCAAATTGCTCAGCCGACGGTGGAATTATCGATTGCACCGGATTTTGTTGCCCACGTCGGAATTGGGGTTGAAATCCGAGGTCCATCTGCACCGGACTGCACCAGATTTCGTAGCATCAACCCGACAGCTAAATTTTGATTCGATCTTACCCTTAAAATTTCTTTTTTAGTCTTGTTTTTACCATTGTTACAATTATAAATTTCGTTTTTAGTTTCATTTTTAGTTTCACTCTTGATTTTTGTTTGTTACGGCTAGAGCTGTAATTTTTGCTTTTCAGAGCTGCCATTTTTGTATGCTAAGTTTGCTTTTCAGAGCTATAGCCTAGTACGATATGACCTTATTTTTAAGGGAGTTTTAAGAGAGTTTTAACAAAACACTCCCGATACTGTTCACTTTTAACGAAAAACCACATTTTTACCTTTACCTGTCATTATTCACTATACCTTTAAAAAAGACTTTTCATTAAAAGGGAAGTTTTTTGGACTTTTCGTTAGTTTGTTTTTCAGAGCTATAGCTGTGCTAGTACGATATGACCTTATTTTTAATTGCTTAAAACGTGAGTACAACTATATATAGGGAAAACGTGTTCTCTGGTTTGTGTGTACTTATATATATTTTGGGAGCTAAAACTGTGATAGTGATAGTGCTAGCCGAAAGAGTATTCTCTTGTTTGTTTGTACTGATATATTTTGTGAGTTGCAACAATGAACATTTTTGTGGCTTATTTCTTGGGAACAATCTTTGGTGGCTGAGTGCAGTTGTATTGTGTTTACTTGTGAAATTCTACCAAAAAAAGCTTAGAAGTCCTATTGAGAGTCTGCCTGCAGAGGCTTTTAATCCTCATGAGGCTGAGGCTAAGGGTAATGAGGGTAGCAGTCCTTATGTTACACCATTGGGATTGGATGTGATTCTTGATGTTGAGGAAGAATGCCAGGAAGACATGGAGCAAGAAAGTGAACTTAGCCCGGAGTTAACTCCCATGTCTCCCCTACCAAGGTATCCATTTTATGGAGGGGAAATTGGCTGTGAATTCAGCCCCCACTTGAGCCAGGAGTTACCTCCAATTACATTTGGAGAGATGATTGGCTGGCCGGGCTTTCAACAATAGGTCTAACTATTTTTTTTTTTTTTTTTTTTGTTGGGGGGGGGGAATGCAAGCTGAAAGGTCCGACTTTTTTGTTGTTGTTCATGTTAGGCTTAGGGAATGCAAGCTGCCTTTTTTGTTGTTTTTTTGTTTAAATGAAATTTTTTCTTGATGGCTAGTGTTTAGCCTATTTGGCTCTAAGTTGTATTGTGCTGGTGGCAAAGAAGAATTCCTTGTCCTGGTGTTCGTTTGAGATACCTGAGAACTCCATGTGCTGCTTGAAGTTAGAATGCCTGTCGGGCAAGTCCTTGCAGGCTTGCAGTTGCGAGCAATGTACTAGTGAGGAATTTTAATACAAGAAATCTATACTACAAAGGGAAGTTGCAGAGCTATAAATACAAGGGAAATCGATACTACCAGTAGCAGGATGGTTAAATGGCTCGAGCCATCTTTAGCAGAATCTATATATATTGATACATCTTTAGCAGAATTAAATCTTTTCTCACACAACAAAATAGAATGAATCAATAATGTTGGAACCAAATTCGTCTACCGCCGTAAGGTAGGGGTTGCTGTCGATGGAATTGAGGGATGTTGGATTCGGTGAGGGATGGATATAAACAGAGCGACACTAGAAACGGCGAGAAAAGTACACTATAAAGCTGAGATTAGATAAATTTCAAGTAAAAATTTAATTTAAACAGAAAAACAACAAAAAGGCAACTTGCATTCCCTAAGCTTAACATGAACAACAACAAAAAAGTCAGACCTTTCAGCTTGCATTCCCTCCCCCCCCCCCCAAAAAAAACAGTTTGACCTATCGTTGAAAGCCCGGCCAGCCAATCATCTTTCCAAATGTCATTGGAGGTAACTCCAGGCTCAAGTGAGGGCTGAATTCACAGCCAATTTCCCCTCCATAAAATGGATACCTTGGTAGGGGAGGCATGGGAGTTAACTCCAGGCTAAGTTCACTTTCTTGCTCCATGTCTTCCTGGCAATCTTCCTCAACATCAAGAATCACATCCAATCCAAATGGTGTAACATAAGGACTGCTACCCTCACTACCCTCAGCCTCAGCCTCATGAGAATTAAAAGCCTCTGAAGACAGACTCTCAATAGGACTTCTAAGCTTTTTTTGGTAGAATTTCACAAGTAAACACACTACAACTGCACTCAGCCCACCAAAGATTGTTCCCAAGAAATAAGCCACAAGAATGTTCATTGTTGAAGCTTACAAAATATATCAGTACAAACAAACAAGAGAATATTCTTTCGGCTAGCATTATCACTATCACAGTTCTAGCTCCCAAAATATATATAAGTACACACCAACCAGAGAACACTCTTTCCCCATATATAGTTGTACTCACGTTTTAAGCAATTAAAAATAAGGTCATATCGTATTAGCACAGCTATAGCTCTGAAAAATAAACTAATGAAAAGTCCAAAAAAACTTCCCTTTTAATAAAAAGTCTTTTTTAAAGGTATAGTGAATAATGACAAGTAAAGGTAAAAATGTGGTTTTTCGTTAAAAGTGAACAGTATCATGAGTGTTTTGTTAAAACTCTCTTAAAACTCCTTTAAAAATAAGGTCATATCGTACTAGGCTATAGCTCTGAAAAGCAAACTTAGCTACAAAAATGGTAGCTCTGAAAAGCAAAAATTACAGCTCTAGCCCTAACAAACAAAGATCAAGAGTGAAACTAAAAACGAAATTTATAATTGTAACAATGGTAAAAACAAGACTAAAAAAGAAATTTTAAGGGTAAGATCAAACCAAAATTTAGCCGTCGGGTTGATGCTACGAAATCCGGTGCAGTCCGGTGCATATGGACCTCGGATTTTAACCCCAATTCTGTCGTGGGCAACAAAATCCGGTGCATGGATAATTCCGCCGTCGGCTGAGCAATTTGGAACTAGTGTTTTTGATGCAAACAAAGAGAGAGTGGGAGAATAGTCTTTTTGATGCAAACAAAGTCTGAAGCCAGAGAGGGTCGGTGTCATGTCAATCGGAGTCTGAAGCTGAGGCAGAGAGGTAGAGTGCTAAATGTCAACCGCATTAAATGCGAAGCACTATATATATATTAAAGGCAGCCAAAATTGCATCCTTGATTTTTTAACCAGAGAATTTTTGCAGGGGAAGAATGACAGACAAAAGAACTGACCAGAGGAGGCTTCCAGCCACTCTACCACCACCAGTCAAACAAGAATCAAGCCCAGATTCTTCATCGACCTTAGCCATTACCAACCGTTTCACTCCCTTAGGTTCCACAATAGGAAACCTTAGACCAAATTACCAATCACCCCGTCCAAACTATCAAACGGCATTAGTCAGTCAGTATGATCCATATTCAACTTCAACTTACCAATCTTCAACATCTCAATCAGCCAGTTACACCAAAACATCACCATATGTCAAAAAGAATCCCAATGAATATCTTTTCAGCATCCCTTTCAACATTCGTCAAGAACAAGCACAAAAAAATAAATAGCCAAAACAATTTTTCCTCCCAACTTTCATTATCAGCCTACTAAATCATATAAAACCCTCATATATTACCAAGCCATTCTCAATGAGACTGAATCCATTTCAATTAAACCTTTTTACAGTAAAACCCATGAAAATAAAATCCTTTACCATTCTCTTTATATTGGAAAGTTTTTAACTGAATCAGAATGGGGTCTCCCCCTCTACCAAACCAAACCCCTTCATACACAACATGTTCTCATTCCCAACAACCATTACAATTATTTTGATTACATTCAAGCATAGACTAACATCTTTCTCCATCAAACAGAAGATTTTAGTCATTCGTGGTTTATCAATTTTGACAAAAGTTTCAGATTAAATTTCCCAGCATGGTTCCCAAAATGGTGGTCAATTTATGGCCCAACAGCCAACCTTTTACGGAAGATCTTATGCAAGTTTTATCAACTGGTTTTCAGAAGAAATTTGACAGAAGCCGATTTAACTACAGAATCACACTCCTCCCATTATTCATGGCCAAGTACAAAGTCCCGTGGATTTTGAAGTGGAATTATGAAGTTGAAACAGGTGAAGTCTATAGATCAAGATCAGTCAAGTGGTGGGATAAGTTCAATCATCAGAGATCATTAATCTGGTCCTCTTAGAATTTCTCGTCACTCCAGTTTCAGCTATTCCAGCACAACCAACAATGGCGTTGCCAACAATTCCAAAACAATCTTTGTCAGACATTAGTCCATCTTCATCCCTAAAAGGAACAACCAAGTCATCTAAATCAACAAGTTCAAAGAAGAAAGAAAAATCATCCTAGCTCAAGGATTTAGCCCAACAGCTAATGGCAGAAACAGCTTTACTCCATGACGAAGACTCAGATTCTAACGCTTCAGACTCATCCTCTCAGCATCTAGCCAACCCAATAAGTCAGAAATCCCAACCTGCATACTATCAGGATTCCCAAGTTCCATTTTATTTGTAAACACTTTAATCATGTGAAGACATAGCAACTAGGCATGTGACTCCAATAGGAAAACATGTCGTTTCAAGCACCGAAAGCAGTAATCATCGGCAGTAGCCATCATTTCAGATTCCAGACAATTCACTATTCATAAATAGTAAAATCACTTTTTTCACTATTCATCAGCAATAAAAGCAAGCTATCATTTTGTAGTAGTCGCGTGATCCAACAGTCATCAGCTTTAATAATTACCCTCCAGCTCAGAAGTACAGCGGGATTCTCGGCCTCAATCATTCCATCCAATAATTTCTAGTCTATTAATAGAAAGCTCAAGTCTCATTTCCAGCAGGCTGAAACTTCTGCGTATTCTCTAGAAACAGAACAGAAGCAATATCAGCTTAGAATTTTCCAGTTCAAAAATTGTAAACACTTTCAATTTGAAAATGTCAAGGATGCCTGCGTGCACCAATTTCCTTTTCATCAGTTGTTTTATTATTTGATGACCCAATTGTCAGTAAATCAATTGTAAGTTCCAGTGTAAGTTTTGCAATAAAACTTATTTTCAAATTATATCTGCATCATTATTTTGAATTCATTAATTTCATTATGAAGAATATTTTCATAACAACTGATTTTGAATGGCAAAAATTTCGTACTCACAGTCAATTCATCAAGTATCTCAAATTGAAGGTAAACCCTTATCAATCGTCTTGTTCAAATTCTGTCTATACATCATTATCCTTATGTCTATTAAGACCTGTAACTTCTGCCCATATATATATACGGTTTGAAGGAAGAAATTCATAGAGGATTAAGAACAACATCGATGGATTTATGGAAGTGTTGTTATTGATGGAAGATTAGCAATGATTTAGTTAAGTTTCCACCAGCTAGTTTCTTCCCATTTGCTTAACTAATTAGCTTTGAAATCAATCATCTACCCAGTCTGCATTTCTCCTCTAAGAGCAAATAGGGACTCCCACCACCTCATTTGAAGACTTATTTAGGGACTAAAGATAATCTTTGAGTCCTTAAAAGAATAGTATCTCTAATGAAAAAGTCCCTATAGTATGAACCCTAAATTTGAGGACTATATAATAAAAAAAACTATAAACTAAATCTAGACCATTTATACGATGAGATAGAATCCAATAGAAACAAAGACACAGGGAACGGGTTATCTACTCTTAACGGTCAAAGCGAACCCTTTCATTCCGAATTAAAGAATTCGGAATGAATCAAATCTCCCCAGGTAGGATTCGAACCTACGACCAGTCAGTTAACAGCCGACCGCTCTACCACTGAGCTAGACGCTACGGACTTAATTGGATTGAGCCTTGGTATGGAAACCTACCAAGTGAGAACTTTCAAATAATAGAAAGAAAGAAAAAAATGTGGAACCCAGCTTGCAGTTGCGTCAGCATCTGTCTGACAACTAGCATCCACCCGCGCTGCTAGAGCAAGTGGATGAGCTACAGCATCACTCAAACGCATTATTTGGAAGAAGCTCGCAACCTTTCAATTGGGTGGGCCTCCATCCCCACTCAAAGTTGTCCCTATATATAGTCCTCAATTCTTAGGAAAATTTTGAGTACTCCGGCCAATTCCTCTGCTATAGGGACTATAGCTCCGCCCCATTGGAAGTCACAAAGTACTTAAATTTAAAGACACGGTGGTAGAGGGTGGTAAGGACTCCATTTAGGGACTCCATTGGAGATGCTCTAAGTAATTGACGGAAATATTTTCTTTGCTTTATCTTTTTTTGGTTTATGTCAAAAGACCATGGAGAATTTGACTACTTGTTGACATACCTGCACGATTTCAACTTCGTTCTTCGGTCATTTGGTTTTCGCTGGAAACTTGGGTCGATGAAGAAGAGGGGCCGTAACTTTTTGAATCACCACATACGTCCAGGATAAGAGATAAACCGACGGTGTGGGAAATATATAGCTCTGGTTCAAGTAGCACTGTATTATTTACATATACCGAAACAGACGTGGTTTCATCAGTGACTCTGAATATCTAAACAAAATCCTTTGATGTTCCGGTTTTTAAACGATCGCCGGAGCTGATGACGAGGGCAGTCCAAACAAAAGAATTTGAAACGATTATTATTTTTAGATGTAAAAGACGTTAACGATCGGTTACTATTTGTTGTCATCAGGTACAAACACATTAGTGTTGGAAATGGTACAAACATCAGGTGCAGACATATTGTCACTGAAACTACAACTACTGATTGCTTGCCAATTCTGCTACTACTAATGCCTGTTTCTGCTCTTGTTTTCCGTCTGCGTCTGCTTCTGCCACCACTTCAGGAACTACTACCACTAATGCCTGGTGCTGCTCCTGCTCCACTTCTGCTTCCCCATTCTCCAGCGGTTGCACCATATGTTGGCGGAAGTATCGAAGAATTACAAGAGATACAAATGCTGCAAATGTAATAAACAACATATCACATAAGAATCAACAGGTACTGTCAATCACAGTGTGGTATGGTTTCCTTTGGCATCTGTATCTTGTAATTTGATCATCTTATTGATCACTGATCAGCAAACTATGATAAGATTACAAAGGTTACAAATTAAAGCAAAACATATGATAGTGAGGTGTGTTTTTCGTTGGCATCAGCGTAAGATGATTGCTCCAGAGACGGAAACATTATGCAGTGCAATAAAATTACCTGTAAAAATACGGGTTTTGGCAGAAGACAGATTCCAAAAAGCTGTGGCTGCTGATGCTGCTACAATCCTTTTGTGTGAGCAAGCCCCCCATGCTTCCACCACCCACCATTTCAAGCAATCAACTGCCCACCGAAATTACACTCGATTTAACACGCTGGATGGATGAGTTATAAAGACAGACTGAAGTGGATTATGGATACCTTTTTGGTTGATTTGACTGGCGTAGCATGAGTATAGTTTTGGAATTGTGAAGCTGATAAAAAAAGCTAGCCATAATTTCACACAAACAGTTAGCACCATGATTATGGTAACACGGAACAAGTAGAGCAACGGAAAATAATCAATAGACATACCAAGCACACAGAGCCTCCAGAGTGTTATAAGATGCCCATACTCTGCTCCCAGAAGAAAGAATGGTGCTACCTAAAACCCGAAAATTGAACTTTACTAATCGCTCAAAGCAAGCAATTCCGAATCCAAAAACTGCTTTAGTGTTTTGTTTTTCATTACCTTGAGGGTCATGGATGGCTCTCCTGAGAAAAGCGCTCTCATCTTTGATAAGGCAAGATTTACAGCAGGAAGTATCCGTTTGGCCACACCAAGAATGTCATCTTCTTTGAGGATAAAATCACGCTCCATTTCGATATTATTTCTGAAAATCATAATCCGAAATAGAAGCGTTGGAGACAAATGGAGCCCCCCAAAACAAAGAAAAGAGTGGCCGAAAGGGAAACCACTAGTACCTTTGGCAGATTGAATTCGAGACGAATGAAGCACCCAAAAACAAAAGTCCGATGTGGGAAATCGCTGAGAAAATGCTGAAATAATTGAATTGGTTAAAATTAGATGATTTTCATAGGCTAAAATTAACATAGGAAAAATGGGGGGAAAGTGAATGAGAGTAGTTGTGGTAGTCCACCTAAAGTTGATTCCTTTGGCAAAGCAAGAGGAAAGGAAGAAGAGAGACCCCAAACCAAACCAAAGGCTTGACCTTGCAACATCTATCCACATAATCAGATCACTCATGAGCTGCCCAATTCGATCAAGGCTACCCCGATACTCATCATCGACTGCAAAACCAAACAGCGAAAACATAAGAACCCAAGAATTTAAAAAGACAAAAGAACGAAAAGAAAAGACAGCAATGTCAAATTGGGACGGACTTGATGACGAACTTGGGGAGGGCAAACAGGGAACCAAGACGGGCTTTTCCTTCTTGGACCGCCTTTTCCTCGGCTTCGCCATCTCCTCCACCAAGCCTGAATCTTTCTCTTCCCGAGTCTCAGTCTCTGACCGCCTCCGCAACCTCCGAGTGTTCCTCGGCGAGGCACAGCCCAGTAGTCCTATCTGCGAGCCTCTGCTTTTGCACCTGCGGCGCGGCCCTGGAACCTCGACAGCAGGGTCATCAGCCATTTCAAGACGATCCATGAGACGGGTCTTGGATCTTTTTTGGACAGGTGGAGACGAAAGAAGCAGTAGCTCACGGAGAGGGAGCGATTCTGAAGATTTGCGGGAATGAGCGGAAGGGGATGGAGTCCTCTTGGGTGATGATTTTATGAGGCCGAGAGAGAGGTGGGGGATATGTCCGCTGTGAGCAAGGCGTGAGGCTGACTTGGCCCGGGACGGCGGCTCTGATCGGGAATGGTGGTGATAAGGCGGTGTTGTCGTTGATGTCGATATAGCTGTTGAATCCATCAGGTCAGATTGGGTTTCAATGGAAGCTAGCAGTTTGGGGATCACAGGATTTATGGGTTTAATTCCAAGTGCAAGATTTCTGGGTTTAATTAAGAGATTGTGGAAAAGATTTTCGGTTTTTCGGGGTTTTGAATTTGGGTTGCTTCTTGGTTCTTGAAAATGGCAATGGGGTGATTGAGCTCTCTAATGTAGCCGTTAGGGACATTTGAATTTTAACGGAGGAGATGGTGGGGCCGTGAACTTCAACGGGAGGAAATGAACGTGTCGTTTGTTTGCCACTATTTTGGTGGCTTCAATGGTCACTAGTCGCCACTTATACAATTACTTGCCACCGGTTAAATATCATTTTAAATTTTTTATTTAAAATTTAAGACAAATAATACCTAATGAAAAGAGGCCGTACGATTTACGATGAAATAATATGATCTTCGGATCCTCTTTAATCGTATTCATTCATTGTATATCATTGCGGTAAAAAATTATTTTAAATTGAAAACAAATAGTATCTAACGAAAACTGACCGCACGATTTACGATGAACGAACACGAATCTCGTGAATACTCATAAAAAGGATCCCCATTCTATCACATGGACACAAACTCTTTTTTTTGTATCGATACTATGTCATGTTATATTACTATTTCACGTTTTGAAGCATAATCCTCTATAAATAAAATGTATTAAAAAGTTTCTGTAATATGATTCGAATCAAGCTTTCTCCATTTCGGTTCTAATGATTTTATTGTATTATCTCTCATAAAGATTCAAATTAATAAGGAAGATTGTTTTGTTTTTTTATGAAACAGCGATATACATAAAAATTAATTTTAATAGTGCAACCACATGCAAAAATAGGTGCAGAATATCTCATCTCGATAAGAAATTTGTATTAAACACGAATTTCAATATAATTGTAAAAACAACTCAAAAGACAAAACTAACAACTAAAAAAATCCATAAACACCGGCATCTAGTAAACCTACATCCGAGCCCGCACACCCAAGACAACCAAAACCCTAAAACATAACTGTTACCACGAATCGAAGCCCCGCCGCCACTGAAGAACCTGTAGAACAAAAGGAGAATTTGGTTAAGTTTCAATTTCCAATGACCCTTCATCATCAGACTAAGTTGGCCAAAAACATATGATCAGATCGCACCGAAGTCCTTCAAATCGGCAACATAAATAAAGTTACAGAATGCCTTTTCGGGGGAACAATTGGAAAGAGGAATCAGCAAAAGAGAAGTGAGGGTAGTGAAAACTAAGCATAGCTCGAACTAGGTCACCACAAGGAGGTTTTTTCAAGTACTGAGTATTCAAACGATACTTCACATGCATTAATATAAGTGGAAAAAAGATATATTTTTTTTGTGTTCCTCTATTATTTTATGACACGCGGAGTATCCATTTGGATACCAGACACTTGAAAAAAAATCTCCACCACAAGAGACTTGTTATTTAGCGCTATAAAGACACTTTTATTCTTCTAAAAATATGACTTTAGTCCCTAGAATTCAATATTACACATAAAAAACCCAACATGACTTTTTTACTCTAGAAAAACCCAGTGACTAGGGTCCACATAAGCGATTTCATTAATCACATTCAACTTGACACATTTTACATATTTTGGATGCAGAAAATACCCTTATTGTATGTTTGATTTATAAAAATTAATTACATGCAAATTATATGGGAGAGTTAATGACTTTGAGAAATAAAAAAATAATAAATCAAAAGACATTAATGTACGAAATTATGGAGATGAATGCACAAAGGGGCGAAATTAATGTGTATATAAATATAGCCGAATCAATGGTGCATTTAAACTAATTACATATTAATATGAAATATGAGAATGAATGTCCTAAAAACTATACGATTTTGAATTGTTTTATGTATTGAATGACTATATTAAATCTTGAATATTTATGCATATTTTTCTCAATCTAAATAATAAAGAAATTAAAGAATCAGATATATTAAATCTTGAATATTTTTCTCATAATGGTGGTGGGCCATGAGAGGATTTTGTGTCTAACATTCGCACGGACACGCATGTCCGGTAAGACTTTCTCTAAAGGAGAGTAATGGAGATGGAGAATTGTATATAATGGAGAGTTGTAGAGTGTTATCATCCTTCACTTACAGAGCTATAAGCCCAACAGCCACCAACATAAAAGTTAGCTAGGGCATGGAGATGGAGGGTGTGGAGAATGGTTGGCAGAAGAAATGGCAGTTCCGAGGGAACGAAGAACTGGACACGGCGTCGATCTCCGTCCGAGGAGCTCTCACGATGTTAATGAAAAATCTCAAGAACCCAGCTGGTGATGATCAACGGCCCACCATTATGCTTGGCCGCGGGGACCCCACCGAGTTCCGATCGTTTTGGACCACTCCGGCGGCTGTTGACGCCGTCGCAGATGCCCTCCATTCCTTCAAGTTCAACTCTTACTGTCCTACCGGCGGTGTTATTCCGGCAAGAAGGTATGTTTGTATGCACTTGTTTAGTTTAGTCTTACTGGAAGTTTAATTTGCTGCTTCATTTTCTTCCGTTCGTTTTGCTTTTATTTTAATTTCCTTTCTCATTTTTGCATGTATTTCTAGCCAATATTAAGAAATTCAATGGCACCATTTCCTTGTTTACAAACTTTACCTGCAAACACAGAAAATCAGAAAAAATATCTGCATTAGAAAAATGGAAAAATTAGTTTCTGGCGCTTAGTTTCTAATGTTTATTGACTAAGACCTTATAAATTTTTAGATTTTGATCAAAATTCCTAGCATTAATATATTAATGAATTACATGTAAGTTACATAATTTTTGTATAAAAAAAATTAGTAATTGTTTTAGAGTTTTAATACTCACACCCTTATTAAACCATTCAATTCAAACATTTCCCAAATAAAAATAAATAAAATTAGAATAAGTTTGTACCCATTAAATTTTTATAAAAAAAATTGCAATTTTTTAATCTTATATGTATCCATTCTTAAATTTACCAATTTGTTAAAAATGTACCCATTTTTTATATAAAATTTCATTCAATCTTTTATCTAATCCATTTTTAAATTTATATGGGTACATTCTATTTCGTTGATTTGAGAATGTATCCATGTCAAGTTTAATAGAAGGAATTTAATAATGTTATTAAGGCTAATATTTTTTTTTTTTTTTGTGCTTTTGAAAAATGCACCCATGCTTTGGTATAATAATTTTTTGGTTAGTTTTGATGAATGTACGCATGTATACATATGTATACACACACAATATATTGGAGAGTATAATTCATCTTTAATATTTTTAATCCCATAAAATATGAGTTTTATTTAAAATCTCATTAATATAAATAACTACAAATTTCATTTTTCATTTAAAAATATAATAACCTACATATAAATACATTATTACATTAATATCATGGACTTCGATAAAAAAACTAAAAATCACCAAGGTTTCAGTCAAATAACATTGGCAGGTAGGGACTGCATCTAAAATGTCCCTAGAAAATACATAAATAAATAATAAAAAATGGGGTTCTGTTTGCTATTTGGCTTGTTTATGAGACTCCAGTTTCATATTTACAAGTGGTGGGTGATTTGGTGCTAATTGCTAATGTATAAGGATTTTTTTTTTTTTTTTCTTTATCTCTTGTTTGAACGCTCAAGATTTTATTTTGTTTTTTATCTTTGTAAAGAAAGAAAAAATAAAAAAACCGTGAGAGGAAGAGAAGGAAAAATAGAGGGAAAAAATCTTCATCCGATGTATATAATAGTTTCATTTTTATAGACCTTTGGCCTTGTACGCTAAACTTAAAAAAAAAATAAAAAAATATGATATTAATATACTGGACTCACATAAAAATTATATTTTTGGCAAAAAAATTTATAGGCCGTATCAATATATTAAATTCTTGAGTTTAATGTATTAAACTCATAATCTGACATCAATATATTATGGTCAAAAAGTAAGAACTTTATATCAACATAATAATATTAATATTAATATCATGTATAAAACAAACAACGGGCCACTTGCATGTTTTGTCACACTCGGAGTTCACATATATAATATCATATTACATAGGAATCGGACAGGGACAATCACTCGTGAGTGGTGACCACACATATTGTAACAAAATACATCGAACATGACAATTTATATGACTTGACACCATCAAATAGAATTTTTATTTGTTGCACATTTTAAATTGTCCCTATGTGCATGACAAAGGTGGAGAAGAGGAATCCGGATTCTCTTTAGATACTCTTGGTGAGAATTTCAAAAATTTATGAATTGTGTCTGTTCATTGTACATCATGATATTATTTTAATTTTTTTTATTTAAAATTGAACACAAACCGACTTGACGAAAACTGATACATAATGTACGATGAACAAACACGATTTACGAATTCTCGAATCCTCACAAAAAGAGTCCGAAAATATCTGTTGGAGAGAAGAGACCCGTGTGCTACTTTGCATTTCGTCATTGCAACTCCAAAGTTTCGTGACTTATATCAATTCCTAATGGTGTCGTGCTTCGTTCTAATAAAATAATGATTTATGTTAATTTTTCAACATATGGCTTTATTATTGGCTGAATACCTAATGGTGTAAGGTCAGGATCGCCTCCGTGGAGCTGAACATTTTGAATTTAAGAAAAATTAATGAAAAGTTCATAAAAATTTTCCTTTTAACAAAAATTATTTTTTAAAGGTATAGTGAATAGTGTCAGGTAAAGGTAAAAATGTGATTTTTCGTTAAAAGTGAACAGTACCAGAAGTGTTTCGTTAAAACTCCTTTTAAATTTTGGAGGGGTGGAAATTTAGAATTTGAAAAATGGCTCATTCTGGAAGTGCTTTTAAATGATTGAGATCATTTTTAGAGAATATGTTTTTTTTGTTCTAAAAGTATTTGAAGTACTTCCTGCAAGAAACACAAGTAATTTTGCAGAATCAACTTGCAGTTTTGTAAAGGATTGACTCCAAAATCAAAACACTTATCAAAAGAACCCTAAACATCGCAAACAAAATCAAAAGTAGAATAATGAACGAAATCTGGACGGCTACATGGACAAACAATGTTGCAATTTGACATTAATGTTTTCATATAATCTTACTCATCTCTCCCACTTCTCTCTCACAACCTCCTTTCATCTCTCTCTATTCCTCGTTTTTTCACATATACTTCTTCTGAATGTTACGAAAAATGAAAATGAAAATAAAAATTGAAATGTTATTAAACGATCCCTTATTAATTTCGATAATATTAGTAGTGTTGAAAATATTTTTAGCATCGCGAACATGCAACGAACCAAACATTACGTATAATTGACATTCTATATCAGTATGTAGTGGCTCTTTTTGAATCTTGTTGAATGAAAAATCTAATGAAATTTATCGTGTATGAATATTTGTATTTCTGGCTCAAAAGGGCTATTGCAGAATATCTCTCTCGCGACCAACCAAACAAGTTATCGGCGAATGATGTATATCTCACTGCTGGTTGTACCCAAGCCATTGAAATCATAGTATCTGTCCTTGCACGTCCTGGTGCCAACATTCTTCTTCCAAGGCCTGGTTACCCTCAGTACGAAGCTCGCGCAGCATTTGACCACCTCGAAGTGCGCCATTTCGATCTTCTTCCTGAAAAGGGCTGGGAGGTGGATCTTGATTCTGTTGAATCTCTTGCAGATCACAGCACTGCCGCTATGGTTATCATCAATCCTAGCAATCCCTGTGGAAATGTCTTCACTTCTCAGCATTTGAAAAAGGTATATGTGCACATATATAACTTGCTCGATCAATTTTAATCTATGGAAAATGTTGTCTTGTCATACTGTTTTATATATGTTGCTCGAGTGTGAATATAGACCATCGATCGACTTGATTGCAACGTCACAATTGAACAAAATAAGCATTTGTTTGACGACATATTTAAACTACTTATCGATCATTTGGCCAATTAGCATGAGTTGTTGTAGGGCTCAGATTGACGTCTTTTTTCGATGGAGTGAGTAATCGACATGAATTTGTACTAAATTCTAATGAACTTTGTGCTTGTCAAAATTAATAGATTGCAGAAACAGCAAACAAACTTGGCATCTTAGTAATTTCGGATGAAGTTTACGGGCATCTAGCTTTCAGCAGCAACCCTTTTGTACCTATGGGAAAGTTTAGCTCCATCGTACCAGTTATTACGCTTGGCTCTATATCAAAGACATGGATTGTTCCTGGTTGGAAACTTGGCTGGATTGTCAAAAATGATCCCAATGGCATCTTTCAAAAAACTGGGGTACTCAAACTGGTTTTGTCTCTGTTTATATATTTTTGCTTTCACCTATATTTTTCTTATGCTGTTATTTCTGTAAGCGGTAAAGTAGCTTCATTGACGCATATATAAGTATATATATACGAGCTCGTTTTACCATAGCAAAAAGGGGGAAAAATGAAATATACAAGAGATCCTTTTTGTTATGGTAAAACGGTATCCGTGATAACAAACTGTTCTTATTTGTCATATTTCTAAACTAAATAGGTATGTGGTATTGATGTTTTCAATTCCAGATTGTGGACACACTTAACAACTATCTCGACATCACTACTGACCCAGCAACATTCATTCAGGTACCTATATACATGCATGCATACATTTATACATAATACATAATACATCCGTATGTACGCATGCACGTTCGCATAAATACTTACATAGCTTCAAACTTTTTCTTTAGATAATTTTGGGAAATACCCATAAAAATGTATTTGTACTCTTTGTTTTTAATAAAATTATTTTTTGGACGTCATAGAATCACTCATCATTGTTATAAACTTTTAAACTTTCTACCTTCATGCTCAACGATTATGACATAACATTAACATTTAACGTTTGAGTTACAAGAAAAGTAAGGTACTACTATCATCAAAGTTTACGGTCCAAACTTACGCCTAATGACATTTTATTACTGTAACAAGGCAGGTGTTTACGTTGTGGACCTCATATTACACTGTCAAAGCAAATTATTATGTTTCAACATGATTGCATTGGAAAATCATCGTTCATATTATTATTAACTATTGATTATCATTTTCAGGGAGCTATACCTCAAATGTTTGAGAGAACAAAAGATGTGTTTTTCTCTAACATAATTGGCCTTTTGAGAGAAGCCGCAGATCTTTTATTTGAAATGGTGAAGGAAATTCCATGCCTTACTTGCCCAAACAAACCAGAAGGATCTATGGTTGTATTGGTAAGAATTATCTAAGGCCTTTGTTTTGTGCGAGATTAAACTTGTTAATCCAAACATGCATGAGCTAAAACCAGTGGTAATTATTCTTAATCGTAATTAACAGGTAAAGCTAAATCTATCAGCACTTGAAGACATTGATGATGATATACAGTTTTGTCTTAAGTTGGCCAAAGAGGAGTCGGTGATTGTTCTTCCAGGTAAAAACAATTGAAGAACTTTCACACCATAATATTCGCAATCTAACAACATAACAAACTGTATATTCATGTTTTAATTTGCAATTAACTATTTCTCTAGAAAATAATCGTTTTATAATCAATATAATTGTGGCCTTGTTTGGTATAAAGGGTTCGATTGGAACAGATAACCCTTTAAATTCAAGGTATGTTGAAGATAGAGGAGAATGATTTTACATTTCGAGAGAATTAGAAGAGGTTTAGAATAAAAAAAACGTCTCCGTTCTAATCCATCTCCTACCTTCAAGTTGACATACCTTGATAACTTATCTATTCCAATCTAATCCTCTTATACCAAAGGAGGCATGTAAGTCCTTGATAAATGAAATTAATATTAGTCATGAATCAAAACCCATGGTTTTCAGGTGTCACGGTTGGACTGAAAGATTGGGTCCGCATTACTTTTGCTGTGGAGCTTTCAGTACTTGAAGATGGACTTAAGAGGATAAAAGCCTTCCACCAAAGACATGCCAAGAAGCTCTAACATGTCTTCTTTAATATTCACTGTCAAATTAAGTGTATGGTGCTCAGATGCTAATCGGCAACTTTCACATACGATCTCCGAATGTTACATTTTATAAATAAAATAAATAAATTAGTTTCTTATCTCTCATTTATTCTTCTCTTTAATTAAAATCTTCTCTTTAATTAGATTATTTATAAGTCATTATATGTCAATTTAAAAATGTTTATCAATCATTTTCAAATAGAATCTTTTTAGTATTTTTTTTTTCTTCATATATTTCTAATCATAATTTGTATCCGTTTTTTAATTTATACCAATATTCTTTTTAGTTTTAATTTGTACCCATAGTTTTGAATTATAATATGTACCCATATTTTCAATTTAATTTGTACCCATAGTTTTGAATTTTAATATGCACCTATATTTTTAATTTAATTTGTACCAATATTTTTTTTATGAACGTACCCATGCAAATTATATGTGTTTATTTTATGTTTTAAAATATATCAATAGTTATTACTTGCAAATTATATGTGTTTACTCTATTATTGATTTTTAAGTAATTGTTATATTTGTAACAATATTATTTGAATTTGTTTAAATTTCATAATTTGTGGGATATTGAATGCATAAATGCATGAGTTAAATCCCTTAAATGATGCTAGGAACCTTGATCAAACTATTTAAACAAATAAGGTTTCATTCTAACAACTAGGTTGATTAGGGACCAATATCAAAATGTGAATTTAGAAATGAGTGTTCTATTTGTGACTTGCAATTATTTTCTCTATAACATATATTTTATTCAATATTCATTCATAATATACTTATACATGTTTGAAAGTGCTTCATATAAAAACGCTTCAGATCATGTTTGGCAGAAAAAAGTAGAAATGCTCGTTAAAAATATCACTTGAAAAGTATTTTATGGAAGAAACACTTGATTTTTTTTATTAAAAAATTCAATACGCTTCTAATAGAAGTGCTTTTACTCTGGAAGTCCTTCTATAGCTGATTTGCGGATGCTTAATTTTTTTTTAAAGCAACTTCATAAAAAGGTTAGGGGGTCTTATTGTGTTTGGTAACTGAACAAAATTATGGGTCCAAAACAGAAAGCAGAAATAGCTCTACACATTCTTCTAAAAAAAAGTTATTTTTTCGTTTATCAAAAAAAAAATATTTATTTTTTATTTTTTATTGGAGGCAGGTGAACAATACCATTAATGAAACTTTCATTTTTTTAATGCTAAAAGCGTATACCAAACACTCATTCGCTTTTATTAAAAAGCTTGAAAAAAACACAACTCCAAATTAGTCATGTAAAAGTGTTTTTTAAACAAGCAGTTCTGGATGAGCCTTACTTTTTTTTTTTTTAATTTTTTTTTTTAAGAAACGATATTATCTACACTAAGAGGGAGATGGTGAACTTAGCTTTACAATGGGTTAGCAATAATTTGGTTCAAATTCGCATTTGGCGAGAATCGAACCTAAGATCTCTCATTTACAAGTGATTGAGCCACACTTCTTTAAATCCACGAGTATTTATTATAAATAGCCAAAATTTAATACTCAATTTCATAAATGTTAGTTTTTATAAATAATTTCTACTTGAACCAAATCTACACTCGAAAAGGCTCAAATACCCAGTAAAATAAAAAAAACAATATAAACCTTAAACTCTAAACCCTCTTGAGACAAAAGTATGAAATTGTGCTGATTCATTCACCAACAACAAAGTATGCAACTTTTGCAGACTGATGAATGGATCTGGATTCATTGGGTAAAAATTGTTACCGGTGTATATGAACCTATTAATTCTGATCATATTTTTTTTTATCCTAGCAAAGAAATAAAGCTCCCTTTGATCCAATACCCACCCATACCGCATGCAGAGCAACTGAATTCTATGGCTTATCACCGGAAAAATTGTCGGCAACTGGATTCCAAGAATTTGCTATTGTTAGTATTTTAGATATTTCCATGGTGTTGAAACTTACTTTTCAGCAGTAAAGTTAGTTTTTTCTGGTGACAACCAAATAGTATTTGAACTTCAAGGATTTTTGGTGTAGTGTAATTTGGTTTTAATTTTTTAGGCATTTAAGTCTATTCAAGTACATTTTTTTTATTACAATTGATAGTTTTTATAAAAACTAACATTTTTGAAACCGAAGGGTAAGTTTTGGCTTTATATGATAAATTCTCTAAATCCACTGAATATGCCGTACAAATAATTCAGATTTAAGTTGCATAATTTGTCAATAGTACATGTTTTTTAATCTTCTAGAGATCAATGGAGCAATGAGAGAGGCAGATCGAACGCGAAGTTACTGATCTCCGACCACCCTCGATTTTATTTTGTTTATACGTATTACACGACTGGCTAATAGATTTTCGGAACTATCATTTATTCAAGGTAGAGCCAGCATTTGAAGTTTCGAACGGAGCTTGGGATCCAACGAGAAGTTGTTGATCACCACCATCAACAAGTTAACTAATGTTTCTTGGCATGCCGTTGGTAGAAGGCTTTCATCCGGCCAAGGCCATCTTCGAGACATGAATCATCACAAGCGAAGGTTACGCGCAACCAGTTCTTCATTCCCACAGCCACCCCTGCAAATAATGTTAGCCTCGAGGAATTACAGCGAAGTTTATGTGCAATCTTCAATATATGATTCAAATTTGAGTCCTTGTAGTTGATCTCTGACTGTTTGATCAAGTGCTAAAATGATGTGTTTTGACATTCTTCGATTTGGTGTGACTGAAATCCAGTGTTCGAATTTGATGCATGCTTGTGAGTTTCGATTCTTACCAGGTAAAACTATGACAGATTCTTCTTCGGCAAGTTTAATGCAAAACTCCATATCATCACCGATGCCATCCAATAATTCGAGGTTTAGCTTCACCTGCATCACAAAATTTCACATCTTTTACGAATCACTGGCATAAAAACACATGCGTGAGCGCTCATGCTCGCGCGCACATATATGTGTAATGCCCTTACCATTAGAAACATGGAACCCTCTGGTTTGCTTGGGCAAGTAATGCAGGGGATTTCCTGAAGTCTATCAAAACATATGTCCGCGCAACGTCTTAAAATCTCAATTATGTTTGAATAGAACTCCTCTTTGGTCTTCTCTAGAATTTGAGGAACTGCTGCCTGCATGCATAATAACTCACATTTTATAGTGGTCTCCAAGTGTTTCTCTACCGCCTTAAACCGGCACAATACAGTTTGAGCTCGGTTTAACAAGATACTACGCTTGTTAGAAAAATGATCCGATCTTGAGCTTTGGTTATTCGGCTCATAGACTGTAAATAAGCAAGCAAAAAGAGCAACTTGATTACAAAACCTGTATGAAGGTTGCAGGATCAGGTGTAACTTCAAGACACTCCGTTATGCGCTCAATTAGCTGAGGACAAGAACAAAGCAAAAACAGAGATTTGATTAATTACGCCATATATACTCCAATGTTATGATATATATATATACACATACACATACGTATATATACAGAGAGAGAGAGAGACCCCAGAATTTTGAAGAGCGGCAGTGGGATCGCAGGTGACAAGCCAACCAAGTCGCCAACCAGGTGTGATCCATCTCTTCGATATAGAACCAAGTGTAATAACTGGCACAGTAGCTGCAAATGCCGCCATTGGCACAAACTTGGTACTTCCAAAAGTAATCTGCTCATAAACTTCATCAGCAATCACCAGAATCCCAAGCTTCCTCGCCTTCTCCGCAATCTAGAACTCCACCAAAATCAAAACTAGTAATTATCTTTTAGTTAAAATCTTTATTTCAAACCACATTATGAACCGTCTCGCTGGTGCATTTGTCGGGAGCCTGAACCTTATAACTAGAGATGTGGTATACGAAACACAACAACGCACGAATTACCTTGTTGTATACACACAGTAGGACTAGAATACTTAGATTAGCAAGAAAAACCGAACAAGTAATAGTTCGTGTTAGAGCAATTAACCAACCTTCTCCAAGTGTTGAGGTGAGTGTACATTTCCACAAGGATTGCCAGGATTGATGATCACCATGGCAACAGTATTTTCATCCGAAAGTGCTTCAACAGCTTCGAGATCAACCTCCCAGCCCTTGTGTGGAAGGAGATCATAACGACGGAGTTCAAGATTGGAACAGGCCGCCCGAACATCATAGTAAGGGAAGCCTGGCCTCGGAACCAAAATGTTGGCACCCGGACGTGCAAGAGCTTCTATGATGACTTCAATCGCATTTGCACATCCAACTGTAAGATAAACATCGTCCGGTGATAGGTTGTACGGGAGATCATGGGAGAGGTAACCAGCAATTGCCCTAAACGTTGCATTTCCGGCATCAATTTAGTAACGAGAGTACGTACTAATTAATTTGAAATGTTACTTGAGCAAGTGTATAAATAAACACATCATGTATACATGACAGATTGTAATACGTATAAATTATGTAACTACTTGTAATTAGGCCAAATCAGAGATCAACAATACATATCAACGTATCACTCTTCCTCAGGTGCGACATAAACCTTCATGTGGGAATCAAGTTAAGATTTAAGGTTTCAAACACAAAATATGTTGCGACTAAATTTGATTAAATTACACGAATTAAACAACTATTGGACTCAAAAAGTTCAAACTGTTATACGGCCAACAACAGTGTACACACTAAGCTAATCTACGATAGGCCTGATAATTTCTTGTACGACTCCTTAATCGGACACGAAATAATACAAAAATAACATGTTTCTGGTCAACCTGTTAACGATTTGGGTCGTTATCGGGTTATCGTTAACAGTCGAGTCATTATTGGATCACGCGATAAACAAAGTTCTAAAAGACCCTAGGCACTAGACGAGCAGCGGGCTGGGGCCTAGCGCCTAGGCAGTTAGGCGGCGACCAGATTTAAGCAAATTTATTATATATTGTATAAAATTTAAAAAATACATAATTTCATTGAGATACATAAATTGCAACATAGAATGACATATAGATTATAAGTATTAGAACATAATGAAACCACGGAGAACAAGTACATAATGTGTGTTATCTAAGTATTCAACAAGTCTTTACCAAAAAAAAGTATTCAACAAGTCTCTTGCAACTTATTAAAAAAACAAGAAGCAAAATGAAAGTTATTTATTTTCTGTCTAAGTGAGAGTCCTGACCAAGGCGAGTCTAGGCAGACTACGCGGTATAGGCGAGTGCCTAAGCATGTCTCGGCGTCTCTTCTTAATTTTCAAACACCTAGTGATTAATTAGGATAGAGGCCAACCGCCAAGCGCCTAAGCCAACAGTGTCGATGAGACCCCCAGTATTCGTTTGACAGATCTAGGAATTAGGTATGACATTTTCTTGCATGACCCGTTAACCCGACAAGAAACAACACGACTCATTAAAGAATCGTCAATATTGAGTAACTAATTAAGAATCCTTAAGATAACGAGTTTAACACAACACGACATATTGAGATATCGATATAACACAAAAAGGGCAAACACGACCAGTTTAACAGATCTAATCTAGACACAACAAAGCTTCGTAGAATTAGAATTTAAAAAAAAAATATTAGGTAGCAAGAAATTGTTATCAAAGTTGACTTGTGCATATACCTTCTTGCCGGTAGAATACCAACGGTGGGAGAGTAAGAGTTATAGCGGGCGGAGCGCAGGGCGTCGACGACGGCGTCTTCAGCTGCAGCACTAGTTCGGAAGCATGGGAAGGCGGAGGGGTCACCGTGACCAAGAGGAATGATTGGCCTGTCGTCATCTTTGTTGAGACTTCGCATTATCATGTACAAGATTCCTCGAACTGTGATTGGTGGTGATGCCGTTTTTTGCTCTCCATGGAAATTCCCCTCAAAATTCCACTTCTTCTTCGACTCTTTCTCCACCATTTCGACCGTTAATTGTAAGTTGAGGTATATACTCAATGTCTGTTTTTAAGCATTCTATTTCCATCGTCAAGTGTAGTACGGTCTAATTTATTTGTAAATGAAACGTGTTAAATTTAACCATCTTATACTGCAAAATTAATTTCAATTTATTTTTATACTATTTTAATATAAATATCATTGTATAAAAAAGACAAATATATGATATCGAAGGCGATGATTGAATTATAATTTAAGGGTTGATAAACGTGTTCATTCCTATTGGTCATATATCATTTAATTGTAAATTTTCTCTATAAATTTAGTCTCACTAGCCACATGAATTCAATAATTAATTCGTATGACACATTCAAATGGCGCGATTCCTCCTTGCCACAAAGGTACAAAACATAGTACGTTTGATTCCATTTTTCTGTTCCTATCAAGCCACTTACAACACAAGTTGGATGTATTCATCAACAAGAAAATGAAAAAAAGTGAACGGTAATTGGATTGACGATAGAATAGAATTTTTGAATTTTCGAAAAGTGATTTGATTGATGATAAAGAAAAAGAATTTTGGTTTGAAATTTTTTATGAAAATCGGGAGTACCAAATATTCTGTGTTTTTAACTATTACAATTTTAATTAAAAATACAAAAATTAAGATCTAAGAGTTAAAAAGCCTGAAATATCTTATACTTTGGAAAACACACAAAATCCTTGATTTAGTTCTTCACCTTAACTAGAGAAAAAGGATTGATCAAATCATAATGATAAAGAATTCTTGAAGGGGATTGAACAACAACCGGGAGCAATTGAAGTTGACATTAATATTGGTTTAATTTGCAGGCCATTGGGAGCATCTTAATTGATATATATATATATATATATATATATATATATATATATATATATATATATATATGTATGTATATATGTATATATAGTGAAGACATAAATGTTCTCTTAGTCATTAGGGCGATTAAGAAATGCATGGTGGCCCTCTCTTAGACTTGATGTGATCTCGCAACTCTACAATGACTTTATGCGGCCTCTTTCTTTAGCGATGACCGGTATGGTCGTCGGTAAAAGTCTGTTGTATCGATTGTTATTTTGTGACAGATCCGCATTAGTGGCGTCTTTATTTTTGTGCTTATGGTGGCCATAGGGGTTTATTCTAACTTGTTAGATTGAGCAATTTCAATCCAAATCAATTTTTTTTGTCATTGGAGCAATGTACCCATTCAGCACTGTTGTATTTGTTTGCCTTGATGAATGAAAACTAGCGAGAGGAAGAAGCAATAATTAAGAAACCTAAAGATTAGAACAAACAATTACAGAGTGAAGATAAATTGGTATTAGTTGTCCTAGGTTAATTAACGGATCCAAACATTATCAACCCGACTCGATAAGCTCCGACCCAAAACCGCAATTTTCAACGGTTTTTTGGTCGTGTTTAAGGGTCGGGTACATCTTGCCAAGTCCAGTCCTACTATCCTTTGTTTCACTTTGCTCAAATCATGTCAAACTTCTGTGTTAATTTTAATGTAAATGAGAGTGGTTCCTAAACGAAAAGGAAACGAAAGACAAAACATAAATCGTGGATAAACTAAACCCTCTCGGGGACTTTTTTAAGAATAAGAAAGAGGAATCTCATGAAAATACCATAGAATAAGGTTTGATCCTATTCATGGGGATTCTGTAAAATTTCTGTTCCAAAAATAGAGAGTTTGAAACAATTGGGATTTTTGGGAGATTGGATGTAGTTACTAATTCATGATTTAGCATGTCGATTCAGCCGATTTGGCATGGATAATCTTTAAAAGAAGAATGTCCTTAACTTCCTTAAAACATACTTAAATTTCTATGTCCTCAACAGTACATCAAAACATTTACAAATGACAGATGGAAAAGGTCTCGTAGCATGTAAGTTTATTGGTAAAATGTTACAAGGCAACAGAAGCAGATCTTCACGGGAAATTTATAGATAAAATACCGACATCGGACCATTTTTCATGCATAGATGAGGATCATTCACCTCCCACCTGCCTCTTCCACGAGTCTTCCACAATCAACTCATCTACTCCCCAATCTTCGTAACTGAAAATTTCAGACCCGCTTAAAACGTTTCTAAAACACATGCGAAAGCAAAAATACAATGCTTAAAATGAAGATAAACTAAGATCAAAACCGCACCTTCCATCAGGCAGGTAGCGGCGAATGGTGAAGGGCACCTTCCGCTCACGAAGCTCCTTCATAGCAATCTACACCATCATAACATACACGAGGTCATACCGGTGTGGTGTAAGGGAACCTTATGTATTGTATCATTATAGTACTAAACAATTGGAGCTCTCACAAGTCAGATTAGATAACATAATTTCTTTTGCCGCTTAAAGAAATAACTAATATGTTTTCTTATGTTCAATGGAAAATCATTCTCAACATGATATGCAGAGGATGGTATCCTAATATTATCCAGAAAGACGGGCGATCAGCTTTCTATAGAAGCAAAGAAAGCCAAAAGTAGAAAGAGAAAAACTGAACATCAAAGTAAAGTGCAATTAGATGCTATATCAAGATAACATGCACATAGTCACAAGTCACAACACACCATTTCTGGCCATTTTCCGGCAGTCACACAATGGCGCATGGTACAATAGGATTCTATAAGGTTTGGCCGTTCTTCGATTTTAACCCTTAATTTATAAAAACGAGTTGTTTTAAAGGAACGTGGAAGAAAACAATAGCGGAACAAAAATCCAGTATGCAAGCACTTGTTTTATGCATGTAATAGAGCAGGTTAACATGGTAACAGTTCTATCCAATACACAAGCACTTGTTTTGTGCACGTCAAAGTGAAGCAGCCGGTTAACGTGGTAACAGTTCTACTTTCTAGGCATCGATCGATTCCAGTATTCAAGCATAAATATAGGTGCAGGAAAATGTTACCTCAAGTGGGTCAGTCTCGCCCTGCAACTCAACCATCACAGGGGCATTCATGCTGCTCATCCAAACCATACAATCTCAATCAATTTCCAATTCAAATCAATCAACAACAAAGATCCAAAATTGAAACTGAATAGAAATATACCTGATCTGCACAGCACGAGTACCCAATATTCTAGCACGTTCATATTTGGTCATAAATTTGGATGTTCTTCGCGGTCGTTCCACCGGTGCTTCTTCTTCTTTGTCATCAACTTCAATGGCATCGCCTGGAAGATCATCGTTAGCATTCTCCGCATCCTCTACCTCCTCTGCGCCTTCCTGTCCATTACCCAATTATTCTTCTTCAAATTTATTTTTTATGCAACGATATTTACACTAAAAGTGGGAAATAAATTGGTATCGAATTCACAGTCCATGAGATTCAAACCAAAAACCTAGGACCCTAAACCCTAAATACCACTAGACTGTATTACTAAGTCGCAACTTCAATTTATTTCTTTAATTTTTTCGATAAAATACAGACTATGAATCCAGTCAATTTGTTAATCAGAGATTTTAACAGCAATCATCATATAATTGAAAGAAGCAAGAGACAAAATTAAAGTAAGATCGTTACCTCAATCTCTGGCTCAACCGGCTCATCCTCGTACCCGATGTCCATATCGTTGTAATCTTCGTCCGCCATGTTTACTTGGTGATTTCTATGTGCCGCCGGAGAAAGAAGAAGCAGCAGAAGCAGCTGGAGGCGTCTATCAAAAGTGGAGGAAGGTACTTCGACCTTATTATATCAGAATTTTAAGTAGGTCAATAAAATACCTATACGGTCAACGATGATAGATGTAAAAATATTACATTTAATGGACGGTTCACCACGAATTTTTTTAACAATTCGTATGAATCACACAAAAATGAACGGTTTATTACGAGGATACCACATGTTACTCAAACGGTTGGTTCGTTTTACACATATGGATAACTAAACGATCTTAAATTGAATTTTTTTGTAGGTATGATCTTTAGATGATAATAAAGAGAATGAACGGTTCTGATTATGATGTCGTCCACCAATCATTCCGTTGCCATTGATAAGACTAAGCGTCGATTGACGAGCAGAAATGCTCGCATCATTAGTTTCGAATATGATTATCGTTGTAAAGCCGAACTAGACAGTTTCGATTATGATCATCGTTATGAGGGCGGATTAGGGCTTTAGGGTTTAGAAAAACAAAATAAAGGACGAATTAAGATTAAGATGCATTTTTTTTTATTAAGTATGAAAAGAAATTAAGTAAACAGTAAAACGGTGTTAAGGAACTTTTCACATACAAAAGAACTAATCATTTTATTCAAATGAGAAGCTTTGTTTGTACGAGTACATATTGTTATCTATCCTTCTTCAGCATGCACTAAAATAGACAAGAACAAGAAGAAGGTCCAGAACCACGAAAAAATCCAAGACCGCAATTTCCTCGAGGCGCAGTTTGAGCCTGAGAGTGAAGCCGATGAAGTCGATATTCTTGGTTCAGTGAGTGCGTGAAGTTAATCAAACGTTGGAAGGACTGATCGTGTAGGGATGAACCTCGTAAAAAGATTCATAACCATCACCCAAACCGGCGAGAGTGAAGCGAACAAACTCAGAATCTGAGACATGATTCTGAATGGCAGCGAGGGCATCTGCAAGTGTTTTGATATTGTCAAGGTAATCACGGATGCTAGAGTTGCCCCTGTCGATGATTTGAAGTTGAAGTTTGAGATGGAGTGCCCGAGTGATAATCTGCGGATGAACATTTTTCTTGAGAGCCCGCCACACATCTTGAGAGGTGGTCGGGCCAAGAAACTCTGCCAGGATCGGTTCAGACAGGGTTGCGCAGATCCCAGAAAGTTAATCTGTAAGGCCATGTAGAAATACAAGAAACTGCAAGCATCTCATTTACTGCATCATTATAGAGAATTAATCAATGCTTGGAATGAAGGACACGAAACGATTGAGGTTGAATGTGACTCTGCCAAAGGCACAGCAATATCTCTTGAAAACAAAATGAAGATGCTCACTGCATGCATCCTACAGTTGCCTGCAGATGGAATATCATCTTCTAAATGGCTTAAGGTGATACTTTTGGAACTCTGACCCAAACGAAATAGACTCTTCATCGAGTTTCTTCTTCAATCTTCGCCAAGTTCTCAACATATCAGATTGTATCAACCCTTTGTAGAGTGTCTCAAAAGTAATCTTCTGAGGAAGAAGACCCTTCTCTATCATCTCCACAAAGAACTGACAAGCCTCCCTCCACTTCTGTTTTGCACATAACCCATGAATCAACATGGTATACGAATCCAAATCTGGTCCCACCCCACTCTCTTTCATATCATTCCATATTTCTGTCACAATCTCCATTCGATTCAATTCCAAAAGCATTCCCACCAATATGTTATAAGTGTGCATACTGGGCACGCACAAACCATCCTCCTTCATCTTCCTGTACAACTTCAAAGCACCTTCCCCGTTCTTTCTCCCCCTGTACTCTTTGAAGAAACAATTATACGTAGCTGCACATGGACTAACCCCACTTCTCACCATCTCACCAAGCAACTCCTCTGCATCCTCAAGTCTCCCGCACGAGCAAAGACATTTTACAACTGAAGTGTAAGTTTCCACTGTGGGGAATATCCCTCTCTCCCTCATCAGCTTCAGCTTATCAAGCGACAACTCAGGCTTATGAGCCCGGCTATAAACATGAAGCACAATCGAAAAACTAGTGACATCGGGCTCAATCCCTCTCTTCCACATTTCCTCAAACACCTTCTCTGCATTCCTTATCGTCTTCTCAAACCTTTCCTGAGGGTGCAAACTCGCACGCCTACAAATACCATTCAAGAAGACATTATATGTAACGACATTGGGCTCAATACTATGCTCAATCATATCCCTCAAGAATCTCTCTGCCATATCAAAACGACCAATCTTACACCACCCATAGATCAAAACAGTGTACATTTTGACATCGGGGACAAACTCATGCTTCTTTTTGTTAAAAACTTCTGTTGCAACCTTAACATAACCATATTTGCAAAGGGTATCAAGCAAAAAGCAAAAATCTTGGCTACTGGGCTTGGTTTGGACAAAGGTTTCGATGTCATCAAAGGCCCGAACGGCTTGGCGGGTGAGGCCAGAGGAGATCAATCGGCGAATTAGGGTAAGAAATGTGGCGGCAGTGGGAGTGAGGTTGAAGTTGTCCATTTCAACAATGAGCTGCCAAGCGACGTCATACTGACGGACCTTGGCAAGGATGTCGATGAGCACGTTGAAGGAGGTGGTGGTGAGAGGAGGGTTGGGGAGGGACTTGGCATAGTGGAAGAAGGCAAGGGCAATCTTGGAATTATTGGTGAGGCGGAGGAGGGTGTGGTGGGCGAGTTGGGAGGAGAGAGTAATACCGTGGAGTTGGAGAGAGGACTCCATGGCGTGGAAGGGATTATGGTGGTGGACAAGGATTTTCGATATCAACTCAGCATCACTAGCATCCTTTGTGTCTCCATTTGGGTCATTAAGGTTGGGGAATGAAGAGCAGGAACGATGGATTTGAACTGAAGGGAAACTAACAAGAGAGGAGTATAACTGGAAACAATGCAAGGACGAGCAAGAGCGACTTTGGGCTGAAAAAATCATCCTTAGTCCTTACAAAGATAAATCTACCTTCCTACCAGTTGGGTAATGAATAAAATTATCAACCACTTGAGCAAATTGAGTACACTTTCTACGGATGCAACACCTGTCAATGTAAAAGAAACAAATCAACAAATTAATTTTCCCACTTCCAGTAAGAGAATACCGATAGTCATATAGGAACACGTATAATTTATGAAGCTCCATCTCCATGGCATAGTTCCTATGAAAAATGCTAAACTGTTGGACCTAGCATATGTTTTCGATTGTAAAAGATAAAATGCATAACTTAAATACTCAGCTGCCAAGCTGATCTCACCAAAATTTTAAGATGCCACAGCTATAAACCAGACAACCAAACGTGACACATATCGTCCTAAATAAGAATACCCTCGAAAAACATTACATCATGAGTTCATTTTTCCATCTTTTATGTTTCTATTTATTTCACAAGGTTCTCTCACTACTCTCTTTGCATTGCAATCTGTTTGCTTTTCACCATATCAAAGTTCGAATTCTTCGGCTAATACCATCGCCACTGGGATGGTGGTCTAACATTCTCGTGTCCCACATCTGCCAATCAAACCTACCAAAAATTCTAAAACATGTGTTTGTATTGAAGGAATGGATTATGCAATTAACTTTTGAGAAGAGATTATGCAAAGGTCCTAATGCAAAACTTGATTTCACCCCTAAAACAAATTAAACCCCAATTCCTAAGTTCCTAACCCTAAAACTTAACCCCCAAATTGAAAATCGCCAATCTAAAATGAAATTAAGGTACAAATGAAACTTGAAATTAAGTAAGATAAATTACCTAAGCAAGAATTATAGATCAATTCCAAAACTAATAAGAAAAAAGAGACAAAAAAAAAATACTGATAAGCCAAACACACCGAAACGGCGTTGTTTGTTCCCTGCTCTAGCTCTGCAATTTGCTTCAACGTGACGAGTTCTCCTCAAATTATTTGGGTCAGCTTTCTCCAAGTGCAGTGGAAGCAAGCCCAGAATGACGACCACGACCCTGTCGTCGAAGCTCTAATTACACAGAGAGACTGAGGAGCACCGCCATGGTTAGTCGACGCGGACGGCGAAGAAGAGGCCATCAATTTTTCCTTGTTTTTTTTTTCTTTCTTTTTGGGAGCGGACGACATCGTTTTTGGGATTCGTTTGATGTTTTTCAATTTTGAGTTTTTTGGCTTTTGATCTTTAATGTTCACTTCTTTAGAAAAATCTGAATTTTATTCAGTAATTTTGAGATAAATACCGAGCACTGTTCTAAAAATCTTCGCCTAGCGCTGCTTAGGTATTAGACGGTTGGCTACCGTTCTGGTTAATGTCTTTGAAAATTAAGAAATGACGCCTAAACCTGCTAAGAGACTTGTTGAATACTTAAATGCACACACATTATATGTTTGTTGTCCATGTTTTCATTACGTATATTTCATAATATATATGTTATTGTATTTTGTAAATCACACTCCTCAACTCTCCCGAGCTAGCGAGGCCAAAGCTCCCCCTTCCTCTTCCTGGGTACTCTCTCTCTCATCTCTATTTCTCTCCACCTGGGAATTGGGATTGTTCCTAAATCCACTACTGTGTCTAGTATTTAATGCAATTTTTGAGTGAGCTTTGTAATTCTGAATTTCTGAGTGTGCACTGTATTGGACTGAGCTTTGTAGTTCATTTTCTCCTTTCATTCTACCTCCAATTTTAGTTTTGAAATATTATGCTTTGAAATTGCTTCAATCAACTTACTTACACCTGCCCTATAAATAACACCATTCCTCTAATTATTGGTATTACTTGTTTTACAGATTTGATAAAACTCCACAACTTGTTCTTCAAATTTTACCTCACTGGTTTGCCCTCGGTTACCGACCGCCATGGCTTCCTTGTTTAAGGTAAATAAATAAATTGCTCCATCTCATTCGTGTGACTTTAAATTTGGCGCCTTTATTAGATGGAGTTTGCCGCATTATGTCCAAGACTTGTTTTTTGATTAGGACCAATCAAAGCTTTCCCAGTACCGGGATAGAAGGTTTCCGGGGTCACAGGAGGAATTTGAACAAGCACTCTTGGCATCCACAACGGTTTACATTGGAAATATGTCCTTCTATACGACAGAAGAGCAAGTTTATGAGCTCTTCTCTCGCGCTGGGGAAATCAAGAAGATAATTATGGGCTTGGATAAGAATTCGAAAACGCCTTGTGGTTTTTGTTTTGTCCTGTGAGCCTTCATTCCTCTTTTTCTTCTTCTTCTTCTTCATATTGTTAATGTCTGGTAAGGAAACAGTTTAGGGGTTATTAAGAGACAATTTCAAATTAACTGATTGGCGTCACTTACCTGAGGTTGCGGTAAACAGTTATATTTTGTCGGAGTGCACATTGTACCTGCCCCAAATTGGATCTTTTGTTTTATCATGAGAAGCTCTTCATATGTTATGCTTTAAATCGATTCTATTATGCTTCAGAAGTTTGTCATTTCTTAGCGGCCTTTGTCAAGATATGTGTACCATGTAACTTGGTCCTATACGTTGAGAATTAGTAAAAGGCACTTTTCCCCTTTTCTGAGAGTTAGATGCTTAATCCATATGCATTTATTAACAGATACTATTCTCGAGAGGATACTGAGGATGCTGTAAAGTATATTAGCGGGACTATTCTTGATGATCGCCCTATTCGTGTGGATTTCGATTGGGGATTTCAAGAGGGAAGGCAATGGGGTCGTGGGCGAAGTGGTGGACAGGTTGATTACTCTGCTTTCTTGTCATGGGAAAAATGTACCATTCTGATTGTTTTTATTTTATCTTCTCTGTTTTGCAGGTGCGCGATGAATATCGTACTGATTATGATCCTGATATCCTTTTGATTAGTTTGGAATGTCTGGAAAAGCTTTCTTTAGTATGTTTTATAAGTTAGAGTGTTGCTCGTTCCTCTGAGATTAAAAGTGGTGCCAAGCTTTTATTTTTCTTGTAAATCTAGGTAGATTGTCTATGCTAAACTTATATACGCGGTTCCCTTTGCATTCAATTTCTATTCAAGTTCTTTTCTATCATGGTTTCTGTTCCACAAACTTGAGAATTTAGGGAGTGGTAGGTAGAGCACGTTGTATATGCTTTAAAACTGTGCAGGGTTGCATTTCTACTTTTTAGATTATGAATGCAATGGATATTAGTTCATCAATGTGTACTTTATGGCACTACTATGCTGCTGTAAATTTACGGACTCATGTCGTCTTAACTTTTCCAAATTAGAACATTTTAACTTGGTCAACCCATCTCCCGTTGTAGCTATATCTATTGTAATTACTGTTTGGTTTCACTATTCTTTTGTGGATGGACATCAAGTATATACCTTTTCCCCCTCTACTATATGTCTTTTTTTTGATCTTTATGTATTCTCTAGCAGCTATTTTCTTATTTTATTTTTTTGTAAAGCTTATCTACATATTTTTATTTGTCACCCAAGTAACCGTTTAATCTATTGATCCCACTTTGTTAGAGTTGCAGAAAGAAGATATAAACTGTGTAGGTCTTTGCGGCTTAAATTTTACCTGACATTCAGTCCCGAGTAAACCACTTCTCCTTTTCTTTTCTTATGATGTCCGTAGAATTAATTTATGCTATTAACTTCAAAATCATTCTGGTTCATATGTGTTTGAGTTGCTCTGAGTGCCCATTTTTTTATTTGACTTGTGGTGTTTTTGTTCACTTTCTGGTTGTGAAGCATTTTCTATTTTAAAAGTACAGCACTTTCAAAATTTAAAGCAGGTGATGGATATTTAGTCTACATTATCGAATACGAGATGAAAAAAATGTTCTCTTTTGTTTCCTTAATATGCTATACGTAGAGGTGGATATGGTAAGTTAGTTCAAAAAGAGTTGGAAGCTCAAAGAACACTTGTTGATTATGGAACTGGATCATTGGGCTCTTTCCCTCCAGTCATGCCACCTCAATGTAAGTTACTTGAAACTATTTGATCTATTTCTAGCTTTAAACTGCATGTATAGTTCAAGAGATTAGGATATTTTGCTGGAGCGGTTGTCTTTGCTTTTATAATTGCATTAGGGTTTTAGAGTAGGTTGATTGCAGGTGCACTGCGTAATGCGTACTGACAACTGCATCCTTAGGAAAGGACCTAACCTGAAATGGTGCAGCGAAGCATTCTCCAGATGGAGAGTGGACCAAACCTAACGGGAAATTTCTTAGCTTTATAAGCTGAAATGTCTTGTAGAAGCCATTTTTGGTCAAACAACTCATCATTGCGTCGTGAGCTATAGGAATAGGCAACGCACCCCAGTTGTCTCCAACCGCTACTGATTAGAATAGTCTGGGCATTGCCACTTTAATGATTCCAAATTCACTCAATTATTACCTATTCACTAGTGCAGACATGATCGAAAAGTCACTCAATTAAAACTTAGTGCTGGATATTATAGACATTGGATTCATATTGCAAAACATAAGTGAGGTGGAATTTGAGTGGGATGGGGTGGAAGAACTACTGATCTGTGCGTCACGACCGCAAATAGAACCTGTAACTTGATGCATTGCATCAGGATTGAATGCAATTATCTGAAGGGACAACAAACTTTTAGTAGCGAGCCTGTTGAGATACATAACTGTGCTATGGTGGTCTAAGTTAGAGTTTAATCTAGTGTATTAATAAACATGATAGAGTTCCTCTTTTAACGCTTTTGAGTTTTAAATGGTTCAGATGGTAGACATGGTGGAGGTCCGAATCATGGGGGTACTCATCGGCCTCGTGGAGGTATCTATTATTAAAAATATTTGTATGATTGGTGTACTAGATTTGTGCAGTCGTTTCTGCTAGTTTTTGTTTTACCACTCTTGAACAACTGATTTAATTTGATACTTTTTTGCCAAAGCAGATTATACTAGGAAGAGGTACCGAGATGATGACCGCCAATCATATGACGACTCAAAGAGAAACTCGGATTATGAATTGCGGAAGAACTCTGATCACGAATCTAGACCAGTAATTTCTAACGACTCACTCACGTCCTAATTTGTTTTGAATTCTCTTATTTTATATGGTATTTGCAATTGCCAACCTGTTTGCCGTGCAATGTAATATCGTCTTTATGACCGAAAGAGTTCCAGTTCACATGTTCATCGATGTTCCTGTTTCCTCTCTTTCGTTGAAATGGCAACGCGGGGGCAATTGTACATTCACTATTGAAACCAAAAAGTATAAAGAAGGAAAGACGGGCGTTTTAATTTATATATTTTTCATTTGCTGCAACAGGAGAAAAATCCACGGTTTCGTGAGAGCGGTGACTCTGATGACGATGAAGATGAGCAAAAGCGGCAAGCTTAATCAGATTCCACAGCCGGGGATTGATCAGTGGACTGACACTTTACGGCAGATAGAATTCAACGGTGTCCAAATCGGAATGTTGGCTTAATTCTGCCCCAGACAACTTGAAGACATGATCTTGTTTTGTAGATTTCATTTCTTGAAGGCCTAGTTTTTGCACTTAGTCCTGCACAGGAGAGTAATCAACTACATATATGTTAGTATTTGCATGGATTCGCTTGCGCTCGAGATAAGGAGATTGAGAATGAGCATTCTACTTGAACATTTCACTTCTCATTCCGAAATGCTACAGTATTTTTCGATATCTAGCCTCAAATCATTATTATTTCATGTACCTGTTACTTTGGCTGCTATTGCTAGTTTTCGATATCTAGTCTCGATTCTCGAATGATTTATTATTCCAAGTCAGTAGATCTTTCTTGATAGATCCTTTCTGAGGGAAGTTTACCAGAGAAGGTTGGTAGTCAATCGTAGAGCAGCCGGTTTTGGTCGCCAGTGAACATGTAAGGGATGTCGTCGAACGGGTATCAATCCCGGGATGTGGAGTGTGCGCCGGAGAGCGAACACGAGAACACCAAGATATAAGGGGTTCGACAATGTTCTTTCTACGTTCAAGGACATCAATCAATCACTTTCGCTAAGAGAGAAATTAACTTATACAAAACTAATGCTCAAATCTTAATCTGGTTTTCCCATTGAGAAATGAGGCTATGGCCTCCTCCTCCTATTAAGAGCTGGGACCTCAATGCCGTGGCCCGTGGAGCCTGGTAGTCGAACATTGACTCGAGCTATTTTTCTTAACAACAAAATATACAGTCTGTCGCTTACAACTGCTCCGGAAGGTCAACCCAACTCTAACTCATTACGTACAACTTGGGATCGGGTTTCATTCGGTTGCCAAAAAATGACCCCAACCAGACCCAATGCGAAATGAGTAAACGTAGCTTGTGTTTGGGTTCCGAAACTTTCTTCGGTTGAGCTCGGCCTCACACTAACATGTTTTGTCCAAAACTAAGTAGAGTAAACGAAGTGAAATTCTTCACGATTGTCGCCATCGTTTCGAAAGGGAGATTTCACAAATTTGAAGAGTTCACCGGATACAGCGAAGGGTATATGAGTAATTAAAACTAAAGTAATACAGAGTCATATTACACAATCAAGAGTCGCTGAATGCAGTTTACCAAAAACATGCTTCCAAGAAAAATATGGCATTCATCAAAAGATTACAAACTCTCCAGACATTTGTTGCGCGAACCGGACTAACTAGTTATCTTCTCTGTAGTCTGGATTCTCCTTCAGGATAACGAACCCTTCCAAGATGGGAGACAGGGGGATATACCTGTAAAAAATAAACAAATGTTAGCGTGTCAGAGCGGTAAAACAGCAAGTCAGTGAAACACAAGCTCTACAGGGAAAAATTCATACTTTTCGGTAGCCAGCTCCGCTCTATCACCCGCAGCAAGAAGAACCGGTGTTGAGTGGGTCTGGAAACCAGTGATCGTTTTGGGACGACCAGCCTGCCCAACCACATCAACAGCTTGTCCCACTCGAACAGGGACCGACAGTGGTTTGAGATTCTCGTCCACAGTCAACAACATTCTCGGCTAGCACAAGAAAAACAATTACCAATAGTGAGAGACCAAATCTAATTACCAGGGAAAGCAACGTATAAAGAAGAAAGTGTTCAAACACCAACCTGCATTGCCAAAGTAATAAAGTAGAGAATGTAATGATATTTCCCCAGAACGATGGCTTTCAAATCAAGACATGCATGCAGCACGGTAACGATTCCAGCAAGTGCTGTTCTGTAAGTAGAAAGATAATTTATACATGTTAGACTAAGCCACTGAGAGCCATTCTGTCAGTAGTAATGACAAGGGTGTATTTGCAAACAAGGTTACTCACGGTGATAGCAAGAAGCGATCAGAATGGTATGGATTCAGAGTTAACAAACCCTTTCCTAAATGAACAAGACCTTGAGCAATTCGCACCTGCAGACAGTAGCCGAAGATATATATATATATATAACTGCAGGCTGGAAAACTCAAGCAAAATGAATGAACATAAAGATAGGACTCGAGATGTATTACGCAGAAAAGAAGGCTGGCATCTTTGTAGTAATAACTTGAAAGATTGCGAAGCATGCCAGCTATTCTAGCGTTGTTGGTTCCCGCACCTAGCAAACCTAAGGAAATCACTGCAGCCTGAAGAATCCAAACGGAATATTACACACTTACTATGAAAAATATGCCAACAATGGAGATATTGAATGCTGTAATATGTTACCATTGCTACTTCTGAATCTGTATCATGGCTAAGCCTGCTTAATGTGTCCATAACGTTGACCTGGAGGAAACACCCAAATAGAACAGTAAGAAAGGCAAATATAACCCAAGTAGCTTAACTTCCCAATATAAAATCACTAGTCAAGATAAGTATTTTAAAAATCACCGCTCCATGTCTATTCCAACTCTCGATACAATTATAGTTAGATTTCAAGGGCAGCTGAGCTAGCATTGGAAGTAAAAGTTTTACTTTAAAGGCTTTTTAACTGTCACAATGGACGTAACCAGATTACCTTTGGATTTGATATGCAAAGGAGACCAAGTGCCAACGGAACTGCCCGACGGATATTTTGTTCTCCGTACTGTAAAAGATGCTCTAATGAACGAATCGCCATTTCAACTCCCAATTCTTCAGCCATTGATATCATAGCAATTCCAAGAACTGCGGGTCCCTGGTGAGTTTCATTCTTCTCAAGATGTTGTGAACAATGACCAAGAAGGTTTTGGACCTGCATGAGAAAAAAGTTCCCAACTTCATAAACGTGACAGAATTCAAATGATATTTTAGTAGCATTAAAATATGGGAGGTGTTATTGACACTCCAAAATTCTAACTGTGCACTCCAAACTTTCTATATTTAATAAGAAAAATACTCTTATAAGGAGTGCACAATTAGGTTTTTGGAGTGCAAATAATAGTTCCCTAAAATATTACCTTAAGAACATTGCCTGTTCCTGCATAAGCACAAGAAAGCAAAGTCATATCACAATGCTTTCTTATTTTTTCATTAAATGTCTTTGAAACTTCAGCAGTGGCCTCCACACTTTCCTGTGAGACAGTAAATTCCAAAAACCATTAGAATTGTGAACTATTGAGTTCAACATTGTAATGAGCCTCTTTGGGCACAATGAAATTAACAAACAAGCTTAAACTACACAACAAACATCAAACGAAACAAAAATCATGCAGGAAAGAAAAGCACATGATTTTGTAAAAAGTAGAAAGAATAAACAATGAATTCCAGAATGTTCAGCAGGATTTTACCTGCTTCCCAAGGTACAGAAGTCCAAGGCTGAGGGGAATCAACCGAGCAAGGGGCTCCCCCAACTCGGAGTCACTTCGGTCCATTAGTGCAAATATGATTGCCTGAGCAACCTCTTCATTGCAGGAACCAACGTATACCAACCCCAATGAGATTGCAGTAAATGAGACCACGTCAAGGGGGGCTTTTGCATCATTAAGTATAGGAGTCAGCTTACTACGTATCTGAAAAAAGAAGGATAAGTTAGCTTTAAATGGAAATTAACGTATAACAACAGATCAATACAGACTCTAACCAAACTAACAAACTCCTGAATCAGCACATCCAAGGGCAGTAGTGATTAAAGAAGGTTTGACCGACTCTTCTCATGTGATTCTTGAGCCAAGAATGATACATAGAGTAGGTCCATAGTAAATGGAAAATTTTCTGTTGCCTGCCAGATATATCAACAAGAAAAAGCCAAGACACTTTACCTGCTCGTTCTGAGAACCAGCATATGCAATCCCAAGGCCCATTATAGCACCAATCCGGATAGATGGATCCTCTCTATCAATGTACTCGCCGAGAAGTGCCAGCGCCTGTAAAAGAAATTAAGATTCAGAGATACATTTCAAATGTTATATTCTGTAGATGAAAAGATAAGAGGTACGCACAGGATCACAATCATTCTTGATACCGCAATTAACAATCCCAACCCCTAATAATGCACCAGCAATAACATGGGTATCGTTGCTGTGGAAGTACTTGTCAATTTGGGCAAGTCCAGAGTCAACATCCCACAATAAAATCATACCCTGTCACGAAGAATAACAAAGAGGATTGTAAAATGAAGTTAAAAATAAGATGATAAAATGGGCAAGGTAATATAGTCATGCATACCAGACTTGCTGCAGCACTTGTCTTCCCATGCTCTTTATTCTTGAAAAGCCAGGTTCCTGAAGAGCCTCCACTTGAGGCATCTGATGGGACAGTCATCAACTTATCCTGCACAAAAATAAGCATCAAAGAATGCATGTTAATCAACTCCAAAAATCGTCAACTTTTTAACAGATACATCAAGTGTAAAAAATTTTACCTGACCAAATCCAGCATTTACAAAAGCGTTAACAAATGTTGCAGCCAAGTTCTGTCTTGCTGAATCAACACTAGCACCAGCACTTGCACGGCCATCAAGTAAGTGTGCCTAAATGAAAATTCCAAGACAACATAATTATCAGAGAAGGGATAAGAAGGATAATATAAATTACACCACTGCAATGAACAAAACATAATTATATTGCATTTATTTTCTCTCACTACACATCCCACAAACATTGTAGACATGCATATCAGTGTAGATCAAGCATTATAAATAATCAAGCATTACAAGTAATCAGAAGTTCAAACCTTGTAGATATCCTCTGGAGTTTTGGCCTCCATGACCTCAATATCACGAGCAAGAGTAAGATAACCTTCACTTAGCTTAGTATTGTTGATAATCTCCTGCAATACTTCCCTGTCATCATCCTCCGCAACCATCTCATCATCAAGCTCAAAACTAATACCCTGCATGAAATATAAATGCGATTAAAATTATTATACTTAAGTAAACAAGCATAAAAAATATACCATACGACATTACTGTGCAATGTTACCTTTCAGGAAAAATGCACAAAATATTTCCAAGGCTAATTGATATCACTTAAGCAATGACACCTAACTACATGTACCCACTTATCTTATAATAACAAGCCAAAGAGAGAGAAAGAAAAAGGAACAAGAGGATACACTACCCCACCCAGAACAAACCCATCACAGTTCACTCTCCCTGTCAAGGAATCAAGTTAAAATCTCACCATGAGTGTATCATGAGAAGAGAATATAACTCTACTTCAGAACATAGATTACAACATGTTTTGACAAGGAACATAAGCATGCATTCCTTCATATAAAGAAGGAAATGAAAAATAACAAAAACTCAACACTTACATGTCGAGCAAGGATGTAGCAAAATTGCTTTTTACGAAGCAGATCATCACATGATGTAAAGACGTTCTTTATATTCTGCATACATACAATCATTAGAAATATGTAAAGACCAGATACAGGTAATGACATATACAACATATACATACTGCAAACTTCTCATTTCACAGAGAAATGATCTTCTCTCAGAAACTAAAGAAAATGAACAGTTGCATACTCAACTATAATTATAAACACATGTTTCAAACAATAATATATGAATGCATATTTCAAGAAATATCAAAACTGTTGCATAGCACAAACCTGCATGTTATCAAGGAACAGTGCAATCTGAAGTGCATTTGGATATTCTTCAAATTTCATATATATTGTGTATGCAATATCCAGAACTAGAACATCATCTGGTCCAGGAAGGTATCTGCAATATGTAAAATAAGTAGAAAAAAGTCAGCACTGGGGAGAAGAGTCAAGGAGAATGAAAGAACAAATAATACAATGGCACCTGGCAGCGACTTAATATATGATATACAAAAAATAAGAAATGAAGAGTCTCACAAGTCTATAAAAGCATCTGGTGCACGATATTCTGTGACTATAAGGAAAAAAAACATGGCATATTATTTTTTTACAGCCAAATTCTGCAACTGAAACCTTTAAAACGTTTTATGGTAATGCACTAGAAATGGAATTTCTGGCAATTAATAATAGGAAAGTTGAAACAGTAGAGAAAAAGCAAGGGGATCAAATTTCAAAAGTCGATAGACTCTAAATCTAATTTTCTGAGGTAAACTGGGTAAAAATGCATATTGAGCCTCCTAAAAGAGATTTATACTAGGGTTACTAAGCCTAGCATCCTGGTCCTTGTTTGCTTAACTAACAATTCAACCCTACCCCTGTGAAATGCTTCAAAAATGACCCGAAGACTTAAAAAGCCTAATAAATACGATCTGCCAAACTAAATACAAAATAAATTTCAGACAAGAAAGAAGAAAATAACTAAAACCCTAAACTAACTAGAATGCAATCCAAACTGGAAAGCAGGTTCACTTGGTATTGAAAAGTCTTGTAGATGCTCTAAAATCATCCCCCAAAGAAGCAAAATCAAAGAATTTGGAAAAACTAAGTCCTTAGGCAGGTATGGTCATATGTAGTAGGTGCACATATAGGAACACCTCCATATATTTCCTCCACATCTGATGTTATGAACTTGTTTAAAGAAAAATTCAGTTATCAACTTAAATTGGACTTCTGAGTAGTCGTGAGAAACTATGCCACTTTTTACCCCAAAAGAATGTCGCAAATAGAAATTTCTAAACTTCATCTGCTTACCTTGCTGAACTGGTGAGGTAGAGACAGGTCCTCTTAAAATTTGTTTTATCAACATGCTCAATTAACAGATCAAGGTCTTCAACCTGGCCATTGGTCAAACTATCAGGCCCAGGAAGAAAGGGATAGAACAAGAAGGCTTCACAGGCAAAGAATATTGAAGAATTAATTAATAAATTTTACCTCCATTAAAAGGTCGACAGCTTCAGGTTCAGCATTGTGCTGCAATGCAGAACAAATAATTAGAAGCAAAACCAAAACAGTTTCCCAATTGAACATTGTCTACTGTTTACAAATTTGGGTTTTCTGTCTATCTTCCAAATGGAAATTTACCCCTTCAATTGAATTAAATGGCTTGAAGTGCATCAACAAGAGCAGTTCGGCTTTTGAAATTTTGTGAACAATGTATTATAATCCACTTGAAGGCGTCAAGCTGAATGACTAAATATTGCTGCATTTAAGTACTTCTTGGAACGTTTTTATATACATTTCCAAGCTTTTCTTTGCAATGGGATAGATGATACAAGCTAGAACTCTACTTAGAACACAAATGAACCGGAGCCTGATTTGGCTTTACATCTAACCCAACTTCAGTGAGGCATTTTTAAATTATCAAGTATTTTGTGTAACTAGATCGTCTACTCTAGTTAGAGGGAAAAAAAATTCAAGGCGTAAAGATGTTACGAATCTTACCTTCATGTGAAAAGCAACAATTTGCTGCACTAGTTCCATTAGTTCTTCAATTGGGGCCTCTTCACCCTGTTACAAGTATAAAAAAGTAAAAATTTAGAATAAATTTTTTTAAGGAGACCATAAACAATGACATGAAACATTAAGTCTCGTCTCGCTTATTTACTAACACATCTCCAGAAACAAATTTAAGGATATCAAGAATAGATAAGTAAAGGAAGATATGGCTAAGGAACTAATACACACATGGGATACTGGTATTGAACACAATCCAACACCACAGCATGTCATATACATCAACAAAAACAAATGACCATATCCCGGGACCATAGCTATATTAATCAGGCGTGTTCTGCTAATCTCAATTTCACAAGTAAACAATAAAGAAATGATTGAGAACAATGCAAAATATGCTCCGAACAACCTAACATAACTTTCCAAATAAAAATGTTACTATTTCATATGCACAGAATAGATATCAAACCTGTCGCTTAGCAAACTCCTGAGCAATTTCTCCAGCTAAGTTCCTGATAAGAAACAAGAAAGTCAATCATTAGTGAGCAAATTTATCTTTATATATGCCACTTCTGAACACACATTCAAACATTACTCCAATGGACCTTTAAAACCCAAAAAAAGCCTAAATAGGTTGGGAATTATGATACTATAATACCACAAAATTTCCCAAGTGGAAAGTTCTAAAGTAGATTAGTCTGACCTGACATATTCGTGTCCCCATGAACCAATATCACCCACTGAACCCAACAATCTGTACTTCAAGCTTTCCTGTAAGTGGTGGGCATACACACAAGATGAATACAATAGTTTTGAATATCACAAAGAAGGTGAACCAGAACTAAAATGAGCAAGGATACTAGTATAAATACAATTGTAAACACGGAAAATTCATGTCTACAACAATAACCTAAACCAACCAACAAGGAGAATAATTGAACAGAAATTTTAAAATAATCTAGCATACCCGTTCTCCCTCAGCTGACATGGTGAGTGCCAAAACGGACAATATATCTGCTAGGTATTTCTGCGAGTATGAGAAGGTAGATTAATTAAACTACAGTGAACTATTAAAGTTGGCGGTGTACAAATACATGAACTATACATATTCTATGAGATATAGATGAGTGTACCTTCAACTCTGATTCTGCCATTGTTTCGTAGTAAGCTTTTAGAGTTCCATAATGCGGGCGAAGATACTTTAATGGCTTTGGAACTGAAGTCATGGAGCTAGTTGAGGTACGGATTTCCTGCCTATGAGATGAAATTTTGTGTCAGGCCACACCATATGAGATAAAACTATATAAGAAAAGATTACTGGTTCCAATCCGGGTATGAAGCATGGTAACTTCTATGTAATAGTAAAACAATGAATATAACAAATCAATCACTTTCTACACTGACCAAAGATTGCAGATGACTATCAGGTGTAAATTGCATTTATAAAATAATAATCATACACACACATAACAGCCATAATGGTGTTGGTCAGAGTTAGAAAACCACTCTGATTTTCATAAATATACATTTTCTAGAGAGTCTAGGTTCAACAGCATTTGAGCGACAAAACAATTTCCCACCAAAGAACCTTTTGGATCTTTATAGTGCAATATATACTGCCGACTACCAATGCCTATTTGCAGATTCACTAGGAAGAAAAATGAAATACCACAAAGCCAACCCCTCTTTACCTTTGTTTCTTTACCATAAAAACAAATAATCATAAATATAAAGGGCTCAAAGACAAATTTCTTTCATTCAATGGCTCTGTAGCTATAACTTAAAAGATAGCAGATAAAGCATCAAGAAATTCAGTTCACTGTAGAAGAAAATATTACATTTATATTTGCCTCCCTTTTGAGAATATCAAGTAAATTTCACTTAGAATTTCATAAATATTCTATTTCTATACATTTTTCTATTCCATTAAAAACAGCTCAATAAAAATTGAAACTTGAAAGAAAGTATAGAATATAATTCACAGAGACAGTGATTACAGGAGAGGGAGAAAATAGGCGACATAGAATTCGATTACCCATAGTGCCATAGACAGGGAAGGGTATTTTATAAGCTAATTACACTACAAACCATGTTGCTTGATAATCAATTACTAACTTTTAAGGGGACAAAAAGGGTCTACCTCATACTCTCCAGAGCATTTTTCTGCACACCAGGATCTGTATCCTGAACCCTCTCGACGTACAACTCTAATTGGTTCTTCAACTCCAAATCCTCCTCAGACTGCACGAGAATCCAATGCAGCTCAGTTAAAGAAGCAAATTTTCATAGAATACTAAACCGTAAACATCGTTGTTAATCAATTCAACAGTCGAACGCATCGCAACTCATGAACTAATTAAGAATAAAGAAATTAAAACACGACCTTGATTCAGTAAAAAAAAAAAAAAAAAATCGATTTTTATATTCCACAGTTCTAGCTTTTGATACAAATAGACATGAATAAGGTGCAGGAACTTCAGCTTAATAAATTTTCTGGAGAACCAAACAGGCAGTGAACGAAACCCTAACCCCTGGAATTCCTTACCAAATCCTCATCCTTCTTATCATCTTTCTTCTTGGGATCCGTTGCGGGGACTTTAACGGAATCCTCACTGCGCTTGCCGGAGCCGCTGCCGCTTGGGGCGCTTGGATCTTGAGGTGCCATGGTCGAAGTTCGGCTTCTCCTCTTTCTGCTTTCCTCTTGAACAAGAAAACCTCACACTTCTTTTCCTTTCTCTTTTCACTCCCTCCGCAGCTGTTTTATACAAATGAAAAATGGCCTGCACTGTAAGGCGTTATTGGGCTGCTGTATTGGGCCTTGAATTTTAACAAATTTTTTTTTTTTTTTTTAACACAAGTATTTTAACAAAATCTTTAATTTGGCTTTTGATCGTCGCAGTTAAAAGAATTTTAAAACATAGGGGACCATGATCAAACAAGAGATCATTTTAGCACAATTTACCAATGATTCCTGAACTTCAGCTCATTAGAGCTTTGATTCCTAAACTAAAAATTCGTAAATATTAGTCCTTGAACTTGTTATTATTGGAATAAGTCAATATTTAGGGAAAAAAGGAATGAAAATATTGTAATTATTAGAGTCATGTTTTAGGAAGGATATCATGTCCTTTATTCTTTTTCCTTTTGTAACAAGGTTTGTATGTACTATTTATTCAGAGTTATGGAATACAGGAAAATTAAGCCGTAAATTCTATTTGGCATCAGAGCCAAGCGTAACCCTGAAAAGTTCCCACCGTGCCGCTGCTACAGTAAAACCAGGAAAAGACCCGCACGTCTGTGATCTCTGCTGCTTCTCTGCAGCAAGTCCAGACTGCCTGTGCCGTAGGAAACAAGGATCACAGCAGCCTTTAATCTTTTTTGTCGTTGCATGTACGTGTGAGTGTGTGATCTTGCTGTGTGGGGACAAGCTGCTGTGCTGTGAAGTTTGTGTTTGGCTGCTATGCTGTGCAGTTCGTGTTGTGCAGTATTTGGTGACCATTTTTTTTTTTTTTTCTACAATCTTCTCTGCAGTCAGGCCGTGTACGTGTGTATGTGTGATAGTGCCGTGTGTGCGTGATACTGTGGTGCTACCTTGCTGTGCGTGCTCGACGTATTGCGATTTGTTGCCACATCCTTGCAGCAAGCCAAGACTGCTGCCTCTGTGTGTGTGCCGTGCTGCTGCTGTTATAAAGTAAAAAAAAAAAAAAAAACAGGTTTTTTCTGGTTCTTCGCTGCATCATTGCAGAAAAGGAAAAAAAAATTTGACTGCTTGCTGCGTGCGTACTGTGTATCGTGGGCTGCTACGTGTGTGTGGTGTGTGTGATCGTGATCAATGGCACGTACCAAAGGAGAGGCTGCACTGAAATTGGAGGGTAGGGGGTCTGAGTCTACCCACGGGTCAGTTGTCAATCCGGTGGTTATTCAAAGTGATGCTTCGACCACTCCAGGTAGTATGGGGCGTGTTCTTTTAGCCTCTGATATGGAACATCATACAGGTTGGATTCTAGACTCGGGGGCAACCGATCATATGACTTTTGATAAAAAATTATTTACTAGTATGACAACCAGTTCACGGAAGTGTATTGCAACTGCTAATGGAACGACAACATCAGTTTTGGGGGCCGGCACTGTGAACCTCACGCCAGCCCTTCCCCTTCATGACTGCCTCCTTGTTCCCTCATTGTCTCATAATTTGTTATCTATTCCTCAAGTTACTGAGCAATTAGATTGTGTTGTACTTATGTATCCACTGTTTTGTTTGCTTCAGGATATTCAGACCAAGGAGATAATTGGGCGTGGCACTAAGAGAGAGGGGTTATATTATGTGGATGACGTCGTTCCTGGCAGAGCTAATGCAGTTCGAGCATCCCGTACCAATAATTTACAGGAAGTTTGGTTATTGCATCGTCGGTTAGGACATGCTTCGTTTGGTTATTTGAGGCGTATGTTGCCTAGTTTATTTCATGAAATAAAAGACTCAGACTTACATTGTGAGGTATGTATTCTCGCGAAGAGTCATCGCGTTTCGTTTCCTCCTAGTATGACTAGAAGATTGTTTCCTTTTGAACTTGTGCACTCTGATGTTTGGGGTCCTTCTCCTGTTAGGACTTTGTCTGGCATTAAATGGTTTGTTACCTTCCTTGATGATTGCACTCGTATGACTTGGATTTATGTGATGAAGAATAAAAGTGATGTGGGTATGGTGTTTCGATCATTCTCTCAAATGGTTACAACACAATATTCCTCTGTTGTTAAGGTTCTCCGATCTGATAATGGAGGTGAGTATATTGGTTCCGAGTTGTCTGGCTTTCTTCGGGATCAAGGAATTCTACATGAGACTACTTGTCCTTATACCCCACAACAAAATGGGGTTGCTGAAAGAAAGAACCGTCATATCTTGGAAACTGCCCGTGCCTTGCTCATTGGTGCGTCTGTACCTAAACGGTTCTGGCCTGAAGCTGTCACCTATGCTGTGTATGTGATTAACCATATGCCTATCCCGTGTTGTGAATTTTCGTACACCTCTCCAGGTATTGACAGAATTTGTTCCAGTAGTGTCCACCAATACTCTTTCTCCTCGTGTATTTAGGGTGTGTAGCCTATGTTCATGTTCACAAGATTCATCGTAGTAAGCTCGATCCATGTGCTCACCGGTGTGTTTTTCTGGGATTTGCTCCTCAACAGAAAGGGTATAAGTGCTACCACCCTGAAACTCGTCATATGTATGTCACTATGGATGTTACCTTTTCCGAATCCGAGTTCTTTTATGCTTCGACTCCATCACCTTCCGATCACCTGGGGGAGAATATGAGAGATGATCTTGGGTGGTTGGAAATATGTAGCTCAGAGGGAGTATTTATTGACAAAAATAGTTGTGAAAGCTCTCAGCAAGACACTACCGAGAAAGTGAGTATCATTCAGCCAAGTAGCACCGAACCAGCTGAGTCTTCTGGGCAACGTGCTGCCGAGTGTGATGCAGAGTGTCAGCAGGAAGTTGTCGAACCAGTTTCATCGCTTCAGCAACCATTAGCTACCGAACCCACAACCCCCTCTCTCTCAAGCTCAATAGTGCCACCCAATATGTCTTCTCTGAATATTCCTGAGGTAAGTACTACTGATGTTCATGTAACTAATCCAGATAAAGTTATGAGTACATATAAGTTGCCGCCAAGGCAAAATCGTGGTGTCCCTCCTGACAGGTTTTCTCCTGACGGAAACGTGAAGTATCCAATAGCTAATTATGTGTCATGCTCAAACCTTGCACCAGAACGTCAAGCCTGGGTAAACAATGTGGAAGCAATCCAAGCACCAACCCGAGTTGAGGAGGCTTTGAAGGATCCAAAATGGGCTGCTGCGATGGATGAGGAAATGATGGCACTACATAAGAATGATACATGGAAGTAACAGAGCTGCCTAAAGGAAAGAAACCAGTTGGGTGTAGATGGGTCTTTACGATCAAATACAAGGCAGACGGATCGGTAGACAGATATAAAGCAAGGTTAGTAGCAAAAGGTTATACTCAAACTTATGGTGTTGATTATCAAGAGACTTTTTCTCCAGTAGCGAAGATGAACACAGTACGAGTTCTGATTTCTTTAGCTGGAAATTTGAATTGGCCACTAAAACAGTTTGATGTGAAAAATGCTTTCCTTCATGGGCACTTGGAAGAAGAGGTATATATGGATTTTCCACCGGGGTACAATGCTGGAGGAAAACCCGGAGTATGTAGGTTGCGAAAGTCACTCTACGGACTTAAGCAATCACCTCGTGCGTGGTTTGGTAGATTTACCCCAAGTTATGAGGCGGATTGGGTATTATCAAAGTCACTCGGATCATACATTATTTGTGAAACGGGGAAATGGTAAAGTGACAGCCTTAATTATTTATGTGGATGACATGATAATAACAGGTGATGATTCGGAAGAGATGATGAAGCTAGAACAAAACCTTACCGCCGAGTTCGAGATGAAGAATTTGGGAGATTTGAAATATTTTCTTGGCGTGGAAGTTGCTCGGTCATCTAGAGGTATTTTCTTGTCTCAACGTAAATATGTTCTGGATATTTTAAAGGAAACAGGAATGCTGGGATGTAAGCCTGTGGACACTCCTATCGTAGAGAAACATTATTTGGGGATTTATCCAGATCAGGAACCGGTTGATAGAGGTAGATATCAAAGACTAGTGGGGAGGCTGATTTATCTTTCTCACACTCGTCCAGATATTGCCTATGCAGTAAGTGTGGTTAGTCAGTTTATGCAATCACCAAGTGTTGATCATATGGCTGCAGTAATGAGAATCTTGGCATATTTGAAGTCTGCCCCTGGTAAAGGAATTTTGTATAAATGTCATGGACATATGAGGATTGAGGGATTTACTGATGCTGATTGGGCAGGTGATGTGACTGATAGACGATCTACATCTGGGTATTTTACTTTTGTTGGAGGTAATTTGGTTACGTGGCGAAGCAAGAAGCAGAATGTGGTATCACGGTCTTCTGCCGAATCCGAGTATAGAGGTATGGCACATGGTGTGTGTGAGATTATTTGGCTACGAAAGTTGCTTTGGAGTCTTGGTTTTAAACAGAAAGAGGCAATGAAGTTGTATTGTGATAATAAGTCTGCTCGAGAAATAGCTGAGAATCCAGTACAGCATGACAGAACTAAGCATGTGGAGGTTGATAGACATTTTATCAAAGAAAGCTGGAAGATTGTGTCAATACCGTTTGTGAACTCAGAAGAACAACTTGCAGATATCCTTACCCATGCCGTGTGTAGTAGAAGATTTGGTGATTCACTTGTCAAGTTGGGCATGAGTAACATCTATGCTCCAACTTGAGGGGGAGTATTGGAATAAGTCAATATTTAGGGAAAAAAGGAATGTAAATATTGTAATTATTAGGGTCATGTTTTAGGAAGGATATCATGTCCTTTATTCTTTTTCCTTTTGTAACAAGGTTTGTATGTACTATTTATTCAGAGTTATGGAATACAGGAAAATTAAGCCGTAAATTCTATTGTTATAATATGAAGCAATGGTACTCTTGGCTAACTATGTTAGATCTTCTATCCAAAATAAAGTGTTTAAAGGGACAAAAATGGACGGAAGTTCTAACGGAGTTAAGCAAAAGAACCATTATTGACATTATAACAAGGTATATGGAACACAATGTTAATGTAGGGTGTACGTGGAAAGTGTGAAGGTATGTAGAAAATACGAGTATGTGGAGTAAATAAACCAACCGTTATACAAATTAGAATTATGACGTGATCATGTTATTTGGAGCTATTAGTTGTAGTGCCATGCTTTTTTTTTCTTTGAAAGATTGCCATGCTTTATGCATCCCTTCTGGTTAATGAAATTTCTTTGTTCACAAAAAAAAAAACCAAAAAACAAAAGGCCAACGAATGATTTTAAGCTAAGTATAGGTTTAGGCTGTTTATTGAAGGCTTAATTACTGCAGTGCTCCTGGAAGTGTCTTCCCATTGTACCGGCTGAAAACACTTGCTTGTTCAATTAAGATGGATTTCTATCGAATCTGGATCCAAATTGTAGGGATCCTCATCTAATCGTTCATCGTACCTCGTGCAAGTATAAATAATTTAAAATTAAACACAAATAATACTTAAAGAAAACTGACTGTACGATTTACGATGAACGACTAAGATGTGAAGATCCTCATCCAATTAAGATGTCGAACTTACATTCTTAAAGATTTAGTGGTATGTCATGCCTACCTAACTGTTAGGGAAGATCCAATTATTGAAAGTGACAATAAGCTAACTAGAGCTTTTTGGGTTAGGGCACAACAACATTTGCAGGTTATTTGCAACATAAAACGAAATCCTAACAGCCTCAAGGGCCAATGAAATTCCATTAGAAAAAGATGCTAGAAATACTTCAAGTCTTCAACTTGCAAAAGTCTTTTACTATGAACGAGGCCAACTTTTCATTTGGATCATTGTTGTTCAATTGTTAAGGACACAAGTGGTCGAGAATAAATACATCACTACATACACAACTCTAATCATCGTGATTGAGCAATATTATACCAAACCCAGATTCTTATATGGTATATCATCCATCTAAACTCTAATGACAACTTTTCTTCTCATCCTGTCTACTTCCGCTGCTGCCACTCCCACTTCAACCCCCCAGCTCTAATGTTTACAACTTCCTCACGATCAAACTTGACTGCAATAATTTTCCCCTATGGAGAACGCGATTCATCTCGTTGACAGCATTTCCAAGTGCCCTGCTACCTATAGTCTGGACATTGCTAACAAAGGATTGGTTTGTTGAGGAGCATAATCTGAGTTGGTTTTTTGAGATATTCCCAACTGTTGTGGCATCTTGGGTAAGGCGGGAGAAAAATTCAAATGTGGTTTTATCATAGTGAAGAGTTTATTGAGTCACGTTTTGTTTGGAAAAGAATAACTTTTCATTCAATGAATAAAATTCAAGATAGTTGTATATATATACAACTCATTTACACATTACTGTTAACTATTCTCTAACTAACCAACCACACATCTTAACTAATTAACAAATATCAAACTATATCTCAAAGTATTAGCCAACTTTATTTACACAAGTATCCTTAATATCCCCCCTCAAACTAAGTTGAGGAGTTCGAAGAGAAAGTTTGTGTCGGAGAGTTGTAAAGCGGTCCTTAGCAAGAGCCTTAGTACAGATATCTGCAATCTGCTGCTGGGTGCAAATATAGTGAACAGAGACTTCTTTGGCTAAAACCTTCTCTCGAATGTAGTGGTAATCGAGCTCAACATGCTTGGTACGAGCATGGAACAGGGGATTTTTGGCCAGAGACAGAGCAGAGATATTATCACACCACAAGTGTGGAACAGAGGGTAATTTGTATGCAATATCCACTAAGGGGGCGTTTGTTTGCCCTCACTAAGTGGGACTGGACTGGACTGGACTAACTATTAGTCTAGTCCTGTGTTTGTTGCTGCACGGGACTAATGTTAATGAGACTAGCTGGGATTAGCCTAGACTAAGAACATCACTAGAGGTTCTTAGCGAGAGTCCCCAGAAACCATGGGACTAGCTAAGACCCCTCTTTGCTCTCTGTTTCACGAGACGACAACCACATTGTTCCCTGCTCTCCCTCTTACACCACCGACGGTCACCACTCTCTCCCCCCTCGCCCTGAACCTATAATCACGAGACCTCAGATTCACCCATCCCCGAAGCTAATCCAGTCCGAGATAATGGAGTATACTATTAATAAATATATATATATATATATATATATATATATATTTATTAATATAAATTAAATAATATAATATTAATATATATATATAAATTAAATAATATAATATTAATATTATATATATAATATTAATAAATAAATATATTTATTAATATAAATTAAATAATATAATATATATATATAGATTAACTGATATAATATTAAGATTTGTTAATTATTCTATTATTTAGTCCGACACTGCACCAAACGCTTCACTAAGTATCTTCTTATGTACTTGTATTTGTTGAAGTTGCATGTATTGGACACTATTCTTTTTCTTCTTTTGGGTGATAGAGTTTAAACCAAGCTACATTTGCAAATTAAACTCAACTATTTATAAATAGTATGTCCCAACTATAGTATGTCCCAATTCTATTAGCAGGTAATAGAAACAAAACAATTGTCCTTTTTTTTAAGATTCATAATATACATGGCAAAAATATGCTCCAATTAACCCATATCATGAGATTTGTAGCATTACTCTATTACACAATGGCAAAAATTTGTAGTCCTAGTCTAAGCAAACACAAATCTGGTGAACAGTACTGTTTTTATTATCCTGCTTCTTAGTCCGACACTGCACCAAACGCTTCACTAAGTTAGTCCAGCTTAGTCTAGTCTAAGCCAGTCCAGCTTAGTCCCTGCAGCTAGTCCAGTCCGAGACAGTCCGGCGCAACAAACGCACCCTAAAAGTTTACATATCCAAGTAATTTCTGCAGCAGTATTGGCAAGTGATCGATACTCGACTTCAGTGGATGAACGAGCAACAGTAGGTTGCTTTTTAGCACTCCAGCTAATAAGAGAGGAGCCAAGGAAAATGCAGAAACCTCCAGTGGACTTTCTGTCAAGAGGACAACCTGCCCCCAATCAGCATCCGAGAATGCTGTGAGGGAAGGAGGAGAGGAACTTTTGGGAAACCACAATTCCAGATCAATAGACCCCTTAAGATACCGGAATATGCGTTTGACAGCTTGAAAATGGGAGTGACGTGGACTATGCATATACTGGTAGACTAAATTCACAGCAAATGAAAGATCAGGTCGGGTCCATGTTAAGTATTGAAGGGCTCCCACAAGAGATCTGTAGTCTGCAGCATTGTCCAGTAAAGGGGATGTGTGATCAAGCTTGGATGTACTCAGAGGAGTGGCACAGGGTTTTGCCCTGTCCATTTTTGCTTTCTGCAACAAATCAAGTATGTATTTGGTTTGTGAGATGTAAATGCCCTTAGAAGATTTTTTGACCTCAATGCCAAGGAAATAGTGGAGAGCACCGAGATCCTTGATGGGAAACATAGAACTGAGCTGAGTTATAACTTGTTGACAAGCTGAAGCAAATAGACCAGTGACAATAATGTCATCAACATAAACTAAGATGAACACCATTGGATCTGTCTTGACAAACAAAGAGTGATCAGTTTGAGAGCCAACAAATCCCAAAGAGGTAAGTGCTCCATGAAGTTTTTCATACCAAGCTCGGGGAGCTTGTTTGAGGCCATAGAGAGACTTGTGGAGATGACAGATGTGAGTGGGATGAATAGGGTCTTCAAAACTAGGTTTTTGTTGCATAAAACTTGTTCAGAGAGATGACCATGCAGGAAAGCGTTGCTCACATCAAGCTGATTAAGAAACCAGTCATATTGTGCTGCCAAAGTGAGGAGAAGACAAATAGTGACCGGTTTAGCAACTTGACTAAACGTCTCTGTGTAGTCTAGGCCTTCTTGCTGGTGAAAACCTTTTGCAACTAGCCGGGCCTTATATCTATCAATTGTACCATCGGGTTTCCTTTTGATTCAGAAAACCCACTTGCATCCTACCACATTGGTGGAGGGAGATGGAGGAACCAAGGACCAGGTTCCAGTTTGCCTTAGTGCAAGAAACTCATATTTCATAGCTTTAACCCAGTGAGGATATTTAGAGGCCTGAAGGTATGTAGTAGGAACAAAGTCTTGAGACAGGTGCGAGGGAAGATGATGTTTGGTTGCAGTTAAGGCCTTAGGTTTATAGATGCCAGATTTAGATCGGGTTTGCATAGGATGTATATTGGTGGGAATATGTGAATGTGGTTGTGAAGGTGATGAAGAGGCACTGATAGGAGATGATGAGGTTGGAGAGACAATGAGAGATTGAGAAACGGGAGAATACTCTTGGGTTGAGGTACTGGGGTTAACTCTGGTTGTTGAAAAGGTTAATTAGGATGGAATATAATGATTTGGAGTAGCAGTGGATGAGGGAAAAAATGGTTTAGAGACTTGCTGGTGAAAGGGAAAGGTTGACTCATCGAATATGACATGTCTGGACACATAGATTCTCTGAGAGATGAGATCAAGGCATTTATAGCCTTTGTGGTTAAGACTGTAACCCAGAAAGATGCATTATTTACTTTTAGGATCCAATTTTGATGTAGAATAGGGCTGCAACCAAGGGAAGCAACTGCAGCCAAATATCTTCAGTGTGTGATAAGAAGGGGTTCTGTTGAAGAGTAATTCCCATGGAGATGTCTTAGATGCAGTAGGCATTCCATTGATCAAATAAACTGTAGTAGCAAAGGCATGATCCCAATAGATATGAGGAACTTGAGAAAATGTCAATAATGTCTGGGCAATCTCCGGTGTTTACGCTCAGAGCAACCATTTTGCTCCGGAGTATAAGGACAGCTTAGTTGATGCTGAATACCATGCTGAACTAGAAAATTAGAAAATTGAGAACTCAAATATTCACCACCAGAATCAGATCACAGAGTGATAATATTGGTGCTCAACAGATTCTCAACATGAGCTTTGAACTTCACAAAAATGTCGAAAACATCAGATTTGTATTGCATAGGAAAGAACCAACAATATTTGGTAAAATCATCCACAAAGATGACATAATATTTGTGATGATGTACAGAAGATACAGATGCTGGCCCCCAAACATCTGTGTGAAGAAGTTCTAAGGGTTTACTTGTCCGACTAGGCACAGTAACAAATGGGAGCTTAGAACTCTTACTTAATGCACAACCATTACAGAAAGTAGCATGAGTATTACTAGAAAACAGAAATACAAGACTCAGAGGTCAACTTATTAAGTATCTTAGTAGATGGGTGGCCTAATCGTTGATGCCAAACATCCTTGAAAGCTTTGACAGAAGCAGCAAATGCATGATGAGAATCAATCACCATATCAGAGTTGCAAGGTCGAAAGGGATAGAAACCATTTCGCACAGGTCCTTTAAAAAGCATCTTCCCCGAAGAAATATCCTTCACAGTGAAGTGAAAAGGATAAAGATGCATAGAACACCAATTATCAATGAGAAATTGATTTGCAGAAAGCAAATTGTGTTTCAGTGCAGGAACGTGTAACACATTACGAAGCTAAAATTTGTAATTAGAAGTAGGTAATGTAGATGATCCAGAGTGAAGAATTGGCAAACCTTTGCCATCGCTAATATAAACTTGCTCAGGGCCTGTGTAAGGTTCTGGATTCTGGAGATTGGTAGACGAATTTGTCATGTGAGTGCTGGCACCAGAGTCTACAAGCCAAGTTAGAGAATGAGAAGTGGTGCTGGCAACCATAGCAGATGGAGAAGAATGACCAGAACAATTTGGATTCATTCGCTGAGGACATGCAAATGCTTCATGACCAAATTGTAGACAGATTTGACAAGGATTCTTCTTGCTAGAGAAGGAGAAATTTGAACGACCACCACGATGATATTGTTGATAGCCTTGGCGATTGGAATTCTGTCCTTGGCGAAAATTATTAGGTCGAAAATTACCACGACCTTGAAAATTGCGAGGATTAGAAACTGAACCTCGAGCTTGGAAGCTGTTGCGATCTGGACCACGACCGTGAGGATTATAGTCTAGAGCCGCCATAAGAGCTTGAGGAGGAGGCGTAGGAAGAAGACCAGCAGAGGAATTTAAGGCCTGAAATGGCGAAGACGAAGATGTTTTCTTCCGATTCGTCAGTTGAATTTCCTTAGTGAGGAGAAGACCATGGAGTTCATCAATTGTTGTGGAACCAAGGCGAAACTGAATTGCATCAACGAATGAGTCATATTCAGGTGGAAGACCATGAAGAATGACATAAATTAGCTCAGAATCTTTGATCAGAGCTTCGGCACTGGCAAGAGCTTCGGCACTGGCAAGAGCATCAGCAATTTCTGCAATTTGTTGGAGAAATCGTGCAGCAGAAGAATCTCCCTTAGTCAGACTTCGAAAACGAGATCTGAGTTCATGAATATGCGTTTAAGAAGCAGTCGCAAGCCTTGATTCCAATTTGGCCCACAGTTCTCTGGAAGAGGTGACACCCACAGTGTAAGGAATCAGGGAATCAGAAAGCGTAGAGTTGATCCAAATAAGAATGTTCTGATCATTCTCAAACCAGGTAACATATGCTGGATTCACAGTACGAGATATAGTTGCATCAGTGAGAAATTGAGGCGGCGGAGGAATCGAGCCGTCAACAATGCCTGTAAGGTTGTACCGACGGAAGATCGGAGCAAATAAGGCACTCCAAGTCAAGTAATTTGTCGTAGTCAGTTTGATCGGCACCAAAGATCCAATATTCTGAATCGTGATCGAAGCAGCGTGAGAGGCGCTGAAGGAATTAGGGCTAGACTCGACGATCGGAGGAGGATGAATACGCGAACCAGAATCAGAAGAGGGAGAAGCCGAGGTCGCCATGAAGATTACAGAAGAATTAGGGTTTCAGATGCAAGAAGCTTCAAGAAAATGGAAGCTTAGCAAGAAAGGAGCGCAGAAGCGTAGTCTGGAAGGAAAAGGGGATCGAGTCGCTAGACAGAGGCGAGTGATACCATGTTTGGAAAATAATAACTTTTCATTCAATGAATAAAATTACAAGATAGTTGTATATATATACAACTCATTTACACATTACTGTTAACTATTCTCTAACTAACCAACCACACATCTTAACTAATTAACAAATATCAAAGTATATCTCAAAGTATTAGCCAACTTTATTTACACAAGTATCCTTAATACGTTTAACCACTTGGGATATATCCCTAGGTTATTTATAAAGAAAAAGCTACTGATATGAATAAATACTGCAAACTTGTGGAGCACCCACAATCAAATGCAAGGAATGGAAGCCACCCACATGAGCAAGCCTGCTGCAAATTGCGGAACCGTTTTAACCTTCAAGTTAAATTTTTTTAGATTGCCTTTTATAGGCCAGATTAATTTAATACTTAGGGTTGAATTAGATTGGATAACTCAAGTAAGAAATCGAGATCAACTTTCAAATTATACCCAGGCTGAAAGAATTTTATGTATTAGTTTTAAAGCATTGATATTCTACCATTTTGTTCTTTCATCATACCAAACGTGACCACATAATGGTGGAAAGTAAAGCAAATTAACAGTGTTTGAGCATAAAAAGCTTGTAATTTATTTACTCAGAACAACCACTCCAAAAATCATTCGCTTTATTCCGACAGATATATGCTAATATAAGGTGTCTTGTACACATATAATGAAGAAGTAGTTTATACTCAATTAGCTTATGGAAGACGGCCTAGGAAAATGACCGGCCAAAAAGAAGAGAAAAAGAAAAAAAACTCGCAGAGCAGGTCGATGCGTACAATATTATCTATGAAAGGACTTGTCGTCAAATTTGGGGTTTTCTACCTCTGTCGTCTTTAACACCATCAAGATTGATACAACATTATAAAATGTGGTATCAATCTGGTCAGGCTCAAGCACAGGATGGTGGAATTTTCGGAACTCCCTGTCGTTGTAGCTCCACCATAACAGTATCGGTAGTGGGAGGTCTTAGGCCAAGAGGAAGAGGGAGCCACGGTTTCGATAAAACATCTCCAATAGCTGCATCTATGCTTTCTTTTGACTGTCACATATAATCAAAAGATATTAAATCTTCAATTAGTTCTAAACTAAAGTTACTACTATTGCGACATCAACGATTTTGAATTTACATATGCAAATAATAAATAAGAGTCTCGTTTTCTTAATCACCAGGTGACCAAGAATTCATGGTCACCAATGAGTACGCATACGAGAACAATTTCTCCAGGAAATAATTCTATGAATTGAGTGACTGACTGACTTACTGGATGAAAATCGAGAAGAGGGTGAGGGCCAGATTGTGGTGGAGTGGGGACAGCAATGCCTGCAGGTTCAACTTTGTACATGGCATGTGGTGGAATGCCTGGGACAGGTGGGGTGGGAAATCTCTGCTGCATCAAACAAATTCAAACAAAAGTAATTCAGCCATGTACAAAATACAATCACATGCATTCACAAAAGATGCCATCCAGCGTATCACCTAATTAATATATGGTACGTACTTTATGTTCCAAAAAGGTTATTCATTGTATTGTATTTGTACCAACAAAAACTACAAACTCCAAAAGTGTAAGGAATGATTAGTTACCGTCGGAGCAGCCAGCTGCTGCCTTGGAAAACATGGTGTTCCTGGAGTTAGGGCGTCCGGAGCCTAGACCATCAAGTCATAAATACATTTTAGTAGTACTTATTTTTTAGAACCCGTTAAAGTATTTTTCATTTTTATTTGTACAAAACGATATGATATATAGATATTTATCTAAACTATGAAAAAGATTCAAACTTGAGTGTAGAAGATGGAGCACACTACTCTAACCGAGAAAGTCAGCTTGTTTAACAACTATTTTTAGTTCTTGAAAACTAAAACAACTTTTGTAATAAGGTTTCAAAATTTGCGATTTAATTTTGAACTTTCAGTTTTTCAAAAACTGAATAAAGTTACCAATTAATTTTTTTTATTTTTAACAAATATATACAAAAGGGAAAAAACTGAAAAAATGACCTAGAGATGGAGAATTATACTAAGGAGCACTCTACGAGATAGAGAATTATACTAAGAAGCACTTTACTTAATTAGACACAGAGATAGAGAACTAAACCAATTTGTTTAGAGAGAGATGAATAAATAGAGAACTTACAAGCTGGTGGTGAGAGTGAGGGTGGTGCCAGTAAGAAGCGTCTGGAGGAGGTGACGGACCAGGAGGCCATGCATGTGCAGGAGCTGATGGTGGAGGTGGTAGTACTGGAGATGGGAAATGGTGGGGAAGATGATGCTTTGGTGGCCACATGTGCATCATGGACTGGTCCATGGTGGGGTGACCCCACACATGTAAGGGTCTGATCAACTGGTGGTGGTGCTGAGCGTGGTGCATGGGAGGAGGTGTAGTACTAGTTATCGAAGGGAAACCCATGGTGGGTGCATTAAGCCAATTAGGGTTATACATCATCATGACGTCACTTCTACTCTTGGCTCCTGCTCCTCCTCCGGCAGCAGCTGCTGCCCCATACATTTGCCGTCTCTGGGTCCAGCTAGCTGCCTCTGCCTCACGGGCTAGCAAATGCTTCCTATGCGATCGATATTTCTGCACATTAAATGATAATTTATAAAATTAAATGTATTGGAAATGTAACTAAAACGAATTCCAAAATCGTGAAAGAAACAAACATCTTTGTAATTCCCAAATAGATTTGTTTCTCTTTAGAGAAAAACCCTATTTTATACCGCTCGTTGGAATATCAATCTTGAAGGAAATTATCCTTTTCTCTAAACTAAATAAGAGACCAAAAATACAACCAAAAAAATTAAAATGCAGGCTGACAAATGAATAAGCTATATACAGCTATATACAGCTAGTTTCATGTTCTTCATTTATTTTTTACAAACAATAGCATCAGTTGATAAATTGTTGGTTGTTAGGGGGAGAGGGATTAGTGGGAATCAAACCCGCATCATGGTACATAAACATGATTACTTTTCACTACTGCGATAAAGTACCATCTACAATATAAATGCTATGTGTAAAGGCTAATTAACGAGATTAGCTAGAGATGGAATATAGTAGTATAGAATTATAGGTGCGGGAAATATAATTGAAGGGAAAGTATTGTACTTGAAGGTGGCTAGCAATATTGTGACGAGTGAGACAATCTATTCCCATAAGCTCTAGAATCCTAGAAGGGACTGCCTTATCCACCCCTAGTTGCTCTACTGCTTGCACGAACCTCCTGTGCAGTTCTGGTGTCCAATCCACCTACACACAATTCAATAACCAAAACCCTTTTCAATTTCAAATCCCACAATGCATATGTAATAGCAAAAACCTTTTTAAAAGTTACCAAATAGTTGAAAAGAAACAAAAGAAAAAACAACTCTCTCTCTCTCTCTCTCTCTCTCCACCCCTCAATTATTGTCATTCTTTTAACTTTTTTTAGGGCATCGCCATTCACAAACTTGAAAATAAATGAACACATTACAATCCGCTCCTGCGTGATTCTCGTGAATTCTTTGCAGTTGATGAAGTTAGTGAAAATCACATGACCGTGAGAGAGAGAGAGAGAGAGAGCTGTTATCTATACATATTACATAGTACGAGCTTCTCATATATATTTCATCCAACTAAAGTAACACTAGTACTGCAAAACCTAGAATTTAATTGATAATTATAAAAGCTAAGCTATATATTAAGTATGTACCTTAACTTTTCGCTTCCCATGAGACTTTTTGGATTGGGCTGTGGGTGAAGAATTTGTTGCTAATTTATGATCAGCTGATTTTCTTCTGGTGGATCCGGAGGAGGGACGATGAGCTGCCCTAATTTGATTAATATCATCTCTTTTACTCACTATTTCTTGATCTCCTCGATGATCCGGAGTAGTAGTAGTAGTACTGGAACTGGAGTAATTCTGATTCAAACCTGAATTATTATTAGCACTCGTTATCCTAACTGCGGCTGCAGCAACCTCACCATGTCCATGCAAATCCTCCTCCTCCTCCTGGTCTTCCACTTTGGACGACATCGTCGTAGTCTTTGTAGTAATATAGTAATCATCAGCAACCTCCTCTTCCTCTTTGGATGGTGGTGGTGGTGCTTTTGTGTTGATATGGTCGGCGGGTGCTGGAATTGAAAAGTCAAGTATTTCCGAGTCCATCTCCAAATCCGGCAAGACGTCTCCGTCATGGATGCCAATGAAGAGGTCATCGAAGTCGATGCTATCCAGCAGATTCCCCATTCCCATTCCTCCCGAAAACTCTGGGAAATCAAGCACCGTGTTATTTCCGCCATTAAAAGCAAAACTACTCTCCACGTCACCATCATCACCTAACTGTTTTTCATCTTTGAGCTGATGATGATGATGACCCTCCCTCAAAGGTGATAAAAGAAGCATCAAGCAATTATTTCTGATTAATTTCCAGATGCAAAAAAATATATATATCAAAATTTACAGCACCAGTAGCTAATAAATTAGCTAGTATGCTGAAAAATAATTTCAAGCGTACGGCTCGCCCTCTAGGGTTAGCAGCTAGCCAGTAAGTACTGCTCCATCGGAGTAGCTATGCTCTTTTCCCGTCCAGTAGGTACAGTAGAAAGAATGGAGGATAGGAGAGGAGGCAGACAAGTTGTATAATGAGGTTGGATCCTTCAAGGGGTTTTGTTGCTTTTTGCTGTTGATAGTGGGAGTCTATACAGGTCGGATGGATATCGACCACAATTTGTGTTGAGATCTCTCTCTCTCTCTCAAATTTGTATTTGTTTTATATGGGACTGCTACGTATAATTTTTCCTTTGTTATTTTGTAATGTTTTGTGTTTGTGGATGGCCTTTTTTTGAAGTTTTTGAAAATCTATCAGAGTGTCTCGTGAGCTTTATTTAATAAGCTTTTTCAATCTAAAAGCAGGTGAGAGAAACTCCAAATTGCTGTCAGTGTAGGGCTGAATTTGGAATTGGAATTGAAATTGGATTGATATACTGTCAGCTCATGTTCATCCATTTGTACAGTGAAAAAATTTGATGCATTAGTCATATGGACACATCCAATTGACCTTTTGTACTTGTATGGCAGATAATTAGTAGGGAAAATGAGATTCAGACTGCTTTTTGACAAGTATGCATTTAGTTTTGTTGATTATTTTCGTTCAACTATCCAACTAATTAAAAGAGGTAATTGAAGCAATAGTTCTTAAATTTTTAGCTTTATTGGAGGTTTAGTCGATAAACTAAAAATTCGTTAGTTGATTTGTGAGTTAAAGATTCTGATTTAATTACGAGCTAAATTAAAAAGGAGACAAACTAACTTTAATTTGATCAAATTATATCAATTAGGGTTTAACTTCCTAAACTAAAGATTCAAATTAACTAAGTTAAGATAAATAATTAGTACTTATTAAATCAAATATGAAAATCAATGACACACCCCGACTGAGATCGAGGCATGCTAGCCGTCACGTGAGGGTGACGTAGCCATGTGCACAGTGCGGAAGCAATAATATAGAAAGGTTTACGAATGAATAAAAAAACCAAACTTCAAGGAGTGCTAGAACGAAATTAAGTGTGAATACACAATCAGAGCATAAATAGTCTAGGTGCAGTCAAGCATAAGAAGTACTTAATTAAATAAAGCATAAGAAGTACTTAATTAAATAACACCCAAAGGTGATCCTACATATGTGATGGACTGTCAGAACCTCCGTTGTATCCTCGTGAGCCACTAACGAAGCTACCTAAAACCTGGAGGGGCGCAAAACAAAAGCGTGAGTGGGCAAAAACAAAGCTTTTCGAAAATCTTTTCATAACAACAGTTATAACCCCTCGCCGTAAAACCTGTATACTTTCCCAGAAAATAGTATATACATATACCAAATCTCAACTGAAATCATCATCGTCAAAATATGTAAACAAATCATGAATATGCCATGCCATATAAACCAAATCATCAAGTAAGTAATCCAAATGCAACAATAACTGCAATATCTCATCAGCTGAACTCTAGCTCATACATCATGCCTGCACACGAGTCGAACCCACTTATAGTGGGCTATACGACAAGACTAGATGTAAAACAATACGCTATAGTGCTACAATCAAGTGAAGACTGTGCGAATGATCGCGGGTCACCTACGAGTCGAACCCACTGAAAGTGGTCTATACGACAGGACTGTGCACCTAACTTGGATCCAAGATGAGCGTGTGGTGCGGGAGGTGAACATCACGTGAAAGACTATGCCCCTAACCCTGGGCGGGAGCACTAACACCGGGGTGCAGGTTAATGAGCTCTCGATGCATCTCATCATAATCCTCATAACACAACTCCTTATCAACGACACATAAACTTACCTGGAACTTACCTGAGCGCCCGCAGCGTCGACAACAATGCATATACAATTCATAATGCATATTCAATAGTATAAATATATTGGCATGGCAATTCATTGATAAAGTCATTTAAAATGCATTTCTGGGAAAAATACTTAGCATATAGGTATATATGGAAAACCAAAAGCCCACTCACTGGTAAGTAGACGGGTCGTAACCTCCGTGCCTAGCTTGGCTACACTCGTTCTCCGGATAGGTCTCACCTATGTGAGAAACAACTATAATAACGTTATTTTAAAGCACATAAACGAAACTAGGAAATAACTTCTCATACATTACTCAATTGGGGTATTTGAATATACCAAAATGATCTACAGAACCTCAAGAACATCCCCATATTTTTAGAATTTATTTTTGACCCCTCACGCGCCGCCACGCGCCGGCCAAGGCACGGCTTGACGCGCCACCCACGCGTGGCATGTGCCTAGCAATGGGGACAGAAACCCTAATGGCGTTAGGGAATATTCCGTTAAAAACTGAGAATATGCCGTTAAAGTTACCTGACGCCGTTAGGTTTCATTAAGAATATTCCGTCCACTTGACAAAATATTCCACTTTCTTCTCCAGCAGTCCTCCGGTGCCGTCGTCGTCGTCAGAAACTGGGAAAAAAATTCAAAACTTCATAACTCGTCCATTTCTCAACCAAACGTCATGAAATTTAAACCAAACGAAAGCTTAGAACGAGTAGAACCAAACCTTACCAGTTTTAGGACCTAAAACTCACGGGATCTCGCCAGAGAACCCTCGATAATCCGGCCAAAAATTGAAACTTGCAGAACTCGACTTCCCGACGTCCAAATTCTTCCAACGAAGCACTCCGAGCTTCGTGAGGACTTCCTAAAGCTCCCTGTGAGCGTGAAATTTGAAGAAAATCCTCTGTTTAAAAGTTGGTGAATAGTGCCAACTTCGGAGGTTCGGTTTTCACTGAGTTTTCGAGGGTTTCCTTACTTGAAAATGCTACCACTCGACTCGTATGAACCTTAGGAACTCAATAGAGGTCTTAAAACCCTTGATCCGTGAAGTTTTGGTTTGGTTTGGGTGTGGTCCGTACAGTTGCAGAGAGAGAGAGTAAGAAGAGAGAGCGAGTCCGAGATGGGAGAGAGAGAGATGAGAGTTTTCAGTTGGTGTGTGTGTGTGGTCCTCACACTGCCAGCCAAACACACCCAAACAACCACCAAAAATCTAAGTTCTAATTGGTTTAGAACTAAGTTACAACAACCCTAACTAACTTAGAACCCTAAGTTTAAATCACACTATAATGGTTCCCACTAAATTGGAGAAGAGGTGATTGATCCAATAATAAAGCTTTGGGCCTTTGTACTTAGCCCAAAAACATAAACGTAACCCAACGTCCAAGGGCAAAAGCGTACTTTTACATTTTCGAGATAATAAAAGTACATAAATCAGGACGGGCTATCACAATCAATCCCACAAATTACAATATTCATATTGGAGATTCTAAACTAAGACTCAATCGCTCGCTTATAAATACTAGGCTCATTTTCAATAAAGAAGACTGGAGACAAACGAAGCAAGTCCAAAATCTTGGAGAAAACCAGAAAACTCTCTTGCCAAAACAAACATCAAACACTCCAACACTAGTGTTCTTCATCAAGCTCGTGGAGAATCAATAGGCAGAAACACACGTGTCGGTTCATCCACCACCAAAGCCGAAAACGACCCACCACTTGAAACTCCTCTTGGTCCTATTTCGTTCAAGATCCAGCCTCGACAGTCCTTAAAGAAACTTCAAGCCCGAAGATCAAGTGTTCATCACCCTTGAGTCGAATTCTACCTTGGAGATCGGATCAGAGGAATATTCTTCTAAGAGAATAAATCACAAAGATTGTAACCATAAACATTAATTTAATACATATATTATTATGTACACATGTTCTTGTTTCATTTGTTGCAGAAAATTTCGTGTTCACAAATGTCATACGGTTCTTGTCTATATCAATACTCATATTGACATTGTTTGGTTAACAGTTTATTCATGTCTGTTATCCATTATGATTCTCATGTCTATATGATTACTTTAAGTGTGATTTGGAGCGTACTTCCTGAATCGAATCCATGTGTTATGGTCATAGACTCTTAATCATATCCTAGAGCATTCTCCTTCAAACGGTTTGAAGATTAATTAGAGATCCCTTGGTGTACCCTCACATGCCTTCGTGATTGGTTAACTTAATCCCAATGATGCAGTAGACACCCTCACACATCATAGTGCATTTAACATAGTCAAAGATTAGAGACCTAACCAGAAGAACATTGTGGTGTCTTAGGTTAAAGGACTACTTTGCATTATTCAAACTAGTGAGTTCTCAAATGACATGGGTATGAGAACTCCTGATTGATCGTGTTCAATAGACTTAATTTCTATTGAGCACTTACATACTTGCCTTGGTGTCTTTTACACCAATGACTCGAGAACAGTCAATCTCTGAAAAGAAGACATAGTATATACTGATTATCCGGATTGTCAATGCCCAATTTGCAATTCAATGATCCTAAACGTTTAGGATATGTGTATGAAAGATAAATGTCTCATGAATCTAATTTATTTATATTACATTATCTTAATTACATATTTTTGGACTTATCGTTAATTAAGCCTATAAAATTTAATAGAATGGTTTTAAACAATAATCTTTGTCCTTGGATTAATATGGAATAGTATAACATGTGAAATATTTGTAAGTATCATATAATGATTGGCTTTTGCGCACATTTCTAACATCCATGTTACATAAATTTTGATCAGGATAGGGATAATAGAAGAATCGAATTGTATTGTAAATATAATCAAGGTTCGAAAGAGTATCATGATTATATCACGAATACTTCTATCTAATTCAGGTAGCCATGACATGGGCTAGATGTCACTCATGACATGTGGAATTAAATTAATTAATAATTTCACTGTGTTGTCTTTAGTTAGAACCTAAGATGTCGCACACCTATGATAGTAATAACGACGTTACATGAATGATGTAATTAATCGTTAATTATATTTGGTTAATAATTTGGGCATTTTAGACATGATTTTAATTAAATAGGTTTTGGGCTTTATTTAATTAAAAAAGGGGTCCAAGTCACAAGCTCAAAGTGAGCAAAGGAATGGGCTTGACACAAAGCACAAGGCGTAAGAGTCAAACCCTATAGGGAGGTACGACGAGAGGATGTAGCAATGTGTCTATTTATAGACCTTGTGTTTTCTCTAATATGCTAATGGCGTGTTTACCAATCGGGAGTGGAATGGAGAGAAACGGAATTGAATTCCTCCTGAAGCATTCTGCCGTTTACTAGCAAATGGGGAATTATATTTTATGTGGGGTCCACCCAAAATGGGGAATTCAATTCCAGATATACTCGGAATCCGATTACCAAGAAATAGATGGTAATTGAATTCCGGGAGAAAGGGACAATCAGCAATCAAATTTTTCTTCCCAAACTGCCCTTGTAGTTCTTTTGATATCCCAAAACACCCCTTGCATCTTCATTCCCATCGTTGCACCTCACTGTTGTGGCAGCATTGGATTTACTGGAACTACTTATGGTAGCATTGGATTTACTGGAACTGGAAATTTGTGGGCGGTACTAACTTGGGTTCGCTCATTTATTGAACCAACTTCCTTACATACCCGATCAAGAACTGTAAGCAAGTCTCTGACCACCATGAAGATTTTAAACGGGTGAGCTTCTTCCCTAGCAAAGTTCCCGTGGAAGTACTCTGTAATCTCCTTCACCAGGGACAATGTAACACTTTCTTGAGCTTGAAGTCTTATAATCTCCATTTGGAATGGGATGAAGAAGCTGAACAGCTTGCCCATGAGGCATTGCCCATTCGTGAAAAAGCGTTTGGAAAATACTGATTTCCCGTTGGTATGTTGTCGTTTTCTTTAACCGCAAAGGTGGGGCTGATCTGTAGCAGAGACAAAGGGGTAAAAAAAATAAAGGTTGGGATATGGAGGGAGGGAGGGAGCATGAAAGGTTCTTTGCAAAGGTGGGGTGGATCTGCAGCAGAGAAAAAGGGGGAAATTTTAGAATGGGGTGCGCGGGCAGTAGGTAGGCAGCTGAGAAAGATGGGCTAAATTTTAGAAAAGGGGTGGGTTGGCAGAAAGATGGGGAAAAGAGGGAGAGAGAGAGAGAGAGAAAGGGTCACACAAAAAAAAGGAAAAATGAAGAATAAAGAAGTTTTACTAAAAAATAAAAAAGAAATTTGTTCTCTCTACTAAAAAAGATGAAAGATTAAAAGTTTTATTAAAAATAATCAGCATATAAAATAGATTAGTTCAACTAGGGGTATTTTAGTAATCATATTAGTTTTCATTCCGATTCATAAGAATTAGTAAACGGTTTATATAGATCAATGTCTTTCTTATTTCGATTCCAGACAGTTTTAGTAAACAACTCTAACAGGAATCTGATTCTGGTTCCACCTCATTCCAATTCCTCCTCAATCCAATTCCTCCTCAATTATATTCCTCTAAATTTGATTACGGATTAGTAAACGCGCTCTAAGTGAAATCAGTTTTGTCTCTCGGAGAAAAGGGAGAAAAATCCAAAAGTCGAAAACCACCTTGTGTCGCCTAAACTAATTGTTCCAACTAAATGATCTTGTTAGGACAATCGAATTCCTCACACTATCATATGTCGTTGGTGTATTAGTGTGAATACTCCTAGAGGCACACTTGGGAAGTTTTCTCATGAATCATCATGAAAAAGAAGAACGCAAGTACAAAAATGATCCTACAAAACGGTACACACTTGATTCATGTAAGTAAATCTCTTCGCCCCTATTCTTTGTCGCATTAGTAATTACAACCAACAGAATATATAATCAAGATAACTGGTTGTATGTTATTCACTGCGTAGTTAAGTATTCAAATTAAGTTTATTCCATAATATAGCCCAACAAGCCTGATTACTCTAGCCAGAGTAGCTTACTGCGATCCAAACTAGGAAGCCCATCATAGTAGCTAGCTTACTCCGTTCCAACTAGGAAGCTCATTATATTTGACCCTACTATCACCGAGATCTTTTATGATAGAACTTCACATTTAATAATAGGTGGTTAAGTTGGGAAGAATATCGGTGAAGTTGGTGGTGGGCTATACTAGGACTAAGAAATTTATCATGATATTAGAGTAGGTTATTCTTTTGACATATCATTGGCTAGATTTTTTTAAGCTCGATTTTCTTCCTTAAATTGTGCTTTCGAAAGGTTCCGCTAGCTCAAACTTAAGGGTATTGACTGAATGACTAGGCCAATCTTTACTGAGCTTGAATTTTCTTCCTTAAGTTTTGCTTTCCGAAAGTTCCACTAACTCCAACTTAAAGGTATAAACTGAATACTAGGTCTTTGAAAGAATTGATTTTGGCTCCAGCCTCCAGTGAGGCTTTCGAAAAGAAGAGCATTGACTCTAGTGAATGAATATTGATCGGGCACTTGAAAAGATTGACTTTAGCTTCAAAATAATGAAATGACCAATTCTGCGTGACCATGTGTGGGCAGTGGCGAAGCCAGGATTTGGCGAGAGGAGGGGCGAAATGCAAAAGAGTGCAAGGTTCAATCGAAGCGGTTGCTTTCACATTTCACATTGGAAAGTGCAAAGTTTTGAGTCAATATTCATAGCAAAAAATAGCCTCTCCACCAAAGCGGTTGTAAGCAGTTATATAAGCCAATAAGCTTAAACTGGCTAGGATTAGATTTGAAAAAATGTTAGGCGCTAGTCAGGCAACGGAGTGGGGTCAATCAACTACGCGCCTAGGCGAGATTTAGGCAGGAGCCTAGATGGATTTAAATTATCGTAAAATAAGCATTAAACAATATCTACATTATTTTTAAAAAGTAATACAATATTTATAGATAACGTGAGAGTTTAAGATAAATAGTGGGGGTGTTTAAAGAGAAAACAAAAATACATACAAGAATAAAAAATAAAAAAAAAGGAGAGAAACGGGTAAAGTGGGGTCAGAAGAGAAAAAAAAAAGGGAAATGGGTAAACAAACAAGTGGGGCAGAAAGGTAAAGATCAGAAGAGAAGTGGTGAATCTGGGTCAGTACAGTGTTTTAAGAGAGAAAAAAAAATAAACAAATGGTCAGCATAATGAAATCGATTTTTTTTTTTGCCAAACGACGCTGTTTTGTACAGCAAATATCAAACTCATAATCCTTCATCTTCTTCCCAAGTTCGTCGCTCTGCAACCAGTAGCGGATTCAGGATTTTAACATCTGGTGGTCCCAATATAAAGCGCCAGAAAAATTAAACGAAAGCAACATTGAATAATTAAACAATGAATTACAGTTTTTCATTCATAATCTTTGTACAAACAACATTACAAGCTACAAGGACTAAATTTCTCCAAGACGAGATTATACTTTGAAACGTGTCATGATAATTTCATTGTTAATACAAGAAAATACATATTTCTCAATGTGAACAACAAAATTATCATTTAACCATTGAATCCCCATTTTATTACAAAATAAACTCTTAATGATATTTATGGCAGAAAATACTTTCCACCATATCAATGTATAAAAATAAAATACAATATTAATTGGTAAAGCTAAAACATTATAAAAGAACCAACAAAACAAGGTGCAAATAATATAAAAAAAAAATTATAATAAATTATCAAAAACGAAAATCTACTATGAATGTAACATTTTATTTATTCAAAATAAAGATAACACTTACTTAAATTTTGGAATTGAGTATTAGGAAAAAGAAACAAAATTAAATTGAATAGTTAATTAGGAAGTGGACCGTATTAAGCACAACACGTGGCTTTTTTATTTTTTTAATAACAAATGTTGAGGCATTCAGCCTCCCACGTAGCTTAGGAGAGTGCTTTCAAACCTATACCAAAAGCGCACCGTTTTGCTTAAATGGTTAGTCTCCTTCTTCTTCTTCTCTTTCTGGTCTGCAGACAGCCATAACACAGCAGCCGCCGCTGCTCTTTTCCTCCATCACATACCCAGACTTGGGTGGTCCAAGGAGGTCTCACAGCCATTGATCTGAATTTTTGGTGCCCAGGTCCCTTAAACAAGCCCAGTCCTGTTGCTCGCAGCAGCAGAAACCAGATCACTGGAGCGGGAATACTCATTTCCGACGAGAGCGGAGGGGCTGAACCAACGCTCCTAGGCGTGTTTTCTGGCAAGGGGAGGGGCGACCGCCACTCCTCGCCCTCACGTAGCTTCGCCACTGTGTGTGGGACACTCGTTAGGGGTGGAGAATATAGTCTCATATATAACAAAATAATATATATCTTATACATGGAGATTCCACCTCTAATATCATTGAGACATTTTATGATAAACCATGCATCTAGTAATAGGCGGCTAAATTGAAAACAATACGAGTGATGTTGGTGGTGGACCATGCTAGGCCTGAAAAGCTTTCTCCAAAAAAATATTCCTTAGCCGAATAATCATGTGATCCAATATCTTAGTAGATAGGTAGGGTTTGTACTCATTCATTCCAAACTCCTTTCCTGAATTATTTATAATGTTTCAAACTCGAATGCAAATGTATGAATCATATATACTCTCTGTCCGACGCAACCACGCTCTCGCGTCTGCATGTTTCTTCTTGAATTATGAAATAAACTGTAGATGTAGAGGATCACAAGTTTTGGAGATGAAGATGGTCCCTCCCTCAGATTCACTCAACTGAAATTAAAACTGAATGAATGGTGCACAGCAATTTTTATTGAAAAATAACATCGACCATTCTTGGTAAGGGCCATTACATCCATCACCATCTACTGGCTAGTGTTATTCTTGTCTTTAAACCTTTCTTATAATAGTGCTGGTGCCGTCCCTTTCACCATATGTCTCCATTTATCCTTTAACCTTTCGCACAAGGGAAACGATCATCAAACTTGAAATGGATAATTTGTTTTCTTGGTCAATTATTAGTATTATTATCAATTCATCTTTTACAATACTTATGGGAACTTAGTAAACGCGTTATCAGGACCTGACTCAATCTAACCTAAGTGGAAAGCAAGAGCATCTTTATTGGAAAATGTAATTTTTTTCAAATTCAGTCATGAGAACAAGTTTTAAATTATCAAAAACGCTTCTCATCATGTTTGGCTTAAAAAGATAAAAATTCTTATGAGTTTAAAAATAGTATATTTATATATTTTTTATGTGCATGTTTGGAAGTGCTTTAAAATAACTAAGCATGTTATATCACCAAAAAATGCTTCTGATCATGTTTCACAAAAAAAAATTGCTTAAGAAATTTAAAAAAAAAAAAGAACACTTGAAGTGATTTTTGAAAGAAGCAAGTGTTGTGTGCTTCTTTCAAAAAGCACTTGTTGTGTGCTTCTTTCAAAAGCACTTGTTGTGTGCTTCTTTCAAAAGCACTTCAAGTGTTTTTTTTTTTTAAAAAGTACTTGCATTTTTATCAAAAACTTCGATGTGAGCCCTATTAGAAATGCTTTTACGGAATAGAAGCACTTTAATAAGTTCTTAAATTCATTAAAATTTGTCAAGTTCCCCCATTGTAAGAATTGAACCTATTCTATCCAATAATGTGTCAAATTTTGGAAGAACAAAATAAATTAATCTGTCAATTTAAGTTATGTGACTTGCTATGGCATGTTTTGGAGAATATATTGAAAATTTTAATGAGTTTAAGGACTCATTTTTCATAAAGAAAAAGTAGCCTATGAAGTTACTTTGCAAGGTAAATACACAATTAGATTTGAAACTTATATGCAATATTAAGAGTTTATGGGCTAGAAAATGACGATGTTACATTCTACAATGTGTCACGTGCAAGCCACGTGATTTAAATTGACGGGGGATTGGATGAAAAAGCCTTGTATCTAGCGACTCATTTTTCCAAAAAAATTAATATAGACTTATTTTAACTCGAATAGTAACGACTATTTTGGAGTTTTGAAATGGATGACCTAAAACACCCTAAGTCATCAACAAAATTGAGATGATTATGAGTGGAAGTTTAAAATTGTTTTGGTAAATGATAAATACAAAAATATAAGGGCTTGTTTGGTATCCTATTTAATTTTTTTTTATAATTTCTCAAAACATTTCTTAAGAATTTTTCTTGAAAACAATTTTCTTTAAGACTCAAAAACTTGTTTGGTATGCGATTTAAAAATTCTAAATCTTACAACTTAAACTGGACAAAGATATCAAAAAAGAGGGGGTTGAGAGAGAAAGAGGATAGAGGAGGAAAGAAAGTAAGAGATGATTGGAGGAAAGAGAAAGAAGTGAGAAGATCGAAGGAGATAGAGAGGAAGAGAAGTGGGAAAAAGAACCGAGCGGATGAAGATAGCGGATTGAAGGAAAGACGAAAAAGGTAAAAGAAGAAAAGAAAGAGAAGGGCGAGAGAGAGATTTGGAGTGAGAGGGGAGGAGGGAGAGAAAAGAAATGAATGAGTTTAAGTTTAAAAACTCTAAAAACTCACTTTTTGTGTTTTTAGATAATAAACTATATTTTGAGTTGGTCTTGAGTTCAGTTTTTTAAAATAGTCCTACCAAACACGTTTTTAAGGCCTAAAACTTGAAAATTGTTTTTGAGTTTAAAAAGTTAGATTCAAGTAGAATACCAAACAGGCTCTAAGGTTTTGATATTCTTCTTCTTTTTTTTTAGGTCGAAAGTCGAATCTTAGATATTCTTCAAGATGGTCTGTTTGCATCTGACGATACACATTCATTTTCACTGTCAAACTGTCACATGCAAGAAGAAAACACTAAGATTTTTTTTCTACCAGACAAATGTTGAAAGCCAATCTTTGACTTACACGAATAAGCTAAAATGTAAGTAATAGTACAAGCTAAAATGTAAGTAATCAGTTTTTATTTTTTATTTTTTGTCAAAATTTTAAGTAATTAGTTGAGCTCAAGTAGTTTTACCTTTGTAATGATCGACTAGCTAGCCTGCATTTAGTTTTCACTTTATCGGAGGTTAATAAAGACAATTGAAATTGGGCCAAAAAAAAAAAAAGAAAAAAAAAAAGACAATTGAAATGAACTAAAAAATGGTACTTCGATTCATTGTTTTTGTTTAGTCTAAATCTTAATCATTTCTTGTACGAGTGAAGATTGTGAGGATCTCGGAGATTTTCCAATCATATTCGTTCATCGTATATTATGTTGCTAGAAGTTATTGTAAATTTTTTTATGTAAAATTAAATATAAACATTAGACAAAAACTAATCGCACGATGTATGATGAACAGATGTGATTGAAGGATACTTATTCTTCTTGTACATATATCGGTGACCTATTCACATACCCTTTTTCATTTAAGATTATTTTTGCTAGCAACTTTTAAGTAATAGTGATGTTTACCACCCTATTATTACCATTAAATGAGTTTAAATTTTAAAATATGTGTAGTTGACTGACACAAATATTAAAATTTAAACTCATGCATGGTAATAAGTAGAGTGGTGAGCACTACCACCACTTAAGGGTGGTTTGCATAAATGTATCATTTTTACCTCCTATACGCTTCTTGTTAATTCTATAATTTGATCTTCTTTAGTTTAGTTCATTTGATTCAAAGAATGTAAAAAGAGGAATGTGTAGAAGGTAAAAACAGGTGTGCGAATATTAGAAAGAAAGAAATGAAGACTTACATAGAACGATTTCATTGCAACCATGATGTTTTGTTCTTGTAAAACAATTACACGTGTAAATTTTCAACACGTATTATTATTTTAGTAGATCGAAACGTCCGTAATAGTGAATTCGTTTCATATATAAGATCAAAATTTATTAATTAGAGGGGCTCTTGACAATTGACAAGTTTGTTAGTAGTGCTAAAAAGGACATACACGTCTTCATTGATGGTTCTAGTATGCATGTACATGTACAAGTTCAAATGGGTCCTCAAAATAGCAATAATTGCTAGTGCTTGTGCTTGTGCTTGTGCTTGTGCTTGTGATTATATACATATATATATATATATTATATATTGTAAATATGAATCTGACCTTGTCTATCAATCCTGTTTTCAAAGAGGTCACCGATTGTCACCAGTTTTTAATTTTAAAAATATCAGTTTTTATATAAACTTTCAAATATATTCAAAATATCATTTAAATAGACATAAATACCCTTAATTTATATAAATAACTAGTTGTTGATTAAAATATTCTTGTGCGATAATCAAGTGGTGATTTCACTAATTTTTCTAATATGCACCCAAAGAATTTCTATTCCGTAAACCTTAAAATATGTTTTTTGCACTTTCTAAGAACACAATAAATCTCTTGATTCACTACCATAGTCAATGATAACCTTCAAAATAGAATCCGGACACGGACAACACCCTTAATAATGCAAAGATGTGGAAAATTAAATACGAAGCACATATAATCCAAAGGAAAATTGAGATAAATAATGTTACAAAAATTGACAGTTCATTCTTCCATAAATATTCAATCGAATGAAGAAATTACAAAAGCAAAGAGAAAACGTAGACGAGGAAAAGTGCAAAAAGTTAACCATCTACACTCATCTTCGTTTAAGGGTGCACAATTCTTCACCAACAGTTGATGCCTACTCCTCCCATTTTAAGGTTTGGCTATGAGAACTCTTCATCTAATAGGGTTTTTATTTTTTAATTTATTAGGTTTAAAACTTAAGGGTATTTGTGTCTATTTAAGTGATATTTTGGATATATTTAAAAGTTTTTATAAAAACTGACATTTTTGAAATTAGAGGCTAATATTTGACTATATTTAATAAATACTTGATTGTCACAGCCTAAAACACAAACATTGACCCACTCTTCAATAATTTCGCCCAAACTAAACATTCAATACATGTTTTGCCTTGGTTGTTAGATATAAATATTGCTTATATTAAAAAAAATGTATGCAATATGTATTGTCACATTAGTTTCTTTTGAGAAATTATGGGGTATGACTTCAATGATACATATTGTTCAATGTTAGAGGTGTTTTAACTGTTAAATTTGATTTCCACAACTATTTTGATCTTCTATTTCAATTTTAGTCATTCTTATTTCATAACATTCAATACTAGTTCCTAAACTAGAATCTAGCTTTGACAAACAAAGAAAAAGAAGAAAAATAAAGAGATATTTTACTTGTTTTTCCTTCACAAAAATACTAGACGAAAGCATACAAATCTTCAAATATAAAGTAAATGACTAAAAGCTGATAAAAATGCTTCTAAGGCCTTTCATATTAGACCGGAGACTGAGATTGATACCAAAGTATAGGAGTCAAACTCCTACAATAGGCCGAAAATCTAAGTGCTAAGAGGCGAATCTTACTTTTTAGTTCAATATATTAAACTCATGAGTGTGATACCCATACAAAAAATAACAAGAGAGGAAATATAGATAGCTGATCATAAAATAGAGAAAAATAAAAAGTATATGGGTCTCACATTTAAAATATAAAACTCATCCATATCAAACTTTTGTATTACGAATCAAACTCACGATGCTTGATTCCTATATATAAATATCACAGTCGCCTAAACGACTAATGTACATTTCAGATTAAATGGAAATTGAGGAGAAAGTAAGATCAAGCCATCTCTCAAGCTAGAAATTCGCCATATACGACTGGGGATATGAGTATTAGGATAAAATTAGAAGCTTTGTTCGATGAGAAAAGATGATCAGTCAGGAAGAACATCAACTAATAGTTATACTAAAATGTAGCGTAGCAGTAGTTTTGCACTGTGTTTTGATAAGTAAATTTAAAATTACTAATAAATAAAAAAAATGATTGAAATTAAAATGACGAAATTTCAATTCGTCTCTATCAAATCTTACCATGTGTAATGTAATGAACAAGATAACTTGTATACGAGTGCATTAAGCGTTTTTTTTTTTTTTTTTTTTTTTTTAATTTTATAATATATATATTTTATAAATGAAAGTTTACAGGTTATTCTCATCACCAGCGCCAGAACATACCTACAACCTCAAGCCAGAAGGACTTACGCGTGGCACCTAACTGCCAGCTGTCACCCGTATGGATTTACATAGGAATTTACAAATCTTGCACCAAAAAGAACCGCTAACAGCATGAATCGAACTTGGATTAGGGATTAACCACAAGGACACCCTTACCAACTAAACCAAACTCTCGTTGGCGAGTGCGCCGAGTTTTAAATCATATTGTAGGTAGAAAAAAGTGAATTTTCGCATCATGAACAACATTGTTTACTCGATTTCTACCTTGTTACAAAATATACATTGATTGTTACACTAGTACGTCCATAAAATGGTTTCTCAATATCTTTGTGTATGGTTTGAAGGCTAGCAGCTTGTTGATGTTTGCGTGTTTGTTAAGACCGACATTTTATGCCTAAAATCGGAATTCGTTAATATATGCTATAATCCAGCACATGGCAGCAATGGCGAAGCCATGAATTATTTGCAGGAGGGGAGAAATTTAAAAAGGGATTTAAAAAGGGATAAAAGGCTCCAAAAGAATTTAGACAATCATTCAAGGTCTTAGTCCAGGGTTTGCAAAAAGGTTAGCCGATATTTTATTCAACTGAGTACGCTCATTTTATTGAGAAGATTTGGACTATTCGAAACATTCAAAGGAGGATTTGAAGTACTCGAAATATTCAATTGAGGATTTGTGCACTAACCATATTATTTGAAGGAGGATATAAGTATCGTTTCTTACGTAAATGTATAATAAGAAAGGTCCTAAAAGACGTTAGGCTTTAGTCAAGCGGCGGCCTGGAGCCTAATGCCTAGCGCCTAAGCAAAACCTTGATTTATTATATTCATATAATAATAATAATAATAATAATAATATATAAAAATATTGAAAATTCTCCTTTGTACTTTGGTAAATCTAATGGTATGAGATAAAAATTCAAGTGATTACAAGTTCGTAATGCTTTACGAAATATTTTTTGAATCTATGAATTTATTTTATATTGTATTTGTGTGACTTGAAACTCATATGAAACAAAAGGATATAGTGATTATATTTATATGATAATGTGTACCGTCAAAAATAAAAAAGAAATATAATTACAAAATTCAATAATATAATCTTTATTTCTTTCTATTTTGTCGATTAGTATATCATTTTCTTTCAACTAGAGTGCTATCAGGATTCTACGTGAAGTTCTCCTGGTTATGGCAAAATGAATGGCAGTAACTACTGCCACGTGTAAAATGTAATCAAAACTCAAAGCACTCAAACGGTGTCGTGTAATTAAGTTATAATAAAATAGGGTTTTAACTTTTTCGTCTTCTTCTTTCCGATGGTGGGTATGCAAACTCTGCAATCTGCTACCGGATGTTTAAAAAAAAAAAATCAATCAGCTGCTGAGCAGCAGCAGAACCAGATCACCGGAAAATAGGGAGGGGCTGAAGTCTGAACCAGTCGGGTTTTCCAGCGAGGGGATGGGCTGAACCAGCGCTCCAGTAGTGTTTTCCGCGTCCTCACGTGGCTTCGCAACTGCATGGCAAATCTCGCAACTAGTAAGAGTATAGTATTTAAAAAATGGTTAATATAAGTATTTGGAGAGAGAAACATAACAACTAATAGGTTGTGGAATACTTTAATCCACATGTGCGCAAGCGTGACGGGTGATGTAAGCGTAACTAATCATATTAATATGCATAATTAGCAGAATGTTGGATTATGTTTAAGAGATATTCATCAATTTCTCTCCTGAACTTGTGACCATTGGCCAATCTCCCCCCTAAACTTTCATAATTAGTTAATTTCCTCCCTCAACTTTAATTTGGCCAATTTCCCCTCTCAACTCTCATAATTAGTCAATTTGCACCCTACTGTTATTTTTTTTTATATTTTCCATATATTTTCCATCTATTTTTTTTTATTATCAATCTTTCTAATAACTTCCAACAAAATACTAAAATTAACATAAACTCACCTGCATAATATAGGGTAAAATGTACAAAAACATAATACAATTAGTATGTGATATGGGTTGATTATAAGAAAAAATTATGAATCGGGTTTAAAGCATGAAGAAGAAGAAATAATAACAAAAAGAATTAATAATCCTAAACCCATGGATCAAACCTATTCAATAAAATGGGTCATTCTTAATAAGGAGTTTAAAATTATGAATTGACTAGCCATTTTTGCACTAAAGCTCGATTCTCCGCAATTTACTTGAACTTAGCAGTCACTTTTATAAAGAAAAATGTATTCACATACAAAAATTTACATATCAATCCTTTTCGTTATCAATTTTGTATAGTCAAAAATCAAATAAAATTACTCCATACTGATTTATTATGATTAATAATATTATCTATGATAAATTGTAAAATTCTAAATTTTAATCTATTTGTAATAGGATAAAGATATAGGAAAATGATTACCATACATCTTATTTAGTTTCTTACACACACTTATTTAATTATGACCAAATTAAAAAATTAACAGTAGGGTGCAATGTCACATCCCGACCCGGGGTCCACCACATCCCGGGCCCGCTCCACCACCGTAGCACGATATTGTCCGCTTTGGGCCCCGACTATGCCCTCACGGTTTTGTTTCTGGGAACTCACACGAGAACTTCCCAGTGGGTCACCCATCATGGGAGTGCTCTCGCGCGCTACTCGCTTAACTTCGAAGTTCCTACGGAATCCGAAGCCAGTGAGCTCCCAAAAGGTCTCGCCTAGGTAGGGATGAGAATATACATATAAGGACCACTCCCATGGACAATGTGGGATCTCACAATCCACCCCCCTTAGGGGCCCGACGTCCTCGTCGGCACACCACGGCCAAGGTTAGGCTCTGATACTAAATTGTCACATCCCGACCCAGGGTCCACCACATCCCGGGCCCGCTCCACCACCGTAGCACGATATTGTCCGCTTTGGGCCCCGACTATGCCCTCACGGTTTTGTTTCTGGGAACTCGCACGAGAACTTCCTAGTGGGTCACCCATCATGGGAGTGCTCTCGCGCGCTACTCGCTTAACTTCTGAGTTCCTACGGAACCCGAAGCCAGTGAGCTCCCAAAAGGTCTCGCGTTAGGTAGTGACGGATAAGGCATCACAAAAGAATAAATTATGTGACTTATATAATTCGTCACATATGAAATAGATAAGTGACGCTGAAAGCGTCATATTTTTCTTCCATTTGTGGCATAGCCTGGGTCACTTATGTCAAAATACAATATATATTTTGGAAATAGATGTGACAAACCAATACATATTCCCTGTTTATAATATGATATTACAATTCCTTATTTATAAAAAAGAATAAATTATGTGACCTATATAATTCGTCACGTATGAAATAGATAAGGGACGCTGAAAACGTCACATTTTTCTTCCATTTATGGCACAGCCTAGGTCACTTATGTAAAAATAAAATATCTATTTTGGAAATATATGTGACAAACCAATATATATTCCCTGTTTATAATATGATATTACAATTCCTTGTTTATAAGACCATCTCCAATGCATGGGCTAAAAGCCAAATATTTTAATCCGGAAAATTTAGCTTTTAGCCCAGAAACAGCTTTTCTGCTCCAATGGTTCTAGCCTAAAATTTTAGCCAGGGATTATTAAAGAATAAAACTTAGGCTATTTTTTATCTTAAATTAAATTTTTTTTTAAATAAATATGTAGACTATCGTAAATTAATTTTATGAACATTTTAATCTAAAAAAATTTAAATTCCGATAAATATTGAAAAATCACTAAATTTTCCACAAAGCAAGCCTTCAACTTTCACCAACCATTCAACCCTCGGCTAACTTTCAATTCACCAACCGTTCAACACCAAATTTGATTATTCATCAACCGTTAAGTGGATGTAGAAAGATAAATGGGAGGAATTGTAGGAGAAAAATGAGTTTTGAGTGGATGTTTGAACAAATACATAGGTATTTATAGAGTTTTTGGGTGAATTTTCAGTTAAATAATTTTTTTTAAATTATTTTAGCCATTGGATTTATATTTGGACCGTTAGATCTTTTTTTTTTACTGTTAAATTTGATTATATTCGATCTCAACCGTTGGATTCAATGTATTTTAAAATAACATATTTAAAAAAATCAAATTTGAATCTGGACCGTTGGATCTACCAACGGTCCGTGAAAAAAGGCCGTTGGATTCAAAACTAGCAGTTGGGGGCTCTGTGGGTGGCCGCCAGCCCCTGACAGCGGGGCCCACCCCTGTCGGGAACGGAAAGCAAGCCTCCGCGTGGGGCGCGTAAGCGAGTGAGCGGGCCGAGACTGGCCCAAAGGCCAGCTAGTCCACTCGCGCTGGGGGGGGGGGGGAATCTGGGGGAATTTGGCCCAAAAATTTTATTTGGCATTTAGCCCAAAAACTTAGCATGCATTGGAGGGTGTTTGGGGGGGGGGGGGGGGTAATTTGGCATTTAGCCCCCCATTGGAGTTGGTCTAAAAAAGAATAAATTATGTGATCTATATAATTCGTCACTTATGAAATAGATAAGTGAAGATGAAAGCGTCAAATTTTTCTTCCATTTGTGGCGTAGAATATTCTAATGCAAACAATTGGGGCCTTTGTCTGGTTGAAAATAGAGACTTGTCAAAAGCACCAACCTCTTAAACATGTTATGCAAGTTTTTTTTGTTTATCTAAATAATCAGGTTGCAAAAAACACTCACATTTCCAATTTTCATATTTCATTTGTACATATATAGCTATTTAGTAAGCAGCACATCTTTTTTTTTTTTTTTCAACACACTACGTTTTGGGTTCAAAACCTATCCCTTCCTTTTAACTCTTAGAGTAGTAATATCACTTATAATTAACAAGAATAATGTTAGTTTATGTCATATTTACTTGTCACCTTATTGTTCATCATTTTTATAGCAATGAACATTATACACAAAAGTTAATTCAATATTGATCAATTGCTAAATACCACATTCATACACAAAAGTGACCTGTAGCAACATTATACATAAGAGGAAAATGAAACACCTTGAATCTGTGAGTGGTTCTAAAGTATTTATCATCACATCACATTTTTGGTCAGGTTCACAAATATATGGCATGATTTGCAATGTGTAAATTGTAATATAAAAATTTGATCTCAAACTGACATGGAGTTGAAAAGTAATTGAAATTACTGAAAAGGCTCATAATATTCATGGGTCACTTTCTAAGTACGTTAAAAGAATTTAATTACCACAGTGTGAATTTGAGGTAGTGGATTTCTTTTGTTTTTATTATTTTCTTTACATTTCTAAGAAGCTCATGTGTTCATCTTTTTTAATATAGTAAGAAATCATATTGTAGACTATGATTTGTACGAATTTTTTTTTTAAATAAAGAAAATGTTCTACAGAAACATACCAAAAAGCATAAATAAGAAACATGGCAAAGTGCTGCAGCAAGATAGCATAAATAAGAAAATATTCTACAGAAACATACCAAAAAGACTGCACTAGTATAAATATTATCACACAACCAGTGCCAATGACTCACTGGTCTCTCATTCATTCCATAGTGACTTCTCAAGCAGCTTAGCTCATCCTCTCGTAAGTGTTTCACATTATAAGTAGTGCTCATGCAATCGAAACCTAAACTGGGAGTACAGCTTCCCCATCTTCTTATTCACATAAGCAAGAATCTTCGAATTGCACAGGTCTACCTCAAACAATATCTAAAATCAAAATAAAATATATATAGATGAGTGATTGAAATTATTATGACTAAGTTGAAGTAAAGTCAAACTCACTAGCAATGACTCCTGCAATTTTTCCTTAGCCATAGCTGGATAGCTGGAACCTTCACCCATCTCTTGTTGCACACTGATGCATCACTTTGAACAAGAATCCCTATTTCAGAAGTGAAAAAAGCTGACACACATGCATCAATTGGTACTTGCTGCTTCAAATCAAAGATGATTGGCATTTTCTTCTCGTTATTGGCCTCTAAAATATCGAGGAGGCGTTTCCCAAATGACTTTCCACGTGTCTTTTTTTTTTTTTTTTGCAGAAAAATCAAACTCTGTTTTTGGAAACGAAAAACAAATATTTATAAAGTGTTGTCATGATAAGACATAAGAATCATTGTACAGTTGTTTGTATATATCATGTACAATTGTACAATCAAATATAACTCATCTTGACTATTTTTGGCATATATAACTCATCTTGAGAAATAAAAGTGGCCTTAATGCATTATGTATGCCTTACAACATCTGACTTATTCGTTTCTCTGATACAGGTTAGAATCTGTAGGGAGAAGGCAACTGGTCACGTATATGCAATGAAGAAGCTTAAGAAATCAGAGATGCTTCGGAGAGGCCAAGTACACATTCTCTCATACCCTTTTTTTTTTAATCTAATTTAATTTTTCTTCCCTGGGCTTAGTACAATTGATCGTTCAGCTTATGTTATATAAATTTTATGAAACAAAACGACGCCATTCAACTTATGTTAATTTTTTTCCCAAGTCCAAAACAACATCCTTCTGGCTAAGGTGTTTTTATAAAAAAAAAAAAAAAAAAAAAAATAGAGCCTCGACCTTTTCTAGGTAGGGTTTTATTTTCTAGTACTATAAATAAGGCTTTTTAGCCATTAGATTGGACGAGACATTGAGGAGACACTACTTTGGAGAACTTAGCTAGGTTTTGACGATTTGTATTTCAGGTGTTTTCTATCTTTTTTCTATTTCAATAAAATCCCTTTTGTTTTATGGTTGTTCGTAACTAATTTCGTTTGCTAGGGCGATGCCTTGAGCCTTAGCATGAATATGTAGTTTTTATTTAATTGCTTATGATATTATACATGCATACTTTGAATTATTAATCTCTGTGCTTTAAACTGTCTTTGTGTCTTAATGCTTAGCTACCATTAGGATGTTTAGATAAGTAATCGGATGCAATTCGATCGGAATACCACCGGGGAATTGAGTATTGCTTCTTGTGATTAATAGTTGTAATTTCACCTGGGATGAATACCACGTCTTAGGGGTTGCATGGTTTTTCAAAGGGTTTTCACAAAACGTAATGAGTCTTGCATGTTCACATTCGATCTGAATACCACGGACGGGTTGCATGTTAGATATATGTTCTAGCTTGAATACCACGAGTAGAATATGCATTAGGAAAACCTAACCTTCAAAGTTGCATGGATAATTCATAGGTAATTGGTAAGTCTACGTATGATTGTTAAGGGGACGGCGGAACCCTAGGCTTTTACAATTTGGTTTTCAAATACTTTCTTTGTTTTCTTTACTCTGTCAATTTATTTAATTGTTTAATTAAATTCGTTTTTAATATTTTAGGTCATTAAATCAACCTCTTCCCAATTTCGTTTTTAAATAATTAATTAAGATTTGATTTTAACATAGATTATTCATTTAATCCCTGTGGAAAACGAGAGCTGCTATACTACGACAACCTTGTACTCTTGCAAGTATTTTTAAGTGTTTTTATCCCTACTTTTGCAGGTGGTGAAAACCCTATCAGTTCAAACATAATATATGCATTAGTATTATACCCAACTAAAGACAAAATAAAATCACGAAGTGTCAAGCAAGCTTCTCAATGGTTTAAACAATTCCCATGAAACATGCTAAATTACAACATACCACGCAAACCATTAAAGCTAAAAAATCAACCCAATAGATCGTGTCATCCCATGCAATCCAAGCAAATCACCATGTACAAGAATACTCCTTACCTACCATAATTATCATGTTTTTAACCACCATTTTCCAATTCCATGGTGACCATATATCATTACAAACTGACTTTTTCTCAATTCATTGTGCCTGCTTCACAAATCAAATAAGAATCAAATTATCACTATTTATTCTTTTTTTCTACTTCTTCTTCTTCCAAGTGCAAGATAACCCCAAGGGGTTGGGGGGTTTTATTTCTACCAATTAGGGCCCTCCTTTCACCACCCCCAATGGTGGATCATCCATTTGAACTTGAAGCCTAAATCTTCTTCATCACTCTCATTCACTCTCCTTCTAGAAGGAAGAAAGAAGAGGCATTGAGCTAACAGGCCAAATTATACTCGCTATCATAAGAAATTCATGACATTCACATATGCCAAGTTATTGTTCTTGTTTTATAAGAAAGTCTGCTAGCACTAATGAAGCATACAAGCAAATATCAAGCCTACAAGTTTGCAATGTCAAACACATAAAGCCAATGCGAAACCTATGATATTAAGCCTACAAGCCAAAACCAAGCTACAAGCAATGCATAAGATAATCCAAACGCCTAGTCCAAACAAGCCTATCATTCAGACGACGACTAAAATAAGTTGCTAGAAAAGCTACAAATACAAGTTTGTGATGCTGTAAATGTTAAAGTTATGTGCATGCTTAAATGATTCTAGTGTTTTTTTTTTTTCAATTGATTATTCGAGCCGTTTCTTGTCATTGTCATAGCTCTAAGAATCAAAGTTACAGCAGCTGTAATAGTTGTGCAGCTTTCATGAAAACGTTCTGAACAAACACCATTAAGAAAACAAGGAAAATCTTCTATAATCATCCACTGAATAGCAATCACGAGCACTACATGAAACCAAAACCATCGTGAAATTTTAAGGCCTGTTACCAGACAAGATAGTGATCAAAACTATAAATACTGAAACTGATAAGGATTCGATCAAATAAGTAAAATAATAAAACTTTAAGACAATAACCAAAGGCTAGGACTATCTTTCAACCAAAAAGGCCAACGATATCTGATTTCTGATTTGGGATTTGGGAGAATAAAATCTTGGATTTTAAGGTTACAAGTTTAGAAATTGCCATAGTTCATTCAAACAAAAGTTTATGTGCATAACCTAAAACAAAATTAAGATGAAGTAAGACCTTACCCAATTGCAGCCACCACGTTAGATGCAAGTATCTGGGGTGTTGAGGAGAGTGACTCAGGGCAGCAAGGCAAATCAGAGTGCAATGGGGGAAAAAAGGGTGCGATCTGTGGGAGATGGGTGGTCGCCGATGATGGCAACTACCGGAGCGCAAAAGAGGGAGATGAAGGGGTGGGGCGAAAAGTGACGAAGTGAGAGTGGGTACTCTCTCTGTTTAGAAAACCAAAGGAAGGTGGACTCTGTGGAAGACTAAAAGAAAGCTTCAATTATTTTATTTTAAGTTTTAATATTTGGCTCTTATGAATAATTTTTTATATATAATCAGTGAGGCATCTTTAGCCTCACATTTGAGTATGTCATATTATTTAACATTATGTGACGCATTCTACAATTCGTCACAAATAAACTTTCATTTGGGCGGTAAAATTTCCTGCCCATTTATATGTGGCGAATCTAAAAGTTATATGTGACACATACAATCTAAAAAATCATCCTAGTCCCGCGAAAGTTTTAATGTAACGCTTTCTAAAATCTCCTCACTTATTCTCGTAATATATGACGAATTTTTGGGCCCCACCATAAATTGCGTTATGTGTAGAAGCTTTCCTATGATGTTATTACTCAAAACTATTTCCAAATCATGTCGTGACGTCTCACTGCTTTGTTTGAATCTATAAGACTATGATGAGACTTTGATTCTAGGGTTTGAGCTATTGATCTTTTACGTTGCAATATAGTTATACTAACGACCTTATGGTTTGAGCAGGGCTGGTCTAGCGATTTTTTAGGCCCGGGACGACGTCAAAAAATGTGCTCTCACTTTATATAAGAAAATTATTTGTTTTCACACATAAGATATCGATAAAATTATACATAGAAAATCACTTCAAACTAAATAATTTAGAAACACGGAAAAAATAATTTATTTTGTATCGTGAGAAAGAAACAAAAAAACTCCGGGTTTACAAGTAGATAGATATGAGTTTTGTTTTCCATCTGAACTTTTAAAGTGTTTTTGTATAAATCGTGAGGTATTTTTTTTTCTTATTTACCAACCTTGTCAATATAGGATTAAAAAAATAATGATGTTTTTGAGTCTTTAATTGATATGTATAAGTAATAAATTGGTATTAAATTAAACATTTTGATGACACGTCATATGATTTGCAAATTTGGTATAAAAACTTGGTCGACGCATTACTCTTTGTTGAAGATTGGACTTGAATTGGAACAAATGTTTAAAAATAACAACCCACATAGTTACTAGCTACTTATTAAAAATAAATTAACAACCAAACAAAAATTTGTAAAAATTGAAAAGAATAAAACATGCACTTAGCATTTCGAACTTATGATCTCTCATTAATTTTAAACAACAAAAACTTTATATATTTATACTCTTATGAAAAGAAATTTGTACAAATTGAATGGTAAATAAGCACACATGGCGTTTTGAACCCAAGACCTCCTCGCTAATTTCAAACGACAAAACCACCAGTTCTAGTTAAATTTCTTTGTCATTGAACCAAATTTTATAAATTTATACTCTTATGAAAACATATATAAATATACCATCCTAAAAATTTTGGTGCCTCCAATTATTTTGGGCCCCGAACGGTCACCCTGCCAACACTGGACCTGGGTTTGAGACCACAAATTCGTTCAAAGCGAACCTTTTTAAGCCAGTAGCTTCAAAGTTACCACTTAAGCAGTAATGCATACATGTATATTTGTTATATATATACAGGGACCTTATGCAAAGGGATCCCCATTTTTAGAAAAAAATGGGGATTAGGTGTGGGGCCCACTCCACATCAAATTTCAACGATCCGAACCTTCTATTTTTCAAGTTACACCTCATAGATCATCCTTGCAAAATATTAGGCAAATCGGAAATGTTTAAGGCATCTAATTGGGTTCAAAGAAATTAACGAATACTTTGTTATATAAGAAACAATGAAATTTTATCGTGATAATTAAATAGGCAAATGGTTTTGGATTGAATTGAATTTTTGCAAGGATGATCTATGAGATGTAACTTGAAAAATAGACGGTTCGGATCGTTGAAATTCGATGTGGAGTGGGCCCCACACCTAATCCCCATTTTTTTCTAAAAATGGGGATCCCTTTGCATAAGGTCTTCCTATATATATATAGGAATCCCTTCCTAAGAGGGATCCCCAATTATTTAAAAAAAAAAAATGGGTATCCTCTATTGACCGTTAGATTTGGCTTTAATAAAATTCTGTGGTTGAGATTCAACGGCCTGTGATTTAATCTCAACCACAGAATTTCATTAAAGCTAAATCTAACGGTCAAGAGAGGATCCCTATTTTTTTTGGAAAAATAGAAATCTCTCTTAGGAATGGGCCTGTATATATATATATAGATCGTACGTTGGAGAATCAAGTCACACAATTAGTATATAACAAAATAGTATACAACTGATATGTGGGGGATTCAAAGAGGCATTTTGTGATAAAACATTACACTCAACAATACGTGATTAAGTTGGGGACAATATCGATGATGTTGGTGGTGTACCTTTTGTTGATTTTGAGTAGAATTTCATTGTCTCATATTGGTCACTACCAAAATGTTCTCTTGCTTTATAAGGCTTTGCCCCTTATAGAAAGTAATTGGAGTGATGTACCATGGAGAGTAAAATTGGGTTCAGCCTTAGGTTTGGGCTTTGGGGTGTGCTAATTAATTGATAGTTAATAAATAATTAATTATCAAAAGATGGGCCTTAGGGCTCGGGCTCTAATAATTAATTTCGGATTTAATTAATTAATTATTTTTTACCAACAGACTTCATCTGAAAGATGAAGTCTGAAGTGTGGTGAAAGAACGCATAGAGCAAACACTCTCTGAGAAGATGTCTCCCAACAGATGCTTCCCTTCTTCATACCTATTGCGAACATACATAATTATATGCAAATTTCATACCTCTTTTACCTATTATTTATTCATGATTTTGTATTAAATCGTTGGGTTGAATGTCTTTTATACGAGTTTATTTTATTTTATTTTTTATTATCAAAGTATGAGTTTTGTTGAAAACATGATTTGAGAACAAAACATGGATTTCATGCTTAAAATACAAAAAGACCGGTAGAATTTTTAAGTGGGCCGAGTCAGCTGTGTGGGCTGGTGCTAGATTTAGAAGATTTGAATTTGGGCTAAGTGCAACTTGGCCCGGTATAACTGGAAAGTGGCGGTGGAATTTAATTGGGCCCAGGAGCGCACAAATATATATAGACCCAAGGTTTAAAATATCGATGATATCGAAAATATCGGTAGTAAAAAAATATGGAAATTTCGATAGAAATATCGGGATATTATCTATATCGATAAAAATTGAATAAAAACCACGGAAATTGTAAGAAAAACTTGGAAATTTTTATTGAAACTTTGCAGGATGTTTATTTAGTCAATTATCTATTAGTTTATCACAAAAAATTCGAAGGAAATGCATTGCATGATAGATTTAACTGATTTAAGTTGATTATATAGCGAGCTGACAAACATTGTGAGTGTAGAAAATATGTAGTAATTAATGAAAGAAGTTTAAACACACCATAATCATTTATATATAATTAATTAGTACAATATTTTACACTTTATACATTGCATGGTAAGATACACGAGTGACTTAGCAAGGTCTAAAATATCGATGATATAGGAAATATCGGTAGTCTAAAAACACGAAAATTTCGATGGAAATATCGAGATATTATGGATATTTTAGACCATGTATAGACCCTAGGAGCGCGCGCACATAATCAGAACGAGACCGAAAAAAACGTCTGATGGGCTCAACTACAACTGAATTTTTTGCTAAGTGACGTTACTATTTACTTAAAATTTGTCGCATGGTAAGCTGGAGCATAACCTTTTACTACATATTTATCATTAAAATCATTATAATTTTTTTTTTTCTAAAAAAGGGATAACCGGTGGCAAGCCACAGTTATCCATCCATTCCGGAAGCTGAGAAGACTCACAAAAGCCTTTCTTCTGACCACAAATCTAACTTCCACACGATTAGATGTATCAAATGACCCATATGTTTTCCCATTTTCTTCCCATTATTTTTTTCTTCTTAGACTTTTCCCTCACCATGTAGTAGTCGTTCTTCCCCAACTAGGTTTCTTTAACTTTGTAGAAACATATTAAAAAAGAAAAGCCATCAATACAGATTTGACCCAATAAAAATAATCATTCTGACCTTTCCAACAAGTCTTAGTCGTAACAGAGCACCAAATTCGCTCCGCCACCTAACTCATCATTTGTTCATGGGTGTTTCAAGCTTGGTGATAAGTAATAAAGAGTTCCACATGTACAGGGATGTGAATATATTGGTCACTCTCTAAAAATGAGATTAGAAATTTTGAGAGGGAAATGTAATTTGATGAAACAACGGATTGGAATTGTCATGGATGTTAGTTTTCTTTTGAATCAAAGAATGGACTGGAATTGCAATGAAGTCTGTGGCTTGGAATCCACCTACTGTAGGGAAGGTGAAGCTTAATGTGGACGGTTCTCGAATCAATTTTATTGGAAACATAGGTGCTGGAGGAGTTCTTAGAGATAACATTGGTGATTGGCTTGGCAGGTTCTTTGTCAACTTGGCAAAGGGCAGGTGCTTGATGCTAAAATTGAGGGTTATATTTTGGACCGAAACTTGTAGTTGACAAGTGTATTGCACGATTATTGTGGAGATAGATTCGACTCTAGTGGTTAACTTAATTAATAAAATGATTGATATCGACTTTCATCCTTTTGCCAATATCATTGATCAGTGCAGACAACTTATGACATACAAAGTGAATGCTAGTTAATGCATGTCTATTGGGTGAAAAAATATGATGGCAGATGGTATTGTCAATTGAAGCTATAATATAGATCTTAGGTACTATTATTTTGAAAATCCTCATGATTGGATTTGAACTCTTTAAGCTAGTTTTTAGGATGATAAACGGGGTTTATGCTAGTTTTTCTTATAAAGAAGGAAGGACGTGTGGATTTATCTGCCATGTCTAAAGTAAAGATAGGGGCCCAATACCAGATCCGCTTTCATTCGACGAGTCGTCAACGAACAATCTCCACCTCGAACTCTGAGTCCTGGTCGTTGAGGTGCGGTCTGTTTCCTGGCTTCAAACTTTTTTTTGAGTTCCACTGAGAAACTCGAGTCTTATAAAAGACGCAACTCTACGAGGGTTGAGTCTATGTTTGATCGATTTCATAAGTAACTGTTATTCGTCTGGCTTGGCTCGACTTGCCGCAGCTCTACTTTATGTTGATTGGATTATTCATCAGGTAATAGAAGAAGCCATTAACCCATCTCTGGCTGCTAACAATTCCAATGTTGATAATTTTGGTATTCAGGCTATTATGCCTATTATCTCTCAGCTTGATCAGATTTAAACGACTCATAAAGTCGTTTATAAATGAAAGAGCTTTGGATCTACTGGCCCAGACGCTTGAATCTATTCCATCACAAACAACCGAATATACTACTGCAAGATATTTTGTAGCTTCTGTTGTTATTGCTCGAGATCACCACTTCTCGCAGGTGGTGCATGTGGAGGTGATGATCGGCGGTGGACGGAGGTTTGGATGGTTGGCTGCTTATCGGATTGGCGGTGGAGAGCACAGTGGATGTTTCTCAGATGTTCGTTTTTGTTTAGGCTTCACTGTTGTTGGGCACATTTTCTATGTTTTCTTTGTTTTTAGGCCTGCTTTTTGTTTGTTTCTAGGAATAAATTGGGTATTTGTTTTATTTGTAAGTGTGTGTTTGTTTTAATAAAAGCTCCTCATTGGCGATCCTTTTGAATCCCACTTCCCAAAAAAAAAAAAAACAGCAAATTGTTGCAGTCTTATTGGAATAGGAATGTGATTGTGTAAATCCTAGTATATATGGGAATGTATCTTATATTCCTATTAGGACTAGATTACCTATTAAATGTTGTAATCCTAAAGAGTAAGGAATTAACCTTCCCTACTACTATAAATAAAGGCACAATGAGGTGAGATAACATACACCCACAATTACACATCTCTTTTTTCTCTCTCTATGTGCCGCACCCCTTCTCTCTCTATGGCCTCCATAATTGTTTAGTAAATTATGCCTACAACACGTTATCAGCACGCTCTTGACGCTACGCTAACCAGAGAGTTTGATCTTCAATCAGGGGAGTATTACGTTTTAATCATTCTTTTTATGATTAATTTATTATTTTATTGAATTGATCTACATGCTATTGATTCAATTTAATTTTTCTGTGTTGAACGTGATACAACGCATTGGAGATGGAATTTCGGTTTTTCAAGAAGGATCTTTTACAAATTCAAAGGCTTTTATCCTTTTCTGTCAATCAGGTACGCTTAAAATAAAGGAAGATATTTGAAACGACTCTGAAACATGAAAACATTCCCCATGATGCATGAACCCCCTATGTTTATATTTTCCTTCCGATATATATATATATATTGTATATATATGTTCATATATTTGTCAATATATATATTTGTTTCATGCATCGCACAATTAAATTGTTATGTGGAATTTGTGAGTCAAAGTATCAAATTGAATTAGAAGCATATTTAGGGTTTTCCTAAACCCTAAGGGATTTTTTTTTAAAAAAAAGAAAAAAAAAGAAAAAAAGGGAAATTGGACATAATTTGGCACCCCATGCGGCACAACATCAACAGCAGCCTTCTGGGCTTTGCTGCACCCACATGGATCCCCAGGCCTTCGGCCTGCAGCCCTAGTTATTTCTCTGTGGAAAGCCTGCAACTTTCCTGGACCCAGACCAAACCCACGGCAAGCTTTGCTTGCTGGGTTCTTTTCCCGCACACACCCAGGCTCGCAGCCCTGCTCCCTCTGGTGCCAGCCCACTTGATTGGGCCTTGGTTCCTTGCGGCTCGCAACAAAGGACGCCAGCCTATGCAGCTGGGCTCATATTTGAACCCTCACACCAGCCCACGGGGCTGGACTTTGTCCTCCCGTGCATCATCCAAAAGGCCAGCTTCTGCTGGGCCTTGTCCCGTGCACCCCTTGGCCCAAATTGAAACCCAGCTGCGGCTGGGGTTTCCCTCCCTCACCCGTGGCTTGCAGCCACCACCCAAGGACCTTTGGGCATTGCCTTATGCTCAAAGCACCCAAACTCGTGCCCCTTATCCCACGGCACCAAGCCCAAATTATTTTGGGGCTATATTTTCGATCCAATAATATTATTTTGCTTCTACAATCGACCATGTATGGCCCGATTTATTGAATTAATTAAAAGTGACCTACAATCCATTAATCTGATAATAAATCCAAAATTATTGGCCTGAAGCCCTTGGACATTAACGATTCAATAATTTATTTCTTTTCCTTGAACCGTTGACTCACTTTCGTAGACTCACACTTGAGTTCCTGAAGCAACCCAAATCCACTACACTTAGTTGTATATTGCATTCTGTGTTCTTGCATGAACCTCTTTTTATGAACTGAATGTTCATAAACTAAACCGAACCTGTAGTTTTGAATTTAGTGCCTTTGAAACCCGAAGTTTTCATAAAACAATACACCCATGAAAACCCGATGTTTTTCATGAAAACCATGTCTTAGAACTCGAATGTTCTAACTTTGATGCTTATGGATGATTCATTCCCATAGCACCAATCACAATCTTGTTCCCTCAAATTCAGTGGATTGTCGAACCGTCACAAGTTCGATTTCCCTTATTTGGATGTTTCTATTCGAAACCACTTTATGTGGGGTACAAGACGTGAATCTCCACTTGACTATCAAGAAGCTGAGAAACCATTGAAGCCAACAATGGCAAGGAAGAGCTGAATAAGCCTTCGCCATGATCTTCATTCGAAGACTTATGCCCAAAGCATTACAAACGGAAATACCTCCCGAACGAGGATTCCATGACTTTTTGGCTCGCTCATACGGACTGCCTAATCATGACAGACATTGCCCGAAGCACACCATGATTACGTCCATGAATGAGTACAATTCTGAACTTTATAAATCTGATCGAGTCTTGACTAGAGAATACTTTTCTCGTCCTTTCATGTTTCTAACTCGCTTCTGAAGCAGCAGTGTAGAAAGTGGAAGTTTACCAAATTCTCGGATCTGATTACTACCACAAACGTGAGAGAAAGGTATGGACCCAGTTCGGCTAGAGTCTACCTAATAGCTCAACCCAGTTCGGTCAAAGCTTACCAAATGGTGATGCACTGCTTCGACAGAGATACACCAAATGGCATATTCTCTCATAATCCAATTTCAAGTTTGTTTTTACAACATATGGTAGAATCAGGGCCTGCCAAGGTGTGGCATCATGCCCGAAGCATGATCATTGGCACCTAAGACCTAAAACTTCAAGAATAAGGGATAGTATTCCTGAGCCTTAACCCTGCAGAATCTACTTCCGTCTTGATGGAATAGATCATTGGTTATGCACATGTTCGTGCCCCTACCAATGTTGTTAAGGAGTACCATTCTAGTAGTCAATATGTGAGACTAATTTTGCTCCACCAAACATTGTTGGAAAAGCAGAATTTTGACATGGATGGCCTTGTTGGCCGAATCCCCTTAGTAAACCACTTACTTTGTGAACATTTTTTCATGTTCAAGTTTGGTGTATGTTTTACTTATGGATAATCTTATTGATATTGTCCTCGAATATGAGTTAATTGAATCATGTTTCTTAGTACATGTGACCGATTCAATTAAACACATGATTAGGTAGGAATGCGGGAAAGTTAGTTGTTTGGATGAATGCGTACTACGCACACTAACTTTACACCTAAATCACATCTCTAACAACGACTTCAGGTCTATCCAACCTGATTAAGAGCATTTGGCACGCTCCTCGTTGTATGAATGGTATTGAATCACCATTTAAGGTACCTTAAATTCTCCTTGTCGTTGAGTTTTTTAGGATATTCGAGAGAACAATGATCACAAATGAAACCACGAAAGAAAATAGAGTGAAATATCTTTGCACCACTTCCAAAAATGAGCCTGAAGCTTTGATTTAGGGCCAATGGGTTGTCCCCCAACTGGGCACACGCCATATATAGCCGGTCTGGAGCTAGGTGATTGAGTAGTTTACTTGCTTTGGCACGACCTTTTGGGACACTTAGGTCAACTAACGATGCAACGACGCATCTTCTTACTCGAAGTAAGGATCTTGTGCCTACAAGCACACTTGCCAAAGTCTGCTCGTTTGTGAAATTTGATTTTCTAAATCATCCCTTGCAAAGATATGAACCGACTTTCTTTTCACAATGGATTTAAGGGAATATATGTGGACTAATCCAACCAAAATACGGACCATATAAAGACTTATGGTTTTGATTGATGAATCGACAAACTAGGTCACATGTTTGTCCACACACATTACTGCTAAACCACTTGGCTGATTAAGGGTTCACCACCCTACTTATCCCTTAAGGTCCAGGAGACTGGATAATGCCAGAGAGTTTATATCGACGGTTTTCGATAAAGTATTGCATGTCGTTTTGGGTTTCTAATTGAACATCGAATTCCCATGTTCACCCCAAATAGCCTCGCCTAGTGATGTGAAAATTACTTAACATGCAAATTAAACCCTATTGTTGACAATTGTAGTATAGATGTAAATAGGGATCGTTCTAGGCCGGGGATTAACTATGGCTGCTAATCAACACAAATAAGACTCAAAAACACTAATTTAGACTCAATAGACTCAAAACTAACTTAAAACACTTAAAACATCAACAACAATAAAAAAGATACTAAACTGATTTGGACGAATTTTAACTTCTACTTGACTCAAAACACTAGAAACAACTAAATTGGACAGATTTCAACTAATCTAACACACTTAATTAAATGGGGATTGATTTTAGACGAAATTAAACTAAGACAACCAGATTAAAGACTCTAAACTAAGGTAAAACGAATTTGGTGAATTGAGTGGATGATGGACTAGCTAGAGGACCCTTCTCCACACATGAAACATATGCAACACAAATCAACTTCCAGTTATTATCTTTCTAAGTCATGAATGACAATGCCCCAGATTAACCGTGAATTGCACTAATTAATCTTCAGATTTTCCTAAGTTCATTGAACTAGATAGAATATGTATCCAACCAAATTATCCTTATTGATGACAGCATACTCAAAGGTCATTAAGTTCGTTGAAAACCATAAGCATTGACGAGGAAAACATGACAGCATATACGTTTGCCCAGAATTTAACTTAACACGATTGTGACTAGCAACCTTTACTACTCATGAATACAAGTTCATTATATGCAATTCCCTTATATTCTAGCATCAAACTCATGCATGCAAACTAAGTTGGCCACCTTAACCCACATACAAGAATAAGTTTTGAATCAAACAGTTAAGCAAATTACATTCATAACTTATGAAATAATAACTGGATAATCAATTCATGTCACATATATAATCATGGCTTTGAAATCGCCCCTAGCTAAAACGAGTTTAGCCTCTCATGTTCACAATTACACACAAGAAAATTGAATTAAACATTGAAGTATAAGGATAGAAAACACCTAGAATAGAGCTCCACTAGGCACGGCAACAGGTTCTTCTCCTCCTTGCAATTTCGGCACAATGGGCAGATTGGTGTGAATGTATTTTGATGAGAGAGTGGTTAGGGGTGGTGAGTGAATGAGGAGGGTGCGGCATATATATATATAGGGCTGAATGAAAAGGCCACAACATGGCTGGAATAGGAGTAAGAATGTGTAAAGGATTTGGTTTTAGAATAAGTAGAGAATTGGTACTCCAAAACCACAAAGGAAAGGGACATTCTCAAACACAATCCAAAGGGGAAAATGATGTGTGTTCCAGCAGGTTTTAGGCATCTAGAAGGGGGGACACAAGGCATGAATGTAGGAGAAGGATTTCAGACCATCTAGAAGGCTTCTAGGCGCCATATTTGTAGGAAAAGGTGCGGCCGACAGATTTGTAGGAGAGGTTTAAGGGCTTTGTTGCATGTTTTTAGGCTTCTAGAACCCCTAAATTTAGGTGATAAAATCTGGTAAGAAACCCCCCTTTTTGGCTGAAAATAAGGTGGATAAGATAAGGTAAGGATAAGGCAAGATAAGATAAGGTTATGGATAATGCTTCTAGATAATGCTCCTTATTTCTTGCTCTTCTCTTATCTTCTAGAACTTGAACTTGTTTCTTCCTTCTTCTTAGCTGATTCCTAGCCTTTAAATCCTCAAATTCGTCCATCCTTCTTGCTTGAATCATAAGCTATCCATCCTTGGCCCAAAATAGCTCCAAAACACTCCAAATTGGCTTTTTTTGCATACTTTGTCAGTAAGCCCTGAAATTGCACGAAAATGGCTTAAAACACTATAATTAACATAATTAAGCTAAGTAAATGCAAGAAAACAAGCTAACTAAGTCGCATAAATATGCTCCTATCACCTAGCGATCATAAAACGCAATTTAAATGATCGCCCAAATTTTGGGTAAAGTAACAAGTTTTCAGTTTCTGCCTAGGACTATGCAATCCTTGTATGCAGTGATGTTGGTCCGCCTTGAGGCCCATTGCCACCCAACCTATATGACGTTACAGTTGGTTACTGGGTATGAACGTAATGATTTTCGTATTTACGCATTTGGGTGTGCATTCCATGTGCCAAGTTACGCCGCCGCAACATACCACCATGGGTCTTCAAAGAAGGATGTGTATTTTTTGTCGATCATGATTCTCCTTCACACTAGCTCTCTTCGAGCCCTTGCACGTGATCTCTTTACCACTCATTTGCGGGTTGTTACTTTAATGAGACAGTCTTCCCACCGTTAGGGGAGATAAGAACGTCAACGTTCCTGTAGAACGACGCGAATTTACGTGGACGTTGCCCACTATGGCTCATCTCGATCCCCGTACCGCACAAATGTGATAAGCAAGTGCGATGAATTCCAGATTTCAGAATGTTGCTCCAGACACATTCCTCTGATCTAGCTAAAGTGACAAGATCATATACCAGCTGCAAACATGCCTGTAAGGATAGACGTACTTAACAGACGTCGAGTCAACATCCCTGGAGGGTGTGCTGCTCCTATTGGACGGTTTGGACGCCCCTGTTAGATGGTCTGGTACACCGACGGATAGCCAATCAATCTGTCTTGGCCTGGAGCACGACAGATCATTCAGTTCGTATGATTCACTTCCCTGGAACAGATCATTCGGTTCGTAGGATTCGCTTCCCTGGAAGACACGGCACAACAATGAATCTAAACTCGATCGCTGTCTCAAATCATTTCCATCTCATGAGATTAATCTGGATTACTCCCAAGACTTGAAGTTCTTGGTCCAGTATACTAGTATGGGTGAGCTAAATGGAATTGAAATGAGATTATCATTGATGATGTTTTCACTTATATGGTAGCTACCGACATAAATGAAAAGCGATGATATCGCCGTGTTCCGTTGATTAAGTGACAACATAGAACTGATTGGACAACTAAAGTTACAATCCAGGTCAAATTCCTTACCAAAATGTGTTTGGACCTGTAGTTCCTACATTGCCCAAGGTAACCCGTTTGTGTTACAAGTGGGAAAGGAAGCGTTATGAGATGAATGAAATAGTGCGATATGATGCACGCATTACGGCACAAGGTTTCTCTCAAACGTCCTGTGATTGATAGCAGCATTATGAAATGTGGTTAGTGTTTCTCCATGGGGATTTAGATACGGAGATTTACATGTAAGTTCTTGAAGAATTACATGGACTGGTTCAAATAGTTCCCAAACCACGGAACACCCTCTTAACTCGTTTTGAGGCGTTCACTTATGGATTGAAAAATTCGACGGATGTGGTATACCTGTCTACGTGATTATTTGTTCAATCAGGGATATGAATTATGCCCTTGCGTGGTAAACTATGAAGTCTTATTCCGAATTGCTAGAGTTATAGTTTATGTTGTTAACACGAATCTCACTAAGACTCCGGAAGAGCATGAGAAAATTGCCTCGCACCTGAAGATGGAATTTGAGATGAAAGATCTTAGGAAAACTCGTTTATGCCTTAACTTGAAGTTGAAGCATTGTTCTGACGGTATTTTGGTCTACCAGAACTACACCCCGAATGTGTTACCTTTGAGTATACATTTGATCGTCCATACGTTATATGCAAATGAGACTCTTGAAGAGATTATGGAATCCGAAATTCGTATCTAAATTTCAACTTTGCGCTTCGTTGTACTTAGCTCATTGTATTTAGACATGACATCTCCTTCGTTGTTGATCTTGGTAAAGATGCAGCACCGCGCCTACACGCATCCATTGAATTGGTATTAAAGACGTTCCCTGAAGGTACTACGAATATGGGCAAATCAAATCCCAACGCATCTCGAGCGGATCCAACCCCCTTGATCCTCGGAATGATGCTTGCCTTGTTTGTTATGCTGACATAGGTTACTTATCAAACCCGCACAAGGCAAAATCCCCGAATGGTTATGTCTTTACCATTAGGGATATTGCAATATCTTGGAGGTCCATGATATGACCTAAGTTGCGAAATCTTCGAATCATTCCAAGACTCACCTCACTTCACTACGCCACACGTGAGACATGGTTAGGAGTTCTTGTTGAGCATATTCGAAGTACTTCTTGTGTTTTCATCCATCCTTGAGTCCCAACGACCATCCATGAAGACCATGCCGCATGTATCAACCCGACCAAGCCATGATACATCAACGAAGTCAACGCCAAGACATATTGCGTCTACATCTACATCAGCAAAGCATCAGGAGATTGAAGTCATGCAAGCCGATCTCAGACAACCTTGCCGACCTCTACACGACATCACTGCCGAAGTCAACCTTCCAGAAGCTTGTTCGAGGAATTGGTATACCTAACTATCATAAGCAATGCTTGTAGTTCTCATTTGAAAATTATGGCAAACTCAGGGGAAGTATCCAGAAGTATACTCACTTGATCTTAATGTACTTTTTTTCCTACAATTAGGAGCATTTTTCCCACTGGATTTTTTCTACCTAACTAGGTTTTAACGAGACACTCATCCTGGGCTGATCATACCCTTGTGAGCTCTTCTACTTGCGTCCAAAAGACGTATAGTTTTAACTTAATGCAACTTCTCACTTTTCTCCTTAAACTATGGGTTTTTCTCCCACCTTGAGTTTTACCATAACGAGGTTTTGTGAGTTTTACTTTTTATGCATTCTTCCGTTGATTTGAGACTCGCATTTGCTCAGTGTGCCTACTCCATCACCTGTACTTACTTCATCGTTGAAGACATGATGCACCATTTACTTGAGTATTTACACACTCAAGTGGGAGTGTTGCAGTCCTATTGGAATAAGAATGTGATCGTGTAAATCCTAGTATATATGGGAATGTATCTTATATTCCTATTAGGAGTATATTACCTATTAAATGTTGTAATTCTAAAGGGTAAGGAATTAACCTTCCCTACTACTATAAATAAAGGCACAATGGGGTGAGATAACACACACCCACAATTGCACATCTCTCTCTTTTTCTCTCTATGTGCCGCACCCCTTCTCTCTATGGCCTCCATAATTGTTTAGTAAATTATGCCTACAACACAAATGAGAATAACTCTTGGATTCCAATCCCATGTTATTAAAAAAAAAAACCATTAAATAATCTCATGGTGTATATTAATTAGTAGGAAAAATAATTATGAGTAATTGAACTATAAAAAATTATAAAATTTTATATTAAAACTTACAACATGATAAATTTTGAGTGGTTTTAGTAGTGTCACGCAGCAAGTCGAATATCAACTTGAGCCCCACTCAGTTTTTCTCTCGAGTAATGTTACTTTTATCATATATTTGTACTATCATTTGTACCATATTTCTAGTAAAAGTAGGCTTACCAACACATATGAGTTGTATCTCTACTAAATAAATAATACAAATAGGATAATCATAGGAAAACCAAATTTTTAAACCAAATGATGTGTCACAAATAAGAAATAAGCACGTTAATCGACACTTAATTAATAATCTAACAATCTAGAACCATATGGTTAAGTTTATAAATTTAATTTAAAAAATTTGATACTCATATAAATAATAAGACTATCATTTGTTTTCTGTCAGACAGAGACATCACCCCAGTACAAAGTAAAAAGTACAGAGGTCCCGCCGTTGTACCCTATAAAAAAGGGATAGGAAAAAAATCGAGAACAAAGGGGGACGGACCTGCTGAGTGAATGAACAAATCGCGGAAGGAGACGGAAGAGCAGCCAAAATCTCGGAACCCAAAAATCTGCAGAAACGTTTGATTCAGTTGATTTGAAGTATATACTCTCTCTCTCTCTATGCTTTTCGTTTTTCCATTTCATTCAACATTCATCTTTCTCTGGATTTTTATAATTAGGGTTTGTATTATCCCCAATATGATTTCAATTATGTTTTTTGTTCGTTTAATTCTCTAATGAGATTGTTTATTAACTTCAAATACAAGAAAGATTCTTGAATTTTTTAAAATTTTTTTTAGGGATTTTATTAGAAGCGGAAGGGAGAGAGCAGAGGGCAGCAATGCCGAAGGACTCCAAGGGCAAGTGTGAGGCTGCTTCTCACAAGCTACTGAAGGAAAAAGCAAAGACTCGAGTCCAAGAGCTTCAAGGGATGGTCACCAATATTCAAATTGCCAGGAAGGAGGGTCGGACTGCCGACATTGCCATCTGGGAGGACCAAATGCATCAGATGCTTGGCGGGTGGGGTGCCGAGCTCAATGACCCGTCCCCTGCATCTTCTTTGCATGTGGGTTTTTTCTCATTTGCTGGTTTTTTATATTTGTTTTCGTATTTTGTGTTTTTGTATCGAGTAATGTTTGGCATGTGTATAAAATCCGATTACATTCGAAATCTGTAGGGTGGTAGCCATGGAAGCCTTGGATCATTTTCTGAGGAGTTAGCCCGGCTCTTGAAACAACATTGTGATGAGAAAGATGATGCAGAAAGTCCATTGAAGGAATTGCCACAACCTAAGCTTGAAGGCCCAGAACCTAATCTTCAAAACCCTCACTTGAGTAGTTTCACGGAATTTACAGAGGTAAATACTTTTTTTCATTTTTATGGTGGAAGGTTTCCAACGTTTGTTTATATGACTCGTCTGCATATTAGTTTAACTTTTCTTCATCATTCAGTCTGATCGTATATTTGCTAAATTTTCATGACATTTTCTTGATGTTTTCGCATTTAGTGCAACATGGTTTACCTTTCCTGTTGTGGAATTCTGTAAACGAGCAAGATTTTGAGATATATTTGACATTTTTTGGTGTTTATCTTCCTTCACATAACTTTCTGGAGTCCTGGACAACCAAGTGTGCAAGTTTTCAATAGTTTTAGAGTCCAATTCAATGTTTTCTTCCCATGTTGGTTGCTTTCTGGTGACTAATGTAAATCTTGTCAATTGACCCAAACGTGGAATGGAAGATAGAAACTATGAATTGGGAAATTAAGCATAGGATTTGCTTTGTATGATTTATTGTATTCTTGACAGTACTCATTGCTCTTCTATGCTGTGGTTTCGGAATTTTTAAGGATATGTCTACTTGAGTTGTGATTGATTACTGATGAGCTCCATGCTTAACCAATTTTTCAGGACTTTTTCGTTTCTTCTAAGGAACCTCAAGAAGATATTTTTCAAGGATTGGACCTTGACCAATGCCACACTGCGTCCAATTTCCCAAATACAGTGGTCGATATCCCAGATTTGACTACTCAAATGAATGATAATCACTTTGAATTTCCTGATTACTTAAATGAAGGGCCTTTCATCTGTCACAATGACATTAAACAGTCTGAAGAGGATGTTGTGCCAAATGTTATGCCGGATATATGTCCTCCAGTATCTGCTTTCTTGGGGCCAAAATGTGCTCTTTGGGATTGTTCCAGGCCTGCCCAAGTTTTGTGTCAGGACTATTGCAGTAGTGGCCATGCCCTTTTAGCAAGAAATGAAGGTCTTCCTGGGAACACTCCGGTTCTGCGACCTGGGGGCATCGCTTTGAAGGATGGTTCTCTTTTTGCCGCGCTTAATGCTAAGACACAGGGGAAGGATGTCGGAATCCCCAATTGTGATGGGGCTGCTACTCTAAGATCTCCATGGAATGATTCGGGTATATGCCGGAATCCCCTCTTTTATATATATATATATAATCTTGTTTGATGTTATCCTCCAGACCATTCTACAGCATTGCTCACTTCTGTCAACCTACTTTTGTTTGTCATGCTTTCCCTATTAGCTAGTCATTTATCGGTTCAGAGTGAAGCAAATTATTTCTTTATTTATCACTGACTGGCTACCAGTAATTCAATATTGCAGAGCTATTTGATCTTTCTTTGCTCGAGGGTGAAACGCTTAGGGAGTGGCTCTTTTTTGGTAGGCCTAGAAGAGCCTTTGAGAGTGGAAATAGGAAGCAGAGGTCACTGCCAGACTACAGCGGGCGTGGTTGGCATGAATCAAGAAAGCAGGTAATGAAGGAATTTGGGGGGCAGAAAAGGTCCTATTATATGGATCCACAGCCTTCAAGTGATCACGAGTGGCATTTGTTTGAGTATGAGGTCAACAACTCAGACGCCTGTGCACTATATAGGTTGGAGCTCAAGTTTGGCACGGCAAAGAAAAGTTCCAAAGGAAAAGTATCAAGTGATCCGCTGGCTGACCTGCAGAAAAAGATGGGAAGGCTCACTGCTGAGGTTTCTACAGAAGTTGGAGACAATAGTAAGGGAAAAGCTAGCAAAAGGGCTGATGCTGGAAATTTTTTTGGCTCGGATAATCAGACAACTCCAACTACCTAAACTCCGAGATGAGTTGGAAATGTTAGGTTAGCTTTGCTCTATAAGTAGACGACGGCAGCATTCGCCAAAACCTTTAGTTTTGTGATCACTTAATCATATGGCCTCTAATACGACTGACGACTGTGGCACTTGTGAATACTTGCCTGCATGTAAAACGAATCTAACAGTCAAGTGATCAAGTTGCTGGAGTATAGTGACATTTTGTTTGGGATACTCGCCAGTGATGGCATTTTCCTACCTAAACACTATTTTTCGGTCATGAGGGGACCGATATGTTTAGTTCCTTTCCCTAGAGTGTTTTGATGCTGGCAGGTTTCCTAAATTCTGGAAGATGTTAAGTACAGGGATGAGTTTGACTCCAATATCTGGAATCTCAACTCAAGTTTTTCGATTCGGAATCGATGAATGCTCAATGAAATCGTTGTGTCTAACAAGACGATGAACGTCTGCTCTACTCTCCAATCACAACAAAATCGTGTGACCTTGTGTCGGTTGGCGTCCATTGTGTGTCAAGCTTGAAAGTTTTTCAACAACTTGATTCATTTTGGACCATTCATTTCAAAGATTCGAATCTAGCCATTCAGAAAATAATTGTGCTGCTACATTCGTATATTTTTGTGTAGCACACAACTTTCGTTGGTCTTGATGGATTTTCTGTCGCTTCACAGATTAACGTCAATTCTCGTGCTAACATATGTAAAAAAAGATAAGATAACAGTGAGTCCATGAAGAGCCACTTTTGAGAGTCTTCTTAACGTTGGTCCATTCTACTTGTTATAGAAGGTAACCTACTAAAAGTCCTTGGTTTCCGTTTTGAATCCAATTTTTGTTTTCAAAAATGATAAATGTAGCTAAATTACTGACTACTCGTTAGTTTCAAAAACTGAAAACTGAATTCAAAGAACAATACCAAACACCGCCTCTAATTCCATGTCATGCCACATCAGGTTTGGCTTCTCGGTTGGAAAACATTGCAGCTGTCTTTTTTTTTTTTTTTTTTAATGTTATTGCTGATTTGAACATTTTGACATCTTCTTTGGAGATGCTCTTAAGTTATGTGGCCACTATTCGAATGGAGGGCATCAAACTAGACATGCTTGAAACGATTGATAAACTCATATGTTAGTTACGCGTATAAGTTTTATGTCCATAAAGAGAATTTACATGATATGTATTTACTTTTAAGGTTGCGTCATGCGCTAATAAAATAAAAACATATGTCCGTTTTTTGTTCATATATTTTTGTTTTATTAACATAAAACGTCACATGATAGTGTATCATGTAAGTTGTTTTTTTGTAAATAATTTAATTTTGGGTCAAAACATAATTAATAAAAGTTGGACTTAGTTTGACATGAGATTTTTTTTTTTTTTTTTTTTTTTTTATTCTGAGATTTTAAAGGCAAAATTGTGAAATATGTCATGTAACATGTATCGTCGCGTGGTATGTACGTCAAAGGAATTGGCTCCGCCTTAAAGTGAAAATTGTTATATCTGTCATGTGAAATGTATTCAAAAGGTTGTCGGTAATATTGAGAATTGGCCGACGAAAAGTCCGAAACTTTTATAAGGCTCGTGCCCAAATTTGTTCCTTAAATGATTGAAATTGGAAAAAAAAAATTTGGTTTCAAAAGTACAAGTGTTTTCTTTATTCTTGTAAGAAGCATTTAGGTACTTACCAATTTCTGGGTTTCCACATATACTTCTTGCTAAATATAGTATGTCCATATGTTTAAAAGGTCTCACTACTTTCGAGGTTCGTAACTTCTTCATTCTAACTCAGAAATGGAATCTGTTTGCACCTACACGCTCGTGGAATTGAATTCTATCTAAAGAACTCAAGAGTTGATCGAAAAGGTTGAGATTCAAAATAACAAAAATACCCTTTAGTTCACTTCTCTCGAAACCGAATAATTAACGAACTAACTTCAATTAAATCTCCTAAGTACGTCTGAAATAAAATATAAATACTAATTATGGGGACGGGATATCACGCCCACTCAATTTTTCTCTCGAGGAATGCTTCTTTATCACATATTTGTACTATCATTTGAACTATATCTATCTATTATATATAAAGCCAACACAAAAGTGAATAGTGTTTTGGTGTCATAATGCTCTACCAAAAATATTGGGACAAAAATGCCTTCAAAACAAAAAACTTCAAAGGCATTCCAAAATAATGCATCAAATAAGGTAAGGACATTTTCGTCATTTTAATAGTATTTTTTTAATAATTAATGATTTTGTGGGTTTTTTTTTAATTAGTACATCACAATAGACTAGCAATAATGTGATTCAATTTATTTATTTTTAAACACGTTCAAAACATCTTAAGAGACATGTAATGCCGATTATAAAAAAGATCATTCGCACGCATATAATGAATGATGTGATTAAATTAGTTGTCAAATGATTTTTTTTTTTTTTGTAACAAATGATATTTTCTATACTAAGGGGGAATGCGGTGGCCTTAGTCTCATAATGTGCTAGCAATAATGTGATTCAATTAATTGTTTATTAAATATTATTCTCTCTATTTTAAACACGTTCAAAACATCTTAAGAGACCTGTAGTGCCGGTTATAAAAAAGTCTTTCGCACGCGGATAATAATGTGATTAAATTAGTTGTCAAATGATTTTTTTTTTAACAAACGATATTATCTACACTAAAGGGGAGGGGTGGGCTTTGCCTCACAATGGGTTAACAATAATGTGATTTAATCAATTGTTTATTAATTATTATTTTCTCTATTCTTAATTTAAATTCTATATAGACTGATTTTATTACGTGAATTCAGCTACTTTAATTGGTTTATGAGAGGTTTCTTCTAGCATGATCTAAGATTATTCATTTACTTCAAATATTTGACTTTTCTTCTAACATGATTTAAAACGTGTAAATCGCGAGTAACATGTTAATCAAATAATGTGTCACCAATAAAAAATAAATACGTTAATCGTCGCTTAATTTTTATGTTCATAAAGAGAATTTACATTATATGTATTTACTTTTAAGGTTGCATCATGAGCTAATAAAATTAAAAAATACTTCTGTTTTTTTGTTCATATATCTTTGTTTTATTAACATAAAACGTCAGTGTATCACGTAAGTGGTTTTTTTTTTTTTTTTGTGAATAATTTAATTTTGGGTCAAAACATAATTAATAAAAGTTGGACTTATTTTGACTTGAGATTTTTTTTAAGATAAATTAGAATTAGGTGCCTCATTTTAGATTTTTCTAAATTAAACATCTGTTACTTTTCAACTTTTGATTAAAGTGACATTTACTTTTAATTAAACTTCATATTCCAGATATACTCGCGTATAATGTACGTCAAACAGTTGGATCCGTAAAGCTTCGAGGATTGAATGACGAAACTTCTATAAGTTGTTGACTTGGCAGTCGGCTCCTGTCCAAATTTTTTCTTTAAAAGTAGATACAATTATTCAGAATTTACTTATATTAAAAACAAAATTATCCTCTCCTCTGTTGTCCGGTGAACCCACCCCAGTCCCTCTCTTCTCAGGCGAGCCCACCCCCAAACCCTCTCCTCATCGGCGAGCTCACCCCCAAACGTTTAATTCAGTTGTTTTGAAGTATACTCTCTCTCTCTTCTGTCTCTCTATGCTTTTCGTTTTTCCATTTCATTCAACATTCATCTTTCTCTTGATTTTTATAATTAGTGTTTGTATTATCCCCAATATGATTTCAATTATGTTCGTTTAATTTTGTAATTAGATTGCGTATTTACTTAAAATACAAGAAAGATTCTTGAACTTTTTTCATAATTTTTTTAGGGATTTTATTAGAAGCGGAAGGGAGAGAGCAGAGGGCAGCAATGACGAAGGAGTGCAAAGGCAAGTGTGAGACTGCATCTCACAAGCTACCGAAGGAAAAAACAAAGACTCGAGTCCAAGAGCTTCAAGGGAGGGTCAACAATACTAAAAAAATTGCTAGGAAGGAGGATCCGACTGCCAAAGTTGCTATCTTGGTGGAGCAAACGGATCGGATGCTTGGCGGGTGCGGTGCCGAGCTCAATGACCCGTCCCCTGCATCTTGCTTGCATGTGGGTTTTTTCTCATTCGCTGGCTTTGTATTTCTTTTCGTAATTTGTGTTTTTGTATCTGAATAATGTTTGGTAGGTGTATAAAATTCGATTACGTGTGAAATCTGTAGGGTGGTAGCCATGGAAACCTTGGATCATTTTCTAAGGATTTAGCCCCGTACTTGATACAACAGTGTGATGAGAAAGATGATGCAGAAAGTGCATTGAAGCAATTGCCCCAACCTAACCCTGAAGGCCCAGAACCTAATCTTCAAAACCCTCAGTCGAGTAATTTCACCGATTTTACAGGGGTAAATACTTTTTTTCTTTTTTATGATGGAAGATTTCCTACGTTTTCAGTCTGATCGTATATTAGCTAAATTTTCATATGACATTTTCTTGATGTTTTCGCATTTAGTGCAACATGGTTTTCCTTTCCTGTTGTGGAATTCTGTAAACGAGCAAGATTTTGAGATATATTTCAGATTGTTTGGTGTTTATCTTCCTTCACATAACTATCTGGAGTCCTGGACAACCAAGACGTTTATTGAACAACATATTTGTTTGATTTAGGGATATTTTGTGCAAGTTTTCAATAGTTTTAGAGTCCAATTCAATGTTTTCTTCCCACATTGGTTGCTTTCTGGTGACTAATGTAAATCTTGTCAATTGACCCAAACGTGGAATGGAAGATAGAAACCATGAATTGGGAAATTAAGCATAGGATTTGCTTTGTATGATTTATTGTATTCTTGACAGTACTCATTGTTCTTCTATGCTGTGGTTTCGGAATTTTTAAGGATATGTCTACTTGAGTTGTGATTGATTACTGATGAGCTCCATGCTTAACCAATTTTTCAGAACTTTATCTTTTCTTCTAAGGGACCTCCAGAAGATATTCCTCCAGAATTTGACCTTGACCACAATGATGTGCCAAATGTTATGCCGGAAATATGTCCTCCAGCATCTGCTTTCTCGGGGCCAACATGTGCTTTTTGGGAATGTTCTAGGCCTGCCCAAGTTTTGTGTCAGGACTATTGCAGTGGTAGCCATGCCTTTTTAGTAAAAAATGAAGGTCTTCCTGGGAACACTCCGGTTGTGCGACCTGGGGGCATCAATTTGAAGGATGGTTCACTTTTTGCCGCGCTTAATGCTAAGACACAGGGGAAGGATGTCGGAATCCCCAATTATGATGGGGCTGCTACTCTAAGATCTCCATGGAATGATTCGGGTATATGCCGGAATATATATATATATATATATATATATATATATATTATCTTGTTTGGTGTTATCCTCCAGACCATTCTACAGCATTGCTCACTTTTGTCAACCTACTTTTGTTTGTCATGTTTTTCCTATTAGCTAGTCATTTATCGGTCCCGAGTGATGTAAATTATTACTTTATTTATCACTGACTGGCTACCAATAATTCAATATTGCAGAGCTATTTGATCCGTCTTTGCTCGAGGGTGAAAAGCTTAGGGAGTGGCTCTTTTTTGGTAGGCCTAGAAGAGCCTTTGAGAGTGGAAATAGGAAGCAGAGGTCATTGCCAGACTACAGTGGGCGTGGTTGGCATGAATCAAGAAAGCAGGTGATGAGGGAATTTGGGGGGCAGAAAAGGTCCTATTATATGGATCCACAGCCTTCAAGCGATCACGAGTGGCATTTGTTCGAGTATGAGGTCAACAGCTCAGACGCCTGTGCACTATATAGGTTGGAGCTCAAGTTTGGCAGGGCAAAGAAAAGTTCCAAAGGAAAAGTATCAAGTGATCCGCTGGCTGACCTGCAGAAGAAGATGGGAAGGCTCACTGCTGAGGCTTCTACAGAAGTTGGAAACAACAGTCAGGGAAAAGCTAGCAAAAGGGCTGATGCTGGAAATATTTTTGGCTCGGATTATCAGACAACTCCAACTATCTAAACTCCGAGATGAGTTGGAAATGGTAGGATAGCTTTGCTCTATAAGTAGACGACGGCAGCATTCACCAATCTAATACGACTGACGACTGGCACTTGTGAATACCTGCATGTAAAACGAATCTAACAGTCAAGTGGTCAAGTTGCCGGAGTTTAGTGACATTTTGTTTAGTACAGGGTTACTCGCCAGTGATGGCATTTTTCTACCTAAACACTATTTTTAGTTCCTTTCCCTAGAGTGTTTTGATGCTGGCAGGTTTCCTAAATTCTGGAAGATGTTAAGTACAGGGATAGGTTTGACTCCAATATCTGGAATCTCAATTCATGTTTTTCGATTCGGAATCGATGAATGCTCAATGAAATTGTTGTATATAACAAGACGATGAACGTCTGCTCTACTCTCCAATCTCAACAAAATCGTGTCCTTGTGTCGATTGGCGTCGATTGTGTGTCAAGCTTGAAAGTTTTTCAACAACTTGATTCACTTCAAAGATTCGAATCTAGCCATTCAGAAAATAATTGTGCTGCTACATTCGTATATTTTTGTGTAGCACACAACTTTCGTTGGTCTCGATGGATTTTCTGTCGCTTCGTCAATTCTCGTGCTAACATATGTAAGAAATGATGAGATAACAGAGAGTCTATGAAAAGTCTCACTTTTGAGAGTCTTCTTAACGTTGGTCCATTCTACTTGTTATAGAAGGTAACCTAGTAAAAGTTATCCATTTTGAATCCAATTTTTGTTTTCAAAAATGATAAATGGAGCTAAATTATTGAGTACTCGTTAGTTTCAAAAACTGAAAACCGAATTCAAAGAACAATACCAAACACCGCCTCTAATTTTGGTAAAAAAAATGCCAACAAACCATGGATTAAAACTAAATGCGAACAAGAGCAGGATTCATTTTTTGTTGTTCAAGTGTAAAGCCAGCAGATTCATTTTTACAACATTATTTTGGAGTTGATGCCATTAATGAGATATAAAATGGCGTACATTATGACAAGTATTAGACGACATTACTTGTGGCTCAAGAAATCTTTTGGGAAAAGCTGCTACTTGTGCTAGTGCTGCTCAACTGAAGACCACGAATTTGAATCGATCCAGTTAAAAGCTATGGGACTCAGAAAAGCATCGGGGATGCCGAAGGAACTCACCAAGGCCAGTGCATGCGGCCGCAATTCACCACACAGTCTGCTTACTTCTTTCCTCACAGCAGCGACATTATCGGTCGATAAGTACCCATATCGGAGGAATGCCGCATCTTCTTCCAAGCAAATCAATGCGTACATAGACCTCAACAGAGCTAAGACATTCTGCAGTGAAACAAAACTCTGACTATAACTTCATAGGTTTTAAAAATGATGTAGGCATAAGCAAGGTTATTACCAAACATTCCAGATTGGAAAGTTTTCGGTATTCCGAAAACTTAATCTTCACGCAGAAAAAGAATCCAGACAAAAATGTCCGATGAGGGACGATTTTGACTCAGACGCAAAGAAAAAACCCTGAGATTATTTCTGCATCCATAAGTCTAACACCCCCCTCCCTTTTAACCTATCTCTCATTCTAATCCAGTTTTATGACTGCATATCCGATTACTTCAGTCATATGCTAAACCACAATCTATACTGCAGTAATAAGAAAGCAGTAGGTAAGAATTACCTTTAATGAACCAGCAGGTAATGCCGCCTCAGCATCTATGAAGGTTTGCAATATTGCTCGATCTGCGAAAGCTCTGCCCAGGTCCCCTGCAAGCTGATAACTCTGGTACAGGAAAAGAGTGGAGCAATGAGAGAGTTCTACAGAGAGTTAGAGAGAGAGAGAGGGAGAGGTTTTAGTAAAGAGAAGATGATTCTTACAAGAATGATCGAGTACTCTTTGCTTTCTCCCTGTTTTTGACGTTGTGACACTTCCATAGCAAATCTATTCAATAGATCTCGCTCTCTTAAGCAGAAAGCGTCCATCTAATGTAGACAATGAATGAGAAGATTTAAATATGAATAATCTTAAAAAAAGAGGCAATAATGCTCCTAAGACTATTTAAACATAAAACAGTGGATCTGAAAAACAAGATGAACCTGGAATTGGCTACACTGGAGGGTAGAACTTGTAAGCTGAGATGGAATGACAGGGCAAGGTTTATTCATATGCTCTAGTCCCAAAGCTTTAAATGGTTTGCCTCTTTTCTGAGCTGCTATATACTCTGCAAGCAGTGCTTTGCTGACCTGAGTTAAAATCCAAAAATTCCACTGTTTCAGATAGAACTCCGATGAATGGTAAAAATGAGAAAACAATGCTCTACTTTTCTGGGGGGTTCAGAGACTAAAAGAATACTTATCTACTAGCATGTTCCCACCATTATCCGTCCACTAACCTAATTCATCCGTGTTACTAAACATTCTAGCAAGAAAGCATTTCCGGATATAATATTAATCTTTTACATATATGTATATATGTGTTACCTTACTAACAGCTTGGTTTCAATACAAAAAAGGAAAAGTTACAATCAATTTATAAAGTAACAAACTTGGAACCTGTTTGAACATAAAATGATGTCCATCCAAGAAGGCCATTCCTATAGTACAGTCAAATTCGCGTCAAATGGCAATTATAAAAGAAGTTCTGAACACACTACAGCTCACATCAGCATTTTTCTTTTCTAGTTAAGAAAAATTTACTTCAGTTCCTAGAAATTCTATGTCAACAGAAAATATCTTGCAGTTTGAACAGAAGACTTGAAATTACCTGTTGCATCAAAACATTGTTGTCCCCCTCAAAAGTGGACTGCACGTCAAATTCACCTTTAAAATGACCAACACGGTTTTCAGTCTTGAGACCTTGCCCTCCACAGGCTTCGCGGCATTCCTGAAGTATACATCAACTTTCAGCAAGGACAAATAGAACAATAACTTTAATTTGCAGTTCATAATTCAATTCCTAACCTGAAGAGTCCGCATGTTATGCCAGGTATGTATAGCCTTAAATGCACTAGAAACAACATGGATGGTTTTGCTCGACTCAGGCGTCCTCTTAACATAAATCATCTTTAAGTAATTTGAAGCAAAAGTCATAGCATATCTGAAGCAACAGAGAAATAATAATAAAAATAATATCAAAACCTAGTGGTTTAATGTATCAACATTCTTCTCACAGTGCCAATAATTTCATCACATAGTCATTGACCATTTGTACCAAATATGAAAGAATCAGGACCGACCCTTAAGCACAGGATATAAAATAGAAAAATATATTCAGTTTTTCTTATTAAGTACATGTTCACTGTAATATTGACACCAACAAGAATAGAAATTTCAGAATTTGTCTTCAGTTTGGTTACAGAAGTAGCCAATATATTATGAACTTGGCTGGCTGTCTTAGTTACCACAAAATATCCAAGATCTAAAAGCATGAAATATATCAGTAACTACAATGAAAATAAGAAGTATTTCCTAGACATGAAAAACCAGTGATTCTATACAGACAGTATAATTTAACTTGTGCAAAAGCTGTTCTAGCAATAAGTTCCAATTGAACTGAGAAACTGCAATGCCACAAAATTCTTACGTCTTTGCAAGAAGAGGCAAAAGCCGCTGTTGATGACTGGGGTAGTCAAGCAATAGGACTTCAGGCCCATTTGGTGTAACAGAAAAGGCCCGCCTTGTCAATGAGTACCTTATGGCTATTGCTAAACTTATCTGACCATAGGGAAAGAAATGATTGGTCAATGATGAAAATTCAGTTGGCAGAAGATATCTACAATCCCTCAATCTACAAATATGTAGATGCAAGAATAGTTAATTGCCACCATGCTTGAAACCCATTACCTGTGATGAGTAAATGGAACTGACTGCTATAGTTACACGACCAGATGTCAATGGAGCCATGAATGCTGCAAATCTCTGAACGAAAGAAACAAAGTGACAATAAAAGGACTGAAAATAAAAGAAAAACATATATGTTCAGATGGAAATAGAACTACCTGATCTGGGTCTTTTATTGCACTCAGATATTTCCCATCTGGAGAAACATCAGCTACTGAATTTAACAAATTTTCCCTTGGAATTCGAACGTTGTCAAACCTGTAACACATTTCTAAATCCTCTAAGCCAGAGTTAAAACTTACAGAAATCTGTAATCGAAATGAATAGTCAATTAAATGAAAAGTCAAAACATGATTACCATATTCGACCATTATCAACACCATTTAAGCCAATTTTGTGACCACAATCAGCAATACGAACTCCTGGACAGACATTACCATTTTCATCCCTGATCTGGGCTATAAGAGCATGGACGCCTTGGTTGTTCCCGGATATACTGAGTTGTGAAAAGACTATTGTGTGTGTGGCATGCTAAACATTAATAAGAAAAGTAATATATCAGTGCACAGACATCACTGATGGAGGAACCTTATTGGGAATTTGCAGTAATATGAAATATAACTGGCGCAAAAAATATAAAAAGCACGGCGCTATGCTTTTAAGGTGATCCTTGCATTATCTTATCAAAGGTAAAAAAATCAGAAAAATAATGATCCTTACATTAGCTGCTCCTCCAATCCAATACTTCTGAGCTGATTCACAAGGAGTATTAATAACAAATTCTTCAGTACTCGAATCATAAGTGGTGACTGTTTCAATCCCTCGAACCTAAAAACACAATTCCGAAAGCAATAAGCGAAAACTAAGCAAAATATAAGACAAACAACAATCTGCAGGCATGAGCTCAACATACATTACTGCCATGGCCCAACTCAGACATTGCAAAGCAACCCTTGATTGCATAGTTCTCAGTGTCACTCAGCCACTTGTCGTGATGGCGCTTTGTGCCGAAAAACTGAATGGCACCGCCCCTGAAATTCATCAACAATCCGAAAACTTCGAAATCAATTAACTCCTTCCTTAACACTCCACAATTGAAAATTTGAAATAACAAACAATGCCATGAAAATTCAATTGGTTATACCACAAAAAGAAATGGACACCAAGCTTGACAGCAAGGGAATGATCAAAAATCCCGATAACCTCGAAAAACGCAAACTTTCGCAACTCGGCATCGACCCCTTTATCCGTAAGCCAGCCTTTGAAAACCCCACGATCCAGCAAGTAGGCAATTCGCTTCATGGTCATCTGCCGCTGCTGCTCCATGCTTTGGTTGTAGTCCGGCGCGATAAACACCCGGCCGCCAGCCTCTCTCGGATTAAAGAGCTTGCTCTGCTTCATGAGGCCGAAGAGCCAGTCCCGGTCCTCGAGATTGTGCGCGTCGAGGAGCTTGCGCATCTCCTTGGTGTCGAATTCGAAGGGCTCCGAGAGCTCGGGAGGAGAAAAGCCGAGGCAGGGGTTGGGGAAAAGAGGGTTCGAGCTCCATGACGGTTGGTTGAGATGGTTCGAGAGGACTCGAGTTCGCCATGTCACGCGATCCATCGCCGTATGCGGAGGAGGAATTTCAGATGAATTTCGAGAGAGAGGGAGAGAGGGAGAGAGGGAGAGAGTTCGGTGGAGGAAGGTTGGCAACGTGACTCAACTATAATATGAATATATGTGAGAGAGGATAGAGAAAGAGGTGATTTGGATTTACGCGCGCAGGGTGGGAGTGGGTCAGACCTGGTTCATCCACTCGATGCGTCGTCGTTTGGATCACATGGCAAAGGAAAAGGCAGGAGGAATTCCACGTCATTGTTGTTTTGCTTTTCTTTTTTTTTTTTTGGCAAGCGTCATGGAGAAAAAGGTGATATATAATATGCCCACTCCCAATAACTGATTGAATGTTATCTTTTTGAATTGGGGATTTGTCATTCATACTTTCCATTCACGTTCAATAATTTTTTTCGTCTTTTCTTGTTGCTTGTCGATGTAAACAAAAAAATGAAATAGATTTTTGCACAATTTTTTCAACCTCATGGACCCTCAATTTATAGTTATTAAATTAAACAAAGGAAAGAAGACTCAAAAGCTAAAATTAAGTGGGGTATGTGAAAGAAAAAAACGTGTACAAAAATTGCGCCCTTCAAGTCCACATTTCAATACATTCTGTCAGGATCGGTCCATAGATTTTTGAGGTCCCGGACGATGCAAAAAAATGTATCCTAATTTCATATAAGAAAATTATTTATTTTCACACGTAAAGCATCGATAAAATTATACTTAGAAAAGCAGTTCAAACTCAATAATTTAGAAACATAAAAAGACTAATTTATTTTGTATCTAGAGAAAGAAACCAAAAAACTCCAGGCTTACATGTAGATAGATGATGAGTTTTGTTTTTCATCTGAACTTTTAAAGTGTTTTTGTATAAATCGTGAGGTGTTTTTTCTTATTTACTAACTTTATCAATATGAGATTGAAAAAGTAATGATGTTTTCGATTAATATGTATAAGTAACGAATGGGCACTAAATTAAGCATTTTGATGACACGTCATATGATTTGCAAATTTGCTCTAAAAATTTGGTCTACATATTACTCTTTGTAGAAGATTAGATTTGAATTCAAACAAATATTTAAAAATAGCAACCTACATAGCTACTAGATAGTAACTAAAAATAAATTAACAACCAAACAAATATTCGTAAAAATTGAAATGAATAAACACGCGCATTTCGAACTTAGGAAATCTCCTTAATTTTAAACAACAAAATCATTGCTTCTAATTAAATTTCTTGATCATTTAACCAAATTTTACAAATTTATACTCTTATGAAAAGAAATTTGTAAAAAATTGTAAGTTAATAAGCATAGGTGATGTTTTGAACCCAATACCTCTTCATTATTTTCAAATGACAAAACCATCACTTCTAGTTAAATTTCTTTGTCATCAAACCAATTTTTATAAATTTATTCTCTTATGAAAACATATATAAATATACCACCCTAATAATTTTGGCTTCCCGAATTTTTTTGAGCCCCGGACGGTTGCCCTGCTCGCACTGGACCTAGGCCAGCCCTGCATTATGTAATGTTGTTGTCTATGAGGATTACGGGGTTAGCATGAAACTGACTAACCTATTGATCAGAACCGTTTTGGCCGGTTAAGTTTAGTTTGGTTTATTTTACACATGGCAACATGTTATAGATTATTTAGAGGTCTTACCATATACATATTATAAGTCAACTTTGATGATCATTAACAATTAGGAAATATATTTGTATTTTATGCTTATGTGATTGTCTAATAGATCGCTTGCTAGCATGAGATCTTATTTTAATTAAAACTGAATTCTAATTGACTTGATGAAAATTTTCATCTTCCACAAAACTTGATATTTTGATTGAATTAGAATGTGCAAGATGTGTGAATGTTTTGTTAACGCTCAAAATTGTAAAATCAACAAAAGACTAAGATGGTCAACCTTTAGTAGGTGTGGTGGTAGAACTAGTATGAGAACAACTAGGTTTAAGCAGTTCACACGTGAGAATGAGCTACGTTCACTGAGGAAATATACTTTATATTTGCTAAGAGTTATAGTGGTGCTCAACAACAATAAGGAAACTTAACGAAAATGACTTGAAAACTTTGAGTTTTAATCAAAAGGACAAAAATGTGTTGTAAGTGAATAGTATCAGGAGTGACTTTTTAGAATAAAAATATAATTTTTCGTTAAAATAAACAGTACAATGAGTGTTTCGTTAAAACTTCCTTAATAAAATTATATCTACAAGATCCAACTCCTTCTAAGGAGTAAGTCTTCCCTTAATATAGGCCTCTCCTCAGCCCAGAAAGTTTTGGGCCTTTAATGCTCGAACCGCCCTACTTGATGGATAGGCTATAGGCATGGGTCCCACTATAGGCTACTCTCCTTGTGACCAACCGACGCATGGAGCGACGGCGACATTTGAACAGGACTACTCATTTGCTTTGTCGTCAGAATACTACATAGCACAACGCTCGACTCTGAGGTACCGTTTAGTACTTGACGGGAAGGAACGCAGTGGGACGAGCCGTTCTGTCCCACGTTTGGTGCGCCTTAAAACAGTGGAACTGGTTGTCTCATGGGACGAAATTTGGCTGATTTTTCGTTCTACCTTCCCCCTTGAAACGACTGGTTCCACATCCGTGTAACACAAATTTATAACATTTTAAGACAAAATTTCCCCTTATCTTTTTCAATATTTACATCATCCGTTAAACATTCGTTCCGTCCTGTCCCGTCCTGTTGCGTCCCGTCCAGTCCTGTTACGTTTGGTCTCGTCTGCGTACCAAACGGTACCTGAGAGTTTGGAAAGTAACTAGCATGAGCGTCCTGTTTGATAGTCTCGATGTTCTGTCGTAGGCTTCCATCCAAGTTCGTGATCAATGCGTGACATGGAGTTGACGTTTGGATGGACCTATTCCTTGAAACTTCGTACTGGAAAGTTGTCAGGTCTGCCATCTGACTTGAGAGGTCGAAACGTACTTTAAATTCAACGCTCGTTACTTTTAATCGATAATGAAGAGATGATGGTATATTGGCTCGAGTGGTTAATGACAATGTTCTTCATCCATCCTTAAGGCAGTGCTCGGCATATGGAAACTCTTGGGTTAGTTGGCCGGCCTAGTAACTTGACTTGGTGGCTTTGATGGGCTTTCTCTCAAGGCCCATCTCAGAGGATTACAAATATACATTATTTTAAGCAAGTTTTAACGAAACACTATCGATACTGTTTATTTTTAACGAAGAATCAAAATTTTACGTTTTTCTAGTACTATGTATGCACTACATCTTTTTGTCATTTTTTCATTAAAACTAAAGCTTTTTTTGGACTTTTCGTTAAAACTTTGGACTTTTCATTAGTTTTCTTTTAATGGGTCAATATTGGTCATTGTAGTGACCAATTCATATACGTATGTAGTGCTCTCTTTAATGCTTTTCTTTCTAAGTAAACCAATTCAAGTGGATGCTTTTTCTTCTTCCTCTTGCAAATCAATCATGCCAACCAAGTCAATATGCGAATTCAGCTAACTGAAAATATTTGTGTTGAGTTGTGTATGCTTAACTAAAGAAGAAATCATTGTTCGTAGACAAGAAGGTGAAGGAGATAATATTGACGATGCAATACAAAAATACCAAAAGTTTCATGCCAAAAAGTTGTAAACATGCTTAAGAATCCAAAAACATTTTGGCTTCGACAAAAAGATGTCCACGTTGACGAGATATTACATACTCACATGCTAAAAAAATACATGATGTCAACTCTTTAAAAAAAAAGTATGGTCCCGAACAACATTATTTGTGACATTGAATTTATTTTCATATTTAATGACAATTACTACTAAGTATGGTCCCAAACAACATTATTTGTGACATTGAAATATTTTCATATTTAATGACAATTACTACTATGCGGAGGCAAGTCTCTTTAAAAGAGATCTAAAAAAATTATAACTTATTACAATGTGAAATTTATTCTTATACATAACTGGCGAAAGTTAAGACTGGAATTTTTTATGACTATAAGAAAGTTATTTCATAAAGTATTACTATAGAGCGGCTTTATTGTATCAACTATTAAGAAAGATATATGAAGTTCGAGAATATCTAAAATTTTTCTGAAAGCTCCAATAAATTCCGATTCCAAAATCCGAAAAATCCGAATAAAAATTTCCATTGCAATCTGAAACTTTTAAAATATAGAAAATTGAACACCTTAATTCTTTGGAAAATCATCCCTGTTCACATCTCCATAAGATACACATGTTATAACCAAAATCTGGTATCATATTATTAACTCTAACACTTGCTTCATTTGTGTTTTAAGTTTACACACAAAATGGCAAGAATCAAGAATATCCTACTTCCATTATTCCTTCTCATCAAGTACAACATCAAGTTTCTTTGCTCATCAATATTTGTTCAAGAATATCAACAACACCAGACATCCAACAAATCTTCCGCGACGCGTCCAATTCCAGCAAAAATGCGGTCTACTTGTAAAGTGAGAGTATATATCGTATAATTACTACTCTTGATACATTCAAGTATTATACCTAATGACGTTACGCAACTGCAGAGAAGGCGGGATTCACTCCTTTTGCCTTTTACTCATGCTTTTACGCTTGTTAACATCCAGATACTTCTTCCTTAACCGTATTGTCTTTGGTGTAACCTGCGCGTATGAAGCATCATAGGATAATTACGCGTCTAAAGCAACAACTTTTATATAAAACGAGCAAACTTAGCACCTGTTTGGTAACCTTCTGGTTTTCAAACCTTTTTTTTCTCTTTTCTGGAATTAGTAAGTCAATAAGAATTTTCTCAACTAATTCAGCAACTAGCATCTGTATGAACTTTGAAATGTAATTTCCGTTGCAATATACAGCGAACGTTAACTATTAGGTGTTAATCATAAGTTGAAGGATGAAGTTAAAATCAGACTTACCTCAATCAGTTCATCAGAGGCTACATACCCTATTGCTTCTTCAAGAGTCATCTGCATCCCAATGCTTTCAGATATTAGCAAACACGGAGCAGATAAAAAATATATAGTAACCTTTATATATTACAGCAATGATCTTCCTATTATTTCCAATTTCTCATAAAAAACAGAAGAAAAAAAAGAAGGAAGATCGTTGTCCATAATCCATATCTTTATAATATGGCTACAAAACAATCCTGGTTAAAGTGCAGTGACTATGAAACAAGATTAAAGAAGAATAAATTGGTTGATACGTACAAGGCGAGGAGGAGATAGTTTCACATTCTCATCCTTGCTAGCAGCACGCACATTTGTAAGTTCCTTATTTCTAACTGGGTTGATCTGCACAAGCAAGGTGAGTCAACTAAATACCACACAATTTTCGATACCCTAAACATTAACACAATTCTTAACATGAGAAGCATAAAATGTACTTACATCTAGATCCGTGTCCCTCGAGTGCTCGCCAACAATCATGCCATCATATGTCTGTGTTAACGAACAAAAGAAAACCAAGTTTATTATCAAACAAAACCAAGTTTACCTGGTTCCTTTACTAAGGTACCCTAGGTTCTAATTCCTTTTTAAATCGAACTGCTTACCCAGTCTTCTAACATATTTATTTCTATGAAACACAGCTTTGACCCTTCTACTACAGTCACATATTTTTCACCCGTTATTGTGGTTTGAAATCAATTTTATCCTGGGCCACTCTGTTTCAGTTAATTTGCCCCAAAAAATTCAGAAACACCGATGTTCTTGTCCATAATTTCTCACTCTCTTTATAATCTGGAAACGAAAAACAGCATTTCACTCAATTTTTTCTTCTTTTTGTCGTCGGAACAGGACCACACTCATTTCTAGGAAAAAGGATCTAAAGTATTCCAAGCATAAAAGATGTTTTTCGGCAGACAGCCAATTGTTAAAAGGAACATACTGATATCTTATCAAAATAAAGAAGCAGCCTTCAGTCAATATGAATTAATTTTATCAAATTGTGGGAAGGAAGAAGACAAGCAGTGACATGAACTGATCAAACATGTACCAACCTCCATCCCAGGAGTGACAAAAAGAGTTCCGCGAGGTTCTAAACTCATTAGTGCATACGCTGTGGTTGTACCATAGCCCATTGACACCTATAGAATTAAACACAAACAGATATTAATTGTCATCTAACACATACAACTTTGATATAAAAAACAGGGGCAACATATAGAAGATTTAATAAGATACGTTAGGAGCAGAAGTACATCATCTTTTGTTTTAAAATAAGGGAAATCATGCTTACAAATTTTATTGAAATTTTTTTTTTTTTAAATAGCCAATGTTGTAATGAGCCACAACCATCAGCGAACTTTAGATCAAAATGTAAAACCAAAAGCAGATTTTCAGAGACGTCTCTAGTATTTAAGATGTCGTATTGTTGTTAAATACATACCTCCTTAAAAAATAGCAGTTTGATCAATAAAGACATTTTAACAATACTAAAACGGAGTACATTATAAATCTAAAGGAAATTACACACATACCAACACTCCTTTCCTGACATCTCCAAGAGGACCTCGATATCTTTCATATTCTGTGTAAAACAGATGACATGCATGAGAATGTTAAAATCAAACGAATTTTCAATCAAGCAACAGCAAAGCTAAACAAGAGTCTGGGTGGTAAACTGGCAAGATTTTTAGTTAGGGTGTATTTGTCCACCCCTAATATATGAATATAGGCACAGATATTCGGACACAAACATGTTAAATCCTTGCAATTTCCAGCCTCAGGGTCACGTTTAGGATAAGAATTAACTGCCTATCAAGAACCCAATTACATGACAGATTCATAGGGAACCAGAAAGGCAAAGGAATGGATAGGTAGGAATAACAATGGGGAAAATCATACTTAAGAAAGCACGGTGCATAAATCCAGTTCCACGTGTATCACTGCTAAATACGCTTCTGTAACCAACGAGGCCCCTGAAGAATACAACAGAAAAGATCAATTATACTCTTCAAAAGTAATGTCGTATTGATTGCCAAAAACGTGTCATCAAGATGGGGTCCAGATAAAAAAGGAAAACGGTAAATAATAGTCCAACTAATTGATCACATGCTTTGAAATGGTTAGAGATTATGCCATGCGATATTGGTTGTGCAATGGTAAATAGTCACTACGAGACCAATTGAGTAAGATGAAATGATGATTTTTCCTGATAACGATACCAATATGCTAGAATATATAAACGACACAATATATAATGATATAATGATCGCTTATACAGCACAATAACAAAATGAGGAAGAAAAGGAGAATTGACATTGAGAGGGAAACAGAACCTTGATGGACATGTCAAAGACAATCTAGTCCGGTCGGCACTTCCTGGAACAGGACCCATCTCAACAACCTCAGCTCGCCTATTAGATAAGGCTTGCATAACTAACCCCACATGCTCTTCATTTACCTGAAAATAATAGCCAGTGCATATGAGTCTCAGTTGTTGAAAGAAAAGAGCAGCAAAATTTAAATCTCAAAGTCTTACCTCGATGGTAACTTCTTCAATTGGCTCAAGTTTATGACCACTCTCTGTTTTGTACCTGATTCAGTAAAGCAAAAATTGCGCCAGCTGTTTACATGAGTAATGCAACAATAAAAAAGATGAAAGCATATGATACAATATTACGCCTATCGGTATCTCGCAAAGAAAGTACACATTTTGGTGCAAATATTTTGTTGGTTTTACCAATCTACTCAATTATGTTTTCAGAACCTCAATATCTCCGTAATATGGGGATTCTTTTTCCTTAAAGATAAAATCATTGGATTGGGGAACTCGATGTGTATAGAAAGAAAATCACATTGCATCGCAATAAAGCAACAAAAGGGTGCCTCACATGACTTTGGGTGGTGAGACAGACAGCTCGAAGCCTTCCCGCCTCATATTCTCAATTAAAATACCTGTTTTACACAATATGAAAACTAACATTAATAATATGTTTAAACTTAACTGCCAATGAAATGTAGAGCCAGAACCTCGTTAATATAAAGCTAAACTGTGTCTTTTTTTATTGATAATTGATATATTGTCTCTTGGAATTAAACAAGGAAAAGGGAAAATAACTGCAAATTTAAGAGGAACAAACCCAGCTGAAGTTCTCCCCTCCCCTGAACTTCAAATGATTCTGATAAGCCTGGGAGAACATTAATGGCAAGATTTGTTTCCGCTTCAGCTGATAGTCGATCACCAATTTTTCCTCCAGTGAGCTACAAAAATAACACCACCAGTATGTCAGATTACGCAGAGTGGTCCATAAGTCAAATCCATTCTTAAAGATGCAGTCATCAATTTCTTTTTTTCTTACGTTTAAGTAGAAAGGAATAGGGGGAGGTCAGGCCTTGTTAAAACTTCAAATAAAATGCAACATGAACAGTAACCCCATAACATTTGTCGAGAATGTGCCTAGGGTGTTGACAGGTTGGTGGACAAAAATAGATATTTGAAAATTAACTGAGAGGACAGAGTAACCGTGGAAGGAGTTATTAACTTATTATTATGCAAGTTAAATGAAATTCATTACTTAGAAGTTAGAACTAGGAAGTTGCTGGACATCTGCCATATTCCTACCATGCTCATGCCCTATATAGTTTCCATTGGACATGTAAATCAAACCCTAGTTTAACGTCAAATTTAGGAAAACATATAGATGATAAGAATGATTATGATACAAACTGGCAAATCTCTACCCTTCCTATATACAATTTGTCTATATAAATTTCGTCACTTTATCCGAGGCGTGTATCAAGTACAGATAATTCATAAATCAATGATTTTAAACCAAAGTGAGAACATAAAGTGCATGCGTTCTCCACTATGACAAGAAAACAGCTAAATGAAAAATACGGACATTGATGATAAAATGTAGTATTAAATAGAGCATGTATAATAAGTTAATAACTGATTGCAAACAGGAAAAAATTATGACTTACATGGGTACCGTCACGACCAGCTAAGGGAGAGTCATTGACACCAAAAGTCATGGAAATAGTTGGGGGATCCAACACAACGGTGGGCAATGCAGTCATAGTCTATCAGATGTATCCATAAGTCAGTTTTGCATAGAATGTACCACAATGAGTGTTATAAAAAGATACAAAGTTGCTCAAGAGAAACAGATAAAAAGTTAAAAACCCTGGAATGATGCCAAAATACCATGGCAAAATAAGAAATACAGATCATAATGTTTTCCATCTTCCTGAGACAAAAGTAGCTAAAGTTATCAAAGCAACTAATTTGACAGACAAAACACAATGGATGTAAGTTACCTACAACAAAGGGAGATGATAAAACTTAGTGAGGGCCCCAGTATCAAGCCTTCTCATTCTCAAGGTAGGAACAGAAGTACAATGGATACAGGAAAATATACAACGAAGCTATTACTCATATTTACTAAAATAAAATAGGAGAAAATAAAATGAAAAGGTGCTGTGAACCTAAAACTAAAGTCTAAAACCAAGATTGCATTAACATACCTCAACGCTTGAAACTGTATGGCCAATAGATGGGCTTGTCAACCCAGCCATTGACACTATGTCACCAGCTCCAGCACATTCAATTACGACCATATGCGTTCCCTTCTTTTTCATCAGCTTCACAACCTGCAGAAATAAGCAGTTATCCAGTACATTACTTCCACAAAGCTTGTAGAAGATGAAGTAAACAAAAAATTAGTATTTTAATATTTAATATTTCAATCTGAAGTTGAGCCTTTCAATAATGTAAAAGCCGCATCACTTGAGCGCAAAGATCAAATTTTTCATTGTTCTCTAAGAGACGAAGATGCTTCAGAGGTTTTTTTTTCACATCAGATCCTTAGTCAGAGAAAATAAAGCTAGAAACCTCAATAATCTAATTAATCAAATTTAAACTGATGGCTTTTGAGGGCAATACTAGTTAAATGGGCCAATCTGAGAAAAATTAAGGAAGCCATTTCAGATAAATAATGGTGAACGCTACAAGAGCTTTAAGTTTTTAACCCAACATGGGTAGAATCTCGAGTGCAAAAGAAAACTTCTTGACTTTTAACAACCATGAGGCAAGTATGGAACCACAAACCTTCCCTTCTTCAATTTTCTCAACTCCAGAATCTTTGTGACGAAGCCCATGAACTCTGTCACCAATGCGAATGCTGCCAGAAGAAACTCGTCCGGTCAATATTCGTCCAAGGTAGAAGTCTCGTTCCATCATAGAAACCTTACAAAAACATCAATAAATGACTTTAATTTTCCCATTACTATGAACAATAAAATGAATAAGAGGAAAATACAAAAATAAGTCATTTATCCTTTAAGTTAAAAAAAAAAATAATATTGCTTGGCCAGTTTGTTTTACCAGGTCAGAGCAGATGAGACAGGTTTTACAGTCACAGAAATATAGACTTCTACAAATGAAAGTATGCCAAAACAGTTCACAAACTTAACAGCATTTGACACAAGAGACAAACAGATGCAGTGCATAGTGAACAAAATATAGGAAAGTAAGAACACAGCCTTCGTTTAGAACTTTTTTATTCTCTACAAAGAATAAAAAACAACGGCCTCTATTGAATTTGAAATGTGCACATGGAAATCTCAAGTGAAAGCACTTCATAAAAAGTATTGACTCAACCTGCATATTTTCAGCTTAAAGGGAAGAGGAGAGCACACAGGGGATAAGTATACAAACCAGCATTTGAAAAGGGGCATCGAGATTGGCTGTTGGTGGAGGAACGTGACTTATAATGGCATCAAGCAGCCGTGACATGTTTCTTGCATCAGCAGGAGGATCTTTGGTGAAAGTGGTCGAAGCCCATCCTTCTTTAGCAGAAGCATATAGCACAGGAAAATCTAGCTGCTCCTCTAATTCAAAACATAGGAATAAGTTTAATTAGTTTTTCATCTGACTAATACGAAGTTAGAAAAGTGAAAATTAAAGTTAGAACATAAAGCAAAACCAAATGGAAATGGGCGGAGAGACCCAGGATTTTGTATATTGTGATGCAAGGCTTCAAATATCAGATGTGAGATTTTTATATTCTCAAAATAAAAAATAAATAAAAAAAAACAACAGCAAATGTGGGTGCAACCATATTGATTCTTGTATTTCCACACCTGTAGCACCAAGATTCGCAAAAAGATCAAATACCAAACTCTCGACTTCATTACACATCTCCTCAGAAACTGCATAACCACAAGAATGAATAACATAAGCAACAATCCAAGTAAACAGAAAATATAGCATAACAATTATGATCTGAGAGATGAAAACTGTTTTCTTTTTGGAAATTAAATGAAAACTATTTCCCAAAATTCTAGAAAGTACAGCAAGAGGAATGTGAAACAATAAATGAGAAAACTTGAGACAAATTAAATGAAGAGAACCAGACACACAGACACCCAACATACAGAGAGAACCTTATGCAAAAACAGATTGCCTTCAAAGAAGCAAGCCCAAAATCATCTTCACAAATCTTTTTTTCTTATGATGTAACCTGCGTTTGCTTGTACCTTGTGTTCATATATCGTAAATAAAACGCCAGTCCTGCGAGTGGGACTTTGCCCCCGGCCAACTCAAGCACAGCCCAATCTTTGGATAACTCCAGTTTTTGGAAAAGGATAGTAACTAAGTTTAATAAAGAAGTTACTAAGCCAAACAAAATAGAGATGTTATTTCTTAACCCAAATCAAGATTTAACGGATTATTTCTTAACCCAAATCAAGAAACTAAAGAACCCAGATAACCTAAAGTATGTATTCATTCTAAAAATGTTATACTATGACAAGTCAAGTCACTGACAATTTCCATATGGAGTTCATTCAGTTATACTATGACAAGTCACGCAATACAGACTTGAACAAACAAAGACCTCTTAAACCATCCAGACTACTATGTCCTCCCTTAATCAATGTCCCCCCTTAATCAATGTCCCCACTCTAGAAATATTCATGCAATATAACTTCAATTTTCTCTAGAAATATTCATGCAATATAACTTCAATTTTCGAATTAAAGATGCACCAAGCGCGGATAAGTACCTGCAGGACGATCTACTTTGTTTAGAAGAAGAATAGGGCGCAGCCCGTATTTTAAGGCTTTAGCAAGTACAAACTTGGTCTGTGCAAGTGGACCTTCTCCGGCATCAACAACTAAAATTGCCCCCTCAACCATACCAACAACCCGCTCCACCTACGTAGCGATCCACAAAAATGTAATGAAATGAGTTTGCAGTATTCATAAGCATAGATACTTTACATCAAGGGACAAAACAAAAACATTGGTCATTGGTTTCCAAAAGGGACTGACTTCACCACCGAAATCGGCATGTCCAGGCGTATCAACCATGTTTAACTCATTCTCCTTCCACGGAATTGATGTAACCTGCAAATCATTTTAAGATAATTGATGTAGCCACAATCAAAGACAACCAAAGTAAACAAAAACATTTCGATTTTATTAAGATTTCAGATTCCAGTTTGCATAGCAATATAGGATTACACTTGAATACAAAGTCAGTGCTGACCTTGGAGGCGATGGTAATCCCGCGCTCGCGCTCGAGGCTGATGGAATCCATGGCTCGTTCGTGGGGTATGTCGGCGCCGCACTGGCGGAGCAGGCGGTCCATGAGCGTCGTCTTGCCGTGGTCGACATGGGCTATTACCGCCACGTTGCGGAGGCGGCTCGGATCCAGGGAGCTGTTCGGTGAAGTAGGCACTGGAGGCCGCTGTGGCTGCCGAGAAGGCGCGTGCGAGTGGAGATGCGCGTGGGGTTAATGGGTAGAGTTTGGGAGCGGCAGACGCAGAGGATGAAGAGAAGGAGTTGCGCGTGGAAGACCAGAGAGAGCGAAGCAACGGCCCCGCCATTTCTAACACTGAGACAGAAATGGCTGAGTAGCTCCCGTGCAATTGCCTGGGTTTAAGGTTTAACATTGCTTCGGATCGACAGGGTTTAAGACTTTCACACGAACGAGAGATTTCCCTTCACACCGGTACCACGTGTTTCTACGTAAATGGTTGAATATTTATGTTAAAAGATTAATAACTTAAAAATTAAAATTTTCTATCACTACATAAAAATAAAAGGAAAATTAATGAAAATGGCTTGAAAAGTTTTAGTTTTAATAAAAAATCATGTTATAAGTTTTGTTTAATAAAAAACCATGTTATAAGTTTTAGTTTTAATAAAAAAACCATGTTATAAGTTTTGTTTAATAAAAAACCATGTTATAAGTTTTGTTTAATCAAAAACCATGTTATAAGTTAAGTCACTGTTTATGGATTTTGGTTCTTTTCGACGGACACTGTTTCTAGAATGTAAAAATAAACTGTTTATGGAATTATGGAATTTAAGTAACACTGTTTCTGGAAACTGTTAGTTTATTTCCAGCGACAGTGTTAGTTTTCCAGAGACAGTGTTATTTTTCCAGCGACAGTGTTAGTTTTTCCAGCGACAGTGTTATTTTTCCATAAACAGTGTTATTTTTCAGCGACAGTGTTAATTTTTCCAGCGACAGTGTTAGTTTTTCCAGCGACAGTGTTATTTTTCCAGCGACAATGTTAGTTTTTTTGCAGAGACAGTGTTATGTTTTTCCAGCGACAGTGTTAATGTTCATTTTCTTTCCAGATACAATGTTTGTTTGTGCACGACCCAAAGGGCTTGGTGTGGTTGCTGCTCGCCAGAGCTAAACGGAAGGGAAGGCCGGATTTCGGCCGGAAAGTTGGACAAACTTTAAATGCTCATAACTTTGTCAATACTCAACGAAATCAAGTGATTCAAAAACAAAAATCGTAGTCCTCGAAGAGACGAAGAGAATGGTACCTTGCACGATAGCTAACTCGTTGTGGTTTGGCCGGAAAACGCCTCGAAAGCCTCGGAGGTCGCCGGAAACTAGGTTGGACAAACATTAAACGCTCATAACTTTGTCAATACTCAACGAAATCGAGTGATTCAAAAACGAAAATCGTAGTTCTCGAAGAGACGAAGAGAATGGTACCTTGCAAAATGGCTAACTCATTGTGGTTTGGCCGGAAAATGCTTCGAAAGCCTCGGAGGTCGCCGGAAACTGGGTAAGATTCAAATGGATAAACTTCTTCAATACTCAACGAAATAGGGTGATTCAAAATGGAAAGTTGTAGTACTCAGCGAGACGAAGAGGAGGAGGAGGATGAGGGCCAAAGGAGAGCCCATGAGTGACTGGTTGGTGGTCGAGCTGTATGTTGGTTTGGTGGGTTTTACCTTGTTATGGGATGGTTTTTGGTTAAAAAAAGTTATAGGATGGTTTTTGGTTAAAATAAACTTAGTTCAAGCCCTTTTTATTAAAACTCCCAAAAATAAATGGTGTAACATTAGTATTTCCGTCACAACTAAAAATTTTCCCACACGAACACAGAAAAACTAGACTTTACACGGGCCAACAAGTTCCACTGCTCCCACGTTGGACCGTGAAATTTCGAAACTATATCAACTTGCACTTTTGTTTCTTTAAACATCTCATCCTCAATTAAATCGAAAGTCTATTTTTAAAATATTATATAAATAAAAAATTGTTTAGTTGTTCGGCGAATCACGATCGCATGTCAAAGAAAGAAGAGATATTACATGTGCTAATTACTTAAATTTCAACTTTCTTCGTAAATTATAGTATCAGAATAGTACACGTCTATTGTCACCTTTAGACTATCATATCAACCACCATCTCTACTATCACCGCTACCATTACTACTAAACACTAAATTATATTTTCGACATTTTAATATTGGTAGCAGAGGTATTTTCAAGTTTTTTCACCCTCTCTCTCCACCAGTAAGTAAGGAGAGTGAGGATTGGACTCACAGCAATAGTCAACAGAAAGAGTGGACGGACCCGGGACCAGGTTTGGTGATGAGGTTAGCACTGCTATGCTTGTGTTATTATATTTACATGTCACTGAATGCCCGCTTCCTGTTCGACAATATTCCTCTGAGAGATGAGAAATTCCTTGTATTCTTTTTGTTAATCTTTGTCCAACCAATATCCTCATTTCTGTAGCATGTTTACAAGTCGATTTTCTTAATACCAACTGCAGATTCACGACAAGACACCCATGTTAATGTTGTTGCAATGATAAAATTCTTCAGATTTGGTTTTGTAATTGTCGAGATGCCGTGGATGTCATGCAATTGTTGACGTAACACAAACTACAAGTACCAACATGGCTTTGAGAGCAGCAAATGCAAAGCTTTGCAGGTCTCTTCTTCCTCTACATTGTTGTCTCCTGCAGCATCGTTCCAGTCACTTGATCTCTTCGTCGCAAATGCTCCAAGGAACCATAAGAACTACGGTTGAAGCCAGAGCATACGAGAAAATACCTGATCTTATCGTTTCCTCTGCGCAAGCATGCCAAAACCCCAATCCTTTCTCATTCCTTTCGATGTATCCCGACAACCTTAGAACACAAGTGGTTGATCAGATTTTGCAGTCTTTCATCCCTCTAAGGCCTCGTTCTCGAGCACAGATCACTTATTCCTGCCTGCTTTCATCTACGCTCCAAAGCTCCAATCCCTTCCCTCTTGCTCTTGCCATTCTCCAACGGCCTCTTCGCTCTGGCTGCGTCCCTGTCCCCCAAACCATTCTTCTACTCTCTTCTGCTTGGATGAACTGCCGGAAAGAATCTCTGTCTGTGTCTAAGATCTTATTGGAAATGCAGTCAATTGGATATCATCCTGACTGTGGTATGTGCAATTACCTGATATCTTCTTTGTGTTCTGTTGATCAGTTGAATGAGGCGGTTAAACTCTTAAAGGGTATGAGTAGGGTAGGATGTATTCCTGATTTGGAGAGTTTCGACATAGTAATTGGTGCAATGTGCGCTGTCCGAAGAACAGCCGAGGCAGTAGATATGATAAAGATGTCAACAAGTCATCATTAATTTACTTTTACTTTTAATCATTACTTTACTTTCATCATTAATTTACTTTTACTTTTCTATTTTTACTTTTCCTCTTGTCTGTAATCATCTCAAGAGATGCTTCTCTCTTGTAAACGAAATAATGAAAATATTACAATTTCTGAGATGGTATCAGAGCAGTCGATCATGACTGACTCTTGAACCTCAAAAACAGAAAAGAAAAACAAAGCTTCCGCCATATCATATCTCAATCACCATATCAGTTTTATTTTTTTTTTATTTCAACTTCACTAATCTTAAGCCTATACAATGGCTAGTGATGATGAAGTATCAAACCTACAAAATCAGTTCTTCACACCAGGTGACTCAAACTCCACCACACAAGTGGTCACCATTCAAAATGATAATTCCAATTTCTCTGCAGGAATTAAACTTGATGAGAACAACTATTCTCTATGGCATCAAGTCATAGAGATGAAAATTGCTAGTCGAGAAAAACATGGGCATCTTTCTGGTGATACCAAGCAGCCTGCAGTTACAGACCCACTGTATAACAAATGGCGAGCTGAAAATTGCCAAGTCAAAAGTTGGTTATTTGATGCTATGACGCCCAATCAGATGAAGCGGTTCATCCGTTACGACACAGCCATGCAGGTATGGGATGCCATAAAAAAGACTTACTCAGATGGCTCTGATGAAGCAAAAATTTATGATCTTCATAAAAGGTCATTTACCATGAAGCAAAATGGAGCTCCTATTACTAACTACTACAGCAATCTCACAGAGATTTTTCAAGAACTTGATCAACTTAGTCCCTCTAACATGAAGGACCCAGATGATATCTCATCAAGGCAACAAGAAATTGAGCGACTTCGAGTCTATATTTTTCTTGCAGGATTAGACAACAAGTTTGATCAAATTCGTGGTGAGATTTTGAGGATGGAGCCCAAACCTGGTCTTGAAGGGGCATACTCTCATGTCAAACGTGAAAGCAACCGACAAGGAACCATGTCAGAAAGTGCCACCATGCCTGAAGCTACCGTGCTCTTTACCACAAATTCACGATCCCCACAAGGACCTCGACTTCAAAACATAAACTCCTCAACAGCTGATCGATTTCGTAATCGACCACCTATGCAGTGCACCAAATGCGGGTTGAAAAATCATACTATTCAAGGCTGTTATGAGATTATTGGCTATCCAGAAGGATGGGTTCACAAAGGACGAAAGAAGGAATCCAGCAGAGCATCATTCACCACCTCCGAGTCTTCTCAAGATGTTAGCTCATCTGACCATGTCCCAAAAGCCTTGAACACCTAAGGTATATCTAATTCTACATCCGCTAATACTTGTAATAGATCGTGGATTATTGATACAGGTGCCACAGATCACATGACGTTTGATGCTAACATTCTCCACTCACTAAAAACAGCCAATCAGACATTCATTACCAGTGCTAATGGTTCAATCTCTCCGGTTACCGGAGAAGGCTCTCTTTCACTAACTTCCTCACTCAGTCTTGATCATGTCCTAGTGGTACCATCCCTAGATTACGATCTTTTATCTGTTTCTCAAATTATTGACTCCCTTAATTGTTCTGTTTCTTTTTGGCCACTACATTGTCTTTTCCAGGATCTACTCACCAGGGCCGTGATTGGTTGTGGTACTAGAAGGGGAAAACTATATTATTTGGACTTAACAGAAGATTGCAGCAATAGATTAAGTCAAGTGCATCATGTAAGCAGAGACGAATCAACCCGAATGAAGAAGATTTGGTTATGGCACAGGCGATTAGGACATCCCTCATTTGGTTATCTTAAACTTTTATTTCCTGAACTTTTTTCCAAAATCAAAGAATCCGACCTCCATTGTGAAATCTGTATTTTGGCCAAAAGTCATCGTGTTTCTTATCCGTTAAGATTAAATAAAAGTTCTGTGCCATTCATGGTTGTTCATTCTGATGTTTGGGGTCCTGCCAGAATTCCTACCACTTCTGGCTTTAGATGGTTTGTGACATTTATAGATGATTGTACTAGAATGACCTGGGTGTTTCCAATGAAGCACAAGAGTGAAGTCCCTACCAAGTTCAATATCTTTCATCAATATGTTGCAACTCAGTTTGACAAGAAAATTCGGACACTCAGGTCTGATAATGGAGGAGAATATGTCAATCATGCTCTGCACAACTATTTGCAGGAGCATGGTATTGTTCATCAAACCACATGTGCCTATACACCTCAACAAAACGGTGTAGCAGAGAGGAAGAATCGACATCTCTTAGAAGTGGTTCGTGCATCTTTATATGGTGCTAACATGCATCATAAGTTTTGGGGAGAGGCATTGTGTTCTGCAACATATCTCATAAATCGGACACCATCCAGCACTATCCAATATCAAACACCATTCCAAACACTTAACCACCTTCTCACCATTTCATCTATCCCAAACTTAGAACCACGTGTCTTCGGGTGTGTGGCTTATGTACAGGTTTATCCACATCAACGGGGGAAGTTTGATCCATGTGCCCTCCGTTGTGTATTCTTGGGTTATTCGGATACAAAAAAGGGATACAAATGTTTTCATCCTCCTACCCAAACTTTGTATATCACTGCAGATGTCCAATTTCAAGAAGGAGAAACATATTTTTCAACCCAAGACATTGAGTATCCTATTCAGGGGGAGAATAGTATGTTTGAAGAGGATACCCAAGACATTAGCAACATTAAAATTGTTGCAGAAATGTCAGAAACTGAGATCAATGTCGATAAGTCGGCAGACGACTATAATCAAACAATACATGCAGAAACAGAATCATCGACTCCAACAACAGACACAGAAGTGCATCCAGCAACGTTAAGTCCAGAATACTTGCAATTGCCTTATTCGACAGTACCACACGATCAATCACCCCTGGAACACAATCAACAGGTAACTGATCAATCTAATTCTATTCCTGATGAGAGTATACCTGAGTCAAGTCAAATTGAGTCCACTAAATATCAACTTCCCCCTCGAAAATCTCGAGGAATTCCTAAACAGTTATATGACCCTGATCCTAGAGCCAAGGTTAAATACCCAATTGCTAACCATGTGTCCCTCCATAGGCTATCTACATCGTGTGAGGCATTTGTAAATCAATTATCCACTGTATCTATTCCTTGTAGTGTAGAGGATGCTATGAATGATCCCAGGTGGACTCGTGCAATGAATGAAGAAATGGAGGCACTCCAGAAAAATTCCACTTGGGAGTTAACTAACCTACCCAAAGGGAAGAGAGCAGTTGGTTGCAGGTGGATATACACAGTAAAATTCAATGCAGATGGCACTATTGAGTGATACAAAGCAAGATTAGTGGCAAAAGGCTACACGCAGACATACGGCATTGACTACGGAGAGACTTTTGCCCCTGTAGCTAAGATAAGCACTATTCGTGTACTCTTATCACTGGCAGCAAACCTTGACTGGCCTTTGCAACAGTTCGATGTAAAAAATGCTTTCCTGCATGGAGATTTAGAAGAAGAAATTTATATGGAGCTTCCCCCAGGATGCAAGCTGGATCCCAATCAGACCAATAACGTTTGTAAACTAAAAAAATCGTTATATGGTTTAAAGCAATCTCCGAGAGCTTGGTTTGGGAGATTTACCAAATCAATGAAATTTTTCGGATACAAGCAAAGCAACTCAGATCATACTCTTTTCTTAAAGCATAAGAAAGGTAAAATCACTGCTCTTATTGTATATGTGGATGACATGGTGGTTACAGGAAATGATCCAGAAGAGAAGGCAGCACTGCAAAAGTATCTAGCAAGTGAATTTGAGATGAAAGATCTCGGTGCCTTAAAGTATTTCTTGGGCATTGAGGTGGCCCGCTCACAACAAGGAATATTTCTATCACAACGGAAATATGTTCTTGATATTTTGACAGAAACCGGGATGCTAGCATGCAAACCAGCAGATACCCCAATTGAGCTGAATCACAAACTTGGTGAATATCCTGATCAGATACCTACCAACAAAGAAAGATATCAACGACTTGTTGGTAAGCTAATATATCTTGCACATACTAGACCAGATATAGCATATGCAGTTAGCATAGTGAGCCAGTTCATGCATGCACCAAGTGAAACACACATGGATGCTGTAAACCGTATCTTGAGGTATTTAAAGTCAGCTCCTGGGAAAGGATTAATGTTTTCAAAACATAATCATCTAGACGTTAAAGGCTACACTGATGCTGACTGGGCTGGGGATTTAACTAACAGACGATCAACATCAGGATACTTTGTTATTGTTGGAGGAAATCTAGTCTCTTGGCGTAGTAAGAAACAAAAGGTTGTTGCTAGATCAAGTGCTGAAGCAGAATACCGGAGCATGGCACATGGAGTATGTGAACTGCTTTGGGTGAAGAATTTACTGAAAGATTTGGGATTTAGGCCCAAGCATGCTATGCATCTACATTGTGACAACAAGGCTGCAATTGACATTGCTCACAATCCGGTTCAACATGATCGAACCAAACATGTGGAGGTGGATAGACATTTTATTAAAGAGAAAATTGAGGCAAGACTTATTGAAGTTCCATTCGTCAAATCTGAAGATCAATTAGCAGACATGCTCACCAAAGCAGTCACAAGTACAGTATTTCACAACTCACTAAGCAAGTTGGGCATTCATGATATCTATGCACCAACTTGAGGGGGAGTGTCAACAAGTCATCATTAATTTACTTTTACTTTTAATCATTACTTTACTTTCATCATTAATTTACTTTTACTTTTCTATTTTTACTTTTCCTCTTGTCTGTAATCATCTCAAGAGATGCTTCTCTCTTGTAAACGAAATAATGAAAATATTACAATTTCTGAGAAAAGAAGATGGTGGAGAAAGTTGGGTTGACACCAAGGCAGGGGACAGTTATGAAAGTGGCAGCAGCATTGCGAGCAAACAAAGAGATATGGAGAGCAGTTGAGATGATTGGGTTCTTAGAGAGGGAGGGTTACCCTGTCAGCTGTGAGAGCTATGAATTGGTGGTTAACGGGTGCTTGGATGCGGGTGAGTATATTTTGGCGGGAAAGGTGGCGATTAGGATGACGGAGAGAGGATTTATACCTTATATCAGGACCAGACTGAAGGTTGTTGAGAGGTTGGCTGGCGCTGGTGAATGGGAGCTGGCTTGTTCTGTGAGGCAACGATTTAGAGAATTGAAGTCGTAGCTCCCTGTATTTCTTTGAGTCCATGGATTCCAGTCCTTTACGTAGACAGGAGCTGGCACTCAGTCCATTTGAAGGTAAATTCATGGTTCTTAATTCTTCATGCTAGGGCCGAGTAGAGTTCGAGTTGAAAAATAACTTCTTGGTAGAGCTGAACAAGTTTGTGCTTTTAAACTTATTTGGAACCATATGTTATTTGATAAACTACATAATCCCAGTTAATACCCATTACGTTTGAATTATTTTCCTTGTTTTCTTTGCACTAATTGGAATTCGACCATTGCATATTTTACCTTGTTACCACATTGAAGAAGGTTAATTTATCATACTGCTCAAGCCTTAACAGGGTAGCTAGCGTGCATGGCAATGCCGTAAGTACCTTCCTTATCAACCGAATTGCGTGTCATTCTTGCATAACCAGATTCACCCCAGTCAAGACCCCAGGAATTCTTCACAAGCCAGTACTTTTTACCACTATCTTCCCCATAGCCCGACTGCGGTGACTCCATGGTTGATATTTCCACAATGACCAGTGAAGATAAAGAATAGAGTTGAAGAGCATAACTGCCAGCATCGATTGCAACAGAGACGGGTTGGTGAGCAACTGCGGCTTGTAGGCTTCTCTCATTATTGACGGGTATTCTCTTTCGTAGCCACTTATGTTCACAGCGCGCGTTTTCAATTTATCAGCATCACAGGTACCATCTGATCCTTTGTAGGGATGATCTTCTCCGGTGGAGAGTCCATTATCTTTTATGAAACTAAATGCTTTCTTCGTGAATCCACCACTACAGCCTTGGTTCCCGGAGTTGACATCGCAGTCCACACGTTCTTGTTCTGGTAGTGACACCAGGTTTCCAGTTTTGATTTTGTTAATTCCTTCAACAGCTGCTACTGCGGAGAGCGCCCAACAAGGGGGCCGCTACTGAATATGCAATCTTTCACGTCACTGAGTACTACGGTCTGGTGGTATTACTTTTCACTTGTAAGTGAGAGCTCTTGAGTTCGAATTTCATAAATGGCGGATTAGATACCAAATGAGTTTGCCTATTGTGTGGCTTAGCCGAACTTCTCCCTCCTCTCAGTGTAAAATATATCGTTGTACTCAAAAGAAAAGGAAAATGCAATCTATCGCCATCTGACTAACCTACATATTAAATCCAATGTCCCTCACAAACCCAATTTAATTTGTAAATTTAGCTATACACCCATTTATCTACAATGCAGTCGCCAAAATCTCTGCCTTCCATTTTTGCAGAACCTATCAATGTAGCACTGCCTTATGCCCAATATTTGCATCTACAGGCAGGGCAACCCCAAATTATTTCAGAAATCAAACCCACAACAAAACTTCAAAAGGTACTCCTTGAAAATTTTGAATTCTTACAACTTAATGTCATTTTGAGAGCCGAAAGATCTACGATTTTGTGAGTTTAAAATTTCTTTGAATTTTTAGCTCTTTAAAAATAGAGATTTTTGCTTTTTTAATTTTTCTATCAATTGCTTTGATGAATTTTTATTTGATATTTTTCCTAAAGTTTCAAATTTCCAAATGGGTATTTGAAAACCCAACCCAGCAGAGACCAGCGATGTAGAAAGATTTCCTGATTTGATCTTTTTCTTAAAGCTTTGTTTTTATCATAAGAGCTATTAGGGGTTTTTTTGGAATGAATGTATGATAAACAAGGAGTGATGGTAGGGTTTAATTATAGGGTGTGGGTTTACTCATAAATTTTAGTTTTATTGTTAATTTTATCTTGTACTGTATGATAATTATGCAATAGAGTAAACAAGACAATTCACATTTAAAGTTTAAGTTGGGTGTAAGAGAGGTTATGTGGGTTTAAATAAAATTTCCCTAACAAGTATGCCTTAAGTTGCTGTGCAAAATCTGATTAAGTTGTGGTGCATTCAAAGACCATTGCCAAAGCTCCCAACACGTAATGAATTAAGTTGAGCCAAAACTCCCAAACGATGGTTTTGTTGAGTCAAACCCCAAATCTCAATCCTAAACCCACCCCACTAATCATGATTAGTGCCTCCTTGAAGCTTCATTGATAAAGGCAAATCAATGCATATTCTAAACACCCCACTAATCATGATTAGTACTACAAAAATTCTAGTTGAGGTAGTGATGGAAAGTAGCATGAAACTCTCGAACTCGCTTTGTTTTTTTTATGATGTTGTAAGTCAGCTTTGGGTTGTATTTTCCGTTTCTTTACCAAAAAAAAAAGTAGCACGAAACATATACACCCTACATGTGGGTATGGTTTGGGGACAAAGCAAAAGGAAGCTTAGAACGTCCGAACAATTCACATGGGGAGAGACTACTGTATAACGTGATTCCCTTCCCTACAGACTGAGTACGGCCTCATGCCCCAAATCCCTTAATCCCACTAATAAAGTATCTTATTATTCCTAATACAACCCTTTTATACTCCAAATCTAATATCAGGTCCAGCTACTTTGTGTTAAGCCTCACACCAAGAAGACTGAAAACGAATGGAGGAGGTACCCCACTACACAATTATGGCAAACTAATTTTGGTCTCTGTGCAGTTTCAGTACTACATGAGGTGACGGTACATTTAACCCTCATGTAATAAAGCATGTGGCCCTAAGGAATGCATTCATGGGAGTTTTGGACGTGGGTTGGGGGTTCCAAACTTTTGCTCGCTTTTCACTAACGTGATTATTATTAATTTATGCTATCATTATTCATTTATGACTTGGGTTGGGGGTTCTAAACGTGATTATTATTAATTTATCACTTAATTTATGCTATACCCCTTATATTGTACACGAAATCTCAATTTACTCTCTACACTTTGTTGAGTTTGATAGGAGCATTTTTATGCTACTTTCTTATCTTATTTTCTTATATTTACTTAGTTAATTTTCAGTAGTTATAGTGTTTTATATTATTTTTATTTATTATAGGTCCAATTTGGTAAAATTGACAATTGGAGGTTAAAAAGAGCAAAACGGAGCAAAATTGGACTTGGAGTTGGATGGCAAGCATTGATTAAAATGTTTTGGAGCCGTTAGAATGTTTTACGTGTGTACATTTGAAGTATAGAGGTTCAATTCAAGAAAGATTTGAAGATAAAGTTGGAGTTGAAGACTACCAAAGAAATAAGGCAGCTCCTGTGCACATTATACTATCTTATTTCCAGCTGGAAAGAAGAGTCCTAATTATTTAGAAGAAATTAGGTTATCATCCCTTTTTTTACTACTCCATTGATTAAAACCTTATTCCTTTTAAATTTTTTTACTAAGGTCCTTAGATTTTAATAAACGCTATTAATTATTTTAATAATAAAATATTTTTTTTATTTCTAAATACATTCATTTAGTGTTAGAAACGTTACATTTAATATATTTATATTTATGGCTAAATTTTTTTATCATATATTTTTATTTTTAGTTTGTACCCATTTTTAATTTGCAACCTTTTTTTTTTAATTTGTGCCAATTTTATTTTCAGCTTTAATTTGTACCCATATATTAATTTCTTTTTGAGCCCATATATTTTAAACTTTTATCTGTATTTGTACCCATATTTTTTAAATTTATTTGTACCCATTTTTAATTTTGCTAAATGTGCCCATGCTAATTATATGTATTTATTTATATTTTAAAATATATCAGTAGTTATTTTCTAAAATATGTTAATAATTATGTGGGTACATTATTTTTTTGCTATAATTTTGTGAAGAAGAATAGTACTCTATTATTGATTTTTAAGTATTTATTATATTTTAAAAATATTATTTGAATTTGGTTAAATTTCATAATTTGAGAGACATTAAATGCATAAATGCATGAGTTAAATATCTTAAATGATGCTAAGGACCTCGATTAAAATATTTAAACAAACAAGGTTTCAATCTAACAATTAAGTTAATAAGGGACCGAAACCAAAATGAATATTTTCTAACTGATTCCCTAGAGTTCTACCACAATCCAAACTCTGTCGTACACATATACTTATTCCTTCAGCCACACCACCTTCTTATTGTTGGCGTGAGTCCAAATTAAATTAGGAATATAATTATGTTTCCTAGTTTGGTTATAATTCTTTGGGTTTATATCACAAATAGTCCCTGAAATTGACCCCATCAATCATAATGGTCCCTGAAATTGAAAATCGATCAATGTAGTCCCTGAATTTTAACCCCGCGAATCAATGTAGTCCTTCTATTAGTGTTCCGTCTAAATTAACTTTAAAAAAGGTTAGAGAACCAATTTTTCATGGTAAAATGACTAAAAATAACCTTGTTACTCATAATTTTACTTGAAAAAAAAAGGTGGTACCCAATTGGAGCTAACCTAGTTAGAATTCCTTTTTACTTGATATTAAAAAAAATTGAAATTTGCCACTTTTTTTGTTTTTATTTTAGTGTTAGCACCAAATCCATGAAAAAATGGAGAGAAAAGTGAAGATGGAAAAAGGAAAAGAGAGGTAGTAAGTAAAATTATAAGTAACATGGTTATTTTTTGTCATTTTACAATGAAAAATTGGTTCTCTAACATTTTTTAAAGTTAATTTGGACGAAATACTAACAGAAGGACGACATTGATTCGCGAGGTTAAAATTCAGGGACTACATTGATCGATTTTCAATTTCAGGGACCATTTGTGATATAAACCCTAATTCTTTTAATATTCCTTGTATAATTGGGATTCTTATTTCCTGTTATGTGGGATATTGTACAACTATATATTTACCTCCTAGAGAGAAGAATAAACATACAATTCAAATCCTAAACACTTTTATCTTGGTATCAAGAGCAGTTCCGATCCTGACTATCTTTCTCCTTACCGTGGCTGCAATTCTCTAAAACCCAAAATAAATATATATATTTTTTTGTCCTTCCAGCAATTGTCTCGAAGCAAGAGACATTGCTAGGAAAACTAAAGCCCAGTGTCTTGAAGCAAAAGACGCTCCCAACCTACTTTAAGTGCCGACAGTCTCTTCCATGGCTGATTATCAAGCCCAAACTCAAGTCGGACAATTGGCTCAACATGCTGTCACATACGCTGGCACACATGCAGGGCCAAATTCTAACGTCAGGAAGACCAGTGTAGGAATTATGGGCAGGTCGTGCCCGCCAGCAGACAACCATCATGATTTGGGCAGTACAAGTGATCCGAATCCAGACGGTTTGGGCCAGAAGCTGTCTTTTTTAAATTTAATTAATTCTCAAGAGCAGTCCAACGATTCAGGTAATACGAGCACAGCCTTCATTGCATCCGTTGATCTTGATACAGGTTGGATTATTGACTCTGGAGCCACTGATCATATGACTTATGATCGTACTTTATTTAACTCTACAACACCACCACCACGGGATAGTATTGTCACAGCTAATAGAGGTGTTGCCCCGATTACAGGGGCGGGTACGATTGCACTCACTCCTACTCTCTCCTTACATAACTGCTTACTTGTTCCCACACTCTCTAGCCATTTGTTATCTGTGGGACAGGTTACTGAGCAGTTAGACTGTGTTGTGCAAATGTTTCCGTCTTTCTGTTTACTTCAGGATATCCGAACTCATGCGATCATTGGGCGTGGTACTAAGAGAATGGGGTTATACTATGTTGATGATGTTGCACAAGGCCGTGTTCATCAAGTTCAAGGTCGTGATAGTGGAAAGTTGAAGACTATTCAGTTGTGGCATCGTCGTCTTGGTCATGCTTCCTTCGGTTATTTGCGAAAATTACTTCCGTCATTATTTGGTAATATTTCAGATTCTTCGTTAAAGTGTAATGTTTGCACATTAGCCAAAAGTCATCGAGCTTCTTATTCCCCAAGTTTGCATAAAAGAACAATTCCATTTGAGCTAATTCATTCTGATGTGTGGGGGCCATCTCCGGTTACTACTCAACATGGTGTGCGTTGGTTTGTAACATTTGTTGATGATTGCACTAGGATGACTTGGTTGTACCTCATGAAGAATAAAAGTGATGTGGGTGACATCTTCAAAGGATTTTATCACATGGTATATACTCAGTATTCACTCCCTGTTAAAGTGCTTCGGTCAGACAACGGTGGTGAGTATCTTAATCAGGATCTTTCTCAGTTTTTTACGGAAAAATGCATTCTTCATGAAACTACGTGTCCTCAGACCCCACAACAAAATGGAGTTGCCGAACGAAAAAATCGGCACATCCTTGAGATTACCGTGCCCTTCTTATTGGTAGTTGTGCACTTGGGCTGATGCAGTCACTTATGCTATTTATATCATGAACCGAATGCCATCGCGTGTTCTCTCCTTTAGAACGCCCTTGGCCGTGCTTGCTGATCATGTTTTGCTCCCTTCCACTCTTCATCTCGAACCCCGAGTTTTTGGTTGTGTGGCATATGTCCACCTTCACAAAAATCAAAGAAACAAGCTTGATCCCTATGTGGTGCGATGTGTTTTTATTGGCTTTAGTCCTCAACAGAAAGGGTATAGATGTTATCATCCCCTTACTAGACATGTATACGTCACAATGGATGTGACCTTCTCTGAAGACGAACTCTTTTTACCCCCAACCATAATCTTCAGGGGGAGACTATTGGAGATGAAGACTATGGATGGGTGGATGTCGGCCCTGCTGCATTCGATAGAACATGTGGTTGTGTTGAAAGCCCAAGTGGGCATGAACAAGACTGCCCACCAAGTGGACGTGATGATGTTCACAATATTCTAGGCCCAAATGGGCATAATAATGGCAGCCCACCAAGTGGGCGTGATGTTTACTATATTCCAAATCCAAATGGGCATAATCATGGCAGTGGCATTACAAGTCCAAACCATGCGGACTATGCTGCAAATTGCAGCCCATTTTATGACGCCGCAGGTGGCAGCACGGAAAGCGAGATAGAGGAAGTAGTGTCTGAGCATGATGGCGTTAACTCCAGTGAACATAACAACGACAACAGCCCCACTACACTTCCTCAAGTACATGTTAATGATCCTACAGATATCCCCTCCGAGGTAAGTACTCATTTAGAGTCTGTTAAACCACTTTATGTATTACCTCCTAGAAAAAATCGAGGAAAACCACCAGACAGATACTCTCCAGAAGGGAAGGTACGGTATTCAATTGCTAATTATGTCTCTACTCATCGACTCTCGCCAAAATACTGCATTTGTTCAACAAATGGAAACTACTAAAATTCCTACTAGAGTAGAAGAAGCCTTGAGAGATCCAAAGTGGACAGAGGCAATACAGAATGAGATGGAGGCGTTACAAAAGAATAAGACATGGAGTGTGGTTACACTTCCCAAAGGAAAGAAATCAGTAGGGTGCAAGTGGGTGTTCACTATTAAACATAAGGCAGATGGAACAATTGATAGATACAAGGCGAGGTTAGTGGCCAAAGGTTTTACCCAAACCTTTGGGGTTGATTATCAAGAGACTTTTGCTCCTGTTGCAAAGATGAATACCATTAGAGTTTTATTATCTCTTGCTGCGAACCATGACTGGCCTCTGAGACAGTTTGATGTTAAAAATGCTTTTCTACATGGTGATTTAGAGGAAGAGGAGTATATGGATATTCCACCAGGTTATGGCGCTGCGAACTCCAATGAGAAAGTGTGTAGACTTCGGAAGGCACTATATGGCCTTAAACAGTCACCCAGAGCATGGTTTGGACGGTTCACCCAGGCAATGAAGAAGTATGGGTATCGACAGGGAAACGCAGACCATACGTTGTTCATCAAACGCAAGGATGGCAAGGTAACTCTACTTATCATATATGTAGATGATATGATTGTCACAGGTGATGATACAATAGAAATCGAACGTCTGCAAGGGCATTTGTCCTCTGAGTTTGAGATGAAAGATCTTGGAGGACTTAAATATTTTTTGGGAATTGAAGTGGCTAGGTCTCAAGAAGGAATATACTTATCTCAGAGAAAGTATATATTGGATCTTTTGTCTGAAACTGGGATGTTAGGGTGTAAACCAGTAGATACACCTATTGTGCAGAATCATCATCTAGCAATTTATCAGGATCAAGTCCCAGTGAATAAGGAAAGGTATCAAAGATTGGTTGGGCGGTTGATTTATTTGTCGCTTACAAGGCCAGATATTGCTTACATAGTAAGTGTGGTGAGTCAATTTATGCATGCTCCTAGTGAGGATCATATGGCAGCAGTAATGCGGATTCTGAGTTACTTAAAAGGAGCTCCAGGAAAAGGGTTGATCTATAGAAAGCATGGGCATATGGAGGTGAAAGGGTATACCGATGCAGATTGGGCTGGAAATATTACTGATCGGCGATCTACATCGGGATACTTCACATTTGTAGCTGGGAATCTTGTGACATGGAGAAGCAAGAAGCAAAATGTGGTGGCAAGGTCTTCGGCCGAGGCTGAGTACAGAGGAATGGCACATGGTATTTGTGAGCTTCTATGGCTTCAGATTCTACTCACTGAGATAGGATTTAAACCAAAAGGTTCTATGTTGTTGTTTTGTGATAATCAAGCAGCACGGGATATAGCTAACAATCCGGTGCAGCATGATAGGACCAAGCATGTTGAGGTGGATAGACATTTTATCAAAGAAAAGTTGGATGTTAAGTTGGTTGACATTCCGTTTGTGAAAACAGAAGAACAGTTGGTAGATATTCTAACTCATGCAGTTTCTGCAAGAAGGTTTCAAGACTCACTTGACAAGTTGGGCCTAGGTGATATCTATGCACCAACTTGAGGGGGAGTGTTGGCGTGAGTCCAAATTAAATTAGGAATATAATTATGTTTCCTAGTTTGGTTATAATTCTTTTAATATTCCTTGTATAATTGGGATTCTTATTTCCTGTTATGTGGGATATTGTACAACTATATATTTACCTCCTAGAGAGAAGAATAAACATACAATTCAAACCCTAAACACTTTTATCTCTTATCTCTGCCGCATCCCTCTACCACAATTCCCTGAAGCCTTTCACACAACTAGGGATGGGCAAAATACCTGCGATTATAGGTAACTGCGGTTACCCGCCCATTTAAATTTTACAGTTACGGTTATGGGTAACCATTTAAATAAATAAACGGTTATGGGTATAACCGTTTACCCGTGAAATTTAAATAGGTGGTTATGGGTATTAACCGCGGTTATAAACGGGTAACCATTTACCCATTTATTTTATATACGTAAAATTAACACAAACCATGTTCTCTATCGGACAAAACTTAGATTAATGCTATTGACTATAGTGCATGGTTTATATAGCTAATTATAATATAATGTAGCTCATTATATATATACTTTATGTATATATGTTAATACTTTACATTATGAGTTAAATAACCCAAGAATACTGTCTTCTAAACAGTTTTCGTAACCTAAGAATACTTAGCAAATATTATATTACCTTCATTGGTAATAGTTAAAAATATCGTCTGTAAACTATTATTTCAATTACTGGAATGGTATAAGGACTTAAAAAATTAAAATACGGAAATGTATGATGAATGTACCTATAACGGTGTTTAGTTGTAAAAAAAAAAAATTATGACAATTTTTGTTTTTTGTTAAATTTTCAAGTTGTTAAAAAACATGTAGACGTGTGAAAAAGGGGTAATGGTAAAATGAAAAGATAAACGGGTTTAAAAGGGTAAATGGGTAAACGGGTATTAAAAGTTTACGGTTAAATGAGTATGCGGTTATGAGTATGGTTAACCGTTTATAAACGGTTATGGGTATGGGTATAACCGTTTAGGCAATTACACAACGGGTAAACGGTTATGTGGGTATGAGCATAAACGGTTATTGATAAATAACCGCGGTTACCCGCCTGCCATAACCGTTGCCCATCCCTACACACAACTCAGTCGTGTTCCATCCTTCCATTCAATCTTTCATCCACTCATCCATTGAAGTTGCAGGAGCTTCTAGTTTCTTTCGAACCTTTTGCTTTTCAAGTATGATGAACATGTGTAACTAATTTCTTTCTTGGCTAAGGTGAACTAAAGCCATGAACATATGTTAATATGAGTTGATTCAATCCAGTTATTTCTCATAAAACGTGAATGTTGTTTACTTATCTGGTTTATAGAGAACTTATTCTTGTATGTTTATTAAGGGTGCCAAGTATCGCATGTTTATTCTCTTGCTCATTGCTTGAGTCTTATATTCCCTGCTAGCTTGGTCGTAGGAGAGCTTTTGAGTGGCACACCCCCCGATCTTTGACTAGCTTATGGTTGTTTGTTCTTTTACATGTTACCTTTGGTTCTAATAATTAATGTTTTCATTGAGAGCAAACTCATATTCCTCTCGACCATATCACTCTACAACTGCGATGACAACTTCAAAGCAACCACGCTGCAACTGCACCGCCTTCAAGCACGGCGCTGCCTCTGAAAACGAAGACGCTCCCACCATGGACCGAATATGGGAAAGTCTGCTGCAAATGTATGCTTTTGTCGACAAGCTTTGAAAGGCTCTAAGAAATTATATATCCACCCATTAACTTAACGAGTTAACACAATACGAATCATTAGGATAGTAAATTGACACAAACATGACAAACACATTTGTTAGGTCTAGTTGAAGGACGATTTATTGAGAGTTTAAGTTTGATATATATGATGAATCCTTGACCCATGTGGGTGGATCTGACGGTCAGAATGGATGATGGTAAGTTTTAAGATGTAGTGGTGGGTTGCATGCATTGCATTGCATTGCACACGAGAATGTTCCTTCGGATGTGGAACAGTGGAAGTAGAAAAAAACATAGGGAAGAACGTGGGAGGGGCTATTCTTCTATTATTATAAGGTGTCCTACTAAAGAGACGGTCACAAGGGCACGTGGTGGCTGATTCCGGTTGTTATTAAACTAGTACTGGCGACTTTCCAGTAAAACCGTTGATCCCCAACCTCCTCCCAGCTGGAGATAGCTGTCCGATCCCCTCCCCATGTGACCCCACTGCACATACACAACACACATACATAGATATTTGATAGAGATCCAAAACAAAGAAAGAGAGACATATTCATTGATTGGGATTTTATAGACTTTGGACATTAAAAAAACACAAAAATCTAACCCGATGAGAGATTTTCTATTGCAACCGGTGACATCGGACAATAATTATCTAATGGATAGAATACGTGACAATCATATGTGTCGGCGGTGGTCTCATTCGGACAATATATTGATTTCAAGAGAGTTTTTCGGGCTATAATCATGTTGTCATGTGGATTTCTATTGTCATAACATTATTGATGAATATTGAATTGATTCTTCAACCCTTCAACCCTTCAACATTCTCTTCCTTTCTGTATTTTCTGGGTATATATATGAGCCTTTGTTGGAGCTTGTAATTTGGTTTGGTTTCTTTCAAGTCATCTCTCTCTCTCTCTCTGTGCCTCTCTCTCTCTCTCTCTCTCTCTCTCTCTCTCTCTCTCTCTATATATATATATATATATATATATATCATCATCATTTCAACATTCCAAGACAAGTTTGATTGATACACAAAACAGTTAACATTATTTTGTGTGCAATATTAATATTATGGCACAATTACCTCCAAAAATTCCAAGCATGACACCCAATTGGCCTGACTTTTCAAACCAGAAGATGCTGCCTTCAATGGGCGGCTGTTTTGCGCCAATTGGAAATGCGACCGCCGCCACCACTTCCCAAAACCCTTGTTGGGTCGATGAATTCCTCGACTTCTCGTCGGTGCGGCGGGGATCCCACCGGAGATCCGTCAGCGACTCCACCACCTTCCTCGAGGCACCAATGCAGGAAGAATGCCGCGTCTCCGCTGCACCTCCAGGCTCGCACTCGCACTCCCACGCTAGCAACAATCACGAGTTTGATAGGTTTGACGACGAACAGTTCATGTCCATGTTCACCACCGACGAAATCTCCGCCGCGGCCGCTGCCGCAACAGTGGGACACACGGGGTCGTCGTCAAACCCGTCCACGCCTTCCGATCATAACAGCATCAATGACGATGAGAAAGAAACGCAGGGGATTAATAAGCAGCTGCAGATCAATAAGCAGCTAAAGAATGAATCTGAAGAGGGGGAAAGCCAATGCGAACTACAAACCACATCCAATGGTAGGAAAATTGATCCCAAAAGAGTCAAGAGGTAATCAATTCATGCACAATACATAATATATACATACATATATATTATGTGGATGAGTTTAATTAATTTTGTTATTAATCAGTTATTATTACATAATTTTGTTGTGTGTTTTGCATTAGAATTTTGGCGAACAGACAATCTGCACAAAGATCACGGGTGAGGAAGCTGCAATACGTATCAGAACTCGAACGAAGTGTTAACTCTCTACAAGTAGGTTAATTACTTGAATTTTAATTCTGGTTTTAAATTAATTAATTAACTTCTTTAATTTGTCAAACAATATATATTGCTCCTTAATAATCCACATCACTGAATCTTTTCCTTTTTTTCACGAAGGCTGAAGTTTCAGTGCTGTCACCAAGGGTTTCATTTCTTGACCATCAACGCTTGCTTCTAAATGTCGACAACAGTGCTCTCAAACAAAGAATTGCAGCATTGGCGCAGGATAATATCTTCAAAGACGGTACGTACGTATATTATTGTCCTAATTTACCATGCATAATTAAATAATTCATTTTAACAGTACATAAATATTGACCAATTAGCAATATGAACCTTGCTCACATTAATTTTAATTTCGTTTTAAGTCCAAGATATAAGAAAATTCTACAGTGCACCATGATTTCCGACCTGAAAACTAAATATTACTTGTAGAAATGTGAGTTGCGGATGTTTTGTTTTAAAACCTGGTGCTCGAGTACTATAGAAAAGTACAAATATATCGGCAATTAGCATCAATTTTAAGTTTTCATTTTAGTTTACTTGTGTCCAAATATCAAATTTTATGGCAAATATGTATTTAATTCTAATTTTTCCTTAATTAAAAGAAGAACATGTATGATTGGCCTTCAATCAGTTGAGTTTCTAGCTACCAACTTTTCTATATCGGTGTGACATCAAATTAATTCCCTAGCCATGTTAGGAAAAAAATTAAGAGCTGCAGCCCATACAAGGTGTTTAAACTTGGTACTCTAAAGTATGAGAAGGGAAATTATTGCTTTAGATCGTAGATAAAGACACTTATTTGATCCACCAAGAATGAATGCACATAAAAAAGGCAGCGTTGAAAAGGCCATCGCATGCATGCTAAGAGTAGGAAGAAAGTTAAGGAGACAATGAAATATCATGTGGCATCTCACTAATTGGTACAATAGATGTAGCTAGTACAATATACGGCGGCACCATGTTATAATTAAATTTCTCCATTTTAAATTAGATTAATCAATATATAGAACTAGAAAGACGTACGAAATGAGAGTAATATTAGAGAGATTATATTTGTCAATTACTGTTCTAATAAAGATGATACCCCGGTTGCCCATATGGATATCATTTTACGACAAAAACATTTTTTTACCTCATCTTTAACTATGGTAGTTGCTCACCGCACAGTTCTATGCATGCATGGTTGGCACCTGTTAAGCTAGTCAACCATAGTTAAACTTTGCAATTAAAATTTTCTGAAGATATGGAACGATGGAGGAGCCGAGAGAAGGAAGAGAGAAGCATGGGTGAGAAAGGGTAAAAGCGACATAATATCTTAATTGCAAAATTTTAACTATGGTTAATTAATTTAACATATGTCAGCCATAGATATGTGTGTTGAACATACACCCAAACTAAATGGGTAATAAAAATGCTCTCCTTTATATACTCAAAGATATAGTCCACAAAAAAATGTGGTTGGATACATAGAAGTATTGTACAAAACATAAAGTTCCATAATCTTTTATGGGTTGTTAGGTGGGTTCAATGGCTATGCATGCTTTTTTTTTTGGGGTATAAATTTAGGAGAGAAGAGAAGTGATTAGGGATAAAGTAATTTAATTGTAATAACATATGGGGCATGTGTTTACATGTGTACATGTTGATTGATCAATGTGCACATTTTGATTTATATTGTGGGATGTCACAAGTAGGATCACATGGTAATGAAATGGTTTTAACTTTGTCTTAATTTGGATTTGGGCAAACAAATATTGCAGCTCATCAAGAAGCATTGAAGAGGGAAATAGAGAGACTAAGGCAAGTATATCACCAACAAAACGTCAAGAAGATGGAGAGGGTCACACAATCACCAACCTCACTTACACCCCCCTCAGACACCATATCTACCACTCCTCCTCCTGACCAAAAGGAACACCTTCTCAACGTGTCCTCATCCTGATCATCATCATTAATTGCCTATTCAAGAAGGATTTTCATAGAAAGAATTCACCGCTACTGTCATGTTATGGTCGAAATAACTATGTTAGAATAGTAGGAGAGTAATTTGCATGGAGCAAATTTACTGCCACGTAGCTTCTCCTTCTAATAATACAATATCTTGCATAAATTTCTTCGATATTTCATTAGTGAACTGCGACGCTACGTTGCAGAAAACCAGTTCCATCCAAGTGCTGGCTCCAATGCAAACAGTTTAAGACACATTCTCCATCAGCAGTCAATACCACTTGTACCAGCCACTAGCTTGCGAGGAGGAAAGAAGTCACATTCTTGGGTGACTTGATCTGCTGCTGCTGCTAACCTGTGGAACCACGTGATGTGTTTAGCTTTACAGAAAGGGACCACTCAGAAAATGAATGATTGGGTTTGCAGGGAAGAACATGTGCATCGTCCTTCTTACAACATAAAAAGAAGAATTAGGGTCGGATTTGCTTTAAGCTGATTTGGGGTGTGGAGTGTGATGCGATCATTCTTTTGATATTTATATAATTTTTTTTTTCTCATTAATTTTTCGTTTCTTTTGGATTAATTAGTGGGAGAAGGCAAAGTATAGTGGGGATGTGTTGGGATGAGCAAAAGTAAGGGTTGTCAGGGAGGTGCTTTGATGTCAGATTTGTTGTACATTTTAGTGTATTTACTTGTTTGTAACACCTTCATTTGTTGCACTAATTCAACTAAATTTTTCGTTTTGAATAATACTTAGCATCCTTCCATTAGGAGATACACACATCTTACTTCTTACAAATAACATATCTTCAACATATAAATGGTGTAATCGGAACTGTTTAAGTTTTTATCATTTGAAGATTATTTCGACAAAAAAAATCATTCGAATAAGAAATCATTTATGCATTTAATTGTATGGAACAACTTGATGATATGAGTACTAAGTAACATATTAATGATGAACCGTCTATTTATATGTGACATTTGATGATCAGAAAAAAAAATGCCAATATGTTTATGTATGTATGTATTTAAGCTTTGTTCAACAATCAAACAAGTGATCTCGTACGACATCCCTACTCTAACACTTTTCCTCTCATGATAATGCTAATGTTATAAATAAAGTTCTTGAACAGGTCGTTGATTAGGCTTTGGAGAACACTTAGTAGTTAATTCTGAAATTGAAGAACATGGTGTCCAGTCTCCTGGAGTATCCCACGTTAGTAATTCGGTGATCAGGTCATCTCCTTCATCCGACTCCTCTTGTGGTGAATAATTGTTGGGTAATACTGGTGAAATAAACTTGCAGTCTAATAGAGGCACGCCGGCTTTGCTAGATGATTATAGCATTTCTTCAGCTTTTGGGCATGTTGCTACTTTAGCAAAGGATGTCGTTGGTATTGTTAATCATCTTGAGGGTTGTGATAAAGATGGTTTTACTCCTATTGTATCTAAATCTCAATAAGTAAATAAAAAACAAAAGCATAATGCTAAGATTTCAAGCGTTCTGACCCTGTTTGAAGAGAGTCCACAAAATACCGGCTCGTTTTAAATGAATATTATTTTTCATAACCCATGAGATTTGAGATTTATTCCAAATTATAAAACTATAAGCAAGTAAAGGCTAATACATTTGCACCAATTAATTAGAAATAGGGGCAAAAATTAAGGATTTTTGCATCTAATAGTTAGGAGTGGCGGATATTGAAATTGCACATAAAAAGAGCGTTGCTATTAATAAATAGGGGCAAATAAACACTTATTTCCTCCCCTAATAGTTTTGTTGCCATGTAGGCAAGTCTAACGTGCAAACAATATTAGGTATGGATGTTTAAAGTATTAGGGGCGATTATTAGGGCCTCTACTTTATTATATATTTAATGCATTTATATTTATTATCATTGCATTTTGGAAATTATATTAATTAAAAACGTTTGTCAGGATCAAATATTACCCACCATCCTAGACGAAAAAATAAACTGTCAACAAAAATTAATATTAAAATGATTCATACTTTATTGATTATATACAGATGGTACAAGTATCATCAAGAAGTTTAAGCCTAATAGATATAAATGGTAGTCTAAACAAAATTTATATGTCTAATCAATCTTCTGCATCTCAAACACTTAAATGATGAAAAGTTAAAAGCATGTGTCTGCCCTAAGTTCACCCTCGATGTCATCCACAACCAGCGGTTGCAGCTGAGGTTGCTGCTGTTGTTGCTGCTGCGGCTGCGGCTGAGGTTGCGGCTCTGGTGATTTCTGTGTGTCCTATGTGCTCTTTCTTACAACACATCTTACTACAGAGATGGACAACCAGTGTAACAAATAGTGTGGTGCTGATTCCAATCACGATGTTAACAACCACGCCAGTAATTTTTTTTTCCGTTGACTTCTGGCCCCGTGCTCTTGTAGTTAGAGGTTTTCTGGAGTGCAGATTCTCCGTGTTGAGCTCGTGGATAAGAGGAACTCCATCCGATACAGCTGCGCCTACTTGCCATACCTGCAAAAACAAAGAGCACCATAAAACCAAGATAAAACTCATCACTACATACCGAACACCCTTTTCAGAAAGATAAAAAAAAAAAAAAAAAACCAAGATAAAACTCGCATAAAACCAAAAGCAAATGATGAAGGGAAAATATTCAAAGTGATTATCATCACCACATACATGAGGTCACCTTAAGCACACAACCCTAAACCTTCGATCGGGTTAATAAAACTATGGTGTTTTCCCACCCCAATAGGTGGTAGCAAATCACTAGCAATCCTCAGGTTTTATTAATCAAGGGATCTGGGTGATGATGGTTGAAAAATTATTTTAATTACAGTGCCAATATTTAACATATTCTTTTCTAAGAAGCTAAAAAATATATGATCAGACTTTTCCCTTACCATGTTCAAAGTTTGAATATTTTCTGGAATCCTTATCGTAACAAATATGGTGATGAATCCCAACGCCGTGGACTCCTCGGCACTCATCTGCCATGCCTCAAAATCAATTGGAGCCTCTACTAGGATGGTATATGAAGTTATATGGAACGTCTTCACCGTTATGCTGCCGATGGGTTGTCTAAAGGCAACCAACACTTGTGCCCCGAGCATGCCTGTGCTGATTGGGTTTATCCCCCATGCAATCCAGCCATCTGGTTCGGCAGGCGGAGCAGTGAAGGCAATCGATAAGGAGAAGATAGACGGGTCGAACAACCAGTGAAGGCGAGAGTTGAGTGTAGGGAGGTTGTCACATTCGTTGTAACTTGTATTTGCGAAAATCTGGCTTGGGCAGTTGGAGTGGACTGATGATACTGAGAATATTAAGATCAAAGCTATAAACCCTAGAAAGTTCACCATGTCATATCAAATTTTTTTTTTTTCACAACCCAAAATTGCAAATGGAATTCACTTTTTATAGCGGAAGATGTTCTCCCTTCATTGCGTATTAATTACGCATTGTAAAATTAGGATACAAAGAGTACAAAACAAAAGCTAAGGGAGAGTCAAAAGAAGAAAAAGACCGATAATCCACAGTTAACAGCCACACCATGCATGACTAGATGACAGTGTGGCGATGCCAATTTGTCGTTCAAATACAACCATAATATGTTTTATCCTCGACCCACCATCCTTAATCTCCCTATAAATTAGGGCTACCCAATACCATTTGAGCTACTCGATCACTGAGTCCCTCCCTTAATTTCCTCTACTAATTTTCATTTGCTAATTATCCCAATTATAATAGCAGCTCTATACCTAGCAGAGCAAATGGCGCGTCTCACATTACTGATACTCGTCTTGGTGATCTTCTTAGGTTTACTGATGGCTGCCGACGGCCGGCGAATAGTTGAAGGGCAGCAGCAAGCCTTGCATGCACGACCAAAAGTCCTACTAGACAGCCGACGTCTTTTGCAGTAGTTGCGTGCGCATTATCATGGAAGAGTGCAATTGGATTCTACTGATAGACGTAAAGAGATACACAATAGCTAGTTGTTATATTGTTATAAGTTTGTTACAACTGTCCATGTAACTAATACTAGTTTAGTGAGTTAACTAAGCTTAATTAGTTACTAAGCTATTTTCCAAAGTGTGTACAAACCTGATTGTAATTCCTTATTCATTAAGAAATGAAATACCAGAATTATTCATTAACAACTAGCTATTGTCCGTGTATCTCTTTAAGACGCGTACCAGGAGGACCAGATTCTCAGCACCACTAATTATATTGATCGATCCAATAAATGGTAGTGTTTTTTGAAAGAAAAAAAAATATGGGAGTTTTTGTTTTAACCTTTTTTATTTTGATTTGAGAGAAGAATTTAACTATTATAAGCTCTTGGAAAGTCTCAACTAACTTATAGTCTAGTAATACTTTTCTTTCCAATGTTTGAAGATCTCAAATTTAAATTATCATCACGAAATAAAAACAAAGCTCCTACAAGGAATACCTAATGCTTTGAGTACTTTTGATACTCGTGTAAAATAAATTTAAAATGCCGATTGGCAGGGTGAGGCAACAAAAGTTTTACTTAATTTAATTTCCACCTTCCATATCCAATTCCAAACCAACCCAAGTGGTCAAGGAAGATTCAAGCGTCAAATCTTAAAAAAAAAAAAAATAAATAAAAAATCTACGTACTTTGTCTACGATCTCATGTATTAGGGCTGATCCTTATACCTTTAAAATTAAAAGATTGATATAATTTTAGACAAATTAATGATTTGTTGAATGTATGTGTATACTTGCAGCCAATGCTGTTCGATCGATCTCCAAATGAATTATATTTTGCTTGCAGTAGTTTTTCATTCAATCGTTGAAATGTATTGTTTCCAGAATAATGCAACCATCCTTACTTCATCAAAGAAGAAAGGGAATAAAGCAAAAGTAGTGATTCATATTCCAACCTATTTTGTGAGCTATTATTAGCAATAGTCCTCTTATTTGAAATAGTTCGGATGACTATTATCTTTTTATTATATTTGTGATAAAAATGAAAATGTTAAAGAATATTCTAAATCATAAGATTAGTACTAGAAATTAAATCCCTTTGCCCCACTATGCATGTCAGTGATGTCACAGTTTATTTACTTATTTAATATATAACTATATTGTAAATTACTTATATTTCCCATAACAATAATTACTTATACTAATCTATCTATAATCTACCTATATCACAAATAAATCGTTTTTAGTTACCTATATTATAGATCTTTTTTTTTTCCTTGTAATCTACCTCTTTCAAAATTAGTTGTATTCATTTCCATCTTAAATATATTTCTCTTCGAAATTTTTGGAGGCTTCCTTTGATATTACAACTAGACTAGACGAGCTTGACAGTGTAGGCTTGTAACTAAGTAAGACTCCAATATATGGTGTTTTGCGCGGCCTTAGGCATTCAGACGTGTTTAGAGCTATACTTATTCTCTGGCAGATGCTATTGATCTTTCTAGTAGCGGTGCAGTCCTCACGATGGAGACGAGGTGATTGGTGGTCTTTTCTCAGATTAATTAGGTAGTTTTTTAGTTTTAGGTTGTTTTTAGTTGTGTTGTTGCTTAGCACGTTTGTGTCGCTCCAGTGAGTTAATTTGTTGTGGCTTTGTTGCTTCAGAGGTGGTTTGATGTAACCTCACTTTTAACGGTGGTGTGTGCGAGCTTCCGGTGCTAGATTTGTCGCCTATTTTGTCTTTGTGGTAAATTTGTATCGTTTGCACTTTGTTCTTGTGGTAGCAATGTGGGTGTTTTAACTTATTTGTTGTTGTGCGAATTAATCTCCCAATCAAGAAATTAGCCACTAGTGAAGATGCACCCATGTGGCATTCTCTTGTATTTGTTTGGTTCTTATTTATGAAATCACTCTATCGTTGCTTGTCAAAAAATAGAAAAATTAAATCTAAAAAATTAACTTAATTAAGCTTTTGGAGCTGGATCTCTGCATTTTTTTTTTCTTAAAAGGGTATAGAGTTTTTAGCAAAAAGAATAAAGGAAAAAAGAAGTTTAAAATTTACTAGGGCCGTAAAAATAAGTTGTTCAAAATCTGCTAGGGTTTTTTAGCCAATAATCTGGCAGATAAGAAAGCAGAATTTGTTGCGTACAATTGCAGATGGGAGGTAGGGTATTGAGCCGCTGCGCTGAGGCCACTTCATACTCCTCATGCATGGATCGATGATTTGCTAGGTCTAAGAAATAGTTGAACAGCAACAACCAATGATCGTGGAAATAAATAATGTACAAGCGTGGAAATAAATAATAGCAGATGATGACAAAGCTGCACCTTGTCTGTCGATCGTTTTGGGGAGGGAGCCAAGAATTGTAAAATTAGGATACAGAGAGGACAAAACAAAAGCTAAAGGGAGAGTCAAAAGTAGAAAAACACTGATATCCACAGCTAAAAGCTACACCATGTATGACTAGATGACAATGTGGTGATGCCAATTTGTCGTTCAAATACAACCATAATATGTTTTATTCTCGACTCACTATACTTAATCTCCCTATAAATTAGGGCTACTCAATACCGTTTGAGCTACTCGATCACTCAGTCTCTCCCTTAATTTCCTCTACTAATTTTCATTGGCTAATTATCCCCATTATACCAGCAGCTCTATATATACCTAGCAGAGCAAATGTCACCTTGTACATTACTGATACTCGTCTTGGTGATCTTCTTAGGCTTACTGATGGCTGCCGACGGCCCGCGAATAGTTGAAGGGCAGCAGCAAGCCTTGCATGCACGACCAAAAGTCCTACTAGACAGCCGACGTCTTTTGCAGCAGTTGCTTGCGCATTATCATGGAAGAGTGCAATTGGATTCTACTGATAGAAGCGTACCAGGAGGACCAGATTCTCAGCACCACTAATATATATTGATCGATCCAATATATGGTAGTGTTTTTTGAAAAAATATATATACATGGGAGTGTTTGTTTTAACTTTTTTTTTTAATTTTTATTTGAGATAAGAAATTGAGTATTATAATAAAAACAAAGCTCCTACATGGAATACCTAAATCTTTGAGTACTTTTTATACTCGTTTAAAATAAATTTAAAATGCCGATTGGCAGGGTGAGGCAACAAAAGTTTTACTTTAATTTCCACCTTCCATATCCAATTCCAAACCAACCCAAGTGGTCAAGGAAGATTCAAGTGTCAAATCTAAAAATAAAAAAAACTACGTACTTTGTCTACTTTTTAATCTCAAAAGTCAAATCCTACAAAGGAAAGAAATCAAACCTTCATTTGTCGCTTTAATTAGATACAGATTATATGTATCTAACATTTGCTGCTTCTTCTTTTATCATTTTAATTTGAAACAAAGGTGCTCTACCTTGGTTGTAGTTTTAGGCCATCTTCAACCGAGGGCTGGTCAGAGGGTTCGTTTTAGCCTCTTGATTCTCTAAAATATTAATATTTTAATGAACAATACAAAGCCATATTTGTCTCCATCTCCAACCGATGGCCAAAGGGCTAAAACGGGCCCTATGGCCCTCGGTTGGAGATGGAAGCAAATATGACCATATACTGTTCATTAAAATATTAATATCTTGAAGAATCTAGCTAAAACGAATCATCTGGTCAGCCTTCAGTTGAAGATGGCCTAAGGCTTTGCCACCTCGTACTGCCAAATCTAATGGTCAAAGCTGCAATAGGGACCAGATTTATTGGACACCGCCCCGGTCATAAGGAACTGGCGTTCACGCCGCCTTTGGCCAAGATTGGTAAATTTTGTGGCATTAGGCATTCTGACATGGCCGTCCCATCGCCATGTGACCTTATATCTAGTGGATAATAGCCTTAGGTGATTTGACCTGGCAGATGCGTTGCGCTAGGCAATAGGATCTGGTGTTTTGCGCGGCCTTAGAGCAATTCCACCCCTAAGACTGGGTGCCAGCACCCAGCGCATTTATCCACTCAAATGAACAGTAATAGACCAAAGTAAACAGTAATAGACCAAAGCATCTCCACCCCTAACAAAAAATAGCCCAGCTCATTTTATTAAAATATGATTAAATAAAATGAATATTCAATTAAAATAATAATTTTAAATAAAAAAAATCTAATTATAAGCCGGTTTCTCTCTCTCTCTCTCTCTCTCTCTTTCCTTCTCTCTGTCTATTTTCTCTTCCTCCCTCTTCTTCTCCAGCTCACCCCGTGAGCTCTCCTTCTTCTTCCACTTCAAAACCTTCAACAAATCAAACACAAAATATTATTTTGTAATCCCTGGAGCTCAAGGAACCCAACCATGGCCTTGCATGCGGCATCGGTGCATGGTACAAGGTTCTACCATTGAAGCCGAGAGCTTAAGCTCTCCTCAGATCTCTCTCCCTTTGTTCGCTTTTGCGGGTCCAAGGGTTTCGGTGCTGCTAGATCTTTCTCAGCGATTCGAATCCCTCTTCGGGTTCGAACGCTCTCTCTCTCTCCCTCCCTTAGGCATTCAGACGTGTTTAGACCTATACTTATTCTCTGGCAGATGCTATAGGTCTTTCTTGTAGCGGTGCAGTCCTCGCGATGGAGATGAGTTGATTGGTGGTCTTTTCTCAGATTAATTAGGTATTTTTTTAGTTTTGGGTTGTGTTGTTTAGCGGGTTTGTGTCATTCCAGTGAGTTAATTTGATGTGGCTTTGTTGTTTCAAAGGTGGTTTGATATGACCTCGTTTTTAACAGTGGTGTGTGCTTCCGGTTTAGATTTGTCGCATATTTCGTCTTTGTGACAAATTTGTATCGTTTGCACTTTGTTCTTGTTGTAGCCATGTGGGTGTTTTAACTTATTTGTTGGTTGGCAAATTAATCTCCTGATCAAGAAATTAGTCACTAGCGAAGATGCACCCATGTGGCATTCTCCTAATTTGTTCGGTTCTTATTTATGAAATCACTCTATCGTTGCTTGTCAAAAAATAGAAAAAACTAAATCTAAAAAAATAACTTAATTAAGCTTTTGGAGCTGGATCTCTGCATTTTTTTTTCTTATAGGGTTTCTCGTCTCTAAATTCCACTATGTTTTTTGTGCTTGTAATCTAAAGTAGCACATCTAGAATCGTGTTCGTTGTTTGTTATTGCCAAATATGAATGATGTTGAATAAAGTTGGTGCTGATGAGCTTTGGTTTTCTTCTTAGGTTTAGGGATTGTATTTTATTTTCCAACTTTAATAGGAAGCAATATCCAGGTTTCCTTATAATGTTTAGGTTTACTTGTCTAAGTAGGATTGGTTTTCCTGTTTTTTTTAGCCTTGTATCTTGTTTTTCTATAAATATCTCCTAATAGAGAAGAATAAAGAGGTGTGAGTGTGTATTAGATTATATGAGATGCAATGATAAAACATTAAGCACCGGAAACAAATGTTCAAAAACATATGGTAAGAGCATCTAATGGAATATAGAATATCACGAGCTTAAAACCTGCTGTAAATATTGTTCATTATGTGACTATCCACTTGGATCGTTATCTAATATATTAATAGTTTAATTTCTTATAACGTAAATAAGGAAACTTGAGCTTTGGCCCCATATAAACCCTAAGCCTATGAACGGTTAGATTTTCTCCCAATTTTTCTGTTGTTATTAGTACTCATATTTTCAACACATTATCAGCACACTTCATGTAAATTAATTTATTTTTCTGAATTTTTATTTCGTTTGAGCTAAATTCGTCGTGCGGTTTTTCTTTTTCACTCAACCAATGGATGCTCCCAATCTTTTTATCTTCTTTTGGTCATATTAAAAGAACTTGATGATTGCAAGAGGTTTTGTGCCGTTTGCGTTTGTTTCTTTTTCCTTACTTTCTTTCTAACTAATCTTTTAATTTTATTTTAAAGAAAAGGCTAAAAGCAGATCATGAACCATAAATCCACATGAACGTGTAACTTTTTTTCCCAAACAACTAAAGACTAGGGACTCTTATTAACAAAATTTCTTATTTGAATCACAGAGTTTTGTCCTTATGATCAAAGTTATTGATATTATAAATAACTTTATGAAGACCATTTATGTAAAAAAAATGAATAAACTAATGTCGTTTAGTCAATCTACTGTTGCAAATACACAGATAGTAATGCTTTTACCAATTCTATCTATCTATTTATATACAGTTTGACGGCTAAACGACCTTAGCTTTAAAGGAAAACTAATAAAAATGACTTAAAAATTTTGAGTTTTAACGATAAGGACAAAATAAAGGGTAAAATGAATAGTACCAAGATTGATTTTTTTTAGTGTAAAATGTGGTTTTTCGTTAAAATGAACAGTACCATAAGCTTTTCATTAAAGTTCCTGTAAACACGGAAAATTCCTGAAACGAACGAGACAAGAACAACGTGTACAAAATAATATTTTGTATTAATTTTGGGGTTACAATCTCTTTTACAATTTAATCCTCTGATTCTATCTTCGTAAGTTATAGATTTGTGGATAGGTTGTTGATCCAAAGGGCCGTCGGGGCTTGAGCTTAGGATGAACGAGGATGTGGATTTGTTGATGTTGTTGATCCAAAGGGCCGTCGGGGCTTGATCTTAGGATGAACGAGTGACAAATGATGAACACTTTCTTCAAGGGCCGTTGGGGCTTGAGCTTGAATTGGTGGAAGTTCTTCAAGGGCCGTTGGGGCTTGATCTTGAAGGTGGATTTGACGAAGAACGAAGAGAGTTTTCTTGATCCTTCGGAATTCTTGGGAGTTTGGGAGGTTTGGTGCTTGAAAGCTTTTAGTGTTTCAAAGCTTTCAAGGATTTGAGGGAGTTCTCTTCCAATTTGGGAGTAGAGAAAATGTGTATGTGAATTGGTGAATGGAAATGGGTGCCTTGGCTCCCTATTTATAGAATTCTTTCAAAGGCTAACATTCAGATAAAATAAATCATTTCTGCCAGGGGTTGACACGTGTCTTATTTGACGACTTTTCTGATTTATTTCGATTTTTCTTTGAGTCACGCACTACATGTAAAATTTATGTGATACGTGGGCGTTGAAATTTTAATTTATCGATTAAAATTTATTTCACCGAAATTTCGATGTCTACAAATGCCCCCACTTCAAGGCGCGTCGTATACATGTGCTTGTCCCGTGTAGAAGATGCGTTTTGAAGTCCCTTAATGCAGATGTCGATCCAAGGGCCGTTGAGGCTTGATCTTGACTTGGACTGGAAACTTCCTTAAGGGCCGTAGAGGCTTGAATCTTGAATTTTGTGCTGCAAGTTCTTCCAAGTGCCGTTTGAGGCTTGTTCTTGAATTCGGCTGGAAGATTTTCTGGTTTTCTCCAATTGTTGATTTTCCACAGGCTTAATCTTGAACTGGGCTGGAGGGTTTTCTGGTTTCCTCCAAAGGTCTGAACTTATTCCTTTCATCTGGAGCTGAATTTGTTTCAAGGATGGCTGATGCTTGATCTTTAATTGGACTTGTGATTTCTTCAAGGGCCGACGGGGGCTTGATCTTGATAAATGGAAACGGGACCGCGAGCGGCTTCAGGACGAGATGAAGGTGATGGTCTATTTCCTTGTTCAATCTTTCCAATTCATATTGAAGAGGGTCAGAGGATGAATCTTCAAGATTGATGCTTCATTGTCTCTCGTCTTGTCTGTTCTCCAGGCAGGCGTGGATGAGTACCCGAGAGCAGTGCTAGGTAGGCAATCAGGGAAGGGGTTCCAGGCAGTTGGTTTCTGATTGGAAGCTTGATTCTAAGTGCCGCCCGATTGCTCTTCTTCTCATTATCCTGCAGGTAAGAACAAGGACAAAGAAAAGACAGGGAAAAGCATGATATGAGATATTTTCGCTTTAGACCCTGATGATATGAGATGCTTTTGCTTTTGGTGATTTGATGGCGTTGTAAGGCGAGGCTTTACTCTTCGGCGATGGTGCTAACGATAGGCTGTCGAGGCTTCTCGAGCTCTTCAATTAGAGCAACGACTCCGAGCTTGGTTTTGACTTAGATTCCTCCGTCCAGATTATGCAGTTCTGCAGAGAAGGGCATCATGCTATAGTGACTTGTTACAACTTGTCACGCTGCATTCTTCTCTGCTTGTTTCTTCTGCATAGCAGAAGTGGTGCGCAACCTTTTGCGTTTGATTGGTCCTTCAGAGCATCACTTCTCAGCGACTCATCCACGCTTGGCAGCTTCAGTGCAAAGAGCCGACAGAATGCCAAATATTCTACGATGGCGGTGACTTGAGACCCAGCTCCAACAACAGCTGAAGATGACCACTCGAGAGCAATGCAAGGTAAGCAATCAGGCAAAAGGTTCTGAGTAATCAGTCTCTGGTTGGACGTTTGATTTCCGGTTCTGACTGATCGCTCTCTTCCTCCCTGTCTTGCAGGTAAGAGCCAGGGTAAAGGAAAGAAAAGGGAAAAGCATGATATGAGATACCTTTGCTTTCGACCCTGATGATATGAGATACGCTTGCTTTTGAAGAAGTAGCGGATGAATCAGCACATATATTGGTTGCGTTTGTCTCCACATGCTTCAGTGTACCAATTTCACCTGCCTCAGCTGTTCTTCAGGCAAGTGAGGTATCTTCCCGGAAGTTTGAGTGGAGGTTCCGACATATTGCTTTTCTTTGTCCTTGTCTTGAATGTAAGAGTGAGGACAAAGGAAAGGACAGGGAGATTGCATTATATGAGTGTGGCTTGCTTCGTCCCTGATGATATGAGATACGTTCGCTTTGGTACGACCTGGTTGAAGAGGTGTTTTCCTGGGAAGAGGAGAACTGGGTATGTTGAAGGGTTTGGTTGCAGATGCATTTTTTTTGCAAGGTAGAAGAACCAGGCGTTTTGGATGTGTGCTTTGCTTTCGAGGATGAAGGTTATCATATATAGGGATTTCCCACTTACAAGTAGTGGTGTGGACGTGACCTTGTCACCCACGCTTGTCGGTGATAATGCTGTAGTGGGAATAGTAGGATTCACGCGTTTTTAACTTCGTCAGATACTTGTGACAAAGTTGCACGTGATATCTGAAAAGCTGAGATTGCGTCTGAAATGAGTTAACGAATTTTACGCAGGAAAACCCGGCCTTTGAAATTTGGGGAGTGGTGTCTCTTTGACCCCTGAACAGGTGGCCGTGTTGCTTCTCCTTTTATAGAGGTATTGATTGCATTCCAAAATGCATACTTCGAAGATTTCCCGCCTGTGAAGATTATCTCTGCTTCATTTCCGAAATTTTACTCTATCCACCTTTCTCCTTCATCATTTTTTTGAAAATGGCTTACCCGTCTGACATTCGCTTAGATTTGAGTCTTGGGAATGATACAGGCGCGCCGCGTTAGGGTGATATATGGCGCCCATCCTTCTTATCCTCTAATGGCCTTCTTACGGTTGAAGACTCCGTGATGATGGATGCGACAATAGCTACGGTAGTAGCTAGGAACCTCCTTACCCCTAAAGATAATAGACTGCTTTCAGGACGGTCCGATGAGTTGGCTGTCCAAGACTCCTTGGCTCTTAGCATTCAGTGTGCGAGCTCTTTGTCCAACATGGGCCAACGCTTACTCGCTCGATCTCGCCAAGTTGAATCATTGATGGCCGAGGTGGCAACCCTTAGTCACGAGATCAGGCAGCTCAAGCGTGAGAATAGAGAGTTGCATGTGCTTGCAAATAATTATTCGGCGGGCATGAAGAGGAAGCTTGATCAGCTGCTGGACTCTGAAGGTCGAATTCAAAGCGACCGTCAGAAGTTTGCGGATGTATTCTGGAGGCACTTTTTGCCTTCGTCATCTGGGGTTCGACCAAGTATTGAGGCCCCGAATAATCCATCTTCAGTGCCTTCGGTGCCTCCCTCGGCTAGTGTTCCGCCGAGTACTGAGGCTTCAAGTATTGAGGCTTCACATAAGTGACATTTGTGAAGGCTCCAAAAATTTTTTTTTTTATTTTTTATTTTTTATTTTTATTATTATTATTATTATTATTTATTATTATTATTATTATTATTATTTTATTTATTTATTTATTTTTTTTGGTACGTACTTGTAACTTCTTAAAGATATCAATAAATGAAATCTTATTTCATTCGTATGGTACTTTTTTACTTGCTAACAATAACCTGCCTTTCATTCTTGCGTGAGTGTATGTTTTAATAACGAGTATGGCAAACTGACAAGGCTGGGCCTCCTTGATGGGCTTCCTCACTGCACTGCACTCTTCTCTGCATTCAACAATGGAAGGGATGTCTTGCACAGTTTTCACAGTTTGCTTGCACAGTTTGTACAGTTTGCACAATTTTACTTGCACAGTTTGCACAGTTTGCATCAGAGATTGAATGGAAGGGACGTCTTGCATAGTTTTCACAGTTTGCTTGCACAGTTTGTACAGTTTGCACAGTTTTACTTGCACAGTTTGCACAGTTTGCATCAGAGATTGAATGGAAGGGACGTCTTGCACCCTTGTATCTGCGGCTCAGGACAGAAGAGAGATGTTGGAAGGAACCATACGCAAAGGTACAAGATTGCTTTAGGACAGATGTGCCAAGTGAGCGAGAAATCAGCCACCTTGCTGCCAGATCAGAAGAGGAGGAGTTGCAATCGTTTGGTCTTGTCATCCAGCTTGCAGAGAAGGACAGAGACGAGCCATGTCACGCGAGTCCTATTAGCACAGTCTTCCTCTCTTCACGCGGGCCACTGCTAGCACAGTCACCGCACAGCCTTCCTCGCTGTACGTGGGTCGCTGTTAGCACAGCCTTCGCACTGCACTCTGCTCTGGATTCTTCTATATATCGTGACTGAATAGCCATTGGACAGCCACGCACTGCCTGCCGAAGCGGAGGAAGGGACCACCAGCTGCTGAAGCTGATGGGCAGAAGAAGAGCACGGATGGAGCCGAGCTTTGGAGCAGCGAGAGGCTAGGCACGGAGCAAGGATGCAGGTAGACAAACTTTGGTTTTGTTAATCACATTGGTTTTATTACTCACATTCACAGGCAGCAGCCATGGCGGAGGTGCAGAAGAGCTTCACGACCGGCTAGTCGTTTGACAGCGGTCGTTGAGGTTGTTGGCAGTGGAGGGCGCGGAGAGCTTCCATGGAGTGACATGTGGCGGTGGAGATGGTGGTGCTGGAAAGCATGGCAGCGGAGAGAGGGAGTTTCTGGTGGAGTTGGATCAGCGGGCTTGGAGGTAGTGGTGAACCTGAAGCTTGGACCAGAAGCTGGACTTCTCCGACGATGTGGAGGCGGTGGCGGAGGAGGAGATCGTAATTGCAATGAATTGAGCCGCCAAGGGAGTTTTCAACTAGGAGGACCGCTTGATTGGCGATCCAGACCCAGTTTCGAATGCGAATAACTGTCCGTTAATGAAAGTTTCATCCCATGATTTCAGAACATAAAAGGAGTCGGAGAGAACGCCGGAATCGCAAATGAAGGTTGCCCGTTGTCTTCTGTGGCAGCGGACCTGAACCCTTGTTCGATCCTGACCGCTCTTCCTCTTCACGGCTCTCTCAATCGCAGCTGTTTGATCCACCACCTTCGCAGCAACGTTATCCTCGGAAATTGAGCTCAGCGACGGCGTCCAATCGGACGAATTTACGGAGCTCCCGCGTCTTCTTCTGCGGCGTAGTATTCGGCTGGGTGCGAGAAGAATGAGGAAGGAGGGGGTGCGCAGAGACTGAGAGAGAAGATCTGGGCCTGTGGCTTGAAGATGGGCTCCTTCTGTTTGAGGAGGCACTCACGGTTTTGGACTTTGATGAAGGCCTGAATGTGTACACCCACTCACATACACACACATACACATATACACACACGTATATATATATTTCCTTCTCTCTCTTTTATTTTTTATTTTATTTTATTTTTTTTAAATTATTTAAATACATTATAATAACATATGTATTTCCATTTTTTTTTTCTTTTGTAATGTAATTGACTTTCATTAGTCATGTTTAATAAAATATTTATTATTATTATTATTATTTTTTATTTTTTTTTTGATATGCAAGAACTTGTAATGCAATTGACCTATTTTTTTTTTTTTTTTTTTTTTTAAATTTTTATGACGATTGATCTCTTTCTTTTAGTACACATATATATACATACATACATACATACATGCATTTATATAACATATATATATATATATATATATTATTATTTTTTTTTTTAGGAACTCTCCCTTGCATGGAAAGACGAAGAAGAAACGGAGAGTTGAAATCAAGCTTAGTGGCATCGCAAAGTGTTGAGCTTCACGACCGGCTAGTCGTTTGACGGCGGTTATTGAAGTTCTTCGCCGGCTTTGATCAAGCGTGGTGACATTGTCGTCATTCTTGCTGCTGCTTGGAGCTTACTGAAGGGCGTCGCTTAATCGTGCGCGGTTGTGTTTTAAGTCGCAACTGTCCTCGGCAGTGACGTCTCCGTCCCTCTTGCCGCTGCTTGGAGCTTGTCGAAGAGCGTCGCTTGATCGTGCGCAGTTGCGTTTTAAGTCGCAACTGTCCTCGGCAGTGACGTCTCCGTTCCTCTTGCCGCTGCTTGGAGCTTGCTGAAGGGCAAATGGAGAGTTTGGAGTCAAGCTTGGTGATCGGCTAGTCGTTTAAAGGCGGTCACTGTAGTTCTTTGCCGACTTTGATCAAGTGTGATGACGTTGCCGACTCTCTTGCCGCTGTTTGGAGCTTGCCAAAGGGCGTCGCTTGATCGTGTGGGGTTGTGCTTTTTAGGCACAACTTTCCTCGGCAGTGACGTCTCCGTCCCTCTTGCCGCTGCTTATCGTCACAAGGCTCACAGGTTGCTGCGGAGGAGGCAGGCTTGATTTCGATGGTTTTATTCTGCTTGTATTTGTGATGGAACTAACTCTTAATAGTCAAATGCTTAATAAAACCTTAATTTTTATTTTGATGTGACTGAACTCAAAGTTGAATGTTCGAGCTGCCTACGTACCCTTCCAAAGAAGAGATCAAGTCATAACGTAGTTCAAATGCATATATATTTTTTGGTAATTTTTTTTTATGCCGTACACAGTTTATGCTCTTGCGGGCCAGGAGCACGGCTTCTTCTCAGGCGTAGTACCGCTTTAAGAACTTGCCATTTATGGGGCCAATCCTCAAGCCGTCTTCTGCCATGATCAAGTAGGCGCCATTGGTGTAGACCTCTTGTATTACGTATGGTCCGTCCCACTTTGACGTGAACTTGCTTTTTGTCTTGTGAGTTGTGATGATAGGCCTGCGCAATGCGAGGACGAGATCTCCAGTTTGGAAAGACCTCGGGCGGACCTTCTTGTTGAATGCCTTGGAAAGCCTTGCTTGGTAGCATTCCAAATGTTGTTAAGCTTCGAGCCTTCTTTCATCGAGTGCTTCCAATTCTTGAAGTCGTAGCTTTGCATTTTCCTCATTGGTCAAGCCTTCTTGTATAGCCATCCTTAGCGAGGGGATTTGACTTTCAAGTGGTAGAACAGCTTCAACTCCATATACGAGAGAATAAGGTGTAGCTTGGGTAGGAGTCCTATGTGTCGTCCTGTACGCCCAGAGCGCTTCGCTTATTCTTTCATGCCAGTCTCTCTTTGTTCGGCCGATCACCTTTTTCAGGAGGTTGCACAGCGTTTTGTTGAATGCTTCCGCAAGACCATTGGCCGGAGCATGATACATAGAAGACTTGTGCTGCTTGAACTTGTATCTCTCGCAGAGCTCGTCCACTAGCCGGTTGGAGAACTGTTTTCCGTTATCAGTGATAATGTAGCGAGGTACTCCATATCGGTGGATGATATGCTCCTTGATGAAACGAACGACAGTTTCCTTTTTAACTTCCCTTAAGGGTAAGGCTTCAGCCCACTTGGAGAAGTAATCTGTTGCAGCTAAGATGTAAGCTTCTCCTGCAGATGACTTCGGCGCAATTGGTCCTACGACGTCCAATCCCCATGCATCGAACGGCCATGACGCAACTGTAGGGTGCAACGGCTCGGGCGGTTGATGTATGAAGTTGGCGTGGAACTGACAGGCTTGGCACCTTTTGGCGTATTCCATACAATCCTTCACCATGCTTGGCCAGTAGTAACCCATTCTTTTGAGCTGGAAATGTAGCTTTGGTCCAGATTGATGCGCCCCACATACACCTGAGTGTGCTTCTTCCATGGCTTGATTGGCTTCTTCTTCACCTAGGCATCTTAGAAGTACTCCTTCAAATGAGCGTCGGTAGAGTGTTCCTTTGTAGTAGAGGAAGCGATGTGCTCGTCGACGTATTTCAGAGCGGTGTTTGGGATCATCTGGAAGCTTTCCATGCTCCAAGTAGTTGATCAACGGCTGTCTCCACTCTTCAGCATCGATCAAAAGTACTGAGATGACATTTGTATCATCCAGTGGCATTTCAGTAACCAGCGGGATCACCCATCTTTGGCAAACTGGCACATCTGTAGCTTCATCTTCTCCTAGCGTCATACTTGAGGCTAGGTTGGCGAGAGCGTCTGCCATTTGATTTTCTTTTCTTGGCACATGTTCTAGTGTCACGGCCTCGAATTTTTGTAGCAGTTGAGTTGCTAACCGAAAGTACGGGACGAGGTCATCTTTCCTCACCTCATATTCAGTTAGTAGTTGATTGATTATGAGTTTGGAGTCACCATATACCTCAAGGGCTGTGATTTCCATGTTGATCGCCATTTGGAGCCCGATGATTAGTGCTTGGTATTTAGCGACGTTGTTGGAACACAATTCGCTTAGTTGGAAGGAATATGGTAGTATTTGCCTTTGTGGTGACATGAACACTACTCCTGCCCCCGCTCCGTCTAGTCGTGCGGATCCATCGAAGAACATCGTCCATGTCGGGAAGATGTCGACATAGAACACCTCCTCGTCAGGCAAGTCGTCTGAGATTTTCCAATCGGCTGGGATTGGGTGATCGGCGAGGAAATCTGCTAGCGCTTGTCCTTTGACGGCTTTAGCCGGGATGTAGATGATCTCGTATTGATTGAGAAGCAACGCCCATTTAGCTAGTCGCCCTGTCAAGACTGGTTTGGACATGACGTATTTGACCGGGTCAGCTTTAGCAACCAGGTGGATGGTGTAAGCGTGCATGTAGTGTCTGAGCTTCTGGATGGCAAACACCAAGGCGAGGCACATCTTTTCTATCAGGGAGTAGTTCAACTCAGCGCCAGTGAGAGTTCGACTGAGGTAGTAAAGCGCTCATTCTTTCTGGGATTCGTTCTCTTGTGCCAAGAGCGCTCCAACTGAACTTTCCTGAGCGGCGATGTATAATATGAGAGGCCTCCCGGGCACAGGTGCCCCCAGGACAGGTGGGCTCGATAAATACTTTTTTATGCTTTCGAAAGCTTTGTGGCATGCTTCGTCCCATACAAACGGAACATCTTTCTTTAGGAGTCGACTGAACGGTTGACAACGCCCTGCAAGGTTAGAGATGAAGCGTCTGATGAAGGCTAACCGTCCTTGTAGACTTTTTAGCTCGCGCAAGCTTCTTGGCTTGGGCATGTTTTGAATGGCCTTGATCTTTGACTGGTCCACTTCAATGCCACGGTGCTTGACAATGAAGCCGAGGAACTTTCCAGAGGTGACGCCGAATGCGCATTTTAACGGGTTCATCTTGAGGTTGTATTTTCGCACCCTTTCAAACACTGTTCGTAAATCCTGCAAGTGATCTGATCTCTTCCGTGTCTTGACTACCACATCGTCTACGTAACATTCTACGTTTTTGTGCAGCATGTCATTGAAGATTTTCTGCATTGCGCGTTGATATGTAGCTCCGGCGTTCTTCAGACCAAAGGGCATCACCTTGTAGCAGTAGATACCTTTTGGAGTGCGGAAGGCTGTTAGTTCCTCGTCTTCAAGAGCCATGCGAATTTGATTGTATCCAGAAGAGTCGTCCATGAATGACAGTGCCTCGTGGCCAGTGGTTGCGTCCACCATGATTTCGATGATTGGCAAAGGGAAGTCATCCTTTGGGCAAGCATCGTTGAGGTCCCGGAAGTCTACGCACACACGTATTTGTCCAGATTTCTTAAGGACAATGACAATGTTGGAAATCCACTTGGGGTATTGCACCTCCCGAATGAAGTCTGCTTCGATTAACTTGTCTACCTCGGTCTCTATTTGCGGGATGAGCTCGGATCGGTAGCGTCTTTGAGTTTGCTTTACTGGTCGTGTTCCAGGCTTGACTGCAAGATGATGTACAGCGATGACAGGGTCAAGGCCGGGCATTTCTTTGTATGTCCAAGCGAAGACGTCTTTGTACTCTAACAGCAGCTGATAATATTCCTCTATCTCATCCGCACTTAGTAGTGCACTTACGAAGATAGGCTTTGGTTCCTTGCTCGTGCCTAAGTTGAGTTCCTTGAGATCATCAACCGTGGCTTGGCCTCCATCTTCGAGCTGCGGTGGAGCAGCAGTGACATCTTCCTCCGGGATTTCGTCTTCTTTGCCTTCTTGGATCGTAATGTGGAAGACTTCTTGGACCTCCTCTTTAGTGTTGACCTCTCGATTTGTTTGGCATGAAGATTGTCCAGTGTGGATGATGGTGTGCTTTCTTACTTTCAGCGGTCCATCTGTGTCAACCTCCAAGATTACTTGGCGCCTCATCCTTGAAGGAATCGAGCTTCGAACGTCGGCTTTTTCTGCTAGCATGTCGAGCTTTTCTTCCTCTGGCGTTGTCTTCCTCTTTCTAGAAGACTTCTTGTTGCTTTGTTTCTTAGGTTTCGACAACCTTCCGAAAACAGAGCTTTGGGGTGTTGGCTCGTTAAGCCTCTTGAAGACGGAGGTTCGGTCTTGACCACCAATGCGATTAAGTGCCGAAATTCTAGGCCTTGAATGACTCATCCTATTGAAGACTGATATTCGAGGGGCAGGTTTAGGATCCTCTTGATCTTGTTCAATGCTTACGCTGATGTGTTGGGTGCTAGCATTTTTCGCTTCGCTTGAAATCTTCACAGGTGCATTTGGTGTGAAGCCAAGTCCAGCTTTGTTGTTGTCAACTCCGTAACCATGCTCCCTCAACTTCTTTTGAGTCTTGGTGAGGTCACGTTCTTTATCGTTGATGATGTTTGAAACCTTTTTTCCAGGATTCGAAGAGGAAGCGAAGTCGTACCCAGCCTTCAACATGAGTTTGTAGGCATTTGGATCAAAACCTTCTGCAGTCCTCTTGGTTGGAAGAAAGTTTGGTTCCGCCCCGTCTGGCAGGGCTTTTATGAAGCCTTGTGGTAGTCTTGCAACCTTAGCGTCGCCTAGCTGTGTCAGAGGCAAAACTGCGTTTGTCTTGAGCAACTTCACATTATCTTTGTGTCGCTGCGTGTCGGCTTTGCTTGCTCCTGTTTCAAACGGGGATTGACCATTCTTTCTTCTTGACATCGGGACATACCGGAAGATATGTGTGTTCGGTCCTTTTGAAGGTGTCTTACTCCCTTTGGTTGTTGCAGGTTTAGCAAGCTCATCATTGTTTTTGCTTGAAGATGACATGGCTTCCCCTTCTTGCTTCTTGGGCATGGCTTGCCATTCTTGCTTTTTAGGTGCTGCTTTGCCTGTGGATTTAATCTCTTTTGGAAGAGCTTCAAGCACCGTGTCTTCGTCCATGTAGAACTTGGCGTCTGCGAAGTGTGATTCAGCTTCGGTGAATGGTTTAGTATCGCCTTGGATTACCTTCACTCCGTCTCGGTAGAATTTTAAGCATTGGTGAAGGGTGGATGGTACTACTCCATTCCCGTGGATCCAAGGCCTTCCTAAGAGCAAGCTATAGGAAGTTCTTGCATCAATCACATGGAATATCGTGCTTGATTTAAGTTCACCAATGGTCATCTCCACTCGGATCATGCCCATCGCTCTTTGTCCTCCTTGGTTAAAACCCTGGATCAGCAGACGGCTTAGGGACAATTCATCCACTTTGATGCCAATTGTGGTCATTGTTGACTTTGGCATGATGTTTATGGCTGACCCACCGTCCACAAGCATGCGGTTGACTTTGTGCTCATTTACGTACCCTGAGATGAAGAGAGGACGGTTATGGGGCTTTGACCCCAACAGTAAGTCCTCGTCCGTGAAGTTGATTGCGTCCTGGGCGGCATAACACGTGGCACATTCATGTGGCCTGAACTTCGAACCTTCGTCATTGCTTTCTTGCACTTCGTGATCGTCGGGACTTGCTAAGACCGCTGCTAGTGCTATTCGCATCTTCTTTGGCAATTGTAGCGCTTCCTCGATGCTACATTGTGTTGGCAAACCTTCTTTGGATGTGAGGGTCTTTTCTTCCTCAGTGGAGATAGCTTTGCCTTTTGAGGGCCCTTCTGTCTCTACTTCGACCATGTGGCAGGCGGCGATAGTGCACTGTTGGAAAAAATCCTTCGGGAAATACTCGTGCAAGGATACAGGAATACGTGGCTCTTGCTCCATAAGTTCCCCATTGTACGTTGGCTCAGCAGCTCTTACACTTTCTTTGGCTTTCTATTGTTACGGCGACGGTGTTTTCTCCCTTGCTTTACCTTTGGCTTTTTGGCTTGCTGTCTTGGCTTTCTCATCTTTTTGTAGGTCACTAGTGTCCACCATTCTTCATCTTCTGTAGGTGCATCTTGGTTGCTTGCCCCCAGCGGTGGTCGTGCAAAGGGTGCCATGTGACTCGAGCATTGGCGGGAATGGTCATGAATCCTTTGGAGGGGAACGGGATCGAAGGATCCAAACACGATCGTAGTAGTGTGCGTTGCGGCCGTGTCTTCTAGATCGAGTTCAATCCGCCCTTGTTGTGCCAGCTTCATGATGAGTTCCTTAAGGATGAAGCACTTACTAACGGGATGACTCACGATACGATGGTACTTGCAGTACTTAGGATCGTTGACACGATTCATCTCCTCAGGGCGCTTACATTCTGGTAACTCGATCACCTTCTTTTCTAGCAAGTCGTCTAACATTGCTGCCATATCTGAGTCAGGAAAAGGGTATGTCTTTTGCTCCAGCTCCCTCAAGGTGTTTTTGAACCTGTCTTGGGTACGCGGAGGCTCATTTCTCTTTATTTCCTTCACTTTGGTTTTGGAGGAAATCTTGACGGGCGCAGAGGAGGTTTTGACGGGGGAAGTGTTAATAGTAAAAGCTTCCTTTGCAGGCTTCTTCCCGTGATTGTCTACTTTTGGAGTGAACACCTTGTCCTTCTTGAAGTCGGCGATCGGCTCCTTCTTTCCATGGTGAGCGATGCTTAGCTCCATGTCATGGGCGCGGGTGGCCAGCTCTTCAAAAGAACGTGGTTTGATGCCTTGGAGGATGTAGTGCAAATTCCAATGCATGCCCTGGACGCACATCTCGATTGCCGAAATCTCCGAGAGCCTGTCTTTGCAGTCGAGGCTAAGGTTGCGCCATCGGTTGATGTAGTCCATCACCGGCTCGTCCTTCCACTGTTTTGTGCTTGTTAGCTCTAGCATGCTCACTCCAATTGCTGTAGAAACGGTTGAGGAATTCCTTCTCCAATTGCTCCCAACTATTGATGGACTCGGGCTCCAGGTCTGTGTACCATTCAAAAGCGTTTCCTTTCAATGAGCGCACAAACTGCTTGGCGAGGTAGTCTCCTTCCGTCCCTGCATTGTTGCAAGTTTCCACGAAATGGGCGACGTGCTGCTTTGGGTTGCCCTTTCCATCGAACTGCATGAACTTTGGCGGCTGGTAACCTCTTGGCATCTTCAAGGCGTCGATCTTCTTGGAATACGGCTTCGAGTACAACATGGAGGTATGAGAGCTTCCTTCGTACTGCACCTTGATGGTATTGGCGATCATCTCCTGCAGCTGCTGGATAGAGAGGGATCCCATGAGCGCCGTTGCTTGGTCTGGCTCCTTCTTCTCTTCGCCTTTCTCCGCTGGAGACTCCTCTTCTTCATCGGCCTCTTTCTTTATTGGGTCAACTTTGAGGTCAACTTTCACGCCGTGCTGCACTTCCAATTGGTTAGCGAGTGCGGCGATTTGTGAGTCTTTTTCCTCCACGGTCCGTGTGAGTTTTACAATCGCTTCATTAATTTGAGCCAGTTGCTCTTCGATTGAAGTTGCTCCAGTAGTCATGACTTGCATGGCTGTGCTGCTGCTTGAGTCAGTATCGGAAAGCAGGGACTCGGAGTACTTCCTCGGGCTTTCCTCCCTTGGCGCTATTAGCGAGGCTAGGGTGATCACGGGCTCGTGCCTCAGGTGCTCTTGTTCCTCCGGCAGAGTTGATGCAGCGGTGGAAGCTGCGGCAAAGAGAGCTCTTGCCTTGCTTCGGGTTGTGATGCCCGAAATGTCACCACTTGCAGCGAGGATGCTCTTGTTCTTTGCTTTGGTTGCAGGAACAGCTTGATCCTTTCCTGATGCCATTTGTGCTTCTTGCGGATTTGAGGATAGAGATGAGAGGTAGAGATAGTCCCACTGGGCGTGCCAAATTTGTAAACACGGAAAATTCCTGAAACGAACGAGACAAGAACAACGTGTACAAAATAATATTTTGTATTAATTTTGGGGTTACAATCTCTTTTACAATTTAATCCTCTGATTCTATCTTCGTAAGTTATAGATTTGTGGATAGGTTGTTGATCCAAAGGGCCGTCGGGGCTTGAGCTTAGGATGAACGAGGATGTGGATTTGTTGATGTTGTTGATCCAAAGGGCCGTCGGGGCTTGATCTTAGGATGAACGAGTGACAAATGATGAACACTTTCTTCAAGGGCCGTTGGGGCTTGAGCTTGAATTGGTGGAAGTTCTTCAAGGGCCGTTGGGGCTTGATCTTGAAGGTGGATTTGACGAAGAACGAAGAGAGTTTTCTTGATCCTTCGGAATTCTTGGGAGTTTGGGAGGTTTGGTGCTTGAAAGCTTTTAGTGTTTCAAAGCTTTCAAGGATTTGAGGGAGTTCTCTTCCAATTTGGGAGTAGAGAAAATGTGTATGTGAATTGGTGAATGGAAATGGGTGCCTTGGCTCCCTATTTATAGAATTCTTTCAAAGGCTAACATTCAGATAAAATAAATCATTTCTGCCAGGGGTTGACACGTGTCTTATTTGACGACTTTTCTGATTTATTTCGATTTTTCTTTGAGTCACGCACTACATGTAAAATTTATGTGATACGTGGGCGTTGAAATTTTAATTTATCGATTAAAATTTATTTCACCGAAATTTCGATGTCTACAGTTCCATAGCTTTAATTTATATTTTACAAAAACGATCTTTATACAATCATTTATAATATAAATAGTGTTGAACATAAATATGAAATTTCGAACCGACTGCAAATAATTTTGAGTGAAAACTCCTACTAATCATTTGAGTGGTCAATTTTTTTTCTTTCCTTTTTTGGGATGACACGTGAACTTTCCTTTTTGTTCTTTTGGTGTTGCACATTAACCTCACTATACTGAATAAATCTGGAGAGAAGGCCTAATTACGTGGTGCCACGCCCTTTGCTATAAACCTTTATGATGTATTCTTTGTATATTTTGGATTTTAGTGGCAAGTTGTTGCCCCCCATTAAGCTTTCCTAGGGATAACTTCAAGCTTTTCAAAAGAGTTCTGAGTTGTTAATCTACGTATTCCCATGTTACGTACTTTATACGCGTCGGCTGTCATAAAATGTGAGGGTTTGTAAGAGATAAACCCTTAGGGTGCGTTTGTTGCGCCGGACTGTTTCGGACTGGACTAGCTGCAGGGACTAAGCTGGACTGGCTTAGACTAGACTAAGCTGGACTAACTTAGTGAAGCTTTTGGTGCAGTGTCGGACTAAGAAGCAGGATAATAAAATCAGTACTGTTCACCAGATTTGTGTTTGCTTAGACTAGGACTACAAATTTTTGCCATTGTGTAATAGAGTAATGCTACAAATCTCATGATATGGGTTAATTGGAGCATATTTTTGCCATGTATATTATGAATCTTAAAAAAAGAGGACAATTGTTTTGTTTGTATTACATGCTAATAGAATTGGGACATACTATAGTTGTGACATACTATTTATAAATAGTTGAGTTTAATTTGCAAATGTAGCTTGGTTTAAACTCTATCACCCAAAAGAAGAAAAACAATAGTGCCCAATACATGCAACTTCAACAAATACAAGTACATAAGAAGATCTCCATAATTTACAAAATCCTAGTTAACATTAGTTAACATTAGCCAAAATAGATCTCCATAATTTACAAAATCCTAGTTAACATTAGCCAAAATACTTTAGTGCAAAGCTAAGTTATAAGC